>OZ020606.1:15333789-16613996 GCA_963971545.1 Philophylla caesio | reverse complement strand
TGTATGATTACTTTGTGTCAGCTGATGTCGATACCTCTAAATTTGGCATTTAAGTTTATCAGCACTTTTTTCGAGTTCAAACGGAATCAGCGATATCAAATTTTTCGTATTCGTAGCGGAGGGTTACATTCGTAAATTTTCCAGTTCCCTCTCTCCTTCACTATGTTACTCCAATTATTTAGACCAAGTACAGACAGCCGATTCGAAGGATTTGTTCACCCGAGCATTGTCAACCATACGAACGACGTGCCCAAGCCATCGTACTGGTTGAATTTTTAAGCACTTGCCTATGTCCATATCGTTATACAGCTCGTACAGCTCGTACAGTTCATCATTCCGTCTTCTTCAGTTCCTATATCGTAATTCTTCTTTAAATTTCCAAATAAATTAACACGGGGTTGCAACCTTTTACGAACACTTAGAGCCGTATTCAAGGTAGAATTTTTGGAAAATATGATTTAATGCATTTGCAAAAATGCAAAAATTCGTTAATTCAATTGAAAGAATAATAAAAATTTTTTAAAATTGACATCAAAAAGGGTTTTTAAAGCACTATAAGATAAAATAAAGTGCAATATATCCATCTATATGCGAATATATTTATCTTTGAGCCTCTCAAGAGTTTAATGAGAAAAGGGGTATGGCTTATAGGCCTGAAATCTTTCGGTTTCGCATGGCAGGCCCTGCCTCTCTTTGAAAAACCACCTTCGCCTTCGTCCACTCATGTGGGATGTGGGTGTATGTAAGACAGGCAGTATAGATTTTGGTGAGCAGAGCACATACAATGTCCCTGGCCGCTTGTAACTGTACAGGAAAGATTCTAGACAGTCCTGGATATTTGTATGGTTGGTAGTGTGAGTGATGGGGCCACGTGCATTGTTAGACTCCTTAGAACACCCGGGAAAGTGAGTAGATATTTTACTACGCGTGGATGTCCAGTCCCCGTTTGGTTTCTGGATAGAGTTCATATTTGGAGCGTTTTTCGAGAGAACTTTTCTCAGAAAACTACTTTGCAGTCCTGCTGGAGTGCGTTATCCTTTTGGAAAATGTACTCTCCCAAGCACATTTCTTAAGCACTTTTTGGAAGGCTTTCCTTAAAAATGTTAACATAGAGCTCGCCAGTCATACGGCCATCAATTTCGTCCAACTCCTGTTGATGAAAAATAACCCCAAACTATAAGGGAACCACCGCCGTTATATGCGTAGCTCCACGAACATCTAGAGAAATTTCTAATATAAATCATAACATAACTATATTTGCTTTCCTCAAGCAAAGTAACGTCTATATAACTAATCTAGACTTTTTGCACTTTATTTTGTCTGATAGTGTATATACGTTGAATATTATTGATATTCTTACATATGTATATCAAATGCATTTATTATCGTCACTTATGTAAGTTAAGAGTGCTTGCACAAACTCGCTAATCCGCGAATACTTATTTGCTCGTACTTTTTGTTTAAGCTCAACTTCATTACACAACACTGTTTTTGATCTACGTTTGAGTGATTCCATCATTGGACATGCGCAGTAAGCAACTTGCTCTCGTGCTTGGCTTAAGTCATGACAACAGTACTTACGGATTACAACAAATCATTTGAGACGAATAACGATTGTTGCATTGTCTAGCGGAAAGCGTTGGAAAAACTTCTTCGAGCTTGGTTTGGTTGAGCGAAGGACATTTGTTAAGAGTTAGAATAAAGATTAACGTTGACAACGAAGGTTTCGTTCGAGTTTTACTAAAATATATTAAGTGGCGCCCAACGTGGGGCCTGTCGAAAAATTTCTATTCGCAACTTGTTTTGAACGGTCGATTTGATCAATTCTACAAGTATAATTCCTGTAAGGAAGGGCGAACCAAGCGGCAGGTTACACAAAACCAGTATAAATTCCAAACGAAGTCAGACATTTGCAGCGTATTGGAACATTCTTTCATCTCCACGTGGCTGGACATTTGGAGCATCGTGGGAATTCTACATTCGAGTCCTTACTCTTCGTTTTAAGCTTGATAAGCCAGAATTAGAAATTTGTTGAAGTTATGTACATACTTATGTAAGTAATGATCGAAATTGATAATTGTTAAATAGTAAAAAATTAAAAATTATAAAATTTGATATTGACGTCAAATAAATTAAAAGTATATGTACGCCAGTGCCTTTTTTAAGTGTTGTTGGGTCATAGTGAGTTACGTAGCATACACGTGTTGAAAGGATTAATTAATTAATTAAAAGTTTCGTATTTCAACTTGTATTTGATTGAATAATTTTTCCCATCGTTAAAAACTGCAATATCGCGAACTCTATATGAAGAGAGGAAAAGTAAAATATAGATTTGAAACACCTCTTTTGAGAGCTGTGGAAGCATTTTATTCCAAATAACGTGTTTAACACGTGCTAAGAAAGGCAATCTCAAGTCAAAATTTTCTTAACATATCTAACTTATTCTATAACGAATATTCTCTTAAATTAACTGCAGCTTTGAGAATATAAGAGAATTGAAACTTTTAGGTAATAAATTTATGTCTAGAACTTTCTATAGTTCAGTTGTTTGAGGTTATATAGCGGTAACTTTTTGTATCATAATTCAAAATGGAGGTCACACGGGGACAAGTTTTAGAAATCGTAATAGGTGCAACCGAACGTACCAAACGGGAACTATCGGCACAAGTTAGCGAACTTACCCTAGCTTTAAATCGTCTTCAACTACCGCGTGTTGAGCCCTACGAACCGGTCTCGGTTAATCCTTCAATAGACTCTGGAAATTCTAGTCTAGACTTAATAAAATCTTTACCAGAATTTAGTGGTGAATCCTCATCTTATCCTGCTTGGCGCTCTGCGGCCAACTTTGCTATTTATTATTATCCCGAAGGTTCAGAAAGGTTTAAGTTGCAATGGCTATTTTTAGAAATAAACTTACAGTTGCAGCGAATTCGACGTTATCTTCTTTCAATACCGTGCTTATTTTTAAAGCAATAATTGCTAGCTTAGACCAAACATACGCAAACAAAATACCCGTTCACGTTCTAGAATCGGAATTAAGCATTCTGAGGCAAGGGAACCAGACGACGCGGTGGACAACCACCTGACGCTTATCATAAATACACAAATAATGACGAACAGCGGTAAAACTGAAGTTATAAATGCTCTTATTGACCGTGCCAGAGACAATGCCCTTCGTATTTTTATTTCGGGCCTTCGTCGTCCGCTATAGGATATCCTTTTCTCCTCAGCACCAAAGGATTTGCCTACTGCATTGGCCGTAGCGCAGGAGCTTGAGATGAATCACAAACGCTATGATTTCGCGCAAACATTTGCGATGGGTAATTCATTACAGCCAAATAAGGCAAGAACAACTATGCCACAGCATAATTTTCCCCAAACAAATCAACAAAATCGTTCAATTAATTATAATAATAGATCAGTCCCAATGAATGTCGATGCTGGTACGTCTATGTATCGAAATCGCAATCCTAATCAAAATTACTCAATCGTCTCTCAACAACCCAATCAAGCCATAGTATTTAAACGACCTTGTGAGCAATCTGGTTCTGGTCCGAAGACTCAACGTGTAAATTTTATGTCAGTAGAAATTGGCATAGTTTCTGACGAATCTGAAAACGATAAACATGGCGACGATTATTATGCTTCTCATTTTTACACCGACAGCAATTACGGCGATATGCCCAATCATATAAGCGCTTGCAAAGTTAATTCAGAAATTAACTTTTTAAACTGAAGTCGCTCCTACCATTCATCACTAAAGCAACAGCAGATGGTCAGGAGCTTAAAATATTAATTGACACGGGTACCTCAAAAATTGATTACAATTAACGAAGATTCTGTTCCTGATAATATTCGATCTGAATTCCACCAATTGATTAATAATAATACTAATGCGTTTGCACATCCAGACCGTGCACTGCCATACAACACGAACATGGATGATATTCTTCGCGAAGAAATTGGTAAAATATGTCATGTATTTATCGACGACATTATTATTTTTTCGCCTGATGAGCATTCACATCTCGAAGACTTAAATATAATTTTAAACAAGTTAGAAAATTCTGGTTGAGAGTTTCGCCAGAAAAATCCAGATTTTTCCACACAGAAGTAGAGTTCCTGGGTTTTTTGGTCTCTCAAAATGGCATAAAAACTTGCTCAAACAAAATCAATGATATTATGAATTACAAAGTTTCAGAAAATCTACGCTCCTTGCGATCCTTTCTCGGTCTTGCAGATTATTACCGAAGATTCGTTAAGGATTATGCCGCCATTGCCAAACCTTTGACAAAATATTTGAGAGGAGAGAATGGGTACGTCGAAGCTAGCAAGTCAAAAAATATCAAGATCAAACTGGACCCAGACGCCATGTCTGCTTTTCAAAAAATTAAGAAAATATTAGCTTCAGAAGATGTTTTGCTCCAATACCCGGATTTCAATCGACCCTTCGAGCTGACCGCCGACGCATCTTCAAAAGCTCTGGGAGCCATATCATCGCAAAATAATAGGCCTATAACGATGATTTCTCGCACACTATCCTCAACGGAGCAGAATTATGCGACAAATGAACGTGAGCTATTGGCTATATATCCAGATTTTTACAGATCATCAGCCACTAATATTCTCGATTTCAGATAAAAATCCTAATACAAAAATGAAGAGGTGGCGTGCTTTTATCGAGGAGTTTTCGCCGACATTCCACTATAAGCCGGGAAGTAAGAACAAGGTCGCAAATGCGCTCTCCAGACAGTTCACCAATAACTTGAGCGAACCAATGGACACAGCTCATAGTGAGGAATCATTAAGTGGAGCTATAAAATGCCCAATAAATCAGTTTAAGAACCAACTTATACTTACAAAAGCATCATGTTTAAAAAAATTTACCAAAATTTTAATTCAGAAGTATATCCGTCATACGATTTCCTTCGATTCACTTGAAAATCTACTCGAATGTTTAAAAACTGCAATAAACCCAAATATTATGAACGCAATACATTGTGACTTATCAACGTTAGCAAAAATACAAAACGATTTAATTTCATTTTTTCCCGGAGTAAAATTTCTGCAAACAGAAGCATTCGTCTTAGATTTAATTAACAAAACTGACCAGCTCGAAACAATTGCGACGGAGCATAACCGCGCGCACCGTTGCTTGCAGGAAAATTTTAAGCAAATTTCTCGTGAATATTTTTTCCCAGGTATTAAAAAGTTATTAAAATCCCTTATTGCAAACTGTAGGATATGTCTTGAAAATAAATACCAGCGTAAACCGGTCAATCTCGAAATAGGCAAAACGCCTATTCCAAATATGCCCGGCGAGATCCTTCAAGTTGACATTTTCCTCACAGACAGGCAACATTTCCTGACTTGCATAGACAAATTCTCTAAATACGTCATTGTTAAACCTATATCTTCACGGTCTACACTGGATATTAAAGATGCGCTCCTCGAAATATTATTAATATTTAAGAATACGAAAACTATTAATTCGATGACAATTAAAACCTTGCTTCGAGAAAACTTTTCAATTGAACAATTTTTTATTCCAACGTTACATAGTCAGAGTAATGGGCAGCTTGAGAGGTTCCATTCAACTTTAATGGAAATAGCTCGCTGTATTAAAGAACAACAACAACTATACGAGACCATTGATCTTGTTCTATTAGCTACTCGCGAATACTTATTTGCTCGTACTTTTTGTTTAAGCTCAACTTCATTACACAACATTGTTTTTGTATTATTTGATCTACGTTTGAGTGATTCCATCATTGGACATGCGCAGTAAGCAACTTGCTCTCGCGCTTGGCTTAAGTCATGACAACAGTACTTACGGATTACAAAACATCATTTGAGACGAATAACGATTGTTGCATTGTCTAGCGTTGGAAAAACTTCTTCGAGCTTGGTTTGGTTGAGCGAAGAACATTTGTTAAGAGTTAGAATAAATATTAACTTTGACAACGAAGGTTTCGTTCGAGTTTTACTAAAATATATTAAGTGGAGCCCAACGTGGGGCCTGTCGAAAAATTTCTATTCGCAACTTGTTTTGAACGGTCGATTTGATCAATTCTACAAGTAAAATTCCTGTAAGGAAGGGCGAACCAAGCGGCAGGTAACACAAAAACCAGTATAAATTCCAAACAAAGTCAGACATTTGCAGCGTATTGGAACTTTCTTTCATCTCCACGTGGCTGGACATTTGGAGCATCGTGGGAATTCTACATTCGAGTCCTTACTCTTCTTTTTAAGCTTGATAAGCCAGAATTAGAAATTTGTTGAAATTATGTATGTACATATGTCGCCATCATCGACAAAACCGCCAATAATATACCTACTTTTGTTATAAATCAAGTTTTTTTAATAGATATTTCGTCATGGTTTATTACATATTTAAAATTTTGAATAACTTTTGCGTCTATACCTGGAGTAACATACCTACCCAATTGACCTCTAGCGCAGCAACGATTTTTTTTGCGGAAGAGAAAATTTAAGATCTTTTTTTTAAGAACCCATTAGTTTTTGCCGACATATAATAATTTTTGCAAAAATTATAGCATCAGAAATTATTCCTTCTTGTATCCTAGTAAGAAAAAGTTTCTCCTATTGTTTTAAACGAAACTCAAACAATTTTTTAGATCGTGGTAGAATCGCCTATTATTGTGGTCAATCATTTATGAACAATTTATGTTTACTATCAGTTCGACGAGGTATTTTCCAAAACTACATTTGCTCCTTCTCTCTATATCAACATTCTCTGATGAAAGTCTACAAAGAATATTATCATATTTACTTGTTTAATTGGCAAAACAGTCAACTATCCATTTAGATGCCGATAATTTTGTGTATAAGTTGGCTCTAGTGGAATAGAGAAAATCACATCCGGGGCATAATTTCTTTATATCTTTTGTTTTTTGTTTTTTTATATCGATTAAAATAATATTTTAAACGCCTCACTATTTGCCTTTTTACTTATTCTCTATGAAATTTGGTCAAATAATTTAACGTTTTCGATGTGGAAGATGTCTCTTACGTGATGGTAAATTTCTTCTTAAGATGCCAACTTACATACATTATATTTACTTTTCTCTATTAATTAACATTTGGCACTATTGAGGGCATTAACTCTCACAGTTAGAGCATCTATGCTAGAGACATTTTTGTTGCCATTTGCCGAAAATAAATTAATTTTGTTTGTTATTAAGTCAACATGCATGACTAAGTCTTTGAATTTCACTTCCACCGCGGACATTGTTGACTCCAGGATAAGTTTTAAAGAGGCAAGAATTGATTCCAAAGATTTACACACAAATTATATCCGGAATAAAACACAGTCCCGATACAAGTAGCAAATACCTTAAACAACATAATGCCATACTCCGTAATCACCACAAGCTTTATGAAATCTTTTCTTACAAAAAACCATCACAGGGCGCGCAAGAGTATCACTCCTTACAAAAATGGTATCACACTTTCTGCAAAAGTCATCCATATTCAAGATACAAAGATACATTGAAAGTATGTTTATACAACGAAAAAAAAAATACAGAAATTTTAGAGAGTATCAAAACACGTGTTTCAAGGTCTGTCCTTGCGACATGTTGATTGTCATTACAAAGCAAACGATTGTTGAGGGAGTGAATTAAGAAATCCTACTGAATGTTTTGTAGCTTCATCCTTTACTTACTTTTGGACGAGTTTCGGATATGTTGCAGACGAGGTACTAAAATGTCTGCAAACGCAATATAGAGCAAAATAATTTTTTCTAACAAGAGTTAAGCGTCTTTAAATATGTAAGTTATCTCAAAATTAAGCAAGCTTGCTTGTTGCTTGTTACAAATTATCCTCTTCAGACCCTGGGTACACATATGTGCACTTTAAATTTAACTGAACTTAATCATCTTAGTGACATCTTATGGTAAAGGTTTGTACTACAAATTCTTCGAAAGCTATCAAAGTTTCCACTATTTATCAATACGTGGCCCTAAACACTTATTTTTTATGTATTTATCTAATTTGAATATGACAGTTGAGAATTTTTGCAAGAGACGCCTACTCAGTAATTTTGAAAATCAATAAAAAATCAATTGTTCACTTTTTTTTTGGTAATTCAAAGTGGATACCACAGTTGAAGTGTTTGATTTTCGTGTGAAAAGGTAGGTTTTACATTTTTCTTAATTCTACCCGCATAACTTTTCCTTATTTTCTGTGGTGCACATACATATGTGTACCTCAGGACTAAACATTAGTTTTGTGTAATGTATGGGCGATTTTCAGTTTCAACATGGACGACCGAGAAATTGAGGCTTTATTGAATGATAGCGACTTGGACTTCTCTGGAGATAGCGATGATGAGTACCTACCTTCAGATTTCATGGAAACGGACAGCGAAGAAGGTGCAGATGTCATGGAAATGGGTGGCGAAGAGAGTGCAGATGTCATGGAAATGGATGGTGAAGAAGATGCAGGTGTGGAACTGGTACAGAACGAGACGAATTCAGGAGAGGAATCGCAGAATACACTGCGTTCAGCGTTGTGGCGCACTACTGAAATGACTCCTCGTGGGCCAGACATTTCAGAGGATGTACTTGTTTCGGAGGGTACTTCAGACATGAATATATTGTACTGCTTTTTTGAGTATCTGGGCCTAGAATTCTGGGAGTTAGTAGCAGAGCAGAGCAACCTATATTCGGCACAAAAGCGGGATTTAAAATCGTTGAACACGAACGCTATTGAAATGATTAAATTTGCAGGCGTGCACTTGATGATGGGCAACCTCAAATATCCTCAAGGTAAGCTTTACTGGAATAGAGATTTATGTGTGCCTATTATTGCGGATACAATGAACCGAGACAGATTTTTTGAGCTTCGAAATTATCTACACTTTGTAGATATAAATAAGCCAAATGCTGATGACAAACTATGGAAAATAAGACCACTAATAGACCCCATTTTGAAGAAATGCCATAAGTTGCCACGGTCTAAGCATATGTCCATAGACGAACAAATGATTCCATTTTCAGGACGATGTGAATTTCGCCAATATGTGCCTTCTAAGCCAAATCCTCTTGGTCTTAAGAACTATGTACTGGCTGCCCGAGATGGGCTGGTGTTGGATTTTGAGATTTATGTTCGCAAAAATACTCTACCCCAAGAGGTTGTGAAAAGTCTAGGACTAGGAGCAGGCATGGTAGAAAAACTTTGTCGCACAATTGTAAACAGCTGTGTCCTGTACACCGACAGGTTTTTTACTAGTCTAAAACTGGCCGAGCTTTTGCTACAAAAAAATAATGGCATTTTTCTGACTGGGACTGATAAATCGCATTGGACCAGTAACAAAGAAACTGAAGGCTGATAAAGCTCTGCAAAGAGGACAGTGGGATGAAAAAGTAAGGAGTGACGAACGAGTATGTGTCGTCAAATGGATGGATACAAAGCCTGTAACAATGCTGTCGACATGCACAGGAGGTACTCCGGCAGATACCTGTAAGCGTTGGTGTAAAAAACAAAAGCGAAAAATTGACGTAGATCGGCCAGCAGCTATTAGAAATTACAACACCTGTATGGGTGGGATTGACTTATGCGACAGGCTAATTGCTTACTACCGGTGTAGTATGCGAACAAATAAATGGACAGTTAGAACTTTCTGTCATTTCCTTGACCTAATTGCCGTCAATTGTTGGATTATGTACAGGCGTTGCTGTGCTGAAGAAGACATCCAACGCAAGGACAAATTAGAACTACTCCCATACAGACTTAATCTGGCCAAAGCGATGATGAACTATGCAGGCGGAAGACTTGAACTTCCTGGAACTAGTTCTCGTTCCAGCACCAGTGCCTCTAAAAGATCCCGTTTGAATGTTACAGACGACGAATTAGACTATGTCGATGAGCCTCCTGCAAAGAAACGCCGCCAGATTATCCCACAGCCACAAACCGAAACCAGACTGGACAATGTTGGTCATCAGCCGAGATTCGTAGACAATAACTTCGCCTCAAAATGTCGTCATCCGAAGTGCTCTTCACGCTGCCGCACCATTTGTGTAAAATGTAATATCTACCTATGTATTTTAAAAAATAATTGTTTTGAAGACTATCACACCATGAAAAATCTCAACTCGAAATAACATAAGTGAGACCTGAAGTACACATATGTGCACCCGATTTTTTCCATACTTACAAATAAAAATGTTTATATCTTTCAAAACATGTGTTTTTTTATACCTCCACAACTACAAAAAACCAAAAAAAAACATTAAAACCATGTTTAGATCATGCTCGGGTCTGAAGAGGTTATGGCTTTATCTTTGCATGTGCTTAGCCAAACAATTGATTTTTTTAGACAATGATTCACGGAAAAATTTATATATCAGCTCCTATAAAGAAATACCCTTAAAAGTTTGTCTGTTTATTCTATGGTGTACGTTCTATCACATATATTTTTTTTTATATTTAAAATCGTGAAAACGATGATTTTCCAGTAAGATGTTTTTTTATTAACAAAGATATGAACAAATTGTTTATAAAATGGTACTTCATATTTTTTTGATAGAATTAATATTTTGCGAGCTATGAAGTGATAAACAATGGCTTACGTTGAGACACCTTACATTTTTAAGTTCTTTTTTAATTTCCGGACGTTCTGCCATATTTTACGAGTTTTTCTACAACATACTCAATTTACTTGAAAAATTAAAAAAAAATATATTTTTCATTGAAATAGTATGGAATGCCTCATAAGCAACATCAGTATCGTCGATCGTATTTCTGTTTTTATTTATTAATGTCGATTGATTGTTTTTGGGCGCGAGAATCACTCTTTCACACATCCAACAGGTACATATGTATGTAATTTAATCGGACTTTAAAAGCATTTGGAATCGCACCTGTATACATTTGTAGTTTAATAGAAATAGGAATTTATACAGATTTTATGAATATCACGACTCCGTTCATCGGTTTCTATGTCAATCGGTCACAAGAAAGCTGGCTATAGTTTTACATATACATATAGTACATAGCTACACATCGCTTCTCTGCAGCAAAATTAACTAGGATGAATTCTAAACTCGCGCAGAAGTATCACAAAATGGGATGGTATTCGTTCTCGTTCTATCTTAAGTAAATGATTTCAAGTGTTCTACGCAGTGGAAATTCTTGCTCTATGCAGAACTTTTGAACCTGCTACAAACTCGTAAAGTAAGGCCTGCTTGCAAGCACCTCGTGAAGCTTTGACTACAGCGTAACAAATGATACGCGAGTTTTTAAGGTCTCGCTCTGCATCCGTTCGGCGGTAGTTCAGAGACAATCACGAAACTGATGGTGCAGAAATATCGGCAGTTCAGACTGTCTCTAAATTTTGCTGCAGGGTTGTTTTGCTCAGTTGAATTTATTTATTAAAAATTAGCTGTATTTATATTCCAGAACGACTTTGCTCGCCTTACCGCAATTACTCGAAAAACTTTTAGCTTTCGTATTTTTTTTATTTAATCATTCGAGCTAACTTTTAGTTGTGTAAATAAAAAAGAATTGTGTTTGCATCAAATGAAATGAGGTAAGTGTAGTTTCTTGATATAAATTTATTTTAATAAATTAATAAGTTTACGTATCTTTATGACATATAAACTTTTGATATCTACCACGAAATATTTTATGCTAACAAGCATACAAATCAAGGGGAATTAATAAAGGTGGCAGAAAATGTTTGAGAAAAAAAGTAAATGTATTTTGTTGCTGCTTCCGCTACAGCGAATGTCAAAACCAACCAACAGACAAATGAATTTGACATTTGCTGTAACACGGCGAAAGAAAAAACAAATCAATCAGCTGCTTACTGAGGCCACCTCACTAAATTCGCCTTGATACAAATGTAAAAATTACATATCTCCAAATTTTCAAACAACACAAAAGCTATTATACCAAATAAACATAGAAACGTATTTCATGTTTGCTTATTAAATTGGACTGCTTAGCAACGATGAACTGAGAGCTAAATTGAAATTCACTTTAATTAAGTTAAATACATTAATAAGAAAAATATAACATTTTCTAAAAATCTAATTAAATATTGAAATAGCTAAAACATCTAATTAAAGAACACTTATTTTTTATGTATTTATCTAATTTGAATATGACAGTTGAGAATTTTTGCAAGAGACGCCTACTCAGTAATTTTGAAAATCAATAAAAAATCAATTGTTCACTTTTTTTTTGGTAATTCAAAGTGGATACCACAGTTGAAGTGTTTGATTTTCGTGTGAAAAGGTAGGTTTTACATTTTTCTTAATTCTACCCGCATAACTTTTCCTTATTTTCTGTGGTGCACATACATATGTGTACCTCAGGACTAAACATTAGTTTTGTGTAATGTATGGCCGATTTTCAGTTTCAACATGGACGACCGAGAAATTGAGGCTTTATTGAATGATAGCGACTTGGACTTCTCTGGAGATAGCGATGATGAGTACCTACCTTCAGATTTCATGGAAACGGACAGCGAAGAAGGTGCAGATGTCATGGAAATGGGTGGCGAAGAGAGTGCAGATGTCATGGAAATGGATGGTGAAGAAGATGCAGGTGTGGAACTGGTACAGAACGAGACGAATTCAGGAGAGGAATCGCAGAATACACTGCGTTCAGCGTTGTGGCGCACTACTGAAATGACTCCTCGTGGGCCAGACATTTCAGAGGATGTACTTGTTTCGGAGGGTACTTCAGACATGAATATATTGTACTGCTTTTTTGAGTATCTGGGCCTAGAATTCTGGGAGTTAGTAGCAGAGCAGAGCAACCTATATTCGGCACAAAAGCGGGATTTAAAATCGTTGAACACGAACGCTATTGAAATGATTAAATTTGCAGGCGTGCACTTGATGATGGGCAACCTCAAATATCCTCAAGGTAAGCTTTACTGGAATAGAGATTTATGTGTGCCTATTATTGCGGATACAATGAACCGAGACAGATTTTTTGAGCTTCGAAATTATCTACACTTTGTAGATATAAATAAGCCAAATGCTGATGACAAACTATGGAAAATAAGACCACTAATAGACCCCATTTTGAAGAAATGCCATAAGTTGCCACGGTCTAAGCATATGTCCATAGACGAACAAATGATTCCATTTTCAGGACGATGTGAATTTCGCCAATATGTGCCTTCTAAGCCAAATCCTCTTGGTCTTAAGAACTTTGTACTGGCTGCCCGAGATGGGCTGGTGTTGGATTTTGAGATTTATGTTCGCAAAAATACTCTACCCCAAGAGGTTGTGAAAAGTCTAGGACTAGGAGCAGGCATGGTAGAAAAACTTTGTCGCACAATTGTAAACAGCTGTGTCCTGTACACCGACAGGTTTTTTACTAGTCTAAAACTGGCCGAGCTTTTGCTACAAAAAAATAATGGCATTTTTCTGACTGGGACTGATAAATCGCATTGGACCAGTAACAAAGAAACTGAAGGCTGATAAAGCTCTGCAAAGAGGACAGTGGGATGAAAAAGTAAGGAGTGACGAACGAGTATGTGTCGTCAAATGGATGGATACAAAGCCTGTAACAATGCTGTCGACATGCACAGGAGGTACTCCGGCAGATACCTGTAAGCGTTGGTGTAAAAAACAAAAGCGAAAAATTGACGTAGATCGGCCAGCAGCTATTAGAAATTACAACACCTGTATGGGTGGGATTGACTTATGCGACAGGCTAATTGCTTACTACCGGTGTAGTATGCGAACAAATAAATGGACAGTTAGAACTTTCTGTCATTTCCTTGACCTAATTGCCGTCAATTGTTGGATTATGTACAGGCGTTGCTGTGCTGAAGAAGACATCCAACGCAAGGACAAATTAGAACTACTCCCATACAGACTTAATCTGGCCAAAGCGATGATGAACTATGCAGGCGGAAGACTTGAACTTCCTGGAACTAGTTCTCGTTCCAGCACCAGTGCCTCTAAAAGATCCCGTTTGAATGTTACAGACGACGAATTAGACTATGTCGATGAGCCTCCTGCAAAGAAACGCCGCCAGATTATCCCACAGCCACAAACCGAAACCAGACTGGACAATGTTGGTCATCAGCCGAGATTCGTAGACAATAACTTCGCCTCAAAATGTCGTCATCCGAAGTGCTCTTCACGCTGCCGCACCATTTGTGTAAAATGTAATATCTACCTATGTATTTTAAAAAATAATTGTTTTGAAGACTATCACACCATGAAAAATCTCAACTCGAAATAACATAAGTGAGACCTGAAGTACACATATGTGCACCCGATTTTTTCCATACTTACAAATAAAAATTTTTATATCTTTCAAAACATGTGTTTTTTTATACCTCCACAACTACAAAAAACCAAAAAAAAACATTAAAACCATGTTTAGATCATGCTCGGGTCTGAAGAGGTTATGGCTTTATCTTTGCATGTGCTTAGCCAAACAATTGATTTTTTTAGACAATGATTCACGGAAAAATTTATATATCAGCTCCTATAAAGAAATACCCTTAAAAGTTTGTCTGTTTATTCTATGGTGTACGTTCTATCACATATATTTTTTTTTATATTTAAAATCGTGAAAACGATGATTTTCCAGTAAGATGTTTTTTTATTAACAAAGATATGAACAAATTGTTTATAAAATGGTACTTCATATTTTTTTGATAGAATTAATATTTTGCGAGCTATGAAGTGATAAACAATGGCTTACGTTGAGACACCTTACATTTTTAAGTTCTTTTTTAATTTCCGGACGTTCTGCCATATTTTACGAGTTTTTCTACAACATACTCAATTTACTTGAAAAATTAAAAAAAAATATATTTTTCATTGAAATAGTATGGAATGCCTCATAAGCAACATCAGTATCGTCGATCGTATTTCTGTTTTTATTTATTAATGTCGATTGATTGTTTTTGGGCGCGAGAATCACTCTTTCACACATCCAACAGGTACATATGTATGTAATTTAATCGGACTTTAAAAGCATTTGGAATCGCACCTGTATACATTTGTAGTTTAATAGAAATAGGAATTTATACAGATTTTATGAATATCACGACTCCGTTCATCGGTTTCTATGTCAATCGGTCACAAGAAAGCTGGCTATAGTTTTACATATACATATAGTACATAGCTACACATCGCTTCTCTGCAGCAAAATTAACTAGGATGAATTCTAAACTCGCGCAGAAGTATCACAAAATGGGATGGTATTCGTTCTCGTTCTATCTTAAGTAAATGATTTCAAGTGTTCTACGCAGTGGAAATTCTTGCTCTATGCAGAACTTTTGAACCTGCTACAAACTCGTAAAGTAAGGCCTGCTTGCAAGCACCTCGTGAAGCTTTGACTACAGCGTAACAAATGATACGCGAGTTTTTAAGGTCTCGCTCTGCATCCGTTCGGCGGTAGTTCAGAGACAATCACGAAACTGATGGTGCAGAAATATCGGCAGTTCAGACTGTCTCTAAATTTTGCTGCAGGGTTGTTTTGCTCAGTTGAATTTATTTATTAAAAATTAGCTGTATTTATATTCCAGAACGACTTTGCTCGCCTTACCGCAATTACTCGAAAAACTTTTAGCTTTCGTATTTTTTTTATTTAATCATTCGAGCTAACTTTTAGTTGTGTAAATAAAAAAGAATTGTGTTTGCATCAAATGAAATGAGGTAAGTGTAGTTTCTTGATATAAATTTATTTTAATAAATTAATAAGTTTACGTATCTTTATGACATATAAACTTTTGATATCTACCACGAAATATTTTATGCTAACAAGCATACAAATCAAGGGGAATTAATAAAGGTGGCAGAAAATGTTTGAGAAAAAAAGTAAATGTATTTTGTTGCTGCTTCCGCTACAGCGAATGTCAAAACCAACCAACAGACAAATGAATTTGACATTTGCTGTAACACGGCGAAAGAAAAAACAAATCAATCAGCTGCTTACTGAGGCCACCTCACTAAATTCGCCTTGATACAAATGTAAAAATTACATATCTCCAAATTTTCAAACAACACAAAAGCTATTATACCAAATAAACATAGAAACGTATTTCATGTTTGCTTATTAAATTGGACTGCTTAGCAACGATGAACTGAGAGCTAAATTGAAATTCACTTTAATTAAGTTAAATACATTAATAAGAAAAATATAACATTTTCTAAAAATCTAATTAAATATTGAAATAGCTAAAACATCTAATTAAAGAACACTTATTTTTTATGTATTTATCTAATTTGAATATGACAGTTGAGAATTTTTGCAAGAGACGCCTACTCAGTAATTTTGAAAATCAATAAAAAATCAATTGTTCACTTTTTTTTTGGTAATTCAAAGTGGATACCACAGTTGAAGTGTTTGATTTTCGTGTGAAAAGGTAGGTTTTACATTTTTCTTAATTCTACCCGCATAACTTTTCCTTATTTTCTGTGGTGCACATACATATGTGTACCTCAGGACTAAACATTAGTTTTGTGTAATGTATGGCCGATTTTCAGTTTCAACATGGACGACCGAGAAATTGAGGCTTTATTGAATGATAGCGACTTGGACTTCTCTGGAGATAGCGATGATGAGTACCTACCTTCAGATTTCATGGAAACGGACAGCGAAGAAGGTGCAGATGTCATGGAAATGGGTGGCGAAGAGAGTGCAGATGTCATGGAAATGGATGGTGAAGAAGATGCAGGTGTGGAACTGGTACAGAACGAGACGAATTCAGGAGAGGAATCGCAGAATACACTGCGTTCAGCGTTGTGGCGCACTACTGAAATGACTCCTCGTGGGCCAGACATTTCAGAGGATGTACTTGTTTCGGAGGGTACTTCAGACATGAATATATTGTACTGCTTTTTTGAGTATCTGGGCCTAGAATTCTGGGAGTTAGTAGCAGAGCAGAGCAACCTATATTCGGCACAAAAGCGGGATTTAAAATCGTTGAACACGAACGCTATTGAAATGATTAAATTTGCAGGCGTGCACTTGATGATGGGCAACCTCAAATATCCTCAAGGTAAGCTTTACTGGAATAGAGATTTATGTGTGCCTATTATTGCGGATACATTGAACCGAGACAGATTTTTTGAGCTTCGAAATTATCTACACTTTGTAGATATAAATAAGCCAAATGCTGATGACAAACTATGGAAAATAAGACCACTAATAGACCCCATTTTGAAGAAATGCCATAAGTTGCCACGGTCTAAGCATATGTCCATAGACGAACAAATGATTCCATTTTCAGGACGATGTGAATTTCGCCAATATGTGCCTTCTAAGCCAAATCCTCTTGGTCTTAAGAACTTTGTACTGGCTGCCCGAGATGGGCTGGTGTTGGATTTTGAGATTTATGTTGGCAAAAATACTCTACCCCAAGAGGTTGTGAAAAGTCTAGGACTAGGAGCAGGCATGGTAGAAAAACTTTGTCGCACAATTGTAAACAGCTGTGTCCTGTACACCGACAGGTTTTTTACTAGTCTAAAACTGGCCGAGCTTTTGCTACAAAAAAATAATGGCATTTTTCTGACTGGGACTGATAAATCGCATTGGACCAGTAACAAAGAAACTGAAGGCTGATAAAGCTCTGCAAAGAGGACAGTGGGATGAAAAAGTAAGGAGTGACGAACGAGTATGTGTCGTCAAATGGATGGATACAAAGCCTGTAACAATGCTGTCGACATGCACAGGAGGTACTCCGGCAGATACCTGTAAACGTTGGTGTAAAAAACAAAAGCGAAAAATTGACGTAGATCGGCCAGCAGCTATTAGAAATTACAACACCTGTATGGGTGGGATTGACTTATGCGACAGGCTAATTGCTTACTACCGGTGTAGTATGCGAACAAATAAATGGACAGTTAGAACTTTCTGTCATTTCCTTGACCTAATTGCCGTCAATTGTTGGATTATGTACAGGCGTTGCTGTGCTGAAGAAGACATCCAACGCAAGGACAAATTAGAACTACTCCCATACAGACTTAATCTGGCCAAAGCGATGATGAACTATGCAGGCGGAAGACTTGAACTTCCTGGAACTAGTTCTCGTTCCAGCACCAGTGCCTCTAAAAGATCCCGTTTGAATGTTACAGACGACGAATTAGACTATGTCGATGAGCCTCCTGCAAAGAAACGCCGCCAGATTATCCCACAGCCACAAACCGAAACCAGACTGGACAATGTTGGTCATCAGCCGAGATTCGTAGACAATAACTTCGCCTCAAAATGTCGTCATCCGAAGTGCTCTTCACGCTGCCGCACCATTTGTGTAAAATGTAATATCTACCTATGTATTTTAAAAAATAATTGTTTTGAAGACTATCACACCATGAAAAATCTCAACTCGAAATAACATAAGTGAGACCTGAAGTACACATATGTGCACCCGATTTTTTCCATACTTACAAATAAAAATTTTTATATCTTTCAAAACATGTGTTTTTTTATACCTCCACAACTACAAAAAACCAAAAAAAACATTAAAACCATGTTTAGATCATGCTCGGGTCTGAAGAGGTTATGGCTTTATCTTTGCATGTGCTTAGCCAAACAATTGATTTTTTTAGACAATGATTCACGGAAAAATTTATATATCAGCTCCTATAAAGAAATACCCTTAAAAGTTTGTCTGTTTATTCTATGGTGTACGTTCTATCACATATATTTTTTTTTATATTTAAAATCGTGAAAACGATGATTTTCCAGTAAGATGTTTTTTTATTAACAAAGATATGAACAAATTGTTTATAAAATGGTACTTCATATTTTTTTGATAGAATTAATATTTTGCGAGCTATGAAGTGATAAACAATGGCTTACGTTGAGACACCTTACATTTTTAAGTTCTTTTTTAATTTCCGGACGTTCTGCCATATTTTACGAGTTTTTCTACAACATACTCAATTTACTTGAAAAATTAAAAAAAAATATATTTTTCATTGAAATAGTATGGAATGCCTCATAAGCAACATCAGTATCGTCGATCGTATTTCTGTTTTTATTTATTAATGTCGATTGATTGTTTTTGGGCGCGAGAATCACTCTTTCACACATCCAACAGGTACATATGTATGTAATTTAATCGGACTTTAAAAGCATTTGGAATCGCACCTGTATACATTTGTAGTTTAATAGAAATAGGAATTTATACAGATTTTATGAATATCACGACTCCGTTCATCGGTTTCTATGTCAATCGGTCACAAGAAAGCTGGCTATAGTTTTACATATACATATAGTACATAGCTACACATCGCTTCTCTGCAGCAAAATTAACTAGGATGAATTCTAAACTCGCGCAGAAGTATCACAAAATGGGATGGTATTCGTTCTCGTTCTATCTTAAGTAAATGATTTCAAGTGTTCTACGCAGTGGAAATTCTTGCTCTATGCAGAACTTTTGAACCTGCTACAAACTCGTAAAGTAAGGCCTGCTTGCAAGCACCTCGTGAAGCTTTGACTACAGCGTAACAAATGATACGCGAGTTTTTAAGGTCTCGCTCTGCATCCGTTCGGCGGTAGTTCAGAGACAATCACGAAACTGATGGTGCAGAAATATCGGCAGTTCAGACTGTCTCTAAATTTTGCTGCAGGGTTGTTTTGCTCAGTTGAATTTATTTATTAAAAATTAGCTGTATTTATATTCCAGAACGACTTTGCTCGCCTTACCGCAATTACTCGAAAAACTTTTAGCTTTCGTATTTTTTTTATTTAATCATTCGAGCTAACTTTTAGTTGTGTAAATAAAAAAGAATTGTGTTTGCATCAAATGAAATGAGGTAAGTGTAGTTTCTTGATATAAATTTATTTTAATAAATTAATAAGTTTACGTATCTTTATGACATATAAACTTTTGATATCTACCACGAAATATTTTATGCTAACAAGCATACAAATCAAGGGGAATTAATAAAGGTGGCAGAAAATGTTTGAGAAAAAAAGTAAATGTATTTTGTTGCTGCTTCCGCTACAGCGAATGTCAAAACCAACCAACAGACAAATGAATTTGACATTTGTTGTAACACGGCGAAAGAAAAAACAAATCAATCAGCTGCTTACTGAGGCCACCTCACTAAATTCGCTTTGATACAAATGTAAAAATTACATATCTCCAAATTTTCAAACAACACAAAAGCTATTATACCAAATAAACATAGAAACGTATTTCATGTTTGCTTATTAAATTGGACTGCTTAGCAACGATGAACTGAGAGCTAAATTGAAATTCACTTTAATTAAGTTAAATACATTAATAAGAAAAATATAACATTTTCTAAAAATCTAATTAAATATTGAAATAGCTAAAACATCTAATTAAAGAATAAACCAAACACAAAAATTCAAAGTAAAGTAAATAGTTGAATAGTTTCCAGCCCCAGTGTGGCTATAAAATGGAAACACACTGCAACTAAGTCAGTTTATTGATCACACTCAAACCGAGAGGCAGATCTAAGTTACTTATTTCAAAAACAAATATGAAGGTTTTTGCTTTTGCTATCGTTCTATCCATAGTCGCTTCTGTTCACGCCCAAGTAAGTAGCTTCAGAAATTTGAATACATTTTTAATGTGAATATTTTTATGTACATATGTACCCTTTTAATCTTTTACAGGGCGTGAATTTTAACGAGGAGCAAGAGAAAGCAATTGCTGCTGTAAGGAATGAGTGCCTCAAAAAAACTGGCGCTGAACTATCGGCTGTAATTGCTATTGGTAGCGGTGACTTCAGTTCGCCTACCGAAAGCGCAAAATGCTTTGCCAAATGCTACGAAGAAGGCTTCGGTTTCCTTACAAATGGCAAGCTCAATAAGGAAGTCATTGTGAAAACTTTGAGCAACGTAGTTGGTCCAAATAATGCTAAAATCATTGCAGATTTATGCGCTAAAGTTCAGGGTCCAGACAACTGCGATACTGCATTAGAAATATTCAGGTGCAATTATTACGCTAGAATCGCACTACTTACTAAAAATGGTGTTAATTAAAAAAAAAAAAAAAATTAATAAATTTTTTTCAAAATATTTAATGGCATTTATTGCTGTTTACGAAGGATATAAGTGCCATTCCTCTTTTTAGAAATTTTTGATAGGATTTCGGGAAGAAATATAATTTGAAGCAAATACTTGCAAAACTCCCAGGCAGCGGAATTATTCATACACTTCTAACTATTATGCTCTTTAATCGTATTGACTGGCCACGGGAATATTTCCAATGGCATTGGATAACACTATGCAACATTTTCATTTCATTTCATTTATTATTGAAAACATTAGCACACTAAGAACATCAAAAAAATCACCGATATCCCGAGTGGTGATTCGTGTTAGGTATATGTTAGATAGATATGTAGCTCGGCCCAAAACATAAATAACGGTAATCTTACTTTATTTACTTTTCGTTACAATTAGTTGAGGGTAGCTAAAAAATTATAGCATTGGTGTGTACAAAGGTCATCAAAATATTTAGATTATTTATAAATCTACAAAGTGCCTCTCCTAGCTTATTTTGTTACGTTTGTGATCAATTTACTCCTAAAAGTGAAAAAAAGCCAATTTCGCCTTTTTTTGCAAAATGTTATGGAGCTTATTTTAAAATTGCCATTAGAAATCAAGACAAATCATTGGTGCCGAAAGTGTATTGTTTAAAATGTTATAAATATTTGACGGGTTGTAACAAGGGTAATATTAAACAGATGCCTTTTGGTGTATCAATACAGTGGCGTGGACCCAAAAATCACGTAGACGACTTTTACTTCTGATTAACAACTTTGAAAGGTTTTTCAAAAAAATCAAAACACTCGGTGAATTATTCTACTGTGTCATCAGTGTCAATGCCGCTACCACATTCTCCAGACATTCCAATACCAAGTTTATCGAGTCCTATTGTTTCTTAAAACAAAATTTCCTATGCTAAGTGAGGCGAAAATTAAAGAAGGTATTTTTATCGGTCCTGACAAAAGGACTTTGCAGAGTACGGTAAGCGTTATCAGAGTAGATGGGAGCCAGTCATTCTTGCAGACTATTGTTTTAGTCTCCAGGGGGATACTGCCACTACTGAGTACAAGGGGAAAGCCAATCTTTAAAAAAAATTTTTTTTTTAATCTGGTATAACAATTTAAGTCACCGCTTCATATACATAACTTGACGTGAAAGAACAATTTTATTTCAATATTTCAAATAGTTTTAAAGTGGCGAATAATAATTACATACTGTGAACCCAGTGAAAAAAAAATGTTTATTTTGTGGCATAGTGCAATTGAGGATATAAGACGTGAACGTAACACATGATATAATGCAGTGTAAGACAAGCAAAAGGTTTTTAGTGTATTTTTGGATCAGCAGACATTAAAAAAAATCCAGCTGCTTTTGGTGAATGTTTTTTTATTTAATCCTGAAAACTTTATCCATTGCTGGTTGGCCGGTTCGTAGTTAAACTATCCAGAAAAACATTACCTTTTAATCAAAGGTTATGATAACTTCAAAAGTAAATTAAAACTTGCAACCTTCAAAGGAGTCATGTAGCTATGCTAATTGTGGTAACCTCGTCAGGCACAGGATTGCATATTCTCTTGCCAATGCATTCCTTTTTAAAAGACAATAATGGAAAAGTTATTAATTGACAAATTAAAATTTTTATCTAAATTCTACCGTCATGTACCGTTTACCTTACTCCCTCTGGTTCTATCTGCATGTATTTTGTCAGAAGGCGTTTTAAGCGTAAATATTTATATTCATTATCATCTTAATTCGAATGATCGTACAGTTTACAGAAGCTTCATCGCTTTGGAGTCACCCGTTGTAGTCAAACTAAATCTCGTATGTCGGATCCATTCGCCCATGCCTTTGCCAGCATTGACTTAGTATACTATGTATTGTATTTTTATTTATATTTTTCTTAACTACGTTGTTTCAATTCCTTCGTTATTTATGCAAAAACTAGGCATTTTTTATTACCTCATCTTAAAATACTAATACGTTATAAAAGAAAATTTTTTAGTTGGAAAAAAACATAACTTTTCCATATTAAAAAAAAATACTATCGTTTTTTTAGCAAACAATTAAAAACGTTGAATAGTTTATATCTATCGAACTATTTAAGAAGTTATTTCAAAAATTTGGAAATAAGTTAGTAAAAAATTGGATATTGGTTCCAAAGCGTGAACAAATTTGTTTAAATTATTTTCCGTGAAAAATATATATAAAATTTTCGAGAGATATAATGTATAAAAGTACCACAAGGAAATTCAGTGTTATTTTTAGTGCGCTTATTTGGAAACTAACAGTAAACCTATTGTAAACCGTTTGGGACTTCAAAAGTTAATAAAATTAATATAACCTTATATATATAGTTACGAAAACGAGGAAACAAACTACATAGAATAATATTTAATTTGCAATCTAGAAAACAGATGCGATAGAACACGTGGAAATGAGGCTTTAGGTTTAACCGTCATCATACCAAAAATTCAAGCAAACGCACTTAGCGAAATTAAAAAACAAATTTATAAATAAATTTACTTCATGTTTGTTTGCTAAGTTGTTTTGCTTTCAGAAAAAAACAACAGTTAATTAAAAAATTCAGCTGTATTTACTCACGTCTTTGCTCGCCTTTCCGCTATAATTCGAAAAAAAATTTAGGCTTGTGCTTTTGGCGTTTAAAAAAAAGAAGAAAATTGCTATAATAGAACAACTTAAGTGCAATTAGGAGAAATTTGAGATATTGTAATGACATGTTCATTGTTAATATCTGCAACGAAACAATTTATTCAAGCTAGAATTAAATATTTTAAAAATTGCCAACATATTAAACTTTCAAATTTCACATAAGCCACTATTCCACAGAGTGATGTGGTTACCTATTGAGTTTTGCTGCTTCGAATCCATGAACAGAGAGATAATTTAAAATTTCACTTGTATTTAATTAAATATATAAATAATTACAAAGGAAATATTATCTAATAAGAATAAATATTTAAATAATTGGTTTTGTAAAAAGCAAACCAAACACTTCAATTCAAAAGTTAAGTAAACAGTTGAATAAATTCCAGTCTGTGCGTGGCTATAAAATGAAAACGCACATCAACGAAAGTCAGTTTATTGATCACACTCAAACTAAGAGGCAGATCTAAGTTAATTATTTCAAAAACAAACATGAAGGTTTTCACTTTTGCTATCGTTCTAGCCATAGTCGCTGCTGTTCACGCCCAAGTAAGTAGCTTCGGAAATTTTAACAAATTTTTAATTCGAATATAATGAAATGCGTAATCTTCTACAGAATCTGAATTTGAACGAGCAGCAAACGAGCGTGGTAAATGATGTAGGAAGTGCGTGCCGCGCATCAACCGGTGCTGAATATGCAGCTGTAGCAGCATTTGGTGAAGGTAATTTCAATTCGCCTTCAGAAAGCTCGAAATGCTTTGCCAAATGCTACATAGAATCCTTGAATTTCGTTAAAAATGCCGTGCTTCAAAAGGAGGTCATCCTGAATAGTTTGAAAAACGTAATTGGGCCAAATAATGCTCAAATCGTTGTGGATATATGCGATAAAGTAAAGGGTGAAGACAACTGCGATACTGGTTTAGAGATATACAAGTGCAATTATTACGTTAGAACCGCACTCCTTACTAAAAATGGTTTCTTTTAAAAAAAAAAAAATAAATTAATTAAATACATTTTCTGCAAAATATTAACTAGTATTTTTTGTGTTTACAAATTAAATATGTGCCGTTCCGTTTTTTTGGAAATTTTGATAGAACTTCGGGAGGAAACACGGTTTGCAGCAAACACTTTCATAAATCCCAGGCAGCGTTAGTTTTCATACACTTTAAGCCATTATGCTATTTAATCGGAGTACCTGGCACCGGCGATATGTCCTAATGAATTTAATAATTGAGAAAATAGCCAAGCTTAATGATTTTAGTTAATTTTTTAGATACGGAGACATCTAAACTCCCGGTGGTGGTAAAAAAGTGTCCACCTTTTTTTGTGTATGTCTCTTGATTTAATTCAGAAAACGTTTTTAATCCATGGTTGAATGGCCGGTTCGTAGTTAAACTATCGAGAAAAACATAACCAATAAGCCAGAACCGCAATAAAAAACTGGAAAACTAACAGGTTATGATAACTTCAAAAGTAAATTAAAACTTGCAACTCCCCCCTGCGTGCGCGTGATCAGACAAACTCGTCGCACTCATTCAGCAACGTCACATTTAAATGATATATATACATATGATGCTAGTAACGCTACTCTTGTTTAACTCCTGCACAGAATGGCAGTTTCTCCTGCCAATACATTCGCTTAAGGGATTTTTAAATATTCTATAAACTTTAGAATACGATTTTTAAATACAATTTTATTTTAATTCATATTTTTGGCGATCTTTCTATTTTAAATTTGGGTTTTTTGCTGGTTCGAAGTTAGTTTACGCTAATTGTCTTCAGAGTAAACGTTTTACAATATAGTAAACTTATATAAATATACTTACACAGAAGAAAACCAAATGACCATTAACATTCATTGTTTCAAAATATGCTTCTTTTAGAAGACAAATGAGTTCTGCTTCTCTATAGTTCGTTATTTATGCGGACATTAGGCAATTTTCTTTATCTTATCCCAAAATACTAATACTTGGTCATTGAAGAAAATTGTCTAATTGGAAAAATTCTTAATCAAGCAGAACTACTTATAATATTATTTATGGTACTTTAAACTCTAAGGTTGGTTAGTCAAAATTTTGTCTATCAAGAACTGATTAAAACTTAAACAGTGCGAATTTAAATAAAGTTAAAAATGAGATAAAATCAATTGAATGATATTATATGTATATGGTATAATAACACTTCGTTACAAAGACGAGCATTAGTTCTGCCCTATGAACCAAATATACTTTTTCGGAAAGGGGGGGGAATATAAAAATACACGTGTATCGGCGATTTTCATGTACACGTCAGAATTTTTTTTTTAAATGTATACGAGTATATAAAGGATATATAGAAAAAATACTTTATACATTTCCGAAAAAGTATATTTGGTTCATAGGACAGAATGTGTGTAACGCGGTGTTTGTAATGCAGTGTAATTATATATTTAGTTTTAAACAATTTGATGATATTTTTTTGTAAAATTAAGTGTTTTTTGTGGGTGATTGACAAAAACCTTTTTTTTTAACTGAAACATGAAAACGTTTATATAAATTTTTTCAAATTAAAAAATTGTGAATGAGTAGAGTAGAACGGGGTAATGTGGTGCACTCTTTTTTGACTTGCTTGTATAACCGTATTTTTCAACTGAATACAACGAGTGGGCATCCATTCGAAAGACAATTACCTTGTTAATATTTACGTAAGACACACAGTTTTGTAGCAAGAAATCTTCTAAGTGTGAATTAAGTAAAAAGTGCACCACAATGGACCACTCAAAATCCGACTGACAATCCTCAGGCTTGGCTTTTAGTTCCTTAGCTCTTATCTTATCTTGGAGACTTATTTATTTCATCAAAGAATCATTAAAAAATCATATTTATAAAAAAAAAATTATGAACTCATAAACATTTCTCTATTTGGCAACAAAAATTTGTTTTAAAAATACATCAACTAAAACAAAACTATTAAAAGTTAATAAGAATGTATAATTTTTTAAAACGGACTTCAAGAATACCATTTGCATAGTGTGCAGTACCAAATCTAATTTTTATCTTAACTCGATTTAAGCTACTTTATTTTAGCAGTTTTCTTCTTTTTTTAACAATGCAAATTGCGGAAGATCACATTTGTTCGAGTTATGGACGAAAGGCGAACAAAGTCGTCATATAAGTAGGTACAGCTGAAATTTAAATAAATTTATTTAAAATTTTTTATTTTAATTTCGCGTAGGCGTGTGTATGAATTTTTCGTATAATGATGGTTAGACATAAAGCGTCATTTCCACGCAATCATCGAAATGGGAATAATATTTGCTGTCGCAACTGTTTTCTAATTGGCAAATGTGGGGGATTATTTTTCGAGTGTAGTAAAGGTACCAGAATGTTAAAAAAATAATAATTAGTGGTTTAATCTAAGAAAGTAAACCATTGTTATGTATTTATTTATTATTCTACAAATAATTTCAAGTAAAAAATTATATACATATGTATATATGTAGGTAGGTATGAGTGGCTGTCATTGCTAATCCAGCGACTCACTTGCTGAACCATTTAGAATTCTTGGCAAAACTCGTCAAGCATCTTGGGTCTATTTCACCTAATTCTCCAAGGTGCCTAAAAACAGGTGCGCCTAGAAAGCGTTGCCTGCTTCTGGCTAGAGCTGGACAAATAAAGAGAAGATGCAGGACCGTTTCCTCCTCTTCATAATTTTTGCAGCTTCTACAGCATCTCTAGGAGGGTACTCCAAGACGCCCCGCATGGATGCCTATTAGGTAGTGCCCTGTTAAAGCGCCAATTCCTTTTGATATATCGTCCCGTTTTAAGGTATAAAGACTACGCGTCTGTTAACTGTCTTGGCCAGGTCAGCCTAGAGATCCTACAGGTCGTGGTATGTGTCCATCTGTCGTTTGCACGAGTATATTCTTTTACAAGAAGCTTGCAAGAGCCAAAGGGTATACCAATGCGGGAAGAATCGCTTGGTTCATCCGCTATGCAAGTTCATCGGCTATGCAGTTACCCTCGATGTCCCTGAGGTCAAATGAGGTTGAGCCTGTTCTGCTTGGCCATCTCCTGCAGAGATCGGCTGCAATCCAGTACACCTTTTGATTTAATTGTAGTTAAGCTCACAGCCCTGATTGCCGCTTTGCTGTCACTAAATATAAATACATCGTTGCCTTTTAAAGCAGTCTGTAACAGGGCTGTAGCCTCCTTAATGGCAAAAACGACCACAAGTCCCTACCTGGGACCACAGTATTGATACAGCGGTCTGTGTATTCCGCTAATGCAGATCACACCGGCTCTCTGCACTCTAAGTAGATTAAGTTTAGCAGCTCTGTTTAAGGCAGGCCACCAAACGATAGCTCCATAGAGTAGAATCGGCATAACCCATGCAGTGTAGATTCAGCGGCAAACGTTGGGATTCAGAACCCCATCTCTTCCCAATGGCTGTTTTACAAGAGTATAGGGTCACAGAAGTCCTATTGTATCGCTGGATCATATTTTTACTCTAGCTAAGTTTCATGTAATTACAGCCGAAACATTATATTTCCTAGCGAAACGCACCAGCTCCACCTTTTCTAAGCTGACGTGGAGACCAGACATCGGGCACCTTATAGACGGCTAGTTAAGCATTTCATTCCTTTTGTCTAAAAAGCCGATTCACCACATTACCCCCTTCTATTCTACATTTTTCAAAATTTTTCCGTGAAATATTTGATATAACTGATATTCTTGTTTATTTTCGTCACCTATATACAATAAATACATTCGGCGATTTTAATGTTTAAAAGAATGCAATCTTCTGTGAAATTCTGCGTTAATTTTCTAAAAATTCTTTATAAAAAATGCTACTTAAGAACTTATTTAGGAATTATTATTATTTTTAATTCTTAATACTTGGCTTCTCAACTGCATTTCATTTGCAAAGTTAAGGCTCAAACAGCTCGGGTCATACTTCCTCTGCCCTTTTCCGAGAACCACTTTGAAAGGCTGGCTGTTCATTTCAAGTTGATAGCTAGGTGTATCTCCGAATTTATGTGATTTCCGGATGTTATCGTTACAAGGAAAGATCTATAACCTTAAAAGTCCCTAGGGGATTTTGAAATTAAAATTTTTTATAGACGGCGCTAGGTGTAGATTAAAACTTAATTATAGTTTATTTACGACATAGATACAACCTTGAAATAACATTATATTTTTTCCAATTAGAAAACAGTTGCGACAGCAAATATTATTCCCATTTCAAGATGATTGCTTGGAAATGACGCTTTATGTCTAACTATCATTATACGAAAAATTCAAACACACGCCTACGCGAAATTAAAATAAAATTTTTTAAATAAATTTACTTTGCGTTTGTTTACTAAGATGTTTTGCTCTCGCCAAAAAAAAAGACAGTTACTTTCAAATTTCAGCTGTACCTATATGACGACTTTGTTCGCCTTTCGTCCATAACTCGAACAATTTGATCTTCCGCAAGTTGCGTTGTTAAAAAAAGAAGAAAATTGCTGAAATAGAATAGCTTAAGTCGAGTTCAGATAAAAATTAGATTTTTAGCATACAACACAGTTGGAGGTTTTCTATTTATAAAGGTGCACAAATCATAAAAGAAGTAAAATATGGAAATCTTTTCATTCCGGAAGAGCTAAGGAACTAAAAGGCAAGCCGGATGATTCTCAGTCGGATTTTGAGTGGCCCATTGTCTGCTTATGTAATTACGACTAAAAGAAAATTCCAGTGGTCACGTGTCAATCTGCAGAATGTGCATAGAGTTTCGCTGAATGCGTAGTAACACTACACTATGCAAGTTATATTTAGGTGTTTTGAAGAAAAAGCCCTTTCTGAAAATACTTTTACAAATTTGAATCCATACTAAATATATGAGTTCATATGAATAGCAAATATTCTTGAAAATATTCGGGTTAGGTTAGCTTTAAGGACAAGAGGGTATAATTATAGATCTTTAAGGTCGCATTGTGTACCACCCTTTAAAATTTGTATGAATTATATGCTTTATTTAAAAATTGCCTACATTTGCAAACTTTCAAATTCCTCATAGGCCACTATTCCATATATAAAAGAAATATGCTTTGTGTTTGCTTATTAAGTTTTGCTGCTTCGAGAATATGAACAGAGTGTAAATTGGAAATTTCACTTGTATTTAATTAAATATAAAAATAACTACAAAGGAAATATTATCTAACAATAAATAAATATTTAAATAATTGTTTTAGTAAAAAATAAACCAAACACTTAAATTCAGAAGTTAAGTAAATATTTGAAAAGTTTCCAGTCACAGCGTGGTTATAAAATGAAAACGCACCCCAACCAAAGTCAGTTTATTGATCACACTCAAACCGAGAGGCAGATCTAAGTTACTTATTTCAAAAACAAAGATGAAGGTTTTCGCTTTTGCTCTTGTACTGGCCATAGTCGTTGCTGTTAACGCCCAAGTAAGTACCTTCAGAAATTCTGAAACCTATTAACATTTATAATATTAAATATTCCTAAATATTCTGCAGTCTCCGAAATTGAGCTTGAGACAGCGTATTAAGATTACACCCATAATAACTAGGTGCCTCTTGTCAAGCGGTGCTAATCCATTTGCTGTAAGGTCACTCTTCAACGGTAATTTCGATTCAACTTCAGAACAGGCGAAATGCTTCATGAAATGCTACGTGGAACACCTGAATTTCGTTGAAAAGGGCGTTCTCAATAAGGAAGTCGTCGCGGGAAAATTGACTACCGTGATTGGTGCAGATAATGCTAAAATCATTATAGATATATGCGATAAAGTAAAGGGTGGTGATACCTGCGAAAATGCTTATGAGATATATAAGTGCCATTATTACGTTAGTTCCGCACTCTCTGCTTAAATCTTAACAATTGCAAAGAGTTTGAATAAAATTTATGCAAAATATCTGATCGTATATCTTGTTATTTAAAATGAAATCTGGTCCGTTCCTTTTTCAAGTTAGAAACAGATAATTTTCAAAGTCCCAGTCAGCGATATTTCTTTGTGAATTGGATAATTGGGAAAATAAAACATCGCTGCAAACGATGTTATTCAGTATTAGTCAAGCTGCTCTAACGACCTTTAAGCGGTTCGTATTTCGTGGTTTTAGAATCGAATCCGATAGTTGTAAAACAACTGCGTATCAAAAACAAAAAGAAAATACTCGGCGAGCGGAGACTTTTTAGAGAATTTTGAATACTTGCAACACTTAATCCGTAGTCAAACTGGTTATCGTCATAGGCGACATCAGTGATCTGATCTAGTCGAGCCTCTTCCATGTTATATTACAAATATTCAAAAATGCTCTGGCCCATGCAGAGTTTATTATAAATATTCTGCAGACTCCTAAATTAAGATTCGGACAGCTTATGAAGATCACACCCACAATATCTAGGTGTCTCTTGTCAAGCTAATCGATCTGCTGTAAAGTCACTCTTTAACGGTGATTGCGATTCAACTTTAGAAAAGTCGAAATGCTTCATGAAATGCTACGTGGAACACCTGAATTTTGTTGAAATGGGCGTTCTCAATAAGGAAGTCGTCGCTGGAAAAATGACTGCCGTGGTTGGTGCAGATAATGCTAAAATCATTATAGATATATGCGATAAAGTAAAGAGTGGCGACTCCTGCAATAATGCTTATGAGATATTTAAGTGCCAGTATTACGTTAGTTCTGCACTCCTTGCTGAAATCTTACCAATTGAAAACAGTTTGAATAAAATTTATGCAAAATATCTGAACGTATTTCTTGTTATTTAAAAGGAAATCTGGTTCGATCCAGTTTCTAGAAATTTTTGATAGGCCTTAAGGAAGAAACATATACTTTTCAAAGTACCAGTCAGCGATTTCTTTTCTCGTTAATTGGGAAAACAAAACGTCGTTGCAAACGAGGTTATTCAGTATTAGTCAAGCTGATGGAACGACCTTTAAACAGTTCGTATTTCATGGAAAATAGTTTAGTAATGTAAGTTGAGGCTGATGTAAGATCAAGTTATTGGATCTCAGCCGGTTTTAGAATCGAATTCGATAGTTGTAAAACAACTGCGTATCAAAAACAAAAAGAAAATACTCGGCGATCGGAAACCTTTCAGACAATTTTTAATACTTACAATACTTAATCCGTAGTCAAACTGGTTATCGTCACAGGCAACATTAGTGTTCTGATATGCTGCAAAAATTGCCTAACCGAGTCTCGAATTCTCGTCAAAATTTTCATTTGGTTCCTATATATATGATATTTATATATATGTATTTATGTATGCTCAATGATAACTTACATGAAAAGACAATTTAACTTATGGATATTAGTATGTCACACCAATATGTATAAATAGCTTTTATAACTTTAAAATCCGCTGTGTTTTACCATAAACCACATTTATTTGAATATTCGATTTAAAAAAAAAAAATTAGAATAATCTTTAAAATGCAAGCATTGATGTTGGTAAATCTCGTAACAGTTCCAATGATATCAAGGAATAATATAAACTTTTAAATTTAATATTTATTTCATCACATGCATAAGCAAAATATTGCTTTTATCTCAAACTCTCTATTACTTTTGACGTAAATATATTCACACTTGTTCGATTGCCTTTTGCACTGAGAAATAATGTTTACATGGTCTCACAACAAGTCACATTGATATCCATTTTTTCAGTTAGTTAGAACGTACAGATTATGATCGTTAAGAGAGTTGAGTGTCAACAGAAAACATCGTACTGCCTTTTCACAATCGGCACTAGTGCTACCAAGCGAGTGGTGATAACTTCCAATGAATCCTGATCCCGCACTAGTTGGCGCTCAGCAGTAACTCTGCCACCTCTTCGCTTATAACAATACCAAACCAAGTTTTTTAGAACTTGTCTTGCCACAATTCTAACCGAATTATCCCATCATATAAGTATGTATGTATATGGTGGCCGCTAAGGTCGAGTTAGAAGCGGTGCGTGCTATAACTTGATATACCGGCGAATCTCCGTCAGGGCAAGCAAAAATCTTAATAATAGAAAAAGTTTTTTCTAATAGCGGTCACCCCTCGACAGGCAATGGCAAACCTCCGAGGGTATTTCTGCCATGAAAAAGCTTCTCATTAAATACATCTGCCGTTCGGAGTCGGCACAAAACTGTAGGCCCCTCCATTTGTGGTATAATATAAAGACGCACACCACAAATGGTAGGAGAAGCTCGGCCAAACACTGAGCTATATAGTGTACGCGCTAAAATTATATTATGTTATATATAAGTATGTACATTTTCAAAAATTTGGCATAACTCTCTAGAGTTGGTGTCCAAAAATGAGTTGGCTTGAGCAGATGAAAACTATAAAGCATCAATTCAATCGCCATGCAATGAAGTGGCTGTAGAGGAAAATTAATATGTATCAATTCTAATTATAATAGCAATGAAATTTCAATAAAGCCTCGATTATAATGAATAAATATAAAATTAAAGCACCTTTATTCTTTGTAAATTGTACATTTTTTTAGTGTTAGATGGCGCAAATTTATAACTGTGCTACTGAGTCACAATTATTTTGGGAAGTGAGTCTCAGCGTGCGGGTCATCGCTAAGAGTCTGCTTAGTAACTCAACTCAGTACTGAGTTACCCACCTGTAGTGTTTACTCGGCATTTGTTCGGTAAAAATTGGAATATGCCGTCGTCATTTGGACCATACGAGTATCATGCTGTACATTTAATTGTTTCGAAAGAGTACAGAAAATATTTCTGCATTTAGCTGAACGTTCTATGAATTTTTCTGAACCCCACCTATTCTATACATACGTCTCGATGCAAATGATCAGTTTATTGTGATTTGTTAATATTCATTATTTTTGGGTTATGTCGTTTATATTAGATATTGTTTCGGGTAAAATAGACTGCTCATCTCGTCTTGATCTTGCCGATTTTAGTGTGTAAAAGGAAGAAAGTAAATTCAATTTATTTTAACCTCTTTTTAGTCCTTAGCCTATTTGTATATGTCTCGACCTCTGTATTTACTGATCTCATTAGCATCATAAACAAATAAATTTAGGAATAAACTTTTATTTCAATAAATCAAATAATACAAGCATTTTTACTGAAAATAAATATTTGAACTTTTTATTATAAATTTTAAAACTTTCTTCTGCTTAAGCTTAGAATAAAGTTCTCCAGAAAAATCATAAGAAATTTTATTTATTTATGTATTTATTTACATATACATATTACCCTTATAAATAAATTACAGCATAATATTAACAGGGGCTATGGCAACTACGGCCTTTAGCTCACTTTCAATGTTATTTTAGCCTTAGAATATACCATATATTTTAGTACACTTATCTAATGCGTAAAATTGTCGCATATATCTATTTATACTTGAATATTAACCAAATACGTTTAAATAACTGCAATATTGTATATATCTACCACAAAGAGGGATAGCTTAGATTAGGTGGTACATATTACATGATTTTAGGATCTTAAAAATGAGATGTATGTACATATATTATATATACTTAAATTTTTTAGCGCGTCTGTAGGGGGCCTAACTATCCCCCTGATAAATGGGTTGTCTTTGGGTGTGAAAGCCCGGGCAGTTTTTGAGTATTTGTTTCATAAGAAAAAACATGTAATAGTTTTAGATAATTTTGGTTAGCCTCACTATTTCACAACCGCACAATATCACTCTTTGGCGGACAAGCGACTTTAACTGTTGATCACACCGGCTACTCCCATGACAGGGAGGGTGCTCAAAAAAGACGGTTAGAAAGCGATAGACAGACAGTGCCGAAGTTGCAGTGCATATGCCGATATGCCGACGAAAAGCAAGGGTATGACGAAGACTTCAACGACGACCAGGATATCAATAATAATGGCGACTCACAATACGAGGACGAATACTTGGACCAACCTACTGATGAAATCAATTTTTTAGAACAAATTCCCTCCTGCCATACGTCAGCAGATCGTTCGCAGGAAGGGAATTAAAATTTTTAATATACACTGGTGCCGCGAAAAATTATGTTAAAGATTTTCAGTTCCTTAAGGGCATAAAATAAATCGAAAAGCCTTTCCTTGTCAACTCAATTCATGGAACAGATAAAATCAAACATAAATGCAAAATTCATTTCTTTGACAAAAATGCAGAATTTTATATTCTGAGATCTCTGCAAACGTTTGACGGCATCATAGGATTTGACTTCCTTAGAGAAATATGTGCGGAAATAGACATGAAAAATGGGAAAATTCACTATAATGGCAAAAAGGAAAACCTCGGGCATTTCCATTGTCGCGACGTGAATGCCATTCTGCCCACTAGTGATCGCGAAACCGGAATCTCTACACTTATTAAAGAACGTTCGGGAGTATTTGCTACACCAAATGAATAACTGCCTTTTAACACAAATATTGTGGGGACCATAAGAGCAATTAATGATGAACCAGTCTATTTCAAGACGTACCCATATCCAATGGCTTCAGCTAACTTCGTAAACGGAGAAATCTTTGATCTTCTCCGTAATGGCATAATTAGGCCTTCACGATCACCGTATAATAATCCGATATGGGTTGTTTCCAAAAAGGGACTTACAGAAACGGGAGAAGAAGATGCGTCTGGTTATTGATTTTAGGAAGCTAAACGAGAAAACGATTAGCGACAGATATCCAATTCCCGAAACTTCAGTCATCTTGGCTAATCTAGGGAAATAATCTCTCTTTACCACCCTTGATCTTAAATCTGGATTCCATCAGATTAAATTGGCAGAACGAGAGAGAAAAAAGACGGCTTTCTCCGTTAATAACGGAAACTACGAGTTTTGTCGACTTCCGGTCGGTCTTAAAAACGCGCCTAGCATCTTCCAGCGGGAAATCGATGACGTTCTCCGAGACGAGATTGGCAAGTGTTGCCACGTTTACGTCGATGACGTCATTATTTTTTCAAAGAATGAAGATCAGCGTGTTACGGACGTTGAGCGTATTCTCGGAAAACTCTATAAAGCAAACATGAGAGTGTCGCTTGAGAAAACCAGGATCCTTAGAGATGAAGTAGAATTTCTTGGATTCATTGTTTCTGGGGATGGAATTAAAACTTGCCCAGACAAAGTTCAAGACATTGTCAAATATGAAACTCCCAAAACACTTCGAGCTCTGCGGTCGTTCCTCGGACTCTCAGGGTACTATAGACGATTTGTGAAGGACTACGCGTCTATCACTAAGCCGTTAACTAAATATCTCCGCGGTGAAAATGGGAATGTGGGTGCCAATCGGTTCAAAAATATACATATTCAGTTAGACGAAGAGGTGTTACGAGCCTTTGGAAAAATTAAAGAAATTTTGTGTTCAGAGGATGTCCTCTTATTATACCCTGATTTTGAACAGCCTTTCGACTTAACAACTGATGCGTCCCCACACGCATTGGGTGCGGTTTTGTCACAAGGAAGTCGACCCATAACAACGATTTCCCGAACATTGACGGCCACTGAGGAAAATTATGCTACAAATGAGCGCGAGCTCTTGTCAATAGTATGGGTTCTGCAAAAATTGAGAAATTACCTTTATGGTGTCAAACGGCTTAACATTTACACAGATCATCAACCCCTTATGTTCGCTATATCTGATAAGAACCCTAACACGAAATTAAAGCGAGAGGTCTCGGAAATTGAAGCCATACCAACCCGGAGACAAGGTGTTTGTAAAGACCAACAAAAGAATTGGTAACTTAGAAAATTATACGTAGAAAATATTATTGAACAGGACTTGGGAACTACAGTGATGATAAATGGGAAAAGGATTTACAAATCAAACTTGAGGTAACACAGTTTTTTCCTATAATTTTTCTCAGATACTGATCAAATCCTCGTTTTATTAGAGACTCTAAGGATCCATCATCGGCATTCACGTGGTATCAACATCATAGGTACTGCACTGAAATACATCGCAGGGACACCCGACTTCGACGATTTTAATGAGGTCGCAACCAAAGAACGCGAGCTGATTGAGGCTAATGAACGTCAGATTACAATCAACACTCAGCTTAAGGCAAGAATAAACAATCTGACACAAACGATGAATGACCTCCTTAGAGGTACAAAAGGAACAATTGTGGATACAGGGCATTTATTTGGGTTGGTTACAGCAAGAAACAGGGCAGTACTGGCAGACCTTACAAACATAATTCATTCAGTAACACTAGGAAAGCATAACATAATTGATCCCATAATTTTGGATAGCGGTGATCCTAAAATTTTGCTATTTGCCGAACACTTCGTCAATATTACTATAAGTGATATTTTAACAGCCTCTAAGCAAAGAATATTACAGGACAGTGATAATATTTATTTTGTAATTAAATATCCTAAAATAAGCAAAATTTGTGAAAAGGTTAGGCTTTTACCTGTAATTCATAATAAAAAGATAATTAGATTAGAAACAGATGTAGCAGCACATTGCGTTCCCGGCTACCAACCTCTTGCAAACTGTAAAAATGCTACAACTCTTACATTTTGCCAGCCACTTGCTTCAGCCTCATGCGTAGAACAGCTGTTTAACCATAACTCAGCGCAATGCAAAACAACCTCTGCAGACAAATCATCCCTATTGAAGAAATTGACGACGGACTAATAGTGATGAACGATCAGCGCGTAGAGGTCACATAGGGAACACGATCAGCCGTTACCATAAAGGGCACCTTCCTAGTTATGTTTGAAGGTAATGTCACCATAACTAATTATGTCAACTGGAAAAAAGTGGTTCCATCCCACCCCGAAGCCCCTCCTGCAACAATGATGAAGTTTACTGAGCATATAAAAACTCTATCATTGCCGTATCTGGAGGAGATTCATGCGAGAAACTTAAAGCATATCGCATCGCTACAACAGGAAATTGCGACTAAACATTTAATATCAGTCAGTTCATTGGGCATAATAGTTTCCGTCGTGATAGTTATTCTGGTAGTTTACCTTTGGTCCAAGAAGCAGAGAAGATTGGCCATCATTGAAGTGATAAGAAATGCAGACACCTCCACCCCACCCGACGTCTAAAAGGCACCCGAGGACGGTCGCTTTTAAAAGGGGGAGTAGTTAACACCAACTACGTGCTCATTTGCCTAAGCTTGCAATCCCACGCAAAATTGACGCTCTTCATTCCAGCTAATTTTCAAGTATCAACATGTAACGAGAAGCGCACCTGCTGCATCTATGGCAAAGGCAGCTGCTTAAACATATTTTCCCACAAGAAATGCTGACGGCAAGTCTGCTGTTTGGAGCATGACAATAACAATAACAAAGCAACCAATAGTTTACATGAGATAGCCATGATTCAATAATAAACGGTTTAGTAATAAAGCAGCTCACTCTTTCCCTCATGACAAATTGGCTCCTTAACTCATAAAGAGTGTTGCATATTCTACAATTTTCACTTGGAATAGTAGTATATTGTAAACTTCTTCATACTAAAAAAAGCGTAAATACCAGTTTTGTTTTTATTTGATTGCATCAATGATAAATCCATTTATTAGCAGAATATATTTCCCCAGTGAGCGCAGCGGGATACGAGTATACATATATACATAATTGTGTATGTAGTATATGTATATGTTATATTTTCATCGCCGATCGACTTGAGCTTTTCTCCTGCAGCAGATATGTTACACTCGATTGCGAGTGGGTAATGGCGCAAATTGTTTGGCGCTGACACACTGGCGCCAGCGCCACGGTCGGAATCAGTAGTGCGTTTCTGTAAGGAATCGACAATATACTCGATTATAGTGACGTCATTTCGATTCGATCCAAATTAGTCGATTGATCGAGAACGAGTGTTTCTGTAAGCATAAGTCGACAAAATATGAAACAGTGAGAGAAATGGAAACCCAATCGACAAGAAATCTATCGAATCTGACTGACAACTTCATGTTTGAGAAACTATTATTGATAAAAGTATGCATTATAGAAATGTGTGCACAAATATTTAATTCTTATTAATAAATAAATCGTCTGGCGAACGCTCTGTGGACATTGTGCAGCTTCTTGACTGCCGATTTCCAGTCTATCCAACACTAAAAAAAACCAACACACATATGTAAATTGCAATGCTATACACAAGAATATTTTAGTTTTACCTTTTTCCACTGATTAGGGGACTTGTGGGACCCTCCCAACGCATTTAATTCAGCAGCGACGGCAGCCCAAACCTCTTCGTGCTCCTTCCTCGCGTTTGGTTTCATAAATTGGCCCCTTCCAACGCTGCGGTGCTGCTGCATTAAGTGCAGTAACCGCCTCTTTTGGCCATTCGTAACACGCCCCGACGTACTTCTCTGTAAAGAAAATGCATCTAATCTTTTTTAACTATTCATATATAATATATTAACAAAAATATACTTACATGTGCTTTAAATTCAACTAATTCCATTTTGAATTTAACGAAAAATTTTTTTGTCATCACCTGAAATGGAAGTTAGAAAACCAATCGACAGTATTTCATTCAATTTGGTTACAGAAACACATTCAATCGAGCATTCCTACTGAAATGGAATGAAACATATCAGCTGACTATCGATTGAATCGAGTAATTATTTTAAAGAAACATATTGAGTGAGAGTGACGTCAAATCGAGAATTTGAGTCGAGAACATCGATCGAAATGGGTTACAGAAACGCACTACTGAACAGTGTGTCAGCGCAATTGCGCCATAACAGGGTAACACATTGATTTTTTCAAATTAACGCTTTTTCATTTGTTTCCCGCGAGCGACGCTCAAATAAATTTGTTTTACACGGCGTTTAAGAACATATTACTTCGAATTTCAACAATTTTGCTTCCTGGTGCACATTCTACAAGTACGTTGTTAAAAATTTTAAGTTTGGTTTGAAAAATTAACAAAACTCTAAGCACCGAAAAATGTTTAGCAAAGTATGCAAAGTTTTTATTTCAATTAGCGAAAATATTTAAAATTAAAAACTTGGCATACATTTTGGGAAATCGTCTGTGCACAGACTTCAGTGATAGAGTGTATATACAGTAATATTTTATTCAAAGTGTAATATAAATGTAATTTTTATATTTTAGGCTTAAAATGTCAAATAAAAAAAGCGAAGTATGGCTGCACTTCTCCGATGAGAAAGACCAAAAAGTTAAGTGTAAGCTATGTGGACAGCAGATATCCGTGGCCAATAAATCGGCGTGCAGCCTTATTCGCCATATGAGTAGGCGGCATCCGTTTTAAAAAATCGCCAGACAGGAGCAGCCTGAAACGGAAGTAGACATAGAAGTGTTATAAACGCAGGTAGAAGCACCACAGGCAGCAACACGGATAGAGACACAGCAGGAAGCGAAACAACGAAATACACCGCGAGCATCAAACACATCACAAGCATCGGTAACACAGTTCCTTCACAAGCCACTTCCCGTCAAAAAGCAGCAACAAATTGATGAGCAGGTAATAAAAATGATTGCCCGTGAATACCACCCTTTCAGCGTCGTGGAAGACGTAGAGTTTAAAAAGCTAGTGTGTCTCCTTAATCCGAACTACAAACTCCCAACTAGGAAAACGGTTTCGTCGTCGTTAATACCGGCCATGTACAATGTTACCATGGAAGCTGTGAAAAGGCGGTTAGAGAGGGCGTATGCCGATGGACGGGTGGACTTCCCGTGCCCTAGATAGTTTCTTTAGTATTACTGCCCACTACATTGTGGAAAACGATAAGAGAATGTTCCTTGCGTCGGACTTATTAGCTTGTTCCTCATATATAGAAAGGCACACTAGTGAAAATATTACAAAGAAAACTAACGAAATTTTTTGCGAGTGGGGAATCAGTCACAAGATATGTATTGTAGTTACTGATAATGCGGCTAACATGAAAGCAGCGGTTCGTGGGGGACGTTGGGGGCATTGGGGCTGCTTTGCCCATTCATTAAATTTAGTAGTACAATCAGGTTTGAAGGAAATAGAATCCGTTTTGCATAAAATAAAAACCATTGAAAAGTTTTTTTCAAAAAGCACTTATGCTTCTTCGAAACTTAAAGCTACATTAGAAGCTATGCAACAACCAGTGTTAAAGCTTATTAATGATGTACCTACTCGGTGGAACTCAACATATGAAATGCTGAAACGTATAGTACTTGTGAAAGATGCAGTAATCTCGACTTTGGCTCTAGTTAAGTCTTCTATGCTTGCCAAAGATGACGATTTACAAACAATTAATTTCTTAAGTAACGAGCAGTGGTTGGTAGCTGCCCAATCAATGAAGGTTTTAGAAATGTTTGAAGCTGTTACGACATTAATTAGTATCGAGAAGCACGTAAGTGCATCTTCCATTATACTTTATATTAAGGAATTAAACAAACATTTAAAAACCTTTACTATCTCGCACTTAACCCCTGATGTAAAAAATTTAGTTGCAAGACTTTTAAATGAACTTAACAACAGGTTTAAAGACTTAGAATTTAACGAACTGATAGCACAAGCTACAATTCTGGACCCACGGTTTAAAAAAATTGGATTTATAAATGAAACCGCTTATAAATCCAATGTAGATAAATTATATTTAAGAGTTGCTGATACGGTTGTTCAAAACAACGATGCCTGTTACGAAAATCAAAATAACTGCAGTTCAGTCACAGAAAAAATGGATAGCGACCGGTTCGACCTCATTTGGAAAGACTTTGACGCTGAAATTCAAAAACACGCACATCCAGCAAATCAAACAGCAAATGCAATTATTGAAGTAGATAAATATTTAGCTGAACCTGTTCTTCCGCGAAAAGATCCTTCCGGAAAGTCGAACGATCCGCTGATGTGGTGGCATCAACGGAAAAATATTTATCCTCGGCTGTTCCAGCTTGCTAAAAAGCGTTTATGTATTTCCTCTACATCTGTCCCTTGCGAACGCATATTTTCTCACGCTGGACAGCTTGTAAGCAAAAAGCGGGAGAGTCTGAAAGCCAGTAAGGTGTCTCAAATCGTCTTTTTAAATTATAATTTAGGCAACAATGATTTTTAAAAGTTACAAGTATAAATGTATAAATTTAGAGAAAGTGACTTAATAAAACGGCTCTTAATATTTCTGATATTTATAAATACTGCTCTGAAAATATCAATTGTATTTAAAATAAAACGGATGTACCTAATGAATTGATACTTTATATATAATAATTACTATGTTTTTAAAACACGAAATGAATGTGAACATCAGTGCATTATGTTTTTTATGCTTTATATCTCTGCAATATAATAATTGTAAGTGTTTCTTATATGTATTAATAATTACTATGTTTTTAAAAAATTAAATTAATGTACCTAATGTGTTCGAAATAAAACGAATGTACCTAATGAATTGACACACTTTATATCGATAATATAATAATATTAAAGGCCAGTTATCCAGTGCTGGTTTAAACTCAGTTTAAACATAGTTTAGTTAAACTCAGTTTAAATTTAAACTTAGTTTTCTTTTGCTCAATTAAATTTGTTGCATCCAAAACGAAATAGTCATATGATAAGTTTAACTAACTGTGCGCAATCGGCCATTTAAACTCCGTTTAAAGTTGACTGAAAACCCGAATACTGATTTTAAACGACAGAGTTCAATTTACAATGAAAAACTGGATCTAAGTTGTTCACATATTATAAACTCTGTCTTTTAAAAACAAGAAACGGCTACGTTTACTTAGTAGCTCACCGGGTGCTCATGCCGGTGGCTATTTTCTATTGTAGCTCACCGGGTGCTCATGCCGGTGGCTATTTTCTACTGTAGCTCACCGGGTGCTCATGCCGTGGATATTTTCTACTGTAGCTCACCGGGTGCTCATGCTTGTGGATGTGCACTCACGCTACTGATACGAGCATGGTTGCAATACTGGAATTCAGATCACTTTTGGGTTGTACTGTTTTGAACAGTCACAAATAAATAGTTATAATAATCTCACTTACTATTATGTGACTATATGTATACGAAACAATACAAGCCAAAAGTGATTTGATGGTCGATGAGCAAATGGGTTTGGTACGGTTTATTTTTGTACCCCGATTCAGGCTACCTGAGGTAGTTGCAAACCGCCTCCCAATGTCAGTGCAGTGGCTGCTGCTTTATTCCGTTCGCGATATACATATATGTATATGTACATAGGTTGGTGCTGCAACACCAAAAGCGGAGATACTGCCGCACCACCTGGTGCTCCCTACAATCGTTGATGCTAGTAAGGTTGCGCCATATAAGCAACTTTATGGATATTGTTTTCTTCTTCTTCTTGTCCGACAGTGTGGAATGTTGATATTTGTTGGAACGATTTTCCGTCATCCTTTTGTCTTAAACCAAACTTGACAAGGGATGACGGAAAATCGTTCCAACAAACATCAACTATATGGACTCTGGAAAGAAATATGTATATTAAAAAATTATTCAATTTATATTATTACAAAAAATAATTGCAAAATTACCTCATTTTCCACTAAAATTAAAAACAACTTCGCAGCATTTTACATTTTCCTAAGAACGATCACGAATGTGAAGTTGAAAAAGAATACGATGACATCAAACACATCTGCATTGTTGCATTTTGCGTAAACACATCACACAACCTATACATGCAATTGTTGGTTCATGAGTTGCTTGCAATGCAAGCTTTGCATGGTTTGGTTGGTTGGTGGTGTTTCCAGTGTTCCGGTGTTTGCTGGCGCCATTGCGTTACAGAGTTGTCAAAATCGGTATCAGCACTCGTAACTCAACTCTCGGTATCAGCGCAATGGTGCGGCGCCATACTTTGTTACCACACAGGTAAGTTAAATGTAATAGCAACTGCAACGTTTAGGAAAATTTCTAATAATTGGACCTCTTTGTTTGCAGGTTCTCTCGAACGTTTGGTGTTTCCCTCCTAATTTGCCAACCTTCTCTAAGATTATACAAAATCTAGTTTTGCAAATAAATCTCATTTTTCACTATAACCATGTCGTTTTATTTTTATTTTCACTTAAAAGATGTACAGGCCTGTTCTGCATTCAACAAATTTGATCGGAATATATAAATCCTTTATCCTCGATCTGTTGTTAGTTTCTTCAGTTCTGTGAAGATCAGAGTCTATTCTTTATTTCTTTTCGGGGAATCAGAGACAATACTTTAAAACAACAATAGATGCCCGCCAATGCCATTCACTCCGACTCCGAGCGAATTTTCCAAAATCAAAATGCAAAAAATCTGCAATAAATATATACATACATATGTTCTTACGTAGGCAATAAAAAGTTTATAATTCTAATAATAAAACTAAGAGTTTATATGTTTGGACGCGAGTTCCTCGGTAAATATGTGCAATGGAGTACTTAAATGATGTTTTTATCACGCACCACACACAGCCGTTGAGTTTTTAAAAACTACATTTGTATTATTTACCAGTTTAAATACTTATAATTAATTTTCTATTTGCATAAAATAGTGGAGTGAAATCCCGTGAGTAACCGCGGGTCCAATCTAGTTAATAAATAAATTAACTAATTAGTTGAAAACCATCATATTTTAACATGCATTATACTTAGTACTTTTCTAGTACCTTTTCGCAAAAAGGGATCACTTTCTGCGTACTTCCAAAATACAACTATAGATTAAGGAGTGTCAGAATTTAGCTGTCAGTAAGTAGTACTTACTTACTAAGTACAGAACCTTTATTAATTGAATCATGTAAGATAGCAACATACCAACTGCGGCGGTGGCAGAGACGTTAGCAGCAACAGTAGCGGCAGCGCAATGACAACAAGAGTAAAAGAATAGGGTAGTAGTAAGCTGTGTTGTCCTACAATAGCAATAAGAAAAAACATATAATAGTTTTAGATAATTTTGGTTAGCCTCCTTATTTCACAACCACAAAATATCACTCTTTGGCGGACAAGCGACTTAAACTGTTGATCACACCGGCTACTCTTACATAGTAGGAGGAATAAAATATAATAATTTGAAAACAAACCAAATTGTTTAATTTATATTTATTTCGCAAATGCTCTTGCGTGACTCTGCTATTCCCTAGTCGTAACCGAATTATAACGTTTCTATATTTTCTAGAGAGGCTATCGCTTTCATTGTGTTAGAAAAAATCATTATTCACTTACTTGAAAAAGTGATTTTCCGCTTGTGTAAATTTTCTTGAGGAAATAAATATACAAGCATTTTTTTTTGTTGAAAGCTTTAGACAGAAATTGTTATAGAAGACATTTTTTTTTATTTCATGGGTGTCGTTTTTCTTGAGAGCTGTGTACTAAATTTTTGAATTTTTGAAATTTTGAAAAAAAAGATGTCTATGTTGTAATATAACGGGTTTTTCAATAGGGACGCTACATAGTAGACCGATAGGGACAGCAAACGACGCCATATTTTTTCGCTCTCTTCACATTTCTCTTCAGTAAGGTTTGCCATTTTATCATGGAAAAATAAACGATCCAACAACGAGTGGAAATTATTATAAATTAACTACCGAAATTCGGAGTCTGCCTCGACGTGCAATTTATTGTCGTCATAATCAACACATCAACAATTGAGCGTCTAGTGGAAAAATTTGAATCCACAGGCACAGTACAAAATGTTCCCGTAGAAGTGCCCGTAGTACCGCGAATATTGCTGCCGCTTGCGCATCAATTGAGGAAGAAGAAGTCTCTCACGCGTCGTGCTCAAACGTTGGGCATCTCTGTGACGTCGTTGTGGCGAATTTTGCGAAAAGATCTTGGCCTACATCCTTACAAGATCAAATTGACACAACAACTGAAGCCGCTTGACCAACACAATATTAATTTAATGATTTCTTAAACATTTCTAATACTGGTCATACTAACGGTAATAAATGTGTGTTTTTATGAAGAAATAAAACCCATATAATTTAATGTCATGGCCAAGAATTTAGCTTTGTTACAAAGATAAGAGTTTGCCAATATGTTTTAAAAGTGATTTTGGGCTAGTAACCACCGCGGCTGGCTCGAATAAATTCCAGCCGACCACTTTTTGCAGCAATTGGGGCCGTATTCGCATCCAAGGCGTCAATGTACTCGGGCTTATCTGTGTAGACAAGCGACTTCGCATAACCCCACAAAAAATAGTCCAGCAGTGTTTAATTGTACGATCTTGGAGGAATGCGCTCTCCAAAAGTTTCCTTCAATAAATTGATTGTTTCGTTGACTGTATGGCATGTAGCGCCGGCAAAATGAAAACCATGTTTGGCAACTTTAATGACAAGCTATATAGAAAACAGCTTTTTGGTCACAAAGTATGAAAATTCAGTCCGCATTTGGCAAAAAAAAATTATTAATATGTGTAAAATGAAATATAAATTTCAGCTGGTTTGCTCTTAATTGAGGGCTTCGTTTGATGGCAAACAATTTTAAATTTCACCTGTATTTCTTTAATTTGAGGACTTTTCTCGTTTTTCCGTCGCTTAAGTTTAAAAGTTATGTCAAAATTAAGCGCAGAAACCAATTATTGAGAAATTTTAACAAACTTTAGATGAACATATTTGTAATGTTTGTTCTTTTGCAGATCCCTCAATTAGGCAAGGAGCAGGGGCATAAGTTTGATTTAGTAAACAAAAATTGGCTGGAGCTGCACTTGCTAACGATGATTTCATACTGTCTGGAAACAGCCTAGAATGCTCTGCTAAGTGCTACGAAGAAGGCTTGAAGCGTGTTAAAAATGGCATTCTCTATAAGGAGGTCATCCTGAAGTATCTGTATACTTTGCTCTGTGAAGGATAAGATTAACATCATTTTAGAGATGTTCGATATCTACGATACTGCTTTAAAAATGTATACAAGTGTTATCATCACAGCAGAGCCGCACATGTCATCAATTAAAATAAGGTTGAATAAAATGGATGAAAAGTACGAGGCCGGTTTAATAAGTTATTGATTTTTGAGCAGAAAAGCGTTTCATTTCTCAATATAATCGGCTATTAACTATATACACTTAGCCCAACGTTTTTTAAATTTTTTATTATTTCCAAATAATAATCTTCCTAAAGACTATCAAAATAGGCGTTTGTTTCTGCGATGACTTCTTCATTTGACCCAAAACCTCTTAATCTGAGTTTTTTTCGGCGATATACTCATACGTTCTATCCCAAATGCATAACAATTTAAATAGTTGTGAAATGCTTTATATTGAGAAATTGTATGAAAATATTACTTCACTTATAGGCAAGTCATTTGGTTGAAAAAATAGAGGTTACCTGGAAAGTTTTCCGGGAGTTTAGAAAATTTGTTAGATTTTTCCGAATTTCAACTTTGCCACCTTGTTTACCGGAAAAACATATCTACACAAAATAATTGTTGAGAAAATTTCCAACAATTTATGTCAAAACCTTTTGTTTTTCCTAAAAGCAATAGTTACGGCCATTGTACAACTCTACAAGTAAGATATCTCGTTCCATCCCTCTCTAATTTCCGCCTTGTCTCTTTCTGTTTTGACAGGGTAATTTTAATGGCTGACCTGTACGAACGACATTAGAATGAAATAAATAACCAGGGTTATATGAAGAAATTCCGAAGGCATTTCCTGTGCGGTGTTGCCGTGTTAGCTCATGTTCATTCATACATTTTTTGAAATTTAGATATTTATCTTGCGGATAAAATGTATTTTATTTTTATGTTTTTGGAGTGAAAATTACCAAAATATTAAGAACGGAAATTGATTATTGCCTACTAAAAGTCTGATTCCCTACATGTATTTTCATGCAAACCTACATGTATTGCCATGCCAATCCTGCTTTGAAATCTATCGGTTTGTTTATTCAAAAACAATTTTGACGGTTTTCGTAAAAAATAATTATATTGGAACTTTTATCTACAGTATGCAAAACTCGTATTAGTACACCTTCTCATAAGATCAAGCATCAATAACTTTTTCAAATGTATTTTAAAACAATCCGTGAAATAAATTTATTTCGCAGGAAAATCAAATAGTAAGGTTCAATAACTAAAACGTAGAAAATAATGCATTGTACAATATTATACCATAAATGGAGGGACCTACTGTTTTGTGCCGACTCCGAACGGCAGATGTATTTAATGAGAAGCTTTTTCATGGCAGAAATACCCTCGGAGGTTTGCCATTGCCTGCCGAGAGGTGACCGCTATTAGAAAAAACTTTTTCTACGATTAACATTTAGCTTGCCCTGACTGAGATTCGAACCTCGAACTCACCGGCATATCGAGTTATAGCACGACCGCTACCAACTCGACCACAGCGGCCACTAATAATGCATTGTACTAAACAAAATAACAAAATATGCAAATTAACTCCATTTACTAGAGAAAAAATTCGTATTTATACACATACATAAATAGCTGTTCGAGGTGTGACTTTAATAGAAAAATAATTCTCTAATTCAAAAGCAAGGATAACGATCCCAAATACACAGCGTTGGATATTACAACTAGAATGGAGTAAAATTTAACCGCAGAGATTATTTGCTATTTGAAACAAGGATATGCCATAAAATAATAACAATTGAAAACTTTTGCTTATTCTTCACAAATAATCTATAAATATATGTGTACTAATACGAATTTTGCCTCTAATAAATGGAGTTAATTTGCTTATTTTGTTATTTTGTTAAGTACAATGCATTGTTTTATACGTTTTTGTTATTCAAACTTACTATTAATAATTTTTTGCGAAATAAATTAATTTTAACGGATTTTTTTAAAATACATTTGAAAAAATGTGAGAAGGTGTACTAATACAATCGTACATACATATGTAATTCGTCATATACGCACATACATACATATGTACATATGTACATATGTACATGATATGTAATATTAGTATAATTTTTGTATTTATTTTTGCTCAAAACTACCCTTAACCAGTTATGAATGTTTATGCATGCTTGGGGAAAATTCTTGAAAAACATGCTTGGGGAAAATTCTTGTATCAGAACAATTCGGTTTTAGAAAATCCCGCAATAAAGATCGAAATATGGCTCAAGTCAATGCACTTAACGCTGGCCGATCACAAGACTGAAGGGATTTTAATAAGCAGCAAAAGGCCGTGAAGTCTCTGAATCTTCACCTGGGGACAGACATTATCACGACCAAGCCCGCTATCAAATATTTGGGGGAACGTTGCTGAAGAAGCATCAAGAGTGCAGTCTAGCCAAATGTCGTGGGACCAAGGCACAGCAAACGACTTCTTCACCATAGGGTTATCATACTGTTTGCCGAAGTTAATTAAAATGCTAACGAAATTACGGGAAATTGAACACGCGCTCGCGTTTTCGGCACAATTTCAGATATAAAATTACAAATTTTTGGTTTTTAAAGTGAACGAATAGTGAGATCACAACAAAATGACAAGCAACAAATTTTATGTTCACGGTTGTATTTAAAGGGATATGTGGAAATTTATTTCTATTACTTAATTTGACACATATTCCCCCCTATTACGGTTGTCGTCGTCGACTCTAAACGACGACGACTTGTTAAATTCGGTATTGGCGTAGTCGTTATCGATAACTATTGACAGCTATTGACACACATTTGGTATTGGCTAAGCAAAATTGCTGTCGACGTTGGGTTCAAGCGACGCCATTTCAGTCGACACCGTTTTTACTGACGACTAGAAGAAAATTTGAAGGTATAATTGTTTTTTTTAAGAAATTAATTTTTATTAACAAACAAATATTTAAATTGAATTTTTACATGTGTATCTGCATTGATTTAGTAATGAAAATTACAAGTGCAGAACAATTTGAAGCTCTTCTGGAAACAGATGTTGTCCGGACTCCACTTTCCATTGTAGGCTTAATTTTTTCCAGCCCATACATAATCGCAGTTTTGTTGAGTCGAAAAAAATTCTTCAAATCTGGAAAAAAAAAATTTTTAACAACTATCATGAAAAAATTCAAAAGACTAATCCACGAATGTTAATTGTAACACTTACTTGTTATCTGGCAAACTAAATACATATGTACATACATCTGAATTATGCCTTAAAATTTTTCTTTTTGCTGCAAGCTATTTTTTGCTCTCATCATCGCTTGAACAAAAACAACGAACTTTTTTCTGAGAAAATATTCAATTAAATTCCGACGAGTTCGAACAATGAAATTTTTGCATAAAAATTCTAAACAGAATGAAACAGCTCATGCAGAAATGACAAAGAAGGCATTCTTTCATTGATTTTATCGATAAACTGTCGACATCGTCTCAATACGTTTAGCCAATACCAATTGTGCGTCGATGTGACATCGACGTCGACACGATGTGATGTCGACTAAAAAGCGACGATCACAACCATAATAGGGGCGATTATTAAAAAATAATAAATGGTATTCGGAATATTTTATTTTACAAATGTTTGAAATATATATATATATGTATATGCATGTATGTATTCATATACAATAATTTACAATATTATTAGTACAAAGCAATAACACATGCGATTGTACATATAATTATCTAATCAGGCAGGGCTTTGTAAAATCGGTTTGCTTTCAAAATCAAAATTGATTCGAATAGTTGATGTGTGAGAGTGCGCTGAATTACGGACCTAAAACTGTGCAATATTGATTGATATAAGATATGATTCTGATTCATTGTGGCAACGTCATATTTGTTAGCGTGCTCTCTATCAAAAAAAAAGCTTGGATTACTAAAAAGTACAAAATTGAGTGACGCGAAAGACACGAACTTTCTTACTTGACGGCACATTGCAAATGAAAAAGTATGCCTTTAAAATGCCCACTAAAGCAGAAAACAAGGAAGAGTTGTAAGAACAATGTCTTAACATAGAATTTATTTATTATAAATTACATTTCGCACATCATTGCATTTACATACATATGAGTTTAATAAATTTTTAAACTTACATATTTCTATAATAACATTTTAAAATTGTAAAAAAAAAACAATAAAATAAGACTGAAGAGTTAATTATTTTTCACTTTTAAATGTCTTAAGGCATCTTGCTTTTTACCTCGGAAGTCAGTACAAATGTAAACTACTATTTTCCGAAATTTAACTTATATTTCATGCAGCTCTGTCAGTACTTAGTAGTTTTAAATACTACCGTGCTCTGAAAATCAATTCGGAAAATCAGGTGATCTCAGCTGTGAGCTATTTCCGGGAAAACAGCTGTAGACCTGTACAGTGTAGTTCAACACACGTTTCGGCAGAAAAACTCATTTCCACATCACCAAGAGGTAGAGAAAGCGTTTTTTTATCCAATGACTGAACTATTAATTTATTAGTAAATTTTTTCCTAATATCTAATCATCATCGTCCTCAGCATTACTAAAATTTCCCAACAAAACGGAAATTAACAAATCGAATTCAATTCATTAATACCAACACAACTTTTCCGTCGTTAAATTTTCTGTAGAAGATGCAGCCATCGAACCATTGAAAAAGTGAGTAGAGTAAACTACTTTCGAAAACTAGTGAAGTGTAGCGAAAATATTTGTTAAATGGAAACATAGAATGCAGCAATATAACCTGAACTGAATTCACTCACACTCACTTTGAAATCGGTACTTAATTTCTCGCTTCGGTTAGAAGGAGAATATAAACGACTAGATTTATCGGTGTGAAATTCAAATCAACAGTTAAGCTTACATATGGTGTCGCTGGGCACGCTTTAAAGTCGAATGTATAAACAGAAACAAATAAAGTGTATTAAGTCGATACGATCTCGGAGAATGATTCGTATAAACAAGGTAATATATGCAAATGTCCAACATACGCAATCTAATTAAAATTTAACAATTTCTTTTGTTGCGCATTTTGGAAAAGACAATATAATAGAACTTCTTTTAATTAACCATTCACATGTATATCATATAAAAAATATTGAAAATTGGTCATAATCACAAAATAACAATATTTTCCAGAACGCATGCAAACACCTCCATGGATCGGAGCACTGAAGAAATGTCGACATGTGAGCGGTTTCTTTGTCGTAAAATAAAGGTACGTACATACATACATACGTGGATCAATGTTTGTCTCAAAACTAATTGGCCTTTATTTCCATTCAGATTAAAATGCAGTTCCTGCGTTTACTAACCTGACATAACATCTTCACCAGCTGTCCCTGCATGTTAAAGGTAATAACAACACAAATATTTTTTTAGCTTAATTCGGTTTCTGTCCGTATTTTAAATTAATTCACATGTTTCGTAAACATTCGTTATTTTAGTCTTGTTTTTTTATCAAAAATTATAGAGAATTGTATTTGTAATTATTAATTAGATAATATTAATTGTCCTATTTGTTGTATTATTATATAAATTTAGAACGATTCTGGAGATCCTTTGAAAAATACATACATATGTATATGCACTTCAAATGTCGTTTTGCATGTACGGCGTTTCATAAAGTTGTTAAGTAGCTTTTCATTTTTAAAAATTTACAATAACTGAAAAGAGAAATACATATAATAAGAAAGATTCATGAGTTATCGTCTAGTCCAACGTAATTTCTTTTAATTAAATTAATAATTTTGGTAAAAATTGTCGACTTTTGGGATCTACAATATACTTATACGGCGTTTCACATAGTAATTATAATACAAATTTTGGCACTTACAGCTCAGTGTTTGGCCGAGCTTCTCCTACCATTTGTGGTGTGCGTCTTTATATTATACCACAAATGTGGTATGTGCGGACTCTGAACGGCAGAGGTATTAAATGAGAAGCTTTTCCTTGGCGTGAAATTTAAATTAATATAATTAGAAAGAATAATCAATTATCTGTGTGTCCATGTTGTTTTCTTGTAAAAAAATGTATATTTAAACTTTTGAAAATTGCCTTATTGCTTATACGGAATATATATGTACATGTACTGGTTTTTACATATTTGTAAGTAAAGTTCACATTTTTTTAAAATGTTTAATAATTGCAAATTTAAATGGATATTATTACAAATAATAGTCAATTATCGTTGTGTTTATACTATTTTCCGAAAAAAAAAATGGTTGTTTTTAATGAAATTTCTCAACTTTTGAGAAGTGCTTTATTGCATGTGCACACTACATACGAGTATACAACATTTCAGATAGTAAGTAAAGTATTGATTTTAGAAAAATGTTCAATTATCTTTCAATCCATTATATAGTTTTAAAATTAAATAAATACTTTTAATGAAAATTTTCAAATGTTGAGAATTGCCTTATAGCATGTGCACAGTACATATTCGGCATAGTTATTAGAAAGGCGTAAATTTTAAAAAAAATTTTCAGCTATTGCAAAAACCTTTATGTTCATGGTATTTTCTTTTAAAAAACTTAATATCTTGTATGCAAATTTTCAACATTAGATATATAACTTTATTTCTTTTATTTCCTTATATTTTTAACAAGATTTAGTGGATGGACTTCTGCAGGTTGAAGGATGACGTTCCTTGGGGTACCAACACTCAACCTATTTATTTATGAGGACATACGCATGTTTAGATAAATAAGGCTTATATTATATATACTTTTAATATATAAATCGTGTTAAGCCTAAGTATAAATTAATTGTTTTGTATATGTATGTATGTTATTTCTTAAAACTGAAAATATCAATATTTTTACTCATTCAATTTAGTTTACTCTTTTAGGTGCTCTAATTAACATTAATTGCAATTGATATTAATTATTTTTATGCTAGTATCTTTTGTATGTTAAATTGAGACGGTATAGCTCTAACCAATAGATAAGAAACAAGGTGATAGAGGTACCAAATGAATAATAATAAGGGTAACATAAGTATGTAACAGTTTTGGATAACAAGAAGCTAACAATTAGGGTAATAGCTAAAGTGGTTAGCATAATCAAATAAATAACAGAGCCGGTAACTAATAAGACTGGTGCTGCTAAAAAACAACTAACAAACTTTGTAACCATTAATGTTAGAGCGAGAATGGAAAAAGATATGTTTAAATGCCATAAGTAAGAGCGAGTAGAAGCATCACACCGACGTGAACCAGGCTAGAACAAAACTGACTAATTTCCTAACAAAGGCACGAGTGAACGCAACCGCTTAGCTACCTTGTTTGCTAACAATTACCCGACTTGTGGGGTTGTAACTGTTCATTGCAATTCTTTTGAAATCTGTGTAGAACCCTGTGAAATTTTACTTTTACCGACAATTTTATTCAAAGTTCACAGGGTGATTGATATGGATAAAATTTGCGCTTACTCAGCAGAACTAGTAATACATATGTATGTACATATAGGCATTAAATTATTAAAACCCAACGGAAACCCACTTTCCCGCCCAACCGACACGAGGGGCTCAATCCGCATAACGTACGGATGTTTTTTATATATTCAAATCTTTGGTGCCGAGTCGTGACAGAAGAAAGTGTGTTAAGCGTCGAGATTCCAAGCTGCTCACCTACAGAATAAGAATTCATCAGCCGAATACAAAATTAGAGAAATGCAAAGTAAGAAAATTTAATCGTTAGCTGTTATTAAGAGAGGATAGAACAGTTCTTTTAATTATAATTAGTAGGTATAGAAATTCAATTTTTACATCAATTATTTGTAATATTTTAATTCTCTTTTTACATTTTCTGTTTTTGTCTTATAGTATGTACTTACAATAATAAAATAAAAAATATATAAAAATAATAAAATTCAATGCTTACATCAGTTATTTTTAGTATAAGTATTTTTTTTTTATGTGTTTAAATTTAATAATAGAATGTCTTCCAATAAATCTTTATCAATACTTGCTCTCAAGTCGGATAATATAAATTTAAGGGTGGAAAACGATCTTTCCACTGAGACCTGTGTTGCAGGAGCAGCAAGGACAATATTGGCTATAGCCTTTAATTAAATTTCAGAAGGATTTTCCCAAAATTTTAGCACATTAGATGTTTTGGAAAGGCGTTTAACGTTTGCAAAGCTATTTATAATTTCCTTGATTTTTTTCCCTGGTGACAATTCTCGCTTATCTAATTGCTCGAGCACAGCATCAAATTCATCATCGGAACTTATTTTCGATTGGGGAGATTGATCCACATTTTTCTGGCCGATTATATTTTGCCTCAATGTGAAAACTTTCTGTATAAGTACTTTTGCCAATTCTTTTCGGAATCGGCAAACAAAAGCTGATATCTGGGGTCTAATTAAACATCCGCTAAAACGCAAGAATTATTTAACAATAATTCACCCCGTTTTTTCAATGCTGCAGCGAAATTCTCGCTCATCCACCCAGTTTTCTGCTCCACTTTTAGCTTGCATGAATACCATGCAAAAAACATGTCACCTAATACAAGTTGTTTGTCTTGAAGTTTGAGAGAAATATTATAAGCTGGAAAAAGAATGTCGCATGCGCTTTCAATTTGCTGCCAATCGTAATCGGTCATATACAGCTCTTTAATGTCTTTAGAGCTCTCGCAACAAAAATCTTTAACCTCCAATAAACTCTTCAACATATTGTAAGTAGATCCCCACCGAGTGACGCATTCTAGCATAGGCTTACGTAATTTTTTTGTTCGCAATAAATTCAGCAATGTAGGTGTTCTCAATTTTTTGACTACTACCTTGGCCTTGCTCGCACATCCTTAATATCCTTTAAAAAATCGGATACTGCCAGGTTCAAAGTGTGTGCGGCACATCGAATTACACTAACGGAGGAAGATTTTATAAGATCATTCTCGAGTTCTTCACACATTTGTTCATTTAGATTGACATTTTCGATCGTATCTTGGTCATCGTTAACACAGTCAATATCTTTTTCATCCTCTTCACCTGAATTTCCAAGTAAATCATCTAAAATCAATTGAAATTATTTGTATACTCATTTATTGCATGAACATGTCGTTATTACTATCTGAATCTTCGATAGCAACTTTGTTGCTATTTTCATCACTTGGCACTTTTGAATTATTATTAAATAATTTACCAACGCAAACCATGTTGGCGGCATTATCGATTGTTATTGAATAAATTCGATCTATATTTATTTGAAATGATTGAAGAACGTCCGTGATTGTATTGAATAGATTCAATGCGGTATGTTTCACAAATATTTCCTTCATTGTCAAAGTTTCAATTTGTATTTCTCCATTTTCAATATATTGTACGTTGATGCCTATTATAGATCGATCTAATCTACTAACGCAATCAACTTTAATAGAAAGTAACCTGCAATCAGAATAAAAATAGAATTTTAATTTGACAAAACATTGCAATCTGTAACTTGCCGATTAGTTAATCTGTTTGTTATTTGAGAACGCACCGCAGAGGCTGTTTGGATAATTTCTTCTTTTATATTTTGTCTGTTAATGGTAATACCCACTGTCTTGCAAATCGGATCAATAATTTTTCGAAAACCACTGTCTTCAAACATTTTTAGTGGTCTGCCATTCTTTGTGACCAGCTCCAAACAAGCTTCCAACAATTGTTCCTTTGTTAAAGAAAATTGTGCCTTCGGCGTCTTGGCTACAACGTATTTTAAAATGCTGTTGTCGTTATTATCCTGTTCACTCTTTTTCTTTTTCGGCAATAGTTCCACAACATCACTATGCTTCCTTTTCACATGTCTTAATAAATTTTCCGTATGTTTTCCAACCATTTGCATGTCGCAATGTTTGCACACACTTTTACTTTCTTTAGCATTGTAAGTGAATTCTTCATGCACTTTATTTTTGCTCATTTTGAATAAATAAACATATTAAAATTAAAAAGTAAATACGTAAATGTTTCGAACATGTAAATGCAATAAGTGATGTGCGCATTTTACTGATGACAAACGTCAGTATTACCACAATATTGCCATATAAATATAAAAATGCTTGAAATATGCTAGGTGCAGAGTTGCACTTTTTAGAAATATTTAGAGTAAAAATTGACTGAAAAATTCTTTATTTGAACCGAACCGAACCATTCGATTTTAGTGGTTTTCGGTTCGGTTCAGTGTTTTCAAAATAAAAATGGTTCGGTTCGTGGTTCGCCTGTTAACGGAAAAAATACGCCAGTTCGGTTCAAAACCCGGTTCGGTTCAAAACCGGTTTGCAGCCCTGAACAAAGGTGCTGGAATGATTGTTAAAGTCTCGGCATAAACCTCGAAACGGTTCATTCAACTCAAAGTTAGTTCTGCATAGTTTCAAGAAAAGTGGTTTAAAGTTTCTCGTTGCACGGGAGGGTTCATTAAAATTAATTTCCTCTAGAAGAAATGGACTTGAGATCCATCCATTGACTAATTTTAGCATTTCTCTGCGACTAGAAAGAGTAGGAAGATTAATAAGTTTCAAACGACTAGTGTAAGGGGGCAGATTGTATGGCGAATCCCATCGAAGATTTCTTAAAGCAAAAAGTAAGAATTGTTTTTGTATTGATTCTAGTTGGTCTAAGTGGACCTGATAACGAGGATTCCAAACTATAGAACCATACCCCAGTATTGGTCTTACCAATGAAGTAAAAAGTGTTTTAGTTATATACGGGTCGCGGAATTTTTTTGACCAACGCTTTACAAAAGGCAGCACACCCCTTGCATTATTAACTGTGGAATTAATATGAAAATTAAAATTGAGTTTACAATCCATACCAACACCCAGGTCAACAAAACTGTTTACATGTTCTAAGACGTAGTTATTTAATTTGTAGGAGGCAGGCTAAATGTTTCGTCGAGAAAAGCACATGAATTTACATACATTTGTTATGGTTAAGCGGCACCAATTGACTATGCTGTCCTAATCTTGCTGCAGCAAGGATCTTTCTTCAGCCGAGGCATAAGTCTTAAAAAGTTTAACATCATCCGCGTACATCACAAATAATTAGTTAAGCGTTGCTTAAAGTTCATCTTGGAAAAACTTGAGTGTTTTTTTTTTGAATCATTGTGGAAATTTTTAGGACCATTCCAGACCATTTAATCCACGACTTCTTAAGAACTATTATCGAATTACCTCTTTCCTATTTCAGAACTTGTTTTGGTATCATTACATGATGATTTATTGACTTGTTCAAGACTTTTTAAGAAAAAATTAGGACATACTTTGTGGCCATTTTGGACTACCAAGGACCGATTCCGCGATAAGGTCAGTAAATATTTCCGATTTACTTTAGATCTGTTTCTGAACTAGTTTGTTATCATTACAAGGCCTTATTAGGACGGATAATTTTCCAGGAAAATTAAAGTAAAAATGTGGAATTTTGTCTAGATGTATCCGCATTTGTAGCTTGTTTGGTTTTTAGCTTTGCAAAGTTTTCAATCAATTGGAATTAATACCAAAATCTTCTTGACTACCACATCTTTCGTAGATTTTGTTAGTTTTTTTATTCACCTTGAACATTGACAAAAAAAAAAAACCAACCAACAACGGGCAGGCAATGGGAAACCGCCGAGGGTATTTTTGCATTGAAAATAAATATGCTGTTCGGAGTCGGCACAAAACTGTAGGTCCCTCCATAATAATAATTTCAGTATTTGGTTATCATATTTATATCAGTATTTGGTTATTTTATTTTTCAAGTAGTTTGTGCGTAAGAGTCCCGCTTGCAAATCGCACTGCAATTTGGTGTTGGATAGGATTTTTGCGAGAAATATAGCTGATATATTTTAATCACATTTACCAGACGACTTTCTACTCATTATAAATAGCAAAAAGAAGGCGAAAGTAATCCAAGTCCAATCAAATATCTTTCTCTATGTATAATCACTCCTTTGAGATGATTGTTCAAAGGATAAATTGTAGACACAGATTAACATTACAGCGAAAGTTGTCTAATTCACAGATAAAATATTTTTCCAAAATTTTCGATTTGTGAACAACATAGCTTTCGAGTTGTGTAGAATTTGTGTTAACCCAACACAGCAACATCTTGTGTGTAAGGAATTTATAGAATAGGGCTGTTGCAGAAGCATTTTTCATAAATTTCACGATTAGTTCCAAAATTTCTTAGGTTCAAAGCCTGGGAGAAGTGGTTATGAAGAATAAATATAATTAAGTTAATAAAAAGAAGTCTGATGAGGAAAAGTGGCGATTTACGAAATAGTACTATAACTTTTACCATTTAAACTGTTGTTGTTTTTTTACACAAATTCTTCCATAAACTGGCCTCGAGCTTAGTAAAATTGTCAATTATTAAAAATATTTATTAGGCCAACAGAAAAATAACAAACATTTGCAAAAAAAATATTGTTTATTTAAAATGTCTGCTGTATATATCTTCAATGAATGAACTCGAAAAACATTAAGCTTTTTTCTTGGGGCACCTTATCGAAAGTCAGTTTAGTGACCACACTCAAACTGAGAGTCAGATTGAAGTTAGTTATTTAAAAACAAAACATGAAAATATTCGCTTTTGCTATTGTACTGGCCATAGTCGCTGCCGTTCACGCCCAAGTAAGTAACACAAAATATAAATTATAGAGATTGCGCCAACGAGAGAAGAAAACAAGTAAGAAAAGCTATATTCGAGCGAAACCGATTTTCCTGTATGTATATACCCTCGCGATGTATTTTTGTATGGTCGGTGCCCATAATATCATAAAATTCCCGTTTCTTTGTTCCAAATCGCAGCTAGTATTAAACTTTACTCAATTTCTTCAAATAAATACTGAAAGACCAAGTTTTTTGAATTTTTCAAAATTTCCGTTATTTGGAAGTAGGGCGTGCTTATTGTCCTATTTAAAAAGTTTTTGACGGTGATGTTCGTGATATCAAAGACAATAGGTTCCCCAAATTTTGTGACGAAGCCTTATACGTTATTGAGATATTTAGAGACGTTTGTTTATAAGTGGGCGTGGTAACGCCGATTTTTCAAGATTTCATAAAAATCAAGTTTCTTAATTAAATATCTCTCTAAATATAATAACCAAGTTTTGTGACCATAACTCATACCGTTATTGAGATACAGAAAATTTGTTATAAGTAGGCGTGGCAACGCTAATTTTTCAAAATTTCATATGTACCTAAATTCTAAGTTCAAGATTGCTCCAAATATCAAATTTCACTCAATTTGCTTTAATGGATGCCGAAAAAACGAAGTTTATGCATTTTTCAAAAACTTCCGTTATATGGGCGTGGTTATTGAGCGATCTTGTCCATTTGCAATACCAACCAACCCTGTCCAGAGAGCAATCTATGTACCAAATTTCATTGAGATATCTCAACTTTTACTCAAGTTATCGTCTACACGGACGGAAGGACGGACAGACAGACATCGCTAAATCGAAAAACCGCGTTAAAATGAAATCGAATGAACTATCAAATACTATTAATAAGTGTTATCTTTTTAGAAACATTTTATTAATAACACACGTTAGTTATAACCTGTATAATATATTTGTATATTTAGTTAAAACTTTATTATACCAATTATTTTGTAGCTAAGCTACAATTTATAAATAATTCAATGTAAAATTAGAAGCAAACAACCGCTAAAGTTACATGACGTTATACTCCTGGCGATAAAATATTACGATCGATAAGTTTTTGCTATTGATTTATATATTTATTTTTATACCCGAGTATACTTGTTTGTTGTTTTCCATTTGAGTGTAAAAGTTTAACAACGGTTTTGCATTACGCTCGGTTGCAAGAATAGTTGCAGAAACATTCAGAATTTAGAGGGGATAACACGAATTTCAAAAAGGAGGAGGTGGTCACATTTTTTCCTTGTTACTCATTTCGAGCTTTGTACATAGAGGGCATAGCCGTGACTGCAATGTATTCAAAACTTCAAAAATGTTGACTGGATCATTAGTATATCAAAGTCCTTTTCAAATCATGGCTTCCGCAAAAATGTTGGCACCGAAGCCAGTTTATGGATCTCATACATTGACGGCGGTCAAGGAACACTTCAGATGCCTTCTTTTAGAACCCCAACTACATTCACAAATTTGTTTAATAGAATATTTTCGACAAAACTGTAATTTAAAACTGGTAATATTAAATTTATGTTTCAACAACCGAAACTTTTTCATACAAAGTGGCATCAGAGTCCAAAGGATTAAAGGTATGACTTAAAGTTTTTCTCTACATTTGAACTGTTGTTAAATTTAGCCGCCTTTCTTAATTGAGGAATATTATTCTGGCATTTCCAAGGATATTAATTGTTTAAGGATTGTTAAATAAATCCTGAATAGAACTATAAAACTAAATTATTCTGCTAAAATTTCTATGATTACTTTGTGCCAGCTGATATCGAAACCTCTAAATTTGACATTTGAGTTTGGCAGCACTTTTTCGAGTTCAAACGGGATCAGCGATATACAATGTTTCGTATTCGTAGCGGAGGGTTACGTTCGTAACTTTTCCAGTTCCCTCTCTCCTTCACTATGTTACGCCAATTATTTAGACCAAGTGTAGACAACTGAGCTTTGTTTATCCAGTCAAAGAATAAAAACCTTAATACGTGCATTTTTTAAATAAATTAAAAGTGACTATTTTTTTTAATTGACATAAAAAAATGTTTTTGAAGCAACACATATGTATACTATCGGACAAAATAAAGTGCAAATTCTAGACAACCATACTTAGGTTAGAGTAGCTGCCACCATGCAGGAGCACCACGGTGGCACACTTAGGCTGATATTGCCCGTTGTGATACTACTGGCTTTAGCCATTTGCATTCCCTCCTATAGAAGTTGAGCCAACCTGCCCGTTCAATGGATAGAAAGTCAAGAATACCGGGCATGGACATTGGCGGAGTTAATGTTCAATACCACCTCATCCTCTTTTCGGCAACTGCGGCATAAATTATTTGTTGGTTAGCACAGCCTCTTTCCACTGGTGTCCATAAGGCAGTGTCCGGTTATCACTCCAACCACTAGCCTAAGCGAGGAGCAGTCAAGCATAGTGAGAACTTTGGAGCGCTTCACATCGACGACCGACCAGATTTATCTGGTGATATGACAGGGGTATCCTAGGCCCACCTGAAGTTTACCTTCTCCATTAGCTCAGATCTTAGCCTGTGCTTGTAGGATGTTAGAGGTATGCCCGCATCTATAGCGGAATTAATTATGGATATTTCCGTCCATTTCCTTACCAGATCGTCAGCCAGACAGTCGCCAGAAATGTATTCATGGCCAGGGACCCATATACCATGTACGGAGCACATTTCTGTTAGCCGGTTTAGAGTCCTTCTGCATTCAATAGCTCTCAAAGTTGTACCGCAAGAATATAAAGATTTAATAGCAGCCTGGCTGTCTGAGTTTATTGTTACTCCTCGTTCTAAAGGAGCGTGAGTTATAATGCTATGAGCTGCCCCTGTTATTGCAGTTAGCTCCGCCTGAAGAACGCTACAGTGGTCCGGTAACCGAAAGCACAGGTTTATATAAAAGAGGAAAAGAAGTGATGTAATGTAGTTTGCCTAGGTTAATCGGCAGAGATAGCATTTTGCCCAAATGCCAAAAATTTTCCGTAGAAGTCCTCTGGTGGAAGATTTAACATTAGTTTCAGAGATTTGGTAGTTTGAAGGTGGGAGTTTTATATTTCTTCGTAAAGAGTACCAACTCTGTCTTCCTAGGATTGATGTTGAGTGCACACTCCGTAGACCAGGTGCTAACAATGTTGAGAGCGTTTTGCATCAGATCACTTAGAACTTGTGGGAATTTACCCGTTGCTATGATTGCTATCTCGTCCGCGTATGCGATGACTTGGCAACCAGTACTCTTAAGATTCAATAGTAAGTTATTCTCTGTTAGATTCCACAATAAGGGGGAAGCAACGCCTCCTTGGTGCGTGCCTATGGCTGCGTGTTTAGATTTCGATTCGTCCCCTAGTGTTGAAAAAATTTATCCCTTTTTGAGAAGAAGCTCAGAAAAATCCACGAGTCCCTGCCGTACCCCCACCCTATAGAGTGAGTTGATAATAACTTCGGGGTAGACATTGTTAAAGGCTCCCTCAATCTCGAGAAAAGTCCCTAGCGTGTATTCCTTTATGACCTTCACTTTTTCGATCGTTGAGACGATGTCATGGAGAGCAGTTTCCGCAGATTTGTCTTTGAGGTATGCATGCTGGTTCCGAATATATTCATCTATGAGCCTCTCAAGAGTTTAAAGGAGGAAAGGGGTAAGGCTTATAGGCCTGAAATCTTCCGGTTTCGCATGGCAGGCCCTGCCTCCCTTTGGTAGAAAGACCGCCTTCGCTTTCGTCCACTCATGTGGGATGTGGGTGTATGTAAGACAGACAGTATATATTTCGGTGAGCAGAGGACATAAAATGTCCCAGGCCGCTTGTAACTATGCAGGAAAGATTATTGACAGTCCTGGATATTGGTATGGTTGGAAGGACATTATTGCTCTACCTTATCATAACTCACTATGTGCGGTGTGGAGTTCCTTTGGGGAAAGAGAGTGATGGGGTCACGTGCAATGTTAGACTCCTCAGAAAACCCGGGAAAGTGGATAGACATTTTACTACACGCGGATGTCCAGTCCCCGTTTGGTTTCTGGATAGAGTTCATGTTTGGAGCATTTTTCGAGAGAACTTTTCTCAGCCTAATGGCTTCGGAGTTCTCTTCTATATTATCTAAAAAATTTTAAGAGCGTCTTTGTAAGATTGCCAGAGACCCGTGCTCTTGGCTTTATTGAAAAGTCTATGTTTCCTAAGTGATGAAATCTCTGGATTCCACCATCTAGGTTTCTTTTTACATTTTGAGAGGGTTCTATGACAGGAGACCTTAAAGGCAGAGTTGCAGGCGTTTGTGTGCCGCTTCATCAATTTTCACTGAGAGAAAGCATGTCTAAACAAAGAGTCTGTAAGGAAATTTTTATATTTCAACCATATGTGATCTTTGGACACTTGCCACTCGGTTATCAAATTAGAAAAACTGCCATAGGTATTGCTTGTGATTAAAAAAGCGCGCGCTCATTTATTCTGGATAAGAACTAAAATTTGATTTGCATTTGAGTACAAAATAAAATATATGAAAATAAGAACTTTACAGTTTTTCAATTGAAAATATTCTAAAAAAATACTTACAAATAATATTATTTTCATGTGACAAAATAAAGTGCAAAATATAAAAAATATTTTTAAAAGCTAATAAAATAAAATCGAATCAAATGTATTAATATATTGTATGACCCCTGCTTATCTACGTAGTCCACAGATGCCATTCCAATTGTTCAAATTATTGTTTGGAAAATGTACTCACCATAGCAAATTTCTGAAAGGTTTTCTTTTATAATGTTACATAGAGCTCGCCAGTCATCCTGTCATCAATTTCCTCCAATTCCTGTACATGAAAAATAACCCCCAACCTATAAGGGAACCTTCGCCAAGCTTTACTGTATGCGATATAAATATCTTTTGATTAAAGCATTTAAGAAGGCTTACACCAATTCCTTTTACGTCTTTTTGGGTTTTTTAAATTAAAATTTCGATTCATCTGACCAAAAAATACTCGCACGGAGCAGAGGCTTCTTTTCATATTTTTATTTCCGACTCAACTAATCTCCTTTGCACCGTCCGTGATGAAACATTTACAGGATTTTTTTTGCTTCAATAACAATTTTTTCTTTAATAACAATTGAAAGTGGTTTGATTGTATAAATCTGTTAGGGTATAGCTATATTTTTGTAATTTTTAAGGTACTTTTTATTAAAATAATAATTCCTTTGGATTTTAAGTACCGTTCTATTACAAAGCACATAAAAAGCAACTAATATTTGTCACGAGTGGATTTTTTGCACTTTCTTTGTCGCACGAAAATACATAATGACAAGTCTCCAACGTATGTATATGCGTAGCTCCACGAACATCTAGAGAAATTCCTAACATAACTAAACTTGATTTCCTCAAGCAAAATTATATCTATGTATATAACTAACTAATACTTTTTGCCCTTTATTTTGTCAAATAGTGTATATACGTTGAATATTATTGATATTTTTGCATACATATATTAAATGCATTTATTATAGTCACTTATGTATAAATCCCGGCACATTCACCTTCTTTAAAATACTAAGCATTTCGAGCAAAACACTTTCCGCATTTTTAATAAAAACATCTCATATAAAACAAGGAAAATTTCTTTATTCAAATTTAGAACTACAGTACAATGTACCTTATACTATGTTCTGAATCCGCTGTAAACTCCAGTTTGTGGTTTTGAGTTTATGAACAATTGTCAAGCGTTCTCATTGAAGTGTTTAAGAAATTTTGAGTTTATTTGACATTTGTTTATTTACTTCTGAATAAACATATTGTTTTGTGTACATTCAAAAATGTTTCTGAAAATACATTTGTACTTACATATGTATATTTGATGCGAACACCAGCATATTTAGTGCGAACACCAGCAACAGCAATATTGTTTGTGCTGCAGCCCGAGCATTGAAAAACGGCAGAAATTCTGATGACAACGGCGATGGTATGGAAGGCTCAGTCAATGGTGAAGGTTAAGGCAACAGCATGGTCAAAGGCGATGCCACATCGCGTACTCTCATTCTGCGGTCATTCAACATTCTTCCATGGATTGTATCGACAATTTCTGGTGTAACGACCTCTTTTGGACGACCTGAACACTTCTTAAGCATTGAAACTGATAGCTATAGTATTTTCAAGCCTTTCTTTGTTTTCGGTGATGGGTTTTAACGCAAAAAATAATGATTAATCAGCACACAAAATTCACTTATTTTTAGATTTTGTTACAAGTCAAGAAGAAAATCAAAAGGTCACTTAGGACTTATGAAACAGTCCTCGTATTTGAAATTATGTGCTATCAAACCAGTAAACAGTGCAGAAAAACTTTTATACAATGATGCCAAAATTTGTCAATAGTGCGGCATAATTTTGGGGCAAATAAGGGTTGCATGTCCATAAACACCAAATAAAAGTGGTGTTTAAAGCGAGTTAGACGAAAAATATTTGTATGGCAAACTCCGAGCTAATGAGTAGTGTTTGACGTTAAACTCCGAAATAGCTTATAAACTCGAGTTAACGGCGCAGTCAGACAATGTAATAACAGACTATTACTCACAAATAATACCAGAAAATATTAATCCTGATTCAACTTTCTCAGTAATATAAAATTTGTATCAATAATTTACAATTTTATTGAGCTCAAGGCCAGTTTTTATGGAAGATTTTTGTGATAAAACAACAACAGTTTTTAATGGTAGAAGTTATATTACTATTTCGGAAATCACCACATTTCCTCATCAGATTCCTTTTTATCAAATTTATTTTTCATAACCACTGGTGGTGATTTCCGAAATAGTACTATAACTTCTACCATTAAAAATTATTGCGGTTTTTCCACAAAAATCTTCCATAAAAACTAGCCTTGAGCTCAATAAAATTGTAAATTATTAACATTTACTAGGCCAACAGAAAAATAACAAACATAAGTTTTATATCTGCATAATTTTTGAATAAATCTTCACTCAGTTCCAACATGTATTTAGGAGTTAGGATAAAACCGGGAAAACAATTTGCTTTAAAATTATTAGGAAGTTGAATCGTCGACAAGAACTGTTTTTATACCATCGGCCTATTAATTTTTTTATCGTCACCACGGTAAATGTTACCTCTCAAAGGGAATTTGCTTTTCAAACTCTGTGAGTTAAGCTCATCTAATGGAACGTCCATGAGATTGACGAGCGATTGAGTAGTTTTCGCGCAATTTAAAATCAATGTGTTCTACTATTTTAATACATTTTCTTAATATGCCATTTCTATACCAGCCGCTAACGAATCGTAAATTATGGATGTTTCAAAAATTTTTTTCTTACTGACGTTATTACGTGGCAGTAGTATAGTAAAAAAAGATTTTTTTTCTTCGAAAACCATGTAATGAAATTCTTAATGTTTTATATAAACGAACATTTATGGGGACTTATTGCTTGAAAATTAAGCGCCATTTGTTCGACAGATTTTTTACTTACTTATTTAATTGGCGCAGCAACCGCCTAAGCGATTTTGGCCGAGCTCAAGAAAGCACGCCAGCTGCCCTATCTTTTGCTAACTGGCGCCAATTGGAAATCCCAAGTATATCCCAAGTCTTTTTCCACTTGGTCTTTCCAACGCAGAGGAGGTCTTCCTTCTTCTCTTGTACCACCAGCGGGTACCGCGTCAAAAACCTTCAGGGCTGGAGCTATTTCATCCATTCGTACGACGTGGCCTAGCCAGCGGAGCCGCTGGTTCTTAATCCGCTGCACTATATCTACGTCATTGTACAGCTCGTACAGCTCATCGTTCCATCGTACACGGTATTCGCCGTCGCAAATCTTTCGAAGAATTTTTCTCTCGAACACTCCAAGAGCCCTCTCATCTGTTGTCATCGTCCATGCTTCTGCGCCATACAATAGGACCGGCATGATGAGAGACTTATAGAGTATGGTTTTTGTCCGTCGAGAGAGGACTTAACTGTGCAATTGCCTACTCAGTCCGAAGTAGCACTTGTTGGCAAGAGAGATTCTGCCTTGGATTTCAAGGCTGACGCTGTTTTTGGTGTTAATGCTGGTTCCTAAGTAAACGAAGTTCTCAACTTTTTCAAAGTTATAACTGTCAACAATGATTTGTGATGCCAGTCGTGAATGTGCCGACTGTCTATTTGATGACAGGAGATACTTCGTCTTGCCCTCGTTCACCTCCAGACCTATTCGCGTCGCTTCTCTATCCAGTTTGGAGAAGGCAGAACTAACTGCGCGGTTGTTAAGGCCGATGATGTCAATGTCATCGGCGTACGCCAGCAGTTGCACACTCTTATAAAAGATGGTACCTGACCGATTTAGTTCTGCGGCTCGAATTATTTTCTCCAGCATCAGGTTAAAGAAATCGCACGACAGAGAGTCACCTTGTCTGAAACCTCGTTTGGTATCAAACGGCTCGGAGAGGTCCTTCCCAATCCTCACGGAGCTGGTGGTGTTGCTCAACGTCATTTTACATAGCCGTATAAGTTTTGCGGGGATACCAAATTCAGACATTGCGGCATAAAGGCAACTTCTTTTCGTGCTGTGGAAGGCGGCTTCGAAGTCGACAAAAGGATGGTGTGTGTCGATTCTTCTTTCTCGGGTCTTTTCCAAGATCTGGCGTATTGTGAATATCTGGTCGGTGGTGGATTTACCAGGTCTAAAGCCACACTGATAAGGTCCAATCAGTTCGTTGACGGTGGGCTTAAGTCTTTCGCAAGCGAAGACTAGTGGCATTAAAAAAAGGGGTACTAGAAAAAAATTATTGTTGGGAAATATTGTTTGAGCGAGATTCGAACCGCTTACCCAATGATCGCATAAAAAAAGACAAATTTTCAATATGCATGTATGTCTATTATTAGTTCGTTTTGCAAAATTTCGCTCAACATAAGTACGTTATCATTTTTACTTTGTACAGGTATGACTTCGATTCAACTAACTGTGAATATTTCCCGTAGACCTTCTTGTATCCTAGTAAAAAAAGTTTCTCCTATCGTTTTAAACGCAATTCAAACTAAAACAAAAACAGCCAGCGAAACAAAGTTTTTCTTGTTTGCTATCTTTCTACTTGTAAATTTGTGCAGAGACAAGTGTAGAGATTATTCTATTTTTTAGATCGTGATAGAATCGTTTATTATTGTGGTGAATAGTTTGTGGTTATTATCAGTTCGACGAGGTATATTCCAAAACTACATTTGATCCTTCTCTATATACTCGTATCAACATTCTCTGATGAATGTCTACAAAGAATATTATCATATTTATGTTTAATGTTATGTTTAATTGCCAAAACCTCTTTGAATTTCACTTCCAACGCGGACATTGTTGACTCCAGGATAAGTTTTAGAGAGGCAAGAATTGATTCCAAAGATTTACACACAAATTATATCCGAAATAAAACACAGTCCCGATACAAGTAGCAAATACTTTAATGCCATACTCCGTAATAGGCCCTTCACCACAAGCTTTATGAAATCTTTTCTTACAAAAACTATCACAGAGCGCGCAAGAGTATCACTCCTTACAAAAATGGTATCACACTTTCCGCAAAAGTCATAAATGTTTAAGATACAAAGATACATAGTAAGTATGTTTATATTTACAACGAAAAAAAAAAAAAAATACAGAAATATGAGAGTATCAAAACACATCTTTCAAGGTCTGTCCTTGCGACATTTTGATTGTCATTGCAAACGATTGTTGATTGAGAGTGAATTAAGAAATTCAATCACATATTTATTCTTTTTTTAAATTTTTAAAATCGTGAAAACAATGATAAACGCATTACAGCAAGTTGTTTTTTTATTAACAAAGATATGAACGAGTTCTTAATAAAAAGTACCTAATATTTTTTTGATAGAACTAATATTTTGCGAGCTATGAAGTGATAAACAATGCCTTACGTTGAGATACCTTACATTTGTAAGTTTTTTTTTTAATTTCCGATCGTTCTGTCATATTTTACGAGATTTTCTACAACATACTCAATTTACATGAAAATCTAAAAAAAAATATAGATTTTTCATTGAAATAGTATGGAATGCCTCATAAGCAACATCTGTATCGTAGATCGTATTTCTATTTTTATTTATTAATGTCGATTGATAGTTTTTGGGCGTGAGAATCACTCTTTCACACATCCAACAGTTATGTAATTTAATCGGACTTTAAAGGCATTTCGAATCGCACCTGTGTACATTTGAAGTTTAATAGAAATAGGAATTTATAGAGATTTTATGAATATCACGACTCCGTTCATCGGTTTCTATGTCAATCGGTCACAAGAAAGCTGGCTATAGTTTTACATATACATATACATAGCTACACATCGCTTCTCTGCAGCAAAATTAACTCGGATGAATTCAGAACTCGCGCAGAAGTAGCACAAAATGGGACGGTATTCATTCTCGTTCTATCTCAAGTCAATGATTTCAATTGTCTTTTTTTACACGGCGATGTCCTACGCAGTGGAAATTGTTGCTATATGCAGAACTTTTAAACCTGCTACAAACTGGTAAAGTAAGGCCTGCTTGCAAGCACCTCGTGAAGCTTTGACGACCGCGAAACGCGGGTTTGAAAAGTCTCGCTCTACATCCATTTGGCGGTAGTTCAGAGAAAATCACGAAACTGATAGTGCAGAAATATCGGCAGTTCAGACTGTCTCTAAATTTTGCCACGGGTTGTTTTGCTAACTTGAATTGTTTTCAGAAAAAAAAAACAACAGTTTATTAAAAACTTCAGCTGTATTTAGCTTCTAGAACGACGTAGCTCGCCTTACCGCAATAACTCGAAAAACTTTTAGCTTTCACTTAACTTTCATTTGCGTATTTAAAAAAGAATTGTGTTTCCGAATGTCAAAACCAACCAACAGACAAATGAATTTGACATTTGCTGTAACACGGCGAAAGAAAAAAACAAATCAATCAGCTGCTACTGAGGCCACCTCACTAAATTCGCCTTGATACAAATGTAAAAATTACATATCTCCAAACTTTCAAATATCACAAAAGCTATTATACTAAATGAACATAGAAACATATTTCATGTTTGCTTATTAAATTGGACTGCTTAGCAACGATGAACTGAGAGCTAAATTGACATTCACTTTAATTAAGTTAAATACATTAATAAGAAAAATATAACATTTTCTAAAAATCTAATTAAATATTGAAATAGCTAAAACATCTAATTAAAGAATAAACCAAACACAAAAATTCTAAGTTAAGTAAATAGTTGAATAGTTTCCAGCCCCAGTGTGGCTATAAAATGGAAACGCACTCCAACGAAAGTCAGTTTATTGATCACACTCAATCTAAGAGGCAGATCTAAGTTACTTATTTCAAAAACAAACATGAAGGTTTTCGCTTTTGCAATCGTTCTAGCCATAGTCGCTGCTGTTCACGCCCAAGTAAGTAGCTTCAGAAATTTGAATAAATTTTTAATGTGAATATTTTTATATATGTACCCTTTTAATCTTATGCAGGGCGTGAATTTTAACGAGGAGCAAGAGAAAGCAATTTCTGCTGTAAGGACTGAGTGCCTCAAAAAAACTGGCGCTGAACTATCGGCTGTAATTGCTATTGGTAGCGGTGACTTCAGTTCGCCTACCGAAAGCGCAAAATGCTTTGCCAAATGCTACGAAGAAGGCTTCGGTTTCCTTACAAATGGCAAGCTCAATAAGGAAGTCATTGTGAAAACTTTGAGCAACGTAGTTGGTCCAAATAATGCTAAAATCATTGCAGATTTATGCGCTAAAGTACAGGGTCCAGACAACTGCGACACTGCATTAGAAATATTCAGGTGCAATTATTACGCTAGAATCGCACTACTTACTAAAAATGGTGTTAATTAAAAAAAAAATTAATAAATAAATTTTTTGCAAAATATTTAATGGCATTTATTGTTGTTTACAAAGGATATATGTAAGTGCCATTTCTGTTTTTAGAAATTGTTGATAGGACTTCGGGAAGAAACATGATTTAAAGCAAATACTTGCAAAAGTCCCAGGCACCGGAATTATTCATACACTTCAAACCATTATGCTCTTTAATCGTATTGGCTGGCGACGGGAATATTTCCCAATGGATTGGATAATTGAAGATATAAGACATGGACGTAACACATGATATAAGTCAAGCTAAAAGTTTTTAGTATACTTTTGGGTCGGCAGACAAAAAAATCCAGCTGCTTTTGGAGAATGCTTTTTTTTATTTAATCCTGAAAACTTTTTTTATCTATTGCCGATTGGCCGGTTCGTAGTTAAACTATCCTGAAAATAATCACCTTTTAATCTATTATGATAACTCAAAGGTAAACTAAAACTGAAATATTCCCCTGCGTGCGCGTGATCAGGCAAACCTGTCATTCAGCAACGTCAAAAGGAATGCTGTATGTAAGTAGCTATGCTAATTGTGTTAACCTCGTCAGGCACAGGATTGCATATTCTCTTGCCAATGCATTCTATTTTAAAAGACAATAATGCGAAAGTTATTAATGACAAATTAAAATTTTTATCTAAATTCTACCGTCATGTACCTTACTCCCTCTGGTTCTATCTGCAAGTATTTTGTCAGAAGGCGTTTTAAGCGTAAAAAATTATATAATCATATTACATTGATACAGTTTACAGAAGCTTCATCGCTTTGGAGTCACCGGTTGTAGTTAAACTTAATCTCCCATGTCGGATCTATTCGCCCATGCCTTTGCCAGCATTGACTTAGTATACTATGTATGTATTGTATTTTGATTTATATTTTACTCAACTACGTTGTTTAAATTCTTTCGTTATTTATGCTAAAACTAGGCAATTTTTATTACCTCATCTTAAAATACTATAACGTTATAAAAGAAAATTTCTTAGTTGAAAAAAAAAATAACTTTTCCATATTAAAGTAAAATACATTAAAACACGTTGAATAGTTTATATAAAACTAAATATTTATGAAGTTCCTTCAAACTTTTGGAAATAAGTGAGTAGAAAATTGGCCATGGGTTCCAAAGAGTGAAAACATTTTTTTACAATTTTTTTCGTTGAAAAATGTATATAAAACTAGCTTAACTCCCACGCGCTTTACTGCGCATTTTTTCGTTTTAAAATTAACTTTATCGACACGGAAGTTTAAAAAAAACGGGATTTTGTTTATAACCTCGGTCCTAAACATCGGAAAAAAATGTTTTCATGTGCACTCTCCAAACGCATTCTAAGATCTCCTTATAATTTCATTTAAATCGACCCAGCCGAAAAAAAGGAGTTCACACACAAACGTAATTTCGATTGTTCTCTACCATGTTTGTTACAGTTGTAGACATCGGACAGCAAACAAATTTCTTATGTGCACTCTCCAAACATGTCCCAAAATAACCGTATTTTTCATCTGAATACAAGGAGTGGTCATCCTTTCGAAAGATAATTACATTGATTGTATTTACGTAAAACAACATTTTTGTAGCAAGAAATCTTCTCGGTGTAAATTAAATAAAAAGTGCACCACAATGGACCACCCAAATCCGACTGAGAATCGTCACGCTTGGCTTTTAGTTCCTTAGCTCTTATCTTATCTTGGAGACTTATTTATTTCATTAAAGCATCATTAAAAAATCATATTTATAAAAAAATTATGAACTCATAAACATTCCGCTATTTGCCAACCAAAATTTGTTTTAAAAATACATCAACTAAAATTTAACTATTAAAAGTTAATAAAAATATATAATTTTTTAAAACTGATTTTAATAATACCATTTGTATAGTGTGCAGTACAAAATCGAATTTTTATCTTAGCTCAACTTAAGCTACTCTATTTTAGCAGTTTTCTTCTTTTTTTAACAATGCAAATTGCGGAAGATCAAATTTGTTCGAGTTATGGACGAAAGGCGAACAAAGTCGTCATATAGGTACAGCTGAAATTTTAAATTAACTGTCGTTTTTTTTTAGTGAGAGCAAAACATCTTAGTAAACAAACGCCAAGTAAATTTATTTAAACATTTTTATTTTAATATCGCGTTGGCGTGTGTTTGAATTTTTCGTATAATGATGGTTAGACGTAAAGCGTCATTTCCACGCAATCATCTTGATCGAAATGGGAATAATATTTGCTGTCGCAACTGTTTTCTAATTGGCAAATGTGGTGGAGTAAAGGTGTAGGTGAGTGTAGTAAAGGTACCAGAATGTTAAAAAAATAATAATTAGTGGTTTGATTTAAGAAAGTAAACCATTGTTATGTATTTATTTATTATTCTACAAATAATTTAAAGTTAAAAATTATATATACATATGTAGGTAGGTATGAGTGGCTGTCATTGCTAATCCAGCGACTCACTTAGGCCATTAGTAGAGGCCCGTTGTGATACCACAGGCTTAACGCCCACTCCCACTTGCTGAACCATTTAGAATTCTTGACAGTACCCTGTTAAAGCGCCAATTCCTTGGGATATATCGTCCCGTTTTAAGGTATAAAGACTACGCGACCGTTAACTGTCTTGGCCAGGTCAGCCTAGAGATCCTACAGGTCGTGGTATGTGTCCATCTGTCGTTTGCACGAGTATATTCTTTTATAAGCAGCTTGCAAGAGCCAAAGGGTATAAAAATGCGGGAAGAACCACTTGGTTCATCTGCTATGCAAGTTCATCGGCTATGCAGTTACCCTCGATGTCCATGAGGTCAAATGAGGTTGAGCCTATTCTGCTTGGCCATTTCCTGTAGAGATCAGCTGTAATCAGGTACAACTTTTGATTTAATTGTAGTTGAGCTCACAGCCCTGATTGCCGCTTTTCTGTCACTAAATATAAAGGCATACTTGCCTTTAAAGCGGTCTGTAACAAGGCTATAGCCTCCTTAATAGCAAAAAACTCAGCCTGAAATACAATACAGTGACCCGGCAGCCGAAAAGAACAGTTCAGAGATAGGTCTTGTGAAAATACCTATCCTCGCACTCTGCCATTCAATTTTGAGCCATCTGTAAATACCGTGTTACTTCCAGGTGGAGTGTAGAAGTTTCTCGACCACAAGTCCCTACCTGGGACCACAGTATTGATACAGCGGTCTGTGTATTCCGCTAATGCATATCATACCGGCTCCCTGCACTCTTAGTAGATTAAGTTTAGCAGCTCTACTTAAGGCAGGCCACCAAACGATAGTTCCATAGAGTAGAATCGGCCTAACCTATGCAGTGTAGATCCAGCGGCAAAAGCTTGGATTTAGAACCCCATCTCTTCCCAATGGCTGTTTTACAAGAGTATAGAGCCACTGAAGTCTTATGGTATCGCTGGATCATATTATTACTCTAGCTAAGTTTCATGTCCAATGCGACGTCAAGGAACTTGGCTTCCGTCTTCATGTTCAGACGGATTCCATTTAGTTCCGCCGTAATTTCATCCGAAACCATATATTTCCTAGCGAAAAGCACCAGCTCCACCTTTTCTAAGTTGACGTGGAGACCAGTCAGCGGGCACCTACATTATAAACGGCTAGTTAATCATTTCATTCCTTTTGTCTAAAAAGCCAATTCACCACATTACCCCCTTCAATTCTATATTTTTAAAAATTTTTTCCGTGAAAATTGTATGTGTAACTATGATATAACTGATATTCTTGTTTATTTTCGTCACTTACATATATGTATACAATAAATACATTCGGCTTAAAAAACAATATTTAATTTTATTTGGCGATTTTAATGTTTAAAAGCATGCAATCTGTGAAATTCTGCGTTCATTTCCAAAAATTATTTATAAAAAATGCTACTTAGGAACTTATCTAGAAATTATTATTTTTTTAATTCTTAATACTTGCCTTTTCAACTGCATTTCATTTGCAAAATTCAGGTTCAAACAGCTCGGCTCGTACTTCCTTTGCTCTTTTCCGAGAACCACTCTGGAATGCTCATCGGCTGGCTGTGGATTTTTATGTTGAGAGCTAGGTGCATCTCCGAATTTATGTGATTTCCGGATGTTATCGTTACAAGGAAAGATCTATAGAGATACCACAATTGACTGTCAGTGACAGTCTAAATGTGCTTATTTTGAAAGCTATCGTCTAACCTAACCTTAACCTTAAAAGTCCCTATGGGATTTTGAAATTAAATCTTCTAATAGACGGCGCAAGATGTCGATTTATACTTTATTTACGACATAGATTTAAACTTAAAATAACGTTATATTTGCAAATTAGAAAGCAGTTGCGACAAAAAATATTATTTCCATTGTAATGTATGCAGCCAGAAGGACATAAAAAGCCCGTTTTTCTTATGTAAGCTGGGCCACCATTACACCTCTTGACGGCACTGGCATCCCCAAAACAGGTGGGTGAATTAAATTTATCAGAAATTGGAGAAATATTAACTGACCATTTCTCTCCGCGCCTCCAGAAAGTTCTACTGTCTGAAAAGGAACTGACAGTGCAGAAGCTGATTGATCGGGTATTATCGAGCGAAGCAGCAGCCGTGAATGCAATGTCTATCCGACAATCAGGCGAACAAGTGCATGCAGTCAAGTCAATCCCTGTTCGTCATCGGCAACATAATTCCACCAACAATAGCAACCAAGAAAGTACATGCACAGGTTGCGGGGGTCCACATGCACGGAAGCGATGTCCACTCAAACTCAAGGAAACTATTTGCCACCCTTGCGGTCTCAAGGGTCATCTGCAGCGTGTATGTCAAAAATCCTCCAGTTTCAACTTTAAGAAGGGCTCAACTAAAACACTACGTAGTGTCGGAAAAACTAAATCATCATATCAAGATCCAGTCGGCCAATCTCGGCCACGATTAATGGTCACAAGTGTATGTATGAAGTTGATTCTGGTTCGTCGGTAACAATAATGACCGAGGCGACATTCAAAAATGTATGGCCCCGAAAGTCACCGAAATTGGCCAAATGCGACTTAGCTTTAAACGATTACCAACAAAAAGACATACCAGTAAGATGCGTGATTGACGCATCAATTTCATACAATAATCGCAAAATCGATAATCTGCCACTGATCATTGCAAAAGGTGGCAGTTCAAATCTCGTTGGTAATAACAGTTTCGATGCGTTGGGATTACGCATCGAAGGCGTTTTCACTGTCAACAACACCGTAAGCTGAAAGTCAGTACTTCATAAGTGTGATCACTTATTCTCATCCGAACTTGGTCGATATACTGGACATCCAGTGTCGTTGCAAATAAGTTCGTCAGAGTTACCAATCAGGTTGCCACCGCGACGCATACCTTTTTGCTCTAAGGGGACCTGTAGAGGAAGAAATCGATCGTTTATGTGAGCAAGGAATTTCGCAGGCAGTTGATTACTCAGATTGGGCAACTCCAATCGTTCCTGTAGTTAAGCGTGATGGTTCCGTTCGTATATGCGGTGACTACAAATCAACTTTAAATCGAGTTATCAAACCACACTGTTTTCAAATACCAGCGATCAGTACGTATTTAGCATCAATTGAAGGCGGATCAATATATGCGAAATTTGATTTAGCACAAGCTTACCAACAGTTGGTGGTGGACGAACGCTCAGCACTGCTCCAAACGATATCCACGCATAAGAGTCCATTTAAGGTAACTAGGCTTCAGTTCGGTATCTCATCAGCACCAGGAATTTTCCAATGCTGTATTGAAAGTGTCTTGAGAAATATCCCTGGAGTGCTAGCATATTTCGACTTTATAGTGGTTATGGGTAAGTGTGAGTACGAACTGGCAAAAAGACTGGAACAAGTACTTTCCCGTTTCGATGAAGCAGGACTACGTTTACGTAAAGACAAATGCAAGTTAGGTGTACCAGCAGTGGATTTCTTGGGGTTTATACTCGATGCTTTTGCTGATCGCCCTTCAGCGGAAAAGGTTAAGGCAGTTAAGGCATCGTTTAAAGACAAAAAGCAGTTACAGCTTTTTTAGGGTTAATTAATTTGTACAACACATTTTTACCACACAAAGCAACAGTAACAGAGCCACTTCATAGGTTACTGGACAAAAATACCGACTGGTGTTGGGACAACAAACAAAAAAAGGCATTTAATCGCTTAAGAAACTTATCGCTTCAGGTAAAGGATTGGTACACTATGATTTTTTAAGTCGATGTCCACTATAGACATAAGTAATTACAAATTCTAACGAAGATGTTCTCATGATAGAACTATCAGGCGAGCCAGTGGTAAGTGCACTGATAGTTGCAAAGCAAACATCGAAAGATATGTACCTTTCGAAAGTTTTGAGCCGGGTGTTAAGGGGATGGCCCGTTAGCAAGATAAATTGATCGAATATGTTGTTCCCCCGTTTTATTGTCGCCGAACTGAACTGTCAACAAACAAAGGATGTCTGGTTTGGGGAAATGCGTTGTCGTTCCGCCACCATCACGCGGAACTATTTTAACAGCTCTACAAGGAACGCATCCTGGTATTGTTAAAATGAACGCGCTGGCTCGTAGTTATGTATGGTGGCCGAATATTGATGCAGATATCGAGACGGTTGTGAAAAAATGTAATACTTGCCAGCAAAATCAAAATGATCAGCCTAAAACTGCAACACATCATTGGCAATCAGCAAAGCGACCATGATCTTGATTGCATATCGACTTTGCCGGACCCTTCCAAGGCAAAACATTCCTCCTGGTAGTGGACTCATTCTCAAAGTGGCTCAAAGTTTCTGTTGTCAACAAAACATAAACAGCAGCCATCAAAAGAATTCTTCGTCAGCAAGATTTCAAGAAATTTATAGAGATCAATGTGATCCGACACATCCACTCTGCTCCTTTCCATCGTGCAACAAACGGGCAAGCAGAACGTATGGTTCAGAGCACAAAGAGCTATTTAAAAAAGCTTAACTCAGGGGCTAATATAGATTTGACTCTAGCCAGATTTTTTTTTAATCAGCATACGACAATACATTCAACTACAAATGGCTTTCTGGCGCAACTGCTATTCAATCGCGAACTACGGCATACATTCGACAAAATACAACCTCATAAAATTACATATGGCAAGGTAACCGATATGTTTGCTGTTAAACCATTTCTTACAGGCAGTTCAGTTTGGGATCGTAACTATGCGGAATTAGCGAAATGGGTTGAAGGCCAAGTCACTAACCAAACTGGACCTATTTCCTATAGTATTCTAGTACATGATACGCAGTCGAGAGGTTTCTTCATCCGAACGTGAGAATATATTCGTACACGACAAAGAAGTAGAACCTAGCGTTGGGGAACCAACCAAAGAAACGGTAGCTAAAGGCGCTTGCAGTGAGCACTTAATTTCACCCCCAAAATAAGTGGAAATTGCGTCGCAGACTGTTACTTCGCACGCAACAGCAGTGACAGCCGCTCGCAGATGTTACCGCAACCGACAGCCCACAAAACTCTTTTCAGCATCTGGGTGTTAAGGGGTGTAATGTATGCAGCCAGTCAGCCCGTTTACAGACACCGACCTGGACGGCCGTCCAGCATATTTACTCAGCTCTTACTTACTAAGTGACATATATACATATAACTGTTATCTCACTATCTTATATACACGCAGTTACTAATATACATATAACACCAAGTACATACTTCCAATAAATGAGCGGTTAGTTGTTGGTGTGCTTGCACGCGTCCATAAAACATAAAATTCAAACACACGCATACGCGAAATTAAAATACAAATTTTTAAATAAATTGACTTCGTGTTTGTTTACTAAGATGTTTTGCTCTCACCAGTTAATTTAAAATTTCAGCTGTACCTATTTGACGACTTTGTTCGCCTTTCGTCTATAACTCGAAGAAATTAAATCTTCCGTAATTAGCGTTGTTAAAAAAAGAAGAAAGTTGCTAAAATAGAATAGCTTAAGTCGAGTTAAGATAAAAATGTGCTAATGGCATTCTTAAAATCAGTTCTAAAATATTATATATTTTTATTAAATTTTAATAATGCAATTTTAACCCTCCATTTGTGGTAGAATATAAAGACGCACACCACAAATGGTAGGAGAAGCTCGGCCAAACACTGAGCTATGTAGTGTAAGCGCTAAATTATAATTTTAATTGATGTATTTTTAAAATAAAATTTTTGTTGGCATTTAGCGAAATGTTTATGACTACATAATTTTTTGTTATAAATATGATTTTTTAATAATGCTTTAATGAAATAAATTAAGTCGGCGTAACTTTATGACAGGCTAAACGAGAATAGAAGCGAATCAGATGGCGGATTGTCTTGCTAGGAGCAATCCGCTGCATCTCCATTCCATCATTCAACACAGTTGGAGGTTTTTTATAAAGCTGCACATCATCATTAAAGAAGTAAAATATGAAAATCTCTTCCAGCCTTATGGCAGTCGAAGGCCCTTCTGGGGGATTTTCAGCTAAGGAACTAAAGGGCATGCCTGTACATTCTCAGTCGGATTTTGAGTGGCCCATTGTCTGCTTATGTAATTATGGTCACGTGTCAATCTGCTGAATGTGCGGAGAGTTTCGCTGAATGCGTAGTAACACTACACTATGCAAGTTATATTTAGGTGTTTTGAAGAAAAAGCCCTTTCTGAAAATACTTTTACAAATTTAAATCCACACTAAATATATAACTTCACATGAATAGCAAATATTCTTGAAAATCTTCGGGGATGTAACCCTCGCCTTAAGGACAAAAGGGTATAATTATAGATCTTTAAGGTCGCATTGTTTACCCCCCTTCAAAATTCGTATAAATTAATCTACATTATGACATGAGCACCTTTGATATCGAAACAATTTATGCAAGATTCTATTAAAAATTTCAAAAATTGCCTACATTTGAAAACTTTCAAATTCCACAAAAGCCACTATTCCATATAACAAAGAAATATACTTTGTGCTTGCTTATTAAAGTTTACTGCTTTGGAAACATGAACAGAGAGTAGAATGGAAATTTCACTTGTATTTAATTAAATATATATGTAAATAACTAAAAAGGAAATATTATCTAACAATAAAAAAATATTCAAATAATTGTTTTAGTAAAAAATTAACCAAACACTTAAATTCAAAATTTAAGTAAATAGTAGAAAAGTGTCCAGCCCTAGCGTAGCTATAAAATGAAAACGCACCCCAACCAAAGTCAGTTTATTGGTCACACTCAAACCGAGAGGCAGATCTAAGTTACTTATTTCAAAAACAAAGATGAAGGTTTCCGCTTTTGCTATCGTTCTAGCCATAGTCGTTGCTGTTAACGCCCAAGTAAGTACCTTCAGAAATTCTGAAACCTATTAAAGGCGTAGTGAAGTGCAACGCGACGGCTGATCTTCGGATGTGATGCCTTTCACCTCTCACTATCAATCTCCTCCTTTTCCTTCACGCTTGGTAGCACTGTTAACCTAAGCCTCGGCTGGGGAACAAATAAAGGAAGGTGAGAACCCTCCCCTTGGCCTGACCTTATTTCGTCCCTTGACTACCCTCTCCCTAATGATTTGTTTTGTTGATACCGAGCTGGTGGTTGCGGTATTCTGTTACCTGAGTATGCAGGGGTGAAACCCTGCAGAAATGGCTTTCAGGCTAATGCCGTGACTGCCTCCGTCCCGTTAAAACCCTGGCAGGCCTCGAAGTACGTTCCGATCTCGTCGCCATTTAGTTGGTGGCTGTAGGTAGCGGTTGAGGCGACCCTCCCGCTTTTGCGCTGGATCTGGCTCTGAGCACCTAACCTCATAAGGGTGGGTGCCAACCCTTGCATGGCCTCCCTGCTTCATAGATAACCATGTGATCCTATAGCGACTACAGCACCGAGTGAGGATAGCGGCTTCGAGTGGGGACCCTATTACCATGGAAAGGCCAATAAATAAAAAAACTTCGTCTTCCCCTCCACGGGGTAAGACAGTGCAGGCGCATGCGCCTAATGCACCACTTCGCCGCATAGCGAGCACCTCCGGTTCTGCTCCGGGGGAGACCCCGAGCCGACCCGTGATTACGGGCGTTATGGTGGGGCCAAGCACCAGTAAGGCTGCGAAGGCTATGCTGGAAACGGCAGGTCGACCCGCGGCCCCTGGCGCAGTGTGCCCATCAAACGCCGGCACGGCTGCGAAGCCTCCACCCATTAAGGCAAAGGTCTCACGACCTGGCTCAACTGGGGATGGGCGGCAAGCAGCCGATAAAATTTATAAACAAGGAATCGTCGCGATGGCAACTACGGGCGATTCCCTTCACGGTTGGTCGAGCGTGCGGTCCACACACGTTGAGAAGCGTAGGGCTGCCAGAACGCTCAAAAAGTACGAGGGGGTGCCGTTGGAAACGTTGCCTCAGAGTGCAAGGGAGGCGGTAGAAAGAGCGAAAGCTCTACTACCCAACTACCGAAGCACAACTGGGGTAGCGGCTGAAGATGGAGTACCCCCAACAAAGAGACAGAGGTCAGTGGAGGAGCAACAACCTGCTCCTAAAAAGAAGTGTGTCCGACCCGGTGTGGCCAGACCCAGTTTTGCGGATGTTGCCAAAGACAGGATCCTTATCGGGGTTCTGGACCGCGGCAACGAGCACGGGTCGATCCCAAGGAATCAGTGGAGGTGGGTAAAGGCGGCTCTGGCAAACGTCATCATGGATGTTCTGCTAGAGAACCCTGGAGCCCCTCCTGCGTGCAGAGATGCCGGCTGGTTCCAGGGCCACGTTAAGGTAGTGGCATGTGATGATGCAAGGTCGGCGGCGCTGTATAAGGCCGCCGTTGCTAAGGTAGGGGCTGTATACCCCGGAGCGAAACTATCGGTTGTCGACTGGAAGGATATTCCAGTCAGACCTAGAGCGAGGGCCTGGGTCCCTGTAACACCGTCATCACCGGAGAGCATCTTAAAGATGCTCCAGGTGATGAACCCGACAATACCTACGGGCGACTGGAAGGTCCTACGAGTAGAGGAGCCGGATGGGCCGTCAAGGCAAGTGGTCCTGTCTCTGAACAGGGACTCTTTGGAGATCCTGGAGAAGAGACAGGGCCGTGTTTACTACGGCCTTGACGAGGTGACTCTGCGAGTGTACCGTGGTGACGCGCAGCGTGCCTCCGAAGCGGGTGCCTCAATGGAGGTGGACATTGAGGGACCTGAACCGGAGGCTGACTTTTCCGACGCGGAGAGCGGAGCCTCCTCGCAATCAAACTTGGCATCGGCGATGCAAAGAATGTATGCTGAGGAGGAGCTGCTCCTTAGCGAAGGGGAAGACAGCGCTGACGTCACTGTCGTTGCGGTGGAGGAGGTGATGGGAACCTCAAATGATGAGGGTTCTGCAGATCAACCTCCACCGGTCTAGGGCAGCATCCGCTGCTCTCCTGAGTCGCCTACTTGGCGACGACATAGACATCGCACTTATTCAAGAACCCTGGGTTAATAACTCGGGGGTCTGTGGTCTAGGTGCGGTGGGCTATAGGCTGCTTGTTGAGCGTGGTAAAGGTAAAATAAGAACCTGCGTAATGGCGAAGAAAGATCTAAACATTTTTCTTTTACCTTGTTATAGTAATGGAGACATGACGACAACACTGCTGGAGATCGGAGGCAAGGCTTTGCTATTGGCCTCCACTTATATGGCGTATGAGGCTGAGAATCCCCCTCAGGATCTACTCCGCGATCTAGTGAACGACCACGCAGAGGGTTTAGTTCTCATCGGGTGCGACGCTAACGCCCACCATGTACAGTGGGGTAGCACCGACGTTAACAATCGAGGTGAGTCTCTCTTCAATTACCTCTTAACCACTAACTTAGTTATATGCAATAGGGGCACAGAGCCCACTTTTATCGTCAAAAATCGACAGGAGGTCATAGACCTCACTTTATGTAGTGAAAAGCTATATGATATGGTAACTAATTGGAAAGTTCTTGATGAACACTCCTTTTCAGACCATAGATATATTGAGATAACTCTAGATCTGTTCACCAGTGCTCCGAAGGTTCGTAAGAACCTGAGAAACACTGACTGGCTTCTCTATAGGGAAATTCTCGAAAGCAACCTACCACATCCATTACCGGTAGAGCCCAACACCATCGGTAAACTGGAGGACATGGTGGACTTTTTTACTGTGAGCTGCTCGCAGGCCCTGGCCAGAGCCTGCCCTGACCCCAAAACTTGGGGAAAGCGTAGGCCACACTGGTGGTCCCGCGACTTAGACTCGCTGCGCAAAGATTGCCGAAGGCAGTTCAACAGGGCGAAAAGGCTGAGTCAGGAGTTAGAATGGCAGACTTACAAGCAGCTCCTGCGGGTCTATAAAAAAGCCCTACGTGAAGCGAAGAGGTCCTCATGGAGGAAATTCTGTACTGGCATTGAAGGCGTCAACGAAACTGCCAGACTAAGAAGAATTCTGTCGGGCACAACAAACCCGATTGGATCTTTACAGAGACAGGATGGCTCCTGGACGACTACAGGAAAGGATACGGTCGAGCTGCTTCTCGACACACACTTTCCTGGGAGCTCACAATCAAGGGAAATAGAGTGCCCCCCTTCGGGCGCAATCGTTAATCTCCCTATCTCAAGAGAAAGTATTATTTCAGCGATAAAAAGCTTTAAACCTTATAAAACAGCAGGGCCGGATGGCATCATACCTGCGCAGCTGGATGCAACAATCGAAACTTCTGCGAATTGGCTACTAAGCATGTTTAGGGCCTGCCTTAAACTAAACTACGTACCAACGGCATGGAGATCTGTTTCAGTGGTCTTCATTCCCAAGGCCGGAAAAGTATCACATACGCGCCCGAAGGATCTCAGACCAATAAGCCTGTCATCCTTTGTTCTCAAAACTCTAGAGAGGCTGATTAATAACCACCTCTCTTTCACGATCGATAAAAGACTTTTGTCAAATAACCAACATGCTTATCTAAAGGGAAGGTCCACAGACACTGCGCTACATTCCCTAGTCAGCTACATTGAGAGATCTTTTAGTTACAAGGAATTTTGCCTCGTAGCTTTTCTTGACATTGAGGGAGCTTTTAACAACATAACACCGGAGTTAATTACACCGGTACTGAATGGTATTCGCTTAAATCTAAAGAAGGAAGCCAAGTTTCTTGGCGTCACACTAGATATGAAACTAAGCTGGAGAAATAATATTGTCCAGCGCACTCAAAAGGCTTCTGTGGCCCTATACTCCTGCAAAAGGGCCATTGGAAAGAAATGGGGTCTAAATCCAAGCGTATGCCGCTGGATCTATACAGCGGTAGTAAGGCCAATTCTTCTTTATGGAGTCATCGTATGGTGGCCTGCCTTGAGCAAAAATGCTAACCTCAATCTACTTAGTAAAGTACAAAGAGCCAGTATTATCTGCATTAGCGGAGCTCTACGAACAACACCAAACGACGCCTTGAATGTTTTTCTGGACCTTCTACCCCTCGACTTAGTGGGTCAACAGATGGCGGCTCTTGCCGCGCTTCGACTAAGAGAGACATATCAATGGGAGTCCACCCTATGTGGGCACTCAAGCATACTGAGTAAGTATAGCTTCCTTCCGGACTGCACTGATCGCTGCGTCGATACCATGGTCCCAGACAGAAACTTCGCGATGTTGATTCCAGGTAGGGAGGAGTGGTCTAAAAATTTCTACACCCCACCTGGAAGTGTTACGGTGTTCACAGATGGTTCGAAGCTGAATGGCAGAGTGGGAGGAGGGGTCTTCTCGCGAGTCTTATCTCTGAGCTGTTCCTTTAGGCTGCCGGATCACTGTAGTGTTTTTCAAGCTGAGGTTTCAGCCATTAAGGAGGCTGTGGACAGGTTGCAAACCGTCTTAAAAGCCAACAACGTTTATATATTTAGCGATAGCCAAGCGGCAATCAGAGCAGTGAGCTCAGCTGCGATAACTTCAAAGATTGTACTGGACTGCCGCCGATCTCTTCAGGAGATGGCTAAGCAGAACAGACTAAACCTCATCTGGGTTCCAGGCCACAGGGACATCGAGGGTAACTGTATAGCGGATGAACTTGCGAGGGAAGGGACAACCAAGCAGATTCTTCCTGGTAAAGAACGCATTGGTATGCCCTTTGGTACTTGCAGGCTGCTCTCAAAAGAATATGCTTATGCTCGTGCGAATGAGAGGTGGGCACAGACCACGACTTGTAGGATATCTAGGCAGACTTGGCCTAGATGGGATCGTAAACGGTCGCGTGGTCTGTACACCTTAAAACGGGATGATATATCTCAGGTCATTGGAGCCCTTACGGGGCACTGCCTCATAGGCAACCACGCGGGGCGTCTCGGTGTACCCTTTCACAGATGCTATAGAAGCTGCAAAAATTATGAAGAGGAGGAAACTGTTCTCCATCTTCTATGCAATTGTCCAGCGCTAGCAAGAAGCAGGCTACGCTTTCTAGGGGTACCACTTTTTGGAGACCTCGGAGAATTAGGTTCTATAGACCCAAGATGCTTGGCGAGATTCGTCAAGAGCTCAAAATGGTTCAGCAAAGGGGAATGAGCACTTAGCTAGTGGTATCACAACGGGCCTCCAATCATGGCCTAAGTGGGTCGCTGTAGCAACAGTGACAGCCACACATACCATACCATACCATATTAAAGGCGTACAAACATATATAATATTAATTATTTCTTAATATTCTGCAGGCTCCGAAAGTGAGCTTGACACAGCTTATGCAGATCACACCCACAATAACTAGGTGCCTCTTGTCAACCCGCGCTAATCCATTTGCTGTAAGGTCACTCATCAACGGTAATTTCGATTCGACTTCAGAAAAGTCGAAATGCTTCATCAAATGCTACGTGGAACACCTAAATTTTGTTGAAAAGGGCGTTCTCAATAAGGCAGTCATCGGGGAGAAATTGACTAACGTGGTTGGTGCAGATAATGCTAAAATCATTATAGATATATGCGATAAAGTAAAGGGTGGTGATACCTGCGAAAATGCTTATGAGATATATAAGTGCAAGTATTACGTTAGTTCCGCACTCCTCGCTTAAATCTTACCAATTGCAAATAGTTTGAATAAAATGTATGCAAAATATCTGATCGTATTTCTTGTTATTTAAAAGGAAATCTGTTCCGTTCCTTTTTATAGAAATGTTTGATAGGCCTTACGGAAGAAACAGATACTTTTCAAAGTATATTTTTTCGTGAATTGGATAATTGGGAAAATAAAACGTCGATGCAAACGAGGTTATTCAGTATTAGTCAAGCTGCTCTAATGACAAACACAAATAGCCAAGACCCACTAAAAAAACAAGGTGTGTACAAACTAACATGTGCATCTCAATATAGCTACATCGGATAAACTGAACGGGAAATACGAAGAAGGTTCCGGGAACACATAAGGGACTACAATGAAAAGACTCTGTAACCAAAAACAACAACAGAGCCAAACTTCGCAAACCACATGTTTAACCAGAAATGTACACCGACACAAATTGACAAAACGGCTAAGGTATTTATTACACGTACAACATAAAGGACGTCGTCTCAATATACTGGAAAACATTGAAATATACAAACCAAAAAAACTTTAATGGCAAAATAATAAACGAGCAAATAAACACCGGATCAGACGTAATATTCGAATCGTTGTAATTACTATTCGGACGAAAAAACAAGAGCCAGGAAATAACATGCAAAACAACAAGCACACAACAATATAAAAGACTCAAAATCCGAAAACGGGGAAATTACCGATTTTTATCCACCTGCAGGTACAAACCACAACATAACGGCTTATCAAACGAGAACCTTAAGACAACATAAAATGAATAAATAAGCACAATTCAAGTAAGTGAGTGGTACCTGAAAAAAACTATGTAACACACCGACCCACAACTGACCTGACCTACACGAACATAGACAATGAATTCCACCGGAACGTAACTATAAATACGGACGAAAAAATGAAATTAACCTGAACGAAAAATGACACTGAAGATGGCACAACGCCGAAACCGGTTTGTCTTAAAACCAAACTTGACAAGGGATGACGAAAATGTGTTCCAAAACCAATCACTTCACACCCTGTCGGAAGCAACAACAACAATAGATCAGAATATGCTCTAACGACCTATAAGCGGTTCATATTTCATGGGAAATTATTTTGTAATGTAAGTTGAGTCTGATGTAAAATCAAGTTATTGGATCTCATCCGGTTTTAGAATCGAATCCGATAGTTGTAAAACAACTGCGTATCAAAAACAAAAAGAAAATGCTCGGCTATCGGAAACTTTTTAGAGAATTTTTAACACTTTAAATACTTAATCCGTAGTCAAACTGGTTATCGTCATAGGCAACATGAGTGATCATCATTAATGAAGTAAAATATTGATATCACTTCCAGCCTTAAGGCAGTCGAAGGCCCTTCTTGGGGATTTGCATTCCGGAAGAGCTAAGGAACTAAAAGCCAAGCCTGAGGATTCTCAGTCGGATTTAGAGTGGTCCATTGTCTGCTTATGTAATTATGACTTACATAAAATTCCAGAGGTCACGTGTCAATCTGCAGAATGTGCGGAGAATGTCGCTGAATGCGTAGTAACACTTCACTCAAGATAGATGTAAATGTTTTGAAGAATAAGCCCTATCTAGAAATACTTTTACAAATTTGAATCCATACAAAATATATAAGTTCATAGGTTAGGTTAGGTTAGGTTGGAATGGCTGGGAAGAGAACCCTCCCTTGCACTTAGGCCTAGCGTGGCCCATTGTACCGCCATATGCGAGTTCGCTTCTCAATTCTCCTGCACATCGGGTTCAAACCATTTTGTTGACTTGATAAATTTCGACAGTGCTTTTGGGTTTATTAGCGCTATCTCCGCGAGGCTTTGTAGAGTTGGTCTGCCAAGCGTGCGAAGTCTTCTTCTGCTTAAAGCTGGACATTGGCAAAGTAGGTGTTCCACGTTTTCTTCTTCTTCGTCGCAACTTCGACAGTGTTCCGGAGCATTTACTCCTAGTCTTTTCGCATGAGTACCAATTAGACAGTGCCCTGTGAGGGTTCTTGTTAAGGCAGAGACTTCGCTTCTCTTTAGCCCCAGAAGGTTTGATGTGCGCCTTTTATCGTAAGACGGCCACGTGAGTTTGGAGATTTCGCAGTGTGGGTGACTACCCCAACGTTCATTCGCCACCTTTATGGTGTTATGCTTGATTTGTAGTTTAAAAGTGGCAAGTGGTATACCTAACCTGTTCCTACTCGGAAGGATCGGGGTGGTCGTACCATTCCTAGCCAGTTCGTCCGCTTTGCAGTTGCCCTCGATATCGCGGTGTCCAGGCACCCATATGAGTTGAATTCTATAATGCTGAGCCATCTCGTTTAGAGATCTGCGGCATTCAGTGAGAGACTTCGTATTGTCTATACAGGAGTCTAGCGCCTTCAGTGCAGCTTGGCTGTCAGAAAAGATAAAGACCTGTTTGCTTTCTTTAGGGTTTTTGATTAGGTGCTGTGTAGCCTCCTGGATGGCCAGCACTTCCGCTTGGTACACGCTACAGTGGTCGGGGAGTCTGAACGATGTTTCAAGTTTTAGTTCTGGGGAGAATACACCTCCCCCGACTTTTCCGTTGAGTTTGGAGCCATCAGTGTAAATGTTGATGGCCTTAGGCATATGGTGTGGTCTTGTGTACCAATCCTGTCGGGTTGGTACGATGACTTCATAGTCCTTTTTAAAGGAAGCTGATGGTGTACAGTAGTCCGTATTTGTTGGTATTTGAATTGGAGCCATTTTTCTTAGAATTTCTGTGTGGCCAAGTGTGCTCTGGGTCCAGAACCCAGCTTCTCTAAGTCTTAAAGCTGTGATAGCGGCTACCTCTTGAGCTACTACGTCAAGAGGTGGCAGGTGTAGTATGGCGTTTAGAGCCTCAGTGGGTGAGGAGCTTAGGGCTCCACTTATGCAGAGCTCCGCGCTTCTTTGTACTCTCTGCAGTTGTTTAAGCGTTGTTGATTTTACTAGAGTGGGCCACCAGACCAAGGCTCCGTATAATAGGATTGGGCGGACGATGGCTGTATAGATCCAGTGTACTATCTTAGGGGAGAAACCCCATTTTACACCAATAGCTTTTTTGCAAGTGAAAAGCGCCGTAGTGGCTTTCCTTATTCGCTCCCTTGTGTTGTCTTTCCAGTACAGCTTATTGTCTAAAATCAGACCCAGGTACTTCGCGGTACTTTTAAGAATTAGGCTTTTGCCATCAAGTTTCGGTAGTGTGAGAGTGGGTATCTTATACCTTCTGGTGAATAGCACTAGTTCTGTTTTATCAGGATTCACTTCTAGACCACAGTCTTTGGTCCACGTGACAAGTGAAGTGAGAGCTGTTTCCATGAGTTCGCATAGCGTCTGAGGAAATTTTCCTCTCACAATTACCGCGACATCGTCGGCGTACGCGATCACCTCGTAACCATTTCCTTCCATGCGTCGCAAGAGCTTATTTACAGTTACCACCCATAAAAGTGGAGATAGAACTCCTCCTTGTGGAGTGCCTCTGTTTACGGGTCTGCGAACGGTGCTTTCCCCCAGCTGCGAACACACTACCCTGCTGGTGAGCATTTGGTGAATGAGTCCAACTAGAGAGCTGTCCATTCGCAGATCCCTGAGAGCCGAAGTAATCGCTCGAGGGGTTACATTGTTGAATGCCCCCGCAATGTTGAGAAATGCAACATGTGCGAATTCTTTTTCTTCTAGGGATTTTTCAAGCTTGGAAACCAGTGAGTGGAGTGCTGTCTCCGTGGACTTGCCTTTGGTATAGGCATGTTGCGCATTAGACAATAGGGATGGACTAATCGAGATCCTAATATACATCTCAATTAGTCTTTCGAAAGTTTTGAGTAGAAAAGAGGAAAGGCTTATAGGCCTAAAGTCATTTGGTTTGGTGTGTGAGGCTTTACCTGCTTTTGGTATAAACACCACCTTAACTTCTCTCCATAAAATGGGTATATAGGCGAGTCTTAAGCAGCTGGTAAAGATTATTTTTAACCAAGGTTTGGTGCGCTCCATGGTATGTTGTAGCTGAGCTGGGTAAATACCGTCTGGCCCCGGACTTTTGTAGGGTTCGAATTTGTCAATGGCCCAGCATATACTTCTGTCACTTATTATCTCGTTTATAAGCTGCGGTCTGACATTCCTTTGTTCTGACTCATTTCCAAGATCATTGGTGTACTCGGAGAAATGGTTGTCTAGAAGCAGGTTAACTGTTTCAACGCTAGATTCGGTCCAGGTTCCATCTTGCTTTTGAAGAAAACTGGGTGCTGTCGGTGATTTTGCCAGAACTTTTCGAAGTCTTGAGGCTTCGGTTGTGGTCTCTATCGCGCTGCAGAAATTATTCCATGAATTTCGCTTTGCATTCCGTGTGTCTTTTTTATAGAGTCTTAGTATTGCTTTATAATGCGCCCAGGAAGACTCCTGGGCATCATGCTTAGCAGCATTAAATGCTTTCCTACATTCTTTACGTAGTCTATTTAGGTCTGAGGTCCACCAGGGGGGCCTGTATGTTTCTTTTACTTTCTTAATAGGGCATGCTTTTTGCAGTGCTGCGTTGCAGTTTTCAACAAAGACACGTACTAAATGGTCGAGTTCCTCTGGCGCCTTTGGCTTAGTGGGTGGTTCCGAAGGGAGTCTCTTGAGTAGCAGTTTTCTATAATAACCCCAGTTTGTTTTTTTGATATTCTGCGTCACCTTAGGGGTGGGTGGCGAGTCTGATATACTGAATTCTATAAACCTATGGTCCGAGAATGAGTGCTTTTTCAGGACCTTCCAGTTTATTATGTGGTTACTAAACTTATCAGTACAAAGGGTAATATCTAGGACTTCTTTACGATTGGCTGTTATAAATGTTGGGTCAGTGCCTTTATTGCATAAGGCTAGATTTGTATTAAGTAAGTAGTTATAGAGTGACTCACCTCGTTCGTTGATGTTGGAGCTACCCCATTGCGTGTGATGGGCGTTAGCGTCTCCTCCCATAATTAGCGTTGCACTTAGTGGGTTTGTGTCCCTCACTAGTTCCCTCATAAGTTTTAGCGGCAGAGGCCCCTCGTGGTCATGAGCCAGATAAAAGGAGGCCACCCTGAGCCTTTTCTGCGCCAGTTCAATGCTGACTGTGGTTATGTCTCCATTGCTATACTGTGGTAGAATAAAAGAGTTTATAATGGTTTTAACTAGAATACAGGTACGGGGCTTCCCTTTACCTTGAGCTCCGAACAGAGCATATTTCGGGGTCTTCAGGCCACGGATCCTATCACCAGTGATCCATGGCTCCTGGACCAGAGCTATGTCTACTTCTCCTGACGCCAGTTGAAGTAGAAGCGCAGCGGACGCTGCTTTACTGTGATGAAGGTTTATCTGAACAACCTTCATCACACGGTACCACCTTCTCCACGATTGTCGTGTCCGCTTCCTCATCACTGAGTAGCTCGCAGTCCGCATATAGCCTACTTAGGGCCGCGCCTCCTTCCGATCCGAATGAGGTGTATCCGCTAAGATCTTCCTTCATCTTCTCTTCTGTCTCTATCTCGTGGTCGCTTGGTGGTTCCTCCGCTTCCACACAATTTGCCAGGTTCACTAGGGCTTCGGTGTCGGTTTTGTAAACCTTAAGGGTAATCTTCCCGAAGCCATAGTTTATCCTGTTTTCGCATTTAGCCAGGATTTCTATGCTCTCATTATTTAGCAGGAGAACCACCTGCATCGTCGGCCGGTCTGTCGGTTCGGTGTTTACCACTCTCCAATTTTGTGTAGGTAGGTTTGGGTTGAATAGTTGCACCATCTCCAGGATCTCCACTGGGTCCGATGGTGTAACTGGTACCCAGGCTCTTGCTCTTGGGCGTGACGGTATATCCTTCGCATCCACTACTTTGAGGCAGGCTCCGGGGTACACTTCGCCAACCTTGTCGATGGCCGCTTTGTACATCTCGACCGATCTGTTATCGTCACAGGCGACTAGCTTCACGTTCCCCTGGAACCATCCAGCATCAGAGCATGATGGCGGCGGTCCAGGGTTCTCTTTCAGCACTGCTAGTGCAACTTTGGCTAGGGCGGCATTTACCCATTTCCATTGGTGTCTGGGTATCCTACCTTCCTCGTTATTGCTATCGATGACGCCAATAACTTTTCGATCTTTAGCAATTTCTGCGAAGGATCGAGTCCATGCGCCCTGCGTTTTGGCCCTTTTTGGTGCTAGCGGTTGCAGTTCCTCTACGGATCGTTGTCGCTTGGTAGCCGCTGACTTGCCGTATAATTTGACATCGAAGTCTGGAATAACCAGCCTAGCCCACTCGATATCCTATTGAACCTTCACGAAGTCCTCCCTCGATACCTGATCCTCCCTGATCGGTGAGGTGGCTTGACGACGGAGAATCCGTGAGGCTTTTCGTCTATCTTGGTGGGTGGCCTTCGACGGGTTTGGACGTGCGAATTCCTTGGCCCTATTGCTCGTCAACGGGCCTTGCCTGGGTCTCACTACAGTCTCCCCGCCAGCCGCTGGTCGCTGAGTGACGAGATTGCTGCAGGAAGGCGCAGGGTGCCCGCTGTCGACAGTTTGGGCCTCCTGGCTCGTACCACTCTTGCGAGTGGCATTAGCCTTCGGGCTTCTCGGACCAGGGGGTGGGCTCGGTGGTCCCGTAGCTTTATGAGTTGCGGAGGTTGTAGCTCCTGTCGGCCTTTGCTTGGGAGCGCCGCACTCCCTTGTTGGTGCTGTGTTTTTGTTTTTAGAATCCATAGTAATGTCCCACGAGTGGCGGAGAAAGGGAAACGTCCACCCGGGCAGAGATCCGCTGTACCCGGGTAAGGCTAGTTAGCTCCGAAGGTTGCCCGGTATCCGGAGCACTCCGTTTGAGACTGGGCTTTGTAAGGGCCCCCAGCCAGGCTGATCCTCGGCACGGGTCGTATGACACCTTGATCCGGCCCTGTAAATAGATAAAAAGGGAGGGGAAGTTGGGTATTGGAGTAGGCCTGAGTAGGAATTGCGGGTTTGAGGGGGTTTTGAAGGGGTCGCCGCTCGAATTAGCCGCCAAAGCGTTACCGGGTGTCACCACGGGGAGGCCCCTAGTACAAGGGGGGTGTCAGCCACCGAGTGACTGAGCACCTACGAGTCGACGATTTGGAGTGTCGCGTGTGTGCAAGTCGATCACCCCCATCAAAGACACCCTAATAATGAATAGCAAATATTCTTGAAAACCTTCGGGGATATAACCCTCGCTTTAAGGACAAACGGGTATAATTATAGATCCTTAAGATACTTTATGACATGACCACCTTTGATATCGAAACAATTTATGCAAGATTTTATTAAAAATTGCCTACATTTGCAAACTTTCAAATTCCACATAGGCCACCAATTCCATATAACAAAGAAATATACTTTGTGTTTGTTTATTAAGTTTTGCTGCTTCGAGACAACGAACAAAGTGTAAATTGTAAATTTCACTTGTATTTAGTTAAATATAAAAATAACTACAAAGGAAATATTATCTAACAATAAATAAATATTTAAATAATTGTTTTAGTAAAAAATAAACCAAACACTTAAATTCAAAGTTAAGTAAATAGTTTCAAAGTTTCCTGCCCGAACGTGGCTATAAAAAGAAAACGCACCCCAACAAAAGTCAGTTTATTGATTACACTCAAACCGAGAGGCAGATCTAAGTTACTTTTTTCAAAAACAAACATGAAGGTTTTCGCTTTTGCTATCGTTCTAGCCATAGTTGTTGCTGTTAACGCCCAAGTAAGTACCTTCAGAAATTCTGAAACCTATTAAAGGCGTACAAACATATATAATATTAATTATTTCTAAATATTCTGCAGGCTCCGAAAGTGAGCTTGAGACAGCTTATGCAGATCACACCCACAATAACTAGGTGCCTCTTGTCAACCCGCGCTAATCCATTTGCTGTAAGGTCACTCATCAACGGTAATTTCGATTCGACTTCAGAAAAGTCGAAATGCTTCATCAAATGCTACGTGGAACACCTGAATTTCGTTGAAAAGGGCGTTCTCAATAAGGCAGTCATCGGGGAGAAATTGACTAACGTGGTTGGTGCAGATAATGCTAAAATCATTATAGATATATGCGATAAAGTAAAGGGTGGTGATACCTGCGAAAATGCTTATGAGATATATAAGTGCAAGTATTACGTTAGTTCCGCACTCCTTGCTTAAATCTTACCAATTGCAAAGAGTTTGAATAAAGTTTATGCAAAATATCTGATCGTATTGCTTGTTATTTAAAAGGAAATCTGGTTCGTTCCTTTTTCTAGAAATTTTGATAGGCCTCAAGGAAGACACAGGTACTTTTCAAGGTGTCAGTCAGCGATATATTTTTTCGTGAATTGGATAATTGGGAAAATAAAACCTCGATGCAAACGAGGTTATTCAGTATTAGTCAAGCTGCTCTGAAGACCTTTAAGCGGTTCGTATATCATGGAAAATTGTTTAGTAATGTAAGTTGAGGCTGATGTAAGATCAAGTTATTGGATCTAAGTCGGTTTTAGAATCGCATCCGATAGTTGTACAACGGCGAGCGGAAACCTTTTAGAGAATTTTTACTACTTACAATACTTAATCCGTAGTCAAACTGGTTATCCTCATAGGCAACATCAGTGATCTGATATGCACATCTTGTCGAGCCTTTTCCATGTTATATTACAAGAATTCAAAAATGCCAATCTAGCCAATGCAGGGTTGTATACCTCAAAAGATTTTTAAATATTCTTTAAATAAAAAAAATGTCACAAAATAATTGATTCTTAGCAACACAAACCTATATGGTATGTAGTACGTCGTATGATTTTGCTACAACTACTATCGAATCAATCGATGTAATTAAATATTCGGGGGTTTATATGGTGTGCAATGGGGTACATGGGGTGATTCTGGGTATGCGGTTATAGTCCCGACTCCTTATGTATACGCTCGCTGGGCAACGTAAGCAACCGATGTGCAAGATGCGGTAACCAATCCGTGTGGAGCGTTGGGTCACGGCGAATAGAAAGTCCACTAAAGTCCGCAGCGTCGGTTCACCTGGAGGTGAGGCTTCAGTGGACGTCTTGCTTGGATTAAGCCGCTCGCTATATAAACAAACTCAAACATTTTTAACCATCAGCAATGGGTTGTGCGTAGGGCTTGAGACCCGCCACGTAAAATAAAAACTCCAATTAAAATACAAAATTCAAGGTTTAGGTCTTGGCCTGAACGATGAAACAATTGTAGTGCCATAAAAGAAAAAGAAGTTTATTTCGATCCAAATTTTATAACTCATATCAATATATTATTTGTATATAAATCGCTTGCCATGCTGACATTTGTGAATCGTATTTTTATGGACGTGTGTACTCTTACGACTCTTTACTCGGCATTTGTTCAGTCCAAATTTGAATATGCCATCGTTATTTGGACCATACGAGTATCATGCTGTACATATTAACCATTATGAAAGAGTAAAGAAAATATAACTACATTTTGCTGAACGTTCTTTGAATTTTACTGAACCCTTCCCATTCTATACATATGTACGTCTCGTTGCAAATGATCATTTTATTATCACTTGATAATATTAATTATTTTTGGGTTATGTTGTTTATATTGGATATTGTTTCGGGTAAAATAGACTTCTCATCTCGTCTTGATCTTGTCGATTTTAAAGTGTAAAAGGAAGAAAGCAAATTCAATTTATTTTAACCTCTTTTTAGTCCCTGGCCTATTTGTATATTTCTTGACTTCTGTATTTACTGAGATCATTAGCATCATAAATAAATAAATTTGGGAACAAATTTTTTTTTTCAATAAATCAAATAATAAAAGCATTTTTACTGAAATAAATATTTAAAATTTTTATAATAAATTTTAAACCTCTCTCCTGCTTATGCTTTGAATAAAGCGGTGGGGTGCAATAACACCATACGAAATAAGGCCATATGGTCTTATTTCCACTTGTGGTTGGAATTAAAGCCATACGGCGTTATTTCCAGCGCAGAAGTGCAATAAAGACATATTTAAAATTTGCCAGGTGAGAAATATAGCCATATCTTGAAATGGCACCCTTTCGAACTAAAAATACAGTATGCCTGGCAACACTGTCTGTCAATCACATGGTTTCTGCTAATTGTTTGTGCATTTACATTGTCCTTCCTTTGAAATATTTTCACGAAAATGGAAAATAATTTAGTTTTTGAATACGTGCTAATACCAGGATTTAGGAGATCATCCAAGTTACTATACATAGAAGCAGAAAACCAAATTTTTAAGTTTAAATTCAATCGTAATAATGTTAAATATTATTATTGCTATCAGAGTGATTGCAAAATGAGTGTTGCAGTGGAGTTCAATAGCGAAACATTATGCAGACAAATTGGCAATACCAAAGTTCATAATCATGATCCCCAAAATGAACTGTACAGCAAGCTACAATTACTAACTCCATAAAAAGCGAGTGCAAGACGTCATCGTTAAAAAGGGCAGGTGTGCGTGAGATATATGATGAGCAATGTAAGAAATTTAAAGAATCAGCACTACTAGTACAATTTGGTCGAATTCGTAGGCAACTCCTGAATATCAGACACGAATGTTTTCCTAAAGCACCAATTTGCTTTGCCGACATTGTAAAAATCTTTCAAAATGAAAATGTGTCCAAGGAATTTGCTATGTCGAAATATGAACCAGGTAAACCATTTTATAATGACACAATCATAACCGAAGAATTTTCGTATACTGTGTTCGCCTCACCTACTATTTGCAACAAATTAAAAGCTATAAGTGTGTCGGAACCACGAAAATATATTGTTGACAGCACCTTCAATGTTGTGCCCGTTTCAAAGCAATTCAAGCAACTGCTAATATTTCATATAGTTCACTCGGATCACGTAAGTTTGTTTTTTCTTTGATAATATATTCACACTACGACTAGCAGCGCCGCGGAAGCTTTCCACAGCCAGCTAAGGACGAAACTGCCGAAACGTGGAAATTTCTATAAATTTTTAAACGTTCTAAGCGACGTAGATGCATCAAAATCAATAGATTTCTTGAAGTCAATCGCAGGGGATATTGATTTATGTAAAGAGAAACATAAATGGTTTAAAAATCGTACACGATTCATACATGAACGACTCAGCCAATTGCACAAAAAAAAAATTACGTTGACAGATATTCTCAACCAGCTTTCTATAAAAGAAAGCCGGTTATTTGCAGAAAGTTTCCTAAACGAACAACAAACCGACGATAGTGACAGTGAAGACAATGACGAAGAAGATGTTAGTGAAGAGGTGGTGCATCATACTGAACAAAGGGACCTCATGTGTGTTATTTGCTGTGAAAAAGAGCGAGAAGTTTTGTTTATTCCATGTAAACATTGTAAATGTTGTCACGATTGTTTCGACCAAATTAAAGATAGGAGTATGCGCTCTGGAGTTAAACTACTATGCCCAATTTGTCGTGCCATTGTCAAAGACTCGATGTTAATTTATATGTAAAGTGTTGATGTAGTTCTAAGTAATATTTTTCAAACATTTTGGAAAAGTTTTTTTGTTCGATTTTGTTAAAATATATGTACACAAGTACATACGCTCCGTGATTGCCCATACAAATTTGTAAGTAATAAAATAAAAACATGGTAATTTAATATTTCCGAATTTATTCGATATATTTAAAAGAAAAATGCGAGTATATCAGGATAGTTTTGCCGGTCCGCGCTTACTCTCCTTCGCCCCCGGCGCGCCGCGGCGCGCTCCGCCGTTCACGCGCCGCGCGCCCGCTTTGCCGGCCTCCGCGCCGACCCTCCCTCTCGAAAAGTTTTCTTAGTTTTTCTAAATACCCATTTTCAAAAGCGCAATAAAGCCGTAATGGCTTTATTTCCATTTACATTTGGAATTAAGGCCATATAGAAATTATGGCTTTATTTCCAATCGCTATTGGAAATAAAGCCATTATGGCCTTATTTCTTATGGTTTTATTGCACCCCACCGAATAAAGCTCTCAAGAAAAATCATAAGAAATTTTATTTATTTATTTATTTTTTTACATATATTACACTTATAAATAAATTACAGGGGCTATGACAACTGCGGCCCTCAGCTCACTTGCAATGTGATTTTTGCCTTAGAATATACAATATTTTTTATTACACTTATCTAATGCGTAAAATTGTCGTATATATCTATTTATACTTAAATATTCACCAAATAGGTTTGAATAACTGCAATATACATATTTACCACAAAGGGCGATAGCTTAGATTAGGTGGTACAAATTACATGATTTTAGAAACTTTAAAATGAGATGTATATTAATTTATTAGCGCGTCTGTAGGGAGACAATTAGGGAAAATGAGTTGCCTTTGGGTGTGAAAGCCCGGACAGTTATTAAGTATGTTCCATATCTGCATTTTGGTAGGTACAAGATTTACATGACTTACTTATATTTTTATTTCGCAAATGCTCTTGCGTGAGTCTGCTATGCCCTAGCCGTAACCGAACTATACCGTTTCTATCTTTCCTGGAGAGGATATTGCTTTCATTGTTTTTGAAAACGTCATTATTTCACTTCCTTGAAAAAGTAGTTTTTCGCTTTTTTTCTTTTATTTCATGAGTGTCGTTTTTCTTGAGAGCTGTGTACTAAATTTTTGAATTTTTGAAATTTTGAAAAAAAAGGTTTATGTTGTAATATGTACATATGTACATACCTACGTACGTAACTTCAGATTTGTGAATCATTTAAATTGGTTAAATAGTTATAACAGCATTATTAATAACAATGGGAATAATAATTTAATGATTTCTTAAACATTTCTAATGCTGGTCTTACTAACAGTAATAACTGTGTATTTTTAAGAAGAAATAAAACGCATATAATTTCATGTTATGGCCAAGAATTTCGCTTTATTATAAATATAAGAGTTTGCTAATATGTTTTAAAAATGATTTCGGGCTAGTGACCACCGCGGCTAGCTCGAATAAATTCAAGGCGATCACTTTTTGCAGCAGTTGGGGCCGTATGTCAGTAGTAACATGCCGAATATTCTCATCCAAGGCGTCAATCGTATCGGGCTTATCTTTGTAGACAAGCGACTTCACATAACCCCACAAAAAATAGTCCAGCAGTGTTAAATTGTACGTTCGTGGAAGAATGCGCTCTCCAAAAGTTTCTTTCTTTGTTGGCTGTATGTCATATAGCGCCGTCTTGTTTGAACCAAAGGTCAACCACATCAACATCCTCCAATTCAGGTAAAATTCTTTCCAAAACCAATCATTTGACACCCTGTCGGAAGCAACAACAATAAAAGATCAGGATACGAAAAAGTCATTAATCATGGCTCTATAGCGTTCCCCATTGACTGTAACATTATGGTCGGCTTCATTTTTGAAGAAATATATACCAATGATTCCCTGTGCCCATAGAGCACACCAAACAGTGACTTTTTCAGAATGTAACGGCGGCCTCAACAATGGTTTGTGGATTATCATCACTCGAAATGCGACAATTTTTGTTTTTTAACGTACCCATTCAACCAAAAGTAAGCTTCATCGCTGAATAAAATTTCTTGTGAATATCGGGATCGGTGGTAGGTAGTACCGCACAGTGGTATTTCGATGGAGAAAAAAATATCTAAATTTTCTTTGAGTCTAACAAAGTGATATTTGAATAAGGAAAATTTATTATAGTTTTGTACGAAATTGTACGGTTTATGCCAAATAAAAGCAACAAAAGTCAGAAGAATTTTATTCAAGTAAAATTGATGAGATTTTTGCACACTTATAACTTTTGTGTTTAGTATTTTTGTTGTAGGTGACCGAATGACCGAAATATTTTTTTATTAATTAAAAAAAAAAAAATTTAGAGCGCCGCGCAGTTACGTTAACGCTTCGGCGACCTACTAACAATGTCGAGGGTTCAATTCAGCTCAGACAATTATTTAACACTATTTAATTAAAAACAGAATAATTTTTTTTAAAAATTTTTGAAAGTTTATAATCATTTTTAGTATTTGCATATACATATTTATTTCATAATACAAAACAAATTAAGCAAAAGGTGTAATATTAACCAAAATATTCAGCTGCAAAGGTAATGCATACATATTATTACGCGCCTGGAAAAACCATTGATAAGCGCAGATTACGTTCGCTAACTATTAAATGAGGCTACTGAGTTGAACAGTTGTATAAACTCTTGCCATTTAATTAAGTAAAACAATGTTCAGTGAGCACACGAATGTGGTCATAAAGAAGCTAATCGTGTCAACAGAATAAAAAAATCATCACTCAGAAGTGCCCCGGCAGTAGAATAAGGGGAAAGTGAGACCAAATGCTGGTATCGCACTAAAGGAATCATGACTGTCTCATAACCAGTGCAAAATGAATGCAGAGTGGTTCGGTTGATATTTATATAATGCAAGCAGTGCGTGTATTTAAAATAAGCGTGAATAAACTTCCAGTATAATTCACACTAGATGCATTTTACATTTTAAAATCAATACTTTAATCATTATTGTTTAGATAATAACATAAAAAGTTGATAAAATTACTATTACCGACTTGCTTTCAAATCTTGCTAAAAATATTATGTTTTTATTCAAAAAAATAACTTCTTATTGTTAAATAGCTGCAGGTAAATTTGTATAAAATTTATTTATTCCTGAATATGACTATATATGTACATATATAACTCCTATAAAATTCCTACATATTGACTAGTTTTTTTTTGTTTTTTTTTTAAATCATTTTTATTAAAACATGCCTTAAAACTTTGTACAGACATTAAAATAAATTCAAAGGCAACATCATATTTTCAAATATTATTATGAGCATTTTTTTAATTTTTATGTAGAGACTGTGGGGGATTTGGAAGACAATTGCAGCAAAAAAATGATCGAAATTAAGCTTTATTTAATACTCGTTTAAACTGAAATTTAAATAATCGATATTAAAAATATTTTGGCAGGTAAGAAGACAAAACGAATGATGCAGAAATTATTCTTTTTGGGTCTAATTTCACATACAGTTCTCAGAATTGAGTTGGCAATCAATGCACTGAAAAATGTTGTACTGTGTTATTATATAAATTTAGAACCGTTCTGTGCTAAAAATTGGAGATTCTGTGAAAAATACTTACATGCATGCGCAAGATATATGTACGAAATATTTTGAAGTTGTTAGCCAAGTCTTATTTTGTTCAAAATTCTTTATAATTGCCACTATAAGTTACAATTATTAGGAAGAATAATCAATTATTTGCCATTCCATTATATTTTGTTTTAAATTTATTAATATTTTGTATTTAAATCTGCAACTTTTGTAAACTGCCGTTTTGAATGTACGACGTTTCATAGAGTTGTTAAAGTTGTTAAGTATTGATTTTTCAAAAATTGTTGAAATAATTGAAAAGAGAAATGCATATAATAAGAAAAAAATAATGAATTATCGTCTAGTCCAATATATTTTCTTTTAATTAAAGTAACATTTTTTGCAAAAATTGTCGACTTTTGGGAGCTACAATATACATGTACGGCGTTTCACATAATAATAATAATAATTTGGTGCTTACACTATACAGCTCAGGGTTTGGCGTGAAAGAATAATAAATTATCTTTGGGTCCATATTTTCTTCCTGTAAAAAAAATTTATATTTCAACTTTTGAAAATCGCCTTATTGCCTTTTTACATATTTGTAAGTAAAGTACACATTTTTTAAAATGTTTAATAATTGCACATTTAAATGGATATTATTAGAAATAATGATAAATTATGTGCATGTGCTCACTACATACGAGTTTACGACATTTCAGATAGTTGTAAGTGAAGTATTGATTTTAGAAAAACATAGTTATAAGAAAGGTGTAAATTTTTCAAAAACGTTCAATTATTGCAAAAATCTTTCTGTTTGTGTTATCTTCTTTTAAAAAAGTTAATATTTTATATGCAAATTTTCCACTTTAGATTTATAACTTTATTTATTCTATTTTCTTATATTTTTAGCAAGATTTACCAGGTTGAAGGATGTCGTTCTTTGGGGCACCAACACTCAACCTATATACATATATATTATATCTACTTTTAATATATAAATCTAGTTAAACCCCAAGTATAAATTGATTGTTTTGTATGTGTATGTTATTTCTTAAAACTGAAAGTGTATTAACATTGTTACTCATTAAATTTAGTTTACTCTTATAAGTGCTCTAATTAACATTAATTGCAATTGTTGTATTTGACGTTGTATTTGATATTAAGAATATGATGTAAATTGATGAATAAGATGTTAAATAAAATACTTAAATTAAAAAAATGCATTTTTGATTAATAGGAATTTTAATAACCTATAGATAACTTTTAGGTAACGGTTAGATCTATCCAATAGATAAGAAACAAAGGGGTTAGAGGTAACAAATGAACAGCAATAAGGTTAACCTATGTAACAGCTTTGGATAATTAGAAGCTAACCATTAAGGTGATAAATAAACAGGTTAGTTTAACAGATAAATAACAGAGCCGTTAACAAATAAGACTGTTACTGCTAAAAAATAACTAACAGACTTTGTAAACATTAATGTTAGAGCGAGAGTGGAAAATGATATGTGTAAATGCCATTAGTAAGAGCGAGTAGAAGCATCTCTCCGCCGTGAACCAGGCTAGAACAAAACTGACTAATTTCCTAACAAAGGCACAAGTGTACGCAAACGGTTAGCTACCTTATTTACTAACCATTACCGGACTTCTAGGGTTGTAACCATTGTGTATAATAACAAGTGAGATATCTTTTCGATAAACGTCAAAATTTGGAACAGCTGAGATCACCTGTTTTTGCAAAGTAAATTCGCAACCCTGGCGTTCCTCGTATATTTTACCCGAATGCAGGGACGGATACAGGGGAGGGGTTCTGGGTGTCTGGATTCCCCCCAAAAAATCGGTAGTCTCAGAAAATTTCAACCGTGTTTTCAAATTCGTAGCACACACAAAAACTCACTCTAGACAAAAAAAATTAAAAATTATTACCCAGTAACTGGAATACAAAGAAATGATTTTTTGCCGAAAAGTATATTTTATTCTAAAAGTTTATGACTTATCAAACCGCATTCGTAATATGCAATTTTACAAACACATTTACCGAATTTTTCAAATCAGTGTTACGTTGCCAGTCACGGTGGCTCCGAGTGAACGGTCCTTTTCTATTTTACGGAGATTGAAGACGTATCTCGAGATATTGAGGTTACTAGTGACCTAGATATTTTGGCAAAGAAAAAGAGGAGAATCGATGAAGCACTTTAAACCCCTGACGTTTTATGATTCATCTGATTGAAATTATATCATAGCCTATCGATGGCTTTATAAAAATGCATTCAACATTTTACCCAATATTATTATATCTATGTTTATAATGGATATGAATCGAATATCTCAAAATATGTAAAATATCCTAAAAAACTGAAACCCCCTAAAATATTTTCAGATCAGCTTTTTCCAACTTCGGGCCATTCGTAATTGTCGACATATTGGCGGCCAGCTTAGGTACCCTGTCAAACGCCATCTTAGGTATCCTGTCAAAAGCAACTGACAAATAAGATATCTCACTTGTTGTTATACACAATGGTTGTAACTGTTCATTAAAAATATTTTGAAAGCTGTGTAGAATCCTGTGAAATTTTAATTTCGACAATTTTATTAAATGTTCACAGGGTGATTGGTATGGATAAAATTTGCGCTTACTCAGCTAAACTGGTAACACATACATAAAAGCATTAAAGAATTAGTTAAGTAATGTTTAAAGTCCATCTTGGAACAACTTGAGTGTTTCTTGGGGCAATTTAGAATCATTTTGGAAATTTTCAGTATCATTCCAGACCATTTATTCCACGACTTCTTAAGAACTATTTTGGAATTACCTCTTTCCTATTTCAGAACTTGTTTTAGGATCATTACATGATGATTTATTGACTTGTTCAAGACTTTTTAAGGAAAATTTCGGACATAACTTTGACCATTTTTGACTAGTAAGTTCCGATTTCGAAACCGTTTCAAAAAGACCGCAATTTCATTCCGCGATAAGTTCATAGTTTGAGATAATTACAAGGCTATATTAGGATGGAGAATTTTCCAGGAAAATTAAAGTAAAAATGTGCAATTTTGTCTCTAATTGTTTTTCTAGCTATATTCACAATTTGTAGCCTATTCTGTTTTAGCTTTATAAAGTTTGCAATCAATTGAAATTAATGGAACAATTTTTTTTGACTACCACATTTTTCGTAGATTTAGTTTTTTTTTTTGATCTTTGACAAAAAAACACTAAAGACATACTTATATGAAATATACGTATATTTGATAATACACAAACAAATGTATGTACATTTAAAAGTAAGCTTTAAGGGAATGTTATTAAATTTTGACGGCTGTGATCGAGTGGGTTCGAGGTTCGAGTAAAATCTAAATCATAAAACAAGTTTTTTTTCTAATAGCGGTCAACCCTAGGCAGGCAATGGCAAACCTCCGAGGGCATTTCTGCATGGAAAAGCTTCTCATAAAATAAATATTCTGTTCGGAGTCGGCACAAAACTGTAGGTCCCTCCATAATAATAATTTCAGTATTTGGCTATCATATTTTCGTTTATTTTTCACATAGAAATATAACTGATATCTTTTAATCACATTTACCAGACGACTTTCTACTCATTATAAATAGTAAAAAGAAGGTGAAAGTAATCCTAGTCCAATCAAATATCTTTCTCTATGTATAATCACTCCTTTGAGATGATTGTTCAAAGGATAAATTGTAGAGACAGATTATCATTACAGCAAAACTTATCTAATTCACAAATAAAATATTTTTCCAAAATTTTCGATTTGTGAACAACCTAGCTTTCGCCATGTGTAGAAATTGTGTTAACCCAACACAGCAACATCTTGTGCGTAAGGAATTTATAGAATAGGGCTGTGGCAGGAGCATTTTTCATATAATTCATGACTAGTTCCAAAATTTCATAGGTTCAAAGCCTGGGAGAAGTGGTTATGAAGAATAAATATAATTAAGTTAATAAAAAGAATTCTGATGAGGAAATGTGGCGATTTCCGAAATAGTACTTTAACTTCTACCATTTAAAACTGCAGTTGTTTTTTCACACAAAATCTTCCATAAACCGGCCTCGAGCTTAATAAAATTGTCAATTAATAAAAATATTTATAGGGCATAACAATAACAAACATTTCCAAAAAAATATAGTTTATTATAATAATTTTTAGTTGTAAATCAGATTTTGTAATTAATCTTTAATGAAATAGATTAAGTCGATGTTACCTTTCATATCTGTAACGAAACAATTTATGGAAGCTAGCAGAACAATTTGTATAAAATGCACATCTCCAAACTTTTAAATTCCACGTAATCTATTATTCCATAAAAACATACAAATGTACTTAGAGTTTGATTATTAAATTGTACTGCTTCGAAACGATGAAAAGAGAGGTAATTTGAAATTTCACTTGTGTTTCATTAACTATATACATAAATAAATGCAAGGACAATATTTACTAAGAATAATAGATACTTAAAATATATGTTTTAGAAAACAAAAATAACCAAACACTTTAATTAAAAAGTTAAGTAAATAGTTGAATAAATTCCAGTCTGTGCGTGGCTATAAAATAAAAACGCACCTCATCGAAAGTCAGTTTAGTGACCACACTCAAACCGAGAGTCAATTTGAAGTTAGTTATTTCAAAAAATAAAAAACATGAAAATATTCGCTTTTGCTATTGTACTGGCCATAGTCGCTGCCGTTCACGCCCAAGTAAGTAACAAAAATTATAAATTATAGAGATTGCGCCAACGAGAGAAGAAAAATGTCTGTGTGACAAGAACAAGAATGATAGATAGAGCATGAATACTGTTAATACTCGAACTGTGGATAACTTTCGATGCTTTCGAAAACACCTCAGACACTATGGCGGTACCGTCGATCCCATTTTAACGCGGTTTACTAGAACATAAATTTGTTCGCGTAAAAAAAAACCCGCTTTTAGAAGGATACGTCTCGAAGTAATCTGGCAGAAAAAGAAACGGTTGAAAAGCTGTCGTCGTCTTCTTCTCTATATGTATGTACATTTATATGTACTCATATGACTTTATTAGATTTGCGATTAAAATAGCGCTTGCAAGACGCTTTAAAAATAAAACAAAAAGACAAAATCAGAATGAATCGAGAACCGCATTTCAACAGTTAAAATGTGTAAAAACAGCGAAGGGGGTTTGCTCAATAAACTGTGTTCAAAAATCCGTGTCAAAAAAGTAAAAACGTAAAAAAAGACAAAGGGGATTGAATAAAATTCCGCGTTAAAAAGAACAGCGTTAAAATGAAATCGACTGTACTATCAAATACTATTAATAAGTAATATCATTTCGTTTGTTAGAACCTGTATAATAGATTTGAATACTCAGTTAAAACTTTATAATACCAATTATTTTACAATTTTTAAATAAATTCATGTAAAATTAATAGCAAACAACCTCTTAGGTTACTTAACGTTATACTCCTGGCGGTCAAATGTTACGATTCATGAGTTTTTGCTATTAATTTACAGAACGAACGACAGAACGAAATTTGACACTGAAGATGGCACAACGCCGAAACCGGTTTGTCTCCAAACCAAACTTGACAAGGGATGACGGAAAATCGTTCCAACAAATATCATTAATTTATATATTGATTTTTATACCCGAGTGTACTTGTACACAATGGTATATTCAGCCCTATCCCTGAGTACGTGGTAGTACGATTTTCGTAGATTCTACGAAAAAAAAGCCATCACTGAGTACGAATGGCTACGTCGCAGATCCGAAATTCGTAGAGTTGCATCGGTGAGTTCATTCGTAGCGCAATTTCGTAGATTTTTCGACGTGTTTTCGCTGTCGGAGAAAATTTAAAAAATCCATTTTATTTTAATAATTTATAATAATACCGAAACATAGTGAAATTGTGAGTATTACGTTTAATAAAAATGTTTTTATTTAAAACAATTTTCTTTCTTGTTTGTTGTTTTTCATTTGAGTGTAAAAATTTTAACAAGCCTTTCGCATTACGCTCGGTTGCTAAAATAGTTGCAGAAACATTAAGAATTTGGAGTGGATAACACCAAATTCAAAAAGGAGGAGGTGGCCACATTTTTTCCTCGTTACTCATTTCGAGCTTTGTACATAGAGGGCATAGCCGTGACTGCAATGTATTCAAAACTTGAAAAATGTTGATTGGATCATTAGTATATCAAAGTCCTTTTCAAAACACGGCTTCCGCAAAAATCTTAGCACCGAAGCAATTTATGGATCTCATACATTGACGGCGGTCAAGGAACACTTCAGATGCCATCTTTTAGAACCCCAACCACATTCACAAATTTGTTTAATCGAATATTTTCAACAAATCTGTAATTTAGTACTGGTAAAATTATATATATTTTTTTCATCAACCGAAACTTTTTCATACAAAGTGTCATCAGATTCCAGAGGATTAAAGGTATATCTTAAAGTTTTCCTCTGCATTTTAACTATTGTTAAATTTGGCCGCCTTTCTTAATTGAGAAATATTATTCTGGCACTCCCAAGGATATTCATTTTGTTTAATAAATCCAGAATAGCTATAAAATTAAATTATTCTGCTAAAATTTGTATGATTACTCTGTGCCTGCTGATGTTGAAATCTCTAAAGTTTGGCATTTAAGTTTGGCAGCACTTTTTTCGAGTTCAAACGGAATCAGCGATATCAAATTTTTCGTATTCGTAGCGGAGGATTACGTTCGTAACTTTTCCAGTTCCCTCTCTTCTTCACTAGGTTACGCCAATTATTTAGACCTTGCCTTCGTTGCCAACCCATAGGGCCGATTCAAAGGATTCGTTCACCGGAGCATTGTCAACCATACGAACGACGTGCCCAAGCCATCGTAATCGTTGAATTTTTAAGCGCTTGCCTATGTCCATATCGTTAGGCAGCTCGTACAGTTCATCATTCCGTCTTCTTCAGTTCCCGTATCGTAATTCTTCTTTTAATTTCCAAATAAATTAACACAGGGTTGCAAATTTTTACGATTACTTTGTGCCGTATTCAAGGTAGAAATTTTGGAAAATGTGATTTAATGCATTTGCAAAAATGCAAAAATTCGTTATATCAATTGAAAGAATAATAATATCATAACTCACCATGTGCCGTGCGGAGTGCCTTTGGGGATAGTGAGTAATGGGGTCACGTGCAATGTTAGACTCCTCAGAACACCCGGGAACGTGGGTAGACATTTTACTACACTGGGATGTCCAGTCCCCGTTTGGTTTCTGAATAGGGTTCATGTTTGGAGCGTTTTTCGAGAGAACTTTTCTCCATTACGCTCGTTCTGCTTTCTTAAAAATTTTAAGAGCGTCTTTCTAAGATTGCCAGAGACCCGCACTCTTGGCTTTATTGAAAAGTCTCCTTCTATCTTTCCTAAGTGATGAAATATCTGGATTCAACCACCTAGTGTTATTTTTTTACCTATTGGGAGGGTTCTATCGCAGGAGACCTTAAAGGCAGAGTTGCTGGCGTTTGTCACTAGATGTCTTAGCCTATCTTGAGCCTATCGTGAGAAGCATGTCTAAGCAAAGAGGCTGTAAGGACATTTTTATATTTCAACCTTCAAACCGTTCGTCTTTTGTTCCTATACGCCGTTAAATAAGTAGGATTTAGACTTATACTAAAGGATATGTAGAGATGATCAGATAAGGAGTGCTCTTTGAACACTTGCCACTCGGTTATCAGGTCAGAGATACTGTCAAAGTTATTGCTTGTAAATATAAAAGCGTGCGCTCATTTATTTTGAATAACCTCCGAGGTATCAGTTCGACCAGGTATATTCCAGAGTATGTGTATTGTTGGAGAAGTTGCATGGCTTTTCGTTGCCTCTGGCAAGTTGTATCGACTGACGGAAATCGAATTAGAATCAATTGGATTCTAATATCACTCAACGAATGTCCAATTCGTTCCACTATGAACAAAATGTGCAAAATATATTGTTAGCGGAACGGAACATGCATATTCCCGCTTGCAAATGAGACGTAATCCACACACGTAACAAGTACATTTGCTCCATCTCTTTATATCAATATTCTCTGATGAAAGTCTACAAAGAATATTATAATATTTTTTTGTTTAATTGGCGAAACAGTCAACTATCCCATCTTGTTGCCATTTACCGAAAATAAATTAACTTGGTTTTTTATTAAGTCAATCTGCATGACTAAGTCTTTGAATTTAACTTCCAACGCGGACATTGTTGACTCCAAGCCAAGTTTTAGAGAGGCAAGAATTGATTCCATAGATTTACACACAAATTATATCCGGAATAAAACACAGTCCCGATACAAATAGCAAATACTTTAAACAACTTAATGCCATCCTCCTCCATACAAGCTTTATGAAATCTTTTCTTACAAAAACCATCACAGGGCGCGCAAGAGTATCCTACAAAAATGGTATCACACTTTCCGCAAATGTCATCCATATTCAAGATACAAAGATACATAGAGAGTATGTTTATACAACCAAAAAAAAAATACAGAAATTTAAGAGGGTATCAAAGTCCGTCTTTCAAGGTCTGTCCTTGCGACATGTTGATTGTCATTGCAAAGCAAACGTCATATCTTACATGTTTTTCAACAACATACTCAATTTACATGAAAATCTAAAAAAAAAAATAGATTGTTCTATGAAATAGTATGGAACACCTCATAAGCAACATATGTATCGTCGATCGTAGATAGTCTATTTTTATATATTAATGTCGATTGATTGTTTTTGTGCGTGAGAATCACTCTTTCACATATCCAACAGTTATTTAATTTATTCGGACTTTAAAAGCATTTCGAATCGCACCAGTGTACATTAGCAGTTTCATAAAATGTGTAATTTATACAGATTTTATGAATATCAAGACTGCGTTCATCGGATTCTATGTCAAACGGTCACAAGAAAGCTGGCTATATTTTTACATATATACATAGCTATCGCTTCTCTGCAGCAAAAATAAATGGTTCAGAACTCGCGCATAACTACTCGTAGCACAAAATGGGACGGTATTCGTTCTCGTTCTATCTCAAGTCAATGATTTCAATTGTCTTTTTTTTACACGGCGATGTCCTACGCTGTGGAAATTGTTGATCTGTGCAGAACTTTTTAACCTGCTACAAACTGGTAAAGTAAGGCCTGCTTGCAAGCACCTCGTGAAGCTTTGACGACAGCGGAACAAGCGAAACGCGAGTTTCAAAAGTCGCGCTCTGCATCCATTTGGCGGTAGTTCAGAGACAATTACGAAACTGATAGTGCAGAAATATCGGCAGTTCAGACTGTCTCTAAGTTTTGCTTCTAGAACCACGTAGCTCGCCTTACCGCAATAACTCGAAAAACTTTTAGCTTTCGCATTTTTTTTTAATCATTCAAGTTAACTTTCATTTGCATATTTATAAAAGAATTGTGTTTGCGAATGTCAAAACCAACCAACAAACAAATAAATTTGACATTTGCTGTACCACAGCGAAAGAAAAAACAAATCAAACAACAGCTTACTGAGGCCACCTCACTTAATTCGCCTTGATACAAATGTAAAAATTACATATCTCCAAACTTTCAAATTACACAAAAGCTATTATACCAAATGAACATAGAAACATATTTCATGTTTGCTTATTAAATTAAACTGCTTAGCAACGATGATCTGAGAGCTAAGTTAAATTCACTTGAATTTAGTTAAATACATAAATAAGAAAAGGATACAATTTTCTAAAAACCTAATTAAATATTTAAATAGCTAAAAATCTAATTAAAGAATAAACCAAACACAAAAATTCAACGTTAAGTAAATAGTTGAACAGTTTCCATCCCCAGTGTGGCTATAAAAATGGAAACGCACTCCAACGAAAGTCAGTTAATTGATCACACTCAATCTAAGAGGCAGATCTAAGTTACTTATTTCAAAAACAAACATGAAGGTTTTCGCTTTTGCAATCGTTCTAGCCATAGTCGCTGCAGTTCACGCTCAAGTAAGTAGCTTCAGAAATTGGAATACATTTTTAATGTGAATATATTTATGTATGTAGTGCTTAATCTTTTGCAGGGCGTGAATTTTAACGAGGAGCAAGAGAAAGCAATTGCTGCTGTAAGGAATGAGTGCATCAAAAAAACTGGCGCTGAACTACCGGCTGTAATTGCTATTGGTAGCGGTGACTTCAGTTCGCCTACGGAAAGCGCAAAATGCTTTGCCAAATGCTACGAAGAAGGCTTCGGTTTCCTTACAAATGGCAAGCTCAATAAGGAAGTCATTGTGAAAACTTTGAGCAATGTAGTTGGTCCAAATAATGCTAAAATCATTGCAAATTTATGCGCTAAAGTACAGGGTCCAGACAACTGCGATACTGCATTAGAAATATTCAGGTGCAATTATTACGCTAGAATCGCACTACTTACTAAAAATGGTGTTAATTAAAAAAAAATTAATTAATAAATTTTTTGCAAAATATTTATTGGCATTTATTGTTGTTTACAAAGGATATATGTAAGTGCCATTCCTGTTTTATGAAGTTTTTGATAGGACTTTGGGAAGAAACATGATTTGAAGCAAATACTTGCAAAAGTCCCAGGCAGCAGAATTATTCAAACACTTCAAACCATTATGCTCTTTAATCGTATTGGCTGGCGTCGGGAATATTTCCTAATGGATTAGATAATTAAGATATACGACATGGACGTAACACATGTTATAATGCAGTGTAAGTAGAGCTAAAAGTTTTTAGTGTATATTTTTGGATCGGCAGACATTAAAAAAAATCCAGCTGCTTTTGGTGAATGTTTTTTTTTATTTAATTCTGAAAACATTTTTTTATCCATTGCTGGTTGACCCGTTCGTAGTTAAACTATAGAGAAAAGCATCACTTCTTGTGTTTCAAAGAGTGAAAACATTTTTTACAACTTTTTCCGTGAAAAAATGTATATATAATTTTTGAGAGATATTTTGTTTAGAAATACCATGAGAGAATTTTAGTGTTATTTTAAGTGCGCACTTAGCGAAATTAAAAAACAAATTTATAAATAAATTTACTTCGTGTTTGTTTGCTAAGTTGTTTTGCTTTCAGAAAAAAAACAACAGTTAATTAAAAAATTCAGCTTTATTTACTCACGACTTTGCTCGCCTTTCCGCAATAATTCGAAAAAGATTTAAGCTTGTGCTTTTAGCGTTTCAAAAAAAAAAAGAAGAAAATTGCTATTATAGAACAGGAGAAATTTGAGATATTGTAGCATTAAACATTTCACATTTCCACGGAACTTTGCGTTTACTTATTAAGTTTTACTGCTTCGAAACCATGAACAATATATAAAAAACTACAAAGGAAATATTATCTAATAATAATATTAAATAATTGGTTTAGTAAAAAGCAAACCAAACACAAAAATTCAAAGTTAAGTTAATAGTTGAATAGTTTCCAGCCCCAGTGTGGCTATAAAATGGAAACGCACTCCAACGAAAGTCAGTTTATTGATCACACTTAAACCGATAGCCAGATCTAAGTTACTTACATACATATTTCAAAAGCAAACATGAAGGTTTTAGCTTTTGCTATCGTTCTAGCCATAGTCGCTGCTGTTCACGCCCAAGTAAGTAGCTTAAAAAATTGGAATACAATTTTAATGTGAATATATTTATGTATGTACTACTTAATCTTTTGCAGGGAGTGAATTTTAGCGAGCAGCAAGAAAAAGCAATTATTGCTGTAAGGGATGTGTGCATGAAAAAAACTGGCGCTGAACTATCGGTGGTATTTGCTATTGGTACCGGTGACTTCAGTTCGCCTACGGAAAGCGCAAAATGCTTTGCCAAATGCTACGAAGAAGGCTTCGGTTTCCTTACAAATGGCAAGCTCAATAAGGAAGTCATTGTGAAAACTTTGAGCAACGTAGTTGGTCCAAATAATGCTAAAATCATTGCAGATTTATGCGCTAAAGTAAAGGGTCCAGACAACTGCGATACTGCATTAGAGATATTCAGGTGCAATTATTACGCTAGAAACGCACTTGTTACTAAAAATGGTATTAATTAAAAAAAAAATTAATTAATAAAGGTTTTGCAAAATTTTTAATGGCATTTATTTTTTTACAAAGGATATAAGTGCCATTCCTGTTTTTAGAAATTTTTGATAGGACCTCGCGAAGAAACATGATTTGAAGCAAATCCTTTCAAAAGTCCCAGGCAGCGGAATTATTCATACACTTTAAACCGTTATGCTCTTTAATCGTACCCAGCAATGGGTTGTGCGCAGGGCTTGGAACCCGCCGCGTAAAAAAACTACTTCCATTGAAAAATAAAACAAAGCCTCGAATGAGACCCCCATTTTCTGATGACGACCACAGCAAACGTTTAAAGGACAATAATTTGAGGGCATGCACCTGGAATGTCCGGACCCTTAATTGGGAAAGTGCCTCCGCCCGGCTGGTTGATGTCCTCAGCAGAGCGAAGGCTGACATCACCGCCATCCAAGAGATGCGATGGACGGGGCAAGGAAAAAAGTGATAGGCCCTTGCGATATCTACTACAGCGGCCATGTAAAGGAGCGCAAATTTGGTATCGGATTTGTGGTGGGAGAGAGACTGCGCCGTAAAGTACTGTCGTTCACTCCGGTGGACGAACGTCTCGCCACAATCCGCATCAAGGCGAGGTTCTTCTACATCTCTCAGATTTGCGCCCACGCCCCGACGGAATAGAAGGACGATGGGACTAAAGATCGTTCCACGATCTCCTTGGCCGCACGAATGAGCGGTGCCCCCACCACTATATAAAAATCATGCTTGGGGACTTCAATGCCAATGTGGGCAAATAGAGCAACTTTGGTTTCACAGTCGGAAAATTCAGTCTGCACGACGAAACGTCCGATAAAGGATTGAGACTGATCGACTTCGCCGAGCCCCGAAACATGGTAGTATGTAGTACCAGGTTCCAGCATAAGAAGATTCAACAGACTACGTGGCTGTCTCCAGATGGTAAGACCCGAAACCAAATCGACCACGTTGTGAAAAATGGAAGGCGTGTCCTAAATGTGCGCACGAACCGAGGAGCCAAACTCGACTCGGATAATTTTCTTGTGGCAGCTAAGATCTGCATGCGCCTCTGTGCAGCAAAAAGCGCGCGCAAAGGGACACAAGGAAAGCTCGACGTCGGAAAGCTGCAATCGCAACAGACAGCCACCCACTTCGCCACCAGACTTGCACTCCTCTCTCTGAGAGCAATTATCAACAGAAAGATATTTCCGAGCAGTGGAACCATAGTATTTCTCGCTGTCTACATACCGCCGCTAAAGAATCCATCGGATTTCAGCGAGCCCGAAAGAACAAATGGTATGACGAGGAATGTCGCGCCGCTACGGAAGACGCAATCGGGCGCAGCGCGAGCTGTGCGGGAGCATTATCGTGAGTTGAAGAAGGAAGCAAGCCGTATTTTTCGTGCGAAAAAGAGAGAGGCCGAAATGCGTGAGCGCAAAGAGCTTGAGATGCTGGCCGACAGAAAAAGCGCCCGAAATTTTTTCAAAAAGTTTTCAGACCGGGGCGAATTCCTGTAAGAATGAAAACGGCGACCTGCTGACTGATATCCACAGCATACTTAAATATAGATGGATCACTTCTCCACACTGCTTAATGGAAGCAACTCTAACAACCGTCGAGAAGATGTTGGATTCGAATTCCCACTCAATGATGATGGACGCGATGTACCATCCGACTATGACGAAATTCGGAAAGCGACAGCACGGCTGAGAAACAAAGCCCCCGGAGCCGACGGGTTACCAGCTGAGTTATTTAAGTATGGCGGAGAGGAGCTGGTTAAGTGCATGCACGAGATCATTGCAATAATATGGTCGGAATAACGCATGCCTACTGATTGGAACTAAAGTGTGCTCTGCCCAATCCACGAAAAGGGTGATCCTGCAGTTTGCGCCAATTATCGCGGGATTAGTCTTGTTAACATCGCCTATAAGGTTCTGTCGAGTGTATTGTGTGAAAGACAAGAAGCCCACAGTCATTGAACTGATTGGACCTTATCAGTGTGGCATTAGACCTGGTAAATCTACCACTGACCAGATATTCGCTATACGCCAGATCTTGGAAAAGACCCGAGAAAGAAGAATCAACACACACCATCTTTTTGCCGACTTCAAAGCCGCCGTCGACAGCACGAGCAACACCACCAGTTCCGTCAGAATTTGGAAGGACCTCTCTGAGCCGTTTGATACCAAACGAGGTTTCAGACTCTTTATCGTGAGATTTCTTTAGCCTGATGCTGCAGAAGATAATTCGAGCCGCAGAACTAAATTGGTCAGGCACCATCTTTTATAAGAGTGTGCAATTGCTGGCGTACGCCGATGGCATTGACATCATCGGTCTTAACAACTGCGCAGTTACTTCTGCCTTCTCCAAACTGGATAGAGAAGCAAAGCGAATGGGTCTGGAGGTGAACGAGGGCAAGACGAAGTATCTCCTGTCATCAAATAGACAGTCGGCACATTCACGACTAGGCAATTGCACAGTAAAGTTCTCTCTCGATTGACAAAAACCATACTCTATAAGACTAAATAGACTTAACTATACTTGGGATTTCCAATTGGCGCCAGTTAGGAAAAGATAGGGACAGCTGGCGTGCTTTGTTGACCTCGGCCAAAATCGCAAAGGCGGTTGATGCGCCAATTAAGTAAGTAAGTCTTTAATCGTATTTGCTGGCGACGGGCATATTTCCTAATGGATTGGATAATTTAAGATAAAAGACGTGGACGTAACACATGCTATAATGCAGTGTAAGTCAAGCTAAAAGTTTTAAGTGTATATTTTTGAATCGGCAGACATTTAAAAAAATATCCAGCTGCTTCGTGTTAAGGTTTTTTTTTTTAATTCTGAAAATTTATATTCATTATCATCTTGATACGAGATGAGCGTACAGGTTACAGAAGCTTCATCGCTTTGAAGCCACCCGTTGTATTCAAACTAAATCTCCCATGTCGGATCCATTTGCCCATGCCTTTGCCAGCATTGACTTAGTATACTATTTATTGTATTGTTATTTATATTTTACTCAACTACGTTGTTTTAATTCTTTCGTTATTTATGCAAACACTAGGCAATTTTTATTATATATGTATAATTTTGGCGCGTACACTATATAGCTCAGTGTTTGGCCGAGCTCCTCCTAACATTTGTGGTGTGCGTCTTTATATTATACCACAAATGGAGGGACCTACAATTTTGTGCCGACTCCGAACGGCAGATGAATTTAATGAGAAGCTTTTTCATGGCAGAAATACCCTCGGAGATTTGCCATTGCCTGCCGAGGGGTGACCGCTATTAGAAAAAACTTTTTCTATTATTAAGATTTTGCTTGCCCTGACTGAGATTCGAACCTCAAACTCACCGGCATACCAAGTTCTAGCACGCTCCGCTAACAACTCGACCACAGCGGCCACAGGCAATTTTTATTACCTCATCTTAAAATACTAATACGTGGTTATAAAAGAAAATTTTTTTTGTGGGAAAAAAAATAATTTATCCATATTAAAGAAAACTACAATAAAACACGTTGAATAGTTTATATAAAAGGAAATATTTATGAAGTTCCTTCAAACTTTTGGAAATTAGTAACTAGAAAATTGGCCTTGGGTTCCAAAGAGTGAAAACATTTTTTTACAATTTTTTCCGTGAAAAATTTATATAAAACTAGCTTCGTTGCGCATTTGTTCGTTTTAAAATTAAGTTTATCGTCACGTAAGTTTAAAAAAAAAGCGGGGTTTTGGTTATAACCCCGGTTCTAGACATCGGAAAAAAAAAATTTCATGTGCACTCTCCAAGCATATCCTAAGATCTGCTTATAATTTCATTTAAACCGACCCAGCCGAAAAAAAGGAGTTCACACACAAACGTAATTTTTTTGTTCTCTACCATGTTTGTGAAATTTGTTGTCATAACTATGTACAGTTGTAGACATCGAACAGGGAACAAATTTATTATGTGCACTCTCCAAACATGTCCCAAAATATCGTAAAAATTTCCTTAAATCGATTCAGCATAAAAAAAGTAGTTCGTACACAAACACAATTTGGATTGCTCAACGTCAAGCCGAAACGGGGTGACAGGATTGATTGTAACCATCATGAGAAAATTCAGAAAAAAAATCTATCCCATGCAATTTGGATATTATTGGCATTTAAGAAAAACCTAGAAATTTGGTCAAACTGTAACCATTTTTCGGTTTTTGTGGTTAATTTTTATTATTTTTGTTCATTTGAACTTTGGAACCTTAACCCTAAATAACATTTCTAGAACATAAGTCAAAAATAATTACACAATTGCCCTAAGTTTTCTAGAATTAAGACTATTTGTTAAACTATGAATTTAAATGTATATAATCTGTCGACTTTGAAAGGCCCTCCTTTAAAAAAAATATACTAAAAAGCCTTGGTAAGTGCCATTAAAAGTTCTGGTATTTAATTAGGATTGTAAAATCAAATTGTTTACCATCAGCCTAAAATCTTCTTAAAAAAGATCTACTTATTAGCCGGGCATATCCTCGAGAGCTGATGTCCTAAGCATCTTGAGAAATTCGTTCACGCAGCTCGGCTACGCTCTCAATAGGCTTTGAATAAACTTTTTCTTTGAGAACGCCCCAATAAAACAAATCCAGGGGATTTAAATCCGTGAAACGGACTGGCCACGAGATAGTGCCTGAACGTCCAATCCACCTTCCCGGATATTCCTGGTCAAGGAAATCTCTTACTTGCACTTACGTAATGCACTGGGTAGCCATCTTGTTGATACCACAAGTTGCGACGATCTGTTAGTAATATGTCCTCTAACAAAGTTTTTTTTAAAGGGGCCTTTCAAAGTCGACAGATTATATACATTTAAATTCATAGTTTAACAAATAGTCTTAATTCTAGAAAACTTGATGCAATTGTGCCATTATTTTTGACTTAGGTTCTAGAAATGTTATTATTTAGGGTTAAGGTTCCAAAGTTTACAAAAGTAATAAAAATTAACCACAATAACCGAGAATTTGTTACAGTTTGACCAAATTTCTAGGTTTTTCTTAAATGCCCATCATTTTCAAACTGCATGGGACAGATTTTTTTCTTCTGATTTTTCTCATGATGGTTACAATCAATCCTGTCACCCCGTCTCGGCTTGACGATGAGTTCTGTATAAAAATAGAGTTTTTCAAGAGATATACTGTATAAAAATAGCACAAGGGCTTTTCAGTGTTCTTTTAGTGCGCTCATTTGGAAACTAACACCAAACCTATTGTAAACCGTTTGGGACTTCAAAAATGAATAAAATTCAAGCAAACGCACTTAGCGAAATTAAAAAACCAATTTATAAATAAATTTACTTCGTGTTTGTTTGCTAAGTTGTTTTGCTTTCCGAAAAAAAACAACAGTTAATTAAAAAATTCAGCTGTATTTACTCACGACTTTGCTCGCCTTTCCGCAATAATTTGAAAAACATTTAAGCTTGTGCTTTTAGCGTTTCTAAAAAAAAGAAGAATATTGCTATAATAGAACAGCTTAAGTGCAATAAGGAGAAATTTGAGATATTGTAATGACATGTCCATCGTAAATATCTGCAACGAAACAATATATTCAGGTTAGGCTTAAAAATTTTAAAAATTGCCAACATTTTAAACTTTTAAATTCCACATAAGCCACTATTCAACAGAACTTTGTGTTAACCTATTAAGTTTTGCTGCTTCGTAACCATGAACAGAGAGATAATTTGAAATTTCACTTGTATTTAATTAAATATATAAATAATTACAAAGGAAATATTATCTAATAATATTAAATATTTAAATAATTGGTTTAGTAAAAAGCAAACCAAACACTTCAATTCAAAAGTTAAGTAAACAGTTGAATAAATTCCAGTCTGTGCGTGGCTATAAAATGAAAACGCACCGCAACGAAAGTCAGTTTATTGATCACACTCAAACTAAGAGGCAGATCTAAGGTAATTATTTCAAAAACAAGCATGAAGGTTTTCGCTTTTGCTATGGTTCTAGCCATAGTCGCTGTTGCTCACGCTTAAGTAATTAACTTCGGAAATTTTAACAAATTTTTAATTCGAATATAATGAAATGCGTAATCTTCTACAGAATCTGAATTTGAACGAGCAGCAAACGAGCGTGGTAAATGATGTAGGAAGTGCGTGCCGCGCATCAACCGGTGCTGAATATGCAGCTGTAGCGGCATTTGGTGAAGGTAATTTCAATTCGCCTTCAGAAAGCTCGAAATGCTTTGCCAAATGTTACATAGAATCCTTGAATTTCGTTAAAAATGCCGTGCTCCAAAAGGAGGTCATCCTGAATAGTTTGAAAAACGTAATTGGGCCAAATAATGCTCAAATCGTTGTGGATATATGCGATAAAGTAAAGGGTGAAGACAACTGCGATACTGGTTTAGAGATATACAAATGCAATTATTACGTTAGAACAGCACTCCTTACTAAAAATGGTTTCTTTTAAAAAAAAATAAATAAATAACTTTAAAAAATTTTCTGCAAAATATTTGCTAGCATTTTTTGTGTTCCTATTTTTGGAAAATTTGATAGGACTTCGGGAAGAAACATGGTTTGCAGCAAATACTTTCATAAATCCCAGCCAGCGTAAGTAATCAGACACTTTAAACCATTATGCTATTTAATCGGAGGGCCAGCCACCGATGATATTTCCTAATGCATTGAATAATTGAGAAAATAGCCAAGCCAAAAGTTTTTAGTTAATTATTTGGATACGCAGACATCTAAACTCCCGGTGGTGGTGAACAAGTGTCCATCTTTTTTGTGTGCATGTCTCTTTATTTAATTCTGAAACTGTTTTTAATCCATTGCTGGATGGCCGGTTCTTAAGTAAACTGTCAAGAAAAAAATAACCAATCAGCCAGCACCGCCAAAAAAACTTGAAAATTAACAGGTTATGATAACTTTAAAAGTTAATTAAAACTTGCAACTCTTCCACTGCGTCGCGTGATCAAACAAACTCGTCGAACTCATTCAGCAACGTCACAAAGGAATGAAATACAAACATAAATATGTTGTGTTAGCTATGCTACTCTTGATTACCTCATTAGGCACAGGATTGCATTTTCTCTTGCCAATGCATTCCCATAGGGGATTTTGAAATATTCTTAAAACTTAAGAAGACAATTTTTAAATATAATTTTTTTTAATTCATATTTTTGGCGATCTTTCCATTTTAAATATGGTTTTTTTTGCTGCATCGGAGTTAGTATTTATATTAATAAAAACGCAATTTTTTTGTTTTCGTCGATACTAAACTATTTACAATGTAATACGTACACTGAAGAAAACCAAATAACCATTAACATACATTGTTTCGAAAATGCTTTTTTTAGAAGACAAATGAGCTCTGCTTCTCTATAGTTCGTTATTTATGCGGACACTAGGCAATTTTCTTTATCTTATCCTAAAATACTAATACTTGGTCATGGAAGAATATTTTCTAATTGGAAAAATACTTAATCAAGTAGAACTACTTATATTATTATTTATGGTACTTTAAACTTTACGATTGCTTAGTCAAAAATGTGGTCAATTAAGAGCTGATTAAAACTTAAACAGTTCGAATTAAAAAAAAGTTACAAATGAGCTTAAATCAATTAGATGATATTATTATATATGGGTAAATAATTATTTTGTTTTTGACAATTTGATGACATTTTTTGCAAAAAAAGTGGTTTTTGATTATTGATAATTTTTTTTTTTAACTGAAGCATGAAAACGTTTATATGTATACATTTTCACAAATTAAAAAAATGTGTATGAGTAGAGTAGAAGGGGTTAATGTGGTGCACTCTTTTTTTACTTGCTCGTAAAACCGTATTTTTTAACTGAATACAACGATTATTACCTTGATTACATTTCTTGGTGTAAATTAAATAAAAAAGTGCACAACATTACTCCCATCGAAATGTGTTGAGTATTTTTCGAACGTAGTAAAGGTACCAGAATGTTAAAAAGTATAATTAGTGGTTTGATTCAAGAAAGTAAACCATTGTTATGTATTTATTTATTATTCTACAAATAATTTCAAGTGGGAAGTTATATATATATAAGTTATATCTTTATAAATTTATATGAAGTTAAGGAACACAGTTGAAAATAAAAAAATTGAAAAGAAGTTAAATTATCTAGATGAAATATAAAAAAAGATGACTTGATGAATGCGCAACAAATGGTTTTCATGGGAAAAAACGTTGAAAAATTATTTTCTATTTATTTATTTGACTTGTTTATTAAAAAAAACTGTAATTTATTAAAAAAAAAAACAATTATTTGAATATTGAAACATAGAATTCTATCGAAAAAAACTAAATATAACAGCTCTTCGTATTAAAAAAATAGACATAAATATCAGTATATTCAATTTACTTCAATCTTTATAGTGCACGACATTCCCCCACATCAAATGCACGACTTTTCCCCAACGGTAATTTTTCAGGTTTAATTCAATTACTCGGTAAAAAACACTATTCTCTGAAAAAATTAAGAATTATTTTCCATTGGTAGGAAATTTTACTACGCAAAACACTAACCTGGTGTATTTTTCTGTGAGACAAATTATTTTTTTCACACGATAAAAAAACACTTGTGTCGTCCCGAAAATGTGAATTTTACAAATGTCGCCACACCTTTGGTCACAAATACAAGACGATTGCTAATATTGTATGCATAAACTCCGTAGGTGACTGGGCACTTAACTTACCGACGGCTAGTTAATCATTCCTTTTGTCTAAAAAGCCAGTTCACCACATTACCCCCTTCTACTCTACATTTGCACAGTTATTTCATTGAAAAATGTATCTGATATTCTTGTTTATTTTCGTCCCTTATACTATATATTATATACAATGAATACATTCGCATTAAAAACAAATTTAAATTATATTTGATGATTTTAATGTTTAAAAGAATGCAATCTTTTGTAAAATTCATTTTAAAATAATTCTTTATAAAAAATGCCACTTAAGAATTTATCTAGGAATTATTATTATATCTTAATTCTTAATACTTTCCTTTCAACTGCATTTCATTTGCAAAGTTCGGGTTCAAACAGCTCGGCTGGTACTTGCTTTGCTCTTTTCCGAGAACCATTCTGGAATGCTCATCGGCTGGCTGTGGATTTTATGTTCATAGCTAGGTGCATTTCCGAATTTATGTGATTTCCGGATGTTATCATTACACGGAAAGACTGTCAGTGATAGTCTAAATAGTATGCTTCTTTTGGAAGCTATTGTCTAACCTAATCTTAACCTTAAAAGTCCCCATGGGATTTTAAAATTAAAATTTCTTATAGACTACGGCCCAAGATCTCGATTAAAACTTAAATATAGTTTATTTACGGCATAGAAACAAACTTGAAATAACGATATATTTGCAAATTAGAAAACAGTTGCGACAGCAAATATTATTTCCATTTCGATCAAGATGATTTCGTGGAAATGACGCTTTGTGTTTAACCATCATTATACAAAAAATTCAAACACACGCATACGCGAAATTAAAATATAAATTTTTAAATAAATTTACTTCGTGGTTAAGATCGGTCAATAACCACGCCCACCTCCAATATAACGGAAGTTTTCGAAAAATGCATAAACTCCGTTTTTTCGGTATCCATTAAAGCAAATTGAGTGAAATTTGGTATTTGGAGAGATTGTTGTTGCCACGCCCACTTATGACAAATTTTCTGTATCTCAATAACAGTATTAGTTATCATCACAAAATTTAGTGAACATATTGTCCTTGATATCACTAGCATCACCGTCAATAATTTTTAAAATCGGACCATAACCACACCACGCCCAACTTCCATATAACGGAAATTAAAAAAAAAAAAGCAAAAACATCTTTTTTAAGTATTTATTGGAAGAAGTTGAGTAAAGTTTAATACTAGCATCGATTTTAAACAAATTATGGAAATTATGGGTTTCGCCCGAATTTAGCATTTCTTACTTGTTTTTTATTAAACTTTAATGTTTTAATTTTAGTTGATGTATTTTTAAAACAAATTTTTGTTGGCATTTAGGGAAATGTTTATGACTACATTATTGTTTGTTATAAATATTATTTTTTAATGATGCTTTAATGAAATAAATTAAGTCGATGCATCTCCATTCCATCATTCAACACAGTTGTAGGTTTTCAATAAAGCTGCACAAATCATTAAAGAAGTAAAATATGGAAATATTTTCCAGCCTTAAGGCAGTCGAAGGCCCTTCTGGGGTATTTTCATTCCGGAAGAGCTAAGGAACTAAAAGGCAAGCCTCAGTCGGATTTAGAGTGGTCCATTGTCTGCTTATGTAATTATGACTTACATAAAATTCCAGTGGTCACGTGTCAATCTGCAGAATGTGCGGAGAATGTCGCTGAATGAATAGTCGTTGCTGTTAACGCCCAAGTAAGTACCTTCAGAAATTCTGAAACCTATTAAAGGCGTACAAACATATATAATATTAATTATTTCTAAATATTCTGCAGGCTCCGAAAGTGAGCTTTAGACAGCTTATGAAGATCACACCCACAATAACTAGGTGCCTCTTGTCAACACGCGCTAATCCATTTGCTGTAAGGTCACTCATCAACGGTAATTTCGATTCGACTTCAGAAAAGTCGAAATGCTTCATCAAATGCTACGTGGAACACCTGAATTTCGTTGAAAAGGGCGTTCTCAATAAGGCAGTCATCGGGGAGAAATTGACTAACGTGGTTGGTGCAGATAATGCTAAAATCATTATAGATATATGCGATAAAGTAAAGGGTGGTGATACCTGCGAAAATGCTTATGAGATATATAAGTGCAAGTATTACGTTAGTTCCGCACTCTCTGCTTAAATCTTACCAAATGCAAAGAGTTTGAATAAAATTTATGCAAAATATCTGATCGTATTTCTTGTTATTTAAAAGGAATCTGTTCCGTCCCTTTTTATAGAAATGTTTGATAGGCCTTACGGAAGAAACATATACTTTTCAAAGTATATTTTTTCGTGAATTGGATAATTGGGAAAATAAAACGTCGATGCAAACGAGGTTATTCAGTATTAGTCAAGCTGCTCTAATGACAAACACAAATAGCCAAGACCCACTAAAAAAACAAGGTGTGTACAAACTAACATGTGTATGTCAATATAGCTACATCGGATAAACTGAACGGGAAGTACGAACAAGGTTCCGGGAACACATAAGGGACTACAATAAAAAGACTCTGTAACCAAAAACAACAACAGAGCCAAACTTCGCAAACCACATGTTTAACCACAAATGTACACCGACACAAATTGACAAAACGGCTAAGGTATTACACGTACAACATAAAGGACGTCGTCTCAATATACTGGAAAACATGGAAATATACAAACAAAAAAACGTCAATGGCAAAATAATAAACGAGCAAATAAACACCGGATCAGACGTAATATTCGAATCGTTGTAATTACTATTCGGACGAAAAAACAAGAGCCAGGAAATAACAGTCGAAACAACAAATACACAACAATATCGAAGACCCAAAATCCAAAAAAAGGAGAAATTACCGATTTTTATCCACCTGCAGGTACAAACCACAACATAACGGCTTGTCAAACGGGAACCTTAAGACAACATAAAATGAATAAATAAGCACAATTCATGTACCTGAGTGGTACCTGAAATAAACAATTTAACACACCGACCCACAACTGACCTGGCCTACACGAACATAGACAATGAATTCCACCGGAACGTAACTATAAATACGGACGAAAAAAGAAATTAACCAGAACGAAAAATGGCACTGAAGATGGCACAACGCCGAAATCGGTTTGTCTTAAAACCAAACTTGACAAGGGATGACGAAAATGCGTTCCAAAACCAATCACTTTACACCCTGTCGGAAGCAACAACAACAATAGATCAGAATATGCTCTAACGACCTTTAAGCGGTTCATATTTCATGGGAAATTATTTTGTAATGTAAGTTGAGGCTGATGTAAGATCAAGTTATTGGATCTCAGCCGGTTTTAGAATCGAGTCCGATAGTTGTAAACCAACTGCGTAACAAAAACAAAGAGAAAATACTCGGCTATCGGAAACCTTTTAGAGAATTTTTAATACTTACAATACTTAATCCGTAGTCAAACTGGTTATCATCATATCTGATATGCAAATCTTGTCGAGAGTTTTCCATGTTATATAACAAATATTCAAAAATGATCTAGCCAATGCAGTGTTGTATACCTCAAAAGATTTTTAAATATTCTTTAAATAAAAAAAATGTCACAAAATAATTGATTCTTAGCAACACAAACCTATATGGTATGTAGTACGTCGTATGATTTTGCTACAACTACTATCGAATCAATCGATGTAATTAAATATTCGGGGGTTTATTTGGTGTGCAATGGGGTACATGGGGTGATTCTGGGTATGCGGTTATAGTCCCGACTCCTTATGTATACGCTCGCTGGGCAACGTAAGCAGCCGATGTGCGAGATGCGGTAACCAATCCGTGTGGAGCGTTGGGTCACGGCGAATAGAGAGTCCACTAAAGTCCGCAGCGTTGGTTCGACCGGAGGTGTGGCTGCAGCCGACGTGTTGCTTGGATCAAGCGGCTCGCTATATAAACGAACTCAAAAATTTTTAACCATCAGCAATGGACTGTGCGTTGGGTTTGAGACCGGTCACGTAAAACAAAAACTCCAATTAAAATACACAGAAAGTATCGGCTTTGGGTTCGGCCCAAACGGTCAATGGTTGTACTCCCAGAAGAAGAAGTTTATTTCGATCCCAAGTTAACTTTCATAACTCATATCAATTATATTATTTGTACATAAATCGCTTGCCATGCTGATATTCGTAAATCGTATTTTCATGGACGCGTATACTCTTACAACTCTTTACTCGGCATTTGTTTGGTCCAAATTGGAATATGCCATCGTTAGTTGGATCATACGAGTATCATGCTGTACATATTAACCATTATGAAAGGGTAAAGAAAATATAACTACATTTTGCTGAACGTTCTTTGAATTTTACTGAACCCTACCCATTCTATACATACGTCTCGTTGCAAATGATCAGTTTATTATCACTTGATAATATTCATTATTTTTGGGTTATGTCGTTTATATTGGATATTGTTTCGGGTAAAATAGACTGCTCGTCTCGTCTTGATCTTGTCGATTTTAATCTGTACAAGAAAGAAAGTAAATTCTATTTATTTTAACCTCTTTTTAGTCCTTGACCTATTTGTATATTTCTTGACTTCTGTATTTACTGAGATCTGCAATATTGTATATATTTACCACAAAGAGGGATAGCTTAAATTAGGTGGTACAAATTACATGATTTTAGGATCTTAAAAATGAGATGTATATTATCTATACTTAAATTTATTAGCGCGTCTGTAGGGGGACAGTTAGGGAAAATGAGTTGCCTTTGGGTGTGAAAGCCCGGGCAGTTATTGTGTATGTGTTCCATATCTGCATTATGGTAGGTACAATATTAACATGACTTATTTATATTTTTATTTCGCAAATGCTCTTGCGTGAGTCAGCTATGCCCTAGTCGTAACCTAACTATAACTATTCTATCTTTTCTGGTGAGGCGATTGCTTTCATTGTTTTTGAAAAAAATCATTATTTCACTACTCTGAAAAAGTACTTTTCCGCTTGTGTAAATGTTGCATATTCATCTGTAATAGTAGTATATTTAAAACATCTTCATACTAAATAAACTCGTTTGTCTAATTTATAATTTTTTATGAAAATGAATGTTATTTCATAACAATATAACAATTTTTCAATTGAAACATCTGGTATACCTTATTTACAGTGTAATTAACCACAATACTTAGAATGCGATCCCTTCAGTGGGATATTATTTGAACATTGGTGGCCGAGAAGGTCGTGAGTAAATACCAGCTTTGTTTACACCAATGATACATACACACATATTTATTTGGAGAACATCGTCGTCCTCTCATCGCAAGGATTATAATTATGAATGTACATACACATATTTTCCCAACAGTATCAATCGTCGATCGACTGGAGCGTCTTCCTGCTGCCGATCTATAGCACTTTTTGAAGGCACGCACACCTAAGTTAAATGGTATACCAACTGCATTTATTAAGGGAAATTCTTATAATTAAACCTTTTCATTTAAATGTTTCTTCGACCGTTTGGTGTATACATGCCCACGTGCAAAACCACAGTCTTCTAACTTTTTTCCTGCGTTAGACGCACACACGCACACGTAAGTTAAATGTAAGATCGCAGTTGTCCACCGGCTTATAAACAGCCGACCTATTTTATAAGCCTTGTTATTGAAATTAATCAGCGCAGAACGGTACGTACACGTCGGTGGGTAACTGCGCTCTAATATAGTAACTTAGGAGAAATTATAATAATTGAACCACTTTGTTTACAGGTTCCTTCTAACACTGGCCGCTGTGGTCGAGTTGGTAGCGGTGCGTGCTATAACTTGATATGCCGGTGAGTTCGAGGTTCGAATCTCAGTCAGGGCAAGCAAAATCTTAATAATAGAAAAAGTTTTTTCTAATAGCGGTCACCCCTCGGCAGGCAATGGCAAACCTCCGAGGATATTTCTGCCATGAAAAAGCTTCTCATTAAATACATCTGCCGTTCGGAGTCGGCACAAAACTGTAGGTCCCTCCATTTGTGGTATAATATAAAAACGCACACCACAAATGGTAGGAGAAGCTCGGCCAAACACTGAGCTATATAGTGTACGCGCCAAAATTATATATATATAACACTTGATATTTCCATGATTTATGAGTTATCGTCTGGCCAAATATATTTTCTTTTAATTAAATTAAGATTTTTGGTAAAAATTGTCGACTTTTGCGAGCTACAATATATGTACATACATATATGTATGTATATCGTTTCACACTCGACCACAGCGGCGTTTCACATAGTTGTGAGAAAACGGTAATTTTTTTTAAATGTCCGATAATTGCAAATTTAAATAAATATTAATTGAAAGAATAATCAATTAGCTGTGCGTCCATATATTTTTCTTGTGAAAAAAATTATATTTAAACTTTTGAAAATTGCCTTATTGCTTATACAGAATACATATATACATGTACTGGTTTTTACATATTTGTCAGTAAAGTACAATTTTTTTTAAACTGTTTAATAATTGCAAATTTAAATGGATATTATTAGAAATAATAGTCAATTATCATTGTGTTTATACTATATTCCGGATAAAAAAATGATTGTTTTTAACGAAATTTCTCAACTTTTGAGAAGTGCCTTATTGCACGAGCACACTACACGAACAACATTTCAGATAGTTGTAAGCAAAGTATTGATTTTAGAAAAATGTTCAATAATTTCAATTAGGAATGGATGTTGTAAATAAGATAAATGAATTATCTTTAAATCCATTATATAGTTTTAAAATTTAATAAATATTTCTTATGAAAATTTTAAAATTTTGAGAACTGCCTTATAGCATGTGCACAGTACATATACGGCATTTCACATAGTTATTAGAAAGGTGTAAATTTAAAAAAAAAATTCAACTATTGCCAAAATCTGTATGTTCATGTTATTTTCTTTTAAAAAACTTAATATCTTGTATGCAAATTTTAACATTAGATATATAACTTTATTTCTTTTATTTTCTTATATTTTTGCAAGATTTAACGGATGGACTTCTGCAGGTTGAAGGATGACGTTCCTTGGGGTACCAACACTCAACCTATATATGAGGACATACATATGTTTAAATAAATAAAGCGTATATTATATCTACTTTTAATATATAAATCGTGATAAGCCCAAAGTATAAATTAATTGTTTTGTATATGTATGTTATTTCTTAAAACGGAAAATGTCAATATTTTTACTCATAAAATTTAGTTTACTCTTTTAAGTGCTCTAATTAACATTAATTGCAATTAATATTAATTATTTTTATGCTAATATCTTTTGTATGTTAAACTGAGACGGTATAGCTTTAACCAATAGATAAGAAACAAGATGTTAGAGGTACCAAATGAATAATAATAAGGGTGACATATGTAACAGTTTTGGATAACAAGAAGCTAACCATTAGGGTAATAAATAAAGTGGTTAGCATTAACAGATAAATAACAGAGCCGGTAACTAATAAGACTGGTACTCCTAAAAAAAACTAACAAACATTGTAATCATTAATGTAAGAGCGAGAGTGGAATAAGATATGTGTAAATGCCATAAGTAAGAGCGAGTAAAAGTATCACACCGACGTGTGATAGAACAAAACTGACTAATTTCCTATCAAAGGCACGAGTGAACGCAACCGCTTAGCTGCATCTCCATTCCAGCATTCAACACAGTTGGAGGTTTTCTATTTATAAAGGTGCACAAATCATTAAAGAAGTAAAATATGGAAATCTTTTCCGGCCTTAAGGCAGTCTAAGGCCCTTCTGGGGGATTTTCATTCCGGAAGAGCTAAGGAACTAAAAGGCAAGCCGGATGATTCTCAGTCGGATTTTGAGTGGCCCATTGTCTGCTTATGTAATTATGGCTAAAATAAAATTCCAGTGGTCACGTGTCAATCTGCAGAATGTGCGGAGAGTTTCGCTGAATGCGTAGTAACACTACACTATGCAAGTGATATTTAGGTGCTTTGAAGAAAAAGCCATTTCTGAAAATATTTTTACAAATTTGAATCCACACAAAATATATAAGTTTATATGAATAGCAAATATTCTTGAAAATCTTCGGGATATAACCCTCGCTTTAAGGACAAGAGGGTATAATTATAGATCTTTAAGGTCGCATTGTTTACCCCCCTTTAAAATTTGTATGAATTATATACTTTATTTAAAAATTGCCTACATTTGCTAACTTTCAAATTCCACATAGGCTACAATACCATATAACAAAGAAATATACTTTGTGTTTGCTTATTAAGTTTTGCTGCTTCGAGCAAACGAACAAAGTGTAAATTGGAAATTTCACTTGTATTTAATTAAATATAAAAATAACTACAGAGCAAATGTTATCTTACTATAAATAAATATTTAAATAATTGTTTTAGTAAAAAATAAACCAAACACTTAAATTCTAAAGTTAAGTAAATAGTTAAAAAGTTGTAGGTCTAACGTGGGTATAAAATGAAAACGCACCCCAACGAAAGTCAGTTTATTGATCACACTCAAACTAAGAGGCAGATCTAAGTTAATTATTTCAAAAACAAACATGAAGGTTTTCGTTTTTGCTATTGTTCTAGCCATAGTCGCTGCTGTTCACGCTCAAGTAAGTAGCTTCGGAAATTTTAACAAATTTTTAATACGAATATAATGAAATGCGTTATCTTCTACAGAATCTGAATTTGAACGAGCAGCAAACGAGCGTGGTAAATGATGTAGGAAGTGCGTGCCGCGCATCAACCGGTGCTGAATATGCAGCTGTAGCGGCATTTGGTGAAGGTAATTTCAATTCGCCTTCAGAAAGCTCGAAATGCTTTGCCAAATGCTACATAGAATCCTTGAATTTCGTTAAAAATGCCGTGCTTCAAAAAGAGGTCATCCTGAATAGTTTGAAAAACGTAATTGGGCCAAAAAATGCCCAAATCGTTGTGGATATATGCGATAAAGTAAAGGGTGAAGACAACTGCGATACTGGTTTAGAAATATACAAGTGCAATTATTACGTTAGAACCGCACTCCTTACTAAAAATGGTTTCTTTTAAAAAAAATATTGTTGATTCAGTTGTATTGGCCATAATTATATAAATTATATATTCAGTCTGAAGTCGAAATATTGACGATTAAATAAAATAATTTACATATTATTCAATTGTTTTATTTTTCCGGCCTTGAGCTCATTAAAAATCTATATATAATTAACAAAAAAAAAAATAAATAAATTTAAAAAATGTTCTGCAAAATATTTACTAGCATTTTTTGTGTTTACAAATTAATTATGTGCCGTTCCTATTTTTGGAAATTTTTGATATGACTTCGGGAAGAAACATGGTTTGCAGCAAATACTTTTATAAATCCCAGCCAGCGTAAGTTATCAGACACTTTAACCATTATGCTATTTAATCGGAGGGCCAGCCACCGATGATATTTCCTAATGCATTGAATAATTGAGAAAATAGCCAAGCTAAAAGTTTTTAGTTAATTATTTGGATACGCAGACATCTAAACTCCCGGTGGTGGTGAACAAGTGTCCATCTATTTTGTGTGCATGTCTCTTTATTTAATTCTGAAACTGTTTTTAATCCATTGCTGGATGGCCGGTTCATAGTTAAACTGTCGAGAAAAAAATAACCAATCAGCCAGCACCGCCAAAAAAACTTGAAAATTAACAGTTTATGATAACTTTAAAAGTTAATTAAAACTTGCGTGCGCGTGATCAGACACACTTGTCGCAATCATTCAGCAACGTCACAAAGGAATGATATACATACATATGTTGTTAATAACGCCAGTCTTGTTTAACTCCTCCATAGAATTACATTTTCTCTTCCCAATGCACTCGCTTAACGGATTTTTAAATATTCTATACACTTTAGAGTAGGATTTTTAAATATAATTTTATTTTAATTCATATTTTTGGCGATCTTTTTTTTTTTGCTGGTTCGAAGTTAGTTTACGCCAATTGTCTTCAGAGTAAACTTTTTACAATATAGTAAACTTACATTAATATACCTACACTAAAGAAAACCAAATGACAATTAACATACGAGTACATTGTTTCAAAATATGCTTCTTTTAGAAGACAAATGAGCTCTACTTCTCTATAGTTCGTTATGTATGCGGACACTAGGCAATTTTCTTTATATTATCCCAAAATACTAATACTTGGTCATGGAAGAAAATTTTTTAATTGGAAAAATTCTTAATCAAGCAGAACTACTTATATTATTATTTATGGTACTTTAAACTCTAAGGTTGCTTAGTCAAAAAAGTTTGTTAATTACGAACTGTTAAATAAAGTTAAAAATGAGATAAAATAAATTGAATGATATTATTATATATGGTATAATTATATTTAGTTTTTAACAATTTGATGATATTTTTTTTTTTGCAAAAATAAGTTTTTTTTTGTGGTTGGTTGACAAAAACCTTTTTTTTTAACTGAAACATGAAAACGTAAATAAAAAAATTGTCAATGTGTAGAGTAGAACGGGATAATGTGGTGCACTCTTATTTGACTTGCTTGTATAGCCGTATTTTTCAACTGAATACCACGAGTGGGCGTCCGTTCGAAAGATAATTACCTTGGTTATATTTACGTACACAATTTTTGTAGCAAGAAATCTTCTTGGTGTAAATTAAATAAAAAGTGCACCTCAATGGACCACTCAAAAACCGACTGAGGATAGTCAGGCTTGTCTTTTAGTTCTTTGGCTCTTATCTTATCTTGCAGACTTATTTATTTCATATTTATAAAAAAAAGTATTTGTTTTAATACATCAACTAAAATAAAACTATTAAAAGTTAATAAAAATATATAATTTTTTAAAACGGACTTTAAGAATACCATTTGCATAGTGTGCAGTACAAAATCAATTTTTTATCTTAACTCGACTTAAGCTACTTTATTTTAGCAGTTTTCTGTTTTTTTTAACAATTCAAATTGCGGAAGATCAAATTTGTTCGAGTTATAGACGAAAGGCGAACACAGTCGTCATATAGGTACAAATGGAATTTTAAATTAACTGTCTTTTTTTTTGTGAGAGCAAAATATCTTAGTAAACAAACGCAAAGTAAATTTATTTAAAAATTTTTATTTTAATTTCGCGTAGGAGTGTGTTTGAATTTTTTGTATAATGATGGTTAGACGTAAAGCGTCATTTCCACGCAATAATCTTGATCGAAATGGGAATAATATTTGCTGTCGCAACTGTTTTCTAATTGGCAAATGTGGTACCAGAATGTTAAAAAAATAATAATTAGTGGTTTGATTTAAGAAAGTAAACCATTGTTATGTATTTATTTATTATTCTACAAATAATTTCAAGTAAAAAATTATATATGTATATAGGTAGGTATGAGTGGCTGTCATTGCTAATCCAGCGCCTCACTTAGGCCATTAGTAGAGGCCCGTTGTGATACCACAGGCTTAACGCTTACTTCCACTTGCTGAACCATTTAGAATTCTTGGCAAAACTCGTCAAGCATCTTGGGTCTATTTCACCTAACTCTCCAAGGGGCCCAAAAACAGGTGCGCCTCGAAAGCGTTGCCTGCTTCTGGCTAGAGCTGGACAAATATAGAGAAGATGCAGGACCCTTTCCTTCTCTTCATAATTTTTTGAGCTTCTACAGCATCTATAGAAGGGTACTCCAAGACGCCCCGCATGGGTGTCGTCCCGTTTTAAGGTATAAAGACTTCGCGACCGTTAACTGTCTTGGCCAGGTCAGCCTAGAGATCCTACAGGTCGTGGTATGTGTCCATCTGTCGTTTGCACGAGTATATTCTTTTAAAAGCAGCTTGCAAGAGCCAAAGGGTATACCAATGCGGGAAGAATCGCTTGGTTCATACGCTATGCAAGTTCATCGGCTATGCAGTTACCCTCGATGTCCCTGAGGTCAAATGGGGTTGAGCCTGTTCTGCTTGGCCATCTCCTGCAGAGATCGGCTGTAATCCAGTACACCTTTTGATTTAATTGTAGTTAAGCTCACAACCCTGATTGCCGCTTTGCTGTCACTAAATATAAAGACATCCTTGCCTTTTAAATAGGTCTGTAACAAGGCTATAGCCTCCTTAATGGCAAAAAACTCAGCATGAAATACAATACAGTGATCCGACAGCCGAAAAGAACAGTTTAGAGATAGGTCTTGCGAAAAGAACTCTCTTCGCACTCTGCCTTTCAATTTCGAGCCATCTGTAAAGACCGTGAGACTTCCAGGTGGAGTGTAGAAGTTTCTCGACCACAAGTCCCTACCTGGGACCACAGTATTGATACAGCGCTAATGCAGATCATACCGGCTCTCTGCACTCTAAGTAGATTAAGTTTAGCAGCTCTGCTTAAGGCAGGCCACCAAACGATAGCTCCATAGAGTAGAATCGTCCTAACCCATGCAGTTTAGATCCAGCGGCAAACGCTTGGATTCAGAACCCCATCTCTTTCCAATGGCTGTTTTACAAGAGTATAGGGTCACAGAAGTCTTATGGTATCGCTGGATCATATTATTACTCTAGCTAAGTTTCATGTGCAATGTGACGCCAAGGAACTTGGCCTCCATCTTCATGTTTATTTATTTATTTATTTATTGCATAGGTCAATGAACAAAGTTCTTGCCGACTACTTAGAGCTACAACTTAGCGATAACAGAAAATAAATTAACAATAACAAATTTCACAAAACAGAATATAATAGTGAGAGAAACTCAACTTTACATAAAGAAAAATCGAGGAAGACAGAATTCGAGATCTCGTTCAATTCGCAAAGTGCACGCGACAAAGGGGCAATTCCTATAATTGGTTTTGAGCTTATCCGGATAGAATGGATTGAAATTACGTAAAGTCCTATATGGCACAAGGAAATTAATACTTTGCAGCAAAGACGGACAATCAACAGTGCCATTAATTATACCATACACTGTCCTTCTCTTCTCGAGCGGTTTAAGGCTTATAAGAAGCAAACGCGAATTGTAAGAAGGTAAGGGATCCGAAAATTTCAAAGAACGTAGAGCAAATTTTAAAAAAAACTTTTGCACCCGTTCAAGTCTGTCTATCAAAAACTGTGAATAAGGTCTCCAAATAAACGCTGCATATGTGTGATTATTAAAAGAGAAATTGGAATCAAATATAATTCCAAGATCTTTGATTTCATCAACAGACTTGAGTATTGTATTCGAAATAGAGTAAGATGTGTGCCTGATGTAACGAGCTTTAGCAAGAGTCATATGAAAACATTTTTTAATATTAAGAGAGAGATGTGACTGTTGACACCAAAGAGACAAATTATCCAAATCAGCTTGGAGGTTTGTCCCATCTGTAGCACTATTTACTACTGAAAATATTTTCAAGTCATCTGCATATAACAGATATCTGCTAAATGAAAAACATTCGCCAATATCATTGATGAATAAAACGAAGAGCAACGGCGCTAAGATGCTTCCTTGTGGTTCACCTGACGTGGCAATGAAAGGTTCAGAGGAAACACCATCGACTGTTACGGCGCAACGTCTATTGCTTATGTATGATTTCAACCAGAACAGGAACACAGATTGAAAACCCAAGCTAGCAAGTTTAAACAATAAGGTATTGTGTGGAACTTTGTCGAATGCTTTTGAACTTGGGATCCCAGTGAAAAAGAATTTATGCAATATTCACCGAAGTCTACTAGACTAGTAACCGTGGAACGACCAGAAACAAAACCATGCTGTTTGGTGAAATTAAAATCTTAGTCGCAAAATACATCTTCTTTTTTACTATACTCTCAAACAGCTTGGAGACAGATGAAAGCTTAGAAATAGGACGATAGTTACAGACATCATTATTTTTGCCAGCTTTAAGTTGTCAATTTCCAATCATCTATAAAAGTACCTGCACATAGAGATTTATTAAATAACAGACTTAAAATTCCTTCTGATATATCGTCCAAAGTGAGATTGAAATTACCAAAGTTCATTGAAGAGGGAAAATTTAATGAACTATTGTTGTTGGGCTCAACAGACAAAACTTGGTCCAGAACGAAATTAGATTTAAAAAACTTAGCAAACAGATAAGCTACCTCACTCGGTGTACTTACAAATTCATCCCCTAAGCAGACAGCGGATGGTACCTCAGAACAAGACTTTTTTGACAGTCAGACTTTAATGCCAAAAACTCTTGGGATTTAACTTGATATTCGATTCAATTCTAAATATATAGTTTTTATAAAGAAATTTTTCCAAACAGTTGAAGCGTTTTTGATAGTATTGATGTTTTGAAAAATAACATTGATCATTAGTTTTCTTAAACTGCTATTAAAATTTATTTATTTTATTTTTTAGCGATTTCATTTCCCTTGTGTACCAATGGAGCTTATACTGCTTATTTTTAAATACTGGTATATTATTATGAAAAACTTCCAGAACATAACATTTAAAAATAGAATAACAATCCGCAAGATTTCCATTCAAAAACAAATCTTCCTAATTAAAATCGAGTAAAAGGTCATTAATTTTTGAAAAATCACAAGCCGGAAAATTGAAAGTAAGCCTATCCTCAAGCTTAGAAGTTGTGAATTCATAAAACTCAACTTCATCGCTTAAAGGCACATGGTGCTTGTCTGGAGTTGAAATCGGCAAAATACACTGGGAAATAGTTGCATTGATATTGTCACTAACAAATACAAGATCTAGAATTCTGCCAAGTAAGTTCACAAAGCTGTTAATTTGGACTAGACTTAAACTTAACATATGTATTATCAACAACGTAAGATGCAATTGTTGTTGAGACATTAGTTGCAATAAGATTAGAACTTGGAAAAATTATTTGACCAGGTAATTTCAGCAATATTAAAGTCACCAAAAACGCAAACTTGATTATCGGCAATCTTGTTATGGACTAAGGAAACAATATTATCTGTATGCGCTTTATAAAGTTCAAAATTACTGCAAGGTGGAATATAAGAAACAATTAGGAATAAAGAATTAAGTCCATTTGAACCTCGAACGCAAACGCAAACGCACAATTGATCCAAAATGGGGTCATCGTTCTGAAGCGTAGTTAGAAATGCTCGCAGATTACGACGAACGGCAATTAGTACACCTCCACCTAAAGAACAGCTGTTTCTTTCAGCGTCACGATCCTTTCGAAATACGACAGGTTGGAATTGAAAAATTCTTCATCATAGAAATTAGCATTCAGCCATGTTTCAACAAAAATAAAAACGTCGAAGTCCGAATACCACCCATATTCTGAAAATAAATTTTCAAACCTCTGAAAGATCCATTAGCAATTTCGGGCGAGGCTAAGCAATCTTATTGTTTTGAATTTCTTTTTTAAAAAAATTAAAAGGCCGAAATTTTACGTTAGTAGGCCACAACAAAGGATTCAGCACCATATCAAACAGAGATTCTGCCACACCTAGTTTGAAATTTACTTTCTTCATTGATTCTATATCCGCATCTTTTTTTACGAGCTTAAAGCAGGCCAACTGGTCACGTTTGATACTGGAATTCTTGGTCACATATGAAATAATTTGATCTTCTGTTCAGACGGATTCCATTTAGTTCCGCCGTAATTACATCCGAAACCTTCCATTTCCTAGCGAAAAGCACCAGCTCCACCTTTTCTAAGTTGACGTGGAGACCAGTCAGTGGGCACATACATACCTTATAGACGGCTAGTTAATCATTTCATTCCTTTTGTCTAAAAAGCCAATTCACCACATTACCCCCTTCTATTCTACATTTTTCAAAATTTTTTCTGTAAAAATTTTATGTGTAACTGTTTTGAGGGCAGCAAGCTTTTTTACTGACCGTTTTTAGTTTGCGAATAAAACAAGCTATATGTAAGCGCACGAAAGCAAATATTTTGTTTTATTGTCCAAAAAGGGCTGACTAAAATTTCTGCTGTACAAAACTTATGACCTTGCAAATATTCTCTTTGCTTCACAATATTTGCTTACGGTTGGTTAATCACCTGATTTAGTGGTACATTTCAATCTAATGCATTTGTATAAATGTATGTATATATGTATGTATATCTAATGATAAGAGCGCATTTTTAATATCACTCTCAACCGGTTTGTATGCATTGATATCATTAGTCATTAGCGAGAGCGCAGATCTACTTAGTATGTATGTAACATATGTATTGTATATGTGGACATGCGCAGATGCCCTAAGCATAAAAACTAAAAGATGATGAGCAATGAATATTATCTGTGATGGTACAAATAATTACATGGTATCAGTGATGGTGCGTAATAAAAGGTACTAATAATATATTTTAATTTGTAGTAAGTATGCATGTATGCGGTATTGGATCTATGTAATATTAAACAGTAACTATGCAAGCAAAATCTTAATAATAGAAGGTGGCCGCTGTGGACGAGTTGGTAGCGGTGCGTGCTATAACTTGATATGCCGGTGAGTTCGAGGTTCGAATCTCAGTCAGGGCAAGCAAAATCTTAATAATAGAAAAAGTTTTTTCTAATAGCGGTCACCCCTCGGCAGGCAATGGCAAACCTCCGAGGGTATTTCTGCCATGAAAAAGCTTCTCATTAAATACATCTGCCGGTCGGAGTCGGCACAAAACTGTAGGTCCCTCCATTTGTGGTATAATATAAAAAAGACGCACACTACAAATGGTAGGAGAAGCTCGGCCAAACACTGAGCAATATAGTGTACGCGCCAAAATTATATATATATTACTATGATATAACTGATATTCTTGTTTATTTTCGTCACTTACAAAACAATATTTAATTTTATTTGGCGATTTTAATGTTTAAAAGCATGCAATCAAGTTCTTTATAAAAAATGCTACTTAAGAACTTATCTAGAAATTATTATTTTTTAATTCTTAATACTTGCCTTCTCAACTGCATTTCATTTGCAAAGTTCAGGTTCAAACAGCTCGGCTCGTACTTCCTTTGCTCTTTTCCGAGAACCACTCTGGAATGCTCATCGGCTGGCTGTGGATTTTTATGTTGAGAGCTATGTAGGTGCATCTCCGAACTTATGTGATTTCCGGATGTTACCGTTACACTGAAAGAGCTATAGAGATACCACAATGGACTGTCAGTGATAGTCTAAATGTGCTTCTTTTGGAAGCTATCGTATAACCTAACCTTAACCTTAAAAGTCCCTAGGGGATTTTGAAATTAAAATTTATTATAGACGGCGCAAGGTGTCGATTAAAACTTCACTATAGTTTATTTACGACTTAGATACAACCTTGAAATAACGTTATATTTTTTCCAATTAGAAAACAGTTGCGACAGCAAATATTATTCCCATTTCGATCAAGATGATTGCGTGGAAATGACGCTTTATGTCTAACCATCATTATACGAAAAATTTAAACACACACCTACGCGAAATTATGTGAAATACAAATTTTTAAATAAATTTACTTTGCGTTTGTTTACTAAGATGTTTTGCTCTCACCAAAAAAAAAAAAAAAAGACAGTTAATTTCAAATTTCAGCTGTGCCTATATGACGACTTTACAATTTGATCTTCCGCAAGTTGCGTTGTTAAAAGAAGAAGAAAATTGCTGAAATAGAATAGCTTAAGTCGAGTTAAGATAAAAATGAGACTTTATACTGCACACCACAATGTCAATGGCATTCTTAAAATCCGTTTTAAAAAATAATATATATATTTATTATTATTTTATGCTAGGAGCAAGCTGCTGCATCTCCATTCTAGCATTCAACACAGTTGGAGGTTTTCTATTTATAAAGGTGCACAAATCATTAAAGAAATAAAATATGGAAATCTTTTCCGGCCTTAAGGCAGTCTAAGGCCCTTCTGGGGGATTTTCATTCCGGAAGAGCTAAGGAACTAAAAGGCAAGCCGGATGATTCTCAGTCGGATTTTGAGTGGCCCATTGTCTGCTTATGTAATTATGGCTAAAATAAAATTCCAGTGGTCACGTGTCAATCTGCAGAATGTGCGGAGAGTTTCGCTGAATGCGTAGTAACACTACACTATGCAAGTTATATTTAGGTGTTTTGAAGAAAAAGCCCTTTCTGAAAATATTTTTACAAATTTGAATCCACACAAAATATATAAGTTTATATGAATAGCGAATATTCTTGAAAATCTTCGGGATATAACCCTCGCTTTAAGGACAAGAGGGTATAATTATAGATCTTTAAGGTCGCATTGTTTACCACCCTTTAAAATTTGTATGAATTATATACATTATTTAAAAATTGCCTACATTTGCTAACTTTCAAATTCCACATAGGCTACAATACCATATAACAAAGAAATATACTTTGTGTTTGCTTATTAAGTTTTGCTGCTTCGAGACAACGAACAAAGTGTAAATTGGAAATTTCACTTGTATTTAATTAAATATAAAAACAACTACAAAGCAAATGTTATCTAACAATAAATAAATATTTAAATAATTGTTTTAGTAAAAAATAAACCAAACACTTAAATTCAAAAGTTAAGTAAATAGTAAAAAAGTTGTAGGTCTAGCGTGGCTATAAAATGAAAACGCACCCCAACGAAAGTCAGTTTATTGATCACACTCAAACTAAGAGGCAGATCTAAGTTAATTATTTCAAAAACAAACATGAAGGTTTTCGCTTTTGCTTTTGTTCTAGCCATAGTCGCTGCAGCTCACGCTCAAGTAAGTAGCGTCGGAAATTTTAACAAATTTTTAATTCGAATATAATGAAATGCGTAATCTTCTACAGAATCTGAATTTGAACGAGCAGCAAACGAGCGTGGTAAATGATGTAGGAAGTGCGTGCCGCGCATCAACCGGTGCTGAATATGCAGCTGTAGCGGCATTTGGTGAAGGTAATTTCAATTCGCCTTCAGAAAGCTCGAAATGCTTTGCCAAATGCTACATAGAATCCTTGAATTTCGTTAAAAATGCCGTGCTTCAAAAGGAGGTCATCCTGAATAGTTTGAAAAACGTAATTGGGCCAAAAAATGCTCAAATCGTTGTGGATATATGCGATAAAGTAAAGGGTGAAGACAACTGCGATACTGGTTTAGAAATATACAAATGCAATTATTACGTTAGAACCGCACTCCTTACTAAAAATGGGTTCTTTTAAAAAAAATAAATAAATAAATTTAAAAAATGTTCTGCAAAATATTTACTAGCATTTTTTGTGTTTACAAATTAATTATGTGCCGTTCCTATTTTTGGAAATTTTTGATATGACTTCGGGAAGAAACATGGTTTGCAGCAAATACTTTTATAAATCCCAGCCAGCGTAAGTTATCAGACACTTTAACCATTATGCTATTTAATCGGAGGGCCAGCCACCGATGATATTTCCTAATGCATTGAATAATTGAGAAAATAGCCAAGCTAAAAGTTTTTAGTTAATTATTTGGATACGCAGACATCTAAACTCCCGGTGGTGGTGAACAAGTGTCCATCTTTTTTGTGTGCATGTCTCTTTATTTAATTCTGAGACTGTTTTTAATCCATTGCTGGATGGTCGGTTCATAGTTAAACTGTCGAGAAAAAAATAACCAATCAGCCAGCACCGCCAAAAAAACTTGAAAATTAACAGTTTATGATAACTTTAATTAAAACTTGCGTGCGCGTGATCAGACAAACTTGTCGCAATCATTCAGCAACGTCACAAAGGAATGATATATGTACATACATATGTTGTTAATAACGCCAGTCTTGTTTAACTCCTCCATAGAATTACATTTTCTCTTCCCAATGCACTCGCTTAACGGATTTTTAAATATTCTATACATTCGTCGTTCACTCCGGTGGACGAACGTCTCGCCACAATCCGCATCAAGGGGAGATTTTTCAACATCTCCCTGATTTGCGCCCACGCCCCGACGGAAGAGAAGGACGGTGGGACCAAAGATCGCTTCTACGATCTCCTTGGCCGCACGTATGAGCGGTGCCCCCACCACGATATAAAAATCGTGCTTGGCGATTTCAATGCCAAGGTGGGCAAGGAGGGCATCTTTGGTTCTACAGTCGGAAAATTCAGTCTCCACAACGAAACGTCCGATAACGGAATGAGACTGATCGACTTCGCCGGGGCCCGAAACATGGTAGTCTGTAGTACCAGGTTCCAGCATAAAAAGATTCACCAAGCTACGTGGCTGTCTCCAGATGGTAAGACACGAAACCAAATCGACCACGTTGTGATAGACGGAAGGCATGCTTCCAGTGTCCTAAATGTGCGCACGATCCGAGGAGCCAACATCGACTCGGATAGTTTTCTTGTGGCAGCTAAGATCCGCACGCGCCTCTGTGTAGCAAAAAGCGCACGCAAACGGACACAAGGAAAGCTCGACGTCGGAAAGCTGCAATCGCAACAGAGAGCCACCCACTTCGCCACTCGACTTGCACTCCTGCTCTCTGAGAGCAATAATCAACAGAACGATATTTCCGAGCAGTGGAACCATATTTCTCGCTGTCTACATACCGCCGCTGAAGAATCCATCGGATTTCAGGGAGTCCGAAAGAACAACTGGTATGACGAGGAATGCCGCGCCGCTACTGAACGTAAAGACGCTGCCTACAGGGCCACACTGCGATCGGCGCAACGCGAGCTGTGCGGGAGCGTTATCGTGAGTTGAAGAAGGAAGCAAGACGCATTTTTCGTGAGAAAAAGAGAGAGGCCGAAATGCGTGAGTGCGAGGAGCTTGAGATGCTGGCCGACAGGAAAAGCGCCCGTAAATTTTTTCAGAAAGTAAAGCGGCTAACAGAAGGTTTCAAGACCGGGGCGAATTCCTGTAAGAATGAAAACGGCGACCTGGTGACTGATGTCCACAGCATACTTTAATTATGGAGGGATCACTTCTCCACACTGCTTAATGGAAGCAACTCCAACAACCCTGGAGAAGATGTTGGATCCGAATCCCCAATCAATGATGATGGACGCGATGTACCATCCGACTATGACGAAATTCGGAAAGCGATAGCACGGCTGAAGATCAACAAAGCCCCCGGGGCTGACGGGTTACCAGCTGAGTTATTTAAGTACGGCGGAGAGGAGCTGGTTAAGTGCATGCACGAGCTCATCTCTAGAATATGGTCGGAAGAATGCATGAATACTGATTGGAACTTAAGTGTGCTTTGTCCAATCCACAAAAAGGGTGATCCTGCAGTCTGTGCCAATTATCGCGGGATTAGCCTTTTTAACATCGCGTATAAGGTTCTGTCAAGTGTATTGTGCGAAAGACTTAAACATACCGTCAACGAACTGATTGGACCTTATCAGTGGGCTTTAGACCTGGTAAATCCACCACCGACCAGATATTCACAATACGCCAGATCTTGGAAAAGACCCGAGAAAGAAGAATCGACACACACCATCTTTTTGTCGACTTCAAAGCCGCCTTCGACAGCACGAAAAGAAGTTGCCTTTATGCCGCAATGTCTGAATTTGGTATTCCCGCAAAACTTATACGGCTATGTAAAATGACGTTGAGCAACAGCACCAGCTCCGTCAGGATTGCGAAGGACCTCTCCGAGCCGTTTGATACCAAACGAGGTTTCAGACAAGGTGACTCTCTGTCGTGCGATTTCTTTAACCTGATGCTGGAGAAAATAATTCGAGCCGCAGAACTAAATCGGTCAGGTACCATCTTTTATAAAAGTGTGCAACTGCTGGCGTACGCCGATGACATTGACATCATCGGCCTTAACAACCGCGCAGTTAGTTCTGCCTTCTCCAAACTGGATAGAGAAGCGAAGCGAATGGGTCTGGAAGTGAACGAGGGCAAGACGAAGTATCTCCTGTCATCAAATAGACATTCGGCACATTCACGACTGGGATCACAAATCACTGTTGACAGTTATAACTTTGAAAAAGTTGAGAACTTCGTTTACTTAGGAACCAGCATTAACACCAATAACAGCGTCAGCCTTGAAATCCAACGGAGAATCTCTCTTGCCAACAAGTGCTACTTCGGAGTGAGTAATCAATTGCACAGTAAAGTCCTCTCTCGACGGACAAAAACCATACTCTATAAGTCTCTCATCATGCCCGTCCTATTGTATGGTGCAGAAGCATGGACGATGACAACATCAGATGAGAGGGCTCTTGGAGTGTTCGAGAGAAAGATTCTTCGAAAGATTTATGGACCTTTGCTTCTTTGCGACGGCGAATACCGCGTACGATGGAAGGATGAGCTGTACGAGCTGTACAAACACGTAGATATAGTGCAGCGGATTAAGAATCAGCGGCTCCGCTGGCTAGGTCACGTCGTTCGAATGGATGAAATAGCTCCAGCCCTGAAGGTTTTTGACGCGGTACCCGCGGGTGGTAGCAGAGGAAAAGGAAGACCTCCTCTGCGTTGGAAAGACCAAGTGGAAAAAGACTTGGCTATACTTGGGACTTCCAATTGGCGCCAGTTAGCACGAGATAGGGACAGCTGGCGTGCTTTGTTGACCCCGGCCAAAATCGCTTAGGCGGTTAATGCGCCAATTAAGTAAGTACTTCAGTACACTTTAGAGTAAGATTTATAAATATAATTTTATTTTAATTCATATTTTTGGCGATCTTTTTTTTTGCTGGTTCGAAGTTAGTTTACGCCAATTGTCTTCAGAGTAAACTTTTTACAATATAGTAAACTTACATTAATATACCTACACTAAAGAAAACCAAATGACAATTAACATACGTGTACATTGTTTCAAAATATGCTTCTTTTAGAAGACAAATGAGCTCTGCTTCTCTATAGTTCGTTATTTATGCGGACACTAGGCAATTTTCTTTATCTAATCCCAAAATACTAATACTTGGTCATGGAAGAAAATTTTTTAATTGGAAAAATTCTTAATCAAGCAGAACTACTTATATTATTATTTATGGTACTTTAAACTTTACGGTTGCTTAGTCAAAAATTTTGTCAATTACGAACTGATTAAAACTTAAACGGTGCGAATTTAAATAAAGTTAAAAATGAGATAATATAAATTGAATGATATTATTATATATGGTATAATTATATTTAGTTTTTAACAATTTGATGATATTTTTTTTTTTGCAAAAATAAGTGTTTTTTTGTGGTTGGTTGACAAAAACCTTTTTTTTTTTTTAACTGAAACATGAAAACGTAAATAAAAAAATTGTGAATGTGTAGAGTAGAACGGGATAATGTGGTGCACTCTTATTTGACTTGCTTGTATAGCCGTATTTTTCAACTGAATACCACGAGTGGGCGTCCATTCGAAAGATAATTACCTTGATTATATTTATGTACGTACAAAATTGTTGTAGCAATAAATCATCTTGGTGTAAATTAAATAAAAAGTGCACCACAATGGACCACTCAAAATCCGACTGAGAATCGTCAGGCTTGTCTTTTAGTTCTTTGGCTCTTATCTTATCTTGGAGACTTATTTATTTCATTAAAAAATCATATTTATAAAAAAAAGTATTTGTTTTAATACAACAGACTTTAAGAATACCATTTGCGTAGTGTGCAGTACAAAATCAATTTTTTATCTTAACTCGACTTAAGCTACTTTATTTTAGCAGTTTTCTTCTTTTTTTAACCATTCAAATTGCGGAAGATCAAATTTGTTCGAGTTATAGACGAAAGGCGAACAAAGTCGTCATATAGGTACAACTGGAATTTTAAATTAACAGTCTTTTTTTTTGCTGAGAGCAAAATATCTTAGTAAACAAACGCAAAGTAAATTTATTTAAAAATTTTTATTTTAATTTCGCGTAGGCGTGTGTTTCGATTTTTGGATAATGATGGTTAGACATAAAGCGTCATTTCCACGCAATAATCTTGATCGAAAGGGGAATAATATTTGCTGTCGCAACTGTTTTCTAATTGGCAAATGTGGTACCAGAATGTTAAAAAAATAATAATTAGTGGTTTGATTTAAGAAAGTAAACCATTGTTATGTATTTATTTATTATTCTACAAATAATTTCAAGTAAAAAATTATATATGTATATAGGTAGGTATGAGTGGCTGTCATTGCTAATCCAGCGCCTCACTTAGGCCATTAGTAGAGGCCCGTTGTGATACCACAGGCTTAACGCTTACTCCCACTTGCTGAACCATTTAGAATTCTTGGCAAAACTCGTCAAGCATCTTGGGTCTATTTCACCTAACTCTCCAAGGGGCCTAAAAACAGGTGCGCCTCGAAAGCGTTGCCTGCTTCTGGCTAGACCTGGGCAAATATAGAGAAGATGCATTACCGTTTCCTTCTCTTCATAATCTTTTGAGGTTCTTCAGCATCTATAAAAGGGTACTTCAAGACGCCCCGCATGGGTGCCTATTTGGAAGTGCCATGTTAAAGCGCCAATTCCTTGGGATATATCGTCCCGTTTTAAGGTATAAAGACTACGCGACCGTTAACTGTCTTGGCCAGGTCAGCCTAGAGATCCTACAGGTCGTGGTATGTGTCCATCTGTCGTTTGCACGAGTATATTCTTTTAAAAGCTGCTTGCAAGAGCCAAAGGGTATACCAATGCGGGAAGAATCGCTTGGTTCATACGCTATGCAAGTTCATCGGCTATGCAGTTACCCTCGATGTCCCTGAGGTCAAATGAGGTTGAGCCTGTTCTGCTTGGCCATCTCCTGCAGAGATCGGCTGTAATCCAGTACACCTTTTGATTTAATTGTAGTTGAGCTCACAACCCTGATTGCCGCTTTGCTGTCACTAAATATAAAGACATCCTTGCCTTTTAAAGAGGTCTGTAACAAGGCTATAGCCTCCTTAAAGGACAAAGAAAATCAGCCTTAAATACAATACAGTGATCCGACAGCCGAAAAGAACAGTTTAGAGATAGGTCTTGCGAAAAGAACTCTCTTCGCACTCTGCCTTTCAATTTCGAGCCATCTGTAAAGACCGTGAGACTTCCAGGTGGAGTGTAGAAGTTTCTCGACCACAAGTCCCTACCTGGGACCACAGTATTGATACAGCGCTAATGCAGATCATACCGGCTCTCTGCACTCTAAGTAGATTAAGTTTAGCAGCTCTGCTTAAGGCAGGCCACCAAACGATAGCTCCATAGAGTAGAATCGTCCTAACCCATGCAGTTTAGATCCAGCGGCAAACGCTTGGATTCAGAACCCCATCTCTTTCCAATGGCTGTTTTACAAGAGTATAGGGTCACAGAAGTCTTATGGTATCGCTGGATCATATTATTACTCTAGCTAAGTTTCATGTGCAATGTGACGCCAAGGAACTTGGCCTCCATCTTCATGTTTATTTATTTATTTATTTATTGCATAGGTCAATGAACAAAGTTCTTGCCGACTACTTAGAGCTACAACTTAGCGATAACAGAAAATAAATTAACAATAACAAATTTCACAAAACAGAATATAATAGTGAGAGAAACTCAACTTTACATAAAGAAAAATCGAGGAAGACAGAATTCGAGATCTCGTTGAATTCGCAAAGTGCACGCGACAAAGGGGCAATTCCTATAATTGGTTTTGAGCTTATCCGGATAGAATGGATTGAAATTACGTAAAGTCCTATATGGCACAAGGAAATTAATACTTTGCAGCAAAGACGGACAATCAACAGTGCCATTAATTATACCATACACAAAGGAAAGTGAAAGAACTGTCCTTCTCTTCTCGAGCGGTTTAAGGCTTATAAGAAGCAAACGCGAATTGTAAGAAGGTAAGGGATCCGAAAATTTCAAAGAACGTAGAGCAAATTTTAAAAAAGCTTTTGCACCCGTTCAAGTCTATCTATCAAAAACTGTGAATAAGGTGTTCAAATAAACGCTGCATATTCCAGTCGAGATCTAACATAAGACGAAAAAAGTAGTTTTAGAGTATATGGGTCAGTAAAATGTGTACTGTGCCGGCGTACAAAGCCTTAAACTGAGTATGCATTAGATATAATAAAATTGATGTGATTATTAAAAGAGAAATTGGAATCAAATATAATTCCAAGATCTTTGATTTCATCAACAGTCTTGAGTATTGTATTCGAAATAGAGTAAGATGTGTGCCTGATGTAACGAGCTTTAGCAAGAGTCATATGAAAACATTTTTTAATATTAAGAGAGAGATGTGACTGTTGACACCAAAGAGACAAATTATCCAAATCAGCTTGGAGGTTTGTCCCATCTGTAGCACTATTTAATACTGAAAATATTTTCAAGTCATCTGCATATAACAGATATCTGCTAAATGAAAAACATTCGCCAATATCATTGATGAATAAAACGAAGAGCAACGGCGCTAAGATACTTCCTTGTGGTACACCTGACGTGGTAATGAAAGGTTCAGAGGAAACACCATCGACTGTTACGGCGCAACGTCTATTGCTTATGTATGATTTCAACCAGCACAGGAACACAGATTGAAAACCCAAGCTAGCAAGTTTAAACAATAAGGTATTGTGTGGAACTTTATCGAATGCTTTTGAACTTGGGATCCCAGTGAAAAAGAATTTATGCAATATTCACCGAACTCTGCTAGATTAGTAACCGTGGAACGACCAGGAACAAAAACCATGCTGTTTGGTGAAATTAAACTCTTAGTCGCAAAATACATCTTCTTTTTAACTAAACTCTCAAACAGCTTGGAGACAGATGAAAGCTTAGAAATAGGACGATAATTACAGACATCATTATTTTTGCCTGCTTTAAAAGTTGGGGTGATGGTTGTCAATTTGCAATAGTCTAGAAAAGTACCTGTACATAGAGATTTATTAAATAACAGTTTAATAGGGCTAATAACCGCTGGACAGTTTTTCAAAAAAATAACTGAGAAACCATCAATATCAGTTTGACTCGAAGGCTTAACACTTAAAATTCCTTCTGATACATCGTCCAAAGTGAGATTGAAATTACCAAAGTTAATTGAAGAGGGAAAATTTAATGAAGGGACATGGTGCTTGTCTGGAGTTGAAATCGGCAAAATACACTGGGAAATAGTTGCACTGATATTGTCACTAACAAATACAAGATCTAGAATTCTGCCAAGTAAGTTTACAAAGCTGTTAATTTGGACTAGACTTAAACTTAACATATGTATTATCAACAACGTAAGATGCAATTGTTGTTGAGACATTAGTTGCAATAAGATTAGAACTTGAAAAATTATTTGACCTGGTAATTTCAGGAATATTAAAGTCACCAAAAAAGCAAACTTGATTATCGGCAATCTTGTTATGGACTAAGGAAACAATATTATCTGTATGCGCTTTATAAAGTTCAAAATTACTGCAAGGTGGAATATAAGAAACAATTAGGAATAAAGAATTAAGTCCATTTGAACCTCGAACGCAAACGCAAACGCACAATTGATCCAAAATGGGGTCATCGTTCTGAAGCGTAGTTAGAAATGCTCGAAGATTACGACGAACGGCAATTAGTACACCTCCACCTAAAGAACAGCTGGTTCTTTCAGCGTCACGATCCTTTCGAAATACGACGAACAGTTTGGAGTTGAAAAATTCTTCCTCATGGAAATTAGCATTCAGCCATGTTTCAACAAAAATAAAAACGTCGAAGTCCAAATGCGCACATGAACTGTATATAGTGTTCGATTTAGTACGAATACCACCCATATTCTGAAAATAAATTTTCAAACCTCTGAAAGATCCATTAGCAATTTCGGGCGAGGCTAAGCAATCGTATTGTTTTGAATTTCTTTTTGAAAAAAATTAAACGGCCGAAATTTTACGTTAGTAGGCCACAACAAAGGATTCAGCACCATATCAAACAGAGATTCTGCCACACCTAGTTTGAAATTTACTTTCTTCATTGATTCTATATCCGCATCTTTTTTTACGAGCTTAAAGCAGGCCAACTGGTCACGTTTGATACTGGAATTCTTGGTCACATATGAAATAATTTGATCTTCTGTTCAGACGGATTCCATTTAGTTCCGCCGTAATTACATCCGAAACCTTCCATTTCCTAGCGAAAAGCACCAGCTCCACCTTTTCTAAGTTGACGTGGAGACCAGTCAGCGGGCACATACATACCTTATAGACGGCTAGTTAATCATTTCATTCCTTTTGTCTAAAAAGCCAATTCACCACATTACCCCCTTCTATTCTACATTTTTCAAAATTTTTTCTGTAAAAATTTTATGTGTAACTGTTTTGAGGGCAGCAAGCTTTTTTACTGACCGTTTTTAGTTTGCGAATAAAACAAGCTATATGTATGTAAGCGCACGAAAGCAAATATTTTGTTTTATTGTCCAAAAAGGGCTGACTAAAATTTCTGCTGTACAAAACTTATGACCTTTCAAATATTCTTTTTGCTTCACAATATTTGCTTACGGTTGGTTAATCACCTGATTTAGTGGTACATTTCAATCTAATGCATTTGTATAAATGTATGTATATATGTATGTATATCTAATGATAAGAGCGCATTTTTAATATCACTCTCAACCGGTTTGTATGCATTGATATCATTAGTCATTAGCGAGAGCGCAGATCTACTTAGTATGTATGTAACATATGTATTGTATATGTGGACATGCGCAGATGCCCTAAGCATAAAAACTAAAAGATGATGAGCAATGAATATTATCTGTGATGGTACAAATAATTACATGGTATCAGTGATGGTGCGTAATAAAAGGTACTAATAATATATTTTAATTTGTAGTAAGTATGCATGTATGCGGTATTGGATCTATGTAATATTAAACAGTAACTATGCAAGCAAAATCTTAATAATAGAAGGTGGCCGCTGTGGACGAGTTGGTAGCGGTGCGTGCTATAACTTGATATGCCGGTGAGTTCGAGGTTCGAATCTCAGTCAGGGCAAGCAAAATCTTAATAATAGAAAAAGTTTTTTTCTAATAGCGGTCACCCCTCGGCAGGCAATGGCAAACCTCCGAGGGTATTTCTGCCATGAAAAAGCTTCTCATTAAATACATCTGCCGGTCGGAGTCGGCACAAAACTGTAGGTCCCTCCATTTGTGGTATAATATAAAAAAGACGCACACTACAAATGGTAGGAGAAGCTCGGCCAAACACTGAGCTATGTATATAGTGTACGCGCCAAAATTATATATATATAACTATGATATAACTGATATTCTTGTTTATTTTCGTCACTTACATATATACAATAAATACATTCGGCTTAAAAAACAATATTTAATTTTATTTGGCGATTTTAATGTTTAAAAGCATGCAATCTTCTGTGAAATTCTGCGTTCATTTCCAAAAAGTTCTTTATAAAAAATGCTACTTAAGAACTTATCTAGAAATTATTATTTTTTAATTCTTAATACTTGCCTTCTCAACTGCATTTCATTTGCAAAGTTCAGGTTCAAACAGCTCGGCTCGTACTTCCTTTGCTCTTTTCCGAGAACCACTCTGGAATGCTCATCGGCTGGCTATAGATTTTTATGTTGAGAGCTAGGTGCATCTCCGAATTTATGTGATTTCCGGATGTTACCGTTACACTGAAAGAGCTATAGAGATACCACAATGGACTGCCAGTGACAGTCTAAATGTGCTTCTTTTGGAAGCTATCGTATAACCTAACCTTAACCTTAAAAGTCCCTAGGGGATTTTGAAATTAAAATTTATTATAGACGGCGCAAGGTGTCGATTAAAACTTAACTATAGTTTATTTACGACTTAGATACAACCTTGAAATAACGTTATATTTTTTCCAATTAGAAAACAGTTGCGACAGCAAATATTATTCCCATTTCGATCAAGATGATTGCGTGGAAATGACGCTTTATGTCTAACCATCATTATACGAAAAATTCAAACACACGCCTACGCAAAATTAAAATACAAATTTTTAAATTAATTTACTTTGCGTTTGTTTACTAAGATGTTTTGCTCTCACAAAAAAAAAAAAAAAAGACAGTTAATTTCAAATTTCAGCTGTGCCTATATGACGACTTTGTTCGCCTTTCGTCCATAACTCGAACAATTTGATCTTCCGCAAGTTGCGTTGTTAAAAGAAGAAGAAAATTGCTGAAATAGAATAGCTTAAGTCGAGTTAAGATAAAAATGAGACTTTATACTGCACACCACAATGCCAATGGCATTCTTAAAATCCGTTTTAAAAAATTATATATTTTTATTATTATTTTATGTTAGGAGCAAGCCGCTGCATCTCCATTCCAGCATTCAACACAGTTGGAGGTTTTCTATTTATAAAGGTGCACAAATCATTAAAGAAGTAAAATATGGAAATCTTTTCCGGCCTTAAGGCAGTCTAAGGCCCTTCTGGGGGATTTTCATTCCGGAAGAGCTAAGGAACTAAAAGGCAAGCCGGATGATTCTCAGTCGGATTTTGAGTGGCCCATTGTCTGCTTATGTAATTATGGCTAAAATAAAATTCCAGTGGTCACGTGTCAATCTGCAGAATGTGCGGAGAGTTTCGCTGAATGCGTAGTAACACTACACTATGCAAGCTAAATTAAGGTGTTTTGAAGAATAAGCCCTATCTGAAAATACTTTTACAAATTTGAATCCACACAAAATATATAAGTTTATATATAATATATAATTTTAGCGCGTACACTATATAGCTCAGTGTTTGGCCGAGCTTCTCCTACCATTTGTGGCGTGCGTCTTTATATTATACCACAAATGGAGCGACCTACAGTTTTGTGCCGACTCCGAACGGCAGATGTATTTAATGAGAAGCTTTTTCATGGCAGAAATACCCTCGGAGGTTTGCCATTGCCTGCCGAGGGGTGACCGCTATTAGAAAAAACTTTTTCTATTATTAAGATTTTGCTTGCCCTGACTGAGATTCGAACCTCGACCTCGAACTCACCGGCATATCAAGTTATAGCACGTACCGCTACCAACTCGACCACAGCGGCTACTGTATATATAAGTTTATATGAATAGCAAATATTCTTGAAAATCTTCGGGATATAACCCTCGCTTTAAGGACAAGAGGGTATAATTATAGATCTTTAAGGTCGCATTGTTTACCAGCCTTTAAAATGTGTATGAATTATATACTTTATTAAAAAATTGCCTACTTTTGCAAACTTTCAAATTCCACATAAGCCACTATTCCATATAACAAAGAAATATACTTTGTGTTTGTTTATTAAGTTTTGCTGTTTCGAGACAACGAACAAAGTGTAAATTGGAAATTTCACTTGCATTTAATTAAATATAAAAATAACTACAAAGCAAATGTTATCTAACAATAAATAAATATTTAAATAACTGTTTTAGTAAAAAATAAACCAAACACTTAAATTCAAAAGTTAAGTAAATAGTTGAAAAGTTGTAGCTCTAGCGTGGCTATAAAATGAAAACGCACCCCAACGAAAGTCAGTTTATTGATCACACTCAATCTAAGAGGCAGATCTAAGTTACTTTCAAAAACAAAGATGAAGGTTTTCGCTTTTGCTATTGTTCTAGCCATAGTCGTTGCTGCTCAGGCTAAAGTAAGTAGCTTCAGAAATTCTGAAACCAATTAAAGGCGTACAAACATATATATTATTAAATATTCTGCAGTCTCCGAAATTGAGCTTGAGACAGCGTATTAAGATCACACCCATAATAACTAGGTGTCTCTTGTCAAGCGGTGCTAATCCATTTGCTGTAAGGTCACTCTTCAACGGTAATTTCGATTCAACTTCCGAACAGGCGAAATGCTTCATGAAATGCTACGTGGAACAACTGCATTTCGTTGATAAGGGCGTTCTCAATAAGGAAGTCGTCGCGGCGAAATTGACTACCGTGATTGGTGCAGATAATGCTAAAATCATTATAGATATATGCGATAAAGTAAAGGGTGGTGATACCTGCGAAAATGCTTATGATATATATAAGTGCCATTATTACGTTAGTTCCGCACTCTCTGCTTAAATTTTAACAATTGCAAAGAGTTTAAATAAAATATATGCAAAATATCTGATCGTATATCTTGTTTTTAAAATGAAATCTGATCCGTACCTTTTTCTAGGAAGAAACAGATACTTTTCAAACTGCCAGTCAGCAATATTTCTTCGTGAATTGGATAATTGGGAAAATAAAATGTCGCTGCAAACGATGTTATTCAGTATTAGTTAAGTTCCTCTAACGACCTTTAAGCGGTTTGTATTTCATGGTATTAGAATCGAATCCGATAGTCGTAAAACGACTGCGTATCAAAAACAAAAAGAAAATACTCGGCGAGCGGAAACTTTTTAGAGAATTTTGAATACTTGCAACACCTAATCTGTAGTCAAACTGGTTATCATCATAGGCGACATCAGTGATCTGATATGCACATTTTGTCGAGCCATTTCCATGTTATATTACAAATATTCAAAAATGCTCTAGCCCAAGCAGGGTTGTATACCTCTAAAAGATTTTTAAATATTCTTCAAATTAAAAAAATGTAACAAAATAATTGATTCTAAGCAACACAAACCTATATGGTAGTACGTCGTATGATTTTGCTACAACTACTATCGAATTAATCGATGTAATTAAATATTCGGGAGTTTATTTGGTGTGCAATGGGGTACATGGGGTGATTCTGGGTATGCGGTTATAGTCCCGCCTCCTTATGTATACGTTCGCTGGTCAATGTGAGCAGCCGATGCGCGAGATGCAGTAACCAATCAGTGTAAACCGTTGGGTCACGGCGAATAGAGAGTGAGCTTTAGTGGGGCTTCTGCGACATTTTCGGTTTCAGAGTCCATTAAAGTCCGCAGCGTCGGTTCACCCGGAGGTTAGGTTGTAGCGGACGTCTTGCTTGGATCAAGCGTTTCGCTATATAAAAATAACTCAAACATTTTTAGTCATCAGCAATGGGTTATTACATAGAAATTCTTGGTTTTGGTCTTGGCCCAAACGGTGAAACAATTGTAGTGCCATAAAAGAAGAAGTTAACTTTTATAACTCATATCAATTTACACATGCCATGCTTACATTCGTGAAACAAAACCAATTTTCGCGAGTTGACTCAATGACTTTCGCTCAATTTTGTGAGTCAGCTCAGTAAGGTAGCACAATTGAGTTATGACTCATTTGATAAGTGTGTTGCACTGTGCGGACCGTTATTGCGGAAAGTTACACATTTGAAAATTAGGGCCGTTTGCAGCATGCGTCAGATAAGCGCTGAGTAGTCAGCTGAAGAAAATTCTAACAGAGATGATCCAACGGCTCTTAAATGACAGCGAAAGTGATGAACGTTTTTTTCGCTAATAATTATACATCGGCCAGTGCTTCTATAAACAGCAGCAATATTTTTCAAAAGGTGTGTATCTTTTTGTGTTTTTTAGTAACCTTCCGAGAAGTTGAGATATATATAGCCAAAGTTTTCGTTCAAAAATATAACGCAATCGCAGGTTTATTCAACATTTTTTAGCTTTATTGTGCCAAGAGCAGCAGTCTGCCTTTTTGTTTTTCTTAACTATAATTTAGGCAAAGATGACTTTTAATTATAAGACTTTTAACCATATAAATATTATAAAAATATTAAAATGTGATCTCTGTACAGCAATGAAATTTACAAAGAACTTTTAAAGTACCTTTTTTTTATTATAAAACTAAAACCCTGTTAAGTGTTGTTAAAAATAAATATGAAAAAATTAAACAATTTTGATTAATTACATTTTAATGACACATAAAATCTGGTTGCATGTACAAGGTAAGTATGGAACTATCCCGCCGAACCGCCAAGCCTTCCGAAAAGTGCTAAAAGCACGTGAATTCGCATGTATGTGTAAATGCAAACACATGCACTTTCGTACATACCCTGCAAAATATGCCTGACCGAGTCTCGAATTCTTGTCAAAATTTCCATTTGGTTCCTATATATATGATCTATATATGTATATGTATTTATGTATGCTCAACGATAAATTACATGCAAATATTAATATCTAACACCAGTGTTTATAAATAGCTTTCAGAACTTTAAAATCCGCTGTGTTTTACCATAAACCATATTTATTTGAATCTTCGATTGTAAAAAAATCAGAATAACCTTAAAAATTATATTCTTTAGCGAAATGTTTATGAGTACACAATTTTTTTTGTTATAAATATGATTTTTTAACGATGCTTTAATGAAATAAACAGATGCTACTCAGATGGCGGAATTTGCGGAGAGTTTCGCTGAATGCGGAGTAACACTACACTATGCAAGTTAAATTAAGGTGTTTTGAAGAATAAGCCCTATCTGAAAATACTTTTACAAATTTGAATCCACACAAAATATATAAGGTTATATGAATAGCAAATATTCTTGAAAATCTTCGGGGATATAACCCTCGCTTAAGACAAGTATTCTTAAGATACTTTATGACATGACCACCTTTGATATCGAAACAATTTATGCAAGATTTTATTAAAAATTTCCTACATTTGCAAACTTTCAAATTCCACATAAGCCACTATTCCATATAACAAAGAAATATACTTTGTGTTTGTTTATTAAGTTTTGCTGCTTCGAGACAACGAACAAAGTGTAAATTGGAAATTTCACTTGTATTTAATTAAATATAATAATAACTACAAAGGAAATATTATCTAACAATAAATAAATATTTAAATAATTGTTTTAGTAAAAAATAAACCAAACACTTAAATTCAAAAGTTAAATAAATAGTTGAAAATTTTCCAGCCCGAACGTGGCTATAAGAAGAAAACGCACCCCAACGAAAATCAGTTTATTGATCACACTCAAACCCAGAGGCAGAAGGTTTTCGCTTTTGCTATTGTACTAGCCATAGTCGTTGCTGCGCAGGCTAAAGTAAGTAGCTTCAGACATTCTGAAACATATTAAAGGCGTAAAAAAGATATATACTATTAAATATTATAAATATTCTGCAGACTCCGAAAGTGAGCTTTAGACAGCTTATGAAGATCACGCCCACAATAACTAGGTGACTCTTGTCAAGCGGTGCTAATCCATTTGCTGTAAGGTCACTCTTCAACGGTAATTTCGATTCGACTTCAGAAAAGTCGAAATGCTTCATCAAATGCTACGTGGAACACCTGAATTTCGTTGAAAAGGGCGTTCTCAATAAGGAAGTCGTCGCGGGAAAATGACTACCGTGGTTGGTGCAGATAATGCTAAAATCATTATAGATATATGCGATAAAGTAAAGGGTGGTGACACCTGCAATAATGCTTATGAGATATTTAAGTGCCAGTATAACGTTAGTTCTGCACTCCTTGCTGAAATCTTACCAATTGCATAGGATTTGAATTAAATTTATGCAAAATATCTGATCGTATTTTTTTTTATTTAAAAGGAAATCTGGTCCGTTCCTTTTTCTAGAAATTTTTGATAGGCCTTAAGGAAGAAAGAGATACTTTTCAAAGTACCAGTCAGCGATATTTGTTTCGTTAATTGGATAATTGGGTAAATAAAACGTCGATGCAAACGAGGTTATTCAGTATTAGTCAAGCTGCTCTAACGACCTTTAAGCGGTTCGTACCGGTTTTAGAATCGAATCCGATAGTTGTAAAACAACTGCGTATCAAATACAAAAAGAAAATACTCGGCGATCGGAAACCTTTTAGAGAATTTTTAATACTTACAATACTTAATCCGTAGTCAAACTGGTTATCGTCACAGGCAACATCAGTGTTCTGATATGCTGCAAAAATTGCCTAACCGAGTCTCGAATTCTCGTCAAAATTTCCATTTGGTTCCTATATATATGATATTTATATATATGTATATGTATATATGTATTTATGTATGCTCAACGATAACTAACATGAAAAGATAATTTAACTTATGGATATTGATATGTCACACCAATATGTATAAATAGCTTTCATAACTTTCAAATCCGCTGTGTTTTACCATAAACCATACTTATTTGAATATTCGATTTAAAAAAAAAATCAGAATAATTTCACTGTGGAACATTTTTGGGATTATTGTCTGGGGGGTGAGAAATTCCAAGTCAGGGTGATGGTACTAGGTCAGTATAGTAAAACCCTTAAAGGGTTTAAATTTTTTCCTTATCTTGATGTTTTTTCGCTTAGTTGTAACATTTTGGCAAAAATGTAGTTTAACATAACTCGAGAACCACTTGTCCGATTTTGATGAAACAAATTTAGAAAAATTAAGAATTACAATTTCTATTTGTTTTTATTCAAAAAAGTGTCATTTATCGCCTTTTTTATAAATTTTCCCCAATAATTCCAGACTTCTGGCCATAAACTACTAAAAAAATAAAGTAAACATTTTTATAATTTTTTATTTTTAATTTATTTATTTATTTTTATTTATTTTAATAAATATTGCCTAGACTTTTTCGATGGTGGTTGTTCGGGACTAGTGGCATCGCATTCATCGCTATCATCAGTTTCTAAACCACACATAATATCAATGTGTGACTCCACTGTTGGCCCTTCTGCATCTCCTGAAAATTCTTAATCATCAAGATCATCCCTGTCATGCCACACAAGCTTACTCCACCAGCATGTTTTATGTGAACATTAAGAACCAGTGTTGCTGGATTTTTTATGAATTTAAAAAAAAAATATTTAAATTTTTAGGAAAAAAATACTTTTTTCCCTTCATACATTTATTTTTAACTTCGAAAGTGTTGCACATATAGGAAAACGGTATAGAAACAGATTAGAGAAACTGTAATTCTTAATTTTTCTAAATTTGTTTCATCAAAATCGGACAAGTGGTTCTCGAGTTATGTTAAACTACGTTTTTGCCAAAATGTTACAACTAAGCGAAAAAACATCAAGATAAGGAAAAAATTTAAAAGGTCATAAAAAAAAACTGACACATACGAACGCCAACCCTTTGAGGGTTTTACTATACTGACCTAGTACCATCACCCTGACTTGGAATTTCTCACCCCCCAGATTAGCTGTTGTACTGTGTTTTTAAAATGCAAGTTGGTAAATATCGTAACAGTTATAATGATATCAAGGAATAATATAAACTTTTAAATTTAATATTTATTTCATCACATGCATAAGCAAAATATTGCTTTTATCTTAAACTCTCTATTACATTTGACTTAAATATTTTCACACTTGTTCGATTTCCTTTTGCACTGAGAAATAATGTTTACATGATCTCACAACAAGCCACGTTGATGATATCCATTTTTTCAGTTAGTTAGAACCTACAGATTATGATCGTTATGAGAGTTGAGTGTTAACAGAACACATCGTACATTTTCAAAAATTTGGCATAACTCTCTAGAGTTGGTGTCCAAAAATGAGTTGGCTTGAGCAGATGCAAACTATAAAGCATCAATTCAATCGCCATGCAATGAAGTGGCTGTAGAGGAAAATTAATATGTATCAATTCTAATTATAATAGCAATGAAATTTCAATAAAGCCTCGATTATAATGAATAAATATAAAATTAAAGCACCTTTATTCTTTGTAAATTGTACATTTTTTTAGTGTTAGATGGCGCAAATTTATAACTGTGCTACTGAGTCACAATTATTTTGGGAAGTGAGTCTCAGCGTGCGGGTCATCGCTAAGAGTCTGCTTAGTAACTCAACTCAGTACTGAGTTACCCACCTGTAGTGTTTACTCGGCATTTGTTCGGTAAAAATTGGAATATGCCGTCGTCATTTGGACCATACGAGTATCATGCTGTACATTTAATTGTTTCGAAAGAGTACAGAAAATATTTCTGCATTTAGCTGAACGTTCTATGAATTTTTCTGAACTCCACCTATTCTATACATACGTCTCGATGCAAATGACCAGTTTATTGTGACTTGTTAATATTCATTATTTTTGGGTTATGTCGTTTATATTGGATATTGTTTCGGGTAAAATAGACTGCTCATCTCGTCTTGATCTTGTCGATTTTAATATGTAAAACTAAGAAAGCAAATTCAATTTTTACTGAAAATAAATATTTAAACTTTTTATTATAAATTTTAAAACTTTCTTCTGCTTAAGCTTAGAATAATGCTCTCAAGAAAAATCATAAGAAATTTTATTTATTTATTATTTATTTACATATACATATTACACTTATAAATAAATTACAGCATAATATTAACAGGGGCTATGGCGACTACGGCCTTTAGCTCACTTTCAATGTTATTTTAGCCTTAGAATACACAATATGTTTTAGTACACTTATCTAATGCGTAAAATTGTCGCATATATCTATTTATACTTAAATATTAACCAAATAGGTTTAAATAACTGCAATATTGTATATATTTACCACAAAGAGGGATAGCTTAGATTAGGTGGTACAAATAACATGATTTTAGGATCTTAAAAATGATATGTATATTATCTATACTTAAATTTATTAGCGTGTCTGTAGGGGGATAGTTAGAGAAAATGAGTTGCCTTTGGGTGTGAGAGCCCGGGCAGTTATTGTGTATGTGTTCCATATCTGCATTATGGTGGGTACAAGATTTACATGACTTATTTATATTTTTATTTCGCAAATGCTCTTGCGTGAGTCAGCTATGCCCTAGTCGTAACCGAACTATAACGTTTCTATATTTTCTAGAGAGGCTATCGCTTTCATTCTTTTAGAAAAAATCATTATTTCACTTACTTGAAAAAGTGCTTTTCCGCTTGTGTAAATTTTCTTCAGGAAATAAATATACAAGCATTTTTTTGTTGAAAGCTTTAGACAGAAATTGTTATAGAAGACATTTTTCTTTTACTTCATGGGTGTCGTTTTTCTTGAGAGCTGTGTACTAAATTTTGAAATTTTGAAAAAAAAAAAAGATGTGAGTGTTTGAACTCAAGGTAGATGTGTAAACTGTTAAATTTGCAGTATTTAGAAATATTAACCCCTATATAATACTTTACAATCTCGTTAATAATGGTTGTATCTTTAAAGGTATCATGGGCATTCAAGGGTTAAGTCAATCATACATATTTATCTTGTTTAATTTTTAAAATTTAATTTATTTTATTATTTATGTTGCAATAGTTAAAATAGGCTTATGATAGCTAAAATAAGAAACGTACACCTTTGATTCAATACTGGCAGAGAACGTACAATAATGAGAAGGTGCATTTCGTATTTGGAAACTATTCGCTGAAGAATGCTAACAGATTTGAAAGAATTAGGCAGAGGAATTTAACATTTTGATTACCAGAGAAATTTTAAAGGCGAAAAAATGTAAAAATGTATGTTAAGAAACGAAAAATACGCGACAACTAAATGTTGATAGAGACATTTGTTGCGAGTTTACTTTTAAGAAAACTTATACTTTTCTAGCTTTTTGACCAATGATTTCCTCACTTTCCCTTATTTTAATAGTGCAAAAACCTACATATTTAAGTCGTAAAAAAATAAAAATTTCCTTTATTTTGGGAAGACCAGAAACTTTTCTGTAGGAATTTTGCAAAAGAAAATGAAGAATGTAATTGCTTCCTTTTACTGGAAAAGAATTGTAGCGAATACTTAATATATGTACATATATTATATAATTAAAATAATTTATGTATATTTAAAACTAGAAAAAAAAGGAAAAATTTTAAAAAGTTGTAAAGCGGCTGGGAGTTGAACTCGGAAAAAATAGAGTAAGCAATAAATTTGTTGCCGTCATTTCACACGGTAATGCCACAGAATAAATTGGAATTTGAGTGGACAATTAAGTACTTGAGTAGCAAAATTCTTTTAACAGGACGCTTGCTCTTTCATATTTTCCGTTATTTGCATCGATCGATAAAAGACGAATGCGAAATTATTTAGATTTTGTTTATGCATCTTCATTTTATGCCAGTGAATATAACATTCAGAAAATTAATTTATTTTGTTGCAATAATTTTGATTGAATAAATGCTCGTTAATTCATATTTTGATTGAGAAAATACTCGTATATATGTTTATGCATTTATATATAAAATAATGTAAATTTAGATATATGTATATGAATACATATCTAAACAACATTTATTACATATAAATCTATGTATATACAAGTTCTATATATATCATACATTTATTTACATACATATGTACCTACATACAATTCAAAAATATGCATAATAATAATATATGTACATACACATGTCATCATTTGCACATGCGCTTCTAACTCATTCATTCTCATAAATTGGCTTCATTCATAATTTGTGCGCATCTTGCACACTTTCCCCGCTACGCGCATGTGCCGTCCACAAACCATTCTTGTTCGCGACGATGACAAAAATTATAAAATCTTCAATTTGACCATCCGCTGATGTCGAAATGAAAATTGGCACTAAAGTGCTGAAACCTCTTTCCCTTCCCACACTTGCATTGTCCACACAAAAATTATGAAGTCTGAAATTCTCTTCGCTAGTTGAAGATCGACAACAAAGTGCATAAAACCCTTTCCCTTCAAGTTGTCTTGTCTATCGTCGCAAGCAAAAAGTAAATTTGCGCGAGTTGAACAAAAGTGCGCAGCTCGAATCAAGCAAATAGTTTCACTTGCGCTTCTACCCGCCCTTGCTCCATAATCATTCTTCTTCTTCTTTTGCATGATGACAAAAATTGAAAAAGACAAATATAAATCAACCCCAAATTTGCAAATTCGGTGGCTGTTGGCATCGAACTCGTGCCAAAACAAAAACTTTCGATTATTGCTTCAACTCTATTCATCACACCACAGAGCTTCTTGCTGTCTCTTGATCTTAATTGCGGTTTTAAGCAGTTTGCTAAGAAAATTTGGATTTTGCCAATTTGTATACAGTATTTTTTGTTTATATGCGTTCAACACTTCTTCGCATCAATTTTATTCCTAATGAGAGTTTCTTTTTAATTAATAGTTCAATTTGGATTGTTATTAAATGCGCCCTATATGCAATTGGCGCTTAACAGCAGATGGTTATATTTTTATACCAAAGTATAAATTTTTAAGTAAATTTCTTCGATTATGAGTACGGGCAGATATATTTTTATGACGCTTGTAAGAGGGATGTACTGTAAACACAGATTTGTATGGCAGAGAACAAAGTACATACATAAATATAATTTTTTGCGGAGACAAACGCGAGAAATTAATTAAAATATGAAATTAAAATGTTGTTTAAAAATTTTAAAAAGTTGAACTTAAATACTGTCTCAAAAACTTCAGTAATTTATTTAAAAATAAATAAAAGGGCATTATATGGAAACTTTTCGCGAATTTGCATTTTGACAAACCGAATACTAATTCTCACAAAACATCTTAAAATTGTAATCGTGTAACAAGTGTGTGCAAGAACAATAATTTTAGACTAAATTATTACATAATTCATATTTAAAAGTAAAATAGGGAAACGAGCATGAGCACGAATTTACGAATTTGCATTGTGACTAGCCAAATACAAATTAAATAAATTCAATCTCTTAGTAATTTTTTTTCAATACCTTAAAAGTACCAATGAGGTTCATAACTCTTAAAAATCTATATAAAATAATATCAATTGCCTTTAATTAGAAATTGTCAATATTTATTTATAACACGCAGGCGTAATGCCGTCGGCAAAACCACAAACTTTTGTAAACATATTTGTGCAACATATGTACCTGCAACATTTCTCACATTAAATTTGAGCAGAAAAATGCCAGTTTACAGAAATTTAGTGAAATTCTTCTGCTAAATCTCTGTGCAATAACATTCTGGATTCCCTAGCGCGCGCGTTTCACAAATTTATTTTTATCGTATACGAAATGCACCTTCTCATTATTGTACGTTCTCTGATTGTACGTTCTCTGCCTCAACTTTAAGAGCGATACCAGAGAACGTACAATAATGAGAAGGTGCATTTCGTATTTGGAAACTATTCGCTGAAGAATGCTAACAGATTTGAAAGAATTAGGCAGAGGAATTTAACATTTTGATTACCAGAGAAATTTTAAAGGCGAAAAAATGTAAAAATGTATGTTAAGAAACGAAAAATACGCGACAACTAAATGTTGATAGAGACATTTGTTGCGAGTTTACTTTTAAGAAAACTTATACTTTTCTAGCTTTTTGACCAATGATTTCCTCACTTTCCCTTATTTTAATAGTGCAAAAACCTACATATTTAAGTCGTAAAAAAATAAAAATTTCCTTTATTTTGGGAAGACCAGAAACTTTTCTGTAGGAATTTTGCAAAAGAAAATGAAGAATGTAATTGCTTCCTTTTACTGGAAAAGAATTGTAGCGAATACTTAATATATGTACATATATTATATAATTAAAATAATTTATGTATATTTAAAACTAGAAAAAAAAGGAAAAATTTTAAAAAGTTGTAAAGCGGCTGGGAGTTGAACTCGGAAAAAATAGAGTAAGCAATAAATTTGTTGCCGTCATTTCACACGGTAATGCCACAGAATAAATTGGAATTTGAGTGGACAATTAAGTACTTGAGTAGCAAAATTCTTTTAACAGGACGCTTGCTCTTTCATATTTTCCGTTATTTGCATCGATAAAAGACGAATGCGAAATTATTTAGATTTTGTTTATGCATCTTCATTTTATGCCAGTGAATATAACATTCAGAAAATTAATTTATTTTGTTGCAATAATTTTGATTGAATAAATGCTCGTTAATTCATATTTTGATTGAGAAAATACTCGTATATATGTTTATGCATTTATATATAAAATAATGTAAATTTAGATATATGTATATGTATACATATCTAAACAACATTTATTACATATAAATCTATGTATATACAAGTTCTATATATATCATACATTTATTTACATACATATGTACCTACATACAATTCAAAAATATGCATAATAATAATATATGTACATACACATGTCATCATTTGCACATGCGCTTCTAACTCATTCATTCTCATAAATTGGCTTCATTCATAATTTGTGCGCATCTTGCACACTTTCCCCGCTACGCGCATGTGCCGTCCACAAACCATTCTTGTTCGCGACGATGACAAAAATTATAAAATCTTCAATTTGACCATCCGCTGATGTCGAAATGAAAATTGGCACTAAAGTGCTGAAACCTCTTTCCCTTCCCACACTTGCATTGTCCACACAAAAATTATGAAGTCTGAAATTCTCTTCGCTAGTTGAAGATCGACAACAAAGTGCATAAAACCCTTTCCCTTCAAGTTGTCTTGTCTATCGTCGCAAGCAAAAAGTAAATTTGCGCGAGTTGAACAAAAGTGCGCAGCTCGAATCAAGCAAATAGTTTCACTTGCGCTTCTACCCGCCCTTGCTCCATAATCATTCTTCTTCTTCTTTTGCATGATGACAAAAATTGAAAAAGACAAATATAAATCAACCCCAAATTTGCAAATTCGGTGGCTGTTGGCATCGAACTCGTGCCAAAACAAAAACGTTCGATTATTGCTTCAACTCTATTCATCACACCACAGAGCTTCTTGCTGTCTCTTGATCTTAATTGCGGTTTTAAGCAGTTTGCTAAGAAAATTTGGATTTTGCCAATTTGTATACAGTATTTTTTGTTTATATGCGTTCAACACTTCTTCGCATCAATTTTATTCCTAATGAGAGTTTCTTTTTAATTAATAGTTCAATTTGGATTGTTATTAAATGCGCCCTATATGCAATTGGCGCTTAACAGCAGATGGTTATATTTTTATACCAAAGTATAAATTTTTAAGTAAATTTCTTCGATTATGAGTACGGGCAGATATATTTTTATGACGCTTGTAAGAGGGATGTACTGTAAATACAGATTTGTATGGCAGAGAACAAAGTACATACATACATAAATATAATTTTTTGCGGAGACAAACGCGAGAAATTAATTAAAATATGAAATTAAAATGTTGTTTAAAAATTTTAAAAAGTTGAACTTAAATACTGTCTCAAAAACTTCAGTAATTTATTTAAAAATAAATAAAAGGGCATTATATGGAAACTTTTCGCGAATTTGCATTTTGACAAACCGAATACTAATTCTCACAAAACATCTTAAAATTGTAATCGTGTAACAAGTGTGTGCAAGAACAATAATTTTAGACTAAATTATTACATAATTCATATTTAAAAGTAAAATAGGGAAACGAGCATGAGCACGAATTTACGAATTTGCATTGTGACTAGCCAAATACAAATTAAATAAATTCAATCTCTTAGTAATTTTTTTTCAATACCTTAAAAGTACCAATGAGGTTCATAACTCTTAAAAATCTATATAAAATAATATCAATTGCCTTTAATTAGAAATTGTCAATATTTATTTATAACACGCAGGCGTAATGCCGTCGGCAAAACCACAAACTTTTGTAAACATATTTGTGCAACATATGTACCTGCAACATTTCTCACATTAAATTTGAGCAGAAAAATGCCAGTTTACAGAAATTTAGTGAAATTCTTCTGCTAAATCTCTGTGCAATAACATTCTGGATTCCCTAGCGCGCGCGTTTCACAAATTTATTTTTATCGTATACGAAATGCACCTTCTCATTATTGTACGTTCTCTGGCATAACCCCACAAAAAATAGTCCAGCAGTGTTTAATTGTACGATCTTGGAGGAATGCGCTCTCCAAAAGTTTCCTTCAATAAATTGATTGTTTCGTTAACTGTATGGCATGTAGCGCCGGCAAAATGAAAATCATATTTGGCAACTTTAATGACAAGCTATATATTGAGGGCTTCGTTTGATGGCAGATAATTTCAAATTTCATCTGTATTTATATTATTTATGTACTTTGCTCGTATTTCCGTCGCTTAAGTTTAAAAGTTATGTCAGAATGAAGCGCAGAAACCAATTATTAAGAAATTTTAACAAATTTTAGATGAGCATATTTGTAATGTTTGTTCTTTTGCAGATCCCTCAATTGAGCAAGGAGGAGGAGCATAAGTTTGATTCAGTAAACAAAAAATGGCTGGAGCTGCACTTGCTAACGATGATTTCATACTGTCTGGAAACAGCGTAGAATGCTCTGCAAAGTGCTATGAAGCGTGTTAAAAATGACATTCTCTATAAGGAGGTCATCCTGAAGTATCTGTATCCTTTGAAGGTTAAGATTAACATCATTTTAGAGATGTTCGATAAAGCGAAGATGTACGGATATCTGCGATACTGCTTTAAAAGCGTATACAAGTGTTATCATCACAGCAGAGCCGCAAATGGCATCAATTAAAAGAAGGTGGAATAAAATGTATGCAAAATACGAGGCCGGTTTAATAAGTTATTGATTTTTGAGCAGAAAAGCGTTCCATTTCTCAATATAATCGGCTATTAACTATATACACTTAGCCCAACGTTTTTTAAATTTTTTATTATTTCCAAACAATAACCTTCCTCAAGACTATCAAAATAGGCGTTTGTTTCTGCGATGACTTCTTCATTTGACCCAAAACCTCTTAGAGGTTTCCTGGAAAGTTTTCCGAGAGTTTTGAAAATTTGCATTTTGTTAGATTTTTCCGAATTTCAACTTTGCCACCTTGTTTACAGGAAAAACATATGTATCTACACAAAATAATTGTTGAGAAAATGTCCTACAATTTATGTCAAAACCTTTTGCTTTTCCTAAAATCAATAGTTACGGCGTACGAGCGCCGTAAAGTGTAGTTCAACACACGTTTCGGCAGAAAAACTCATTTCCACAGCACCAAGAGGTAGAGAAAGCGTCGTGTTTTTTTATCCAATAACTGAACTATTAATTTATTAGTAAATTTTTTCCTAATATCTAATCATCATAGTCCTCAGCATTAGTAAAAAAAAACGGAAGTTACCAAGTCGAATTCAATTCATTTATACCAACACAACTTTTCCGTCGTTAAATTTTCTGTAGAAGATGCAGCCATCGAACCATTGGAAAATTGAGTAGAGTAAATTACTTTCGAAAACTAGTGAAGTGTAGAGAAAATATTTGTTAAATGGAAACAGAGAATGCAGCAATGTCCAAATCCATTCAAGTTCCAAATCATATACTACGTTTAATACGGTTTCATCGAATACACATCAATTCGAAACGCATGTATAAACTGATTTTAAATACGCCTTAAAATGCTTTAGTGAATTCACTCGCACTCACTTTATCGGTACTTAATTTCTCGCTTCGGTTAGAAAGAGTATATAAACGAATAGATTTATCGATGTGAAATTCAAATCAGCTGTTAAGCTTACAATATGGTTTCGCTGGGCACGCTTTAAAGTCGAATGTATAAACAGAAACAAATAAAGTGTATTAAGTGGATACGATTTCCGAGAATGCTGCGTATAAACAAGGTAATAGATGCAAATGTCCAACATACGCAATCTAATTAAAATTTAACAACACCAGTTTCTTTTAAATTAATTCACATGTTTTGCAAATATTCGTCATTTTAGTCTTAATTTTTTATCAAAAATAATAGAGAATTGTATTTGTAATTATTAATTAGAGTATATTAATTTACTTATTTTCAATTCGTTGTATATATTATTATATAAATTTAGTACCAATCTGTGCTAGAACTCGGAGATTCTGTGAAAAATGTGCACGATACATCAGAAAATATTTCAAAGTTTTAAGAAAAGTCTTGTTTTGTCAAAATTTTTTATAATTTGCCACTATAGGCTAAAACTATTAGAAAGAATAATCAATTATTTTCCATTCCATTATATTTTCTCTTAAATTAACTAATATTTTGTATTTAATTCTGCAACTTGTGTAAACGGCCGTTTTGCATGTACGACGTTTCATAAAGTTGTTAAGTAATAATTTACAATTGTATAGCTTAGTGTTTGGCCGAGCTTCTCCTAAAATTTGCAAATTTAAATTAATACCATTAGAAATAATAATCAATTTACTTTGGGTCCATATTTTTTTCTTGTAAAAAGAATTATATTTCAACTTTTAGAAATTGCCCCATTGCTTATACAGAATACATGCACTGCTTTTTATATATTTGCAAGTAAAGTATAATTTTTTTTTAAATATTCAATAATTGCAAATTTAAATGAACTTTATTAGAAAGAAGAATCAATCATCTTTGTGTCCATAATATTTTCCGGTTAAAAAATGTTGTTTTTAATTAAATTTCACAACTTTTGAGAAGTGCTTTATTGCATGTGCACACTGCATACGAGTATACGACATTTCAGAGAGTTGTAAGCAAAGTATTGATTTTAGAAAAATGTTCAATAATTTCAATTAGATATGGATGTTATAAATATGATAAATGAATTATCTTTCAATCCATTATATTTTTTTCAAATTTAATAAATATTTTTTATGAAAATTTTTAAATTTTGAGAATTGCCTTATAGCATGTGCACAGTACATATACGGCATTTCACATACATAGTTAGAAAGGTGTAAATTTTTCAAAAATGTTCAATAATTGCATGTTATTATGTTCATGTTATTTTCTTTTAAAAAACTTAATATTTTTATTTATTTCTTTTATTTTCTCATATTTTTAGTAAGATTTACCGGATCGATATGGACTTCTGCAGGTTGAAGGATGGCGTTCCTTGGAGGACCAACACTCAACCTATATATGAGGACATATGTTAAGATAAATATAACTTATATTATATCTACTTATAACATATAAATATAATTTAGACCAAAGTATAAATTAATTGCTTTGTATATTTTTTTTTTTGTTAACTGAAAATGTTAATACTTTTACTCATTAAATTAAGTTTACTCATTAGGGTGCTCTAATTATGCTAGTATGTTCTGCATGTTTAATTGAGTCGTTGTATTTTATACTAAGAACATGATGTAAATTGATGAAAAATTGCTAAATAAAATACTTGAATAAAATAATGCTTTTTTGGTTAAAAGGAATTTTAATAACCTTAAAAAATCTAATAACAAATGAATAAATAAAGTGGTTAGCATTAGCAGATAAATAACAAAGCCGGTAACTATAAAACAGGTACTGCTAAAAAACAACTAACAGACTTTGTAACCATCAAAATTTTCAGGATAATCCCAGACCATTTAATCCACGACTTCTTAAGAACTTTTTGAAATTACCTCTTTCCTATTTCTGATTAAATGATGATTTATTGACTCGAACTTTTTAAGGAAAATTTCGGACATACTTTGTGACCATTTTGGACTAGCAAGGTCATGAAATATTTCCTATTTCTCAACTAGTTTGAGATCATTACAAGGCCATATTAGGATGGAGAATTTTCCAAGAAAAATTTAGGTAAAAATGTGAAATTTTCTGTCTAATTGTTTTTCTAGCTGTATCCACATTTGTAGCTTATTTTGTTTTTAGCTTTATGGCAAAATCTTCTTCACTACCAAATCGTTCGTAGATTTAGTTAGCTCTAAATGAACCTTGATCTTTGACAAAAAAAAAACCACTAAAGATAATAAAGAGATGATGATAAACAAACATATGTACATACGTATAAAAGTAAGCTTTAAGGGATATTATTAAATTTTGACCGCTATGATCCAGTTTGAATCTCAGTCAGGGCAAGCAAAATCTAAATCATAGCATAGTTATTTTCTAATATCGGTCACCTCTCGGCAGGCTATGGCAAACCTCCGAGGGTATTTCTGCCATGAAAAAGCTTCTCATTAAATACATCTGCCGTTCGGAGTCGGCACAAAATTGTAGGTTTCTCCATTTGTGGTAGAACATAAAGACGCATACTACAAATGGTATGAAAAGCTCGGCCAAATACTAAGCTATATAGTGTAAACAAAAAACTATGGCCGCTGTGGTCGAGTTGGTAGCGGTGCGTGCTATAACTTGATATGCCGGTGAGTTCGAGGTTCGAATCTCAGTCAGGGCAAGCAAAATATTAATTATAGAAAAAGTTTTTTCTAATAGCGGTCACCCCTCGGCAGGCAATGGCAAACCTCCGAGGGTATATCTGCCATGAAAAAGCTTCTCATTAAATACATCTGCCGTTCGGAGTCGGCACTAAACAGTAGGTCCCTCTATTTGTGGTATAATATAAAGACGCACACCACAAATAGTAGGAGAAGCTCGGCCAAACACTGAGCTATATAGTGTACGCGCCAAAAATTATTATTATTTAATCATATCAATCAATTTGTTTAACAATCCAGTATGTAAAAGAATGGAGGTAAATTTTTGGAGTTGAGAATTTTATATATTTTAGAAGAGTGGTGCCATTTAAAAGACCCCTTGAAAGATAATATTCGGCGCGTTATTGCTGACATACGGCCCCAATTGCTGCAAAAAGTGTTCGGAAATTCGGAATATATTCGAGCCAGCCGCGGCGATCACTTGCCCAAATCATTTTTAAAAAATATTGGCCGACCCTTATCTTTATTATAAAGCTTAATTCTTGGCCATAGCATTAAATTATGTGCGTTTTATTTCTTCTTAAAAACCACATGTCTAAATTTATAATTTAAGTAACAAAAACTTAAAAACGCACTAACTGTTAACATATGTGTATGAACCTGCGAACAAATGCTACGAGGAAATTTTGAACTTCAGTAAAATTGGCGTTGACAATGAAGAAGTTATCCAATTTCTTTTCGGTCCATCATTGGGCGAACACAAAGTTAAGGAAGTAGTTGCAAACTTCAATGGTGCAAAGGGCACCGATGCTTGTGATACTGCTCTCCAATTATTGAAATGTTTTTATACTAAAGCAGTTATTGCTTAAATATTGATAATCGCAAAGAGGATGAATACAACTATTGCAATATAATGTAAATATTTATAACAATGAAGAATTCAATTCTAAAAAGGTTATACATAAATTGTGCCCATTATAATGCAACATCGTCTATGAAAATTTGTAAGAGGTTTTCACGGTAAGCCTCATTTAAATACATCTTTTTTTTTATCCTCAAAGAGATGTATTATAAACCAATTTGAAAAAAAAAAAATTACAAATTATCAGTCATCTACCAATAAGTTCATTGCCTCCTCTGATAATTCCAAGTGTTTCTTCTCCTTCAGTATTCTCCTACTTGTGATTGCGGGATCAGAATTGGCGAGCAGATCATGAAATATGTCTTCACATCCTGTTAAACTCTTGAAGACGTGTATTGTACTTACTGACAAACTTTTTCAATTTATCTTTTATGTTTGGAAATATTAAACTACTTTTCACTCCATGCTCATGATCAAGCAATTCCAAAACATCCTCCACGTTTCTAGTTTTACTCTGTTGCATCAACTCATGCAGTTCCTGATAGGAAATTTTAATGTATTCCATAATTCTTGACTGTCAAAATTATAATTATATATTCTGATGTAATATTCGAACCATTAAAACACTTATATGAAAAACGCATCAGAAAGCAATTAAATGTAGTAAATGAAGGGAAACCACAAAATAAAAACAATACAAATAAGCGCGCAATAACGGATTATTTCACCCACCTACCTAGACGTAAAAACAAAGGGGGAGAGAGAGAGAGCGAAAGAGAGAGAATAAAATAGTAAAACAACAGAGAGAGAGAAAGGTACCACCACAAGCTAAAAGAAAACACTATATAAAGACGGACACACATGCGGACCAATATCAAACCGAAAACCAATATGATTAAATTATTCAATAAGTGATTCCGAGAATTTCCGTTCTATTTCTATGGAATAAATACTGAGAGTGATATACTAAAATCGCTATAATTCCCAGGAGGGCAGGTATGGGCAGCTGATTTTTTCACAGTTCGTTGAAAACAAATTATGTAACATTTCTGTAGTGGTTTAGAACTGGGACTCTCTGGGACTTTTTAGATATTGCTTACCTAACCCAAATTTAAAGGAAAAATGGATCTTTAGTCGGGTTTTCGCTCTAAAAAAGGTGCATATGAAAATGTCTCAAACAACATTCCTTTTTTTTACAGAAGATACTTGTCCGAAGGCAGATTTTTTTTCCGAATCAAAATATCTGTCACCAAAATCAAATGAGATCATTTTGAATACAGCCCTGAAATCCCCTCTTTTCGTGAAAATGTTGTATATACATATGTATGTGTTTTTTTGTTACTTTTCCACTAGCCGCAACACAGTGTGACGTCATTCGAAAACGGGTATCTTGTTGATTAGCCACGTCAAAAAACTTTTGTTATCTTTAAATGCTTCCATCTTATTTCGAAGTTTTGTTGGTGAAACGTACTTTTTGGAAAATGAACAATACTTTGGTGCTAAAAATTATAGCTGACATTTCAGAGATCCCAACATATTCTTCGCAGATTCCTTATACCCAAACGGCAATGATAAATCGTAAAACAATTGTTTCTTGTCTGTTGGTGTTGACCAGTTTCCGGGCCACCCAGTCGTTGGGTTTTATGGCGGTCGGGTGTGCTGAAATGATGGAATTCACAAACGCGCTGCCCACACGGAGTGGAATAGCCTTGATGCAGAATAGCAGATGTATCTCTGAAACTCACATGACTATGTATGTAATTATGTACATATATGTACATAAATATATATAAAATTACCTGTTTACGCCTATGGCATAACTAAATTTTTGAAGAGCCACCATGCAAAGGCTGCTTCCATTTTTGTGACACAACCTTTGTTTTCCCTAAGAGATGTTACTTGACATTGCTGTGGGGTTATTTTTATTTTTAATTTTTTAGATTTGTTTACTCATGACATCTCATGCTTAACGTATAAGCATTAGCAACTTTTGAAAAATATGTCTCGTAGCAAACTGGTTGCGGACGTGTGGCATGCAACACCCTTAAGCTTTGCTCATTTTACTTGCAACTTTCGTAAAATTAAAGTTTTCGCTTTGACAAGCATTTCTATTGGTGATGTCTGATGTGCCGTTGCAGCGACTTGCAGCGGTAGAGGGTGCTTTGGTGTCCGATGTGTACACAAGCAATTTGTCTACTTTAAGCGGAGGCTTACATACATAGATATATATTAGTGTGTATGTATGTGTTGTTTTTAACTCATTTGACTATACATATTTGTAGTGAGAAATAACACGAATGTTAGAGGAAAGGCTCTACGGTGTGTTTGGGTGAAAATTTACTTGTTTGCGCCTGCTAAGAGATAGCAGCAGAGAGAGCATCAAAGAAATCTTAACAGCATCACATTACACTACATGAAGTTGGGCTAGCTGCCATGTTGCAAGTATATACTCGTATGTTTCAACCTGATTCAGACTCACACTACTGCTTTATGGCTTGATGATGTTTAATTTGACACCGCCCACGTGCTTGCATAATTTTACTTTCAGTGCTACAAAAAGAAAAAGAAAACACCTCGCTTTAAGACCTACAACGCTTCTCCAAGAGGCGCCCACGTTTAGTGGCAAGTAAATATAATCACGTACACTAATTAGAACATCACTGCAATTCCATGCCCACATTTATTACTTAATATCTACCACCTTTTTTTTGTTGTTTTTTGCTTAAACTATGTACGAGTATTTAGGTTAAGCACAACAGCGAATACGAACCTTCGAAAAGGTATAATTTGGCGGAACGCACATAGGGGAAAATTGAAGGTTGCGTTGTAGTTATTTCTCTCATTACAAATTCGGTAGTGCACATACTTACATATATTTCAACTTTTTCAAAACTTTCTCCACAACCCTTTCATTTGCATCACAAACATTTTCATTAAGACACAAAGTTTTGCGTGGCAACTAATAAATTATTTGAAGTAGTAAGAGCGTTTTAATTACATAGTCAGTTGGGTGAAAGCTGAGTTTCTTTGATCCAAAGTACAATACGTTAAGCATTTTTCTTCATGTCAGTGATATGTAAGTGCGCTTTTTTTCTTACTCTTGATGCGCGTTTACGTTTTTACTATTGCCAATGCAAGCAGATAATAATGGCATTAATTTTTTATTCTAAGGTGATTTAAACGAAATTTGTTTAGGCTCGAAGAAGAGTAAATTGAAGTACGCAAAGCTTATTTAGATAGCAAAGCTTCTTACTATGTGCGGTAAGATATAAAGCGCTGTGCTAATTTTCCTATTCCTTCTGAAGGAAGTTTTCTTTAGGCATTTGTTCTTTAAGATGAAATAAAACGCATATAATATAATGCTATGGCCAAGAATTTAGCTTTATTATAAAGATAAGGGTGAACGCCGCGGCTGGCTCGAATAAATTCCAGCCGAGAGGCCCAATTTTTTACCACTTTTTGCAGCAATTGGGACCGTATGTCAGCAATAACACGCCGAATATTCTCTTCCAGGGCGTCAATCATCAGGCTTATCTGCGTAGGCAAGCGAGTTCACATAACCCCACAAAAAAAAATGTTCAGCGGTGTTAAATCGCACGATCTTCGCGGCCACGCAACAGGCCCACGACGCGAGATAATGCGCTCACCAAAAGTTTCCTTCAATAAATTGATTGTTTCGTTGGCTCTTTAGCATGTAGCGCCGTCTTGTTGGAACCAAAGGTCATCCACATCAATATCCTCCAATTCAGGTACGAAAAAGTTATTAATCATGGCTCCATAGCGCTCCCCATTGACTGTAACATTACGGCTGGCTAAAATTTTTGAAGAAATATAGATCAATAATTCCCTCTGCCCATAGAGAACACCAAACAGTGACTTTTTCAGGACGTAACGGCGGTCTCAACAATGGCTTGTGGATTATTTTCACTCGAAATGCGACAATTTGATTTATTAACGTACCCATTCAACCAAAAGTAAGCTTCATCGCTGAACAAAATTGTTTGTGAAAATTGGGATCGGTGGCCATCTCGTTTTGGGCCCATTCACCGAACGTGCGACAGACAAAAGTCAGAAGAATTTTATTCAAGTAAAATTGATGAGATTTTTGCACACTTATAACTTTCGTGTTTATTGTTTTTGTTGTAGGTTTATATGAAAATACAAAAATTACACTTTGTATATGCTAACTTTGACACTTTTGATGAACTAAAACTGTGTTTCCTTCGCCTTCTTTTTATAAAATATTTAAAGACCGAAATAGTTTTTTATTAATTAAAAAAAAAAAAAATTTAGAGCGCCGCGCAGTTAGGTTAACGCTTCGGCTACCTACTAACAATGTCGAGGGTTCAATTCAGCTCAGACAATTATTTCGCACAATTTAATTAAAAACAGAATATTTTTTTCTTAAATTTTTAGAAAGTTTATAATCATTTTTAGTATTTGCATATATTTATTTCATTTGAAAAATTGACTTAGCCTCCCTTCTTTAGGAGTAACTCAAACGACTGACGACAGAATCGTCACCTTTGCTCACGACCTTTATCACGACACCACTCTTAATACAAAAAATTCATTCTTAAGTTTCAAATTAAGCAAAAGGTGTAATATTAACCAAAATATTCAGCTGCAAAGGTAATGCATACATTTTATTACGCGCCTGGAAAAAGCATTGATAAGCGCAGATCACGTTCGCTAACTATTAAATGAGGCTACTGAGTTGAACAGTTGTATAAACTCTTGTCATTTAATTAAGTAAAACAATGTTCAGTGAGCACACGAATGTGGTCATAAAGAAGCTAATCGTGTCAACAGAATAAAAAAATAATCAGTCAGAAGCGCCCCGGCAGTAGAAAAAGGGGAAAGTAACCAGTGCAAAATGAATGCATAGCGGGTCGGTTGATTATATATAATGCAATCAGTGCGATCTATTTAAAATAAGATTGAATAAACTTCCAGTATAATTTACACTAGATGCATTTTACATTTTAAAATCAATACTTTAATCATTATTGTTTAGATAATAATATTAAAAGTTGATAAAATTACTATTGCCGACTTGCTTGAAAATCTTGGAATCTGGAAATAATATGTTTTTGTTCAAAAAAATGTCTTCTTATTGTTAAAAAAATTAGCCAGTTCAACTTTAGTGATGAAATAATAAAAAGTCAGCACTCATGAATATGTGGGAATAGTATAGTATGCCAAAAACCTGTTAACTTAAAAATTTCTAAAATTAGTAATAAACACCTACTATTTACATACATATATTAAAAATGGTACTAGATATTTTAATTTTTTATATACTGCCTTATAACTATTCATTTGAGAACTAGTTTGACACTATATTCTTACCATCTTAAATATAATTAGACTCAATAATATTGCGATCTGAGTTTCTGCAAAGGGCGATAATTTCCACTTCCTATAACATCACTATTTTAAAAAGAGACTGTTAAAAGCATTGCGTTAGGATAGATGGAGAACCAGTAGCACCTTCCAATGTAATAGTTCGGCGCTAGGTTTCGAGCTAGCACAATTTACTGCAGGGGCGCAAGTGTTAGCGTTTGTGGTAAGCAAGTTTGTTTTTTTATTTTTAATGTGGCTCAACGTCTCCTTACGCCGCAGATGAAAGGCACAAAAATATAATGTGCGCGTAGGCGCACAAATAAGTATGACTTGATGTTGTTGATGCTGATGTTGATGTTGATGTGACGGGTTGTGCTTGAGCTGTGCTGTCGAGTGAAGTGAAGCGCAAGTGCTAATGTGCTGATAAGCTTTATGACGCCTTGCCTTGCATGCGGTCGCCAGTGAAAAACAGTAGCCATTTCACAATTGCTCTCACCTAGCCTTTAGCTTTTACTTACCATACAAATTTTGCTTTGCTATCAAATTTACTGGCACTTTAGCTTTGCTTTGTTTATCACGTTTGTGCATTTTTTAATTTACCTGTTCGCTGTTTTATTTGCTCCTCGCTCTAAGCTTTTATTGCACGAGACCGCAGCCGGTGTCGACCGCAAAGTGCCATTTCGACACGACAAGACCGCTTTAGGCGCCATTTTCCATTTGCGGTCGCTACTCTTCGTTGGGACTGTCGTTTGTCGTTTGACGTTTGCAGCTGTTTCCGTTTCCGTCTGATAATGAACCTTCTAGGAGCTGCATACATGTGGAGTGGGTTTGTGATTTTTAGCGCTTGTATCTGTATGTGTGCGTGCTGTTTGTCGACTAATTTTATGTTTATTACTTTACTAAATTTAAATTAATAAAATTACTTTGAGGCGCCTAAGGATTTTTTTAAAGTAGGAATAAGGTTTTTTTTTTGTTTCCACGCGCACTTTTAGATTTTTGAGTGCTTTTGCTGTTTTGGTTTTTTGTTAATTTTTTTTATTGTAATTGTCAGCAATCGCTTTATTGAAAATTATGTTGTCTTCGTGCGCCGTTTGCGGTAAACGTTTTGCAGTAAAAAATGTACTTTATTAAAACGAGAAAAGCTGAAAACATATTTGAAAACAAAATTTATTTAGCATATTTAATACTTAGCAAAAATGAGATGGTAAATTGTAATTTTTTTTGGTTATTTAGTGAATTTATGCGCTGATCTTATTTATATTGATTAGGACTTAAACATTTTCCTTCTACATTATGTAATTTCAAATTTGAGCAATTAATTTTTTATTATTAAATATTTATAACATTATTTTTATAAGCACTTTCAGATTTTCTATTTTTCAAACTGTGATACATTTTTAATAGGGTTTTCTGGTCTAGAAATAAAAAAAATCGATTTTTAAAGTTTGCCTATTTAAGAATATGTGTACAAGAGGATTTTTCAAAATTAACTTTCTCGAAACTGTCTCTTTCAAAACGATACCCACGATTTCGCAGGTTCTACAGAACCGATGCACTTGAAATGTTAAGAGAGTCTTCTTTATAAACTTTTCTTCGTCTGGAAGTATCCTCATCCCCAAATTAAATTTTTACTATTTTTAAAAAATTCTAAAAGGTCAAAAAAAGTTGTAAAAAATGGATTTTTTTCCGGCAGTCGCCATTTCGTGAAAAATTTGTTCACCAACTTTTCTGTAGTTCCAGACATTGCGACATTATTCTAGATTAATAATCTTTGTTTTTTTTAATTTTTAGGAGGGTTGAAATCGTGGGTATGGTCACGTGCCAATTTTTTGAGACCCCCTACTACATCAACTAATTTATTCGAATTTTCAACTTTTTTTTTATTTTTTGATATTTTTCTGTATTATTGTAATATTAATAAATAACTAATAAAAAAATATGTTAAATAAAAATAGTTACTGCCTTTTTCTTACGACACTTCAAAAATTACCTGAAATTCATACCTCTTCACCAGAATACCCCCTAAAAGGTTTCCTTGGTCTAAACATCTGAAATGCAGCTGAAAAATAGTTTATGGAATTAACTATCTTATTTTTCTCAATACAACCAGTTCAAGAGTTACTAGAAAAATAAATTGATGGGAACAGTTAATCAGAGGTTAAGCTATATTCTTAAGTAAAGTTTTGAAGTTTCTTAATTATCGCTCATGGCAGAAATTTGATTTTTTATTATACTTTTTTTTTCAGTCACAGTAACAAAGCAAATCTTCGAAATCTTTTTATAGAATTTGCATTCAAGCCATACCAAAAAATGCAAAAACGCTTAAATCCCAACAAAAACTAGGTCACTAGGTGCCTGCATGGATTCCATATATATGCAATTAAATGTAAGCACATGCATACATACATACATATGTATGTGCATGTGAATGTTAACACGCGACAGCGTATAAATATCCTTCAAAACGATGTCATGAAATTTGGAAGCTTAAAAATGCATAGGAAATGTAATCGAAAATGTTGCATGTATGCAGACAAAAAAAAAACGTTGCATATGGTCAGCTAAATAGAATGCAAAAATCTGTTAAAAATAAAATCAACACAGACCTACGAAAAACTCAGCGAAAAATGTAAAAATGGCATTTTCAAATCACATTGATAAAAAAAACTACTTGCCGTGGAATGGAGTTGGGAAATTGAAAAAGCATAAACGTTAAAACGAAACTACCTTTAAAAAGGGAAAATTGCACAAAAGTAAAAAATATAAGTATTTGATCTATTGCAACGAATTTCCTATACACATGAAAAAATCAAAGACAAAAAAACTTTGACACGAAACTGAAAGAGTATTTAGGAAGATAATTTGGTAGAGTGACATTGAGCGGCGCACACATTCGAAAGGACCTCTTCAAGTCGTTTGAGACCAAATGAGATTTTAAATTACGCACCTCATCTTTCTGCGATGAGTCAGAATAATTTTCGATTAGTGTATACATTTTTTTTCAAACAAAATTCTATTTCTAAAATCAAGTCAAAGGCACTTGCTAAAGGGGCTTCCAAGTTGCGAACTGCCCTGACGACCAGCGTTCGTAAATACTTAGTTAACAAATGAACGAGCTTCATGCGGGTCGCAAATTGGTCGAAAGTTTGCAAGCAAAATTCACATTTAATCTTTATAGTTTTTATTTGCTTCAAACTCACAAGTCACTTAGTATGAATGCAATGAACTTATTCATTCAACTGTTTACACACACACACTTACACAAATTTCTCAAATTTTCGTCCAGGCCCAGTACTCAAACAACTTACATCGAAATGAACAAAAGCAAAAAAAAAATACAAATATTAAAAACCTGCTCATACACTTTTTCGCTTTTGCCAAAAATTGACATGCCATTCAATTTAAGTGAAAAGTTTGCACCATTAACGTTGAAATTTAAGTTGACAGCCGTAATGGCGGTGAGGCGGTGTGTAGACGCCGCAAAGTATACATCATTTGTTACTTTACAAATATTTCTTATTTAACAATTCGTGTATAACACGCTTGTTTACCAACGAGCGGCATATTAGTCATTTGTGTGGCGAAGAAGTTTTCGTGGGCGCAAAATGACCGTTTTTCAGCGTTGTTGCACGTCACTCGACAAAAGATTGCCGGTATATAGTATGTAAAATGTTGATAATAAATAACTTGCTCTTTTTGCCTGCTAAAGATTTTTTTATTTTTCTTTATATGCGTCTATTTATGCGGGAAGGAAGTGAGGGTAAAGAAATCAAACAGTAAAAATTAAATTAAAAAGCATACAAATGTAAAGTCTTTTCAAGGAGGGGAGTTTTTCGTAATCACCCTCCATCAAAGTTGCAAACCGCAAGCGCGCTGTCTGCGATTGCCGCTATTCGCACTTGGAGCGCATGTGGCAAGTAGTTGGACGTGTTTTTGTATTTTTTTTTATATTTATTTTATTTAGCTTTTCATGGGCAGTCACTTCTACTGCTTCGCTTGACATATTCGCTTAATTTTGTGGTGGACTTAATGGGTATTTAGTACCTCATAAATTAATATTTAAAAGCCAAGAAATGTGTCTTATTAGCAAATGGCACTTAGAGTAAACGACAGAAGTTTGATATTTGTTTATGTTTACTGCTTTGGAAAATACAAGTACATAGGAAGTGGAAGTCCAACAATGCAGAAAGCAAAAAAAATTGTTTAGGCAATTGTATTTAAGCGCTGGCTACGAGGCTTGCTGTGAACACGAAATTCTCTTGCTCTTCTAACTAAGAACACTTCCAAATATCTGCCATACAAGATACATAACTGATTTTTAAGAGTTTGGTAATACTTCGCTAAAAAGTGGTTTGGCAAATTTAAGGGTTAAAAAATTTATAAATCAGTCGTCTTTGATCTCTTATCAAAAGCAGAGCTTTTTAGAGAGATCGACGGCGAAGCTCTCAAGTAGTTCTTAAAAACGAACATTGAGTTTAACTGCGAAAATTATACATAACTGCGTTCAAATAGAGCGCGACAACAAAGACGCAAATTTTAAATTATATCGCAGCATCAATAAAGGCAGAGTTATTAGTTTAATGAAGAGCTCTTGCATAAGTTGCTATTTTGTAGAAACATTTTTTTTTTATATTTGATCTAAAAAAGGTATTTGAGTGATGTTGCGAAAACGGTTTGGAACAAGTCTCAAGGCGATTTCGCAATGATCTTCTATTATTCTGAAAATTATTGCAAGCTTAAACCAAATATTTCCTAAAATAATTCCATATATAGTACTGGAATGATTGAAAACCGCAAATGGTACAAAAATGATTCCAAACTTGGCAAGATAAAGTTATTGAAGTATACTTGAAATAAACTCGCAATGTTCCTGGATTAGTGAGGAAATAAACCTTTACAGAACTAGCTCAGGTATTGCTGAAGTGTTCTCATAAAAAGGATTCTTTAATGTTTCCATAGCTTTACCCGAAATGGTCCTAAAATATTCACGAACAAGTCCCAAACTAGTTCAGGTTCCGAAATGACCGCAAAATAGTTGTAAAGGGGATTCCAAACTAGTTGATATGGTCCTGATATAAACTCTAAACAGGTCGGGAATTATTTCTGTACTGATTCCGAAGTATTCCAGAACTATTCTATAAATATTGCTATTCCTAACAAGCAACTACAGTTTTTCTTTTGGCTTAAAATTGGGAGCTAATATCGTAACAAATTCAATAGTAGCTAAAGAGAAAAAATACGTTTCAATAATAGTTCCGTCTCAACAGAGTAAGTTAAAAAACCAGTAAATTATTTCCTTACACAACAGAGTCAAATTGGAATATTTCCGTTGTACCCCTCTATCAAACCTGCTTACTGGGGGAGAAGCAACCACGATTTGGCATTGCTCATATTTCCTCCCGAAATAACATCACAACCTAATTATGAAATGTAAATTTAAGAAATATAAATGTCATCGCCATCAAAATTCTAAACAAATTGACAGCTCAAGTACGAATTATCCTCCCCCTTTGCCAGCCAATGAAAGTGAAAATGAAAATATGCAAGCAAATCCCTCGCATATCAAATTGTAATACCACCATTAGACATTAGTGACTCCATGAGAGACTAGCCCAGTCATACATGTCTGGTTGCAGTAAATCAGATCATGAATATGATTATTTTTGAGTTTACTTACAAATGCTTGAGTGCGTGTTTGTGTCCATGAGGTCCATGGAGCTGCTTCCGTTTAAGAGCGCTAGATTTGGCATTTTGTTTGCCTATCGAGTACCGCCTCACATACACGTGCACATATTCATATAAATGTTTGTACATATGTATGTATATATACCAATCTATATGAGAGTTTATAGCTCCGGTTATTAGGCATGTCAACTCCCGAATATCCCGGGATCAGTCTATTCTAACCCCAGAAAACAGTGATTTTTTATTTTTTATTTACATTTTTTCAAACAAAAATAAACTTCAAATGATTTAAAACAAAAAGAGCCTATCGAATAAAAAAAATAACACACTAAACATAGCTTTCAGAGTTGTATTGAAATAAGAGAATTTAACATAAAAACAAAAACCACAATTTTTCAACTATTGTATTACAATATCACAATACGACAAATAACACAGCTTGTTAATTCCCTAAAGGTTTTGTTTTGCCCTTGAATCATAAATGAGCTGGAAAATATCCTCCTTGAGTAGAAAATGATCCTCATTATGAAAGCGATGTTAATTGAACTAACGACGAGGTGCCTGAAGTGGATTAGGCAGAAAGTCTCAAAGATAAATTGCATAAAGTTTGAAAGAGCGAGTATCTAATAATAGAATGGCATACAATTTATCAGAAGGTTTGGTAAAAGAAATTAATAGTTTTTGTAATGGGGCGATAAAGGCTAATTCCTCCAAAGATCATTTAACTTTTTGTCGACAATCCAACCAACAAATATTGAGTCGGTGCTTCTCCACTGGGTGAAGTATTTAATTTTTACTTGTTGTACTTCTTTTTTTACTGAATGATATTATATTAATATATAAAAATATTGGTCTCAAACAGTGATTAAAAAGAGTTTTACCTTATGTTGGTGCATTTGCTTCTGTACCAAATATGTATAATTGCACTTGAAGTATAAATTATTTTTTATGTGTGCCAAACTTGACGTTTATTTCTTTTTTATTCTTGAAAAGACCAATAAACACATACATGAATTACAACAAATTATTCTTTGTTATATTAATTTTATTTTGCATACTGTGGTGCATTTTTTGACAAATTAAAATTTACGAATCAAAACTTCGTGAAATTAGGGATCCCGCGATTTTGTTTTCAGATCTCGAAAATCCCGGAATCAATAAAATGCCCAAAATTGACATCCCTAGTGTGTATGCTGTGTAATTTTGAAAGGATATTGCATATCATGTTTGGATTGGCAGCACGAATATTAGCACGAAACAACTTAATCCCTCTGACACGTGCTTCAATCAGCAGTCGCTGTCGCAGTAGCAGCATTACGTTGGCAAAGAGTACTGAGTTAGTTGTATACATACATACAAACATACTATGCACGTGTATGTGGGAGCGTATGTACACTAGTTCCTTTCACATAAAGCGTGATATTGTCTCTGCACGTTTTCCAAATACATACAAGTAGTATAGTCTTCCTTATATGGCGGGGTGAGAAGCTCAACTTTGCATGCACCAAAATAAATCGAATATGCCAAATTGTGTTAAACAACTCCTCCTCTAACTTCTTACGTATGCAGGAAGGAATATGTTTGTATGCGTGCGTGTGTGATGTTGTATGCGCTGCCCTTCGCCATTGTCAATCCCATTTTCAGCTGATTTTTCGAATCTAAATGCAGCTTTACAATTTTGCATCTAGCCGTGCGCTTTTGTTGTCTCGTTACTTTACTATTTTCTAAAGTTCCCGTGCTGTATCATCCTATCAGTGTCCTGCTACAGCATTCTCATCTCACTTATACATAAATTTACCATATACTTATTATGTACTTGACTTTGTTTTTGTTCACGATTTTGTTGTGACTGGTTACTTGGCGGCAGCAGCAGTCCATTGCCCGTTCATGTCATTTGATCTTCGCCATAAGTCCTTGACGACGTGACAATTGCGCTTAGCGACATGTTATAGCCTTGCGGTGAAGGATAGTACAGAGCAACCAAAAAAAAAAGCCAAACGGGTATCTGGTTGTGTAGCGCTGATTGTGGTTTTTCATTTTTGCTCTCCGGGTCGAAGAGGGTTTGGCTATTAGCGGGGTACGAATACATACATACATAAATGGAATTATGTATCAATACGCAATAATTTCCCTTGATTTTTTTTTTTGGATAAATGTGAAAACATAATTTCTATTTAGAAATTTTGAATGAGAAATATTGCCTTAAACTTTCTACAATTTTTTAAAGAAATAAGCACTTACAACTTTAGGCATATTTTTTTCCTTCCACACGTCCACTCAACAGTAAAAAAGCACACTTTTTTCTCTCGAACTTAATTTTATTTTCGATCCACGATAATCCAAGTTAACACGTTCGCTAGTGCCCAGTCCAGACAGTTCCCACAGTCAGCCACGACACGTGCGCTGTGTCAGCAGAATCCTATTTCATCATATGCTGTAACTGTGCCTTAGCATAGCTAACGCTCCACCTGTGGGAAATCAAGGCCACGGTCGTTACCGCCGGATATGCTTACACAAGCATTCTAGAGCATGGTGAAATGCCCGTGGGAAGCCAACATCGTAGCCGCTGCAATGCAACATCATGACGCAACAGATGCGTCGCTGCTGCTATACCGAGGGCTGGTGCTCGACGCTGCTACAGTTGAGGAGTTAGTTACCTAGAGGTACTAGTAGTGTTAAGACCTAATTTAAGTGTATAGTGCTAATAAAGTGACCTTTATAACGTATAAATATCTTTCAATTACTCTTAGGGCGAGTTGGCCCTTCTATTTTTTTTAGTGTAAGGATCTATGATCCTTTAACTGGCGCCCGAGCAGGGACCCAGTAGTGATTAAAAGAGTGTGTGACTGATAAATTTCCTAAAAGAAAAAAGTGAACAAGAAATATTTAAGGAAGAATTAAACAAAAAATATTTTTTTAAATCAAAAAATAAAACCTCACAAAAAGGGATTGAGTATATCATCCAAAGTGCACAACTGAGGAGCGAATTGTGAAGTGACTGAGCTGCATCACGAGCTCAAAGAAGACATCTAGGAAGGCATCTAAAATTCGTACTAATCGCCTCGATACGCACCCGGATTTTATGAAATTTTTAAACTATCTGTTGTAAGTAAATTATAGAAAACCCAAATATTTTATCTATCGTTTCAGTATGGAGGACCTCAGGACAACCGTAACGAACCTCACTGGGGCTGTCAATGCCATTCTAGAAAAATTGAACACTATGGAAAGGCGAGTGGCACATCTAGATGTAGTGAGCTCCAGGTCTGCCACAGCAGGAGCTAGCGCCCTTCCTGAACCAGCGGAAGAAGTGGTGGCTCAGGCCCCCACGACTGAAGCCGATATTAGGGACATTAGCCGGCTTCCTGACTGTGTCAAGGAGCTGCAGATCTTTGATCGCAATCCAGTGCAGTATGTGTCTTGGGTTCACTCCGTAGAGGTGATCCTGTCCGACTTCGCTGTTGTTAGAGGCAAACCTCTTTATCGGGCAATTTTGCAGCATATTAGGCAAAAAGTGCGAGGTGCGGCTGATTCAGCCTTAATATCCTACAACATCTTTGAAAGCAATTGGTTAAAAATTAAGGAATGCCTTTCGCTGCACTACGCGGATAAACGCGATATCCGCACCCTTGAGCACCAGTTGCATCAGCTGCAACAAAAGGGGTCAAGGATTGACGAGTTCTACGCGAGGGTGAACCACCAGTTCTCTCTCATTATCAATAAGATTAAAACCGAGTCCTACACGGACGAAACGGTGAGAGTCCTGGTGGAAACTTATCGTAACCGCGCCCTCGACGTGTTCATTCGTGGTCTAAATGGGGAAATGTCAAGGATGCTTCTAATACAGCGTCCTAAAACCCTACCCGAGGCCTACTCGGCCTGTTTGGAAATTCAAAATGTGGATTTCCGAAATTTTTCCATTCACTCTCCCACGATGAATAATCGGGTGGTAGTGCCTCTGAACAATTTGCCGAGCAGCTCTTACCAGCCGAATAGAAGCAACAATCCTCCACTCCCTCCGAAATCGAATTGGCGCTCTCAGGATTATCGAAACTCAAATTCACGAAATGAACGTCCTTCCGGACGCGATAGTAACCAAACCGCAGTGCGCCCACCTGTCGAAAAGATGGAGGTTGATCCTTCAGTGCAAACACGAAACGTGAACTACAAGAACAGGCCTAACCCATTCAAGCGCACCGCCAAGTCTGACAACCTACCACGGAAACAGCAAAGGTTGTTTCACACTGTTCCGGAGGCGACTGAGGATCTAGAAAATGATCAGGAGTCTGCCACCGATGAAAAATCTGAGGATTTTCTATCCTCCGGGCATCTAGCGTACCATACTTAGAATATACGCTACCCAATGGTCGCGTGCTAGATTTCTTAGTTGATACTGGTGCGAACAAAAATTTTATTCAAGAAGGCATTGCGACGAAGACAATTCCAGTAAAAACCTTGTTCAATGCTTCATCTGTGGGGGGCTCCGTGTTGATAAAAGACAAGGCACAAATAAGGTTATTTGAAGGCATAGGTAATTCTACAGGATTTGAATTTTTCATTTTACCAACCCTTACTGGGTTTTGTGGTATCATCGGCGACGACACCCTAAGAAGATTAGGCGCAATAATTGACAGGAAAGAAAACCTACTCCAGATAGGGGACTACAAAATTCCTCTTAAAGCCCGCAAATCTTGCGATGTTAATTTTACGTTGGGCAAGGACTTGCCCCCTGATGTTCATAAAAAAATTAGTATCTTGCTAAAAAAGTACTGCGAACTTTTTAAACCAATAAACGGAAATGAGCTTATAGATACCAGTGTCCGAGCTGAGATAAAAACCTCTACTCCTGAGCCAATTTATAGCAAAAGCTATCCATATCCAGCTTGCATGAGAAACGAAGTAGAAAAACAGGTTGACGAATTGCTCACGGAAGGCGTGGTACGACCTTCGAAGAGTCCTTACAACTCATCAATTTGGGTGGTGCCAAAAAAACCAAAGGCAAATGGCGAAAAACAGTACCGAATGGTGATTGATTATAAGAGACTTAATGCAGTGACAATAGCAGACACGTATCCTATCCCTGATATTAACGCGATACTTTGCAGCCTTGGTCAGGCTAATTACTACACCACAATAGATTTAACGTCCGGTTTCCACCAGATACCAATGAAGGATGCAGACATAGCAAAAACAGCCTTTTCAACGATGAACGGGAAATATGAGTTTCTACGATTACCCTTTGGGCTGAAAAACGCCCCGGCTATTTTCCAACGGATGATAGATGATGTCCTGAAAGAATACATAGGTAAAATTTGCTATGTCTACATCGATGACATCATAGTATTTGGGAAAGACGCGGACGAACACCTAAATAACGTAGAAAAAGTTTTCTCAAGGCTTTTGCAAGCAAATTTAAAAGTAAATCTAGAAAAGACTTGTTTTTTTGAAAAAGAAGTTGATTTTCTGGGCTATGTGATTACTCCTGATGGAGTACGCGCTGATCCTAAAAAAGTAGAAGCTATAAAAATGATTTTACCCCCAAGGAATTTAAAAGACTTAAAAAGCTTCCTTGGCATGACCTCATACTATAGGAAGTTTATAAGGGACTATGCCAAGGTTGCTAAACCTTTGACCAACCTCACTCGGGGACCAAACGCGCAGGTAAAAGCCAATGCGTCAAAAAATGTAGGAGTCGAACTCGACGAAAATGCGCTGGAGGCTTTCAGCGACTTGAAGCAACTCTTAGTATCTGCCGATGTTTTAGCCTTTCCAGATTTCGAGAAACCATTCAACCTGACGACAGATGCTTCAAACTACGCTGTTGGTGCGGTTCTCTCACAAGGAACTATAGGCGAGGATAAACCTATAGCCTACATTTCGCGGTCCCTGAACAAATCAGAGGAAAATTATGCCACAAACGAGAAGGAGCTCCTCGCCATCGTTTGGGCACTTGATAACCTGCGATCTTACCTGTATGGTGCACGCAAAATTAAAATTTACACCGACCACCAACCGCTGACGTTCTCTATGAGTAACCGCAATTATAACGCAAAGCTTAAGCGATGGAAAGCGCGTATAGAAGAGTATAACTGCGAGTTAATCTACAAGCCAGGTAAGACGAATGTGGTCGCCGATGCACTCTCCCGCCTTAAGACGGAAGTAAATGCTCTCACGGACTCAATCGTTGCTCAGCCACCGTGTACTGTAACTGATGTGGCTTCCGAGCAAGATAGCTCAGATCTCATACCACACGTTGAGGTACCGATTAATGTCTTCAGGAACCAAATAATCCTCAGACAGGGGGCGAGTTGTGAGTGTAGCGAAGAACCTCATAGAGGCTACAGAAGGTATTTTATTACGTTGCCCATACTACATTGCGAATCTCTGGTAGCTGTCCTTAAAAAAAATTTAAATCCAAATGTTATAAACGGGATTAAAATACCAGAATGTTCGCTCTATAGTTTGCAAAATGCTTATATTAATAATTTCAGTAAGTATAAAATTAGAATCACTCAGCGCATAGTGGAAGACGTTACAATTGCTGATAGAGTATTCAGCATAATCGAGAAGGAGCATAAACGTGCTCATAGAAATGCTCGCGAAAATAAGGAGCAAATCCTTGAAAAATTCTACTTTCCGGCTATGTCAAAACAGGTTAGGGAATACATTAGTCAATGCGAAACATGTAAATTAAATAAATATGATAGGCATCCTGCAAAACCGTATATGCAGCCGACCCCTATCCCTAGTTATCCGTGCGAAATTCTTCACATTGATATTTTTGAAATAGAACGGCAGAAATATTTGAGCTGCATTGATAAATTCACCAAATTCGCGAAGCTTTTTCCGATAAAGAATAAATCTTCTACTCATTTGCGAACCAAACTAACAGTTGCGCTTCACTATTTTACAGTTCCACAAGCTTTAGTTATGGACAACGAGCGCGGATTTTTAACGCCACTGGTATTGAACTATATCAGATCCTTAGGAATAGAGGTATATCAAACGCCAACGCAACGAAGCGAGGCCAACGGCCAGGTCGAGAGGTTACACTCTACTTTGATTGAAATGTATCGTTGCCTTTGCACTGAATATCCTAGACTAACAACCCAGGAACGCGTTGCTATAACTGTTGATAGGTATAACAATACAATCCATTCCGTGACAAGAAGGAAACCCGCGGATGTATTCCTGAACAGAACAGCTAGGATTAACTATCAGGAGTTGACGGACTTTAGGGAACATACAAATGACAACATTAAAGCATTATTATTACATGAACAGGAAAGTAGAAATGCCAGAAACAATAAAACTCGCTCGCCCCCCCGCAATTTTAATAGTGGCGATCAATTATTTATCGCTAACAAACAAATAAAGAGCAAGCAGAAACCGCTTTATAAAAAAGAAGCTGTGGCTGAAAACAGAAATGCGACCATTGTCACACAAAGTGGGAAAAAATTCCATAAATCGGACATCAAGAATGTCTGAAAGACAAAATTAAATATCAGCAATATTAATTGAATATCGCAAACATTGGTTGAAGGGCAAAAAAAACTCATGCGTAGATCCTTAAGCCCCAGCGGTCTGGGTACAAATCTTTTATTTGTATTCGATCAGTCGTATTGGTTCAATTCCAGTTCACTCGGTGGTCCGAGCGATATCAATCGAAGTGGTTCACCTCCTCCAGGGGACTATGACTTTAACTGACGTGAAGTCACTCGTGCCATGAGTAGGCCATTTGCAATCATCAACGCTTATGGCTAAAAGGGATTAACGCGAGCCTTCCAAGGTCATCTGAGTTTATGCCTGTATTCCGATGAAAAGGAACTGAACAGTAAAGATTCAAATATGAAATCGATCTTTTTAGCGTTCCATAAGTTTCATAATTTTACAAAAAAGGGGGGTATACTTCAAATAAAAATATATTAAATAAAAGCAAAATTTTAACAATATTTTCTATTTGAGGGAACAAAAAGTTCTCACTATTAATCATATTTACAATAATAAATTTACAATAATAAATTTGAATTACATTACAAAACGGGGGAATAAAAAAAAAAATAAAAAAAATAAAAAAAAAGTAATAAAAAAGGGAAAGCGTTCCACAAAATTAAGGAAAAAAAGGAATTAACATAAAAAACTAACACCTTAATAATTTTAAATATACTAACTTACTAATCCACATAAGTCTTACATAAATGAGCCAAAAGATTAATAAAAATAAATATGCTCACTTACTAAGATGTACTAACAATAACTAAACGAACTAACAAATTTACAAATAAATTCCACTCTTAACATCACCTACTGGGTCCTAATTAATCCTTCTCACCCTTATCCTCCCGAACTCCACTCAATAGCTATAATGTTACTATTAAGGAAAAATTATTAAGTAGAATTGCTACCTTAGCATAAGGCACTCTTTTGTTAAATTTTCGGCATACACACCTCCAAGAAATTTAAAATATATGAATGAAAAAATGTTGTATTTAGTTTGTTAAGTATTAACTATTGAATTATTATTGTAGGCAAATTTAATTGCTAAAAAAGTAGAATTGTGTTATGTCCTTTTAAACCATTTAGAAAATAAAAATAGAATTAAGCTAATAGTTATTAACGTATTCTTAGAATCTGCCTCTGTGCAACCGCACAAGCATACGTCGTATTCAACCTAGGCTCTCCCGTTTTAACTGTTCGTGATGGTTACGGATGGCTAGTCAACGGACACTTCAAGCTAATCCACGTGATCGACTTGACCCGCTATGAAGAAATTCTACATCGCTTAGAGGACGAAGCTGAGGAGATAAACTATACCAATGGTATCACGGATGTCATCGCGTACCAGTTAGAAAAGATTCATACTCAACTTGATGAACTAAAGGGCCCAAAACCTATAAGACCAAGGCGCTCAATTAACTGGATCGGTTCGGCCTGGAAATAGATTGCCGGCTCACCTGATGCTTCAGACTGGGATGAAGTCCTGCGGAGCCAAAATGCAATTGTTGCCAATAACAACCAACAATATAAGGTAAACTCTGAAATATTCAAAAAAACTCAGGAATTATTGCAGGCCGTCAACGGAATTGCGATGACCACGAACGACATTCGCGGACACGACAACCTGGTAAAGTTTTCCCAACAAATACAGCAGAAAATGATGATCCTCAAGGATGATGTCGGCGAATTGGTTCGGGCATGCCAAATGGCAAAAGCTGGAGTAGTAAACAGCAACCTGTTGAACAAAGAGGAGATAAACCAGTTGATAAGCGAAATAGAAGTACTTCCTTACAGCAACGTCATCGAAGCCATTGAATACAGCGAACCCTCGATCTACACAAACGGTACCTTTTTGCTTTATGTGCTGTCCATGCCAAAGGTGGCACAAACAAGATTCAACCACCTAATCACTCGGGCAATTCTGAAGGAAGGCCAGCGAGTAGATCTGAAGTACAAAAGCATTTTGATGAACAAACAACAAACGTATGGGGTCAAGGATAGTTGCCTGCATCTTACCACTGCCATGGTCTGTAAGAAGGAAGCGCTGGATTTACTACCTGAAGAAGATTGCCTACCACGACTGCTCAAGGGTGGTCAGACAAGTTGCCGCTACATAACCTGTACAGAGTCAACTGTCGAAGTACTTAAAGACGATACAATATTCCTGGATAACTTCAATAGCAGCGTTTGGTCAGGTAAAACACCCCATCAACTTTCTGGTTCTTATATTCTACAGATGGAAAACGAGACCGTTACCATTAATAACCAGAGCTATGCGAGCTCAAGCATCTCAGGAGCTCAAGTCCTTCCATCAGTTTTGACCAGCACGGCCTATTTCATCATATGCTGTAACTGTGCCTTAGCATAGCTAACGCTCCACCTGTGGGAAATCAAGGCCACGGTCGTTACCGCCGGATATGCTTACACAAGCATTCTAGAGCATGGTGAAATGCCCGTGGGAAGCCAACATCGTAGCCGCTGCAATGCAACATCATGACGCAACAGATGCGTCGCTGCTGCTATACCGAGGGCTGGTGCTCGACGCTGCTACAGTTGAGGAGTTAGTTACCTAGAGGTACTAGTAGTGTTAAGACCTAATTTAAGTGTATAGTGCTAATAAAGTGACCTCTATAACGTACAAATATCTTTCAATTACTCTTAGGGCGAGTTGGCCCTTCTATTTTTTTTAGTGTAAGGATCTATGATCCTTTAACTTCCATATCTTTGATGTAAAGAAACCAAACAAAAGATTAGTTCCTTTTTTCTGAGTGTTTTGTAATGTTAAAAATTTTAAAACATTTATGTCAGTTTTTTTGCTAAAAAAACAAAGATTCATAAATTGTACGAAACTCTGCTTATAGTAATGAGTGTTTATTATTATTATTTTAAGGGGAGATACCACTGCAATCTTAAGATCTATTGTGCCCCCTACTTGAATTTAAGAGTTTCCTTTAGTCTAACTTCCCAGATAAATCTTAGTATCGAACCCCAGTTTATTTGACACAGAAATTTTCAGGATTATTTCAAAACCAATTTAGAACTAATTCGGGATTATATCGTTCGCGACCTGCTCAGGGTCATTTCAACCCATGCTTGCGATTCTTCCTGAACTAGTAAGGGCTCATTTCATGGCCTCTTTAGAACCAGTTAAAATGTTTTTCAGGAACATTTCGAGACCAGATGAAATTCAAGTTAGCTGAAAAAAGGGCATTTTACACCTTTACAAAGACACATTATTCTATTTAGTTTTATTATATATATATTTTTTTTTTAAGAACATTGAAGAACGATAGAGGGACGAAATACCTTGGAGATCATTTTAAAGAGCGCTGAAGAGCATTCTTTGGTAATATGTGGTGCTTGAGAAACTTCGTCGGTTGACGTGCAGCGCTGTTTAAATTATTGCATAGGACGGCCAGCAAGGCCAAAGTGCCACATACCTGCAGCAGCTACTTAACCTAACCTCACTTAAAATCGGGTATGCATCTTGGTTCACATTAAAATCTTTAATTGATCTTGAAGGCAATAAGGATTTTTTTTTACAATTGGACGTTTTTAAATGGTTATTAAAATTAATTCAAGCTATATATTTTGAAAAATTTTGATGATGGTACCCTCTCTTACGCAGCCCAAAATGAAGCAGCATGCTTTGTAAATAACTTTTCTAGTAATAACATTAGACGATGCGCAAATTTAAGGTGTAAACTCTACCGCATTTCTAAAACGTTTAAGTGATTTCTTTTTCAAATTTAATGAAACCTCTACTTACATTATTGTTGTCTTCGATAAATGTCTCCCTTTCTTGGTTCACTTTGAATAACTAGCATACATTAGACATACAATCCATACTCTCAAAAATTCGCTATCTGCCATAAATTACAAAGTTTTCGAAATTAAATGTATCTAAATAGAAACATTACAGCGTCATTAGTAGGAAAATATAGAAACATAAAAACCAGTAAAGAAAACCAGATTAATAGTCTAATGCCATAAAATGTACAACAGGTAGCGCCATGGAAACAAAAATACCGCAAATAAAACTTAACAACCGTTAATTTTATTATGTGCATTAATAAAACAATTTTATATCGTAACGCTTTGCGGCAATAAAACAAAGGTTGGTACATAAGGGTAAGAATGTCGACATTACAAAATAGTAATACCGGAAGTTGAGAGGGACTTAAGATATTGAAACAAGTCTTGAGACATACAAAACTATGAGCCAATTTATATTTCTTCTCGAAAAATCAAACCATAAAGCCATACACAAACTTTATTTTAACTTACTCTGTTACATTACCTTTCTACCACCCATTGAACACCTGTTTGTACTTTATGTGAGAGGGTGAAGTTTAATAAACCTTTAATGACGGGCAGTCGCCCTTCTTCTTATTTTTTTGATCTTAATGAAGAATTATGTGAGTGCGTGTGCGCGTTTATGCAATAAAGAAAACAAACTTTATTTTATACACTGATCAAATTGATTTATGTTTATGGACCTACAAAACAAGAAGTAAACGACGAATAAAATGAAGAAATATGCCACTAAATCGTTTATTGATTTTTGAAAGCAAGTTGTAGGTGTGTGTGCTTGTGTGAAACAGAGTATCAGCCAAACAGACAATTGCAAAAAGCATGAAGGGGTTTTTATGAATGTGAATAGCTAACGCCAGTAATTGTAAAGGACAATTATTTAGCTTTTGGGCGCAGGTGGGTGCTACATATATAAGATGAAGATAAAGATGAAGATGAAGATGAAGATGAAGATGAAGATGAAGACAAAGATAAAGACAAAGATAAAGATAAAAATAAAGATTAAGATGAAGATAAAGATACAGATGAAGATAAAGATAAAGATACAGATGAAGATAAAGATAAAGATAAAGACAAAGACAAAGATAAAGACAAAAATAAGGATAAAGATAAAGATTCAGATGAAGACAAAGATAAAGATACAGATGAAGATAAAGATAAAGATAAAGATAAAGAAAAGGATGAAGATGAAGATAAAGATAAAGATAGAGATAAAGATGAAAATGAAGATGAAGAATTATGTACCTTTCGTCGACCGAAATCAAATTAGATAATTCATTCTCTGGGTGATTGATTTTTTTAGCGAAATTTGTTTAATAGAATTGCTAAAGCATATTTAATGATACTTTTTTCGACTTGTCTGCGGAAATTTGTGAAAAACGTATTTATTGTTGTATAAATTTACCCTAATCAAATTATTTCATCCAAATTTATTTATTGACATATTTCATTTATCTTATTTGGATGTGCGTATATTTGTCTCTGGTTCAAGCGCATAGAGTAATTTCAAATACCGAAATTATTTTATAAATTATACACACAAAAAAAGGCAGAAACTTTTTATATGCATATATTTTAGCTGACGCAAATTGTTAAAATTGTATGCTAAGAATGCTAAGAGCTTTTATAATTTACTGCAAACCCCTAACTAACCTTTCATTCTCTTGTAAAATTCAATATTACGCACAGATTTTTTATGAGTGCCCATTTTAGTTAATATTCAAATATTCTGCCATACCTTGAATGTAATGTATAATTTTTATGCAAATTCCGAAAATAGCTATGCAAAAAATTGCTTGAGCACTCAACTGCCGAAACGAAAATAACCAAATCATTGGTTGAAAGAGTGCCTATACAAAACTGAACATGTTTACTGTCCCTACTTTTACGCTTACTCCATAACGAGCAAGTTTTGATTTGTTACTAAAAAATAATTCAAGGAATCTAAAATATTTCGCAAATATTATGGCTAAAATATTACGACAACACGCCCTAACGGTCTCAGCCGCTTAACACTCAAATTCCACTAAAAAGCTATTATTTTCAATACTATTATCATTTCCTTTGCATATGAAATGATATCATGTGAATAAACTTATTTAAATAGGGGAAAAATTATGACACTCATCTCACCATATCCTTGTGTTTGCAAATTCCGGTCAACGAGTGGCGGATTGTAAGTGCAAAAAAAAAGGAAAAAATTGTATCATAAAAATGCAAATTATCTTTTTGGCAATAGCTGAGTGGAATGCTTTTAATAAAGGAAAATAACTTATTTCATATATGTATGTATTAATATACATATGTGTGTATGTATGCATGTGCGCTGTCGGTGAATCTCTTCGCAGATACGACTTAGTATTTTCTTTCATCTACATGTACATGTATGTGTGGCCGCTGTGGTCGAGTTGGTAGCGGTGCGTGCTATAACTTGACATGCCGGTGAGTTCGAGGTTCGAATCTCAGTCAGGGCAAACAAAATCTTAATCATAGAAAAAGTTTTTTCTAATAGCGGTCACCCCTCGGCAGGCAATGGCAAACCTCCGAGGGTATTTCTGCCATGAAAAAGCTTCTCATTAAATACATCTGCCGTTCGGAGTCGGTACAAAACTGTAGGTCCCTCAATTTGTGGTATAATATAAAGACGCACACCACAAATAGTAGGAGAAGCTCGGCCAAACACTGAGCTATAAGTGTACGCGCCAAAATTATATTATATATATGTACATGTACTCGTATGTAAGTGTATGATGGTATGCTTTTTTATGTATGGGCAGCTAGTTTGCCATTTTCTTTGGCGGTTTTATTTATTTTTTTTTTTCTTCGTTCATTTTGATTGTTATCACATATTATCAAAGCTATTATTACAAATATTTGTCATAAATTTTAGGATTATCCCTTAGACGCTCTTTTTTTTGATGAGGGAATGTGCCGGTTTGCGCCATATGTACATAAACCCTGCAGGAAATGCTTGATGTAGCGTAAGATACTATCTTTATTTAGTAGTAATAAAGTTGAATTTTTTGACGGCTGATACTTTTGACTGTGTAAAACTGCCTGATTTAAAGTTAAGTTCTAGTTTTCGAAAAAAGTAAACAGAACAAAACAGATATTTACTGACTCATTCATTGCTGTCGAAATATTAAACGAATTTTGTATAAGACGCCGGTGATGTAGAAACAAAATTTTGCAATTCGAAGCCTTAAAGAATTGATATAATATTTGGTATGTCAAATTTATAACTAAACCAGTTCAGAAATGTGATGGTGATTGAGTGGTTTTAACAAATCAGATATTAAGGATTGATTTTACCTACGGGGTAGCTGGCTTTAAAAACAAATATACATATAAGCCAACACGTATGTGTACTTAGGATTGCAGTGCCTTTAGCTTAGGAAAAATATAATAGACACACGTAGACAGGCGCATATTTCTGCACTAAAGAGCAAAACTCGAAAAAATTGCTTAATTATAATAATAATAATAATAGTGTGCGTCTTTATATTCTACCACAAATTAAGGGACCTTCAATACCCTCGGAGATTTACCATTTTCTGCCGAGTGGTGACCGCTATTAGAGTTTAAGATTTTATTTGCATTGGCTGAGATTCGAACCTCTAACCCAGCGGCATATCGAACAATAGCACGCACCGCTAAACACTCGACCACAGCGGCCACAAAATTGCTTATCTCACTAAAAAATGAAAGTTTAAACTCCGTACATAATTTCAAATAATTTTTTCAGAATTAGTTAAAAAAAATCGTGATATGCAATTTTGTAAAACATTTAATGCTAGTAAAACAAAATTTATTTTTAAAGGATTTTTCCGACTTGGGTTTTTGTTGTGTGAAAATTTAGTTAATTTAAAAAAAAAATTTTGTCGATAAGATATGCCAACTTTTGTTCGCAATTTTAATCCTAATTGAAACTTAATGATTTCGGCGATATATTCTAGGCTGTTTGGCAGCTAAGCTTATTTCTAAGCAATGTCGTTTTTCGTAAAGGGATTTTGTTGAAACTAATTTCTTTAAATTGAGTTCAGTTTTTATTTACCTTAACTTATATTAATTGAAGTTAGTGTTTTTTGCACATTATTGTAAATTAATGGCAATTAATTAACTGACTTTATATTAAACATAGGTTTAAATGGGGAAAATGAAAAATTGATAAGTTGTAATTCGAAGGGAAAAAATTACCAAGTAATTGACCGAATCGATCGCTTTCTAAATAGGGCTTAAATTGCGGTTGAAAGCTTAGTTAGATTAATTAACTTAAATAAGTTTAGTTAAAATTAATTGGTTTTCATTTGGTTAAATATATTTAGTTGATTTTTTTTGAAGTTAGAATTTAACAACCGAATTAAATTGATTTGTTTTTTAATTCTATTGAATTACTTTGATTAAATTTAATAAAAATACATTCAATATAATTTAGGCTAAGAAATTTCAATGAGTTATTGCATACTGAATTTATTTTAATTAAACTGAATTAAAAGGAATTTATTGAAATTAATTAATCATCAGTAATTCAATTTGGTTTTTTTTTAATAAGTTGCAATTAATGTAGTTCAGAGTAATATAACTTAAGTAAGATATAAAGCTCCAACTGAATTAAGTGGAATTTTTTTTAATTTGTGTGTCTGGAATTTGCTTGAGTTTATTTTATTTTTATAACTTTCAATGGTTAAACAATTCGAAACCAACTAACAAAAGAAACGGCTTTTTTAAATTTGTTTTAATTAAGTACCCCTTGAAGTTATTAACTTTATGTAAATAAATATATTACAATGAATGATTGAATTTAAATTAAACTAGCAACGTTTTGATAATTTATTTTTTAACTTCAATCTAGCTTAGTTAAATTTAATTCAACTTAGTCAAAAAAACCTGATTTGATGAGCCTAATGCACTTTAAAATGTACTGTTTATTTTAGTTGAAATAACTCAAGTTTCATTTGCTTTAATTTTTTATTGGAAATTTTACTAAATTTCAGTGATCTGTTTTTTTTTTGTAAATAAATTTAATTTAAAATATCTAATATCTTAATTTAGTTGCACGTGTTGTGATTGAAATACATTTACTTTATTTTTGTTAAGAGCTTAATAAATTATATTAATTGAATTTCATTTAGTTAAATGAAGGTGCATTTTATATCAGTTTAATACATTTTTAAAGTCAATTATATTAATTTGAATTATTTGAGTCAATTTAATTTGAATTATTTTAATAACTTCCCCCAAGAACTTATGTGTTTTTTCACTCTATTTCAATATGAATAATTTAAAATAACATACACTTCCAATTCTATCCGAAAAAAAATATTCCAACCATTTCAACACTTTCACGCTTTTATCCAATTAAATTGTGAATAATCATCTCTGGGCAAAATGCCATGGCAAATGGTATGAGCGGAAGGAATTTCTAAGCGTCCGCTAGCGCTAAACACTCTGTCGCATCAGCGCAACGACGTCAATCAAGCCAAAGGCTGCCTCGAACGTTAAAGAACAATACATAAGTATGTACATATGTAAGTATATAGTTGTGAGAAAGCAAGCGAAAGCGGTTATGACGACGATGACGACAATGATTTCAGTGCTTTCCAGCTAGCCATAACGGGAAATGAGAGTTCCGTTCCGGCAGCAGCAGCGGCAACGCCAACGGAAAGTGGCAATATGCCGCTGGCAAATTGAAATAATGGCAAACACTCAGCGTGCATTTGACGTACTGACGTGTTGACAGGCGAAGCAATTTTTTTGCGGTTATTATTGTTACTGGCGCACTACTTCGCGCCATCAATTGAACTTATGCACTTCAACACTTACAAACTCTGCAAGCATACTCGTCCTTGCATATTTATTTATACTCGTATAAACCACGTAAGTATGTACAAGTAGATAGTGCAGCGAAGCGGAGCTTTCTATTGTGCTGCACTTCCTCTTTCACTGGAATGCAATTATTTCTTTTGGTTTTTGGCGTGCATGTACATATGTACATACATACATACTAGGGATGTCAATTTTGGGCATTTTATTGCTGATGGGATTTTCGAGATCTGAAAACAAAATCCCCGCACAATCCCGGGATCTCGAATTTTACGAAGTTTTGATTCGTAATTTTTAATTTATCAAAAAATGTAACACGTTGTAATCGTTGTATTATAGAAGTATGCAAAAAAACATTAATATACCAAAGAACGATTTGTTGTAATTCATGTATGTATTTATTGGTATTTTCAAGAACAAAAAGAAATAAACAAAATAGTTTATACTTCAAGTACAAATATAAATATTTGGTACCGAAGCAAATGCACCTTCATAAAGTAAAATTATTTTTAATTACTGTTTGAGACCAATATTAAATATTAATATATTCCATTACAAAACTCCATTCAGTACAAAACTTGATCCATTCCATTTTAACCGATGCATAATTATTTCTTATTTTGATCGAAATGCAATCTTAAAGAAATAAAAGCCGTACGTAATTATCCTCCAACTTGGACGAATTTAGGTGTAGACAAAAAGTAAAATGCTCTTGGTGGCGTTAGCCTTTATCGCGCCCATTACAAAAATTTTTTTTACCAAACCTTCTGATAAATTGTATGCCTTTCTATTATTGGATATTGCGAGCTGCTCGTTAAAAACTTTCTGCCTTATCCAATTCAAGCACCTCGTCGCTAGTTCTATTAACGTCGCTTTCATAGTAAGGCTCATTTTCTGCTCGAGTAGGATATTCTCCAGCTGACTTATAATGGCAAGGGCAAAACAAAGCCTTTAGGGAGTTAACAAGCCGTGTTATTTGTCTTATTATGTTATCGTAATCAACAGTTGTAAATTTGTTTTTTTTGTTTCTCATTTTTCTTATTTCAATACAAATCTGAAAGGTATGTTTAGTATGTTATTTGTGTGTATTATTCGATCGGCTCTTTCTTTTTCATATCATTCGAGTTTTATTTTTGTTTGAAAAAATGTTAATTACAAATAAATGGCTATTAAATTCACTGTTTTCTGCAATTCTGGGATTTGAATACACTGATCCCAGGATATTCTGGAGTTGTAAAATGCCGGAATACCGGGATGTTGGGATTGACCTGCATAATATATACACATAGATATTTGTATGTTATAGTAGAAGCGTGCACCCTTTTTCACACGGCTCTATCTTAAAAAAGCCGTAAAAACTGTGAAAATTTTATAATCGGGCTTGTTCTGCATTTCGATTAGGAATGAAAAGTAAAACTTTTTTCATATATTATTTTAATTTGAATTATCAAATTTTGAATTTCGTTGTGATAAGAATTCTTTCAGTACAATTCAAAGTAGTGGATAAAATAAATTTGAAATTTTAGCTTTTAAAAGCAAAAACAAAATATATAGAGCTGAAATTTTTTTTAAAATGTTTCTACTGCTGCTACCTATTGAATGTGCCTTGGGTACGCATACATTTTTCATTTTCATTTCCAATTGTATACATTTTATGGGAAATGGACTGAATAATTATTTTCATATTCAAATATGCGAGCAAAAATGGTATTTCACAATTAAGTGGAGCGATTCAATTAAATTTAATAATTATAATTAAATTCAATCAAAAACAAAAATTTTGAAAATAAAATTAAGGGCAGCCATTGGATAGATTTTAATGTATCCAATATAGTTTAATCAAAAAGAAATTTTGACAGGCAGCAACTTATATCACACTTTTAGATTTTTAAAAACTACTCGTAGTATCATCCCGAAATTTATTTGTCCCTTTGTATATAGCAGAGTGGATCCATTTTTCGTTAGACTCTTTGTGTTCATGTATTGCGTAAAACATTTTAATTTCGCATGCTTCGGACCACAAGTAAGACTTTTTTTTGAATGTGAAGTAAACATTTCTAATTATAAAGGAATTGGAATGTAAATACGAATTTTCTGAAAATCTGTATATATTTTTCCCACTAGCATTTCTCTTTGCACAATGGTATGTCTAAAATTTCCAAGTAGAATTTTTGGTAGGGACATTCAATTTAAAATCTCACTTCGATCGATAGAAAATCAGTCGGACGATTTGAGATGAAATGACCCATATTTAAGGTAGACCTTTTCAGCATTTTATAAATAATAACAGCGTAGAATTTTTATGTTAATAAAAAAAACGTATACTTTAACATATACATACATATGTACATGTGTATGTACTTACGAGCTTGCAATAAAGCCAACGCTACTAGTCAAGATGCATAAAAAATATAAAAAGCGAATTATTATTATAGACATATAAGTAAATACACTGTCATTACAAAAAAATGTATTGTTTTCCTAGGCGGGCATTCCTCTTTTACTTCCCACCGCACGTGTGAACCGTACGCATTTTCTATAATAATTAATGCAGATGTGCGTATTTTTGAAGTGAAATTAAAACAAAATTCAAGCACTCTTTTAAGAAATTATATATCTAGAATCCAAGGCAACTGATTGGCAGCACACCATTCCAAGTGTCGCTAGAAGCGCACACATACAAAGCACCCAATTTAAAAAAACTCAATTCTTTGCATAGCTATAGGCTGCAACAACACAAGAATGTACACATACTTATATACAAGCAAAGGACACTGCCAAAGGGTTATACACCCTAAAGCCATGCACGTTACACTTCATATTTTTCTTCGACTTAAAAATCATGAGCTCTTTTGGTCACAATTTGTTAGGGTGCAAATATCTTGGAGCTTCTTTCTGCTTATTATATGTATGTACATATGTACATATGTATATTCTCCGCACCGAAGTCTCGAAAATATTTACTAATTTTTTATAAATGTACCTATATATGTACATACATATACGACTTCTGCGCCCTTACATGTAATGACTTTTCATTTGTTTTTGTCTTTGCTCACTGCTAGCGAAATGTAAGCCAACTGTAGCACCACAAGTGGGATGCTGCGCATACATTGCATCCATAAATATCCCTCAAATATGTGAGTTCACATTTCATTGTTGTGCAAGCACTTGCTGCATAAAGTGCGTAAAGCTGTTGTACAAGAACAACAACAATTGCTCTTACAAAAGAAAGGACTGCACTGGCGACACAGTAGCCCAATTCGTTTGGGGAAAAAATGCAGCAAATGCAGCGGAAGAAAAGACCTACACAATCAAACGAACAAAGTACTGCCACCTTTATTTGCACAATTGCAATGCATTTCGTGTACACTGAGAGAAAAAACGCGTTTAACATCATTTGTGTTTAAGAATGCACTGCTCTTTGTACAGAGTATTTCTTACGAATATATCTAAGGGAGAAATATTGAAATATAACACAATTGGTAATCATTTCCAAAATTATTTCGTGATTAACGACACATTTAAAGAAGTTTTTCAAAAAATACTCTTTGAAAAATATATATGGTTAAATTACCTTAACTTGTGTAAAAATTGAGATATATCAATAAAACTTGGTAGGTAGATTGTCTTTGACCTAGAGCAGGTTATTGAAAATGGGCAAAATCGGGCAGTAACCACGCCCACTTCCCATATAACGGCAATTGTCGAAAATGCATAAATTGCTATATTTCAGTAGCTATGGAAGCTAATATACTCAAATTTGGTATGTATTGCTGTATTCGAGCAGGAAATCCGACTGCATCACAATTTTCTACAGGGGGCGTGGCACCGCACACTTATGAGTTCATATGTATATTTCTGGAACCACCCACCCGATTTTGTACAAATTTGGTACACGTATTACACTATGCCTATTTAAGCGTAATTAGGAAAATTATGAAAATCTGACCATAACCACGCCCATCTGTCATATAACGGTAATTTTCGAAAACACTAAAAATCGGACATTTCAATAAAAGTTGAAGGGAAATATCTTGAGTTTACTATGTGGTGTTGTATTGCAGCCAGAAATCCGACTATATGATAATTTTGGAAAAGGGTAGTGTCCGTCCACTTTTAAGATCATACGTATATGTCTGGAACTACTTTATCGATTTCGTCTAAACTTGACACACATGTTAGATTATACCTAGTTTATTTAAAAATTTAGCTGAAAGCGTGCGCCGGGTATATAAAGTTCGATCGAACTTAGCCACTTCTTTACTTGTTTTATCTTAATTTTATTGATTCATGAAATAAAAACTGCACTTCCTCAAGATCGTATAATGTACTTTAAATAAAAATCGTATGCAGTTATTTATTTCGTTTTATTTTCAAATATTCCACTTCTGAATTATATTCGCTTATATTCAAAACAATTCATAAATTTCTTATATGTGTAGATATTAGGGTGATCGATGATAATTATTCGACTTTTTTGTAAAACCGGTTTTCGAATTATTTCAAAAATGGCAATTTAAAAAAACCGATCCTTAATTTTGCCAGTTGCCATTAATTAGTCTCAAGTCCTCTACAGTCAAAACAAAGTCTCTCAATTATGATCAGTTATAAGAAAGTCAAAAATTTTAAATAAACACATAAAATAAAAACATAAGAGCAATGCAATAATAGGTCCGTTCCTTATCTCCAAGAAATAGTCAGAAATAGTCCGAAGTAGTCAGATTTAGTCCAAAAAGCGTTCCTTAACTTGAAAAGCCTGTAGATGAGAGCAAAAATGAGAGAGTAAAATGTGACTCTCTTTTGTCAGAAGTTGCAAGATTTAGTCCGAAGACGTTTTGCTGGCAAAATCTTTAAAACAGACAGCTGACTTGGGTTAGAAAATATTAATACACAAAAAGTGAAAATAATCTAAAAACCTTAAAACCACAGCGGCCGAACTCTCTTACATATGATATATGTATGTATGTATTCTTACCTTCAGTAGTTTAAATTGCACGATGTATACATTTTCAAATTTACTCACTACCATTCAAAATAAGAATATCCAACTTGATTCCACATTAATAAATACCAAGATTTGATTTTAAAAATATTGACCAACTTTGCTTTTGGTACAAATTTATCGCTTTCTTTATTTAATAATAACTTCATTTCATAACAAACAAACAAACTATTTAAATATGTATTTAAAAACTAAACTTGAATTTAAAAATACTTATGGAAACAATTCTTTCTTAAAAAACTAAACTTGAATTTAAAAATACTTATGGAAACAATTCTTTCTTAAATATTCAAATTGTATTTGTCATTCCTTTATTAGATAATTAAGTTTATTTTTATTAGTGCACATGAAGCTTTTTATTATTTCGGAGCCAAATTGCACCGCGTGCTATGAATCACATTTCAACAGATGATATAAATAATACGTATTCTCATACACACATACATATTTAAGCACCCCTCAGAAACAAAAACAAATATGTATGGGTATCTTTCGTTATAAAAATAAGAACATATCAGCAATCTTTGACAGATATTTACCAAGTGTCAGGATGGCCGAGCGGTCTAAGACTCAAGTGAAAACTTGCTCAACACTAATTGAGTTGAATATGGAGCTTTCTGGTCCTCTCTGAGGGCGTGGGTTCGAATCCCACTTCTGACAAGAATTTTTTGGGACCTTTTTCTTTTAAATTTTTTAGAGATATTGCTATTTTGTGATTGAAATTTTATTAATTACAAAAATTATATTTTTTTTTAATTAAAGTAAGAACTTTTCGCGTGAAATATTTTTTAACTATTTTTCGAGTATGTATTAAATATATATACCTACATACTTACTTTTAAACTAAAAATACCAAATGCTTTGCAATTGTTTTGCGAGACTTCATTCTAAATTTCGGAATAACCGGTTAAAATGGAGACTAGAAAACGCAAAATAGCTGGTACACAATTCCACCACCATCCGCTGATGCCGCCACTGTGGCTCTAGGGAAGCCTCAAGTTGGCGAAGATCCACGATTGACACAAGAAATAATTTCAAATGAATTGAGATTGGTTGCCATGGCTGCATCGTGACTATTAAGTAATCGTCTGAGATACAAGAAGAAATCTGCTCGATGGGCTCGTTCACATTTTGCTAAATTTTTCTAAATAAATGCGAAAATGAGCAGTCTAGCAACTTAAGTAAAGTCGTTGACGAATTTTGGTTCTATAAGTTCGATCCGGAAATCAAACAACAGTCTATGGAATAAAGCCGAAGAGGAGCAAACCCACCCGTAAAATATAAGCAACAAAAAACGGCAACAAAAAAAAATCATGTCAGATTACTTCACCCGATCAAAAATCGTAGCTGCATTTCCTTTGAAAAATGGTCCAACGGTAACTGCGAAATGGTATACTGAAGAATGCTTACCAACAGTTTTAAAAAAATTATTGGAGAACAGGAAGAAAAAAAATAACGTGGCTACCTTTTACAACATGACAACGAGCGTGCTCACAATGCTGAAATAGCAAGTAACTTTATTGCGATCTCTGGCATTGAAGCACATTGACCAGCACAATATTCCTCGGATCTAGCACTTTGCAATTTCTGGTTATTTCCAAAAATTAATTTATTTAAATTTGAGGAGAAATGTATTTAACAGCAACGCACAGATAATTGATGCGGTAAATGCTGAACTTGATAAGCTAATGGATCTATTGGCTTAAGAAATGCATTGATTTTCATGGCGATTATTTGGAGAATATTAATAATAAACACGAAGTGATCCTTTGGTTTGGTTTATTCTGGTCAACTGAGCGGGTTTTGTTATTCCCCCAGTAATTTCGTAATGTAGTCTGGGAAATTCGGATCATTTAAAGGACACGTAAGAGCTCTAAGGCCAGCAAAACTTGGAGCCTCACATTTTTACATAATTCCAAGCCTCTGAGTGAAATAAAATAAGATGTAAAAAATCTTTAAAGACTGAGAAAAATGTAAGATTCCTGCGCAGTGCTAAATGCTAATGCAAAGTATATGTCAAAGAGATTAATTTCCTTTTCTAGAAGAAACTGGAAAGGACTCTCTGAGGTGAGGTGCTGTCTTTATAAAATCGCAAATTTTGTGATGTTGCAATTTTTTTTTTGGACTAGAGGAGGAGACTTCCAAGCATATTTTATATAATTATTAAGTATTGAAACGTTTAAATGTTTTTAATTATTATGTATATGCCATATATGAACCATTTCCATGAGTATATTATTAATTTTAGAAATTGTTGGCTCTCAGTGCACTTATAAATACATAAGAATAATACATAAAAGCCATTTTTATACTTGCATTGTTGACATTACGATGCCCCCAGCTTGTGCATCTGCATAAATTATTATTTTTTTTCATATTTTCTCCCCCTCTTTGTAGTCCGTAGTAATTTTTTTATTTTTTCTGAACTTGATTGTCGTTTGAGTTGTCTTTGTGTGCGTTTTTATGAAAATGTGTGTTAACTTTGTGAAAAGGGTTGATTTTGAATTGAACTCATTTACTTTAAAGCTAAAGTTGGCCAAAGTACGAGTAATACAACAGCTGCTTTGCTGAATTTCTAAAGAGTCTTTAATGGGATGAGTTTTTGTTATAAAGGCGGTGATTTTCAATGCTTTTCTTGAGCAAATATGAACCGGGATGATTTTATTGAGACTGAGAGGCGAAAATATTTGTCGAGAAAAAATTTTCTTTAAGATATACAAAGTCAAAGTTGCAAATTTGAAAAAATATTTTTAAAAAAATTATAAAGGTTTTAATTAAATTTGATTTCTTTTTAAACCTATAAAAATCGTCAATGTGGTTTTAAAATCTATTTAGTTTTAGAATTACAACGTGCAAATGGAAAGATGTTTAAAGTTATCTTCACTTTTGACGATTTCTTAATATAAAATACATACCTACTTGTACATATGTAAAGCTAATATTTTCTAAAAATTTCTTTGAATTTTTTTTTTATTTATATTGACCATCTTGAACATAAATTCAATGAAGTTTCCACCTTCCTCAATATAAATTTAAATTATATTTTGAAGAAAACTAAATATAAAAAATTGTGATAAAAAAACGTGAACATAAACAAGGTTTCAATTAAAAATATTTACCACTTAGCCACTAAAATGCCTCTAAGATAAACTCTGGGTAAACACGAACACCTTTTTAATTTTATCTAAAATAATTGCGACTCATAAAAACTTGTGAAAAGTGCAATAAAACCATTTGCCATTTCACTTAAGTAAATGCTTTTTTTTTTGGAGACATCATAAAAAGTAAATTTTACTAATCAGAAAACGCACGAAAATCAATTTTCGTTTCACAACACACTTTGTCGTCACATCACTCACAAAGTAGCACTCATCTACACATGAATTTCCGTATGTGTGGGCGTGTTTATATGTTTATACACACATACATATGTACATATGTAGGTGCTGTTTGGTCGGCTCGCAAAATTATTCTCACCTTTCTTGGCCCGGGCATTGCATGATGCCATGCATACTTCTCACTTATAAAACTGTATACATACATATGTACATATGTTGTTATAGTATTAAAGTGATTGGACATTAGGACAAGTGGATTTTCATGTTTTCCCAACGACCACAACTTTCTACACAGACATTCTAGTTAAACTAGCGTCGAGCGGCTCGTTTTTCTCCGCTCGTTCGCACGACCATATTTCATTAGTTTTTATGAGCTTTTTGGTGATGGTGTACGCTTTGAAATTGCTTCATTCACGAAACTGCAAAGTAAAATTTACAAGTTGCTTTAGTTGCGCAAAATTTTCACCTGCCAGTGTGTGTGTACGTGTGTGTGTGGTGGGTATCGGGTGTTAGAAATACGCTAGCACTTAAACAGGTGCGACAGTTAGCGCCATTGGCCTATCTACATTTCTAAGCCACCGCAACGACAATTACGCTGGTCGCCGTGTTGGTGCGCAGGCAAAGTCGCCTAGTTGGTTTGGCAGCACGCAGCAAGGAAAGTTCGCATTTTTTATGGTTCAAACTTTGCGAATATGAATTTATAGCATGTGCGAGCTTAAATTTTATTTGAGTTTTTTATTCTAAAAGTTTTTTTTGTTTATTTTGCAACTATGTTATGGAAAATGTTAAAATTCAATCAAATTTTTGTTTTCTGTGTCAAAGTGCTTTGTTTGTTCACTTATTATTTTTATCACATCATAATTTGTTATCAGGTTTTATTTAATATTTCTCATAACGAGAATGGGGAACCCCTGTCGAAGTCTAGTCAAATGAAATAATTTCGCACAACTTCGTTGAAAAATACTGGTCAGTCAATAGAAATAAATGATGGTGAGTCAATAATTCCAAAAATATATGAATTAATCAGCTAGTAGATATATTTTTATTTCGGTGTAGCCAATAAGATATTTCTCCAAACTTATATGTTTTCTTTATAGTTCTGAAGAACCACTTTTTGCTTTTGATACCAGTAGTAATACCTCAATCAAGAAAGTAATCTGTCTAGTATGAAGATAATGCGAAATCGAGTTATTGTGCACCAACGGACTCAGCTTCGGAGCCCCCATTATGTCTATCGAAGTCAACGCCATTATTTTCATCCCAAGCGGAATCTCTTCTGATTGAGCTAGTCTATGGCATTAGATTTCGTACCCATCAAGTGTAAACCAAGATGCTTCACGTCTCGACGGATGGTGTTAATAATGTTACACTCGGTTAGTTAGAGAGCTTGCATTTTCTTGCTGTTAGGTGAATTTCCATTTCTTGGCTTTCCTTATTAATATTTTTTTTACGTAAAATGTGATGGATTCACTTCCATGTACATACATATGACTTCTCGTCCATATGTGTTGGGTCGTCATGATAGCTCTTCTGAGTAAATTCATATTTGAGATTATTTTTACCAGGAATGAATTTTGCCAAAAGACAGTGCAGAGGGCGGTTAAAAATTTTCGGATTTCAATGGATTTTTCACAAAAAATTTGTTTTTAATTAGCTGAAGAACATATTCTCGGATGGATCGAAGCTGGAGGGAAGAGTAGGAGGGGGCGTCTTTTGCGAGGAACTGTCGCTCCATAGTAAGTTTAGACTACCGGATTTCTGCTGCGTTTTTCAAGCGAAAATAGCTACGATCAAGGAAGCGGTAGACCACTTGCGTCGCAGCGCTACTAATACACAGAAGTTGGTAAGCATCTACTCGGACAATCAAGCCGCAATCAGCGCCCTGGTCGGGGAATTCATGGCCTCTTTATCGGGCGCCTCGTAAATCTTCCGTATTCGAGTGATTTGGGGCCCAGGTCACAGCGACATTGCGGGAAACTGCCTCGCCAACGAGCTAGCTCGCCAGCGCACTTCAAAAGAAATCACTCCAGGGAGGAAGGGCATTGGAATTGCCCTGTCCACATGTGGTCTGCTCCTGAAAAAATGGGCCTTCAGTCGGCTCAGCAAACGCAGAGCGGAAACACCGACGTGCAAAGTTGCAAGAACCTTTTGGACGAAGACGGTCTGGGGAACTATTAAACACTTCTAGACCATTACTCTCAGCCCTGATCGGTGTTCTGACAGGGCACTGGCGCCGTTAGGCTGGGCATCATTTCTGATCCAAGTTGTGGGTGCTGTATGGAGGATGATGAGGCGGAGTCATCTCAACATTACCTTCTTAGCTGCTCTGCTTTCGCAATTCTTAGATGCAGACACCTTGGCCCATACTTCTTCGACACTGCCGAGGGCTTACCGGTGTATCCATCGAAAGGCTACGCTCCTTCATAAAGAACACTCGACGTTTCTCTTAACACTCTACCTGCGGGTCTTTCAGTTCAGGGAAGGAAAACTTCATAGTGGTGTCACAATGGATTATAAACTGAGGTTCAAGTGAGCTATTTGGGCTGCTACCTTACCTTACCCAACCTAACCAAGCTGAAGAATTTCATATTGCTTCTCACAAATTCACTTAATTCCATTAACTTAAAACAAAAAAAATTTTGTTTTCTTTATAGTTCTGAAGAACCACTTTTTGCTTTTGATACCAGTAGTAATACCTCAATCAAGAAAGTAATCTGTCTAGTATGAAGATAATGCGAAATCGAGTTATTGTGCACCAACGGACTCAGCTTCGGAGCCCCCATTATGTCTATCGAAGTCAACGCCATTATTTTCATCCCAAGCGGAATCTCTTCTGATTGAGCTAGTCTATGGCATTAGATTTCGTACCCATCAAGTGTAAACCAAGATGCTTCACGTCTCGACGGATGGTGTTAATAATGTTACACTCGGTTAGTTAGAGAGCTTGCATTTTCTTGCTGTTAGGTGAATTTCCATTTCTTGGCTTTCCTTATTAATATTTTTTTTACGTAAAATGTGATGGATTCACTTCCATGTACATACATATGACTTCTCGTCCATATGTGTTGGGTCGTCATGATAGCTCTTCTGAGTAAATTCATATTTGAGATTATTTTTACCAGGAATGAATTTTGCCAAAAGACAGTGCAGAGGGCGGTTAAAAATTTTCGGATTTCAATGGATTTTTCACAAAAAATTTGTTTTTAATTAGCTGAAGAACATATTCTCGGATGGATCGAAGCTGGAGGGAAGAGTAGGAGGGGGCGTCTTTTGCGAGGAACTGTCGCTCCATAGTAAGTTTAGACTACCGGATTTCTGCTGCGTTTTTCAAGCGAAAATAGCTACGATCAAGGAAGCGGTAGACCACTTGCGTCGCAGCGCTACTAATACACAGAAGTTGGTAAGCATCTACTCGGACAATCAAGCCGCAATCAGCGCCCTGGTCGGGGAATTCATGGCCTCTTTATCGGGCGCCTCGTAAATCTTCCGTATTCGAGTGATTTGGGGCCCAGGTCACAGCGACATTGCGGGAAACTGCCTCGCCAACGAGCTAGCTCGCCAGCGCACTTCAAAAGAAATCACTCCAGGGAGGAAGGGCATTGGAATTGCCCTGTCCACATGTGGTCTGCTCCTGAAAAAATGGGCCTTCAGTCGGCTCAGCAAACGCAGAGCGGAAACACCGACGTGCAAAGTTGCAAGAACCTTTTGGACGAAGACGGTCTGGGGAACTATTAAACACTTCTAGACCATTACTCTCAGCCCTGATCGGTGTTCTGACAGGGCACTGGCGCCGTTAGGCTGGGCATCATTTCTGATCCAAGTTGTGGGTGCTGTATGGAGGATGATGAGGCGGAGTCATCTCAACATTACCTTCTTAGCTGCTCTGCTTTCGCAATTCTTAGATGCAGACACCTTGGCCCATACTTCTTCGACACTGCCGAGGGCTTACCGGTGTATCCATCGAAAGGCTACGCTCCTTCATAAAGAACACTCGACGTTTCTCTTAACACTCTACCTGCGGGTCTTTCAGTTCAGGGAAGGAAAACTTCATAGTGGTGTCACAATGGATTATAAACTGAGGTTCAAGTGAGCTATTTGGGCTGCTACCTTACCTTACCCAACCTAACCAAGCTGAAGAATTTCATATTGCTTCTCACAAATTCACTTAATTCCATTAACTTAAAACAAAAAAAATTTTGTTTTCTTTATAGTTCTGAAGAACCACTTTTTGCTTTTGATACCAGTAGTAATACCTCAATCAAGAAAGTAATCTGTCTAGTATGAAGATAATGCGAAATCGAGTTATTGTGCACCAACGGACTCAGCTTCGGAGCCCCCATTATGTCTATCGAAGTCAACGCCATTATTTTCATCCCAAGCGGAATCTCTTCTGATTGAGCTAGTCTATGGCATTAGATTTCGTACCCATCAAGTGTAAACCAAGATGCTTCACGTCTCGACGGATGGTGTTAATAATGTTACACTCGGTTAGTTAGAGAGCTTGCATTTTCTTGCTGTTAGGTGAATTTCCATTTCTTGGCTTTCCTTATTAATATTTTTTTTACGTAAAATGTGATGGATTCACTTCCATGTACATACATATGACTTCTCGTCCATATGTGTTGGGTCGTCATGATAGCTCTTCTGAGTAAATTCATATTTGAGATTATTTTTACCAGGAATGAATTTTGCCAAAAGACAGTGCAGAGGGCGGTTAAAAATTTTCGGATTTCAATGGATTTTTCACAAAAAATTTGTTTTTAATTAGCTGAAGAACATATTCTCGGATGGATCGAAGCTGGAGGGAAGAGTAGGAGGGGGCGTCTTTTGCGAGGAACTGTCGCTCCATAGTAAGTTTAGACTACCGGATTTCTGCTGCGTTTTTCAAGCGAAAATAGCTACGATCAAGGAAGCGGTAGACCACTTGCGTCGCAGCGCTACTAATACACAGAAGTTGGTAAGCATCTACTCGGACAATCAAGCCGCAATCAGCGCCCTGGTCGGGGAATTCATGGCCTCTTTATCGGGCGCCTCGTAAATCTTCCGTATTCGAGTGATTTGGGGCCCAGGTCACAGCGACATTGCGGGAAACTGCCTCGCCAACGAGCTAGCTCGCCAGCGCACTTCAAAAGAAATCACTCCAGGGAGGAAGGGCATTGGAATTGCCCTGTCCACATGTGGTCTGCTCCTGAAAAAATGGGCCTTCAGTCGGCTCAGCAAACGCAGAGCGGAAACACCGACGTGCAAAGTTGCAAGAACCTTTTGGACGAAGACGGTCTGGGGAACTATTAAACACTTCTAGACCATTACTCTCAGCCCTGATCGGTGTTCTGACAGGGCACTGGCGCCGTTAGGCTGGGCATCATTTCTGATCCAAGTTGTGGGTGCTGTATGGAGGATGATGAGGCGGAGTCATCTCAACATTACCTTCTTAGCTGCTCTGCTTTCGCAATTCTTAGATGCAGACACCTTGGCCCATACTTCTTCGACACTGCCGAGGGCTTACCGGTGTATCCATCGAAAGGCTACGCTCCTTCATAAAGAACACTCGACGTTTCTCTTAACACTCTACCTGCGGGTCTTTCAGTTCAGGGAAGGAAAACTTCATAGTGGTGTCACAATGGATTATAAACTGAGGTTCAAGTGAGCTATTTGGGCTGCTACCTTACCTTACCCAACCTAACCAAGCTGAAGAATTTCATATTGCTTCTCACAAATTCACTTAATTCCATTAACTTAAAACAAAAAAAATTTTGTTTTCTTTATAGTTCTGAAGAACCACTTTTTGCTTTTGATACCAGTAGTAATACCTCAATCAAGAAAGTAATCTGTCTAGTATGAAGATAATGCGAAATCGAGTTATTGTGCACCAACGGACTCAGCTTCGGAGCCCCCATTATGTCTATCGAAGTCAACGCCATTATTTTCATCCCAAGCGGAATCTCTTCTGATTGAGCTAGTCTATGGCATTAGATTTCGTACCCATCAAGTGTAAACCAAGATGCTTCACGTCTCGACGGATGGTGTTAATAATGTTACACTCGGTTAGTTAGAGAGCTTGCATTTTCTTGCTGTTAGGTGAATTTCCATTTCTTGGCTTTCCTTATTAATATTTTTTTTACGTAAAATGTGATGGATTCACTTCCATGTACATACATATGACTTCTCGTCCATATGTGTTGGGTCGTCATGATAGCTCTTCTGAGTAAATTCATATTTGAGATTATTTTTACCAGGAATGAATTTTGCCAAAAGACAGTGCAGAGGGCGGTTAAAAATTTTCGGATTTCAATGGATTTTTCACAAAAAATTTGTTTTTAATTAGCTGAAGAACATATTCTCGGATGGATCGAAGCTGGAGGGAAGAGTAGGAGGGGGCGTCTTTTGCGAGGAACTGTCGCTCCATAGTAAGTTTAGACTACCGGATTTCTGCTGCGTTTTTCAAGCGAAAATAGCTACGATCAAGGAAGCGGTAGACCACTTGCGTCGCAGCGCTACTAATACACAGAAGTTGGTAAGCATCTACTCGGACAATCAAGCCGCAATCAGCGCCCTGGTCGGGGAATTCATGGCCTCTTTATCGGGCGCCTCGTAAATCTTCCGTATTCGAGTGATTTGGGGCCCAGGTCACAGCGACATTGCGGGAAACTGCCTCGCCAACGAGCTAGCTCGCCAGCGCACTTCAAAAGAAATCACTCCAGGGAGGAAGGGCATTGGAATTGCCCTGTCCACATGTGGTCTGCTCCTGAAAAAATGGGCCTTCAGTCGGCTCAGCAAACGCAGAGCGGAAACACCGACGTGCAAAGTTGCAAGAACCTTTTGGACGAAGACGGTCTGGGGAACTATTAAACACTTCTAGACCATTACTCTCAGCCCTGATCGGTGTTCTGACAGGGCACTGGCGCCGTTAGGCTGGGCATCATTTCTGATCCAAGTTGTGGGTGCTGTATGGAGGATGATGAGGCGGAGTCATCTCAACATTACCTTCTTAGCTGCTCTGCTTTCGCAATTCTTAGATGCAGACACCTTGGCCCATACTTCTTCGACACTGCCGAGGGCTTACCGGTGTATCCATCGAAAGGCTACGCTCCTTCATAAAGAACACTCGACGTTTCTCTTAACACTCTACCTGCGGGTCTTTCAGTTCAGGGAAGGAAAACTTCATAGTGGTGTCACAATGGATTATAAACTGAGGTTCAAGTGAGCTATTTGGGCTGCTACCTTACCTTACCCAACCTAACCAAGCTGAAGAATTTCATATTGCTTCTCACAAATTCACTTAATTCCATTAACTTAAAACAAAAAAAATTTTGTCAAATCAATCTTCTGTTCATATTATCAATTATTTAGGCATTTATTTACTTACCCTAAGAACGTCAAAACTTTGCAATGCTCACTTTTACTACCTATGTATGTATATAGCATTCGAGTGTAAATATGAACTCCTATATACTAATGTACATACATACATACATACATACCAAAACCCGATATATACTAAATAAGCGTACTCAAAATTTTTAGATTATATTGACTTTACAAAGTAAAAAAGGTGAGAAAATAAACACTAAACATATCGAAAATCAACGTGTTATCACTTTCAAGAAGTGATATAGTTGCTAAGGTTATTTAAAGAGCGAAGCAACCCTTTTAGTTTACCAACTGAAGTTGAACTCGACACAACGTTAGCGGTTTTTGATTATATACTTGCTGTATATAATTTTATATATTGAAAAATGCCGCACGATGGATATCCACACCACCATGGACCTCCCCATCATTATGGACCACCGCCACCGCACCATGGACCGCCTCATCATTATGGACCACCACCACCGCACCATGGACCGCCTCATAATTTTGGGCCACCACCTCCACACTTCGAACAGCCCCATAATTATGGACCCCAAACTCAAGACGCTCAATGCTGTTGTTACACTGTTGTCTAATTTTGCTTTAGGGAATAATTTTGTGAGAGAATGCAAATTTTTAAATATTAAGAGATATATGTATGTATGTAAGTGTGTTTATAAGTTTATAGTGAAGAACGTATATCAGATTGTTTATAGTAAAAAGATATTAGGAAGAACAACTTTATTGCTTTGACGAATTTTTATTCATCTAGAAATACCTCAACAAAAAAAATCAACGGGTTAGTCAGACGAAAAAGCTATTTTACGCAATTATGACGCTGTGTTTGCGAAATCGTGTTTGTTAACCAACGGAGCTTTCTTTAAAGCCACCATGAGGATCGTGTTGAGTTATGTTACAAGTAAGACATCCTTCTTATGTGTATCTCTTTTTTACCCAAGTCAACATAATCAACTCTTTATTTACTTTCATCCTAGGCGGTACATGGAGCACCTAAAACTCCTGCTCATCTAATGCTTTCCTTACTCTAAGATATCGGCTGTCGAAAATTAACAGGCGTCTAGTCATTGCAATAGAAACTTTCCAAATAGACAAATCGTACAACCGTTTCAAGAGCACATTAGGTTTAAAATGCATAATCTTCAAGCTGGAACTTAGACTTTGGTTAGGCCATAATGTGTACAAGATGCCAAAGGCCTCGACTGGGGCCGGATACTGTCAAGAAACCGTAAGTTTTTGGACATAATACATTATCAGCATGTGTTGCAGTGAACTCTTCATTGTATCCATCGAACAATTAAGTGGGCGAATGCTCTCACGGAAACATTCAAAGCATTCCCAATTTTATCTTGTCGAACTTCACGATGCACTTCAAAGTACTGTGATAACTTCCCATTTGGAAGAATTACGCTTTTTTATTTTAAGTTTACCTACGTTGATCTTTGATAGCACACAAATTCCCATAGGCCCATCATCAGATTAAATTGTTGTGATTAACTGTTAGAAAAAATATGTTTGTCAAATCAATTATCTGTTAATATGTACTGTTATCATGCAATTTATTTACTCACCCTCGTAACATTAAAATTTCACTTTCACATATGTATATAGTCATATACATACAGTAATTCAATGAATTCTAAATTATGGTACTCAAAATATATTGAGATTAGATTGGCTTTACAAAGTAAAAAAGGTGTGAAAATAAACACAACTAATACATACCAATCATATCGAAAATCAACGCGTTATCACTTCCAATAAGTGACAAAGTTGTTGCGGTTACTTGAAGAGTGGAGAAATCTTTTTAGTTTACTAACTGAAATTGGAGTCAACACAACGTTTAACCGGTTAAATCGAACTTCAAAGAAATTTTGATTCTATACAGTTAATTAAATTTTATAGACCCCTTAATTACTGCAAAATGCCGCCTCCATACATTCCACCGCCACACGATGGACCTTCACATCATCATGGACCACCACATCATCATGGGCCACCACATCACCATGGACAGCCACATCATCATGGGCCACCACATCACCATGGACAGCCACATCATCATGGGCCACCACCTCCGCACTACGAACCGCCACATCATCATGGCCCACCACCACCGCATCATCATGGACCACCACCTCACGACGATCAATGCTGTTGCTGCTGCTGCTGCTGCCATTGTCCTAGTGCTTGTTGTACCATTCTCTAATTATTCTGTAGTTGACAGTTTTTTGGAAACATGAAAAAATATTTAAATATTAAGTGATATGCATCTATGATTTTACTTTGTAGAGACAAATATTTGTATTTACAAATCAGCAACAAAAAACGTTAAAAGGAAGTAGTAGACGGAAGTCAAACAAATGTAAGGAATTGAAGTTAAAAAAGCGGTGGTGAAAAACTGGTAAAGTTATATCACGTCTTCCAAATTATGACTTGCACTCAGACAAGATTGATTTATCGCGAAATTCTCAAAATAGAAACTCTTTGCTATACCAAAAAATAAAAAAAAAAATTATTCAGGATTTATTGTTTTGTAAACAATTAATTCACTTTAATTTTATATTTTACTTATTTAAAATGAAAATTTTTTAATTGTAGATATAGTCTGAAATTTTTAAGATACATATGTATATACCATTAGTGAAGGACGAATTTTTGAATGTCATTCTATGTCAAAAAATCTGCCTTTACCATTTAGGATTAAGAAATAATTCTATTTTAAGTGCTTAATTTTTTTAATAAGTCACAAAATTCGGTTGTGAAAAGTATTTTTATTAAGGCTATGAACGCTTGGCTACCTAATAAACTATGAACTATACTAACATAAGTATGTAGTAAGGTCCTATAGCTTCTGGCCTGAAATATAAATTTTATATTATTTGTAATATTTACAATATTTTTCGCGACAGTTTCACTTAACATTTTTCATTGGCAGCTTTTCTGAATTGTAGCACAATTATTTCACGACCTTCAAAAAATCTAATCAAGGTAGGCCAGACATTTAAAGACTTTACTACACTTACTCTAATTAAATACCCATTACCGAGTGCAGAGCAATATTTACTATATTTATAGATAGATTCACACTTTTATCAAGTATATTGCTTACATTCAAACATACATGACAATTAAAGATTAGATAAGCATAATGCAATAGCAACAAAAAAAAACGATGTTTACGTTGAGGCTAAAATAAAAATAAAAAGTGAATAAACAGAATTAAAAACGTGCGACAAATTTATGTACGTGCTAATGATATCGCAAACTATCATAATTTCCTTCTTCATAAATCATAAACTATTTTGTTTATTGAGTAGCGTACTAAATTTCTTACTTATTAGATTAGCATATCAAAAATACCGCTATATCGCTTTTTTATACTAATGGCAAATTGTTCATTTGTACTTGCTGTCCGCATTATTTCTTATTACAAATTTAGTTAGTTCATCGACTGAAGTGAAACTCGATACTACTTTTTATTAATTCAAGTAAACTATGTGAGAAATCTGTAAAAATGCCAATATTCCCAGAGGGATTGGGGCAAGATGGACTTCCGCCGCGTAACTTCGCACCACCACTCCATCATGAACCACTGCCTCACCGTTTACCGCCACACCATCATGGACCAGCAGAACAACCAGAACTACCACCTGCCGATTTGGATCCACCATATCATCATTGGCCGCTGCCGACGCACATACTACCGCCACATCATCATGGACCATCACTAAACCAGCTTGAACAGGAGCCAGCGCCAGCGATTGTGGAAATTACATTTCAGAATGAAACACCACCTCCAGTGGTGGTGACACCACCCAACTATGAAATACCTCATCTTGGGTCGCCAGAAAATCAAAAGCCATCTCATTATCATGAGCTAGCACTAAGCGACGATCGTAGCCGCTGTTGCAGTTGTTGCTGTCCTCACGACGTTTGCTGCACTATACTCTAATTAACTGTTGTATTATTTTTATGTAATTTAAAAAATACTTTATACAAGATATGTCAAAAAAAAAATGTTAAAAAAGGTAATAGAATTATAAAATTTTGAGGACAACGTGTAACGCAGCCGAAATTATTATCATGTCGGCTCATCCGAATAAGATTTTAGCAAGTTCTGCCAAAAGGCATTTTTCAGAATTCTGAACAAACGTGCTTTGCAGGAGTCAAGTTCTCGTTTTAAGAAGATGTTGTCTTAAAACGATAACTTAAGATGTTGTCTTAAAACGATAATTTAAGTCCAGCAAACGGGCTGCAAAATTTTGTCCAATTCTCTCTAAGGTACTTGAATTTAAAAAGAATAGATAAATATAAGTCAAGGAACCGATCCTCTAGTGGGCTGACAGTATTTGGTCGTATCTGCGTTTTCCAGTTCATTCGCTTTGCAGTTGCCGTCAATAATCGGTATAAAGGAACCCCTATAGTTGAGTCGCTTAGGAATTTAGCGAAATCAGTCAAATGTCTTGTCTTACCTATGCAAGAGTATATTGTCCTCAAGGCAGCTTGACTCTCAGAGAAGATAAAAACTTACCATTTATACTTAGGGCTCTTTTTAGTTCCGCTGGGAACATTCTGCAGGAATCAATGAGTAGAGAGACGACTCCTCTTCTAACCTCTCCGTTGAGTTTGGAGCCATTAGTAAATACATTTACAAAATGTGAGAGTAAAAGATGGTGTATGTACATACATACATATGAATGGAAAATATATACAACATCTGCGCCTAATGATATGAAACTTGCCACATTTTTTTGAGCTACAAAAATGCATGCTTAAAAATTAAAATTATTTTTTTTTAAACTAGAAAATAATAAAGTTTTTAAAAACTTTAAATTTTGGATTTTATATATAAGGCTTTTGTAAGACAAATATTGGAAATTAGTATAAGTTTAATAACCAAAAACATGTCATAATTTCTCACTTCAATTAATTTGGCCGCAAGTATGTATATACTCACATAGTCATCAATTTTACTTAATTGTGATGTCCAATTTATAGCTTAGTACACTGCTCTTAATAAAATCGAAAAATTCATAAAAATGAAAAAGAAATTATCTTCTAAAAAAATGCTTAAATCAGTCTTAAACTCTCAAGAAAAAAATATTCAACAACTGCAAAGTTCTTTTTGAAGCAAAAAATATAATGAAAATATTAGTTACTTACTTACTTAATTGGCGCATTAACCGCCTAAGCGATTTTGGCCGAGGTCAACAAAGCACGCCAGCTGTCCCTATCTCGTGCTTACTGGCGCCAATTGGAAGTCCCAAGTATAGCCAAGTCTTTTTCCACTTGGTCTTTCCAACGCAGAGGAGGTCTTCCTTTTCCTCTGCTACCACCCGCGGGTACCGCGTCAAAAACCTTCAGGGCTGGAGCTATTTCATCCATTCGAACGACGTGACCTAGCCAGCGGAGCCGCTGATTCTTAATCCGCTGCACTATATCTACGCCATTGTACAGCTCGTACATCTCATCGTTCCATCGAACGCGGTATTCGCCGTCGCAAAGACGCAAAGGTCCATAAATCTTTCGAAGAATTTTTCTCTCGAACACTCCAAGAGCCCTCTCATCTGATGTTGTCATCGTCCATGCTTCTGCACCATACAATAGGACGGGCATGATAAGAGACTTATAGAGTATGGTTTTTGTCCGTCGAGAGAGGACTTTACTATGCAATTGCCTACTCAGTCCGAAGTAGCACTTGTTGGCAAGAGAGATTCTCCGTTTGATTTCAAGGCTGACGCTGTTATTGGTGTTAATGCTGGTTCCTAAGTAAACGAAGTTCTCAACTTTTTCAAAGTTATAACTGTCAACAGTGATGTTTGATCCCAGTCGTGAATGTGCCGACTGTCTATTTGATGACAGGAGATACTTCGTCTTGCCCTCGTTCACCTCCAGACCCATTCGCTTCGCTTCTCTATCCAGTTTGGAGAAGGCAGAACTAACTGCGCGGTTGTTAAGGCCGATGATGTCAATGTCATCGGCGTACGCCAGCAGTTGCACACTCTTATAAAAGATGGTACCTGACCGATTTAGTTCTGCGGCTCGAATTATTTTCTCCAGCATCAGGTTAAAGAAATCGCACGACAGAGAGTCACCTTGTCTGAAACCTCGTTTGGTATCAAACGGCTCGGAGAGGTCCTTCCCGATTCTGACGGAGCTGGTGCTGTTGCTCAACGTCATTTTACATAGCCGTATAAGTTTTGCGGGGATACCAAATTCAGACATTGCGGCATAAAGGCAACTTCTTTTCGTGCTGTCGAAGGCGGCTTTGAAGTCGACAAAAAGATGGTGTGTGTCGATTCTTCTTTCTCGGGTCTTTTCCAAGATCTGGCGTATTGTGAATATCTGGTCGGTGGTGGATTTACCAGGTCTAAAGCCACACTGATAAGGTCAAATCAGTTCGTTGACGGTGGGCTTAAGTCTTTTGCACAATACACTTGACAGAACCTTATACGCGATGTTAAGAAGGCTAATCCCGCGATAATTGGCACAGACTGCAGGATCACCCTTTTTGTGGATTGGGCAGAGCACACTTAAGTTCCAATCAGTAGGCATGCGTTCTTCCGACCATATTCTAGAGATGAGCTCGTGCATGCACTTAACCAGCTCCTCTCCGCCGTACTTAAATAACTCAGCTGGTAACCCGTCAGCCCCGGGGGCTTTGTTGTTCTTCAGCCGTGCTATCGCTTTCCGAATTTCGTCATGGTCGGGTGATGGTACATCACGTCCATCATCATTGATTGAGGTTTCGGGTTCAACATCTTCTCCATCGTTGTTGTAGCTGCTTCCATTAAGCAGTGTAAAGAAGTGATCCCTCCATAATTTAAGTATGCTGTGGACATCAGTCACCAGGTCGCCGTTTTCATTCTTACAGGAATTCGCCCCGGTCTTAAAACCCTCTGTAAGCCGTCGAACTTTTTGAAAGAATTTTCGGGCGCTTTTCCTGTCGGCCAGCATCTCAAGCTCTTCGCACTCACGCATTTCGGCCTCTCTCTTTTTCTCACGAAAAATGCGTCTTGCTTCCTTCTTCAGCTCACGATAACGCTCCCGCACAGCTCGCGTTGCGCCCGATCGCAGTGTGGCCCTGTAGGCAGCGTCTTTACGTTCCGTAGCGGCGCGGCATTCCTCGTCATACCAGTTGTTCTTTCGGGCTCGCTGAAATCCGATGGATTCTTCTGCGGCGGTATGTAGACATCGAGAAATATGGTTCCACTGCTCGGAAATATCGTGCTGTTGATTATTGCTCTCAGAGAGCAGGAGTGCAAGTCGAGTGGCGAAGTGGGTGGCTGTCTGTTGCGATTGCAGCTTTCCGACGTCGAGCTTTCCTTGTGTCCGTTTGCGTGCGCTTTTTGCTGCACAGAGGCGCGTGCGAATCTTAGCTGCCACAAGAAAATGATCCGAGTCGATGTTGGCTCCTCGGATCGTGCGCACATTTAGGACACTGGAAGCATGCCTTCCGTCTATCACAACGTGGTCGATTTGGTTTCGTGTCTTACCATCTGGAGACAGCCACGTAGCTTGGTGAATCTTTTTATGCTGGAACCTGGTACTACAGACTACCATGTTTCGGGCCCCGGCAAAGTCGATCAGTCTCATTCCGTTATCGGACGTTTCGTTGTGGAGACTGAATTTTCCGACTGTAGAACCAAAGATGCCCTCCTTGCCCACCTTGGCATTGAAATCGCCAAGCACGATTTTTATATCGTGGTTGGGGCACCGCTCATACGTGCGACCAAGGAGATCGTAGAAGCGATCTTTGGTCCCATCGTCCTTCTCTTCCGTTGGGGCGTGGGCGCAAATCAGGGAGATGTTGAAGAATCTCCCCTTGATGCGGATTGTGGCGAGACGTTCGTCCACCGGAGTGAACCACAGTACTTTACGGCGAAGTCTCTCTCCCACCACAAATCCGACACCAAATTTGCGCTCCTTTACATGGCAGCTGTAGTAGATGTCGCAAGGGTCTATCGATTTTTTCCCTTGTCCCGTCCATCGCATCTCTTGGATGGCGGTGATGTCAGCCTTCGCTCTGCTGAGGACATCAACCAGCCGGGCAGAGGCACCTTCCCAATTAAGGGTCCGGACATTCCAGGTGCATGCCCTCAAATCATTGTCCTTTAAACGTTTGCCGTGGTCGTCATCAAAAAAGGGGGGTCTCATCCGGGGCTTTTTTTTCCTTTTCATTGGAAGTTGTTTTCTACGTGGCGGGTTCCAAGCCCTGCGCACAACCCATTGCTGGGGGTGAAAAATTTTAAATTCGTTTATATAGCGAGCCGCTTGCAGCCGCACCTCCTGGTGAACAGACGCTGCGGACTTTAGTGGACCCTTAAACCGAATATGTCGGAGTGGCTCCACTAAAGCTCCCTCTCTATTAGCCGTGACCCATGGCTCCACACGGGTTGGTTACCGTATCTCGCACATGGGTTGCTCACGTTGCCCAGGGTGCACGAACGTGGACGTTAGAGTAGGGATTGAGTACAGCCGTGCAACTGTAACCGCATACCCAGAAGCACCACTGTACCCCCAAAAAAAAAACCCCTTAGGTTTCTCTGACTAATTTAAGTTACTGTAAATGTTGAAATTTTTAATTTCAGTATATATTAAAAAATTAAAAATTATAATTTAATTGAAAAATTGCACTATGTTTATATTTCAACAATTTCACGAAAAAAACTAAAACCTCCTATTACATTTGCGGATCAACGCACGAACGGCGTGTAAAGTGTAACGCAACAGCTTAATTCGGGCAAACCTGCGGACATGCAAACCTACATAAATAACTATGTACGAATGCCAGAAATTGTTCCAAAAAAAAAAATCCACTTGAAACACTCAGGTAAATCACATGAAAATCACTTGACTATTAAATGCGGATAATCCAACCGAAATAAAGTTCAACACGACAGTGAAAAATTCGCATAAATTTTCGGCGCAAAAATATGCGCCACCAAAACATACCTCTAAATAATAGTCACGGCGCCGGTAAATACGAATGCAAATACAATCGAGTGTACATATTATGTTACATTTATTTGTTAAGTGAGTATTTTTTTTCAAGCTTGTATGTTTGTTATTTCCATGAAAAAAACACACAAAGAATTGCAGACGTCTGGCAAGCACGCAAACATGTCAACTGGTTCTCGACTCAACGCGGCCATAAATCTAAGAAATAATAATATATAAATACTATTTTCGCATTGCTGTGTTCTTTTAACAAGAAAGGGAGTCGAATTTAAATTTCATCGAGGGGCAATAAAGCGCTTATTTTAAATATACGATTTTATTTAAGTTTTCTTATTAGGGGAGGTGAGTTTGGTTGGAAAGTGGTTACTGTTTCGGCAAACAACATTGACACTCGGCACCTTAAACAATAATTATTCAATAATATTTTAGACACAAAAAAAGTCTTAACATCATAGAAAAATGCTGGAATTAGAAAAAAATTTGTTTTCTTTATGTTTTCTACAAAGTTTTGAAATTTTTGGTTTAGGTAAAGGAACGTAGATAATTAAGCATACGTAAAGACCCGAAGTCATATTTGACACATTTCAGAATTAACAATTTTTGTCGTTAAACATTTTACTAGTTATACATTTTTTAACACCTAAGTTCTCCTTGTCAAATTTTATCCGAAGTTAACAATCTTTTAGTTTTTGTGTGCTTTGCCTAATAATCTTATTGCTGATTTTTCAGCTTTCTTTCACAACGATAAACTTAAAAAAATCTTCAAAAATTTTGGGAATTTTTTCTTAATGTGCTTCCAGTAACAAATTTTGTTTCTACATAAAAGTTGAACGCTCCGCCCTCAGCAAAAGAAGTTTTAAGAATAAATGGTTTTAATCTTTAGTTGTAAGTTTAAGGTTGCACTTTATAAAAATATAAATGAGTGGGCCACATACTCAAAAACAGTTTAAAAATCATGAATAAAAATTGATAAATTGATAAGTCGTTAGAACAAGTTAACAGGCATTCGTGAAAATTTTATTTTTGTATTTTTAAATTAAGTATCGCTGTGTATTTCATTAAGCATGCAGATTTAGTATTTTATGGCCACACCATTAGCTTTGTATGACTCAGAAATATTTACCTTTTATTTTGTTTGGAAATCACAAATTTTATGTACATACCTAAATATTAAAAGTTTATCAATGTCGCATAATGAGACACATACATATGTACATATTTGTTGTCGGTAAGCAAATTTTTTTTGCACTTAATAAAAGATAAAATAATATATTTTAATAACATGTATGGTATGTATCTACGTTATGTAAAATTCAACAGCAGTTTCAATTAAAACGCACGCTGAAAATTATTTATAATAATGCAACACGGAGAGCCGCCTCACCATATTTCACCACACCATGGTCCCACGTAGCAAGAACCACCACATCACGGTTCCCCGCACCAACAACCACCACATTACAGTCCACCGCATCACCATTAAAGAAAGATATATATTATGATATGATGTTTACATTTATACATACATAGATGTATATATTAAAAAAAATACTTTTAAAAATGTTTTCACATATAAAAATTGTTTCTTTATACCACGGTCGTCAATAATTATTAAAAAATAAATAATAACACGGCATGTGAAGTTATAACTTGATTTTCCCTGCCGTCTTCTTTTGTAATTTTATTGATATTCTATCCGCCGTAACCAAATGGTAAAGCTCTGATTATACATACTTCGCACAACTTCGAATAAATTTTTTAAAATTCACTCAACCAACTTATCAGCACAACCAACCATCAAACGCCCAATAAATGGCTATTAGGTAGCAGGGTGAAAATAGCTGATCTGTGTGAAGTATATGTAAATGCATTTTGATATAAAATTTTAAAGCACGCTTATTTATTTTTTACAAGGAATTGACAATTAAAATATTTTATCAAAGACATGTATTTGCCAATCTGAATAACGTAGTGGTAATTTTTAATTCCTGAAAGTTGTGATACAAAAAAAAAAAGTGATTTAAATTTGAATGAACATAAAATTGAAGACCGCAGAGAAAACAAATCTTATACTCGTTACTAAAAGGGCTGACAGACGGGGGCACTTGTGCAAATAAACGAGCTCAAATATCTGCATAATTTTTCAGGCCTGACAGACGACAATTATCTGCATTTCGACATCAGCTGATTTGACAAATGAATTTAAGCCGAAAATGGAAAGTAAGAAAAATAAGATTGACAGCTAATTAAATGGCAAAAAATCAATATGAATTGAAAAGGTGCAATGTGAGGCAATGTATTCAAATTCATAAAATAGTGGCTATCTCATTGTTCGCTTTGGAATATAGTAGAACCTTTGCTAATCTATAGGATGCTGTACTATTGGTGGAATCGTTGTGGATTTTTGCTAAGCAGTTTGCGAAAATCATTTGGACTGCATGAATTCCTATCCTCCAAACCCACAATAAATCGTATTTTAATTTAAGTATAATTTGGTCTAATTTGCTAATATTTGCAGCTATTTTTTTAAAAGTAAACACTTTCGACAGCAGCTATAGACATTTTGCTACTTCACAAAAGTATTTTTCTGTCAAAAGTGGCAGCATTGCCATATTAAAATCACAATATTCAGTACTTAAGCACATGATTTTCGTGCATTTCATTTCATTTGCAGATCAAAGCTACTTATCTAGATAACATTGGCCGTCTGTCAGCACTTTAAAGCTTCAGAAAAAACTATTTCTCTGCCTTTAAACTATGTATTTCAGTTAGTATTTATATTTTTTTTATCCAGAAAGTAAAACTAGCAATATAAGAATTCGCATGATAACATTAAGAAAGCTGGTATTCACAGCAAATCAAAATCCAACAGACAGCAAATTTTTAATGCATTGAAGAGATTTTTATTTGACAATTCAAAATTTATGCGAAGTTGTGCGAATAATGTATACATGTTCATTCCTATGTATGTATAATGAGTCTGTGGTCCATCTAGACAATGCCTAGTTCATCGTGTAATATTTATAGATTTACAAAACTGACTCCGATACGTATGAATGTGTGTAAATATGTATGTTTATTATTAAAAATTATGTTGTGTTAATGACTCCATTTAAATAGTAAATATTGAAGTTTTAAGGAAAATAATTCACTTATAAAATTATTGTTTTTGTTGACTTAAAAATCCAGCTATTAAATATTTTTAAGGCATACGAAAAACTTAAATTATCAACAAAAATTAACAAATCAACTAAACAAATTACTGGAGAGAAGAAAGTTGATAAACCCCTTAATGCTTGTAAAAGTATGAGAAGCGGGTGAAGCAACTAATGGAAACTGAGCACAAGTAATTGAGTGAAAATGAACTTTACAAACCAACTGAGAGCTTCTTTTGTGCACAGTGCAGAGCGCGAAATACGACGAACAGCAGCGCCATTTTAACCACAATCGGAAAAAATATGCAACTAAACTATAGTGCATGTGAGTGGAGAAAGCGAGAGAAATGCTCACAGAGACCGCATGGGGATTGAGTAAAAGAGCCAACTCGCAACCAACTAGCGACTCCCTTGAGAAGGTAAAGTCTACACAATGTTTGAGCGCTGCTTTGGAAAATTCATCACACACTCTCATTTGAAAACACAGCGGAGTTATCAAAGTTTTACAAGTTAGGCCAAAAATTTATATTTATTCTTAAACAAAACTGTATTAAAGGACCGATAAATGCACCGACTACGAGTGTAATACTTGCGTCCTTTTAATTAAATTTAAACTATTTTTCAAAAGAGATATATTTCATACTCCAACAAAAACTAAACAACTAGTTTATTATAATTTTTATAATTTTGCTTTGTTTACAGTTTTATAGGTAAGCCCAAAAATACAAATATTTTTAGAGGTAGTTTCACTTTTAATTTTTTGACGGAAACAGTGTTCGACAGCAGACGCCCAATATCGCCACTACTTTAAAATAGACATTGGGGATTTTAATTTTAATTTTATTGTATTTTAAAAACAAATCGTGTAAATTTTGTAAATGTACATATGTACATACATATGTTTCATTTATTGGATGTATGAATATTTTTCCACCAATGCAATGGAATATTATTTATGAATTTACATAAATGTACAATTTGTGGCCTATTCTTTAAACCGAGCAAACGATATGCTCTAATAGAATTGGAAAAATAAAATAAAAACTATATAGTGCGGGTAAAATCAAGGCCTTTGCGATTTTTTAAGCCTTAAAGTTGTCTTTACAAGAAGAATTTTTTTTAAAAGGCTTTAATTGCCTGGCATAAATGACTTGCAGTCGCCCAGATAAATTAATGTAGTATGTTACATTTGAAGACTTTTAGGAAATCGCAATTGAAGTTTGAAATTCAATTTTCCAAAAAGTCTTGGAGAATATTATTAATTCACGAAAATCTTAAATTGTTTTATTTTTATTGTTTATTCTTAATTACTTTTGAATTTATGAAGGATTTTCTTCAGTAAAATTTTGTCGTTTGTTACATTTGCAGGAATGTATATTACAAACGCCTAAATGTGATACAAATTGTACTCAATATATCGAAAACTAAATAAGATATTAAAAAAAGAATAACGCATTATAAATTACTTGATAGATGAAAAATAACTGCATTATTTACTTTATTTGCAATATTTTCACATACAACATTTAATCATCCGTGCGACAATACGAAAAAAATTATAAAAATTTTACGACTAAATTTTAGAGATTTTAAGATTTTGTCCAAGGTAATTGACAATATTTTTCAGAGTGTACAAAGCACGGAATTTATATGCAGAATTTTCGTATAAAAAAATATTTGGGACTTACGACAATATTTTACTCAATATCTCCGACTCTAAAGGAGAAACCTAAAAAAGGATAGTGCCATTTAAAAGATCTTCATAAGTTAAGTATAACTACATTATTTCGACTCCCGCAGAAGCCAAGAAGAAAGAAGTCTGATTAGGAAATGTGGTGAATTCCAAAATAATATAACTTCTACCGCTTGGAGTATTGTTGTTTTTTCCTAATAATTTTTCCAATTAAAATTCAAATATATTAAAAATAAATAGTTATATGGCCAAACAATAACAAATACATTATTAACTAAATTTGGCCCAATTTTCACATATGACATTTATTTATCCGGACGACGATGTATGTATGTCCTTTGAGGTAACCGATTTTTCAAATCAATATAAATGCTGCTTTGCACATATTTAAATTTTGTTTCTGTTGTCTTCGTTTTTCTTAATGCGAAAAATAGAGGATTTTCTTAATAAGGAATTGGTAGCACGAAAATCCGAAACACTGTTTCTGTCAAATGGTTAATATGGCGTCTGAAATGAGAGAGTGAAACTACCTCTAAAAATGTATGTATCATGGGTAAGCCCCATCAACTTGAGTACTGTAAAGTAGGAAAGATAACTGCTACGAGTCGAAGGTGAAATTTAGCAAACGGCTGGACTCTCGACCAGTAAATGTCGTCAAAAATATGCAACCACCACCCATAGCAACTGAGGAGCTCCAGCAGCCTCGCGAGTCACGCCTCACTCGGGTTCAATTAAAATCACGATTTTGCATTAGGCTAAGTTCCTACCAATCTTGAATCAACTGAGACACCAAACACCAATTTGCATGCCCCGCCAAACCCTTTCAACTAGAACCACTCTACATTTAGTCCGACCTTTTGAAACCGCGTGTTTCCTGGACCCCGCGCTAGTTGAGCTTGACGATAATAAGTGAGGTGTTTCCGCCCTTTACAATGTCTCATTACCCGATACTACAACAAGCACTAGTGTAATTTTGCGGATCATTTTAGAAGTAAATTAACCTAGCTATTCTACTTCTGTTTCACACACGCTTGACAGCACGCCACCTTCTCAGCCTCCATATACAAAATCAGCGACAATACGGATGAGGGTCAACGTTTAGGCTTACAGATTGAGTTCAAAATAGATAATACCCAGTCCTGAATCAAGATTGAGAGCTGCCGCTTGTGAGCCTAAGGAGTTCGCTTGGAAAACTTCGAGGTGGCACAAGTTTCGTTTGTTTCACATGACGCTCGCAGGAGGTCTATATTTCCAAACCATTTAACAACCATTTAACCCTACTTGAGGAGACAGTTTTGAAAGTAACCATGCTGGCTAGTTCATCAGTCATACATTTCCTCGAATGACACCGTGTCCAGAAACACAAATGAGTCTGACTAGGTCGTAGTCTAACACAGCAAAAATGGAAGTTGCGTATTCTCCGATGAAAAAAAAAAATTTCATATTAAAAGTTATTAACTAGCCCCAGCATAGATAATGTTATGCTGAAACAAAGAATTCGGTAGTCCTAAGCTTGGCAACTTTCACAGTCACGCAATATTTACCTGTGTTTGTGTTTGTATGTTTTCCATGGTTTAAAATTCTTTTAACTATTTATGTATTCAACTCAAGATATTATGCTACTGGGCTCTCGTTTTCAGCTTCGATTTTTATACGGATTTGGTTTTGTGGAGATAGTAAATTTGAAAATTCAATAAACATAAATTTATGCAAAATAAAGGATAAATCCATACGAAAGAAAAATATTTTTACGCTGGTATGTAGGTATGTATGAATGCATATTTTTTAAGCCATCAATATCAATACATACATACAACACACACACACACACATACTCGTAGATACAAGCGTACGATTATTTTGGCAAACTGCGCATCCGAAGATAAAATACGCTGAGTATTTGCGTGTACTCGTATGATGTGGAGCAAGGGATGCTGGGTAAAAGATGCGCGTCGCCGCCACTCGACTATGTGGCGCTACTTTTTCCACTATTTATCACAAATAAATGCAATTGAATTGCTTTTTTATTTTCATTTGCATTTTCTATTTTCAACCAAACTCACTTGGGTTTGTATGCCTGTGCAAACAAAGCAGAGATTTGCTTTGCCAAATATGAAAATAACAATCCTTTAATATCCTTTCTATGCATTTTATTGTATTTTGCATTTATTTTGGTTTCTCGAGATTTGCAGGTGCAAATCTGTTTGTGCGCTTAAGGCGCAAGCATAATTTAATGGCTATTCTACAATGCAAAGCGAGCGCATGGAGGTGGAAGGATTTGGTTATTTTTTTATTTTATTTTTTTGCAAATCTCAGCTATTTTTGTTGGTTATTGTTTGTAGTGTGAGAGGTGATTTGCATATTTTATAGTGTTGTTATTTTTAGATTTAAAGAGATTACAATATAAGAAAATAAGACAAGATTCAAGGCAGCTCCATAAATAGGATTCGCAGCGAAAGTCAACACGTGTTAAGTTTATTATCCTTAACAAATAAACAAAATAGGATGCATTGAAAGCTTAATCAATGTTATGTATTGATTCTTAAAAAAATAGAAAAGTAAAGTAAGAAATAATATAAAATGAACTGAAATGGAATGAATTCCGCGGAACGAAACAAAGAGAAAAGTAACAAAGAACGTACATTAACAACAAGATGCAAGTCCCGTTCCGTTCCGCTAACAATATGTCTCGCACATTTTTTTCATACTGGAACGAATTGGACATTCGTTTATTGTTATCAGAATCCAATTTGATTTAATTCGATTTCCATCAGTCGATAAAACTTGCCATAGGGAACGAAACGGCATGCACCTTCTCTATGTACAATACACGTTCTCTGAAAGTAATTAAATGCAAGCAAGTTTTAAAGAAATAAGCGAAATGTTTTGGAATTTATGAAATTAGAAGTATCAAAGGGTTGTTCCCTGTGTTTTGAAATGTAGAAAAAGCTAAATTAATGAAAATAAGTAGTAAAATAAAAATGGAATTTTTTTAGTTTTTTTATACATTTACTGCCTGATTCCGTGTTCTTGATAAATTATCAAACATTTACAAATATTCGAAATTTATAATTCGTCAATATAATTTTTCAAATTTATAAACAGCCAAGGTCGGTGTTTTTATTAGAATTTTTTTTTATTTTGAAATTAAGTCGTCGGGACTTTTTAACTGCGAAGACATCTGTTTCAATGTCAAATCGACAATGAATACCCATTATGGCTAAGCCTTTAAGTCATTCTTCTCTGGTAGAATTTCGCAAAAAAGTTTTTAATCTTTTCAATGTTGAAAAAAAATCGTTCAGCCTTTCAGACGTTGGTTCCTTACAAGTTTCTTCTAGGCTCCACTTTTCCATCTAATAAGCGAGCTCGGGCGCATTTTTTGCCGTGTCAATAAAATATGTAAGTTTTAAATTATTTTGCATCTGATACAGTAAAATCTATTTCTGATACAGTAAAATCAAATTATTTTTAAGAGCAAATCGAAGGAATACAGAAACTAAACTTTTGTGTAATATATTTGAGAGGAATATGTCTGTCGCGCAATTGTATAGAAATATCATCGAAAAAGGGGGTCACCCTGAATTAAGTTTCAGGATGTCTTGTGCCGGTTCTTTAATTTTTCGTTTAGGCGATACGTGGTAGTTTTATTTCAACATTCATCGACGTTAAAAGTTTGCATACTCCTTGGAATATTTCGTTGAACTTTTCGTTAAATTAACATCGAAAATCGTTATAACTCGTTTCGATATGCTCAATTGCGTTCGGTAAATTGAAGGAAGGGGAATGCTATAGATGTCATATATAGGCTCATAACTAATTCAGAGCTGGTTTTAGATTGAAAAAACCTAACCCCCTGTAAATACAGCCTTGATTTACAATATGTATTTTGTTGAGTATACCTTCACTATAAAGTGTAATTTTTTTTTTTAAATTTATTACTCTCCTATTGAATTGGGAGTTACTTATGCTGCGATTCGTTTTTTTGTAACATTCAGCAAATATAAATCCACACTATGAGCTTGGACGAAAAATCTTCAAAATACTAAATCGACATAAAGTGCGTTATAAATTTTTCAAATGCTAACATAAACAACCAACAAGGCGTATTTGGAATACGATGAATGACACTTCCGCTTCCTAAAATTCGAGTGTCTATGACCACACAAAATGTAAAGTTAAGGTTAAACTTTTGAAAAAAATGTCACACTCGTCGTTCAGTTTTTTTTGTTAACATTTACTTCCATAAATCTATATATAGCATATACAAATGTGTCCATTGGTAGGAAAACAATTCAATTTGTGAAAAACAAATGTGTTCGCATTTGAACTTCGATTCGTTGTTGTCAATTGAATGCTCCACTCCTTTGCGGCTTAGTCAGCGCATCTTCTTGACCCTTGCGTGAAATTTAATTTAGTGACATTTCCGTTTTCGTGGCGACACTTTTCTTCTTACGGGAATATACTCGTAACATGCGCGTTTCTTCGAAGATCACTTGCATTCTTTTGCTGCTACTAATTTTACATGGAGTTTGGCTTCTATCCACCTAAAAAGTTCTTTATTGAATGACAGTTTGTATTTATATGCATTACCGTTTGCGAAGCAATTGCCTGCAACCTTCCGCCTTCCGCACTGCACTACTATGGGCATGTGTCAAATGCGTCAATGCGGCTGACAGCCTGTAATACTCCTACAAACCAGACAATCACCATTTCCGGCTGGCGACAGCCATTTTGAACATTCAATTCATTCTGTGTTGTTATGTGCCTCGCCGTCTGATTAGAATTTCTGCAATTGAAAACTCGTTGGGTTGTGCCTGTGCGAACATCTTCCGTGCGGGAAGTTCGCTTTGTTGAACTTCTATATAAAACTACTTACATACATACATATGTACATATATTTGCCATGCAGTTGTGTCCTTCATATTTGTTAACTTTCTTAAGGAGTTGAGCCCGCATGCCGACCACCATCACCTTGACCACATGCAGTTTGCTAAAAAGGCAATGCAGAAGGCCGCAGGCTTTGGCAACGAAATTGAATTTAAAAGTTTTTGATTTGGCGGGTGGCTATGAAAACTGGCGAAGTTTCTTTCATTCTTTCTTGTTACTCTAGCTTTTGGCTGTCAGCGTATCAGGCAAAAGTTTTATTTGTTAAATATGTATGTGCAAATGTTGACTATGCAAGCTCTGGTGTAGATTATTTCCTTAAAAAAAATTGATAAATATAGATATTACAAAAAATCTCATGTTATGGGTTAGCTAAAGCGTACAGTCTTCGAGATATTAATAACTTAACACCTTAGATGCTCACCGCTCACTTTTTATCGATTACTCGATAGTTTTACTTATAAGAATAGCGATAAAGAAGTGAACAATTTTTATTAAAATAGAAGGAAAGCACAATTCGGAGGGAAAGTGAACTTATGGATATCAATACAGATAACTTTTAAAATAAAATATCGATAAGTATATTGGCAGTGACGAAAAATCGTTTATAGTTTAAGGGTGATATCGGTAAAAAAGATTACGCTAGCATGTGCAGCTGCAACTGTAACGAAAAATATATAATTTTAAACTCAAATTCTATCAATATTCTTATCGATAACAACTTAAAACAGAAACGAAAATATTGAATTTATTTTCAATTATTACTTACATAGAAACTAAAATAAATTTAATTTAATATTTATAACAAAGTTCACATCCATAAACAGCTAAGCGATCTTAAAATTTTTAAGGAAAATGTGAGACATTTCGATAAAGCCTTTTTGTTGATTTTTTTTTAAACTTGTGTTTATATAACTTTCGTTAAAGAAATTACATGTATTTTATTTGAAGAATTTTAAATAATTGAGAAAAAGAAAAGAAAAAAAGAATTTGTGACGTCACTTTTTAACGGTATATATTTATATGTTGCAAAGAGCTCCCAAATTGGTATAATAATTTCTGCTAACTCATCGTAAGTTTAAAACAAAAACTGGCTTTTACTAATTCAGAAGCTTTAAATATTATTTGTTCATTTTATTGTAACCCACCCGAAATTAACCCAGACCTAATAAATATATATGTATATGAAAGAGAGAAAAAGGTTTGCTTTGCATAGCAACGATTTCGAAAATATGTATTTTATAAAGATTTTAATTCTTGTTCTTAAAATTTCTTTATTGAATTCGAAACATAACTTTTAACAAAATATGGATAGGTGTCATTCGACCATATGGGCATTTTTTATTCCAGCGATGCAATTATGTAGCACATTCAATTCCATTAAATTGAAGTGCAAGTTCTAATTGGCTTAAAATATTCGTCGATTATTAATTAATTAATTTTTATTAACGAATGTGCTGCAATCCTCTTCAATATAAAAATATTCTATTCGATTCGAAATTGTCAAAAGTCAGCGGAAAATTCTAGCCACTTCCAAGTTTTTCCCACGTTGTTCGACGGTTTACTAAGCGGCAAATTGATTTTTAATGATAATATTTAACAAAAAAAATTGTTCAACCTTCAGAATACATGTTTTATTTTTAGTCCCTTTTTATGGTAATAAGATTAGTGTATAGTTGTACCAACTTACACATTAGTCGACTAATAACAGAAAATATCTTGTTTTTACAAACCTCGTAAATACATAATCAGATAAAAACCCCTAACATATGGAATATTTGTACAAGTACATATTATGAATTTCACAATGAAAAAAATATACTCTGTTCTTATTCCTGTAGCTAATATTTATGTAGCAAATACTTGGTATTCTCGCTCCACCAAAGAGAGGCGTTGCAAGTTTCAATGCTACATTTCATGCTCAATTTGTTTTTTTTTTTTTCGTGAACTCGTAGACGAGAATTAGTTAAAGAAATTGTCAACATCATTAATCACCAGCTTTGTATAGAGAAAAGGTGGGAATTCTAACGAATTGGTAAATTTCAAGCACAATTTATTCACTTCAAAGTTCTAAAATCCTTTTCAAATATATTTTACATATTTGGCATACGAAATTGTTAACTGAAAGTGTGACTCATTTTGTGTTGTACACATAAACGAGTAAATTTTAAGAATAATGTTCTGCGGCAATAAAAATGACAAGCAAAATTTTAATATTCTTTTATTGCAGTGAAATCACAAGCAAACAAATTTTTGAAGACGCATTTATGCAAACCGATTAATAAATAATTGTGCGCTATAAATATATAAATATTATTGTTTTACAAATCTTTCGAAGGTTTTAAGTTAATTATGAAAAAAAATCGGGTATTCTGCTTGAAGAACCCAAAATTGTGCATTTTCCGGGCATTTTTTGATAGAACGCATTAATTGTTCTGCTTTTTTTTATTAATAGAAAAAGTGTATATAATAATTTTGAAATTTGATTCTGCAGCTGATTTATAACCTTTCCCATTGAACTCCAGCCGCGGAAGGTTGCCTGTTTTGCAGAAGAGATATAGTCAGAAATTGCAAAGTGTTTCCGACTTGTAATTTTCATATATTTTTTTCACTATATGGACTATAGGGAGCAACGAGGTGATTCGAAAATTTTCAAACTATTTTTTTTAAGTAATACCTCTTCTGCTGGAAATACAAATTGCTAATCCTTTGGTTACAAAGGGAAGTCAATTCAATAATAAAAAAAAGCAAAGTAATCATTTAATTTTTGTTAAAAAAAAATTTGCGTTCAGAAAAACGTTCAATTTTAGCGTCTTCTCGTAAACTAAACCCTTTCCTTTTAAAAACTTAAAAAACAATACATTAAATACATTTTCAAGCATATTTGAACACTCGCCGATGTTTAAGCTGGGAGTTCTAATTTTTCGGTGTAATAGCATCTGTACAATTCACGTGCGATATCACAGTCATCACTACCCTTCACATTGCATTTCCAATTAAAGGCTTTAATTTGCACTTCACCGATCAAGGAACCGGAAGCCTCTTGGGTGGGCGCCTCATTGATAACACCATTTACATTGTAGCCCAAACACTTAGCGAAACAATTCACCTTATCATCGACTTTGCTGAAATCACTTCGTCGCACAGCGTCGCTCTCCTCGATGCAAGCAGCTGTGACAGCTTGAACCTTTAACTCCTGCTCAGCGGTTAATTTGAGACCCTCAGGCTGATTGGTTGTAAGAGAAAGGAAATTTATAAGAATACACACTGTATTATTATTTAATCAAAAGTTTGTGTTTCAAAATAAAAATATTCATATATGTTAAATACTTGTAAAAACTAATATTTCGAAAGTCATACACTTTGGGCAACGGCGTTGGCAACGAAGGCAACTACTGCAATAGCAACAACGTTAAAATTCATATCGGCTTTCAGATAAAAAAAAATTTAAGTTGTAATTATTTAAATTCTCACTTTGAACGCTAGACTTTCACTGATTGACTTAAGGAAGGCGTATTGTATTTTTATAGGAGCTTAAATGCGCGCAACTGCACTCAGTGATTTTGTTAATTTTTTATAGTATTTTTTTTGTGCTTCTATTTCCATATGATACTTCTAACTTACATTCCGAGTTATTTAGATGCATTTTATATTTACATTTTTGTTTGTTTATTCTCTGAAAAAATACTTATGTACCTACACCTGTCAGCCATTAGCAGACTGTAATTTTAGTTATTTCGTAATTATCTGTGGATATAAAAATACGTATATGTATGTATGTACATATCTGCTTCGTATTCTTACAATGTTATGATAAATATGATAAAATAAATACAATTTCGTGATAACATAAACATTTGGTACTTGAGGCTTGTTCGAAAATCGTATATAAATATTTATACAAGTAAATATGTTAACACATGTGTATGTACGTATGTATATAATAGGGATGTAAATTTTTGGTATTTCATTGGTCCCGAGATCTGAAAAAAAAAAATTCCGGGATCGTCCCGAAATTTAGCAAGTTTTGATTCTTAAATTTTTACTTGTCAAAAAGTGTAACAAGCCTGTAATCGTTGTAGTTGTCAACTACTCTTAATTTCTAGACTAATAAAATACTTAAACACTTTGTTAACGCTAAACATGTACCTACAAGCATACGTACACTCTACAGACCTATTTAGATAAGCATAAATGCTTACAAGATCAATATTCAATCTTAATATTTGCCAAAAAAAAAATGCAAAACATCAAGTACAAATTTAATACATCACCCATTCTATTAAGGAGGAAATTCTCTAGACTCCTAATGACAATAAAAATATAAGTTTCAGAAATAGCATACGTATTAAAGATCATATATTAATTTAAATAATTAAAAGATTGTAAACAGCTGACAGGATTTTCCACCGCTTGATGATTGCAACCAGTTTATTTAAAATGTTATTACTCAAATTATATTGCTTCGTTTTATTTCCTCCAATATTAAATTTAAAGTGATTCCACATTTGAATAAGTCTACGTTGGGATCACATACATAAGGCTTTACGGTTACTTTGAGTGGGTGGAGCTTTTTTTTTTATCAAATAGTTGTTGCAAACGAGTAAAGCGCAACCACTGTTGTAAATAATGCTTCGTTTGAGCCTTAAAAGGAAAATATTTATAATCAAAACTTTTAAATTTAAATGGCTATTAAATAAATTGTTTTCAGCAATCCCGAAATGTGAATAGACTAATTCCAGGATTGGCATTCCTAGTATGTAAGTATGATTAATTTAAATCAAGATATATACGACAACATTTTGGAAAATATGGAATCAATGTTCTTATACCCCCACATCAAACTATATAGTTGCTGGTTATCAGCATTTTCAGTGTAAAGTCACCGCAGCAGTAAAAGAAGCTGACTATAATAAATATATCTTGAATTCATACTTTAACGGAAAAGTTATATGGGTTTTCTAAATATCTTAAACCGAGCTCCAACTATAATGTACACAGTTTTTCTACAGAAATCGACTTATCCTTAAAACATTAACCTCTTGAAACATTTATTTTTACTTTTCTAAATAGGTTTTGTTCATATCCCAAATTTATATTAGCAAGAAAAGCGTATGGAGACTTTAAAGAACTTGCTTAAAAAGCTAAAAACAAAAAACCAAAATCATGTCATAATAATTTATTTTTATTAAATTTCATGCCTAGCTGTGGTCATAACTTTAAACAGGAAAGAGAAAGCGCGCAGTAATGAGCAAAGCACAACGTTTAATAAAAGGCTTCAAAGTGCGCTGAAATGATATTCGATTTATTTAATCATTGTTAAACGTATCACGAATTTAGAATAGCGAGTTATAGATCACACCGCTACACACTCGTGCACAGCGGCCGCCAAACAGTAAAAAAGTAGCTACATATGTTTATTTGATTAATACACTTTGAATGAATCATACATACTTACTTTTCTGATGTTTTCCCGTGAGGTTATTTTCAATAAGTCCGACGGAGTTTCGTTGCCGAATAACTCCTTCCTGGTGGGAGTAAATTGCGCGCAGTCATCTAAGAGATGATTAGCTGATAGTGATGCCGAAGGACAGTATGAGCAAGAAGCTGGAGCCAACGCATTTAAAATGTGGGAGAGGGTTATGGTGGTGTGCCCAATATGGAGGCGGATAAAGGCAGAAATGTCGTTGGTCCTACAGGTTGCCGGGTAGCTTGGTTTAGTGCCTGTTGGATTGATATGCACGTAATTGTGTTGGACGGTATTCCATTTTGCCATTCTCTGGGTACTGATGTATTCATTAATCAAACGAATAATGTCTTTGTTCTCCCTGTAGTCGAACGTGTAAAGTGGTTCAATTGAGGCTTCTTTAGCTTTTTGCTAATGACTCGGAACCCACATCATTTTGATCAGGTTTTTATTTTCTATAATTAAGCTGCGAATACTGGAAACTAGAAATGATTTGTTGGAAACGTTCAGTATTCCAGATATAGTAGATTTGCTATCCGTACATATTATCGTTTTTTTTCTTAGTTTTCACATTCACGGCATGATAAATCCACACAATGGATATTTCAAAATTTTGTAAAAATTAACCAAAAAATTGAGCTTTAAGAGCTATAACTAAAAATCTTTTATGTGTGTACATACAAAAAGAGGCATTAGCTTCGCTGTTTGCACTATATCCCTGTAGTGTTATTACTGTCATCTTATATTCCCTTTTAACTACAATATTACATTCAGTTTGCACCGCTTAATTCCTTGTGGCATCATCAAAGTGTCGTTAAGTTTTTTTTTTTCCTTACAACAAGTGCTATCGTCATTTTAGAGTCGGTATCCGCTTCTGGCTTGTGCGGAAATCGAAAGAGAGTATCAAATATAAGGTGCACTAGGATACATACGTATTTGCTGAATTTTCATTATTACATGTATACTCGTACAAAATGTACCTAAATAATGTTATTGCAATATTGTTTAAAGAATAAAATTTTAGCATACATTTTTTGGCGAAACGCTTTTGAATGCCAAAGATAATGTTTTTTAGTAAGCTACTGTTTTTACAACGTATTCGGAATTACAGAAGTAAATCGCTGTTGTAATATCTGTCTTCGTGTCATTGTAAAATTTCCCGATCGGCTGATTGTATGTGCCACTGTGTTGTTGAGTTGGTAGCGGTGCGTGCTATAGCTCGATATGACGGTGATTTCGAGGTTCGAATCTCAGTCAAGGCAAGCAAAATCTTAATGATACAAAAAGTTTTTTCTAATAGCGGCCACCCCTCGGCAGGCAATGGCAAACTCCGAGGGTATTTCTGCCATGAAAAAGCTGCTCATTAATTACGTCTGCCGTTCGGAGTCGGCACTAAACTGTAGGTCCCTCCCTTTGTGGTATAATATAAAGACGCACACCACAAATGGTAAGAGAAATTTACAAAAGAAAAACCACAATAACATCAGGATCTGGCTACTGATTAGTTAAGAAATGTTTAAACTATTGTTTTTGCATTCAATATGAATTGAAAAAATTATTTCAAAAACTTTTCTTTGCATTTGGCACTAAAGCGCTTAACAAAACGACGGCGAAGACACTTATATTATAGTACATAGCAATTTTGTTTGGCTCAATTTTGCCTTTCGATTATTTCTATAGCCATTCCCTTATCAGCAGCTTGCTTCTATACTATACAGCAGTATTTTGCAGTTAGATTAATATATAAATTCCATTGAACTATTTGTAATTATCGCCGCATTAATATTGTCGATAAAATGTTGTTTATTCGAATGCACACATATCTACATACATATAATGTTTTAATTTGATAGTTTTTATTGGAATTGCCATCCACACTTTTTTACCGAGACTTTTTGGTTTTATGCAATAATTTTGCTCAAAAACTAATGCCAAACAAGTTAACTATCAAACAGATCAGATTTAGATTAAGATTGACATTTTATCCGCTAGGTGGAAAATGTATTTATGACAATCTGTGTTTTAAATTCAAAACGTATGCTAACTAACATACTTCAACAAAAATATATCTGATAGAAAGCGCAGCAAACTAGATATTTAAAATGTGAGTACTGTAAATGTAACAGCAAGATATGCTTGTAGCTTAGTCATATATCCAACATGGTGCCTGCGCAGACAGGATATGAACGTGATAATGCGTAGTTCTAAGTGGACATTATTCAAGAGAATATCTTGAGACAAGAGGAAATTCGGAACGAAGAAGAAGTTATCGGGACTTGGCGCCAATCGACATAAACTGGACGTAGAATTGTAGCACTTGGCAGCTAAGTATTTTTTAAACAAGCTTGACTACCTCGGGCATATATAAGTTAGACAATCTTACACAAATAATATTTTTCGGAGATACCAAAGCAAGCAACTTTTACGCATCAAATTCGATCAATCAAAATTCTCTTTTTTATATCCTCTCATATCTTAAAAGCATTATATTGGCCCCTTCGAGGCACTATCACATTCATCAAAACACGAGAACTTTTACTCGACCATCATCTATCTCTTCCACTTATCTTGGTAATTGCGGTTTTTCCACTCTTCTGCGCCAATCACAGCGGTGACTGACGACTTCATAATTGTTGACTCTTCAGGAACGAGTACTTGCTGGTAAATGTGTCCATTCCATTTCAATTAAATTAATTTTATTTGATGGAAATCTTTTCAAATTTTCAAATGTAACGAAATTCAATTTAATTAATTGCCAAAAACAGTACAGAGTGTAAGATAGAAAGGCTGATAGTACTAATACAACCACAAAGGTAAGGTGCTTGTAAAGCGAAAAATTCATAGCACAAAAAAAAAATTTAACTAACTGACCATTCAAGTGAGCGCTGCAGCGGCACACTTCAAAAGATATTGATTCCTATTTTGTGTTTATTTTTCGGAAACCATCTGCGCAACATTCTTACTCATACTATAGGCAAATATTTTTTGTTTGAAAACTTTTATCTGTAGCATAAATTTTTAAGTAACACGTTAAACCAATCAAACAAACATTTTAATTATAAAAGTGAAAACAAACACTCTGTACGAGTGCAGTGTACTCGTATGGGAGATTGTAGCTGCGATGAAAGGATACGACGACAAATTCTGTTGTAAGTATAGAAATAAAGTAGACATACTTTCGAGCTGCGTCTAACTTGCCAGGATGAACACGTCGCATTTAAATAAACATTGTCGGAATTAACTCTCTCTACGTCTTCTAGAAATTTGCGAAGCAATTTAAGGTTGCATTCCATGTCGGAATTTTTGTAAAAATTGCTTACTTACTCTGTTATAAACTAAAAAATTATATTAATATGTAAAAGTATTTTTTTTTTTTCAAGATAATATTTCAACTGATTTGGTCTCGACCTCTGCATCCCAACTGATGAGGAATTATTTCATTTCACAATTCAATTATATTCTATTAAATAATCAAATTCACTATTTTAAAGATTTTTGGTGTGTACTTATTTGACAAATAAAGAATTAGCCTTCAGATTACTGCTGACGCTTGGTTCGGCGAAGTTGATGACATTGGAAATAATATTCGATTAGATAAATATGTATTTAGTACTTCGGTCGCCACTTAGCGTGGAACTCGCCGTGAGTAGTAATTAAGTATATACCCATATACATACAATGTACATACATACGAGTATATATGCATGCAGTACCTAGTTATTGATGTATCTATAAGTTTACACTACCACTTCCACTTCAAGCGCTCGTATTGCCTTTCCAATTTGTTTTCGCACGCGCCAGCCGCCATTTAAATGCAAGCGTGCGTGTGTGTACACAGACAAATTAAAAACAAATAAGATTCGTTTTTAAGTGATGGAAGCAGCAACGATAGCAGTGCCCGTCGTTAAGATGCGAGCACACACAGCGAAACGGTGTTTCCGCAACCAAAGTTGTGTTGGGCGCAATTAAATCCGTGAGAGATGGAGTTATAGGTTTATGTTAATAGTATAAATTATATCAGCATTGTTTGTCCTTATCGATAACTCTTGAAATATCGATATGTCGCAAAATATCAACATGTACAAAAATATCGATATATAAAATAAATAAATATTAATATCGTTATCGTGCTCGCGAATGGTGTTCCCATCATATGGATAGCTTGTTTTTAATGATTATTTCAATATCATTTTTAGGGTTTCAATCGTTATCTATAAACGTTTTAAATTGATATAACTAGCTGGAGAGTTATCGATATTGTTGCTAAGGTATACGCAATTATCTTTTTTTCGATATTTTTATTGGGATTATTATATTTACCGGTGCTGATATACGAAATTGGTTGTGTATATGAATATTTATGTTGTTCATCGCTATTTTTTTTATTATGATCACTATAGAAAAATAAATCGATAACGATATTAATATAGTATCGTTATCGATATTGTTGCTAAGTTTTTTAAAGTATCTTCACAATTAATAGAGATTACTTTATTTGCAATATAATCGTTATCGATATTTTTTTACACTTCGTAAAACTTCATTAAAAATTTGATAAAAGTAAGATTAAAAGAGAAATTCGGATTTGACAACTGGATGAAAACAAAAAATCGTACTAAATTTGTTTTGAATAAAATAATTATGTTATTTCTAAAGGATTTTAAGAAAAAATATTTTAAACCATTTTTTTAGCAGATTTGATGCAGTCTTCTCAGATACTTCCAGAGCACAAAAAAAAATGTTTCCGAAAATATTCACTGATTCACCACGAATTCATTGATTGTTGTGAATTAGTTTGCCGTATGCTCTAGTGGTATTTTATATTTAAATATGCTATAATTTACATGAGGCACATACGGGTATAAGCTTCAAATATTAATCTCGTTTTATATAAAAAATGTGTCTGAAAATCATTTCCCCAAGTCAAACAATTTAGACACCTCCTTCCGTTTGTCCCTTTTAAGTTTTGAAGACAAAGTCTGTTGATAGAAGAAATAAAGAAATAAATCACATGGGAAATAATACCTATCCCCGCATACAATACAAACAATAAAAAATTAATTCAACACGAAAAAGGTAGCCGACGATGGTCAGCGCAAGATAGAAATGTAGCGGGTGAGGACGACGTTTAAATAGACATACATTTTTCATAAACTTTTGCATGCTCATTAAAAATTCGATTAATCGCTTGTTTCCACTCAATAAACTCGAAAATAAACTCCAACAACAATAAGCAACGCCAAAGCTACCACCAAGCTACTTTCAACCACTTGCAATGCTGCAGTTAAACTACAAACAAATACGAGAAGGAGTGGAAACAAAGAAATTGTAAACTTCCACTTTCGAAAGCAAAGAAAAAGAAAAAAACACTGACAATAAAAGCTACTACAACACAAAAACTGTTTGACGTAAACTCCCATTGCAGAGCGAGTAGAGCATTTGAGGATAAGCAAGTGCGGGGGTGGCGGGGGGAGGTTGAGAGCGCAGGACATGCCACGTAATGTCGTCGAAAATGAAAAGCAAACAATTAATGAAACGAAATGTCAACAAAACTCAATCAAAACGCACTTAAAAATGCACAAGGCTTTATGCGCTTAAGCGCATGTGTGTGTGTGTGTATGTGTATTAGCATAAAATGGTGGATCGACCGACCATATCCAAATCGAAGGGCGCATTGCAGTGGCTTGCCTTTGTTGTAAATGTTGTTGTTCTAGTTGTTTGTAATTTAACTGCAAAAGTAAACAAATCCGCATAAGTCAAAGCAACAGCAAATGTTAAAACAAAAACAATTAATTGCAAACAAATAAAGCAATGCCAAAGCGGCACGGTGTTGTTTAGATATACTTATGTACATATATAGAGCCTTCGCTAGATTTCAATATATACATACATATTCTTCGGTTATCAAGAAACAGAGTAGAAGGAAATTTTGTAATGAAATTTATGTTTTGAAAAATTTTCGAAATCCTTTTGATGTTTTGTAGCCTGATATTGTTTCCATAAAAACGGACTCGTTTTCATAACATTTTTATGTCATTTTTATTTTCTCAAATCGAGAAATTTTGCTCAATTAAAATTAGATAAGTTAGAGTTAAAGTTTTTATAAGCAAAGGAGAGTAAACAATAATATATCAAAACTATTAATACGTGAAGTCAAAAGTCATATAATAAATATGGCTCGAATAACATAAAGTATCATCATCTAAACTCTTTAGCAAAATAAAGCAGTTCCTAATTAATTTTTTGAAAGTATGCTTAATAAGAAAAGACATGTTTGAGGACTGTAACACCTTCCCTTCATAAATTTACTGTAAAAGCAAATTATTTTTGGAGTCTTCGCGCACTCAACATTTATTAAATCAGATATTTTATAACAAGTTTTAGAATGTTTTGTAAACATTTTCTAAGTTGAGTTTAAACTTTTTTTTTAAATGTATCCATATTTTTATCATTTAATAGATAAAGATATTTAGAGTCCATGCAGCCATAAGACTTACTGGATTTCACACTTAACTACTAGAAATCTCAAACAACCTTAAAATAAACCTCCAAGCCTGTTTTACTGCATTTTTAAAGAGCAGCGAACACGCTAAAAAATACTCAGCCCTATCGCTGAGTACGTCGTAGTACGATTTTGGTACATTCTACGAAAAGACCTGACTGAGTACGAATGGCTACGTCGTAGATTTGAAATTCGTAGAGTTGCATCGGTGAGTGCATTCGGAGCGCAATTTCGTAGTTTTTTCGATGAAGTTAGTTACGATGTGTTTTCTGAAGGAGTATCCACTTTATTTCAATAATTTGTAATAATACAGAAACATAGTGAAATTGTGAGTATTAAATTTGATAAAAATGTTTTGATTTAAAGCAACTTCCTTTCTTGTTTGTTGTTTTTCATTTGAGTTTAAATTTTTTAACAACACTTTCACATTACGCTCGGTTGCTAGCATAGTTGCAGAAACATTCAGAATTTGGAGTGGATAACACCAAATTCAACAATTCCAAAAATAGGAGGTGAACACAATTTTACACCTGAAAACCAGAATTTTGCAAAGAGGTTTTTCCTCGTTACTCATTTCGAGCTTTGCCCATAGAAGGCATAGTAATGTATTCAAACTTTTAAAAGTCCTTTTCAAATCACGGCTTCCGCAAAAATCTTCCCACCGGAGCCAGGTTATGGATCTCATTCATTGACGACGGTCTCGGAACACTTCAGATGCCATCCTTTAGCACCCTAACCACATATGTATATACATAAATGCTGATTTATTTAATCAAATATTTTAACAAGTCTGTAATTTAAAACTGGTAAACTTAAATATTTGTTTCAACAACCGAAACTTTTTCATACAAAGTGGCATCAGAATCCAAAGAATTAAAGGTATGACTTTAAGTTTTCCGCTGAATTTTAACGGATGCTAAATTTTGCACCTTTTTTATTTGAAACCTATTATTTCCGCAATCCTAAGTAAATTCATTTTGTTTAATTATTGCAAATTAACGCTATAAAAATAAATTATTTTGCTAAAATTTGTTTGCTTACTTTATTCCAGCTGTTGTCGAACCTTCAAATTTGCCATTTGAGTTTGGCATCACTTTTTTCGAGTTCACACGGAATCAGCGATAGCAAATTTTTCGTATTCGAAGCGGAGGGTTGCGTTCCTAACATTTGACATGGCCGATCATAACATTCTGCGCTTCCACATTTACTGGGCTTGCTTCCACCGAGACGGAATGTTGCGACTAGATTTTTGAGGAGAAAGAGAACGTTTGAAAACATTGAATATGCAAACCAATCTGTATTAATCACTCGTTCACCATATAATAATTATAAGTTTTAAGAGGTTGATATATGAAAAATACAAATTAATATTTTTATTTATTTCAATTTAAGGGTACAACGGCCTTAAATTTAACTACTTAGATAGATAACTTTTTAAAAATGTTTTATCTGCTCTTTTACACTATTTTCCTCCATAAACATTGAAATAACTTCAAATACATAAAAAATGTGTACACCCCCAACCAATAGTCTAACCCTACGCTTTGTACATTGCCGTGCAAAGCGAGATTGTATTGTTTTATTGCCATTAAGACATCATATAAATATAAAATTAATAGCAATAAATTCGTAATGTCAACTGTCAACAGGATAAAACACACACACACATCCATTCACATTTACTCATTGCAGGGCGCAAACAGTTTTTGCAAAATTTATGATATAACAGTTGAGCTATACTAGTACATATAATAACGAAATCGCCCAGAAGCCCAGCAGCAATGCATGCAATCATAGTAAATAAATATTAACAACAACAATAGCAACAACCTCACAAGCACGACATTTACAAGGTTAATAAGCAGTAAAAATGACTAATAAAAAAGTATGTATGCATGTGGCAAAGGGATTTGTGTGGTAAGTAGTCATTAAAATGACTGGAAAAGGAGCAAAACCAAAATAAAAATGTTGGAAATTAACTCAAGTTTCGATGAGTTTATTACAAGTCATAAAATTGTTTCATTGTTTTTTTTTTTTTATAATGGCTTTGTTTTTGCACATACCATAAAACATACATACTTTATGGTACGTATAACATGTACTTATGTATGTATACATGTGAATATGTAATGTGCGGATATACTAAACATACATACTTTTATATGTAGATTAGTAATTGGATGTGTGTGTGGGATTACTTATGTATATGTATGCATTTATTGTTGTTGATTTGTGCGAATTTAACGACTTTTTAATATTATAGTCTTCGAGTACTGTGTGAGATCTGTCCAAGTGAGTACTTAGTATATTACTTTTCATATTTATGAGACACATAAAACTAGTATACATGTATTATGCTCTTGTAAACCCTATTTCAGTTTTCAAATAAAACAACCATTCAGACCGCGCAGAAAAACAACAATAAAACAAAAAAAATTCAAAATAATTTTTTCTTTATAGCCAATTATGCAGTATTTTTGTAAAATCAATTTTAGTGCCTGCAAATAACCATTGTTTTTTGACTTTATTTTGTCAGATGCTCTTGTAGCACGCAAGACGTACTTATACATACATAATTTAAAGGCAAAGTTCCTTGGATGCAGTAAGATTTTATTTCGTGGCACACGTTCTGTTTCGTCTCAGGGAATTACAATATTACTTCAATTAGTTATGTGTGATGTGCAAGGTACATATATCAAACAATAATCGAGCGCTGTTCACACGATATTATATGATTTCGAAATGCCCTGCTTACAGGTTCTTAAAACAGCTCTTTCCTGATTTTTTTCTATTTTACGCATACTCTAAAATTTTGTATATGGCAGGAATTGCGGAATATTCGAATAAATATTAAGATTTTCGTGAGATGAAGCGATTTGAAAGTATTACTTTTGTTCAAAAAATCAAAGGATAGAACAGTTAGAGCAGAGGTGCTCGTTTTCAAATATATTTAATCAGAAGACCCGGCGAAGTTCGTATCGCATGCGGTTTCGTAGCTTTCCGCTTTTCTTTATACTTATAGCAGATTTTCCAACCTTAAAATGCAGCTTAGATGAATATAAAAGCGATATTTCGTCGTTCCAGTTAAGATGTATAGTTTTCTATTTATCTCGACTCCAGCGCTACCATGCAACATCATTTTTCATAAACCTATTTTACATCAATTAAGTAAAATATAACATGAATTTCATCAAAATCCGTTCAGAAATACGACTTTTATAAATAACTCCACTCCAGCGCCACCTAGCTGATATTTTTCTTCGCTTTACCAATAAATATATAGAACGCCATCTAGAGTCGTTTTCTCTCCGTAACATTTTTCCTTGGGCAAAGACACACAACTAAAAAAAATCAACTTAAATCGAACAATACATTCTTGAGTAATGGCCGGTTATACTTACGTAACTTAATTCTATATAAGTATATAGAGATTTAACTATATGTATTTATAAAAGACTCCATTTATGAAGGTATTTTTTTAAATTGGTTCAGCTAATGAAATCTTTATATGTTTTTCGAAAAATTTTGATGACAAACCTAAAAAAAAAAACAATCAATAATTCCGAAACGGTTTTGAATCATACATCACACAAATAACTTAGAAGCAATACCGAGCTGTATATTGTAAATATTAAGATTTGAAAGCGCATAATCTCTTTTACTACCAAAAGACACCCTTTATTTCTTTTACTTTCGACTAGACTTTCTTCACTCAAGTATACATATAAATTTATTGAATAATAAGTAAATGATTACATGGCATGCATGTACTAAGTAAAATCCAGCAAATACAAGTCGAATTGGAGTAATGAAATAAGCCAAGTGTTAAAATGATATGGCAATGTAGACGAACACTGTCGCTTAAAGAAATGAGTGAGCTACAACTTTGTATACTCGTAGACTCGCATCGTTGAATACTCGTAAATATTTATTTCGGCAATAAAATTGTTATAAAAATGTATATGACACGCGAAAAGGTATTTTAGACGACAATTCGTTGACGTGTGATTACTCTCATCATAACACGATTACACCAACAAAATGAAAGTAATAATAGGAACATATTTAAAAAAATATTATGTAGCAAAAAAAAAAATTAAGAAAAAACTCAAATAAAGCAAAAGTAGTGTTGAAAGATAAAATGGGCACACGCACATTCGAAAAAATAAAATAGTGATGTTAGACATGTAAGCTTTTTAAAAAGGCATTTGCAAGTTTGGAGGAGAAAACATGTGTACAAATGTTTATGAGCATATTTTTTACCACGAAATGTTTTGAAAATGTAATTTAGCGAAAATATATTTAAATATTGTTGCGGAGTGGTTTGTTAAGATGGCTAGTTACTCTTAGATTGGCTTCAACTCAGGATTGGCTCTCATTCCAAATTTCGTCTATTCATTGGTCAAACTCGGTCAACTAGAGTGTCTTGGGTCACGTTTTGTTCTTATTCGGCATATTTAAAAGAAGTCAAGGATCCATTTCATTGATTTAATTAACATTAATAATATACCTTATAAACACATTAAAATATATTTTGTAGTAAAAAATCCATATCTCAGACCAAAATCGACATCCCACAGAGCTTTTGTCTGATGGAGCTTTCGTCTGGTGGTCTTTTCAGCTTAAATCGAGCCATTTTGTTACGGATCTACTCTAAACCATATTAGATATATTTTTGGATATTCCATACAGTAAATCGATAAATTCTGAGTACGGGCATCAAGCTGTCTGCACAGTAACGCATCGCATAGTTCACTCTACTTGTCGCCCGATAAGCAATGAATATAAAGTCTGCTGAGTTCAAACTTGTTTGAACTTTTATTTTATATTAAATAACATAATCGGTCAACCCGGACTTTTTTTTTAGTCTAGTAATAACAATTAAACTTTGTTGAATATTTTTTAAGGTATAAATAAAAGTGCCTTCCTAATAATAAACAAACCGCTTATCCAAATTAAACCTATTTTTTATAATTTTTGGTATCAAGGCTTCTTATTAGGAAAGGACTTTTATTTCGGCCATAAGAAATATTTAGCCAATTAAAATTGCTCTGCTGATGATGCATTTTTTTAATATTAATCAATTCGGATATTACGCGCATAATCATATTTTTTCCACGACATTAGACTTATAACAAATGTACATTAACAGAATGGAGTGGTGAAAAGTAATCCTTACTTTTAAAAATACAAAAACAAATGTAGGAAATGTTCTCTGATAATCGGAATAAAATGAAACCAACCACTTCCTTTTCTCTCTTTACACATATGTATTATATGTTGTGCATATGAAACTATCAAATAACAAATAACCATAATCTTAACAAACGCCAATAAAATAAAACGCCATTCACGCAAATAAAATTTCAGAAATGGAAGGAAATAAAGTTACGAAATGTAAGTCAGATGATGATGAGTCAGAAATTTTGCCATTTTTACGAACAGTGATGCAAAAATAATAACTAAAGCAATTGAAAAAAATAAATTTATCATGTAAGCATTCTAGTAATTCCCTAACAAATATTCAACCAATAAATATTAGAAACGATTAACAATACAGCAATTAAACCATCTCAATAACAATCACCTTTTCGGCAACATTAGCTAATTTCAGCTGATTACTTACTATGTATGAAAAAAGAAAACTACAAGCAAACCATAGAATAAATATCTGTTACAATTTCCGCAGCTAAATATTTAGATATTTTGGCAGGAATACCTTTTGAATCTCAATGCGGTTTATTTGATGCAACACCTGAGAAACTAATAAGAATTTTCTCATTAACTACATAATGTTGATAACGAAAATCAAAGGCGGAAATAAATGTGAGTTTGGTACAGGGAAAGCTGAGCGTATAGGAAATATATAAATAAAGCATAAATAAAAGTCAAGGTGTACCTATATGAGTATTTCTGAAAATTAGAATAAATATATAAAAACACAAGCAAAATTACAAAATAAATATATGGTTTATGCCAGTAAATTATTTTTAATAGAACTCATTCTAGAAAATCCACGTTCATTTGTGGAGACTAAAACTTGATTTTTATATATACATAGGTTCATTCTTTCGTTTATTCAAATATGTTTTAAATATTAATAGAAATATATAAAAAATAATATATTACAAAGAAAGGAATTGCCATAAAGCCTTTCCATTTCAAGACAACCGGTCCATTCGGGTCATGTTTTTTTTCTCCACGAAACTCGAATATGTTGTTCCTTGGTCAAAATAATGAAGACGTATTTTTTTTTTGAAAGAAACAAAATTTCTTACATTATTTTTCGGCGATTTCAATTTCAAAATCGTATTTTCAAATGTTCATTATAAGATAAAGATTAATAGCAAGTAAAAAAAAATTTCTAACTCATGTTAGAAGGTTTCGGTAAGCCTATTCAATTTAAGTACAGTACTTTGCAAGTTTCAGTTTTCTTAAACATACCCATGATTTTTGAGATTTTCTTTAATCGATGGAGGTGCGAATTATTTTCCAAAAAATTAAAAAATCTTTATTGAAAAATGCCATTAAAAGACATATGTACATTTTCCAAAATTTAACGTTGCTAAATACAGTGCAAATTCGAAGACGTTAAAATGTATCGCTACCATTTAATATATTCTTTGAAACAATGCAAAATAAATTAAAAAATCGTCGATAATTTTTAACGAATTGAAACTTGCACGTTATTTACTAGAAATGAATGGGCAACAATACTGCATTCTCAAAAACTGTTCTTTGATAATTTGAGAAACATACATTTTTCTAAATTAAAGTGCAAATATAATTTAAGGTTAAAAAATGTTTCACATTTAGCCATACTTTTTTCAAATCAAATAGCAAAATGCAGAAACTTTTGTAGAAATGTAGAAAGTTTTGTTGTTTATTTTTTTTAAACTTTTTTAAACAATTTGCAAAAAAAATAAATTAAAGTCTTTATTTTCTCTATCGCATTTTCCTAACTAATCGCTAATTGCAACTACTCTTCTGCATTTCAAAAGTCATTAAGTGCACAAATATCTTTAATTGGCCACAACTCACGCATCACCGGGTGACCATACACTCGACATAATTTAATATAATACAAGTACCAGTTGTGGCGACAAAGTGAGCAGCTGTGCGGATACTAAATATATATTCGTACATACATATATATATATATATATGTATGTATGGATATGTACAATTCCCGCAACAAAGTTGAGTGGCTACAAAACCGCAAAAGATGCCACCAGCTATGGTACACAGTTTGCTTACGGCATGTTTATGGATTTATTTACATATGTACATATGAGAGTGTATGTATGTGTATCAGTGCATTATAGGTATGAGCTCGCGGTAAAAAGCACAATCCATACAACCCATTAACTACAATACACATACATACGAGTTCACAGATTGTTAAATTGCAATATTTTGTGGTTACCACTGAAATGGGCAACTCTTGGCGGCGATATTAAAGATTTTGTTGTATTATTGCAAATCTACTCGCACTATTAGCATATGTACATATGTTGCATATGGCTCTTAATGTTAATATAAAGATGATCCGCTGCATGGAATGCGATGGGGTGCCCAATCACCGACAAATATATTCACGGCGACTACCACACTGCCATTGTGGGTGTGATTCTGAAATATATTCTCTTGCATTCACATCTATGTATGTATACTCTGTTCACAAATTATAGCACAATCACATTCAGACATAAATATTTAAACAAATAATTTTTCTTTTAATTTTATAAAATTACTTTGCAATTCGTCCGTCTAACACAAACCATAAAAATCACTTATTTTAAACTTTAATAAAATTTCAAAAAAATTTCGAACTTTTGAAAAAAATTTTAAAATCCTTTCTACAAATTATCACAAATTTTTGAAAAAAAAAATTGCTGGCGCTCCTTCGCGATTTCTTCCATACAAAAAAATATTTCGTTTCGTTGCATAAATGAAATCGTAAAAAAATTATCAAAAATCAAACTTCATTTTTTTATACTAAAATACAATTTTTAATTAAAATTTTTTTTAAGTTCGAAATTTTTATAAAATTTTTTAAAATGTCCATTTTATATTATATTTAAAAAAATGGTTTTTATGAATTTTCTTAGAGAATAAACAATATTTAAATTGAAAAATAATTTTAAATAATTACAGAGAAGAAAAATAAATTGTCCAGATATGTCAATATGTGTTATAATGTGTGAACAGAGTGTACATAGAGCCAAACATCGCACCGACAAACTTTGCCTACAAAATTTACAACTTTGAGGGCGTTCAGCAGCAACCGCACTAGCTAATTAATGCTTAACCATAAGTTATGTATACGCCATTTGGGCCGCCATTGCCAACGTTGCAACAAGATTAACACAAACCAATGGATGTAATAACAACGAACGTTTAATTACAGACTATCAACTCTGTTCTGATATAAATAGTTAGTATATACATATGTACATAGCTATTGTTAATTTTTATTTTTTATTTTTCTATTCTGTTTACTAACTTTACATTGTTTGTAAGTTCAGCGTGAATATTCAATGACAGTTTTCAGTTCATAATTCTTTTAAAAAAGCATTGGCAGAATTTTCAATCCAATTGGAATTATAGGAGGGTAGTTAAAAGAAACATTCTTTGTTTTTAAATCGAATGTAGATTAATGAAAAGTTTACTGATGTTAAATATCATCATTATGGATTTCAACTACACAATAAACGAATGCTTCTAAGTGGTGACCTTTCAATGTACCCTCAAAAATTTGTTTGAGATTTTCTTTTGCTTTCCGGACAGAGTTTAATGTTGATCTTTGTATATTGAAATGATTTTCCGTTTAGATAAAGAAAAATTACACCGAAGATGGCACAAAGCCTAAACTCATACTCAGAGTTTGAATAAATATACATACCTACAAAGGTTTTTACCAAATATTTTCTTTATCAGTGTATTTGTTGGAGTATTTAAAAATTTAACATTTTTAGTTCCATTTTCTACGAGTTATATTTTTTTTTCAAATCCACTGATACTAGTTGCACGACCACCATTGCTCGGCGTCTTATCCAATCTCTCTCTCTCTCTCTACTTCATACGCGGTGCATCCTGGACTCTTCGCCGTCGTTCGCCATATTTATATTGCTCCCCATTTAAGGCTTACGAGGAAAATGAAAAAGAGGTAGATGAGCTAGAAATCTTTAACACAACGATTTATATTTTTCAAGTTCCCTCCATCTCCAACTGATCACTCTTGCTTAGCTTTGTACTGCAAAAACTCATTTAACAAACCTTAGCATGAAGTGACTCAGTAATAAATATTTCTTCGGATATTCTTACCTCACTGCGCAATGAACTCTTAAACTAAAACCATTATGAAGTTTGAAAACTTCAAAAGAGAAATACTATGCAAAGTCGTGTGCAATTTTCTAACCGATATCGAGGTTTCATCACCTCCGCGCTAACTCTTCTAATTTAATTCTTTCGCGAGTTTGAGCTTCAGTTTATTTCATTGTCATTTCTTTTTAAAGGCACATGAAAATATTTCCAGAATGAATTACTTACAAAAAATATTTGTATGTATATAAGTTTGAGGATATTTTTTTAAAAGCATACTGATATTCACCGCTTCGGTAAAGGTCAGATTATTATTTTACAGGAATATAAGCCGAGCTTCACCAGCTTCTCTATCAATGAATTTTGCTGTTCTCTCATGGTTAGTTAATTCTAATCTTCTTCACATTTATAATTTTTATATTCACCCTCAGTTGACCGCTCAAATGACCTACTCATTCAAAAATGCCACCATACATACAACTTTTTTAACCGCATGGTCTCCCCACACACCCCACACAACAAAGGACGCGTGATAATCGAGCGAGTCCAAATGCCAGTTGCGCCTTTCAACACATAATTTTGCATTTTGAAAAATGTCAAAATATTTTTTTATTTGTTTTCATATTATTATTACATAAATTCATTTTGTGTTTCCACAACTTTTGTTCTGAACTTATGGCTTATTACATATATTTGTTGGTAATTCTTATTCAAGTGAGCATTTTTGACGTTTGCATGTCAACAAACAGGTCAACCATACAACCATAGCAGAAGGGCGGTGCTGCTATAGTACCTACACTCCCTGCTGCCACCTGCTTCTCATTCATTTTGTTTCATTGTTCTCAACGAAAAAAAAAAAAAATGTCACCTCATGATTAGCTAAATAAATGAATTCATTGTTATTTGAATGTTTCCATGCACGCTTTTGCGCATTTGCCAAAAAGTAAGCATTAATTTCATTCATTTATAAAGGAAGTGCTCACTATAGCATGCTTTTAGGCGGTTTATCATACGGCGTAAGTGAGAAATAATGGAAAGAATAACTTACTTTGATTAACCGTTGAGTTGTAAAGTGGTGAAGTTGAAAAATGTTGGTCAAGTTTTGTTTTGTAGTTTAATTTATTTTAATTTTTATTTTTTTGCAAAGCATTTTTGCGTTAATTTATTTCTTTGTTTGCTAGTGAAATGGACTGTGGCTAAATGAATTTGAGCGTTGCGAATGGTTAGTCAAAAGTTATTTACAGTTCTGTTGTGTTTATGTTTGTTGCGTGTTTTTTTTTTAAGTATTCTTTTCATAGATTATAACTGCTTACTTGTATATAAATATAACTCACCAATGGAATGTGAAGGCACTTTGAAAATACCCTATACGAGTACTTCTAAGGAATTTAATACAAATATTTTTAAAACAAGTAAGAAAAGCTAAATTCGGCCGAAACCGATTTTTATAGTAGAAGTTTTTTGCATTTTTTCAAAATTTCCTTTATATGGTCGTTGTTCGTGGTTATAGTCCGATTTAAAACATTATTGACGGTAATGCTAATGGTATCAAGGACAATATGTTAACTAATTTTGTGACAATACCTTACACCGTTATTGAGATACACATATTTTTTCCTAATTTTTTTCAAAATTTCATAAATACCTAATTTCTTAGTTCAAAGTCGCTTCAAATACCGAATTTCACTTAATTTGTTGTAAAAGATACCGAAAAAATTAAGCTTTTGCATTTTCCAAAACTTCCGTTATATGGGAGGTGGGCGTGGTTAAGATCCGATTTCAAAAATTTTCTACGGTAATAATAGCGATATCAAAGAAAATATGTCCACCAAATTTTGTGACGATAACTAATACAGTTATAGAGATACAGAAAATTTTTCATAAGTGGGCGTGGCAACAGACATCGCTAAATCGACTTCTCTTTTTATTCTGAGCATTTTGGTATATATGTCTATATCTATCTTGATTCCGTTATAATAGCCTTGTGTACAAGTACGCTCGGGGATAAAAATAAATGGAGACTTCCTGATGAAGTCGAAAAAGAATCCGATACGCGTAGGAGAATAGAAAGGAAACTTTGGTTTACTTTTCATTTAAAACGGCCATAAAGCTTCTTATTACAACGTTCAATTGAATAAAGTTTGGCCCAAAAAATATAAATTAAAAAAAAGAAAAATTATTTGGAAGAATTTAACAAGCAACATTAAAACATTATTACTCTTTACTATTGAATCTTCTAGAAATTTATTTGTTCGCCTTGTAGTAGTTATTCTATGTTATTCGTATAAAGATTTGTGTGAAAAAACACAAACTCAAAAGCATACAGTAAATATTTATCGAAATGAAAATCAATTTTTCTTATTACAATTATTATAATTATTAATAATTATTAAATACTTTTTTAATACTCAAGAAAGGACTAATGTAGTTCGCTTGAAAATGAAATCAAACTGTGCTCTCGAACGCCACTCATCTATTGGAAGCAACGAGTTTTCTTTCACTTCAAAGTTTAATTCAGTTAGGCTAAAACTTTCGCAAAATTCATTTTCTTTGATGCTCGTATGCTCTCTCAAAAACAGCGGCTGAGTTCATATTTGTTTATAAATGTATACCTATACGAGTATATCGCCTTCGACCGATTATGTAGAAGTGAACTCAATGTGAATTTTCAGAAAGGTCAGTTTCATTGCCATTCAAATTACTCAGTTCTCTTCAAATTATTTTCATATTTACATTCAACTATGCTGCATTTTGAAAGTTTTTCATGTTTGCTCATTTTAAGTTAAGCTTTAGTTGAGTTGATTGAACGTGTTGACGTGTTAGCGAGCAATTGACGCCCTGGCGATGCACATGAAAATCAGCTATTTGCTAACTGGGGTAGCCAGACAAATTTTAAAATTTACTAGTGGAAATTTATCTGCGCCTAATACTACGTATGAAGTGAGAAAAATATGAAAATTTTATCGTGATTTAATAGATATCGTGATGATTAACAAAAATTTCATTATTGCATTAGCATACATATACGTAATCATTCAAAATAATATTTAAAAGGAAAATTGCAATTTTTTTCAAGGAAAAGAGCGTTTGCATAAAAGAAGAAATTTTTTTTATATTACTTTTCTCGCATCGCTTCCAGCCAGCCAGCTTAGCGGCGGACTTTCAATTATAGTCTTGCGTAAAAAAACGCGTTTCTGACAGTTTCTCCGAATCTAATAATAAGCTGACAATTGAGAAGTTGTTTCCCCTACTATGGCACACGCATACACAAACACACACATATACGGATGCGTTTATGTACGTATAAATTTAACATCATGCTATTGCAGTTGTCAACTTAACATACTCCAAAAATTTTGCTATCTCACCCTAAAGATATTCACTTGAAGACACCTTCATAGTAAAATACTGCTGAGGGAGAGACCCAGCTTTCACAAATACGGGTAGATACCAGCTGAAAAGTGTCAAAACGCAGGCGGAAAAGTTGATGTCAAAAAATGTTGCCTTAAAAATTACACGGTGCGACAAAAATCAACTATTACAGATTCTAAACATCTAATGCTATTACTACATTCTCGGTTTTTAATTTTCTGATCAATTCAAAGCATATTTAACAGGTAGCAGAAGCAGGGTTGTAATTTTAGTTTTTTTTATTTAAAGAAATTTAAAGTGGTTTGTTTACATTTTTTTTTGTTTATTTAAATTTTAAAAGATATTTCGTTGAAAATAAATATATTTAAGTGTAAAGATGCGATTTTATTTACAAATTTCTAAATGGGAAAGTGTTTTCTGTGCAAAAAAAAGAGAGGAAAAGCGGACATTTTTAAATGTTCCGAAGTCGGAATGGGTTATAGGAGCGCAAAGGACAAACTTATTGCTAAATTATGTTCCCTCGCTATTTATACTTTATGTTGTTTGAATATTTCTGCACCATATATTGTTGATGGCACATTGGATGCATCTCGTGAAATAGAATAAGACCTAATATATTTTTTAAATATAAGGATATATTTATTTGTTTATTTTTTATTTATAGTGGCATTTTAATAATTCGCCCAACAAAACTACTTCATTTCTTGTCTTCGACTTAATATCAAACTCTTACACATACATTTTGTAGCTGCTATAGAACATAAGAGAATGTTTTGCAATTGTTACTTCATCGTCAGCTCTGTGAAATAATGCTTGTACAAGTCTTGATATGATGTCAACTGAAAATCTTCGGGGAAACGATTCCCTGCGTCCAGTTATTTGATGATCCATGGTCTTGTTAATGTTAAGGCGATGAAGCACGTATATCACTTTCATAATCAAACGGCATATATTTATTAACTGCCCCGTCAGCAATCGAATCTGTATCGGTGCCGGAACTAAATGCTGACTTTTTTTCTTGTCTTCAAAATTTGAAACAACTAAAATTTACAAAAGATGGTTTCAAATACTTGAACAAACTCACTCCATGTGGGCATTATAAATATCAAACCATCAGTACATTATTTTAAAAAAAAGTTTCTATTAGCCAAGAGAAATATGGCGACGAAAATAAATACAGTACATTTTCCTATTTACTATATAAGCCACATGAAACCAGAGATTTAGTTTAAATTTAAAAATAAAGTATATGCAATGGATACCTTTGTTTTGATTTTCTCTTTCAAAGTGAAATGTCTTTAAAACACACCTCTCTAACTATAAAATCCTTTAAAAACTTGAATTGCTGAGAAAATTACAACATTGCTACATCATTGATATCACATCTTTTTATCTGAGGGTATGAACGCCAACGTTTTTTGACTACTCGTTCTTTTGGTTACTTCAAGCCATACATACATTCACACCCCACTGTCAAGCATCGATTTTTGTCAGCAAAAATAATCAGATTTGCGGATTTTCAGACTCCACCAATTTGACATTGAATTTATGAGAAATTTCATTGCATCTGTTTTCATTAGTTTTTAAATGAAAACAATTTAGATTCATAAGTTACTAGAGAGAGAGTTCTGTGCTGGTAAAACATCATTTAAACTCATGTGACAATAATCTTGTCTTTAATTAGATGCAAAGTTAAGTCGTAATTCATATTTTTTACAAATACACGCAAAATAGCAAGAGGAGGTGTTAAGGTTAATTTGAAGCAACTTCTGTTGTACATCAAAGTGAACTGGAATAAAGACGTTTAGAAAATTAAAAAGAAGGCTTACATTTGCTGCTATATTTTCGAAGTAATCTGAAATGTTCACTTCAGATGTGATGATGACGATATCTAACTCAGTCGGGACCATAAAAAAAGGTCATTAGGGCATGTGTCGATCGATCTTGAGTTGCTCAAAAAGTGATAAGCTATACTTTCAAGAAAAAGCAAGAAACAAATGTGACAAATTCAAACATAAAGAAGAGTAGAGAGGTAGACCTGAAAACCGCATAATTGAATAGTAAAGTCCAGTGGCAGATTCATTGTAACTTAGATAACGTGTCATTATAAACAAATATTCGGTTTCAACTATTTCTTTAGTTAAAGAGTTCGAGATTTAAAAAAAATTTTAATTTTAATAAATTGTGTACACAGTTTTAAACTTTGATGAACGCCATAAGAAGAAAATTATGGATTACATTAGTATGGTAAAAGTTTCATCGAAATTACGATTTTTTTTTTAAATTTCGTGTTTTTCCGGTTATGTAGGTTCAAGTGACTACAAATAAAGGCAACTTTTTGACAAATTTTTTATTCGCTCTTCTACAATTTTTTTTCTTAGGGCTTAAATATATCATTCATGAGAAATAATTTTTCATTATTTCTGTAGCTTGGAAAAATACTTTCCCGTTACTGTACATTTTTTAGAGAAAATATAGATGTGTACGACATATTTTTCTTGAGAGCTTTACACAGATTTTTGAAATATTTATAGAAGATATTTTTTTTCATTTCTTAAGTGCCAATTTATATGAATTTTTGATTGTCTTGAGAGCTGTGTACTATGCTTTATACCCAAAAAGATTCTAACGTGTTTTTTAGTTGAAAATTTTGTTAAATTAGTATAACTTGTGTTTAAAATTTTAATAATGGATTTTATTAGAGTATGAAAGGATTTTAAACAAAAAATGTAAGATATTAAATAACAGGAAAGTAAATATACAAAACTTTCCAGAACATTGTTGTCGTATAATTATTTTTTTATTAAATTAACAAAAAATTATACATTATAAACTTTGGAAATATTGCCAAAAATCGTTAACCAAACAGTATTGCTCGCTAGTGTAACTAATGCACCGAATTCGTTCAACTTTGTTACTCCGAATTTTTGCCTTATATCCCAAATACCTGGCCTGAGCCTTACATAATAATTTTTCAGTTATAAATAAGCCGAAAATGTTTGATTGAAACTGCCAAAAAGATGTTGAATATTTTAACGCGATAATTTGCTTCAACTTTTGCTTTACAGAAATGGAAACGTATAAGCTACTACACTCCAACTATTCCGCACAAAAAGGGAATATGCTTTTGTATATATTTCAGCTTGTTGCATTATATTTCTTCCCTTCTGCTTTTACAAGTTCATTTGCTCAATAGTCTTTTGTTCGTTCCACTTGTCATTTCATGCTTGTTTCACATTATTTTCACATTTCTTTGGGAAACATTTTTAAGCACACTTTTCTCCTTCCTATCATCTCAATGAACCACTGACGTTTATATGTATGCGCGCATACAAAAATGTGACTGACACTTGGCTGAAACAAAGAACATTTTACAAAATGAATGTTTGGTAAATTTTTCATTTTAATTTTTGCTTCGATGCGTTTCTTTACGCTTTTCATTTGTTTTACTTGTTATCAGTATTATTATTATTATTGGTTTAATGTTTGTGTATACTTAAGTAGCTGTTGCTATTGCCATTCATTGCAGTTGACAGTTGAATTTTTCCGCATCAGCAAAATCATGTAAATTCAGATTCTTTAATTTCGTTAAGTTAAAAGGCAATTGTTTTAATGCAACTTATTGGAGATAATAAATATAAGTTATTACAAAAACGATGCCGTGACTCCAGTTAAAGCTAGAGTTAAACATTTTTAGATACAGCATATCAACAGAAGATATTTTTTAAGTCATACATGCATCCAAGATCCGTCCAAGTGGCTTTTAAGTGTTTCCCGTGACTTCGCCCGTTTCTGTGTCTTTAAGCCATTTACTTAAATCCCGTTTGTTGCGGATCTGTTATTTGCACCTTGGATATGTCAAAGTACGATATTTACGCTGGAAGATTCAGACTCACATCAGCTTTGAAATTTGACTCATCTGAGCAGTCACTAAGAAGGCCTCGATTTGAAGCTTTCGCATGAATAAGACTTCTCGCGACTCTTCGACTAATAGAGTTTTGGAACTAATGTTCTTAAATTCCCTAACGTACTTTTTTGTGAAGCATATTTGACTTTTAAAGTAAAGATCCAATTTTTTCAAAACTTTTTATGCGAGCTAGCCCGTCTCTTGCTTATGCACCATGCCCAGAGACGAAATTTATATCTGTGCTGGAATTGAAGGTATAATTTTTGGTTGACTATTTCTTCACAATTACCTTCTGAGATGAGTTACTTAAGCGAGCATAGTTTTGGAAAAGTAGACGTTGGATATGGTTCGATTAGATTAACTTAGAGTATTACATCCCTCCCTGCAAATCATTTTATAGGCGCGGATATAGAATGTTAAGGCAAAACCTTTCTGTTCGAGATTCACAGTATTTGCAAGAACAGAACGGCTATGTGAAAAATCAAATTCGGCATCACGTACTAGGTCTTCATCTCATTGCGGCTGATAATCGAGTTTCTGAACAAGGTTAGGTTAATATTTGTTGAAACAATTTTCCCTCATCCCTTGTCATGTTTGGTTTGTAGACAAACCGGTTTCGGCTTTGTGCCATCTTTAGTGTCAATTTTCGTTCTGTTGTTCCGTATTTATTTCGTGTTAACAAATGTTAAGTGTCCTGTGTATAGGTATCTGAAGTCTCGCGCGGTTAGAGTACAATGGGTATATTTTATCTCGAATCAACCTTCGCGGTAAGAATAGGTAGATAGACAGTCATTTTAGTCCGTTTGGGTATTGCAGGTTTGTTTTGTATGTTGGTATCTGTAATTTTACCTACGTCTTTGTTTTGTTTTTTATAAACAAGTCTTAATGGTGCAAATATCGCATCAGAGTTGCGGTTTATTTGTTCGTTGAACAGAACGAAAATTGACACTAAAGAGACACAACGCCGAAACCAGGTTGTCTCCAAACCAAACTTGACAAGAGATGACAGAAAATCGTTCCAACAAATATCAACATTCCACCCTATCGGACAAGAAAAAGAAGAAAACAAAGTTAGGATAGTTTAATGTTAAAACGCCTAACAGGACACACCTGGGCTAATAGAAATTAGCGACACTATTGAGAATAAGCTCTCCAAGTTCGGGCGATATCTACACTTTTTCATCAAATGTAAAACCTTTTGTTAATTTGAGAATGTGCTCCCTAACTAACTTTTCTAAGAGTGACAATGTCTTTAGACTAATATGGTCTTTATGGTCTCTATATTTCGTGGCCCACTGAGAGTTACATATTACCTCATCCTGTGACAGAGATTTTGCTATCAGGTTTAACTGACATTAAATAACTAAAAAGTAAGGGATTCAGCTTTACTCCCGCCTGAAATTGTGGTACGTATATATGAAACCATATTAAATGTGGGAAAAACTTAATACGCGTATTTCCTTTGATCAATGAGATCAATGAGATCTATGTATTCATATGTTTGTATATTGGTATGACATGCGAACAGTCAAACTGTCAATTATTTGCTATATTATGGTACATACAGCAAACCGTTTTCAAAATGAAAAATTCTTTAAATGACAATTACGAGAATAGCAAAAGCACGAACAAGTGTAAATTTAGTGTTGGTGTTGGCTACTGGCTGTGGCAAACATTGATATAGTAACGTGCATCATTTGCTGCTTACTCCTCTTCTTAATTTTTCAAGAGATCCGTATATATGAGGAAAAAGTTAGAAATATTTTTCTTTTTTCGGTTTTTCGTTCAAACAACTTCAGCAACATTCTTTCCATACTTTCGAGCTGTAAAACACTTGTATGTTTTATGTTTTACTTGTATGTGGCATGTAATAGTTAAAAAAGCACAAAACATCTTTACATGAATGTAGATGAGGGTTATAGTACACATATATGTATGTAAGCATGTACGTATGTATATTGAAATGTATCGCATGCGTCGCGGGCGTAAGAATGTCGTTCAGGTCTGTTGAATATAATGAAAATTCTTCAAGCAGCAACTTTTACACTTTAGTGCGTCGGCTGTAGGAAACAACAAATAGTACATGGAATGTAACAATAGCAAAATCAAAAACAACAACAGCAAGAGCAACGAAAGCAAACGATATTGGCAGTCAAGTTCTTAAACGTCGTCAAAGAGACAAGTTTGTCGGCATAACCGGCCAAATCAGCTGAAGGGCTAAGGCGAGATGGTGGTCTTGAAAAATCACAAGTACAAAATAAAATACTACCAAACATTTTATGTATGTACATAAGTTTTTGTTATGGCTGCTGTTGTTTCATTCTTCCGGCTATGCTCGCCATACAATTGTTGCCACAACTTCCGCTTTCTAAGCTGCTTTTGTTGCGTAAGATGCCAGCGTGAAGAATTCTACTAAAACTACAAAACAAAAAACAAAATAAAAAAGACTAACGTCTAGCTTAAGCAACAGAATACAAGAAACAAACAATTGCAGTGAATTGAAGTTTGTATAAAACTCGCAGCAGCAAAAAGACGGTATTTCCCTCGATGGTTGGCAACGCCATGCCGTCACGTTGCTAACAATGACAAAACGCGCTAAACAGCCAAGCGGTTGCAGCGCCAACAAAAACAACAAATAACAATGGCAACAGCCGTTGCTAGAACGACAAAACAATATTTGCAACACTATGCAGTGCGCAATAAAAAAAAACACCAACATTTGTGGCAAAAATGGCGGGAGTGTACAGTGTTTTATATTTGGTTTAAAAGCAAAACAAACAATTTTTTATAAGGAGATATTTTTTTTTTTCAAATATTTATTTGCCGACTACAATTTAGGCAACCCATTATTGAAAAGACTGTCTTGTGAAAAAACTATTCCGTACATTTTTACTGAAACTTTGTTTTAATTGTTTTTATTCCTAAAACTATATACTTATATATACGAGTATAAAGATCAAAATTCCTAACTTAAAACAAATATTATAAAAAAGTTAAAAAAATTTATAAAAATTGTCATCGAGATTTCAACATTCAAACGAAAGTTTGTTTTATAGTAAGAAGATGTATTAAACTTTCCAAACTCTTTATTGTTTATTTACATGGTACGAGTACATTTCATAAACACTTTTTTGATGCGCATGGAAGAGATTTTAGTTTGTTTTACAAATATGGCTTTGAACTGAAGAATACCTATGTACATATACTTATATACATACATAACTACGAACGAAAAATTCCGGGATTGACGTTCGTTAAAACCTAAAATCTCAGGGTTGGATGCTTTCTTACGTTTGTACGAGGCATGTCAATCCCGGGATCCCGGAATTCTTTAACTTCCGAATATCCCGGGGAAAGTCTATTCAATTCCCGGAATTGTAGGAAACAAAGAATTTATTAGCCATTTATTTTTTAAATTTTGTAACATTCTTAAAAAATCTCCTTTCAAGTGTAAAAGCTTTTGAAAAGTTCGCAATTGACAAATAACACAGCTTTGTTAACTCGCTTAAGGCTTTGTTTTGTCCTTGCCATTATAAATGAGCAGGAGAATATCCCACTCGAGTAGAGAATGATCCTCATTATGAAAGCGATGTTAATAGAACTAACGACGAGGTGCTTGAAGTGGATTAGGCAGAAAGTCTCAAAGATAAATTGCATCAAGGTTTAACGAGCAGCTCGCAATTGTCCAATAATCGGCTTGGTAAAAGAAATTGACAGTTTTTGTAATGAGGCGACAAAGGCTTTGTCGACAATCCTACCAACAAATGTTAAGGCGCAGCAGTGCTTCTCCACTGCAAATTTGAAATGCAACAAATTTAAGTCCAGGTTGGAGGATAACACACTTAAGGCTTTTATTTCTTTAAGATTCGATTTTGATCAAAATATGAAATAACTCTGCCTCGTTTAAAAAGGAATGGGTGATATATTTAATTTTGACTTGATATATACATTTTTTTAGTGAATAGTAATATATTATAGTATTATAATAAATATAATATAACGATTACAGACGTGTTAAATTTTTTGGCAAATTAAAAATTACGAATCAAAACTTGGGGAAATTCGGGATTCGGAGATTGTCTCGGGATTTCGTTTTCGAATCTTGAAAATCCCTAGTATGTAGGCACATAAAATTGTTTGTATTTTTCTATAGAAAAATATGTTTTGCACTACTGAATCGACTACTTACTTAGTTAGAGTACTACACGCTATTTTAATAGTTGTCTATTTATAAAAGAATCGCGTGCGTCACTGTCGCTGAAGCATTACCAACCGTTGTATATATTCGTATGTACATACATACAAACATGTTATTTAGTATGTTTGTGTGTTTAACGAATGCTGCGAAAATATAGCGATAAGATCATTCAGATCATAACCTTGCTTGTGTTGTACATTATGCGTGAAATCGCAACATCCCATATGGTCTAGTGGCTAGGATATCTGGCTTTCACCCAGAAGGCCCGGGTTCGATTCCCGGTATGGGAAGAATTTTTTTAAATTTTATTTTGTTTAAAATATTTGTAATAGTATATTTAATTATTACATTTTGGGAAGTAAATTGTTAAGAGAACCTATCGTGGAAATACATTTTTAATAACCTAATCGAAATACAATTTTGATAAATAAAATAAGCGAATGAATGAAAATGCTAAAATGACAATCACATCAAAATATTTTTTCTAAATTAAAATTTTCCTACATAAACTTGATAAAAGAGTTTATTGTATTGTTTTAAGGTTAATGTATTGGATTTAGTTTTTGCTTATTTACTAATAATCTAAATTCGTTTAATTCAGTTCATTATTTACTTTCGTTTGATAAACTTATTTTACAGTAGCTTTTTATTGTATTTAATAATATTTAATATTATTTTATTTATTTGAATAAATATATATTTGTTTTATTTAAAATTCACGTTCTGAATAAAATTTATTATATAAATATTATTTTATTTTATATGAACTAATTGATTATTTTTTTTTGCATAATGTATTCTTGTTCATTAATTTTGTTTTGTTATTTTAGTTAATATTTTATTTGAATTAGTTTTTATTTAAACTCTTTTAATATAATTTTTTTTTGATATTATTTAAAAAATTTTTTTTTGAATACATATAAATATAATAAACAATAATAAAATAATTTTTTTTTTATTTTTTACACTTTTTAAAGTTTTTTTTTAAATAATTTGCCATTATTATTTTTAGCTATCCAGTTAAAGCTTCTCTCGTTATTAATTATTTTAGAGTTCATTTTTTGTCTTATTTTATTTCTGAAAAGATTTTTGGATACGTAAACATATTTTTACTCACATTTTCATTATATTTTTAATAATATAATATTTTTATGTTTTTTTGTTTGTTTTATATATGATTCTTTTATCGCTATTTATAATATAAATGACTTAAAATTGTCCATTACATAGTTTATTATATACTAATTTGTTATTTTTTTAATTAAAATTTTTAAGTTTACTTGAATTCGAACTAGTTTTTTATTTCATTTTTTATATATTTTACGCTTACTATATTTATAAATTAATTACGTTCACGTGGCTTTGCTCTTTTTAAAAAAATCATTTGTTTTCATTTTATGTTAAGAACTTTTCTATATTGGAAATTTTTCGTTCTTTTATTGATTTTACAAATAGTTCCTATTTATTTTTTTTATTATTTTTAAAATGTATTTAATGAGATTTAAATTAATTTTAATTCAGTTCATTATATGTACATTTTTAAGGTATATTTTCTATACAGTTCTTTTTCTTAATTGTATTTTAAGGTTTCCATCTTTATTTCACTTAATTTTACTGCCATAGCTATATGTTGTTTTGTCGTTTCTTAATTATAAATGTTTTATTTAACTTAATTTCATTTCATTCAAGTTCCCTTTTTTTTCTAATTTGTAATGCAATTATTTCGCCTTGGCCCACAGTTTCTTCCACTTGTCGCTTTGCGCTGGTGAAAGAAAATCATTTCACGGCTGTCAAATTTTCTATTAAAAAACGTTATTTGGTTTCTTTGCGCACTACACAGCGTCTACAAGTCAAAAGTGATTGGCGGGATCTGTCAAAGTAGGTGTGGAGGTACACTTAAAGGCATTTCAATGAGCAGTAAAATATATGTTGTTGCATGTTTGGAGTGGTAGCGAAAGGGCGTCTGCAAACTGGTGTAGCACCATGAAACTGCTGGTGTTGTAAACAATGGGTGCGTCTGGTATGAATTTGTTCTTCAACCGCTACTAAGGCAAAAACAATAACCAACTAAGGGGAAATGAGTTACACAAAAGCAATATAGGTGGGGTAAGTCGAATAGACTGGCTGAAGTTGAGTTAATGAAGTTTTTTTTTCATGACACTCTTCCTGCCAAGCAACATTAACTTGAAATTCTTTAAATACATTAAAGAAACGTAGTGAATTTTTAACCGAGTAAACATGACGCGTGTTACAGTTTTCATTTAAAATCTAAGTGAAATAAAAATACTTAATAGGCTTAGATACTGGCAACTTGAACTGCTAACTTTAATTCGTGGCTTCCTTTCTACACTGTTATCATTCAAATTTTTCGCGCAAAGCGCAAAAGTGTTGAAAAGCGAAAGCAATAAAATAAAGCAAATAATTAGTAAATGATGACACACTTTACTTTGGCAAATGCAAACATATTTCACGTACTGCGATATACTTATATACAGTTCAACAAAACTATTCACTTCACTAATGACTAGTTGGCAAATGTCCTTGCGCTCATCACACAGGCACTCACTCACTCACTCACTCACTCACTAACTCATCCAACAAGTCAGCCAGTCAGTTATTCCGTGCTGCTTGCCATGACACTAAAATTTATGATTTATGCACCGATTCGTGAAATTGCTGCAACCAAAGGATGCAAAAGCAAACTTTGCTTAGCTACCCGCTTCCCTTTCTCTTTCTTTTCACATTTTCATGAGCAATTCAACTTTTACGAAATTGCAATAATTACTAAATTAGATGCTTAAATACACATACAAATGAGATAACGCTGCGAGTGCTTAAGGCCGTTGCGGGTGAGTGAAGTGCGCAAAAAGCATAAAATATAGGTCAAGTTTACACATGAGCTTTTGCAAAGTGATTAAAAACTTGCGCTATCGCTCTATATATGTAAATTGGTATTTGTATATGACAGTGTGTATCGTTGTACACAGCTGTTTGTGAGGCTCATCAGCCCAAATCGCCAAATTTTGCCGCTAACTAAGTAACTAACGGCGGAGAATATTCTTTTCATTTGAACTCCATTTCAGCCTGTTTAGTGTTTAGTTTAGTGCAAGAGGGTTGCATTTTGCGAGGGATTTCGGAAATCATTTGCATTAGATCAATACACACATTGTTTAATCGAAATTATTTTTATTCTACTTTCATTTCTCTCACCTCCTCAACAGTTGGATCGATAATTTCGCATCGTTTTGGTCAATTATGTTTAGTTTGTCAAACTTTTGTATACTCAGGAATCCATGGTTTGGAAATGGTGACATATATCTTCGAACTGAGTTAAAAATTTTAATTTTACATTCTATGTATATTTCCGAATCAAATCTTTACTTAAAAAAAAACATTTCAAAAGGGTGGAAACCTAGAAGAAAGAAATATAATAAGGAGATGTGGTGATATCCGAAATTACTGCCAGAACTTCTACCGCTTATCGTATTGTTGTTATTTCCTTATAAAATGTTTTCCATATTCAATCGGCCTTAAAGCTAAAAAAAAACACAAGAGAAAAAAACTGTCTTCATACCTTTCATGAATGGAAGAATTGTATGACTTCCATATGTTTTATTTATTAGATATTAGCGATTATTATTGCTATATAATAGTCCCAAAAATAGTTCATATTTGTGCGAAATTTTAAGTAGTTAATTCTTAAATGAAGGAGTTTTGGCCCCAAATACAATATCTGAACTATCGGTTGTATGACAGATATATTTTATATTTATCCGATCTTAATGATTGTCACTGCCAAAATTCTTCTCATAATAGCTTTTATTTGTGCAAAATATCAAGACTTTAGGTGGTTTAAGGGATGTGTTTTCGTGCTAAATGAAATATCTGAACAATCCGTTGTATGGAAGCTATATAGTTTTCACTACTTCTATAGATCTTAGAATAGCGGCACTTCTCGCAAACCTCTAGCTGCTTAAATGAAGTAGTTATGTAGCAAAATATCTGGCCGGTTCCTACAAATGTGTAATAAATTATAAAAAGGCACCTGACTGCCAATTTTCATTCAAATAGCTCAAAAACTGAGGGACTAGTTTGCGTTCAAACAGACGGACAGACATATCATATCGATTATACTGTTTGTATAATAAAGGAATTTAGGCAATTTATGGGTCTCTTATATTCGGAAAGCAAATAGCGTTTTAAATTCACTCTCTTCATTTTTAACGCATAATCTTTATCTTTGGCAATTTCATGTTACCTGTTTGTTTCGCCAAAAGTACTTCATATAAGATACATTTCCATTAAGGCTACACACGATGATATGTTTACGATCTCGTCAAATCATTCAATTATTTTCAGTAATATTCAGCTCTAAGCATTGTCTCAAGTATTTAAAGTATGCAATAACATTCAGTACTCGAAAGAAATTAAGTAGACACTTTTAGTGCTCGGTGCCGTCTTTTAGTATACAATAAGTACACTCTCAAAATTAACAATTGCACCTAGTGATACTCATTGTAGTAAATTTTAAATTATTATTTGTACACAATGTTAATTGTGGATGACGGCGTCTTGCACCAAATAATGACTGTTTAACAAATGAAACAATGCAGTTTGATGTATTTAAGTTAATGTAATACACTATGCGAATATGTAAATATATGAAAATACTATGGCAAATAAAGATACGAAAAAATGGCTAGATCAGCACTATAAAACTAAAACTAGTGTCTTCTCCACTATCGGCAAATGGTTGAAAGTACATATTGGTAACTTGCGGTCTTCACCTGCTTTCAATGCTCGCTTACTTCTGAAAGCAAGCGACGTGTCGCACGTAAAGACCGCAAAAAGTTGAAAGTATGCTTCGTCTCGCAAACCGATCAGTAAGCGAGCGCTCGCTTGCTTTCAACTGTCATTTTTGTAGTTTGACAGCCATTTTCGCATTTCGTAGCATCTTTCATTGTGGCAACATCGTTCTAGCACAAAAAAGCCTTATGATAAGATGTATTGATAAAATCGAGTGTCACGTTACTGATCTTTCTGAATTAATTATTTTATACCGACAATATGAGTGGGTTTGGAGTTTGAATAGCACGCAGGACACGAACCTTCTTGCTCTACGACATGTTGCAAATGAAAAAGTATGCTATCAAAATGCCCAGTAAACTAATCTCTCTCTCGCTTGCGACGACAAGAAGCAGAAAGCTAGCGAGAAAAAAGCAGACTTCATAAATACTTACACAAAAAAAAATAATTTAATTTAAGTAAATATAAAGAATTGGTCATTTGAATGATTAATTCGTTAGAGTCACTTTTTGTAATTTTTGATGTCATGAGAAACATGAAAAGACATTCCTGGCTATTAGCAATAACAATCCAGTTTTGCTTACTATGGTTCTTCTGATGTCATATGTATCAAAATCCTGCCCAATTATTATTATTATTTAGCTTTAAAAAAACATCTTTCGATACTTAGCGCCTTTTAAGTGCTTTTGCTACTACCGTAGACCACCGTCGCTTTTGCATATTGTTTACAAACTAAATTTGCCAAAGTTAAATCCAATTTGCCTGCCATAACAGGTGTGACATTGCACCGAAAGTATGCAAAAGCGTAAATGCAAAGGTCAGCACACACATGCTCAAATACAAAATTTTCACATTGACACAATCCTTTTGTATTTGTTTGTATATTTTTACACGTATATGTATAATATGGATGTAGGACATTTTTGTAGCTGAAGTATCTTCACTGCCGACTACTAATTGAGATAGTGCATACACTTTCAACAAAATGTGTACGTTCAAAACTTTTTCTATATTCAATAAATATGCATACATACATATAACATACGTGCATGCAAATAACTACCTTCACATTTATTTCTATGCCCATAAACCTTTATGATATTATATTCAGATATAGTATAACTTTTAATTGTTATTGGCATAAATTTGCAAATTGACAACACGTGGCAAAATGCTCCTGCAACGGATGAATTTTGTCTGATGACTTCGAGGCAAAATATGGATATTTAAAGCAATAAGTGGGTGTACATATGTACATACATGCCTACATTGCATATGTGTAAAAGTTGTTTGTATTCTCTGCAAAATCTGCCTGAGTGACATAATATGCTAAATTGCTTTGGTTTTGACTTAGCCCTTTTTGTTTACCGGTAAATAAAATATATTTCAAGACAGTTGAGAGTTTCGCTATTTGCAATGTTTTAAGATTTAAATTCATAGCATAAAATTGAAAGTAATGGCAGCTATTTGGGTAGCCTATGAACCTTTATTGACAGTTAAAATAATTGCTAGATCAAGAAAAGTTAAGCCCTAACAAAAATGATACTATATATTTAAAAAAAAATGGTGTGGAAATTGTTAAAGTAAAACGTTACAAAAAATTAAAAAGTTGAATTTCGAATGAAAAATTGAACTTCAACTTTATTCTTGTGCACAAACTAATCCAGAAATTATTCCGTCTCAAAAAATACTACAAATTAAGCGTTCCTGGTTTATATGATATCAAAAATAGTCCGTTTCGTGCAAAAATAAATAAAAAATTTGTATAAAAAATGATAACTTCAAAAAAACAAATTTAGGCGACTTGGCAATTGGCTAGATTAAAGTTGCAATTGTCTATTTTCTTTGGAAAATTAAAAAAAAACGCATTTTTAAAAATTAATTTGAAATTTTTTTGCATTTTTTAATACAATTTTTGTTTTTTTTCATGTAATTTCTGACGCTTGTATTTAAAAGAATAGATAATTACAAACATTTGAAAAAAAAATACTTAAATCGGTTGATATTTGTCGAAGTTATGCATTTTAAAAAATAAAGTTCGTGAAATGAACGAGAAAACTTGATTTTTACGAAAAAAATTAATTGCGAAAAATTAAACAAAAAAAAATTTTTGGGCAAAAAAAAATACGTGTCATCTTAAATTGACCAAAAACAACATATTAAAGTTTCGTTAAAATCTAAAATAATGACCCGAAACGACCAGGCATTTTGAATTATTATTCATTTGAAAATAAAAATTTATTTTAAAAATAATATTTATTTAAAATATATATATTTTAATGCAGAATAAATATCCATCCATGAAAAGACAATGAATTTCGAAGAGAGAACTTTAAAGAGTTGTCTGCTGCGATACTCGACTAGGAAAAGTCCATCAGAGGTTCTCAAGTAAACTTATTTCAGGTTCTGAAGTAAACTTATTTCAAGATATTTACCTGCTCCCATACCAAGTGCACGAGGTGATTTTTCAGGCGTTTTCAATCTATATAACCATTGTAAGGCTATGAGACTTTCCAAAGCAGCTTTTGGATCACAGTGTTTTTTTTCCACTCACATACATATGCATGGAAGTGTGTAAGTATTGTCACTCCTTCACATCTAGATATTTCATTCCTTCATAAATATTCAAATAAAAAACGTACAAATGATGCAATTACCTACACCCCTTCGGTCACCTAAATAAATTTCAAATTTTCAACGGCAATAAATTTACAAATGAAAGAAAAGCCAACACCGAAAAGTTGCAAACAAACCCACGAAAAAAAAATACCGCACGCGCCACTTAAACGCTACTGAAGCCCATTGAAAAAAGGGCAACAAATGCTAATGGTGGTCGCAAGGGAGGATTAGTGATGGGCCCTTGCGCCTAAAAATCGGTTTGCCATGCAAAACACGTCGCTGGTGTAATTCGCAAAAACCAACACACTAAACATGTCCGGTCATAGAGAATTGTTAACGAGTGATTTCCGCAAAACGCCAGCGCCAAAAGTAACCAGAACGTGTTGCAACAACAACAACAACAATTACTACAAAACTCTGCACAACAAAACAATAACCAAACAGTATGCGCCTATTAGAAAAAGAGGTAAACATATTAAACGAGGACAGCTTTAACCCGTTTAGTTCGAGTTGCATAATGAATGGATGCGGTCAAATTTATATCGATATGCTCCCCAACTGCGATTCGTATGAGTGAAGCGTTCAAGCGTGGTGTTGTTGTTGGTGCAAGTGAGTGGTGTTCTTTTTTTTTTTTACACTTGCCACACTGACTGGCATACAAAGAGGCGTGCGCCTGATTTAGCTCGCTTCGGAGAAAATTTATGAGAAGGGCGGCGCAATTTGTTGAGACTTACCGGAAACACAAAAAAAAAATATATACAACAAGCAAACAGAAGAAGGCTCCTCACTTTAGCTAACACTTAGACATTATATTGCTCTGCACATACATAAATGCATAATACATAAATAAATTTATTTCACACCGAACAAATCAAATATTTAGGCAAGCATAAAAGTAAATTTTGTTCAAGAAGCAAGCAACCAAAAAATGTTAGCGTTGCATATGTTAAATATGGGCAACGTCAATTATAAATTCAGATCAGGTACACTGCGCATATTTATTAGCACACATATTGGCCAAAGGCTAAACGATACAACCGAAATAGTTTTCGATAAACCCTGCAAGCAAAAAGCAGCGCATTTTTCAACAAAACGTGGGCAAATTGTTTTTTTTTCCCCTTAGGGGGCGGTTTATTGGTTTATTTCAAACTAGGTTTGTTGGAATCTTTGTCAGCTAAATGTGGCTTTGTGTCCTTGTAATCTTCTAATGTTGATCAATGAATTCAGCGGTTGTGCTCAATAACATTTAAAATAAATACTTTATTATATTTTTCATTAAATACTTAAAAATGTAGAAGAAGAAGGCTTTCCATTCATTTTTATTTCGATTCATATTGACACAAAAATTTAATAGTTAATTTATTTGGAATTTTTCTGGACGAAGATAACTATAATTAAATTTTCAAGATCGCAACGATGCGAGTGATTAACCACACTCAACGGGATAGAAGGCCAAATAGCTAAAAAAAAATTAGGTGAAATTTGTGGTCCCTCATATAAGCCTCAGGTGAAAACAAGCGAGTGCTGAAGATTATTCATGTATACTTGATAAGGTTTGATTGATAACTACGCTCGTAACAAGCTTCAGCCAGAACTCCTTACCAGGCGTGTGTGATTTTTAGGCTTTCGACGCTTATTCAGCAATACCGTCATATACTGAATAAGCGCTGAAAGCCTGAAAAACCGGAACACCTGGCATACTAGGAGGATTTTTCAGACATTTCTGATAGTAAAGTTTTTCTTACCGCAACTTTTAAGTATGCAAATTCATTGACATAAAATTCGATACTAATCCATCTCTGTGCCCAAACTATTCCACAATTCTCCAGTGACGCTATAACAGTCAGCAATAAGATAAATTTTTGCTTACTAGGTGAGCACATAAACATTTCAAACATATTTATGTAATACAAGTACGAGGGTATTCTGAAAAAATTTCTAACCTCAAGGTAAAGATAGCAGTAGTCGCCCATAAAAAACATTGACAGTAACTCACAAAAGTTTCAGCCATTTTGGATGCGTGGTTTGTAGTTGGCAGTCGTTTGAGTGAGTCAATGTGAGTGTTGTTGTGAAAATGAAAAAAAATGGTATCGAGATCTTACTAAATTTTTGAATTGGACTCTGTGTATGTGGACTCTGCACCATCACGTGACTGTAAGAGCTTGGGAGACGATGAACGTTTGGGACATCAAAAATCTACAACTACTGACGATAACATTGCTAAAGCGCATTAAATGATGTTAGAAGACCGTTAAATTAAAGTGAGAGAGGTTATAAAAATGTCCAAAGAACGTGTTTTGTAACATATAGGGTGTTTTTTTTACAGGTTTGTTTTTCGAATAGAGATAAAACTGGCATTTTGTGGTCAAATCTGGCAACTCTAATGTCATTTATGTTCAGTTTGGTTTGCCATTTCATCATGAACAGGTTGACAAAAGAACAACGCTTGCAAATCGTGCAAATTTATTTCGAAAATAATGGTTCAGTTCGCGAAGTTTACCGTGAGCTCCGTCCATTTTATGGTCGACATAATCGTCCATCAGAGCAATTAATTCGGTTAACCATGGATCGTCTTCGCACTACGTTTACTCTATGTGATAATACGCATCCGCAGAGACGTCGAACAGTGCGCACCGAAGAAACAATTGCCGCTGTAGAGCAAAGTGTTGAAGAGGACCCGAATGAATCGATTCGCCACCGTGCACAGCAATTGGAGCTTTGTCCATCAACTTTGTGGAAGATTTTGCGCAAAGATCTTGGCTTGCGACCTTACAAGATCCAGCTTGTGCAAGAATTAAAGCCGCGAGACCATGCAATGCGTCGTGATTTTGGTGTATGGGCCGAAAATGAGATTGATCTCGATGCTGATTTTCATCGCAAAATTTTGTTCAGTGATGAGGCTCATGTTTGGTTGAATGGCTACGTCAACAAGCAAAATTGCCGCATTTGGAGTGAAGAGAATTTACATGAGACCCTTGAAACGCCATTACATCCACAAAAACTGACTGTTTGGTGTGCTCTATGGGCTGGTGGAGTCATTGGGCCATACTTCTTCCGCAATAATGCAGTTACCGTTAATGGAGACCGGTATAGAGCCATGATAACCGACTATTTTGTTCCCGAATTGGATGGCATGAATGTGGATGAGTTGTGGTTCCAACAAGACGGCGCTACATGCCACACAGCGCACGTCACAATCGATTTATTGAAGGAAACATTCGCTGAGCGCATAATTTCGCGGAATGGACCTGTCAATTGGCCACCAAGATCGTGTGATTTGACACCATTGGATTATTTTCTTTGGGGATATGTGAAGTCGCTCGTCTACACCAACAAACCAGAAACGTTAGGGGAATTGGAAGCCAACATTCGTGGCGTTATTGCCGACATACGGCCCCATATGCTCGAAAAAGTGGTTGAAAATTGGACCTGTAGAATTGGCTTTATTTGAGCCAGCCGCGGCGGCCACATGCCCGAAATCATATTTAAACATTAATGGCATAAAATTATCCTTTCAATAAAGCCAAATTGATGGACCTTAAAACGATTTTCTTGTGTTTTATTTCAATTCGAAGTTCTATACCCCTAAAAAAAACACCCGATACTAGGTAAATCAAGATTTTGGCATGAGAAAGCTGTGCCGCGTTTGATCAAATTAGATCAAAAACGCCGTCTTACACCTCAGCGGGTACGAGAGCGAAAATCCACAAATTACGGTTTGAACTGCTTGATCATCCGCTTTATGCTTACATCTAGCCCCAGCGACTTGTTTTTGTTCTCGCATCTAAAAACTGCACTCGGAGGACTGAGATTTTCGTCAAATGAGGAGGCAATAATTTTCTTGAGAAAAATTGGAATTACTATTTGGACGAGTTGGAAAGATTGGAGCCATAAAAGAAGAAGAAGAATAGAGATGGGAGCAACGCTGTGAAAAGAGTGTATAGTTTCAAGAAGACTATAGACAACTAAAAAAAATGTATTTCATTGTTAGGTCGGTAACTTTTCAGACAATCCTCGTATACCCCTTTTATATCGCATTTCACTTCTGCCTGTTTGTTATTTGATTTCAGGCGTGTAAAAATCGACACGCGCAAACAAATCGCCCGAAAGTATAGAAACTAAAAACAAAAACAAAAAAAAAACAATCAAGCAAAGAGCGCTTCTAGTTACCGAACAGTGAACGCGTGCGTTAGTCAAACGCTCAAAGGTAAAAATATGCGGCAAAATCGAATTTTTTAATATTTTTTTCGAACATATTTTAGTTTTTCCATTTAGCTTTCTTTGTTTTTTTTTTTTGAATCACTTTCAACACGCGCAACTGAAAATACAGTTTACTTGTTTAGCAATGGCAAGAGTTATATATTCGTTGATTTGTTGAACGAGTGTTGTTAAACAAAAAGTAATAGCACAAATTGAATATGAATTTACTTTTGTGGAAATTTTATGCAATTACGTGAAAAAGAGCGCACCGAGTTTATAAGCAGTGCGAGCACGTAATTTTGATAAGCGATTCATTTAAGTTGAAGTTGATTGAAATTAGAGGGCTTACGAAAGAAATAGCTTAATTGTCCTTAGTGGCGAGAGTTTACAGATTTCAGTTTACAAAAAAAAAAACTGCAAAAGAAATTTAAATAATACTAATATATATTTAATATTTATCGGAAACGATACATAAACGAGTATATGTCCTCTAAAGTGCTTCGAAACATTGCAGAGCGATTCGCTTCAACACAACCTCATTTCTCAAACAGACGACTCAGGTCTTTAGGGAGACGTCGAAGAGAAGCACTTCTTCTGGCTGATCCTAAGAAAGTATGCTCGGCATTAGTAAATCTGTCTTCATTTGATCGGCTCGATGATGGCTTCGGTAGTAGGGTGAAGTATTGCCTAGTTCCCAGCTCTGATGATCGATACGCTAATTTGTACGTGGTTGAAATATGGAGAGCGGCCTCCGTTTTCCGGTTCTGGTAACCATTTAGGTTTTCGTCGAAACTCCTGTACTTAAGAAACTTATGAAAAGCTTTTAATACTGAGGGATATGAAGTTGGAGAACGTTTACCTAGAAGCACGTGCCAATTCGGCCATATGCAGGAGTCCTCGGTCTCCTCAATGGTACTGAGGTGGTCTTCAGCTATAGTTTCTACAAAGTACTCCTCTATGACTTCTAAGCTGCCGCCAGAAATGTTTATTCTCTACCTCGGATAGTTTCGAATACGCGCGCTGAGGAATAGAGGAAGGTTATTTAAGCTCTCATTAGCCTGAAAACACAAAGGGGTTTTTGTGCCGTTTTCGGTATCGAAAATGTTTGATTAACATGGGCAAGGAGAAGGTTATGAAAAGGAAAAAGGACTATGAAGGATGGCAATATTGCACACTAATCCATCATCCGAAGGCAGCAAAGTAGAGTTGATGCGGTAGACGTAATCAATTATAACTAATTTTTTTTATGTATTATCACAAATCATTTCAGACTTGCGGTGACAAATAACTTGAGCAAAGTAAGAGCCGGCTTTCTTCAGCAATGGATACATTGTGAGATTTTTCAGGGAAGGATGACGCGGAAAACTATGTCTGCTCAATGCAAATGACAATGATTTGAAGCCATATTCAAAAAGTCGAGTTAGTTTATAAGCGATATGTTGGAAAAACTTTATTTTGCATTAGACGGGCATTCTCGTTATAATTCTTTGGAGATAACAAAGGAGAGTTCATTGAACGTAATTAGATATTTAAATTCCAGTTGTTGGTTTCGCATTACATTGCCTGCTTAATCTACGCCCGTACCTCCTAAAATGCGCGTTTCAGATGCGGCCATAAAACTATAAAATTGTATAAAAATGTAGCACGTTTGAAGGGTGTGCTCGTCACAAAAAAATATTTTTTTATGACCTGTGACAATTACAGTTAATACACGAAGCAAACCTTCAGTTGTTTAGCACGTGGCCTACTCGCACGTTTAAGAAAAAATTGTCAGCAAAAACTGCGATTCCGTGGCACTTGTGAAGCCAAACATTTACAGCTAAACCAAACTAATTGCAATTAATTTGATTATTTTGTGGCCTTTTTTATTCGCTTGATTTTTTTCAAATAATTTTTCCTTCCATTAGCCCACAAACTCAAAGCACAACCAAGCTTAGCGTATGCGCTTCGTCCTCTACCAAACCCATAAAACGGCCCACAATTTTAATCACTTAATTGTTTTATTCTTTTATTGCCATTTCCATTGCGTCTATTATTATTATTATTGTTATTATTTTAATTGCGTATTTTTTTATGACTTAATTACTTAATGCGATTGTTTGTAGAACTTTTTGTTTTAGATTTATGCCACTTGTCGCGTTTTGTGTTTGTTTTTTTTTTTCTTTTTTTGTAGCGGAGTGTTCGTGCATGACAGCTGGTGGCAGACCATTGACAATGTTTCCGCATCGCAAATTTTCGTTTTTCATAAAAACGACTACACATCATAAATCGTTGTGAGGGATTATGAGGAAGAAGGGAATTAAAGAGATACATGACTTTTGTTTGTATTTTGGAAAGAAATACGTTTAATGCAAATGTTTTGTGTTAGAAGGTGATGGGGGTGTTGTATTTAGAAAGAGGAGCTCAGATTTTATATATAGTAGAGTAACTTATAAATAAGAATGAGCTGATGAACAATTCCAACTATAAAGGGAGGAACTCCGTTTTGAAAACGCAATTTGTATAAACTTTAAATCAGAGTTAGATGAACTTGTCTTCAACTTGATTCTTTATTAGATTCACACTAAGTAGTTCATTTAACATTTAACTCAGTTTGTAAATTCAGGAAACTGCGATGGGTTACATCCTTTGAAACATAATCCAGTGCTACCAGATCTGCCGTGTTGAAAATCCGTAATTTCTCGCGTAGAAGGGTAAGGGTAAGAGGGCAAAATCCGTATAAATCCGTATCATCTGAAACGCGGTTTCCATGTTTGCCACACGTTTTTAATGAATTTAAAATGTATTTTTACGTCAAACGAAGTATATTAGTTTTTTGAAGACTTGAAAGAATATAATTATTTCATTATCTAGAGTGGATCGAGTATCTCCGTCATGCCCACACCCGTACGCAATTTCAACCAACCGCGCAAATCGTATTACTATAAACTGCTATTAAGAGTGTACACTTGTTTTAATGTAATAAAATTTTTTTATACCATAATAAAGTTGTATTTATATTGTTGTTTGGATTGTTAAGGCTTTAAAATTTATTTCTATATGCAGGAAACTATTTTTTTCTGCAAACAGAAGGGCTGTAAATTTAAACAAAAACAAGAGTTTCACGAACTCATAGAAGCATATATTACAAAAAATTGTTAAAAACAGCATAAGAAAATATCCATTACTCATTGAAGACCAAAATTTGATATTCACACATTTGTACATCGAAGAGTTATATACTTACTAATATACATATCGAAAAGTTATGTACTTATATAATTTCGATAGTCAATTAAAATTAAATATAACTATAGTTCTTTAAAATTCTTTTATTTTTATAATTTTTTTTAGGAAAAAAGGGAACATATACGAAAATCCATATAAAATCCGTATTTTCTTTGAAATCCGTATAAAAATCAGGTAGCTGAAAATTACGTAAAAAACGGACAAATCCTTATATCTGGCAGCAATTCCATAATCTTTACCTCCAAGCACTCCAAGGTAAATTCGATCTAATGGCGACTATTTCGAGCGTTCGTTTTTTAGCATTGTAAAACTTTCATTGGCCCGCTGAGTTCGAGATTCGAACCTCAGACAGGGCACGTAAAATCTTAATAATAGAAAAAGTTTTTTTCTAATAATGGTCAACCCACGGTAGGCAATGGCAAACCTCCGAATGTATTTCTGCCATGAAAAAGCTTCTCATAAAATACATCTACCATTCGGAGTCGCCACAAAACTGTAGGTCCTTCCATTTGTGGTATAATATAAAGAAGCACACCACAAACGGTAGGAGAAGTTTGGCCAAGCACTGAGCTATACTGTGTAAGTGCCAAAATTATTATTATTATTAAAACCTAATTTTTATTGGTGCTGTAAACTCGACAAACGTGGTAACTCCTTATGCTCACTGCTTAACAAATATTATATGTTATGGTTTGAAAGTTTGTAAACCTCCGTAAGAGTGCCTTTAAAAATGCGGAAATTTTTTTAATACATCAGGTATCAGGAGTGTAAAAACTTTAAAGTCCGGTAACCACAAACGTCTTCGCGGAAATTAGGTATCCAAGATTTGCCTGTGATAAACCTATTTCAATGTATAGAATTCTCAAGTTCTATATCTGTGACAATACAAAGCGCCTGGTAGATGCTAAGTTGCTTTATGAGGCTAGATATGATTGGCGCCTTTTCATTACCTTTTTGTTCACTTAAGATCCTGAAATAAAAAAAAAGACTTTGACTTATTCTTCGCAAAGATTATTTACGGGAAGAGTTTGTGAGAGATCTTAATGTTTTTCTCATTCATAAGATGTCATGTAATGTGTGTTTCTGTGTATCGTCTGTGAAGTCCATACAAAATTAAACTTATAATTTTAAAAAAATTTTACTATGGTGTTCAATTATTTGACTTTTTTTGTAAAACCGGTTTTCGAATTATTCGAAAAATGGCAATTTGAAATAAACTGGTTCTTAATTTTTAAATAAAAAAAAAACCGAATAAACTGGTTTTTGTTCCAAATAAAAAAAAGCTACATCAATGTGCATACTTGTTACTAAATGCTATTATTTCTATGAATAAAGTCTTTGAAAAATTAAATGTATTTTAATGTCCGAGGTAAGTCTCTAAAAGACAAAAGTCACAATTTTAGACCAGTTGGCATTAATATCATAATAAAGTCTCTCAATTATGACCAGATGATAAAAAGGTCACAAAAATTATGACAAAACATAAAAAGAAGGAGGCTGTGTCAGAGACACGGCCATTAAGTTTAACGTAGAATGCGCCATCCGATAAGACAGAAAACATATGTATAATGATAATTTATAATGATAAATAATACAAGCAAATGAATTTCTTTATTTGATAGTTACTTTTGATGATATACATAAGCTTATGATAGGAAAATAGGATAAAAATGTTTTTAAATTATCAATTAAATTTCTCGCAAAAACGAAGTCAATGGTAGTTATCAATAGTAAAGATAAATGATAAATAACAGACCCAAATCTATTTGTTTATTTGAAAATTTCTTTTTGAGAATATAGGCTTATGATAGAAAAAATAGGATAAATATGTTTTTAAATTAACATTTAAATTTCTCGCAAAAACTAAGTCAATGGTTGTGTTATCAATAGTTGTAGGAGCATCATTTCGAATATAATCCAAATTAAACGTATCGCTCATAAATTTCGCCAATCTAGTATTTGAAGTGATTTCTGTGTTAAAATCACCACCAATAAGCAGTAGTTGGCAGCGCTTTCTCTGCCTTTACTCTACTTAAATTTTCCCGCCTAAAATTATGCAATAAAATGAACGTCTATTGACCACTACTACACACTCAATCAAACACCACACACATATTTGTTTGGATGTGTTTATAAAATTTTCATTTGAGAAATTTAAATATTAGGAAGATAACAACCAATATGAAATGTATGTCAAACGAAAGCTAACATCTTCATTTGACTACAAAAAAATTAAAAAAAAAATTTATCGCGCCGTCTGACATGGGTGCCCATACCGTAAGGTAAGAAGTATTCTACGCCAAAAATAAAAATGTAAAAGCGAGGAGAGGCAATAATCTGCAACTTATACATAGTTTCAAATTTTAAAACTTGAGATTATACAAAATTTCTTAATTTCACATTGAGCAAATTGAGCGAGCTAGAATGACTTGTTGTCAAAAAGGCGTTGTACAATTTTTCAAGGTTTTCCCGTCCTCTTATGAAATTTCTTAAATATATAAAATCTTCTAAATAATTGATAAGCACTTTGTGGTTGCTGTAAAAAAAAAATTAATTTGCAAGGCACATTCAATAGGTCGCAGCAGTAGAAAAATTTAAAAAAAAAATTTGAGCTCTGTATATTTTGTTTTTGCTTTTAAAAGCTAAAATTTCAAAAATATTTTATCAACTATGTACCTTGAATTGTACTGAAAGAATTCTCTTATCACATCGAAATTCAAAATTTGACAATTCAAATTAAAATAAAATATGAAAAAGTTAAAAAAAAAGTTTTCTGCGGCTACCTATTTGATTAGCCTTGTTAATTTGATATAAAATAAATCGAAGTGCCGCCATATTTCTATCAAAGGCTATATGTTCAGAACTACAAAAAAGTCGGGATTAAAAAACCGATTTATTCGATATTCAAAAAACCAAGATTTCAAAAAAAGCCGTACAATAATTTATAAAAAAACCGGAAAAAAACGATTTGAAAAAACCGAGTTAAACACCCTATTATATACACATTTAAATTATTAACTATGTCCGTTTTTGCAAGCGCTAGGTGCGCCAAAATGTTGCGCATAACTGCAAAATAATGAGAAAAATAAACGAGTGCAGTCCATACCTCAATAGACAAAGACTTATATTCTTCAAAAAGTCGATCGATTTTTAATAATATGACTCCCATCAGCTTTTTGAGCTTGCTTCGTAGTGTCTGAAAATGTGTGGGGTACTGTGTGTGGGATGGTAATATCGAGGTATTAAATAGCTAGCGCACTTGCATTTGTACCTGCTGGACTTATTTACCAAACTTTGACTAGCACAAATGTTCTGTTTGTTCTTCACAATTTCATTTGATTATTTTCCCCAACTAATTCACAAACTTGCACAATTCACGTATTATATTTTTTATTTACATAAACAATACCTTAACAATTTAACAACTTAATTCAATAAACTTCCTGCCTGCATGTGCTGTGCGTGCAGTAATGCAAGAAGGTACATCGTATAAAAAGAAATGGGGAAGCAAAAAGTGCAAACTTTTTCTACTTAGCTCAAACCCTTCAAGCAAACTCCAAGCCATGTCAACTTTTCTATCCGCACTTGCAGTTGTACTTCACTACACTTATTCACAAAATACTTGCAAGTTGTTGAATCCGAGTAGCAACTTCCGACGAAATCATGTACACGCATACATACTCGTATATAGATTTAAAGTTTGCCTACAGGTGGAACTGGCAAATGTCGTTCAGTGTCTTTAACCCTTTACCTGACGTAGCTCTTAGCATTACTTGCATATATGTATGTATGTATGTGAGTGTACGTATGAGGAACTTGAAGAGAGTATTATTGTATGCATAGATTTGTACACATTTTGCTACATAAATACTTGCCCTTCCAACTTTGCTAGTCTACTCCAACACTGGCTTCATTGTCTATCTCTAAATCTACTCGAGTAGCTCGTAATTCACTCGTTGCGTAGTTACTTTTTGAGTTTTGCATTTGTTGCGTGAAGAATTGCGCAAGAAAGTCAACGTACTTTCTTTTGGATCTAGTGGTATTCAGGTAAAAAAAAAGTGGCAGTTAGTTGCGTTCTTCCTTGCATTTAAGCAGCGCATTCTCTTTAGTATTTGTGCAAGTAGAGTCTTAATTTGGAAAGGCTTTCCTGTTGCATGAAAAAGAAATGAGTTACAAATTTCTTTATGTTAACAATTTGGTTTGAAAATCATTCTAATTTATGTTTGTAAAGAAGTAGTATCTTCCGAGGAAGGTGTGTATATTCGATTGTAGGCAAAGCAAGTGAATAAGGGTGCAAACTTGAGAAAAGCTATTTGACATTCATGAATGGTGGGAGGTAGTTTGTTGTTTATTTTTTTCTAGCAAATAGCTATAACTCTCTGGATTGTTTTTTTTTTCAAAATTTCTCGCTTTTAGTAGTGGAAAAACCCATTCCCATTTCTAGATATCTAAGATATGAAAAGTGTACCCTTGGATAAATTATGGAACTCAGCTCATCAAAGGAGGCATTGTAAACTTTCGTTTGAAAATAAACTCGCGCAACTCTTTGGATCAGATGAAGTACGATTACCGTAAGAGATCGCCACTTGGTCATCGTACGTCAACGATTCCGCAGGGACTTTATGGTAGAGCACGGTGTAACAACTTGTTCTCTAACATCTCAAGGCTTTCAATGCATCTCACACTTATCCCTCTCACGTTGACATATTAATTTACCAGAATTGTCAACTAAAAAGGTACGAAAACAGCGCTGTCACAAACTCATGAAAATAAAACTCTTTATTATAACCAGTACTGAATGTTCAGGACGGTAAAAGCGCGGCCCCCTTCCCTATTGTCTTCATCAGTATTTGTGGTATTTTCGACATATCGAAATATTACTAATATATGTATGTATAGGAGCCTATTTCTCTTTATATTGCCATATTGAATGTACTCATAAAATACTTCGAAGATAAGTCGCTCCTCTGAGTATTGAATTTTCTAGCGTTTTGGTCGACTTAATTTAAGTTCGAAGGAGAGTGTCTTGCTGCGGGTACTTGCATCCACTGGAAATATAAAGTTCTTTCAATTCATTCAATTAAAAAATGATTCTGAAACTTTCAAACATTTTATTCAAAATTTAAAAAAGAAATTCGTGGAATTAGTTTTTTGAACCAATCGACTTTTGTACGTAAAGGGCACATTTGCTGTTGTTCTTTAGGTATATCTTTTAACCCACATCTCGATAACGTCAGATATTTTGACAGAAAAATATGATAAATTTATTGCCAATTTTTATATACATATATTTTAGCAGAATATTTTTCAGTTCTCTAGAGCTTTATCTCTCAATTTTTTGAACTGAATTTTATTTAAGTAATTTCAGTAATATTTTGTAATACTAACCAATATATGAAGTCAGTAAGAATTTTTGTTCATTGAGTTCATAAACAAATAAATAGTTAAAAATAAAAAAGTATTTATAAGATGGAGTCAAACAAGTGCTTTCGCTTTATTGCAGCACAAATATGCTTAAAATATTACAAGAAACATGTGCTTTAGTTCTGTCCTATGAACCAAATATACTTTTTCGGAAAGGGGAGAAAAAATAAAAATACACGTGTATCGGCGATGTTCATGTACACGTCAGAATTTTTTTTTATGTATAAAAGTATATAAAAAATATAGAGAAAAAATACTTTATACATAAAAAAAAATGCTAACGTGTACATAAAAATCGCCGATACAGGTGTATTTTTATTTTTTCTCCCCTTTCCGAAAAAGTATATTTGGTTCATAGGACATAATGTGTGTAACGCGGTGTTTGTAACGCGATGGAAAACAATTAAGTTTTTGCTTCTGACATACCAGTATATTGCTGACATGAAGAAATAAGCAGTCTCCATTGACTATATAGTTTCTGACATAAGTTAAAACACATAAACTTTTTTTTGCGGAGACACATACTCGGAGACACATTCCTCCTGCATCCGCTACTGAACGCTACAATAAAGTGAGGTATAAATGAGAGGAAAATTTGTTTGAATATGTAGGGAAGTCTTCAGCGACACAGAAAAAATGTTTCTATAAAAAATAATCGGTATCTTTCTGATGTATCCATTTTTTTTTCTATATCTTCTTCTGATGTGGCTGCCATTTCGGAGTTTGTGCTCTCGATTTTCATAACTTTTTCATTTTTGTCTAGCACCAAGTAGGACAATTATTTTTATGACTGCTGTCAGCGGATGATGACACAACACATAAAACTGTAAAATACAAAACAGAACATCTACTGACAAAAATAGCAAATGACTTTAATAAGGAAACTAAAAAAGCAAACAAATTCACACACAAACCAATGTATACTATATACATACTTTTTGTATGTATATATTTACAGATGTATGTATGTATAAGACGTGGATAGGGACTGCAAGAATATCAAATTAGGAAGACGACGACAGCACTGCTGTAGAGGCTAAGAAAAATAGAAGTACACGAAAAAAAGCAACAAAGCGTAACTAATAACTCGAAGAAGCAGAATGGAGTACACTTCATACTATACACGTATGTATGAATATGTCAACATATATTGTATGGAGGTTCAAGTTGCGTATACGCCATGGTACAAAAAGTAAAACTTGAAGTTGCTACAATGCTCAGCAAACTGAAGTAATAATAAATAGTATAAAAAAAAAACAAGTACATAAGAGAAAAAAGTCAAAGACAAGGAGAAAGAGAAAGAGGGAGAAGCATCGACGGTAAGCACACGATGATCAACAAAAAAAAAACAAATTTAAAAAAAATGTATAAACAACAGAGAAAATGTGGTGCGAGTTGCGCAACTTATTTGCTGTCACGCAATTTGCGTGCGACATTGGCTAACTGAATGGCCGGCTATTTGTGGAAAGTCAACTCTCCAGCACATTTTGGTGACTGTCGCGTATCACAGCGCGAATCATTTTGGTTTGAAGATGACACGGCTGCTGCTGCTCCTTCGACCTCTGTTTCTTAATGTCTCCACGCTGTAATGCAAAGTGTGTTGATATTGCTTAATATTGTTCAGGGTTGCAAACTTTTATGGTCCAGTGAGCAGATAATCAAACTTTTTATTTATTTACATATATTTTTAATCTCATTGGGAGTGCTCCAAAAAAATTTGCATCTCTATAACAGATAAACAAAAAATTTAAAGCTGTTCAATAAAATGGAAAAATACAGTGGTTGATTAAATAATTAAAAAAATTAAAATTCTATAGATAAGATGAGAGAAATATTAGATTTGTATAAATTAATTATGTTAGTTAAGGTTAGCCTTTGACTAAATTGGGCCACTTTGGTGAACGAGTGCCTATTTACATTTGTTATTGCAGTGAGATTCTTTATAATGGCGGTCCACTTTGCTAGCATCCAGTGGCAAGCAACTTCTTAATTTTTTTTTTTTGTTGTAACTAAAATTTTCTGCTTTTATAAAATATTTTCTTCATAGGTCTGTGGGCTACTAAGACATTTAAATTAATTTATTTGGATTTCATCAGTAAAAATGTAATAAGAAAATAGAGTGGCTATTTCACGACCGTTTCGTGACTCGTTTGTGAAAATTTTGGTACTAGTAATTTTGGGACTTTTAAGTTAAATATTCCAGATTAGTTCACGACTATTTTAGGAACATTTCGTGAATATTTCTGGACCATTTGGACAAACTCGGATATAGTATTTCCGATCACTTTGGGGACTGTTTCAGAGATTAACACCATTTCGGTATTATTGTGGGAATAATGAATCATCAGTCCGAAACCGTAATATGACTATTTGAAGTTCATTTCTGGATAATTTCAAGACCTTTTCAAAACCACTTCAGTACCATTTCTGGGATTAGGTCGAAATTATTTCAAATTACTATTTTTTAGATAGGTCTTATTTTTTCATAACAGCAACTTTGGAGAAAGCACACAGGCAGAAAATATATTAAAAATTAATTTAAATATTATTACATTTAAAAAAAATTATTACTGAAAAAACTGTACAGAGAAATATTTTAAATCAAGTCAGAGGCCCATTCGAAACATTTTCTGCAATAAGCAAATATCTCTGATTATAAAGATCTACAAAAAAGTATTTTAAAATAAGCGTAGAGGAACACATAACTCCCTCCGCTTTTTTAAATTTCTTTTTTTTTTTTAAATACTACCGCGATTCGCCCTTTTTTATACAATTTTTAAGTATCTTTTGAAGCAGCAAATATCGAATATTAATTTTTATTTTATTTCTCATCAGCGTCAAACATAATATCCACCATAAATACCTACCTTTATATGGTTATTAACGTTTTCCATGGAAGCAACTATTTCGTTTTGTATACGTAATATAATTATGCGACAAGAACATAAGTTTTATGTTAAGGACTATATTGCGACTTGCAGGAACCTTTGTACAGCCAGCGGCAAGCAGGCAGCCGCCCAAAACAAAGAAAACGCAGAAAAATGCAACATTAAAAAGGATGCAGCGTCGAGAAGAAAGAGATATCAACAAGATACGAAAAGACGATGCAACAAATACTACTTTATGAGCGTGAAAAAAACACACAAAATGTGTTCTTAATTTAAGGTTTACACTTAACACCACTTTGATATAAATCGAAAAAAATGCAGATTTTAAATAATAAATGAAAATTATTTGGGCAGTGAAACTGGAAAAACAAAAGTCGTAGGAAGAGGGAATTTTGAGGCTATTTAAAAGGCAAAGGCAGGATGAATTTTATTCTTTAGCATATCAGAAAATAATGAATTTAACAAAAAAGCCTTAAAACTAGTTCCAAGAAAATATTTTGCGCCGTAATAAACCCACTTCTACCTACAAACATACGTATAAACATATGGACTTACTTATATTCACATATCGCTCAGCTAAAAGTAAATACTTTGCCTGGCAGGCTATACGTTTATTTGTTTTTAATCTTTTTTTTTTTTTGTTTTTTATTTCGCTAGTTTTTTGTGCTCAATACAAAAATTTTGTTAAAGATTTTTTTTTTAATTTTTAAAAGAAGTGCTTTACATACTCTGCAACAACACAAGTTTTTAAAAAAACCCCCAAGCACATGTCGCAGACGTACTAATATGCGAGCATGTCCTTAAATAAACTTGCTTAATATGTTTGGAAAGAACATAAAAAAGAGAATAAAAATTTAAAACGGTCAGCAGGAAATCAAAGCATGGAAATGTATTTTCGTAAAGTTAGATTTCTGGAATCTTCAATAAAATTGAAAGCTTTAAAAACAACCAACAACAACTCTATTACTTGAGCTCGTTTTTCTCTGATGAAGTTACATTGTCGCAATCACAATGTTTTTTATAAAAACTTATCACATTAATAAATAGTTAACTTAAAAGTCCCATCCAAACCTTTGGTTTTAATAACTGCAATTGACATTAGCGTAACACTTGGATTTCCAGCTTACATTCCTCGGTAATTCTCGAAGAGAAGTTAGTACTTTACAACAAATGTAGTCCCGAAGGTCGCTGGTTCGCTGGGTATCTTAGCCCCAGTCTGTCTGTTAGCCCTTTCATTACTTTATTTTGTTCCAATCTTTTGACCTGTCGTCCATAGGTGCGAGTTATCATTGTCCATTGCTGAGAGGTTACTTATTTGGATGAGCTTTAAAGGACTCTTTATTGGGCAACTCTTAAATTTATTTGCCCCTGAAAACATTGCTCGAGAACGTAATTTTGTGTTTAAACGTTTTTAATTTTTTTTTCTGGTTTAGCCAATGTGTTTTCTCACAGGGTCCTTCAGAAACTCTCTCTCATATTTACGCTTGTCTGTTTGTCCGCCGGTGTTTGTAAGCGCGTACATGATGCACAAATGTGTTTACCAGGAATAACAACATAATTGCTAAAGTTTCACAAGCTGTTCGTTGCATTATTGTTACCAGAGCTACATACATAAGTATGTAGTGTAGTTGTTGTTCTGGTTGTTATTCAGTTGCTGCTTATTATCCTTTACAGTGTGTAAATTGTCGGCGAGTATGTTGCGGCTGCAGCTGAGTAAGCGCCTGTGTGTTTGTGTGTGTATGTACATATGTATATACGTTCATATTTGTTGTTAAATATTGCTATTAATATTGCTATTGTTGTTGCTGTTCTCCTTGCATGTTCCACATGTTTGCATCGTCGCCACTGCTAATGTGCTTAAATCGCATTCGCGTTGCTTGTCTTTGGCTGCGGCTTCTTCGCCACTCTGACGCTTTTGCTCGACGACGTTGTTAATTTCTTTTCTGTTGCTCTTGTTTTTTATTTTTTTCTTATTGTTGTTGTTTTTTGTCTTCTTTGTTAATTTAGTGCATAGTTGTAGTTAGTAGTTGCCATTATTTGCTTGCACATTAATAAATGCAACTTCACGACGTAGGGTGGCAACCACAAGCTTCTCAAGCTCCAGTTGCGCATGTCGCCTATGAGGCCCTCACTCAGTGCTTTCAGTGCTTTGCATAACTACTTGTATGCTTCGTAATTGTGCGGTAAAAAATTAAAAGCATATCAACAAAATTTGCACGGTAATTGCACTTTAGGTAAGTTTTGTGCATTTTACCGGATTTTACACGGAAGCACCGGAAAGTTTTTATGTAAATAAATTTGTTAGGTAAAAAACAATTTGTGAAAATTGTTATGAAGTGAAAATGTTAAAAGAATTTATTTTAAATAATGTGAGTGAACGTTTTCGGAAGTATATACTAGAAGAAAGCCGCATTAAAGCCAGTTGCTTTGCACGAAAGTCCTCCGTCTTTAAGATAAATATGTATACAATTTAACGTGGAAAAATTAGGAAACACATCACAGTTCAGCTGAGTGGATTTTGTTATCATCAACACCTTTTGACCATACAAAAGAACACCATCGACGAGATAGGACTCTGCCGCTGAAGGTTGCACCGATTTTGAATTACACTCTGTTGGGTGTCTTTGCGGTAAGAACTTTGCCTGGAAGGAACTTATTTTTCGTACGACTTCTTTCCTTATACTTCAGCAAATCCAAAATTTTTTCATGTGTAAAGACGGTCTTTATTATATTACTGTTGAGCAAGTATCAATTAACATGTTACCAATCATTCCGGTCCCTACAATACATGCTATACAGTTGGCATAAAAAAAACGTTTTCAGAATCACTCTGCCTTTGTAGTTGCGTTGTTCGGAAATCGGTAAAGAAAAGTTTCACAACCGCAATATTTAAGTGATTGAAAATAACTTCATTCAAAGCCATAATTTTATCGACAAGTAAAGTGGGTCTCGACACGCACATCCATTGGCTGTTTATCTGACGACAAAAGATACTTTTTCTCGCCATTATTGGCCCCAAGCCCATTCGTATTAATTTGAAAACAGTTTCAATGAACTAAAAATTCTACCCAGACCGATTTACTTTTGTCATGCGGATAATTATATGTTTCCCAATTTCAGCTCGACTAAAACCTCGTATACAACCAAACAGCTAATGAATGTACTTTCGCTCAACGTCGCGTCATGTTGGTATTTTTGGTTGTGAATTCAAGAAGAACATGAGTCGAGTGGCGAAGTTGGTATTACTGTCTAACGACGTCATGAAATCAGTGAGCCAGAGAAACGCGGTTGTCCCTCAAGTAACAACTGTGCTCCAAAATAGATGGCCAACCCAATATAAGCAGCATCGTCTCGACACTGACTTTGAACTGTCACAACCATGTTTGTTATATTTTTCTTTAAACCATTAAGAGACGCTCACTAAGTCTAGTGCTGCGAGCGACAATGTTTCTGGTATCAGCAAAGTCAGTCAGCCTCTGTCCGTTATTCAATTTTCAATTTTCACTGCGGACCTAATCGATATAAATAAAAATAATCAAGCACGATTAAATATTGATGGTTCAAAGACATTTGTTTGATGTTGATCATGGGGTCATGACAAACTAGCAATTGAAGTTAACCACAGTTCTTGGTGATGGATTATTAATTCAACCGCAAAGCTGTCTCCTCTCTTTGCTAAGGCGATAAACAACTCTAAAACGCGGTAATTACTGACCTTAGGACAGCAATCATCACTGTAGTCGTGATTGGAGGTGCAAAAAGATTCTGAGCATTTGAATTAAGGGCTTAACAGTTTCTCTAAAGCAAACGTTCGCTCGCTGGTATGCCCTTTAATCAAATACGTCAGAGAAATCGCATCTGTGTAAATCAACTTCATATTTTCCAATATTATCGTCGACCAAATAATTGTTTTATTTTTCTTAAAAAATATATTAATATTACACTTTTGTATCTCAGATTTATAGCGAGCTTATTTGTACCTAGTACTTTCTTGCTGCCATTACGAGTATAAGTAACATATTTGCATATCACTTAGCATGTTCTTATCTTTGATCAGTATTCTTGACATTACTCACTCAAAAGTATGTAAGTCTACAAGGCTTGGTTGCAAACTAGATATTTGTGGTGTTAATGCAACAAAGCTACAAAAACTTTGCGCTCTTGAGAGACCCATCTACATTCCTTAAAAGCTTTGTATTCGGTGAAAAGAACATTTAATCAAAAGGATATAACTACTATCTACACAAACAGGCACCCAAACATACATATCTGCGCATACAAATGTATGTAATCGTAAACAATTTCTATGTTTATCACCAGCGGCTTTGACTTCATTTTCGTTTACCAAGACGCTTAAGTCGTTTCACTTTGTCTGTCTGTCGGTTTAGCAATTGCCATTTGACTGTTGGTTTTGTATTTTCTTTTATTTTGACGTTGCTTTTACGCTCTGTGCCCATAAATCTTTTGTCCATTTTGACATTTCAATTTCAATTTTTGCTGCTGCACTCTGACAATTTCGCAATGTGGTGTTGCGTTTTTACTTGCTCGCTTAAAAATATTCTTCTAGCACGTACTTGTTCAATGTTGATTCTAAAGTCAAGTTTATTTCCCGCCACACGCGGAAACCATCTTATTGAAATGTTTTTGTGAACTTTGTTGCGGATTTTCACCTCAAATTGCATTTGTAAGCTGATTTTACAGACTGATTAGGATAGTTGTAGACATAAATATATTGCTTATTAAAATTATATATTCACATATGAAAGTATCCCTCTTCTTCAGCAGGTCTACCACTAGGCTTGAACTTCATGTACCATAGAGAGGATATTGTCTTAAACCATCTGGTTTCAAAAATTTAAACCTCTGTTAAATTTACTCTATTTTCTTGTATAATATTTGATGGAGCTTTTATTAGTTGTCTGAATTCAGCATGCAATAACAATAGAAAAGCTTTACCATTTCTAAAGTTGAGTTTATTTTGCATCAAAATTGGCCATTAATTCATTCTCTTATGAAAAATAAATTAATGGGTGAATTTTGGCTCAAAAATTAGGCTGCGCTGTGCTATTTTTCTAACAAAAATCTTTAGATTCTCAAGTAAGAAAGTAAATTTTTTAAAAGCTATGTAGTATTGTATTAGAAAGTTGTACACAAACAATTTTTTCTTTGGGGTCATTTCAACTCAAATCGTCTAGGCAGTAAGTGTTAGATCTTTTTTTCGAATAGTTTTTAACTACAAACAGAAACCAAAATTTCGAAGATTGGTAATTTTTTCGCAAAGTTATCGAATTTTCAAAAAAAATTAACATGCACCAATAGAGCAAAATCGAGTTTTCAGACAAGTTTTCAAAAATTCCCCACAACGAAAGAACTCAAAATTAAGCAAAAAGAAAAATACGTGTCTCATGGATTTCGATGTAGAATCTATAAAAAAAAATTTATTGGAAAAAAAGACCTTACCCTAACTGCCTGGACGATTTGAGATAAAATTTCCCTTTGACGTTTCTGGGTAAGGAGCTTAAGCGTTTCTGGAGAGCTGGAAACTGGAAGAGATACTGAGCGGCGCAGGATAGCAGATATCTAAATTCCCATCTTACTGTACTAATTGCTATTACAGAATGGCATCACAATAGAGCTTTGTCGCATTGAGAAAGCAGGCTTTCATTGTCCTGGCATAGGAAAAGATGTACCCATTAGCCGCCTTAGTCATGACCTGATAGCCATGGTATGTTGCATCAACTGCTACATGGCCTCAGAAACTATTTTTGGCTGGCAAAGAACGAGGCAGTGCTCCTAAGACGTAATATGCCTACATAACAAAAAGTACAACAAGAAGTGGAGACTTGCTTACACCAAGGAGTGACTCTAAGAAAAAGGATATGTTGCCATCAACGTCATTCAAACAAACAATATGCAGATAGAACAGGAAGAGTAAAGGCAAAGGTAATAAAAACCAATTGGGCAGTGAAAAAGGTGGCAAAGCGTGTGTAATTTTTGCGCTAATTTTTCAAGGGATATCTTTTACAACTTTTCTTCTTCACTCGCTCTTTGCCTCAATAGAAATATAAGGTTTTTGCTTAAAATTTTGAATTTTTTTTGTCCCAAACTCACAGCAGTGCGACATCTATCGTCTAGCTTGTTTTAAAAAAAAATTGTGTGTATGTAAGTTTTGTATGCGAGTACCTTGGCTGGCGTTAAGTTAACTTGGTAGCTCGTAAAACTCTTGGGCGCTATGTATTAAGGAATGCCATCTGTCATCGCAACGCTTATGAATCAAAATCAAATGAAGTCGTTGACTTGCGCAAAACAAAAAAAAAACCAACTCGCCCCGGCACATACGAGTATGTACATATGTATATATAGTACTATGTATGCCAAAACGTCGAGGCACTGACGCTTGAGTCCTGAAATAAAAAAGCCAACAAGGCAACACACAACTAAGGCATTTCACTTGAAACTTGAATTTCCCAATGCCGCTGTTGCAGGCAGCCAACTAGCAGCGCGTACCAAAAAATGCAAAAATGGTAGAAGCAAAAACAATATGTAAATATTGGCTGGTCAACTTTTTGCTTTTGTTTTGTTTATTAATTTTGTTTTACAACGCCGAAAGAGAACCGGCCGGCGTGTGTGCTTACCACTAGGCACACTCGTGTACTCATACTTGCATGCGTGTTAGTAAGCAATAGTAGGGTGGCCCTAAAAGCATTCACAAAAGTTTTTCTAGAACTAAATTCTTTTCAGACCAACTTAAATCTTTTAAAAACTGCGCTTTGAGGAATTCGCGTCTTGGTGCTTTAAAATCTAAAATGTAAAAAAAAAATTTTAAAATAAAATTCCATTTGCAAGTTTAATTTGAATGAATACTACTTGAAAAATGAGAAATATTTTTCGTGGAATAGCTTAATATTAAACAGAAAACATTTTGAAAATGGTATTTGTAATCAAAAAAGCTGACATTTAATCAATATTTTAAGAATTTTTAAATTCCGATCAAAAGTAATAATAATTTTTTTTTGTTATTGTTTTCTTCAAAAATAAATAATTAATATCTATCACAATTTTGTTGATCAATAATAATACTTGTTTTTCGCATAACAAATTTTCAATTCGAAATACTGCATATTTTGTGAGTTAATGTTTATTGAGCAGAAATATTTATTTCATCAAAAAGAATGGGTATTTTTTGAGTTTTATTTTTTTTATCAAAAATAAAAATTCATTTTTCAGTTTAATTTTTTTGGCAGATCGAAAAACTCAAAACGACACACCATTTTTCTAATAAGTGTTTGGTAGTATCATTCAACTATGACTATAAATGTATGCATCGTATTAACCCAAGTTTCAAATATTGTAGGAAATTATAGTAAAAAGTCTTCAAACTTGCATTAGAATTCGAGACTGCATGTATTTACGATGAAAAAAAAATCAAAATGTAATGGTTATTTCCGATCAAAAAATTACAACTCAATCAAATAATGATTATTTCTGATCTCAAAATAAACGTTTTTTAGAGCAAAAAATGAACACGAGAAAAACGGGTTTTATTTTTGATGCAAAAAATATAACGTTATATATGATTATTTATCGAAGTTTGTTGGAACGATTTTCCGTCATCCCTTTGTCAAGTTTGGTTTGGAGACAAACCGGTTTCGGCGTTGTGGCATCTTCAGTGTCAATTTTCGTTCTGTTCAGTTTATGTCTGTTGTTCCGTATTAATTTCGTCTTTTCGGTCAACCAGGTATTGGTGCATAATCGTAAATGTTAACAAATGTTAAGTGTCCTAAGTATAGGTACCTAAACTCTCGCGTGGTTAGAGTATAAAAGGGTATATTTTATCTCGAATCTGCCTTTGCGGTAAGAACAGGTAGATAGTCAGTAATTTTAGCCCGTTTAGGTATTGCAGGTTTGTTTTGTATGTTGGTATCTGTCATTTTACCTACGTCTTTGTTTTGTTTTTTGTAAACAAGTCTTAATGATGCAAATATCGAATCAGAGTTGCTGTTTATTTGTTCGTTTATTATCCACCCATCAAAGGTTTTTTGTTTATATACATATTTCCATGTTTTCAAGAGCATTTAGGCGCCGTAGTTTTTGTTATTGGCACAACGCCGAAACCGGGTTGTCTCCAAACCAAACTTGACAAGGGATGATGAAAAATCGTTCCAACAAATATCAACAATTCACCCTGTCGGACAAGAAAAAGAAGAAAGCAATATGAATATTTATCCTTAGCAATTAATAAAAATCGAATTATAATTGTTAATAATAGATTTAGATTTAGATTTATTACAGATTGTTTACCGTAAGACGCTAAGTCTTTTAATGTACCAAACATCAATATTTAATTACAAAAACTGTGTACAAAGAATACTGGATGAGAATAAGGTATTGTGGGCACTAAGTAAAAAAGTTTATAACTGACCTTTCGAAACATCTCGCCGTGTTAATACTTTTGACTGAAATTGGTAAAGAATTCATGTTCTAATGGCACCAACAAAAAACAATCTGGAGGCCGTAAGTGTTGCATATCTAGGAACAATAATATTGTGTGTTCGTGATGATTGAACAAAGTTCAACTTTTGCAAAAGATAGCCAGGCTGACGAGTTTTAATTAATTTAAATAAAAATATCATATGACGAACATTAATGTAATTTTCCAGACTGAAACCTAGAGTTGTTTTGGTATATACCGATATGTGGTCAAAGTTTCTTTTACTGTAAACAAATCTAGCTGCATTATTTAGGGCCAGATTCAATTTGTTTCTTGATTCGCAATCCATATATTTTGGGCTGATAGGAAACCAGGTGATTTCTGAAATAGTACTATAACTTCTACCATTAAAAACTGTTGGTGTTTTTCCAAATAAAGTTTTCCACAAACTGCGCTTGAGCTCAATAAAATTGTGAATTATCATACGTTGGAAGTATTTAGGTATGCCGCTACCTACCTGCAAACTCCTTTCAAGGGACTCGTCTCTTTCTAATAACACCTGCATTAGGTCTAAGCTACTGTGGCCAGAGAGGAACGTTAAAAGGTTGCAGGGTCTGCTCTTGCTAAACAGAGCAAACCTGTCCTTGTTTTAGGACTTATTAGAGGTCACATACTGATCGGAAGGTATGCGGAGAGACTGGGTGCCTCCTACAACGACTTCTGCAGAAGTTACAGAAATGAAAAAGAGCCTGACACCGTAAGGCACTTTCTTTGCGAATGTTCCGCACTATGGAAGATAAGATTAAAATTCTTAGTATCTGTGTTCTAAAACGACCTAAGCGACCTGGCCAGGGTAGAAGCTCTCAAGACGGTTGGTGTAAGGGGATCTTTGATCCATGTAGTACCACTATGGGTCTAAACAATGCCATAGGTGTGCCAGTGTGAGCGCTGGCAGCCACTTCAACCTAACCTAACTATCATTATTTTTATTGCTATGCTCAGTACAATAGACAGCACCAATTCGCGTCTTTAAATTATACCACAAATGGAGAGACCTACAGTTTTGTGCCGACTCCGAACTGCAGATGTATTTTATGAAAATACCCTCGGAGGTTTGCCATTGCCTGCCGACGGGTGCCCTCGGAGGTTTGCTATTAATAAATTAATGATGCGAATTATAAAGGAAAATTAACAGCAGCTGTCCAGTTTTGCAAGTCTAATTAATCAATCGGCTTTATTTTCATTACATTTATACCCTTGAGAGAATTCCTTGAATGAACATCTACTGCTCCTGAAAGTTTCATATAAGCTTTCAGCCCTAAATCAGTTCCTGTTCTGTATGTTACTTTTTAAAACCGCTACAGATATGACAATGAACTGCTATTGGAAGTTGAATGAGTCCTTCCAAATACAACCTTTTTACTTATTTTATTTTAGCCTGAAGTTAATTGTTAATTAACTGAATTGTATACCTTTCACCGGCTTTTATTTCAAATGGAAAGCCAACCATTTCCCCCATTTTATTAAGCTGAAATTCAAAACAAAAAAAAAACAAGAAACCCAATCGGAAGATTCAGCGTCACCCTAATGCAAGGCGGAATGTGACAGGCATGTGTCGGTTGATTTTGCATTGCCGCACTGCAGTGTTTGTAAAAGTTCAAAGTTGTATGTTTCAAGGCGCACGCAATGCACGTTATTGTTGTTGCATTTGCATATCAACTGCCAGAGCATATCGTGTTGTTAGTTTTTCATAAGCATAAAGTCAATGTGTGTGATTCTACATGTGTACCCACTCGTATATGTATGTATGTACATATGCAAAACTTCACATACAAAATAAACATCATAACATATAAACATACATACATATGTACATATTTTGTTATACCTACATACATACACACTCACAAACATTCACACGAACACTTGTATATACATAAAACGCCATTGTTTGGCCAAAATGTCCACTTCCGCATGATGGAATGCCAACATCCGCTTGTTTTGGCAGCTGACTCTTCGTTTGCTCGGTTCACAGGTGAATTTGCCGTTCAGGCATGCAATGTTGTTGCATCGATTTTTTTTGTTTTTTTTTTCACTTAACATTTCAAGTTTTGCATTTTGCATTTTTTCCGGTTTTCAATGTTCACTTTTTTCGACGCTCAGAAAAACATTGAAACATTACTGATTTGTTTTGCGATAATTTCCCTCGTTGAAAATAATCAGTTTTATTTAACTTTTTTTATTTTTTTCCTTTTTTGATTTTACGTGTAACATTAAAAATACAATTTTTGCTTGAATTAATCTTGCAATTGATTTTGTAAAAGAAATCAACTCTAACTTGCATTGAGCGTAATTCAAAGTTTGTGTTATTTTAGGTCTAAGGTTGCGGATATGCGGCAGCAATGTAAATGAATATTTGTGATAAGAAATAATTACGGCTGGAAATGTGCATATTAAAATTTTCGTAAGCAAACAATGGTAGAACTTCTACCGTTCAGATGATTGGGCAAAAACATACCTAAAGCAAGTGAGGCATTTGTTTATGTTCATAAACTATTGGAAAATGTTCCGAAAGTTTTTATTGTAAAATATTCCAAAATTTGTGTAAAAAAGTTGTTTAGTTTGTCAGACAGTACATGTGTGTAACGTAGATCCTTCTAGTTAACACCATGATTCATAAGTAGCTTCTGCATTGATGCCACTACCGAAAACACATAAATAGACACCGACAGCTATTTAAAGCTGCCCGATTCACAGAAGGCAGATTTACAGATTCATATATGAGATCAATTACCAGAACAACTACTACCTCTTTCGTAATAAGAAAAGCCTTGAAGGACGTAACTCTTAACATTTTTCGTCCCCCGAATGCTGGAATCGAAGTTCATCATCGCAGAGGAAGAACGTTAGTATCGCAAAATCTGGTTCGCTACCCTGGCTAAATAATGTAGAATTTATTAAGAAAAATAAGAAGAAAGAATAAGAAAAAGCGGAAGAAGCGTTGATTTATCACACATTACACTTAAAGAAACACATATCTGAAAAGCTTTAGTAGTTGGTTTATGTTTGAATCTTAGTCCAGAAAAGTGTGGGCAGTAAGCAGGCAAATATTGGGATGATTCCACCACAAAATACTAGCTACAAGATAGCTATCATATAAATATTGTTTAAACAAACAACAAAACACACTTTTAAAGCACATCAGACTAAAAACTGAAAAAAAAATTCTTAATATAAGTTAAAAATATTATAACCAACGAAAATTTGTAGTATTAATGTGAAAAAAGCGTGGGCGTTTGATATACGAAAATTATGGCACAAAGCGCCCACGCTTTTTTCACAATAATACTAGTATTTTTCGTAAGTAGTAATAATATTAATAGGATTCATCTTTTGTAAGCGATTTGCAAAAGAACACTAGGTAGCTTATTGTATAGCGTAGAAAGCAATAACAAAAATAAGCGGGTTGATATAAACTCGCTTTAAAATAACCGACCTAATTGAAAGTGTTGGAAAGTGAGAAAGTGGTGCTATTGTGAATAATCATTGGAAAGTACCGAGGGAAATTCGAAAACTTAAGTAAAATCGGCTCATATAAGAATCACTCATTTTGTTTTGTTTTGCTAGCAAATTTAACAAATGACCATTAATTTTGAAAGACTAGTGTTGTAAAGTGTATTCAAAATAAAAGAAAATTGATTATTAGCGAGTTGGGCGTCCACCATTCCCGCCCCACCGACGCGAGCGGCGCATCCACATGACGCACGGATTTTTTTTTCATATGAAGTGCCAAGTCATGAAAGGCAGGAACTTTTTAGGTGTTGAGATCAAATCTGTTCAGCTACAGAAAAAAAGAAGTTCAACAGCTGATTTTAAATTTTAATTTTAAATTTATTTTGGAAAGTAAAAGTTGTATTAAAGCTTAGTTCTGCATATAATCAATCTTTTACTGAAAGTTCAAAGCATAGCATTCTTTGTATAAAAAATCGAGTCTGCAATATCAAAAGAACCGAAATGAAGGTTGAAATTCTTGCATAAACTACGGAGTGGTTCGTTTAATTGAAAATTGTTTTTGCAAGGCTTGAGGAAGAGAGGCCGGAAATGCCTGAAAACTCGGGATGGAACGTTCCACTTCAAGTCAAGTCAAGCCTGTCAGTAACTTTACTCAAAATATTATGCCTAACATTTCTCTTCGATTAGCAAGCGTTGGAAGATTAATAAGTTTTAAACGATTAATATAGGGTGGCAGGTTATACTGGAAACGCCAGCCTAATTCCTATAGGGCAAAAATCAGGAATTGTTTTTGAATAGACTCAATCGTGTCTGAGTAGACATGATAGCGCGGGTTCCATACAATGGAGCTATATTCTAGTATTGGCCTTACCAACGTTGTGAAAAGAGCACATAAATCGTTTCGTATCCGATTGCCGGCTGCCTGCGCTTATAAATTCAAAATAACGTTCATAAACTTATAGAATTATTGTACTGACACCGGTTCTTAATAAATGTACAAGGTTTAAATTATATCTGTTCGTTTAAAGAGGATCAAAATTGAGTTCAAAGGAGTCGGCTACAAATAAACATACATATATAGATACATACTTACAGCTAAGCTATATAAGCGTTTTAAAAAGGAACCTTGCACTCATTGAATGATGTCTATCTAAACATACCCCATTTACTGCTTTGCTCGGAAAAAACTTTATAGCGAAATATTGAAACGCAATAGCGAGGGAACTCAGAATTTTCTCCAAGTCATACAATGAGTTCAACATTAATTAGACTTGACCTTTAACAGTCGCCTAACTTACTCAGCGGTATGCAATAAACACACAATTTACTTTACCTATGGTGAATTCCTTTGCTTGAAACAGAATATAATAACCTGAATGACTAAAATTGAGGTTGAAGGCAAGTTCCCAACAAAAAACACTATCACCAATCATCTCCTTCAACGTCGATCTAGCCATGAACAAGTTCTCTAAGTTTTACAACTAAAGCATAACATTTGTGTAACGAAAAACCTGCTTGAACTCAGCGTAGGAGCGCAATGGTTTATTATTATAAACGTTACTATTTCCTCCGCTTTGTTACGGTTGTCGCTACGAAGAGATATACAGACGAACTTTCAGTGAGATTTAGAAGAACTTTGATCTTTTTAATGCTGAAATCTGTGTGCTCTTCGTTCTTCCTTTCTACAGAGATCTAGTAGAATTTTATTTGAAATTTATTTTAAAATATGCACAGAGAAGCTCCGAACATTATCCTGCGTACGTATGTCGCATCTCTGCCAAAAGCAAAATCTCCGGTTCTTCTATTTTCTTCACTCAATTTTCATTTATTTCTATGCTTTTTTGTTTTTTTTTTTATTTGTTTGTATTGCATTTTGTAATTAAATTTTGTAAAGTGACCCAACACCAGCAACATTTGTACAATCATACATATGTACATACACATACATATTTTTAACATGTTCCATCTGTTTCCCAAAGCGAATCTGCGGTTGATTGGATATGTTGAACCAGCGTAGGTGTAAACATTTGTTAGATTTGTTTGTGCTACAACAATTCAGTCAATTTATTTGATGTAACTGTTACAACAACAAGTATACAACTCAACATGTGTGTTTAATATTGACTTCGACACAGTGTTAGTTACACTTGGTGTTAGCAGCGTTGTTGTTTTTGCCACATTTATACGATTTAGACTCCTCGTTCCTTTTCTGATTGGGTTATGTGGAATTTTTTAATAAACGTAAGTGAATGCAATGTAACACCAAATGCCAAACGCCATTGAGTGGAGCTAGCACGTTATGCAGCCGCTCGGTTCCATTGCTTTGTGGATTTCTGCATTTGTTTAATATTCTATTTAATTGTTTGTATGTTTATTCTTTATAAAAGCACTTTTCATAGAAAGGTACATAAGTGATTTACTTCTATTTACGTTGTTATTTTGATTATGTTTTACTTACTTTTCAATTTCTTTTCACAGCAGTGCTTAATAAATTGACTGCCATTAAAATTTTTGACCGTTTACTATTTCAATTGAATTTTTTAAATCCCATTTACTAGTGCTTTTATCAAAATTATTTTTATAGTATTTGGCAGATTTTGAGAGCATCAAATTTGTGAATTTAGAAAACGTAAATTTCGGTTAAACCACTTAAAATATTGAATTTCCTTAAAGACTTACTTTTGAGAATTTCGGTCCAGTTTACGTATCTCACATTGGTCTATATTTAATACAATTTGTATGCTACATTTTAATACTTTTTTATAAGTTAACGGAAACCAAGATAATATCGGCGACTGCCCAATCGCAAACTTACTCTTTTGTGAAAAACTCTGAATTGTGAAATATAAATTAAAAATAGTAAATTTAAACTCGAAATCATTAAAACTCTTTTATTTAAACTCCCCCACGACTCCGCAGCCGTTATGCCAAAATGTTTTCGGGAACCTCGGAGTAATTTATCAGTTTCGTAATAGCATAAATGACCAATATTTTTACCCTTTTTTATTCTTCACATTTCATGTTTTAATGGAGGAATAAGTATATACTGAACATGTGACAAAATTAAAAACGCTTTTAGGAAGCAATCCCTTTGATTATTTTATTTTGACTTTTACATTCAAATATGAGTTTCTGTACAACTTTAGTACTACATATAGTCAAAAACCTGTAGAGACTATCTTGCAATCAATGAAGCAGAACTCAAACCTTTAATGATCTTTGTGAGCAATATTCTTCTTCTTAAAAAAAAAACGTGATTTCTCTTCTATTCTTTTTTATTATATTCGTTCTAGATACCAAACTTTACTTAATTGGAACTTTTAATAAAACTCCTACAACCTTCGTTTTTTTCTCACTAATTAGCTGCGCAGTAATCCTTGTTCGAGTAAAATAACTTAACTTGCAGCACTAGCCATACTTATGCAGTACCATTCTACGCTTTCTCACTTTTGTCCATTTTGTGCATCTTTTGTTGTCTTGTATCTCAATTACACGCTTCATTTGCGAATGTCCACACGAAATTTGTCCGTACTTTACATGATTTATAGTGGAAACTTTTAAGCCACATTGTCACATAATTACCGCCAAACAACTGCAGGCACAACATCAACAACAACAACAAAAATATTTAAATTAGCAATATGCACGCGAAAAGGAAACAATGAAACAACAGCAAGCAAAACATTATAACACACTGTGAAATTAACTTATAAAAGCCACATTAAAAGTCAATGAGCGGCTAATGGAATTAAGGCAGTTTGGCAAGAAACTGCTTGGTGTATATGCTTGTATGTGTGTGTGTGTGTTGCTGTTGATTTTGTCAAGACATGCGGGTTGTGTATAGCAAAAATAAGCTACGAAAAATGCCGATGCTTGTTTTAAATGTAATGCACGTAATGTCATTAAAATGTTCATTAGGAATAATTAAGAAATTTTCTCGATCCCTTACCAACATTTTTTTTGGGCAGTCGTCCTTTTAGCCATTTAAGCTAACTTTTTTAACTTGGTCTTGTGTTGTTCGATAGCAAAACAGATGCTAGTTTGTGAACAACAAGAAAACTATAGGAGAGTAAAAATAGCAAAGAAACTGTAGATGCAACTGTAGTTGCTTGGCAAAGCCTTAATAAAATTGATTTGGTTTGAGAAGTATATTTGAAGGTATGTAAGTGTCGTCTAACTAGAGGCTTATAAAAAAGAGCGATTTCGAAACCAAAAGTTATGGTCTTCTAAATATTTAGTTAAAGTTGTACGAATCGAAAAAGAAAATGTTCAAAAATTCGTTGGAAAGTTTTTTTTCATTGCCAACCGAAGACTTATAAATTGTTAAGTTCAAACGTCGGTATAGATTTTTGATCAGCAAGATTTTTACATGCAAGCATATAGCACATCCAACTTAAAAGCAGAGTTATGATAATTTCAAGTTTGTTTCTAAGCTGTATGAAGAACTTGTTCCAACTCAAGGCGCACGAGTTTCAATCACTTTTTTTGTTTTCAATTGTTGCTTTGCTTATTTCCCTCAAATTCTGATTCTATTTTGATAGCACTATTATTCTTTATACAATCTAGTCAATAGTTTAATTCAATAATGAAGCATTTATGACAACAAATTATTAATATTCAAAAAATAAATATCACAAAAAGTCAAATAATATTCGAAACAAGACTCCTGTGAGTGTATTCCCAATTTTTATGAGATAATGAAATTAAAAAAATGTCATAAAAAGTCAAACACTATTCGAAACCTCTATTTTTTCCTTGCAAAATATGCATTCCCAACTTGTGAGGTGTTTATTCAATCTGCAGTGTTCTGTAAGCATTCCTGTAATTATTCTTAAATTATTCTTCGAAAGAAGTAATACTGGGTCAGAGGAGCCTCAAAGCGTTTTAACGAAATTATTTTCAAAAGTGATTAGATAATGAATGCTCGCTTCCACCTCTTCCTTAGCCAAGGCAGAGAATACACATCTTTTTACTGTTAAGAGAGGTTAGGAGCCTGTTAATGGAGCCTATCCGCAATCTCAGGGAACCAAGGCCCAGTTGGTCACACAAAAGGGCCCTCCATCAGTAATTTGAAAACTACTCGGTGTGATTTAAGGGCCTTAATAGCTGCATTTCGGATATTTCATATTATAATTGATTTCTGTGTTAAAATGTTAAACATTTAGAAAAATCGTTTTGGAATCAAACGAAAAAAATCAACAAACCAATTCCTTTCCTCTATTGAATGACTTATAACACTGCGTTACAAAAACGAGCTTTAGTTCTGTCCTATAAACTGAAGAACTAACTGACCTTTTCCATATTTAGAAATATTTATCAAAAATAAAGATTGAGTGGGTGAGGTGAATCTGGCCTGAATCAAGCCAAAGTGCTTCCTTAATATATTAAATTTAATAAACAAAATATATGCATGGTATTTAACTCATTGCACTGTTGCTTATTATTGTAAAAAAGTTGCGAATAAAAAGTTGTATGTGGTTCCAGTTAAGAAAATGGAAAATCCAAAAAAAAAAAATGTGTACACTTTTGTTAAGAGTTTAATAAATATTCCTTCTAACGCCATTACCTTTTATAAGCTTGCTTGAACTAAAAATATTGCGAAATTAGGTGCGTAACTCCGTCGTTCAACCCAATAGCTTTCCTCATCAGTCCTCTCTAATTTATGCAAATTCTCCGACACAATTTACAGGAGACATAATTAGCTCAGACAGACGGAATTTTTAACGATTGTCGCATGCCACCTAATGTCTGGCTGCTGGCAGCCTCAGTTGTCTGAGCTGCTGTGGTTCGTTTAGGCCATTTTTAGTAAAGAAATTTTCTTGGCATTTCATACCATTATTTGCACATAGCAGCAAGAAAGAGAAATGCGAAGTGTAAAGAAAAAAATACCATTTAATTGAGCACAACAGCAGCTACGTAAAGCAGATAGAGGAGAGGTTGAATGAAATTACTGCGAAACCTGCACTTAAGCAATAGATGTCCAGCATATTATGGCAACACTGGCAATACACCACTGGAAAAAAATTAGAAAAAAAAAATAGTGAGCAAGTCATAGTCAGCATATCAAATAAGGGAAGCAAAAACAAAATAAAAAAACAAACCCTATTTACAGCTTACACGTCTTATACTGCTGACAGCACTAGAGACAATTAAACTCCTGCTGTTAGCTAACGAAGGGACAAGAGGACAACTGCATACTCTCGTAATAAGCAAGAACAAGGGCAAATCAGTTTACGCTCGCTTAGCACAAACAGGATAAAAGAAGACAGTAAAACTAAATAAATAACTGAATCGAAATAACTGCGTCAGCAGGCGGAAATGAAATAGGGGACACACAGGCACGGCGAACAAAGTCAGAAATCGACCAACGGAAGTGTGGGTGAGTGGACAAGAGAAACGTCTGTGAAAGGATAAGTTACTAGTTACGTAGTGAGATTGTAAGGTAGTCGCAGAATAAGACAGTAAGTCTACTCTAGAGCAGCACGCACAGTCGACATCACTATTGATTTAATTCATTAAGTTGCGTCACCGAAACGCCCTAACACTTTTGGATACTTTATATGCGTGTACGAATATGTATTTACATACATACATATTTTTGTATGGAAACGGTATCTTAATAAAACAGTGGAAATAATAAAAAATTAAATTTTATATTCTGTTGAGCGTTTAGAGAGCTCAATCAGGCTCAAGAAATTTGTAAGTGCTTAACAGCCTCATTTTTATTGTTATACACGGCATTTCGGCAGATCTCACGTCATGCTTTGACGATCTTTTGATTATTTCAAATCACTTTACTATAATAAATATGTTATTATTGAAATTTTTTAAAAGTATTTAAAACTATTTTACTCAGCTTTACCTAAGGTTTCAATCAAGCCTCAAAACGCTTTTCCAAATAGCTGACTTATCGCCAGTTTTTCAGTGCAAGTTGAACTCTGTTTGTCGTTTAAACTAAGTTTAAACTCAGTATGCAGTTTTTCAGTCAACTTTAAACCGAGTTTAAACTAAGTTTAAACGGCCGATCGCGCACGGTTAAACTTAGTTTAACTTATCAGCTCTTTGCTGACTACTTCTTTTGGTTGCAACAAATTTAATTGAGCTTAAGAAAACTAAGATTTAATTTAAACTGAGTTTAACTAAACTTATAAAACCTTTGGTATTTTTAAGGCATTAAAAATTAAAGCTTTTGAAAATTACGTTTCTCTTATTGAATAAAAAAATGGTTTGTACAGAATTTTGATTTAAGTTTTTTAAATGTTTCAGCAAATAATATCGCCCACAGTTGACTCCTAGCAATAAATGTAACCACCATTGCCAATGGGTGTGGCAATCAAATAGACAATCCGGAAAAAATATACCGGATATCCACATAAAAATACCACAACGCATAGCACTCTCGCTCCCTCCATTGACTACCATAATTTTATCGTCCCACGACAACCAGCATTTCCGCCTACCCTAATCAAATCACATAGCACGTATCACAGCATCTGGTTTGCTAGGCAGACAACTATGCGACCAGTCTGTGGCCGCCATTCTTGGCGTGACAACGAAAGTGATATGTAGCAAAGACGGAGCTAAAGTAAGAGTTGGAGAGCTGAAGGGAAGTGTTTTCGTTGTTGACTGTGCAAAGTCATTGTAGTTTGTTTTGGCTGGCGTTGGGTCACCTCCAATAAACAACTCGGTTAAGCTTCCACTGTCTTATTAACGTTAATGGTACACCACATTGCTGTGCGTACATGTTTGTGGCGTTCAAGACCGTGACGACCCTTCTGCGCTTTAGCGCGTCACATTGCTTCCCTCACCCTCCTCCTGATATATGTACCTACTTTACTAAGCGAGACAGTGCTTACTCCGATTTCACTCTCTATTGCTGGCAACCGCCAAGAGACACAACAAACATTTGACTGACACACTAAGGCAGTTAGCCGAAAATTCTTCTTGACACTCGCAATTTCGAGACAATGAGCACATTTGGCTAAAAACAGCGCTTCGCTGACCTCCTCACACTACGCGCCTTGGTTCTTTGCTCTTTTCGCACACGTCTTTTGATGGTAACTGTCAAATGATGCTGTTCAAAGGATGCGCGAGAAAGACGTTTCCGTTGTAAGTTCTTTGTGGCAAGTTCTTTTAGCTTTTGCAGAAATGTCTGAGTGTGTGTGTTTGTGAAGGAGACAGGATTCATATGTCAAATAAATTGTAATTAGTCGGTCGCGTCACATAGACACCGCTCATATTAAGCTTAAGAGAGTCGACTTTTGATGAAAATTTATTTAGCAGACTTTGTCTTTTGCACTGAAACTATAATAAGTTGTTGAAAGAATTTAAAGAGGGCGTAAGTAGTTATCGTGTTTCTTAGTTTATTGCATACTCCTGGCAATGCATGGTAGTGTGGCTATAATGCCTTTAAAATACATAATAATAATTAAACAGCCAAAAGAAGTATTTTGTCGCAGCAAAAAGCGCTACGAAACACTTCCAAATAGTTTCCTAAATCCAAAGGAATAAGTTCCGCACATATGTAAATAGTCGTCACTGGTTACCAAGAAAACCAAACGAACAGAGCATTTGTCGCTATCTCGCTAGTATTGATGAAACAACTACGGTCTTTGGCAGCATTATGCATACCACCTAACAACAAAAAATACTTCAGATTTCTCAAATAGGGGACTACAAAGTTTTCATAATTCAAAAGTTATTTTTCAAATGCTTTAACAAGCTAAATTTTTTTAATTTAAATATTTTCACATATGTATCTACATATCTACACTTTTGTTAAATTTTGTTAGCCTTATTACTCTTTACGTTCTTTTGCTGCAACTCACAATCGTTCGCCCACTTCAAACCCCACTTTATTCGTCGGGTAGGAAAATATCGCTGCGTACTTTATCGAATTCCGGTGAGGCACAAGCATGGAACTTGTACACTGTATCACAGTCATTGGCACAACCATTATTCAGACATCCGGTAACAATTCTCAATAGACGCTCTTCGCCCACAATTTCATTCAAAGATTCCTTCATGGCTTGCTGATTGATTTTGTTGTCCTTGTAGAACACCAATTTGGTATAGAGACAGTGGACGTAACACTTTTCCCGATCGCTTGGACTTGCTACTTGTACTTTTACCAGACTGGTGGCAAGCTGATCCGTAAAACCATATTCACCAATGCATGCTTCCTTCGAATGTTTCAAATTGAGCCGATAGGCAATCCAAGCAGTCAACACATCGAATTTCGCCTCCAATTCCGGATTGAGTTTCTTTGGTTTGCGGAGACCGGCTTCAGTGTTGGTGGCGCACAGACAGAGTAGCACAATTGGTAGAATGCAACAATTAATGATTGATTTCATGATTGCTTTAATACTCAAATTGTAGAAGGTTGTTTTATTGGTAATGATTGAAATAGTTGCACTGAATACCTTACCAGTGAGCTGTGGTGCTTTATATACTAAATTGATGCCAGATCTCTGAACGTATCTGATCTTGTTTTAGATGATTTTGTTCATGCCTGAATGCTAAAACTGTTTTTGCGCTTACATGAAGTTATCAGTTCAAAGAACTAAGTTTTCTAAAAGAAAAACCCACCGCTCTAAGTAGCAAAGATGTATATATATTTCTTATCAATTCGACGTAGATTATTATGTATTAATTTGCCAGATGCTTTTTAAAATCCAGTGCTTATCAGTCGAATGCTTGTGATTCAATATATTTCTACAGAAGCCTGGTTATTATTAAAACGGGAAAACCCTCGTCATAATGCAATACATTATATGTAGTTAGTATGTATGTTAATACTTAATAACATCTTAAAAAATTGTATCATAATTGTCTTGATGATTACATTGGCTCTCTCTCGGGTGCTTGACCTAATAACCAAATTGGAGTGTGGCTGTCATTTTTTTTTTTAACCGCAGAAGGGTCGATGAGCGCCCTTTTACCGTGGGAATGCTAAGTAAGCCTAGAAATTTCACAGTTTTGGAGGGAGCTCCAGCGTTCGATTGCTACCCTTGAGGTGTTATGCTTCACGTGCAGTTTAAAATGGCCAGAGTGATGAGGGTGGCCCTACCTTTCCTTGTCAATTTATATACATACTTTGCAATTGCCTCAATATCACAGTGTCCAGGCACACATATAAATTCATATCTATAATGCTGAGCAATATCATATAGAGATATGCGGTATTCAGCGAGAGACTTTGTACTGTCTATGCAAGAGCGTAGCGCTTTTCAGGCAGCTTGCTTATCAGAGAAGATAAAGAACTGTTTATTCTCCTTGGAATTTTTAATTAGGGGCTGAGTTGCCTCCTGGATGGCCAGCACACAATTATTTTCAAGTTTCAAGCTCTGGGGAGAAAACTCCTCCTCCGACTTTCTCGTCGAGTTTTGGGCCATCAGTGTACATATACGAGTATGCTAATGGTCTTATGTATATGATGTGGTCTCATGTCAGGTTGGTATGATGATTTTATAGTTCTTTGTAAAAGTATCAAATGGTGTGTAGTAGTCGGTATTTGTAGGTATATTTATGGGTGCCATCTTCCCTAGGATTTCTGTGTCACCAAACATCTTCTGAGTCCAAACGCCTTCTTATACGATCTAATTAAATTGCTAATTTGTTAGAGAAATATGAAGCCTACGATTTTCTGATATCTTTCAAAACTATCTTCTTCATTTACGCTACAATCGTTAAGGCGATAACGGCTGAACTGACTATCCTTCTCTTCCATGCCTTCTGAACTCCAAATGTCAGGTGACATTTCTTTCGTTTCTTAGGAGATATGTTTTTCCGCTGCTGGGTTTTTACCTACGCCTTTCCGTCTTCATCCCAGTTACGCTCTTACCACAGGTCATTCTGTCACATTGTTTCCAAAGTACATTCCTCTCTGCCATACAATAATGCGACTAAAAAACTAAGCCTGTAACTCTTCAGTTGCTATGTTACTTTTTAATGCCACCATAATTTCAATTGCAGAATTTTGTTTGATCTTTGTCCATATCACGCTGAATCGCGGACGGGTGTTGTATCTCCCATAATATATTTTATTAACGCACTTCACCATCTGGAATCCCCACATAGCTTACACATATTGACTTAGTTCTTCAAACCGTTCCGTTTCAAACTGCGAATAAGTAATTAGCCTTAGTGCATTAGTGAATATCTCATCATAAATGATGCTTTACAGTTCATTACTCTTCATCCACTGAGATGAAAATTAAATTCAACATCGGTTGAACGTCCTCTTTTCTAGTTCCACTCATAACTTAAATACTGATTAGAAGTCCCAAAGACCTAAACTACAAAAGCCCATATGAATTCTCTTAAATCAAGGTCCTTTTGTCGTATAAACAAAAAGAAATTTAAGTCAGAAACTTCATTACACTAAAACAAATGATTCAGGGAATATAGCGAAGCTCAATTCATAATCATAGTTTTGAGTATTGGTGGCACTAAAAACTAACCGATAATTAAGTATCAAAAGGACTATTAAACTAAGTTCCATCATAAAAAAATCATTTGGTTCGAGGATTTTTTATGATGGAATCTGGTGTTAGCTACTACCATATTTCGAGCCCCTTCAAAGTCATTTAGATTAGGTCGACGACACTAAAAAGTATTCAATTTTTTCAATACTCAACTCATAAATTTATTCTTCACGAGAACACCAACTGGCCAGCAGACGTACTTTCTCATTCAAAAATGCGGACTTTGCTGTTGTATGTCTTCAATTTATCATTTTAATTTCGAAACTACTCCCTTAAACAAATATTGATGCAAATAGTGGTTCGCAGATCTTAGACATTGGAAAATTTTCTCGTTTTTATTTTATTTTCTTGAGGTACCGCCTTAGCATTTTGACAGAGCCTTTAAGCCGGTCTTAAGTTTTAAGAGCCATTTAAAATTTATTTTGAATGTAACGAAGCAGTGCTAAGAGGTAATGCTTTAACACATAAAAAAAGAAAACTTTAAATGACAGAGAAAGGAAAAAGAAGCGGATTTTATTGGGAGTGAGACAAACTGACCGAACTTAATTGCATTAAGTAGCACTAGTGCAAATAAAATTTCTTACTGCCCGACGACGATATGCCGCAGAGTTCGAGGTTCGAACCTCAGCCAGGGCAAAGTCAAATCTTAATTATAGAAAAAGTTTTTTCTAATGACGGTCACCCCTCGGCAGGCAATGGCAAACCTTCGAGGGTAATTCTGCCATGAGAAAACTTCTCATAAATGCAGCTGCCGTTCGGAGCCGGCACAAAGCTGTAGGTCCCTTCATTTGTTTATATTGTACCACAAATGAAGGGACCTGACAATGTGCGCAAGGTGCCACTTGTGTGTCGCTACATCATGTCAGCATACTGAGGTGATCAGAAATGTTTGCCAAATAAAAATAAAGGGTAAAATAATTAAACTTCGATTCAATAGTCCAATAAAGGTCAAGAGATTAACTCAAACAATTTTGAATTTACACATTTTCACTTACCTAAGCAATTAAAAAAAATTATTATAAGAACTACCAGAAAATAAAAGATTCAGTTCCAATTAAATTTCACGTTAAAACGGTTGTTAAATAATCAAAAACTAACGGTTAGAGGGGGTTTCGCCTAGAACTGAACCCTTGAGAAACTTAAAAAATACTGATTGGTGTAGATATAGGGAAGAACTAGATATAGGACTTCAGGCCAACGAGTAAGAGTACCGACAGTCCAGCAGCATTAAAGGCCTTGATTCGGTCAACTGTAACTCTGAAACGGTAGCAACCTGTGGCAGCACAGCAACATAACGGGCAACGAAATAGCGGATAAGCTTGCAAGAAGGGGGACATTCACTCCGTTTGCTGTTCGCTACCTGCAAGCTCTTTCTAAGGGACTCAACCCTTAAGTAGGCAGGAGACCGTTGGAAAAACGGTAACACATGTATCAAGTCCAATCTCTTGTGGCCGGAGAGGGACGTAAAGCAATCACAAGGTCTTCTCAGGGCAGGGAGATCAGTCCTTAGTGTTAGGAATTATAACAAGTCATATACTGATCGGCAGACACGCTGAGAGACTAGTTGTTCCCTGCAATGACTTCTGTAGAAGCTGCAGAAATGAAAATGAGCCTGAAACCGTGAGGCACCTTCTATGTGAATGTCCTGCACTATGGGCTAGAAGAAGAAAATTCTTGGGATCAGAGTTCTTCCGAGATCTTAGCGATCTGGCCAAAGTAGAGATTCGCAAGCTAGTAAAATACGTAGATTCCACTTCGAGTAGGGAGACTTTTCAAATCCGTGTGGTACCACAATGGGCCTAAAGGCCTAGGTGTGCTGGCGCGAACGCTAGCAGCCACTTTAACCTAACCTAACCTAACTACAAATCAAAAGAGCTTTACACTCGAGTTTAAGCTAAGAATAGTTTGCAATAATTTACATACCGGAAAAGGGTTAAAGGTCAAATGGATCTTAGAATTATATTTGATACACGAAAACACTTGTCGTAATAGGACTTCATATATTTTTTTTATTTAAATGTACACGGGAATGAATATAGTAAAAGCTTAAATCAATAAATTCTGGAACACTTTATTTGTGGAAACAATTAAAATTATAGTTCTTAGCATAGCATTTTATATTAAATATAGCTCAAAAATTTAACTGTTTTATTTTATTTTTTGCAAAAATTAGTTGCATATCATTACAAATAGAATACTCTTCGTAACGTTAACTTCACAATTATTATATCATTAGATTAAACCTAAAAATAATGCTTACAATATAAAGATTCAATATGAAAATTATTATTTATTCATCTGGCTGGAAGATATCACCGCGGACCTTATCGAATTCCGGTGAGGCACAAGCATGGAACTTGTACACTGTGTCACAGTCATTGGTACTGCCAGCATTCAAACACTTGGTAACAATTCCTAACAAACGCTCTTCGCCCACAATTTCACTCAAAGACTCCTTCATGGCTTGCTGATTGATTTTGTTGTCGTTGTAGAACACTAACTTGGTGTAGAGACAGTGGACGTAACACCTTTCCCGATCGCTTGGACTCGCTACTTGTACTTTTACCAGACTGGTGGCAAGCTGATCCGTAAAACCATATTCACCAATGCATGCTTCCTTCGAATGTTTCAGGTTGAGCCGATAGGCAATCCAAGCAGTCAACACATCGAATTTCGCCTCCAATTCCGGATTGAGTTTCTTTGGTTTGCGTAGACCGGCTTCAGTTCTGGTGACATACAGGCCGAGCAACACTATCGCTAGGACGTAGCAGTAGATGGTTGATTTCATGTTTGCTTGTTGTTTTGCTTATGGAGAAGGCTTGAGTTGTTTGGTAAGATGTGTTGTAAATGACTTGGAAAGTTGTACTGTATGATTTGCTTGATGTACCGACACCTTTTATATACCCGCAATTTGAAAAATAGTTTTGCTCGCTTACATATGCATTTGTTATCAGCTTATTTAGTTTTGCACAATGCAACCTTTTACTTGGAATCTTCTAATCTAATATTTATAAACAAATTATTTCCGTGTGACGAGTTCTCGCGAATTACTAAATTCGTAGAATCGATTATTGTAATACATACAAGCGAGTGGTTGTGCTCTTACTTATTATCGCTTATTGATCTGAATCAACCTACTGCACATTTAGCCGGTTGCCTAGCTACAAGAAGATAGTAATATTTGCTTCTGAATTGTATTACTATTTTATGTTCATATTTCAAAATTCTGTGAAAAAATCTTATCAGCATTTTATTCCTAAAAATCTTTACAATTTGCCGGAATTCGTTTCGCTTTGTTTTGTTTTATTATTTAGGTATTTACAATAATGTTACAGTTTACAAAAATCGACAGCAAAGCCTGAATGAAATAGTTTTCTTTTCCGAGTTTATGCATCTTTAAAGATAACCGATAGTTTTTATGTTCAGAATTGCCTGCAAATGTTAAAATTTTGTTATCTTCATTCATGTAGGAGTGGCCAAAATGGTTGCTTTTTTTCTTACATAAGTTCAAAAAACTCAACTCAGTTTCCAATACTTTCTCCAAGTGTTCTATGGAAAGCCTCCAAGCACCTTCTTTGTGTAAGCTATAATTATGTATTAGATGGAAGGCATGTTTTTCAACGTGCAGCGGACAAGGAGGTTTCATACCTGAAAACCACCAGTATAATGAGGGATACTGTCCTACTCAATATTACCAGATACCAAAAACAAAGACCGTCTGAAAAACAGCAACGCGGCTGATACGGAATGTTTACAAGCTGAACTTTTGAAATAAAGTGGCGTAAAATAAGTCGAGAGCAGGCAAAACACTTTTGCAAAATGTGGTCGGACGTACTAATGCCTGGCTATAGGAACTTAAGTTTACTAAATATACTAAATGCTCCAGCCTCCACCCGCCATTGCGAAATCAGTCTTCTTTATATAGTCCATGAAATTCTATCGAAACGCAACGTCAGTCAATTGATTTTAACATATCTATATACATATGTGAGTTTAAGTATGGTAAGTTCAGCAAAGACCAGATTTTTAGGAGATTTTGATATTTTCGAAAAGTTCCAAAAATAATGAATCGGCACACATTGTAATTTTTACATTTTAAAGCAGTTTACGATGGAATGGAGATAAATAGTCTTTATGCTGCAATGCAAAAATAAAAAGCTATTTAATTTCATTGACGTTTAATAAAACCACAGACCAAAGAAGAATTGGAACGAACCTCTTTTAGCCATCTCATACTAAATAAAAGAGCTTTCAGCGATACTAAAAGAGGTTTTGCGACGATTTCTTTGACGAAGTGTGTTTTTGGAGGTAGCAAGAGAGAGGATCTTCTCCTTTGCATTGAAAAGTCTAAAGGAATAGGTACTTAGATTCACTTGGAGTTTCTATTTGGCACCAATTGAAACGAGAGAGTGATAACAACTGGCGCGTAGTAGTAGTAGTAGTATATTCGATTAAAATTTTTAGATTGCAAGCTTAAAAAGCAGCTCTCAAGAAAAACCAGAAAAAATGGCATGTTTCATTATTTCTGTTGCTTGAGAAAGTACTTTGCTGTTGCTGTAAATTTTTTCGAAAAAAAATATCTGAATTCTTGTGATTTATGAACTTTTTGTAGAAGCATATATATTTTTTTATTTAATTTTTCAGGCCATTTTGTAGGAGTTTTTCGATTTTTTTTAGAGCTGTATACTAAGCTATAATATAAAGTCTTATAAATATAATAGTGTTCTCATTTAATTTGAAATATTTTTGTTGATTCTTATTAACACAAAACACTTTAGGATTGTTTTTATAATAAATATCTACTTATGTATATCAGAGAGTTTATTGATACATTTTTTTCCTGCTAAAAATAGTTACGCAATACATCTATTTAATAAATTAAACTCCAATAAGCCCGATCACATTAATTTTTGCTTTAAAATTGATAAGAGCCTCAAAGTCCGCTATGCAAGTTGACTAATTAGTATATGCATTTTTGTATGTATGTATACTTTATAGAAATATAAATACATACATTTATATTTACCTACAAATTTATTGATAACAATTATGTATATGGGAAAAATGTACTCTATGCGTAAACGTCAAACCGTCATGTGAGGCTGTGCAATCTATCGACGCAATTCAAACGTGGCTGCTCTGATTGCAAGCAGATGTCCAATTTATTTTGAAAGTTATATTCGTATTTTTAACCTTGATTAAACGTTTATATTTTACAATGTAAAGCTTAATATTTTTCTAAGCTTAATTACATTTCCAAGAATGCATATGAAGCTTTCCATTAGTTTACTATTTAAACTTGATTTAATGAAGCACGCAATATTAGTTTAATTACAGCGTTTATAGACAACATACATTATTAAGGGAAAAAAAATGAAATTAGTTTTGCTATTCTTTGCCACAGTTGCTTGCCTTTGTAGCGTCGATGCAACTGAGTTGCCAAAGACGTCCGCCGACGACATCATCGATAAACAGTTGTCGGTATACTTACAGTCCAAGAACGACAATGTCGCAAATTCAGCTACCGCCGTCGAGTATTTTAGTGCTCCCGAATCATCGACAGTTCGACGTGCTCGAATCCGCTTGGCTGCTGCCCAAGCTCGTTTGGCAGCCGCAGAATACTTTAGCGCGCCAGAAGTTCGACGTGGTGTAGCTAAATCGGCAATTGAAGTTGCGAACGCTGCTACTGCTGCTGTATATTCCAATGTACCCGTAGTTTCTAGGCGCACGAAGGTGCTTGGAGCAGTTGCGGCAGGTGCCGCTGCGGCTGCTGGGTACTCGAAACAATTATCGAAAGCAGAAGATGAAGCAAATTACGCTGCCGCAGGTACATACTTTAGTCCACCCTCATACAGACGGTCTGACCGTGTAAGATATCGCATCAGGAACTAAGCAGTTTGGGATACCTAACACGGATGTTTTCTACTAAGATTTTAACACGGATGTTTTCCACTAAGATTTTAATTTAGAAAGCTAATTATTTTTAAAAACAATAAAATTTAATAAAATTTCTATTTATAAAAAATATTTTTATTTGGTGAAATTAGTTCTAAACAGTATCGATTCTCCTGGTTTATGTTTATATCATGGAAACCCAAAAAAATAAAATAAATATATTTGATGCTTTGTACAAATGTATGTAAGCTTTCCACATAAATTAGTGAAAAAATTTAAATATATTCTGCCGCTTACAAGTCAGAAGATTTAGCGAATATTCGTTATAAAATATTATTGGATTGGATTTTGCATCATTATTTATTCGATTGATTCCAACGATCCGGGCTTATGCCATTCACAGTATTGTTTTTCCATCCATTGATCCTCTACCACACTCCTTGAAAACTTTACTACAAATACCGGCGAAGCTGGCCGATAGTTTTAGGCTTACTATTCTTAAAAACTTTTTTTTTCACTACAACCACGGCACTTTCATCTACTGAATTACCAAAGGCTTTAGACACAACATGAACGAAAGACGTCAAGCTGAATCTAAATATTCAAAGGTATGACCTTCAGAAGCTTTCTCTTTTCCTAAGCTTACACAACTGCATGTATGAACGCCATTCAATGTCGTATGACAAGTTCTTCGTAAAGGCATCTGCTTGAGTTTGATCTACCTCACAAAGCATTCTTATCAATTAATGGCTGAGATACTGATTTACTACATTAAATCACCACGCTTGGATCCGTCTATGTACCGGAGGATGTGCAGATCTGGACTGCGAATTATTTAGTATGAAACATTTACCCTGTGAATGTCATTGTTGGTGTCAAACATTGAGTTGGCAAAGGGAAGAATACACAAAAATTTATGTACATCTTCTCATATTAAATTATACAAGTGAAAATAAAATTAAGCATACGTATAATTCAAGATAATTCAAAGTGAAAATTAAGAAAACAGTGACTTTACTAAATTTCTAATAAGTGGTGATAGCGGAGGCAAAATGCCGCCATCTGAGTGCAAGGAGTGCACGGTGAGGTTGGTACAATTAGATGATTCTATTGCATGTTCGGGTGGATGTGGCTGTTTTTTCTGCATCAAATGTAGCAATATTAAAAGACACGATATAAAATTGATGAGTGAAAATGTAAACATCAAATGGTTTTTTAATCAATGTACTCTGTGCGATACAAATACAAAATTTGTTGAAATAAAACATTTAATACAAAAATGCGATCAAAACAAGCTTGGAAAGGCGGAAATTAAAGATATTATCGAAGAAACTTTGTTCAATAAAATCTCACAGTTAAAAACCAGTTTAGTTACGGATTTTAATTTACTACTGCAACATAATGTGGAAATTAAGATAAGTCAAATTAGAAAAGACATACTAGCGGAGTTAGCTAAAGCATTAGAAGAAAATAACGAGAAATTAAACGAAGTTTGGTCGGGTATCAACATTAACAATAACAAAACAAATGTAAATAACCAAATGACATATTCTCAAGCAGCCGCGGAAAGTGAAAACAGAATTGTTTTTAAACCAAAAGACAAAGCAAAGAAAAACAGACAAACTAAAGAAGCGCTAAAAACAGTGATAGAACCAACAGAATGTCATGTGAGTACAGTGAGAGATATTAACAACGGCGGCATAATAGTGCAATGCAAAAGCAAGGAATCATGCGAACTGGTACAGAAGAGGATAGCGGAACAAATTTGAAATGACTACGAGATGGAGAAAACGAAGGATAAGAGGAAGATTAAAAAAATATTTAAAATTGTTGGTCTAACAGAGAGACTAAGTAATGAGCGCTTAGTCGAATGCATTGCGAAATAAAATAAAATATGTGAGGGTAAAGAGTTCAAAGTTATAAAAATGTTTGATAATTTGAATCGAAGAGAAGAATGTTTTAATGCTCTTATTGAAACCGATTTTGAAACGTATGAAAATGTATTAAAACAAAAGAGAGTTAATGTAGAGTGGGACTCGTGCATTACTATGGAATATGTTAAGGTATTTAGATGCTTTAAATGCTTGGGATTTAATCACAAGGCGGTTGATTGTATTAACAAAAAAGCTTGTGGTAAATGTGGAGGAAATCACGACGCTAAAGATTGTATTTTAAATGTTTATAGCTGTGTAAATTGTCGTGAACTAGTACAAAAAAAGCTTTTAGATGTCGATATACATCATATTGCGTTTAGTAGAGAATGCCCTGTATATAAAAAATACATTGAAAGTAAGACTAAAACTAGAAAGTAGCAATTAAGAAGTAATGATCTAAATTGTTTATATCTTAATATTAATAGTATTTTAAGTAATAAGAATGAGTTAGAAAAACTTATTGAAATTAAGAACCCAGCCTTAATACTATGTGCGGAAACATGTACGACTAATAAAATTACGAATGAAGAGTTGAACATACGAGCATATAAGCTAGTGCGATGCGATTCTCATAGTAGGCATACGGGTGGTGTTCTTATCTATGTACATGATTCTATCGAATATATCACTAAATTTAATAAAACAATAGATAAAAACCTTTGAATTGGTTTAGCGTAAAACAACAAATATTTTTTTACACAATGAAATTTATATACAATATAAAGAACGGAAATTTGCCCGATTATTTGAGAACAAGTATTAAATTTAGCTACGAGGTTCATGACAAAAATACCAGACGGAAAAATGATTTCAAATTGCCTAATTATAAAACAGAATCTGAAAAAACAGTCTTTTTTATAAGGGTTTAAAATGCTTCAATGAATTACCAGAATACATTAAAAATTGTGACACTAATTTGTACAAAAAATTATTATATGATTACACAAAATCATTGAATATAAAATAGAGTTTGTAGTTTGTGTTGATTTGAGATGCATATATTAATATTTCAATATTTCGCATTCAAATATTGTACATATTGCTAATGAAATGTAAAAATATCTCTTAAGTGATTTTTTTTAACTAGACTCTTCGTAGTCGTAATAAATAAATTAATAAAAATAAAATAACATTCACTCAAAGCAAAGAAAAGGCTTAGAATATCTCAGCGGGCATAACTCCAACATCAAATTTGGTCAAAAAAAAATTTAACGATAACACCCAAGAATCTAAGAACCACCAGCGAAATCGCAGCATTTTCTCTATATAACATTTGCAGCACTCCCACATCACTTAAGTGTAAGTAGAAAAGCAGAACAAAAAAAATAGATAGAAAAAATTGTCTTTCCAACACCTTCCTTTTCCGTTTAAGTAATACACTAAGATCCTGCAAACTCATCTACCCACTCCTCGCTCCGTTTCCACTCACACCTTTAGCGTCGTGAAAGGCTTTGTTGAGCCTAACCAGCGTAAGACGTCAACGTCACCGCAACATGACGATGATAATTCGACGGCTACACATACAATTGCTGAATGCAAGCTGCGTAAACTTGCTGACAAACACACACACTTGCATACCACTTTACTTGCGTATGTTTCTTTGCAGTTTAAGTTGTTTGTACTTCCGTTAAAATGTCGCTTTCCACATGCTACCAACAACGGTGAGTAATCAGTTCAACAATATGCCATCTACTTATGCATAATATATGTAGTACGAATACGTATATTATTAAGTACGCTTGTATCTATGTATGTCTGTATGTACATATATGCCGTTTGACATTCTACGTCTTTGATGCAAAACGGAGGTCTCAGTTAATATGAGTGACTTGGAAAAACTTTACTCAATTGAATTCAATTTAGCCGGTGACACCTGAAGGAAGGTGTTTTATATGCTTGCGAGCATTGTTAAGGTAATTGCCATATGTGACGTGAAGATTTCGTCATGCTTACATACATATACACAAATAATATTATTCACTTAAGCATAAATATTATAATATGAAACCAAATAAATGAAGCAGAAAAATTACCATAACACTTAAGTAGCAGCTGTTGCTGATAAGTTTTGGATTTGTTGAATTCTTATGAGTGATTTTACTTAGTATAATTTATTAAATTTTTTGGTGTGGGTTTAATATTTACTTTTCTAATTTTATTAAAATTGTGTATTTGAGAGGTGACAATTTTTTTGGAAAAATTATGGTTGCCGCAGCTTTTACCCACGAGGCTGCTGATTCCATTATTTTTGATACACTGTTGCTGGCCGAGCGGCTATTCAACAGAAGCCTCCTATCCCCGTGACAATATACGCAATTGAAGAGGATTTGCTCAGCGCCTTCGATGACTTATTACTCCTTGATGCACAATGACTGGCTTCCTTAACGATAATATGGTATTTGTGTGACTGTGAAAAAAGCCTCTCCAATCAACCTTTTGGCTAAGTGATCTCCACCGGACGCCAAAATCACTCTTTTAGGAAACCCTATGGTCATAATTTAGTATTGTATAATAGGAATAAATAAATACTTCAGTTATTAGTTTTATATATTTAGTTACTTTTATTTATTAAAAGTCTTCATTACAAATAATTAAAAGGGGGAAAAAACTATGTTTCAATACGCGTAACTTGCGCCGGAATAATTCTATATGAATGCGATACATCTTTGATACAATTTCGGTATTTTTCGTTTCGTTTTAGGTATTTTTTTGTACAATATTGATACTTCTTTTTATATTTAAGAAACTTTTTGGTACAACGTTGGTACGTTTCCAATTATTTTTCGGTACATTTGTGCCACATTTAAATATTTCTTTCGGTAAAATTAAAGCAATTTTTTGGTACACCTCTGATACATTTTCGGTATATTTTCTATTCTGAATGGTACCTGAAGTATTTCTGAAACATTCCTTGATTCGCCTCGTACTTATCCCGAAATTATACCAAAAAAGTACTGAACTAGTCCCGAAAAATGTCTCAACCAGTTTTGAAATAGTTTTGAGCAAATCCCGCATATTTGGAGTTATAATTTATTTTTTTCCCTCATAATTTTTATGAAAAAATATTTGTATTTTAAATCTCAAAATAAAATAGTTTAACAGTTGACCTAAATATATTATATTATTGCTTGACTTTGATTATTTTCTCTTTTAATAATGAAAACAACAGAGCTAATAATAGTTCAAAATTTATTTTTACGCGCAGGAAAACTCTTTGGCTCAACTGTACTTCGCTAACGTCGCAACGTTGGGGTTTTACATACCTACATAGATCTTGTAGAATCTTGCTCGATACGATTAATGTAAGACATTGGTTGTTTTGCGCTACTGTAGTTAATGACAAATATCGAAAGAAGTTTTAATTTCTCCTATCATCGTCTTCTCATATGCAACGTCGAACTCGTCGAAGACTTTACGAAGACTTTACGAATACAATTTTATTGACAGTCCTTATTCGGTGTTCGCCGAGTGAGCGATTTTTGGTTTTAACGGAGTATCCAAGCAAACTTATTTTTTTCTTAATTGTAAGTATGAACTTTGAAAATATAAAATTTTTCCGCAACTTCGATTTAGAAGAATTGAAACACGCGTTGTTAACATCTGCCCCTCCCGCTTTTATCGTTTTTTTCCCCCAAAAACTTTTTCCTGGGAAGAATTATACGAACTGCTGAAGCTCCAACTACTGTTTCGCTATAAAAATAACAATATAACTTTGATGACAAAAATATGCAAATTGGCCACGCCCACTTCAATAACGTTATCACAGACACAGTAAGTACATTGAATTGTCACAATTTGACTACCCCAACGGCTGTCAACTTTGCTGCTGTTTATGCAAAACGTATTACTTTGTTTGTTTTCTTGTTATTATAATTTTAACGCCATTCGCGTTTCAATATGTATACAAATACACTCACATACACACACACACACACATAAAGAAGTCTCTTGAGCACAATCAGCGTATTTGTTGGCAAAAAAAGTTTCGCCTCTAGTTGCAAATTCCCGCGCGAAAAGTAAGTGCGAGCAGTTGAATAGCGTTAAGGAAATCAAAGCGTGTGAGAGCTTCAAGAATGTATATAGAAGAGCAGAATGGCTATGATAATAAAAGTTGAAGGAGGCCAACGGAGTGAGCGTTTTTGTAAAGCAGCATTGTTTATTTCCCTAGTCAGCGCCCACTTATCACTTACACGCCCGCCGCTTTGTAATTCTCGAGCGGGAACTCAATGTTTGACAAATTTTTGTCGTTTGCCACATTTTCAACAAACTTTTTTAGAACTTCTTCTTTCGGTTTCTTGCTCTCCCATATTTTCACTCTTGGCATTTCTTCTATTACTTTATTTAAAGCTACTATTTCTTTGGCTGTCTCAGTGTCAGCGGCACTGTCGATAAACGCTCCCGCAGGTGTAATATTGCTCATATTCCTTTTAATTTCCATATCAAATTGCCAGATTCTAATTTTTATTTGTTGCTTCTCTGTTGCGAATTTGCTCTGATAAAAAAAGTTATATTCTTTTGACCAGTAAAAAATGTTGAAAATGTAGAAAATTTGTCTTAAGAAATTTATTAAATCTGATAAGGTGAGAAAAATTAAAGTGGTAGGTAATCGCTCACAAGAAAACAATGGCAATCAGCCGGATTCAAATTTACACTCGACGACGCAAAGAAGTCAATAGAAAGAAAAAGCAAGACTGTGGATACAACTTTCGTCTCCACTTTGCAGAAAGATTGGACCAGGCATCTGAAAACGAGACTCACAATTTTCAGAGATGGGCGTCGCTATGACGAGCGATTTACGATCACGGCGATTTCATAGTTTTAAAATCAAAATATGGTCAAAAATGTCAAAATTTCTGGAACACCAATTTTGCATATATTTCCTTTAGTAAGCAAACTCGAATTTACCTTTCATCTTGATCTTACGTAGTCATCTAAAGAATCTCTGAGCATAGAGGAGAGCGTAGGAATCAGAAATGTTACTGAACGTTATTTTTTCTGTACTTTTGACATTGTGCGCTTTTTTATTTCATGTGTAGTGATTGAGTAAGAGAAATAGGAACACTGTCTTCACGTGGCAAAAAGAATAGATCGGATCTATGTCAGAGAGCTTTGTAATTAATATTTGTGAATTCAAAGTTGAAACATACAAGTATTACAATATTGTTCTCTTCTCTCGTCCGTCAGGGTGAATTGTTGATATTTGTTGGAACGATTTTCCGTCATCCCTTGTCAAGTGTGGTTTAAAGACAAACCGGTTTCGGCGTTGTGCCATCTTCAGTGTCAAATTTCGTTCTGTATTACACTTTAAGAGAGTTGTTCGTATACATATATAATCGTTCATAGCATTACAGCTCTATTTTCGTTTACTACATACTATTTTTTCTCTCAGATCTTCTGACTGGAATGGCGTAAGGGCATTAAGTAAATAGGAAATGGACTTCGACTCAAATTCCAGAACATGAGATTAGTCGTATATATGGTGTCAAATTAAAGGTCCATTGTTAATTCAGGCCAAGACTCTGGCTTTATTCAAGCTTTTACTTATATAAATATCTAACGAACTACATTTTCATCGTACTAGTCCTACCATAAGCCAATTTTTTTTTAAATTTAATGTTAAAAGCATACATTTTATCCATGTTATTAGACAAGGCATGCTTTTGTCAGTGTTTCTAATATATCATGTTTTAGTGTTTATCTCGCTCTTAAATTGCTTATTCCTCGTTTAAGTTTAGCGGCTGCCGCGATGGATGGATCCTCACTTTATTTGGTTCGTTGTTCAATAATTAATGATGTTTACCGAAAAAATGTAGCATAAAAAAAATAAAATATAGCGAAAGCAAACAAATTAGGATACACCATCTTTTCACGCTCATTGGGTGACCCGAAAAAAATGTTATGCGCTGCTAAATTTGCCAATGAAATTATCAAAAACAGGCGAGCACATCATAATAATAACAACAAATGAGCAAAGTAATATAATAAAAACGAGAATTCATATAAAGTCTTACATAATTTATAAAGTGTTGAGCATAGAAAAGAAAAATACAAACAACATTTTGCCAAATGGCAACAAAAGCAGGCGTCAGTTGGCTGCTGAGTCGCTGATAAATTGCATAGAAAAGGGACAAAGGAAAAAAAATTGTGTAAACAAATTAATATTAAAGCGAGGAAAAAAATGTGGCTTGCAACCACGGAATTTAAAAATTATTAACATCAACAAATTTTGCTTAAGCTGAGCATCAACACCAACGAGCGAGGTGAAAAACGCACCAAAAAAAATTTACACAAACAAGCTTGTTTAACTGTAGTAAAAAAATTTAAAAAAAAAAATTGAGAAAAATATTAAATAAAAAAAAATTAAACAACAGCTTGGCTTTATTGCCAAGAAAATGGCAATTAATTATCCGGCCAACACATGCACTCAGTCTGACGCATTTAGCCACGGGCGGTACACATACGAGAAGGAGTGGATGGGCGATAACATTCTGACAGGAAGGACGGAGGTCGACGTTTGATGATTTCACCTCGTTTGAGAGACGCGAAGCTGGTGAAAAGTGATTAAAAGTAAGCGTTGGCAAAGTGTTGAACGCACCCATTCACACACTCGTTGGAAAGAACGGGATGAGCCACGTACGAGTAGCATAGGCATTTCTTTGTATGGCTGCATGTACGTACATACACAAAAAAGAGGTGGTTTTTTTTACTGGTTGTCAAGTGAATATTTTAATGAGCAAAATTTAAAACAGTAACTGCGAAAAATTAAATCGAGAGCAAATTAAATAAGTTAAATAAGTTATTCCGACTAAAATTCTGTGTTATAATACATAAATCATTACTGTTATAATTCAAAGGGAAAGTAATGGATCTTTTACTAGAAATGCGATCTCAGAATATGACTATCTTCTTACATCACTTTTAAGGCATTTGAGTATTGGGGTTTGTGCTTTAAAATAAGGTCTGGAATCTCAGATCTTAATATAGCATGTATGTATGTATGTAAGCGAGTGTGATATTTAGAGCTCAGATAAAGCAGTTAAAATCTGAAAAAATTCTTAGATCATAAACGTTTGCCTCCTTCTTAATAGTGCGGCATGCTCGAAATGTAGATGTGTTAGAATTTGTGGATATTCTACTACAGGAGTCATTAAAGGCGATCCTCAGCATTACTACATGTACCTCCAAAACAATATTGCTTTTAAGCAGCCACGTTCCCATCCCATATCCGCACCTGAGTGGATATTTGCTCTCTGAAAGCCTACAAAGCCTAAGAAGAACATGCCTAACAGAATGACGAAAATGGAATCGAAACATGCTTTATTCAAAGCTACTCCACCATTAAAGAAAACTTGAAATGAAAACTAATTAAAAAATTACATACCACAATTTCGTTCTAAAAAAAAATTCCTTTTGGACGGGGCTTGCATCATTGCAAACATTAACAATAAAATGAGTCTTAGTATGTATATATTATTACAGACTTGATATCACAAAGAAGTGTAAAGATTATTTCACCAATATTGTATGTTTTATAATTTCGTACTATGAAAAAAAAGCATAAAATATTTATAATAGTTCAAAGCCGGGGAGAAATTGTTATGAAGAATAAATATAATTAATTTAATAAAAAGAAGTCTGATGAGGAAATGTGGTGGTTTCCGAAATTGTACTATAACTTCTACTATTTAAAAACTGTTGTTGTTTTTTCCAAATAAAAAATCTTTCATAAACTGGTCTCGAGCTCAATAAAATTGTGAATTATTATTCATTTAAAAGGCCAATCAAAATCTTAACAGAATTTATATGCATGTATGAGCACGCCTAAATGCATTCTAAACTTAGTAAAACTAATAAATATAGAGAATTGCAAAAACACAAGCAACAACCACACAAGCAAATTTAAATAGCGGCAGATCAGTTGCTCCTGTTTGTAGTTGGTTTGTTTAAGGAAGATGGAATAAACACTGGCTAGCACCGCATGCAGCTCTGTGGGCTCTGCAACTCCGAGGTCCCTAGTTAAAAACCTGGGAAAGTGGTGATGAAGAATAAAATATAACAAACTTGTCTCGAGCTCAATAAAATTGTGAATTATTATTTATTTATTTATAAGACCAATAAAAGTCTTAAAAAAATTTTATATAAAATATTAATTGTAAATGGCAAGTCACTCAAGAAGCGTTTTTGAAAGAAATTATTGAATAAAAAAATTTTTGGAAAAAAATGTATTTATTTTTAAAGTCAATCTAGTCGATTAGTGTGCAATATATCAAAATAGAATGCGGTCTTTGTAAAAGCCACTTTTCGATTATTTTATATTTATAATCACAACTGACGCCATACAAAAACATTTACCTTAGTTTTTAGGACACCCTATGTAGACAATGGGTGGAGCAAAACAAGTCAGTTAAGCGCACCTATAAAGTTACCTTCAATTATGAATTTGCAAATTTTTGCTAACTGTCACAGCCAATTCACCGCGAGCTACAATAAAAAACTTTTCTACCAACAAATAGTACGTACCACGGGTAAAAACTGCCAAACAAACAAAAAACACGACAATGCCAACTCATTGCTTAACTTTACGAGTATGTGAATATGTTTGCACATTTACAGTTTGCGTAACGGCGCCATTTTATACGCTCATTACATATTCACACATTGAGAGCAAATTAGGTGGAAAATATGAGTACGTATACGACATGGCGTACGGCATTTGAAGCAAAGCAAAACATATCTGTGTGTGTGTGATTGTAGGTGTATCAGTAGAAAATCATCACCACCTGTAAAGGCATGTAGTTGGCGCAATCGCTCTCACTATGCTCCTTTCGCCATTGTTTTGCCTGCAATTTACCTGCAGCCTTCTTGTTGCGAACGATTTGTCTGTGTCATACACATAACATCCGCACAAGTTTAATACCAAAATAATTAAGTAATTTATTAAAATTAATATGCGCAGCAGGCATAACAAATCGTGCGTTGGTGATATGCGCACACGCACACACACTCACATATATATGTAAATATAAGAGTATATGTACATACATTCAGACGCTTGAAAATCCTTGCGTGCGCGTATTTAAAGATCTTAAACATACGGCACCTACTTACTCTAAGTAAGCAGCTGTAATCAAGTGTATTTGTGTATGTAAGCGCCTGTGAGATGACAGCAAAGGCTAAGAGCATTAACTCGGCTCAAATTTACACACAGGCACACAAACTCAGGATCTACAAGAGCATAGCAACTTACCCAGCCAACATGTGGGGAAGATTTAGAAGAGGTGCGATATAGTATTCACGATGTTTTGCAGTAATTTACCCAAAGCTAACAACAACATAATTAAGAAAAAATAAATTGTTGTTAATTTTTTGTTCTTCAAAGCAATGAATTAACTTTTTTTAAAAGCGTCTTAGACGATTATTTTCCTTTTCTTTCGAACTTCTGGAATGCTCATCGAGAAATGAAAATAGTTTGCTCAGTAATTGCTGTTTTTTATTTTAACAACATTTTGTGTTTTAATTCATACTTTTGTTCTATTCAAAGACAGATAAAACTGCGAAATGGTTTTTTTTTTATTTGAAAGTATTATTTAGCGGCAAAATTATATTATATATACTTACGAAGTTAAGATTACATTTAAAGCGTTTTTTATATTTGAAAAATAAATATATTTAGAATTCTTTTGAGTCCGTTTTTGCCGCAAAAGAGTATTTCCAGTTGCGAAGAGAGCTCAAAATTATATTTGCGTATTGAGATAATTTTCTGGAGATTTTTTTAATAATTTTATATTTATTACGATCGGCTTTGCAGATGAAAGAAGAACAACAATATTTTCATTCATCTTGGTTAATAGAGGAGAAGTATTGCCATCCCTTCAAGTTGTTATTGTTGCATCTTAAGTGAACGCTTCAGCAGGGTAACCATATAAAAGTAATGATAAGCCTTGAAATCAGCACCTTGCTACCTTAGTTTGAAATAAAATTTTTGGACTTCATTTCGGTCCGTTAGCAATTTAAAGCCAATCACGTCTTTCTGCGACTTGTTTCCTAGTTTTCAAAATACGCAAGTTTATACTTCTCTTCCCCGACTACCGCTGCTGCAGTGTTATGACAAGTTTGGAAGATGATTTTACATGATCATCATGCTTGAAAGTGTCGTTCAAAAATTACACAAGTCTGCAAAATAAAAATTGAGAACAGTTTTGGTTTTTTTGTGTAACTGTTATGTTTTTGGGTGTGCTGAATCTGAAAATAACTTTAATTTTGTCATAGAACGTCACGTTTTCTGACAATGTAGGTGTCTATGTTAAACAAGTTATCATCTTAAAATAATATATAAAATTTTGTAAATTTATAATTGCGTAGCAAAACTAATTTATTTATGTAAAATACGTTAATTAGTAAGCACTAAACACATTTATTTTCCTCAGTGAGACTCCTTTTGGTACATTTTCGCTTCGGTAAGGTCTCTTTGCAGCGTCCAACAGTAGTCTGCCATCATTGAAACGCTCCATCTTCCCTGGTATCATTTTTCCATCTCCTTAATATCTTGGTGAAATCGTTCACTCACATCTCCTAAATTTTCTGGAAAACAGTCGAGATGGGAATGAAGAAAACGAACTCATCATTTTGTTGCAGACCTGTGCTATCGGTTATCCCTTTGTATCGTTGCTTTTAGATAAGGAGTAGTGAGATACTTGAGTCAATTAAATCAGTTAAATGAGATGAAGTAAAGTGAGAGTGGGTGAAATGAGTTTGAAAACGAGTAGAGAAGTGGCTAAGTTCGATCAAACTTTATATACCCGGCACACGCTTTGAGCTCAATTTTTTAATTAACTATGTATAATCTAACAAGTGTGCCAACTTTAGACGAAATCGATAAAGGAGTTCCAGACATACATATATATACGATCTCATATAGTCGGATTTCTGGCTGCAATACAACACCACATATTAAACTCAAGATATTTTCCTTCAACATTTATTGAAATGTCCGATTTTTAGTGTTTTCGACAGGTGGGCGTGGTTATCGTCAGATTTGATAAATATCGCTTAAATAGGCATAGTTTAATACGTATACCAAATTTGAACAAAATCGGATGGGTGGTTCCAGAGATATACATATGAACTCATAAGTGTGCGGTGCCACGCCCCTGTAGAAAATTGTGATACAGTCGGCTTTTCTGCTCGAATACAACAATACATACCAAATTTGAGTATATTAGCTTCCCTAGCTACTGAAATATAGCAATTTTAGCTCTTTCGACCTGCTCTGGGTCAAAGACAAGCTACCTACCAAGTTTCATTGAGATATCTCAATTTTTACTCAAGTAATCGTCTGCACGGTCGGACAGACACACAGACATCGCTAAATCGACTTCTCTTTTCTTTCTGAGCATTTTGGTATATATATGTCTATATCTATCTTGATTCCGTTTTGCTCTTACAAGCAACCGTTATGCGAACAAAGTTATAATACCCTTGTACACAAGTGCGCGGATATATTTATGGGCGTAGGAGTGGTGAGTTTTGGTGTGAGGAGTTCATGAGTAGTGAGTTAATGTATGGTGAGTATAGGTTGGGGAGTTTAAATGTGATGAGGTCGACTCCGATGAATTCAAGCATGGTGACTTTACGTGAGGTAAGTTCAGTGGCCGCTGTGGTCGAGTTGGTAGCGATGCGTGCTATAACTTGATATTCGAGGTTCGAATCTCCGTCAGGGCAAGCAAAATCTTTATAATAGAAAACGTTTTTCCTAATAACGGTCACCCCTCGACAGGCAATGGCAAATCTCCGAGGGTATTTCTGCCATGAAAAAGCTTCTCATTAAATACATCAGCCGTTCGGAGTCGGCACAAAACTGTAGGTACCCCATATGTGGTATAATATAAAGACGCACACCACAAATGGTAGGAGAAGCTCGGCCAAACACTGAGCTATATAGTGTAAGCGCCAAAATTATTATATTATTATAAGATCAGGTTTGGTGGATTCAGGTATGGTGAACAGCACAAGAGCTCGTTGGTGTGCTCATTTCTGTGAGCAGAATTCTATTGCCCAACGCCGTCGAATGCACTATGTAGACTTTCCAATTTATTGTCGCCACTAAAGAAGTTTCACTTTAGAACACAACAAATTTTAAATAACGTAACACTTTGCTTGTGCATGTTAGCTTTTAAGGTATTTGCGCATGCTTTCAAAGTCAAATTGAAAACTTCAAATTAATAAATAATAAATTGAAATTAAAATTCAACAAGGCACGTGAAAAACAAAAGCAATTTCGGCACATATTTTGACACATACCTTGGTATGTTTGGATATTAGTGCTTTAACAACAGCCTTTGTGATATCATGCGTTGCTTTTGTGCCTCATAACAAGTCTTATCACAGCTTAAGATTCAATTATGAACTTGTTTCCCGAAAATTGACAAACAACTGAAAGTGCTTATTAAAAGTAAATACAACAAATAAGTTTTACATATATACATACATATGTACATTCATATGTATGTATGTATGTACGTGCATGCGTGCAATTTTTCGCAGTCATGCGCTTCATAATATTACATTTAATTAAATGCACGCACACACGCTTTGTTGGCGCTTAAAAATCGCTGCATGTACTTACTTTGAAAAGTGCGCAGTTATTTAACGTTAACTTTGCATTCACTTTTGCCATTTACATACAAACAACCACTTCACTAAATGTGAGCATCACTTTGAATTTTGCACAAGTAATTGCGTGGAATTGATTAATATTTGAAATGAATCGTCAGCATACTAGGGATGTCAGTTTTGGGCATTTTGTTGATCCTGGGGTATTTCGAGATCTTTAAACGATATGCCGAGAAAATTTCGGGATCCAGAAATTCACGAAGGTTTTGATTTGTAATTTGTCAACACTTGTTGGTTGGATTGCCAACAATAAGTTAAATACTATTTGTAGGAAATAGCTTTTATAGCCTCATAACAAAAACTATCAATTTCTTTTACCAAGCCTTCTCATACATTTTATGCCTTTCGATTATTGGACAATTGCGAGCTGCTTGTTAAAACTTGATGCAATTTATCTTCGACGCTTTCTACACCGGGATGTTTGGGAGTTAAAAAAGGCTGGGATCCAGGGATTGACATGCCTAGTACTACATACATACATATCTGAACTTTTTGTATGTGTAACATACACATGTACCTACATATTTACACCTTTAACACTTTTCAACACGCACACACATACACGCGTGCCGTTATATTTACATAAGTTCATTAGTTTACTTACAAGCAGCGCCACTAACTTTTCGCACTCTAAGCTGATAAGCACAACGCATTCTTAAGCCTTTGTTCAGTTATTATCGGCGCTATGTTTATCGTCATGCGAATGGTGGGTAGCATTATCTTTGTGGCATTCATCTATGTTTGAGCAGTTTGGGTATTAAATTATTTTTGAATATACAATATGAATGTATGCATGCATGTATGTAAGTATACTTAAGCCCTGGCGGTTATATTCATGGGTGTAGTGTAACCACCCCGGCGCTGTCTTAGAGGAAACGCGGAAAGCGCTTGCAATTACTATTCGTAAATAATAAGCTTATAAGATTGTGGATTTCACATCAATTAAATGGTGCCATGGTAATAGCGTTTAATTAAGTTGTAGTAACTTGTAATTTTAAGTGATATGTCTAGCAAACTATTTCACCGAAAACCAAATGCTCGAAGTCATCAATATTGGCGATTACCTACTAAATATTGAGTGACTCAACTTGTTTTTTGTTGGCAGATGATTTTCCTATTCGATTTGCAATATATTTACTTTTTTACTTAATTGGCACTGCTTGGTATTTTCGTTGTATTTTAAAGTGCCATCGCCAATGGGTATCTCTTGGGATGCTTTCACGACTGGAGCATAAGAAGCGAAGTCCATTCGCTATGCAGAACTAACTTCGTGTTTGTTTAGACAGATGATACTAATGACAGCGGTGTACGTTAGCATTTACACGCTTTAATAACACCTGATGAGTGCTATGCAGCTGTGATTATGCTCCCCAACAATATGTCAAGGAAATCGGAAAGGTGTTCCTTAATACTGATTTACTTGCTGGTATTGTTCAATATTATTTTATAAAGTCAAATTAGTTTTATTGAGCCTGGCTACCTTCTTTAGCTTCCGATATCGCTTCGGCATAACTCGCGTTGTTGCCAATCGTTACAAGCCTGATCGTATATTTTCGTAGCTTTCGTACCAGCTCACCATTGCTTGTTGTAACAGTTGCTCTTTCGGGCAGGTTGAAAGGTAATGGCTTCTTATCGGCAGTACACAGAGAGCGATGAATGTGGAACCATTTCTCAGATTTAACATTTCATTAAAAAAAAACTTTCTCAGAGCAAAGCAGTGATATTTGAGTGGCGGCGACTTCGACCATCTGCTGTGGTTGGCTGTTCAGAGACGAATAAATATCAAGTATGCGACAAAATATCGCTCCAAGTAAATGTAAGCTTATTGGATAGTCCGTTCACGTAAGACACTGGAGGCATGCCTTCCACCTATAAAAAAAAGGTATATTTTATCTAACATTTCACTATCCGGAGGCAATCACTTTACTTGTATTTTCATTTACTGACATCACATATAACAAAATAATTCACTTTCAGTCTAATGGCAGGCTGACAACCCCAGTTAGCGATAATGTATGGAGTCCGTTACCGATTTATCTCTTATCTAAGACGTTTACTGAGTTGTGTTCTATAGCTTTAACGTTTAAGATTTGGTGATAATAGATGATGAAGGCAATTCGGAAAAAATGTTATCAAATAATTTGAGAATGCGCAAATGGATAAAGTTTATCGAGCTTCTAGCAAACTATCAGTAATTTATTATGTTTGAATCGGGCGATTTTTTTTTTGAATTTCAAGCATTTGCTAGCAAACAAACACATAATTCCGTTTAGTTAATTTAATAAACTTTCGGCCCAAAAGCAAAAAAATTACAGAATTCATAAATCCACAAAAAAAATGAAATAAAGCATTTTCTCATTAAAAATAATTTAAAAAAAGCTTTACTTCAGCCTTTATTTTAAACTCCATCACATATACTGCAACACACTGATTTCCCAGACCAAAAATTAAATTTCCAATTTGCAAATATTAAAATTAAATGCCTGCAAGAATGAAAGCATCAAACAGGCACACATATCCACTACATATGTATGTGTATGGTACGGTTCCTGAAAGCATGAATTTTTTATATATATTTATGCACAATATTCATACAAACCTACATTCATTCACGCAATCCTTTTGCCACGCACAATTGTGTCTGCGTTTCCATGAAAATTCCAACCATTCAATTGCCGCGCTTTTCAATCAAGCAAAAAGGATTTGCACAACCCCACACATGTCAGCTTGTACATACATGCGCATGTAAATATATATATATATATAGCCAGCTATAAAAGAAGCTTCCAACTAACCAACTCAACCATCGACCACACTTGCTTTCACCTGTTAGGTGCAAATTCTTTTCCAAATAAATATTTCACACATCCCTCGCTCTGCACCAGCTAAATATTTATGGTTGTTGCGAAAACATTAATAGTACTAACCCTTTTTTTATTATAATAAAGGTTAAGTAAAAACACGCGTGTAGCTTATTAAGTTTCAGAATTCTAAAAAATCGCCTGATTTTATTACAACAATATTCAGTTCTACATTACAGGGTTTCCCATATATAAGAAACGAGCAATTGAAATAAGATTAACAAGAAGGTTAGACTAAGCAATAATATTAAACAATAATATTAAGGTTAAGGTATGCAATAATATTGAACATTCTCCCACAACAAAAACGAAAGTTTTTAAATTTGTTTTCAAGGTAGTGGAAAATAAGCTAGGCTAGTTGCGATCCATCGTTAGTACCTTCAGGACTAGTATTGATAGGCAGCAAACAAATTTTTGAAATCGGGCGTTTCACAAGTTTTCCATTGCAGTACAGTGTAGCGACTCTTACGAGCCCATCTGCACCGGGATGTACCTCATGCACTCTCGCCAATGGCCAGGAGCCAGGAGCGCTACGTTCATGTTGCAGCAAAACGATGTCGTTGACTCGAAGATTGTTTTGAGCTGTCAACCATTTGGAACGACTTTGTAGGGTATGCAGATATTCGTTTGCCCAACGATGCCAGAAATGTTGTTTTAGGCGTTCAACTAGTTTCCAACGAGTCAAATGGTCCATTTTAGCATCAAGCAGACTCTCCTCTGAGACGCAAATTGTTGGTTCACCAACAAGAAAGTGTGCCGGTGTCAACGCTTGGTGATCAGTGGGATGCGCTGGTAATTGGCAGAGCGGCCGCGAATTCAAGCAACTTTCTATTTGGGCAAGAAGCGTGCTGAGTTCTTCAAAGGTAAGAACCCGATCGCGCATGATTCGCCTCAGATGATGCTTTGCCGACTTAACCGCCGCTTCCCATAAACCCCCGAAGTTTGGTGAAGCAGGCGGAATGAAATGCCATGTCGTGCCTTCATTTTCCAGTGCAGCGGCCAGATGTTCGGGGAGCGAAGCCCTTTGACGCTTAAAACAAACTTTCAGCTCTTTGTTAGCCCCTACGAAAGTGGTACCGCAATCGGAGTATAAATCGCTGCATCTACCCCTCCTTGATATAAAGCGACGGAATGCTGCAATAAAGGCGTCAGTAGTTAAGCTTGAAACTAATTCAAGGTGTATAGCCTTCGTACACATACAAACGAACAGACATATATATCCCTTTATGGTTGCCGCTTTGCGAAGTGACGAAAGCTTAAGGGTAATGGGACCTGCATAGTCGAGTCCACTGTGTTGAAACGGTTTTGCAGGCTGAAGACGAACTGCTGGTAAATTTCCCATTTGCTGTTGATGCACCTTTGCTGTGTATTTAAAACAAATTATGCATTTGCGGAGAACGGATTTCGCTAAGCTGCGCGCTGAAAGAATCCAATAACGTCGAGAGACAAACGACAGCATCTGCTGAACCCCACCGTGTAGTGTTTGGTGATGAGCGTCGGTGAATATAAGAACCGACAAAGGAGATTGTTTTGATAGTAAAAGCGGATGTTTGACATCAAATGTGATGTTCGCCTTCGAAATTCTACCTCCGACTCTTAACATGGATTCGCTATCCAGAAAGGGAGCCAACTGAAGAATTTTGCTCTTTTTGCAAACAGCTTGTTTATTTACCAAACAGTTTATTTCTTGTGTAAAATTAATCTGCTGTACCTGTTTAATTAGTATTGAGAGCGAGTTTTTTAGTTCGCGGGATTTTAAAAAACCTGTCTCACGCAAATTGTTCTCGTTATTGTGTTGCTGCAGCGATGCTCTTAAGTTATAATAAAATCGCAGAAGATAAGCAATGACTCGCACAAGCCGAGACAGCGACGAGTATTTGCAGAGGAAATCTGGATATTCCTTTAAGTTCTCTGCTAACGTAGTTACGTGAGAAGCGATACATGATTTTCGTTCTTCTAAAGAAGTTTCAAAAGTTTGACTCTGCTGTGGCCAGTTTGATATTGGTCCGGTTAGCCAAGTCGGCCCAAACCACCATAGAGTATGTGCTTTAAGTTCCTTTGGACTCAAACCGCGTGTTAAGCAGTCCGCTGGGTTTTCCTTTGTAGGCACATGCCTCCACTGACTTACGTTTGATTGGCGCTGAATCTCAGCTACGCGATTAGCGATGTAGACTGACCAGCGCGTGGAATGGCATCGTATCCAGCTCAAAACAACTGTGCTGTCAGTCCAATAGAAAACCGAAGTGTCGGAATGAAAATAAGTTTTCACTTTCGCCATCAGCTTACCCAGTAGCGTCGCCGCACATAATTCCAATCTTGGAATCGACACCGCTTTTAGCGGTGCTACTTTAGTTTTAGACTGAACAAGTGACGCTGAAATACTTGAGTTGTGGTAGACTACCACATATACAACTGCAGCATAGGCAGCTTGTGAGGCGTCGCTAAAACCATGTAACTCAACTTTATCAAATTTGTTGCCTCCAAACCATCTTGGAATCTTTATGCTTTCGAGTTCATGCAGAGAATCGCGATACTGTAACCATTCAGCACTTAATTTTATAGGAAGAGGGTCACTCCAATCTAAGCCCTCCATCCACAACTTTTGGAACATGATTTTTGCGATAATTGTAGTAGGCGCCAGCCAACCCAGCGGATCGAATAACTTGGAAGCATCCGACAACACACTGCTCTTAGTTATTGAAGATGCAAAACTAAAATTTATCTTGAAAGAGAGTGCATCCTCTTTGGTATTCCAGTAAAGACCAAGAGCTTTCACGAGGTTCTCTGCCTTAATTTCAATCCGAGCGGCGCTCTCTTTATTCTCAGGTAGAATTGTTTGTAGCAGCACGGCAGAATTTGAGTTCCACTTTCTAAGGTTAAATCCACCACTAAGTGATAGCTTGCTGAGTTGTTGTCGTAGCTCGATTGCTTCCGCATTCGTGTCTGCACCTGATATAACATCGTCAACATAAGTGTCATTTAGGTACACTTGGCTTGCGAGAGGATAGTTTGCCTGCTCATCAGTAGCTAGTTGGCGTAAAACACGAATTGCTAAATACGGAGCTGAAGTCGTACCATAAGTTACAGTGCAAAGTTTATAGATTTTTGTTGGCTTTGTGAAATCTTCTCTCCAGAGAATGCACTGATAGTTTAGATGTTCCTTACAAACGTTGATTTGCCTAAACATTTTTTCTAAATCAGCTGTAAACGCAACTTTGTGACATCGCCATCGGGAAATAATAGTAGGCAAATCATTTTGCAATGCTGGCCCTGCAGCGAGTTCTTCATTTAGAGAGGTATGAGGGGGAGAACGATTTCCACCGTCAAACACAACACGTAATTTGGTCGTGCTACTGGTTTGCTTTAAAACACCATGATGGCAAAAGAAATACGAATTTTCTTGCAGATCATCTGGGTAGAAGCCAACTTCTTGCATGTGGCCTAAGCTAACATATTCTGCCATAAAATCTTTATATAGCCTTGCAAATTTAGGCTGGGTTTTGAATCGCTGTTCGAGCTGCTTCAGCCTTTTAACGGCGTTAAAGTCGGTGCCACTAAATGCTGGCAGATTTGCCTGTGCAAATAGGCTTTTGAAAGGTAAGTGAACCGTGTATCGGCCATTTTCATCCCGCTTGTGGGTTTGCTGAAAGTGGTGTTCGCAGGCTATCTCCTCGGAGGAGAGCAGTCGTTTTTCTTGCAATTCCTCTTGTTCCCAGAAAAGGCGCAGCTGATCGTCAAGAGTGCATAAATTTGCATGGAAAGTATGTTGTGAAGGAGTTGTAGCAGATGGACCAGAAATCATCCATCCAAAATGGGTTTCTTGAAGAAAAATACCACGTTCGTATTTTTTCATGCCAGATAGTAATATATCGCCATACACATCTCCACCTAACACTAGGTCGATTTTGACGGGTAAAGCGAAAGTTGGATCAGCTAAGAAAATGTCGGATAAATTTGGCATAGTGCGCGCGTGATGAGGCGATGGTGTGTATGAAGTAAGTTTTGGCAAAATAAATGTGGTACATTCCATTTTAAAATCTTTCTCATAATGTGAACGCAAGCAAATTGTTAAAGACTTTTTAGCAATTAAAGGTTTTGCTCCTCCAATGCCAGCTACAATAACATCTGCATTTCGTTTTGGCAAGTTGAGTAGTTGAGCGGCGTCCTCTGTAATGAAAGAGGCTTGAGCGCCTTGATCAACGAGTGCCTTTAAATAATATTGTCTCTCAGGTGTTTCAATAATCACTCGCACAGTAGCGAGTAGGACTTGAGTGTTTGTTACTGTAGAATCTAAATTAGTATTCATAATTTGAGCAGCAGTGGTGAAATTTGCGGAAAGCTTGTTTTCAACAACATTGTTGTTGTGAAGAGCGAATACATTATGGATAACAGTGTGATGAGGCTGTTTGCAGGCTTGGCAGCGTGAATTAATTTTGCACTCACTGTAGGTGTGACCCTTACCTAGACAGTTGAGGCATAGCTTATGATGTAGAACAAAATTCTGCTTTTCTGCAGCAGGTAGTGCGCAAAATTTAAAGCATTTGTATAAAAGGTGGGGTTTTTGACAACAGGGACAGCTGTAATTTGACGACGATGAATTGTTGGTAGCAGTAGCTGCATTTGCATGAAACGGTCTGCGAACAGCTGTGTTTTGTTTTTGTTTGTCGCTGTAGGAGCGGTTCACAACCATTTTTACAGTATCCTCATCTTCGATAAACTCAAGTGCTCGATAAGTGCTTTCGAGAAATTTAAGCAGCGAACATACTGGAGGAATGTCACTGCAACCCATTAGAGATTGCTCCCATTCTTTTCGTATTTGCTTGTCCAGCTTTTGAGTGAGCAAGAAAATTAAAATGGGATCCCATCTTGAGGTATCAACATCTAAAGTTTTCAACAGAGCCAGGCTGTTGCGAGTGATATCGAGCAGAAGTTTTACGCTTTCTAAACCACCATCGGTATTTTTGGCGTTGACGAGCCTTTTTAAAATTTGATCCACTAGTTTTCTTTTGTTGTGAAATCTACTTACCAAAGCTGCCCAAGCAGGTTCATAGCTGGCATCCGTAGCGGGGAATTCATCTACCATTTCCTTAGGTGTGCCTTCGCAAGAGCCCTTTAGATAAAAATATTTTTGTACCGGAGTTAAGGCGTCATTATTATGTACAAGCGATAGAAACATATCGCGATAAGGGATCCACTCCAAGTAGTTTCCTGAAAATCTGGGCAAGTCGATTTTTGGCAGTCGTGCAGAAGCAGCGGTGGTGTCATTCCGTGTAGTGGTCATAGCGAAGGTGCTTGCGTGGCCGAGTGGCGATGGCCATGGCGCGAGCTCATTTTGTCGATCAAGTAATATAGACTTAAAAGCGATATATGAATCGTAGCATGAATAAAAAACTTCCTCCTTCAGATAAGGAACGTCGTCTTCTTGGAGCGAAGCGTTGCGAATTATTTTGTAAATTTGTTCATGTCCGCGCTTAAAGTCCTGGAAAATAGTGTCAATTTCCGTGAGAAGACTCTGGACATAACCTCTTGAGATATCGGACGGTTGCTTAGCCTCAAAGTTACTTTTGGTTCGAGTGAGATGGGCTTGAAGTCTGCGCTGGTCCTCAATTGCACCGCTTAGGGCTTCCATTTCTTTACAGATGCGATAAATCGTGAATTGAAGCTTGCAAAGGTAAATAAGTAAACCAAGCTAAGCGTAGAAATAGCTTGTAATAGCTGGTATTGGCTTTTCCGTCCCGGGTTTCGGCACCAATTTTAATGTTGCGAAAACATTAATAGTACTAACCCTTTTTTTATTATAATAAAGGTTAAGTAAAAACACGCGTGTAGCTTATTAAGTTTCAGAATTCTAAAAAATCGCCTGATTTTATTACAACAATATTCAGTTCTACATTACAGGGTTTCCCATATATAAGAAACGAGCAATTGAAATAAGATTAACAAGAAGGTTAGACTAAGCAATAATATTAAACAATAATATTAAGGTTAAGGTATGCAATAATATTGAACAATGGTTTTACATATTTTTCACTAAAAATCAGCCACAAAAATTTCGAAGGCAAATATGTGTGCGTTTGGTCTGAGCTGCTTAACAAAGATTTCATCGATAAGTTAGAATTTGCTTTCATCTGCATCATTTCACAGACGCGTGTCCCTCACAAAGCAGTCTACTGTTGAATGGCAAAAGAAATGGAAACAAACACATACTATATAATAGATAAGGAAACATAGCTGTGAAAACAACAATAACGCAAGAAGCGTTATTATTTTTTTTGGCTACACATCAAAGCTTTTGTGACATAGAGTTGCCACGAGTGACAGGCAATCACGCGCACTCAATTGCTCGAATGTCATCCTCTCATAACTCAAAACTGCGATAGCAAAATGAGTGACAAAAACTGATAGTAGCAATCGAAGAAGGAAACCCTTTCATAGGGTGAACAAGTAACTACTGGATTTTATATTAAATAAAAAAAATGCCTCATGTAAAAGTTATGCTAACAGTCGGTGAGAGATCCTGTCAGGCAACTAATTTTACTTTTAGAACTCGTAGGTTTACTTCCAGAAGGCGTTCAGATAACACGCTGACAGAGCTCAATTCTTAGTTTTTAATTTCATTTGGATCTCCTTGATGATAGGTTACTCTCCAATTAGGCTATCATTCGAACTTAAAGAGGTACTGAACACTGCCTATTTCAGGTCCACTTTTTTCAGTTTTCTCGATATATTTGCGCTCCTGAACCGTAATGCATCGAAAGTAACCTTGTTGGGCTCCCATTTAGCTCAGTTGAGTTTTTCAGTACCCCGAAATTACACAAAAATGTTTGCAGGACAAATTCAAATGACAGCAAATTCTCCTTAAAATGTGGTTCAGTATTTCCTTAAAAGTATTACATCAAACTTCAGAGAATAAGAGATAATGTCAGTAGCATGTACTTTGAACCTTTGAGAGTAAGAACACTCATTAGTGACTCATGTAGTTTCAGATGATTTAAGATGTCTTCGCTTAACATGTTTTATCACCGTAAAATATTTAATCCACTTCACACAATAAAACTCACTGATATGAATGTTAAATTGTTGAACACAATTTGTTCAACTCGTGAACTTATTTTCCTTTCTAGTGACAAAACATTAAAAATTCACCAGCATAACATTTGAAAAATTCAATTTCGAATTATTGACCTCCATATTTCTTTCACTTGACTCAACCCGATAACCCAAGAAGCGCGATTTGGGCCAAAACTGCAACAACAACAACAACTAATCTAGCAACTTGTCAGCAAGCTAAGCGCGTTCTCAACTGTCAATGATGTTTGACAAGAATGTAGAAGTAACAAAAGCAGCTGCAGAATTTGACAACTTCATTTGCTCAACCGCGCAACTGGCAATGCGCCACGTGCCTCTTAACCACACTCCAACCATTTCAACTCATTTCAATCCATTCGCAGCAATGTCAGCAGCTTCGATGCAATAAGCTTGTGGGTGGCACATGACAGACGATAGTGGTGGCTTTGTGGTACTTCGACTGCAGAATACCCTCGACCTCCTCGTCACGACTCACTCATACGTGTCAAATGTTGATAGCTTATTCTTCCTTTCATTTCGAATATATATTTTTTTTTTTAGTTTTACTTTCGACTTTATAAAATTTCCTGCGAATTTTCTTGCTTGCTATTTTTTCTTTCCTTGTAAACAATTGGCTAGCGCTTGACATTTAAAGGGTAATGTCACGACTGCACATGCAATGATTTTCGGATAATTGAGCTTTTCATTTGCGCACATTGGTTAGAAGGTGATTTTCTGATGAAATTTGCCACTTCCTGCGGTTCATTAAATCTTTATTGAAAAGAAATATCAGGTGAAATAAAAATGGAAATTCATATGGGAGAAAAGAAGCACATACCTGCTATATCATGACAATTGATGACATCTCTGGTTGCGAGTAGAAAGAGAAAAATTTAAAAATTGCAAAAAAATAAAATTTTCCTTGAGTGCTTCTTAAAATAAGTTGTATAATAGTCATTTAAGATAACAGTTTTTAGATTATAATTTTCTGTTGGATGTCCCCATGTTTGTATAGACATTCTGGTCCGAGGCTAAAAATGCCTATTCTAATACCTTCTGGTCCTTTTTCACATACATTTAAAAAAAAAAAAATTCAAATGGGAAAATAGAACGTCGACCTTTAAGTTTTTCAGCTAGCCGATAAGCTACTCAAACAAAGCTTAGAAAGCAATGTTACTATAAAGCAAAGAGTTTATATTGGGAAAACAGCTGAAGGCGAAAATGCAAAAAATATATTTGCGACATATCGCTTAAATTAATTGCATTAATGGTTACCGTCAGCGGTTAAAATCCTAAAATGGACAAAAGCAGCGGTCACCAACTAAAGCAGACACTGCTAGAGTAAAAAGGGTGGTAAAAAAAATATTCTAAAATAAGGTAAACTCATTAAATAAATGAGAGAGAGAAAAAAAGCAGTGAGTTGATGAGGTCATCAAAAAAATTCAAGTCAACGCTCTGTGACAAAGCCATCGACGCGATTTTTGCATTCATGCACAATGTCCCTCCGGTCTACACATAGCTGCCATTAATGGCCTTAAGTTGCAATTTCTGCTCCCATTCGCCTCGCCGTACAGTAAAATATAAATTTCTCAGCAATTCAAGTAATGACATAAAAGCGGCGCAGCGTAAATGTTGCAGTGCAGTGCAATTGCTGCAACTACCATTGAAGCAACTAATTTTTTTTATTGTTTGTTTTTTTTTTTGTTTTTTGCCACACTAATGCTTCTAGCCATTGTGCAACAGTTGTGGCGGCCACAAGCGGTAAGTAATTTTTTCCAGCATGCATTCAAGTTTTGCTTTTGCATTTTTTGTATTTTCTTTTCTTTTTCATTTACCTCATTATAAAGTTGCTGCTCTGTTTTATGCTCATTTCTAGTGGCCACTTGCAGAAAATCGCTATAATTTTTCACAATTTTCGCTGCTTGCCTTCTTCATTGCAGCTCTTCGTATGTCATTCGATTCTTCACTGGCTTTTTTTTTTGTCGAAAAAGTGGTTGAGAACATGAAACGCCAAATTTGATTTCAGTTGACTTGCCTGCTACCTCAAAATATGTGCTGAGTATGCTTTAACAGCTTGGCGAGTTTCACTTAAAACTCTTCAAACATTCAAACATTGTTTTTATAATCGCAAAACTTTACAATGCACAGTTTCAGAAGTTGACCACTCTTGGACGAAAGGGTTGACCACTTGTTGGTTCGTGTGTTTTTTTTTTTTTTTTTTTTAAATCCATGGAAATTGTTTAGTAGTTGAAAATATTTGAAAAGTGGGCCATGAAATGAATCGAGTGGATCAAAAAAGGCGAAAATAAAGTGATTTAATGAAAGTAGTAATATTTTAAATTTTGGCATGGCGAGATTTGAAATCCAAAAATTTTTTTTATAAGAAATGTTTAATTAAACCAAAATTTATTCAGCATATACATCCACCAGCAATGGGTTGTGCGCAGGGCTTTGAACCCGCCACGTAAAAAATCAACTTCCAATGAAAAGGATAACAAAGCCTCGGATGAGACCCCCCTTTTTGATGACGACCACGACAAACGTATTAAGGACAATGATTTGATAGCATTTGCATGCTGCACCTGTTATGTCCGGACCCTAAATTGGGAGGGTGCCTCTGCCCGGCTGTTTTATATCTTCAGCAGAGCAAAAGTTGACATCACCGCCATCTAAAAATGCGATGGACGGGGCAAGGGAAAGAATCGGTAGACACTTGCGACATCGACTACAGCTCCCATATAAAGGAGCGAAAATTTGGTGTCGGATTCGTGGTGGGAGAGTGACTTCGCCGTAAAGTACTGTCGTTCACTTCACAATCGACTTCGCCGGGGCCATAAACATGGTAGTCTGTAGTACCAGTGTCCAACATAAAAAGACTAACCAGGCTATGTGGCTGTCTCCAGATGGTAAGACGCGAAACCAAATCGACCACGTTGTGATAGACGGAAGGCCTGCTTCCAGTGTCCTAAATATGCGCACGATCCGAGGAGCCATAATCGACTCGGATCATTTTCTTGTGGCAGCTAAGATCCGCACGCGCCTCTGGGAAGCAAGCGCGCACATGGGCACAAGGAAAGTTCGACGTCGGAAAGCTGCAGTCGCAACAGACAGCCACCCATTTCACCATTCGACTTGCATTCCTGCTCTATGAGAGCAATAATCAACAGAACGATATTTCCGAACAGTGGAACCATATATCTCGCTGTCTACATACCGCCGATGAAGAATCCATCGGATTTCAGCGAGCCCGAAGGAACAACTACAGAAAGTAAAGACGATGCCTACACGTCCACTTTGAGATCGGGCGCAGCTGTGCGGGAGCGTTATCGTGAGTTAAAGAAGGAAGCAATATGCATTTTGCATAAGAAATAGAGAGAAACCGAAATGCGTGAGTGCGAAGAGCTTAAGGTGCTGGCCGACAGGAAAAGCGCCCGAAAATTTTTTTAAAAAGTACGACGGCTAACAGAAGGTTTCAAGACCGGGGCGAATTCCTGTATGAATGATAACGGCGACCTGGTGACTGCTGTCCACAGCATACTTAAATTATGGAGGAAGCTCTACTCCACACTGTTTAATGGAAGCAGCAGCAACAACCTTGTAGAAGATGTTGAACCCGAATTCCCACTCAATGATGATGGACTCGATGTACCATCACCCAACTATGACGAAATTTGGAAAGCGATAGCACAGCTGAAGAACAACAATATATCGTCATCGCTTGGTATTTTTCATTCACTGATATTTGAAGACTCACTTGTCGTTGGCCACTTATTTTATTTTTTTTGTTGTTGAGGTTTCCTACAATGTAAGAATATGTATATTGCAAGGGGGTTTCATCATCTGTTGTTATGTTTGGTTCGGTGACAAAAAATACCGTTCACGAAGCAAAACGAAACTAGAAACGGTACAACGGTAGAGCGCTTTTCTTCAATTTATTGTCTAGATGAAGTTTCTCGAATACTGAGTGTGTTCATCCCTCAATATAAACGGTTCTTTGGAGAAAATGATCGGGCTTTACAACGAGTAGGTAGGCCAGCTGTGCTGAATGAATTTTAATGATTCGTTTTTCCTAAGGATATCACAGATATCGTTATGCGGATATTCACATGTGTACAATTGCAGTATTCTGCAACTCTTTCATATCAACTCACATTCATCTTTAATTCTTGATACACGCCTCACATCCAATTAATTCCGAACACCTTTCGATAATCGCATTTGTTCCCTACCATGTACCTCTTTCTTCTTTGTTTTGCAAAATTATATATGTAAATGCGGCTACCGCTACCTCTTCACTCCAGCCAATCGTCGATCATTCGAACACTCTGCATTGCAATTTTCTCATTTAACGCTCTATTTCCTTTCATTTCATTTGCTTTCTTCTGCTGACTGCGCTGTAATCCTAAACTAATTTCAATTGTTTGCCCCAAATCACCTGACGTTAAAGTGTCCTTCAGACAACGGGTACTGTTTGTTAGCAACTTGCCACCCGCCCGATTTCTCACTTTCAACACCAACGGCAGTATTGCCGGTACTGTCGCTAATGCGCTCATTCATATAACTTGCACGCGCGCGCCTGCTACCAAAGGATAATTAGCAGTTAGTTAGTGGTTAAAAAATGCAAAAATTTCCTTTGTGTCAAGCGTGTATGTAGTGGGAGCAGCATCCAAATTGCAATCCCAATCGTCTCCCACACTGCTACCCAGAGCCAACGCTTAGCTCGCTCATCAATCTTCAGAGCAGCAATACACATTTTCAATGGCCACAAAGGCTCACCCTCGTCAGCAGGGGCTATACAGCTTTGTTCGAATTCCATTTCCATTTGCAATGATTGTCAACAATGATTATTGATTCGTTTGGCCTCCCGCATAGCGCCACTGTGCGCACTGTTGCATCTCTTACTCTGCTCCTCTTCGGCTCCTCTGCCTCACCATCAACTCTTATCGCTCTACGCTATTAAAGTGCATTCAATTAATTTATTATCACATTGCATTCGATTGCCGTCGTCGTTAGTCGACATTTCCTAAATGTCCATTCAATGCCCCTAATTTGATAGCTGAAGGACATTTATTTTAATTTCGGTTCTGCTATTACCGTCGCGCTCCTCGCTGATACAATAGAACTGAGAGAATATTAGCATTATCTGTCCAAGCGTCCAAAGCGTTTGCCAGAGTGCAAGCGGTGCATGTTTAAGGCTCTAACAGTTACTTATCTACTAATTCATTTCCACATCGTAGTCACAGTGAATTGTGTCAATATTACTTACATGGATGCATACGTATAAGATTGAAAAAAAATTACGATTTTTTAAGTTAGTTGAAGTGCCTACGCTAACTTTCTTATGACCTCATTTAATTTCCAAATGGAATTACCAATGTTGGCCTGACCTTGTTGGCCTCATTTCAGTGCATTAAGTGAATTTGTAATTATAACACTGAGTGGCTGCAAGGCCTAAAACGCAAGTCAGTTGATTGGCAAGTCCCTGAAATTCATTTAAATAAATGATTACACTACTAAGTAGACTTCTAAGCTTTGCGGTTTATGTTCATTGCGTCAAAAGTGTGTTTGAAATACACTTTCTTTTAATGAAAAATTTATGTTTTTATTTCAAGTCATTGATAACATTTACCGAATCCGAGGTTACCTGAGCTTGATTAATGGGCACAATCTACAAAAATTCGATTCTCTGTTAATCCTACTAAAAGAAATTAATTGAAGCTCAATTGGTGGCGTTCGCCTTGCAATTTGAACTAGTCTAAATTACTTCGACTTGTTTCTAAATAGAAAGCTGATGTGGGAACTTAACATTCGGGACAGAGTGAAGAAGACTTCTATTGATTTATACTGTTGCAAATTAGATTGTGGGAAGATATGAAGCATCTCTTATCTTTGGTTTTACAAGTATGAAACCAACGCGGCGCTTTCATCTGAAATAATTAAGCGCTTTCGGCTACTCCCACTCTACAACGGCTGTTAAGTTCGAACATTTTAGCATTCTTGGACGCCTCAATTGCGTCTTCATTCACACGGATTTACTCCGAGTCCCTTTTTTTCACGTCCACTCCGGCAAGGGATAAGCGCTTGTATGACGTCGGCAAGAAAGAGAGATCAGTGAAATTTTGCACAGATGGACCGATGATTGACAGAAGAGTCAATGTATAAGTTTTCTGTCAGGAGCTCCGCATAGAACTGGCATTAAGGCTGACAGGCAACATTAGCTATAAGGGCTTGGACCCACTAATTATGCGATCTACACTAGTCAGGGAATAACACATATTCATGGCTTCAGACTATTACTTTGTCAGATTTATTTGTGTACTCTTGCCACAAGTGGAAGGTTTGTTGTGAATAATATCCTTGAGATAGCTTTGCCAAGTAGAAGAAAGTGGGAAAACCTCTGGAATCTTGCGATCAACTCTTGGATAAGTAAGCCTCAATAAAACTTAATGAGCTCAAACTGAACACCGGTGCTTGCGATATCACGCAATTTCCTAAGATCTCAAAGCCGTAGCTGTCAATATTAACTGAGGTTTTTTGAAGCACTTTCAAGTTGAGCTCCACAAGGTAATTTTACACATCGCCGCTGTATCAAGAACGAGGCCATCGTTGGCCAGCGTTTCCAAGATCGAAGGGGATGCACCTTGGCTCTTACTTATAAAGTACTCCGAACAATTCCTTCTCAGTCAATACCAGCCGCTTTCAACTCTGAACTACTCTGCTTACATTGCATTAAGCAATTTTAATTTCATTAAATGATTTCCTATATTGTTTCTGCTCCATCCCACAACCATTCATAATTCTACTTTAAATTTGCATATGTGCAAATAGCCAGAAGAGACAGACAGGTGGCAACTACAACGCGAGGAAGCCAAGTCAAAAGGCCTGACAGACCGTGAAATGTGTACAAATTAAATGGTCGCTCATTGCATTGACACTCACAATTTCTGTCAGCATCCAAAGCAAAAGCGTGCATTGATGTCGCCGTCACCGTCGCCGCATAGTTGCCAAGGAAATAGCGCACATTACGCTTACACACCCACATACAGACGCGACAACAACGCTCGTTACAACAACCAACAACGGCCAACACCAATTACCATGTCAACAGCATAGTAACGCGTTGATTGAATTTTCCAGCGCTAGAGGGCGAGAAGCAGCTGTAAAATCGAAAGGGAAAAGCTGTAAAAGCTGGAAGTCTGCCGGATGAGCAAAGAAGAAGAAGGCGGGGTTGCTCACTGCAATGTGTTAATGGGTGAGCTATAGTGAATGTGTATGGGTGTGTGTGTGCGCATAGTTGCTTGTAAATAATTTCAATTTTCGTCCATTTAACATTGTCATCGTCAGCTGTGTGTGAAAGTTAAGTGTTTGTATTGTTTCGCAAAATCGCTGCGTCAATTTTCATTGTCACCATTGAAATATGCGACAAACAAAAGCAAAAAGAAAAAGAAAAACAACAAATAATGAATAACAACAATAGTCAAACCTTTTGCCAAGTATGCGTGTGTATGGGTGTGCCGTTGTCAATGCCAACCGCCAACCGTCAACCATCAAAGGCGCTTTCCATAATTTCACCGAAAAATATTCAAAGTCAAAATATTCTTATCATTGTTATTGCTGTTTTTTGTGCTGCCATCGTCATTGTTGGTTAATTGTTTTTCGTTGCACAGGTATTGCTGGCTACCGCTTTTGCTTTCGCTATTGTTATTGTTTTTTCACTTAATTGTTTGTAATATGATAAGAGATACAATAATGTTCATTCCACAATTGATCATGGTTCCAACTTCTGCACGGCTCTTTGTCTTTCGCTTGCTATGCAGCAATGACACGCATGACAGCCACCTGTCCGCCATTATGGACATTAATTCAGCCATCAGTCAACCCCTACCCGGCAGGCATTCTTAATTCATACACAGACATACGCACATACATTGATTTGCCCAACTTTAACTTTAGTTTCAACAGCTTTAGCTTCAGTTACAGTATCAGCATCCCATTTCGCATCCAGGCCATTAAACACTTTCACATTTTATGCAACGCATATTTACATCCACGTACAATGTGTGTGCCTACACTTTCGGTCGGCCAACTTTCACCCCATCCTCCTGTGAGCTCCCTTAGCATTGTCCGCACCATCATCAGTAGTGGCGCACAACACTGTGGCGTTTTAATTTTCGGGATGCGGTAAATAGCATGAAAATTAATTACAATCCCTGCGTGCTCTGAGCGCATCCGGTAAAGGAGCGAAAAAATTTGTCCTCCATAAACGCGTCGGGGTTCGGTTGATGTTGGCGTAATTTGATGCCTGAAAAAGCATTTCATTTTATTCATTGCATTGAATTCTCCAGCATTCCTGTGCACATCAACGCTTTATGTTGGAGTTGACAAAAATTGTATGAGTAAATTTAAAGAAATTTCTGATTATATGATTTGGGTTGATCGACTGTGTGCATTCCTCAACATTTTTATCAGATTTCGCTGAATTATATTTTTGCTTTTATCTTTGGTTGGATCGCTTGACAACATCTCCTTTTCCCCCAAATGGTACCAAGCAGTGAGCTAATGTATTGCTTTTGTGTAAGAGAGTAGTTGTTTTATCTTGAATCTATCATCAAATCTAACCCTAAGTCTTTCTGGCATTTCATTAAGTCCAAGTTCTACTATACCCTCGGCTGTTTTTAGAGGATAAATTTGCTCGATGCCCCGCTGATATTGCTAATTTGTTTGCAAAATTTTTTAGTTCTAACTTTGTTTAAGATACAGTTTTGGTTCTCTTTCCATTTCTTCTGATGACGTGATTAGAGGGATTTCCAACTTAAACCGTCAGCAAAAATGGATATTGATGGTTTTTCTACGGTCTTATTTAAGAATTGCTCAGCTTTAGTCTATCCATTAACACTAATTTTTAATATCTTATTAGTTACTGGTGTTTTCCTAGATGATTGAAAAATTACTTCCATTAATCATATTTTTAAAAGTGGCAATGAAAATAATGTTAGTAGACCTATTTCTAAGTAATCGACAGTGTCTAAACTCTTTGAAATTATTGTTAAGGAAAAACTTGATTTTGCTACCAAATGTTTAATCATCACGCCTTTGTCTCCAACCGGTTCACCGTCAGTAATCCTGCAGTCTTTTCGGAATATTGCATTTCAAATTTCACAGCAAGTTTCCAAGTTGACTGCATATATACAAATTTTTGCAAGGCTTTTGACAGAGTTTCTCACTCGATATTAATTAAAAAGTTAGCATCCTTGGGTTTATGCTCAGTTTTTTATGTTGGATTATCTCTTATTTTAAAAATGGGCGTTGTGCAGTCACGATAGAAGGTGCGTTTGTTTGCTACCTCTGATATGCATCAAGGTAGCTTCCCAGGCCCCATATTTTTCGCATTATTCATAAACGATATTAGCTCCTGTTTCCCTTTAGCAAATTTTCTACTCTATGCTGATGATTTAAAAATATATTCGGTTATAAAAAAAGGTCAATGACTCAGTCAATCTTCAAACTGACTTAGATAACCTAAATTATTGGTGTATAAGAAATTGCCTTTCGCTTAATATTAAAAAATAAAAAGTTTTCCTCATGTACGCCCTACGTTCTTTAATTTTTGCGTATTTGTTACCGCCTTATAAGCATCGTCTGATATTAAGTAATCTTAGTTCTTTGGAAACAAGAAGATCTTTTCTCTCCTTGTCATTTGTTTTCAACACCATCAATAGTAGTGTAGATTGTGCTTATCTGCAAAGTAAAATCTATTATAATATTCCCCAACGCTGTTTACGAAAATTGAAACCTTTTTATGGAGATAATTGTAAAACTGAATACGGTAGTAAATCCCATCTCACCCGTGCCTTTAACGAATTTTATATAATTTCGGATACAGTTCCTATTGGTTTCTCAGTCTCAAAATCCTTGTTTTTAAAACTATTAAGTTCATATTTTAGTTAAGCTAGTTAAGTTATATCTTAGCTATAAGTCATCACTGTAAATAATCTGTAAGAAACCATTGTTTCATAGATTAAATGAATAAATGAAATAAATAAAATATTGGAAAAACTGTATCATCTCTTGCGAAATTTAGCTGAAGAACAGTTTTGTGTTGTGGCATCTTCAGTGTCACCAAAAGTTGTTTGTCTCCCAACTAACTTTATGAAGGTTGGATGAAAAATCATTTCAATATACAATTTTATGTCGCCGATTGTAAAACGATTTCTGCAGAACATTCCGACAGAAAAAAATCGAAATGCAATAGATCTTCGATCTCTAATCTAGTAAACTATTAGTTCGAGGAATATAACATAGCCACTGAATTTATAGGCCGGTACTAAGAAGAAAAAAAATAGTGCAGAGGAAAAAATATTATTCAAAGGACTTGAGATGCTGGAGAATAAGAAAAACGTCCGAATATTTGACAAAAAGGTCGCTGTGCTCGATCGGGTAGCGTTGCGTGCTATAACTCGATATGCTGCTAAGTTCAAAGTTCGAAGCTCAGCCACTGCAAGTAAAATCTTAATCATAGAAAAGTTTTTTTTCTAACAGCGGCCACCCCTCGGCAGGCAATGACAAACCTTCGAGGTTTCATTTTGCCATGAAAAAGGTTTTCATAAAATTCATCTGCCGTTCGAAGTCGGCACAAAACTGTAGGTCCCTACATTTGTGGTAAAATTTAAAGACGCACATCACAAATGGAAGGAGAAGCTCGACCAAACTCTGAGCTATAAAGTGTAGGCGTCAAATTATTATATTAATATTATTAATAGTATTAGAATACAGCAGGCCGATAGCCTATGTTGCTAGTTGCCTTAATATTGTTATTTAATTATTTATAATTATATTTCATTTAAATAATAATAATAATAACAGCCGTCGACTTAAGAATAATGTTTCTTCAATCTACGCCAAACATCAATGAATCATTCTTAATTGTACCTTAGCAGTGTTACGTTACTTTACCCCACTTTACGCAAAAGCTTAGACGTATTCTAGTTTTAAGACTTCTTCTATTAAGAAATCGAAAAAAAAATATCGTAATTCTGAAATATGTCGCAAAGGCAAGTACGGGCTGAGTAGGTACTTGTGACGTAAATTATGAGTGTCTTATCCATACCATCGTATCCTATAGTCCCTTTTTTAAGTAAATTTGTATCATCAAACTTAGATTTAAGTTGCTTATCTGCGAGCTGAAAAGAGTTAAAATCGCATGAGTTTTAACTTTATGTTTTGACACAAACAAAAAGTATTTTACAGGCACGAGTTGAGCTAAATCGTGTAAAAGGCTTTTTGTAAATATAACAAAACTTGCGATAAATATATGTGTACATACATATATTAGGATATTGCTTATGTCTTACATATTAATTTTATTTTATATTTAATCTCCTAATCTCGCCTTTCATTCCTTAAATCAAAAATTTGAAAAATTCTCTTTCATAGCATGTTGTTTTCACTAAATCCAAATTATTATTTTTTTCTTACATGCGCCTTCAAAACTAATCACCAATGTGAAGCGCGACGGCAATTTACTAAATCTTTCCAAATAATTTCAAACATTTCAGTGCAAGGAATTTTGTAAAACAATACAGCTACGAGCATGCGAATATTTTTTTTTACCATTATAACCGCATAGTGCCACCAAATTGTGGTGGCTTATGATAATTTATACACTGCGAGGACCAAAATTTCGCGTTCTGTGTATGCTTAAAATGTAGACTTATATATATTTATGTATGTGTTTATGTACGTGTATGTATATCTACTATGCGTGCATGTGCAATTTTTAAGTTATGCGCGCTAAAACTGAAAAACCGCAATAAAATATCCTATCAAATGCAGAACAAGCAGCAATAGCAGCGGCGACAAATCCAGCCTGCCAACCGTTTATTCCAAATTTTTTTTTTGTTTTCATGCCACAAATATGTTGCAAATAACCACCATACTCTTGGGTACATGGGTGCATGCAATAATTTTTCCTGTGTGTCTGCGTGAAAGCGGAGGTGCCTGCGGTGCTTATTTGGTGGTTTCACCAATTTCATATGAAAATCTGCGGCTTTGCTTATTGTGAATTATTCGCGTTGATTTTTTCCAATGATCGCGTTCATTTTTTTTTTCGATTTCTGAACAATGCTTCTGGATGTGGACACAGTGGTACAAAGGAGTTGCTAAAAAAGTTAAATTCATTTATTTTTCTCTTCATAAAATACAAGCTTTCACTGCAGAAGTTAAAAAGCATTTATTCTATCGCGCGGTCATTTAAAAAAAGCTTTCACCTAAAAGCTCTCAGCTCAGTATGTACTTGACTTGCCAGCCAACAAATGAGATCCACAGTTCACATTCCCGTGCTGCTCTGCTTTGTGCGCGTCATTCAATTCTTCTTTTGAATGGTGTTTTTAAGCTTTTCAAACAATTCAAATTTTCAACATCTCAATGTGTATTTTTTACACATTTGCGTACATAGGGAATATGAATTGAAAAGGCTACCAACATTGAAAAATGTCACAGCATCAGCAGCAGGCAGCCCAACTTTGGCTAGTCCCCAGGTATTTGCGCCTTTCAATTCATGCAGAAAATGCGTTAAATACAATACGACTTTCACAAAATACAGCGCAAACGAACATGTTTGTTCGAAAATGTTGTTACTAAAAACATCATAATTGTTTCGTTTGATTTTTTCCCCAAGTAGACTTTTCATACTTAAATACAATTTCTTCGTTTATGAACATACATTAGTGATGTAACTTTTTGCGAATAATGTAAATTACGGATTTCGAGATTTGAAGGCCGCCCGGAGATTACTTTGTTGTGCAAAAGATATTTTATTAAACTAGGCTTTGTATTTGAAAATATGACAACCGCTTAGATGCTCAATGTGTAAAGTTTGGTCTCGAAATTGGATGGTGGGGATTTTCACCCATCAGTTCAAAACGATTTTATTCGACCTCAACCCACCTCTCTTGACTAGTCTTTTCACGGTCTGTTTCGAGCACTTTATCGACTATGCCATTTGAAGGTTTGGACACCTAACAATACCGATGGTCAACAAGTTCGGACTTCTTCCCGAATCATATGTTTTTCAAAATTTAAATTGCACTTGAACCAAATTGGTTTTGTTTCAATATTTGTAATATTTATGAGGCCTTTGAGTTTGAAAAATGCATGGAGGAATTATATACAGGTGATGTCAGTAAATTGAATAGCTTTGAGTTTTTGCTTAAAATTGCTCGCTGGCTTATTTCCTGTGTTACCGACTCTCCTAACCTCATTTACAAAACCAAACTAAAATAGAATTAAAATTATTCCCTTTTAGATGCGTATTTTTTTTTTCTCGAGGCGAATTTAGTAACGCTGCGTTTGTACTGCAAATATCAAGATGATGTTGTTTGTTTACATAACTTTATTCATAGTCTGATTTCTGATTAACGTAAATTTCTACTAGTATGATGATCACGTGTTACCACGTGTCTCCATTGAATGTGAAAATATTTCCGGTATATGTTTTTGTCGTCATTAAGTTATACATGTCGGCCGCTAAGGTCCCAAAAGAAATTACTTAAAAACTATATGGCAAAAAGAAAATTTGAATAGCCTATGTGCAAGTTTTAGTTAAAACTTTTACATAATAATTTAAGATTTATTTAATTGCAACGTAGAAATTTAAGAAGTTAATTGTTGGAAATGAGATCACATATTCCTCTGACATTTCCAAAATAGTTTTAATATATTTCTCCAAAATCTGCGGCAACCTGTTTTCAAAATTTAATGTCATTTGAGTCAGACATTCCGTTGATACTCTGAAAGAAAAGCTCCAAAGAAAGCACGCTCCTAGAGCCTGTCAGATTCACATAAACAGCCTGTTGGCAAATTATCATGAGAAGATTTGCGTTGCTATTGAAACATTGTGTTTCTGATTTTTAACTACAAATATTTAAGTGGAGAATGTTTGATGTCTCCAAAATATGTGCAAATTTGATTATATTAGCGTTACTATAAATTTTCCATTAACAGATTGCTTCCATAGAAAATTATTTCATTTTTCCTGGCTACACTTTCTGATTTTTGATTTTTATTTTCATTTTCGATGTATGCATAAAAATATATGTACATACGCAAATCTAATCCAAACAATTTACATTAATCCTAGACTTCTTTTGTCCCCTTTTTACTACTTTTAAAATACATGCCACAATTAAGACAGTCTGTCATTTGGTGAATACGAACTGACATCACCTGTATATAATTTCACCAAGTAAAAAATGTAGAGATTCTAAACTATTTTCATATCAAAATTATCAAAATCGTGAACAACAACGCTGTGATTCCGGGATTCGCATGCATACCCGCACAAATATTTATACACCTGTACATACATATAGCAACACTTGGGTACTTATTTATTATCATAACTTTTTTTTTACATGCCTGCCATTGTTGTTGACCCTTTCTCATGCTGAAATTTGTTTAATGCTGCGGTTTGTGATTTTTATTTATCTATGTATTTTATATTTTTTTCTACTCCGGCATTACGAGTATGCGTGGTATTTCCATTGGGAGTTCCTGCCATTTTTCCACCATTGTTGTTGTGTTCATCATTGAGTTTTAACGCATGCAACGGTATGCAATGAAATTTAATTTTCATATTCCACTGAATTTTAAATAATTTCGATTGTGGCTTTTTGCCGCGCGTTCGCCTTTTCCAATGACAGCTGAATTTTTTGTGTGTTTGCTATTACCAAATTTTTTTATATTTATTTTTCAAATTTCACTTAATATATGGCAACCATTTTCCAGTAGTTCATAGGTGTGCTCTTGACCCGTATGTTAAAAAAAAAAACCAAAAATAATGCTTTCATCATTTTGCATCACAGCCGACGGCACTTGATTTTTATTAGGATACTATAATTGCTTAATGCAAAATATTTCCACGTTTTTCTCTTTAATGCCAAGAAATGTTCTTCTTTTTTAAAATAGGTTTGGCAGCATTTATTATGATTTCAAAATTTTCTCCTGAAAGAAGACTCAGAGTTTCCGCTGATTAACCGGAACTATCCAAAATTTAATATTAAGGCCTGCTTCCTTTTTAAAAAAAATTAAATTTCACTAGAATTAAGGTAAATAAGAAATTCCATGTGATGCAAATATTGACTAAAAATACTAAGCGAAATCTTAAATACAAACTCGCACTTTTTTTTTTTGAAGCACAAAAATCCTCAAAATCCCTTTCCAGAGCCGGAATAATAAAGAAGTTTAAAGATTTTGTTAAGATTTTTATGGGCCTTATAAATGAATAATAATTCATAATTTTTTTGAGCTCGAGACCAGTTTTTAAAAAGTTTTTAAATGGTAGAAGTTATAGTACTATTTCGTAGGAGAAGTGGTTATGAAAAATTAAATTTAATTAATTTAATAAAAAGAAGTCTGATGAGTAAATGTGATGATTTCCGAAATTTAAAATGTTGTTGTGTTTTCCAAATAAAAATCTTCCATAAACTGGTCTCGAGCTCAATAAAATTGTGAATTATTATGAAGCTTAAAAACAATAAATAATTTTTGTAAATTTTTCCCCCTTTTTTTTACAATTGAAACACCTTAAGCCAAGCCAAACAATTTCACAACTTAACTATGGGCTAATTAATCACAATTTGTCTGCTCTCGATAAATTCCCTTTTTGAACTCAAACCATCTCACCAAACTTTGTTGTTCGTACTTGTGTTTAAGTATATATGAGTTTGTCTACTTCTAGCTAAATGCAAATGATCTGAGTTACGAATTTTGAAAATTCGGAAAATGCCTGGCAGTGTTTGTAGAAAACACGTTTGCAATGACTGCAAATTCCCTTTTAATTGCAATGATTTAACTTCAATTTAAACTTTTCTCCATTCATGTGGCACTTAACAGCACACACATTTACATTTTTGGTGTATGTATGTATGGATGTAGGTACGAGTACGTTTGTGTGTGTACGGGCATCAACGAAATTTGACTCGTCACCCCAAAACTCATTTGATGGCTAACAAATATTCAAAGTGAAGTGCAATGCAATTGGAGAAAATTGTACACACACACGCGCAACTCAAATTGACGCTTTTTTGGGGAGGGGGCAAAACGCGCAGCATTAGTTTGTTTGTTTGTACGAGTATGTAGGTAAAAATTCGAAATACACACCAACACTTAAACACTTTTGATTAACGCTGAGTGTGCACATGCAGCTTATGCAATAAATTTATCAACTACAAATTTTCGAATGTACATATGTAGGTTGAAATGATGCCGCTGGCAAAAGGGATTAAAACTTATCAGACGCACAAAACGTGCCTCAACTGGTGGTGGTGCACATAGCCACTACTTAGAATCAGGTGAGAAGGTGAATATAACTGAAGCCAAGTGCATTGACAGGGCTACCAAATACAGTTATTCATACATATGAAGGAACCTAATGTACATCTGTGCATTGTGTATGAGTGTATAAGTGTTTATAGACATATTTTTTTGTGATGCAAATTGTTAGTTTGGCGTCCAACAAACTAGAAGAGCAGTTTTTAAACAGATGATACGAGGACTTTGCAACGGTAAAACTCGGTAAGTTAACTTAAAAACTTCTCGTTGCAAGATAAATATAGGAATTTGAAAAGGCACGAACAAGTTTTAAAAATAACTAGCAACATTTTATTAGCACTTCAGCGGGAATAGCAAAAAAAAAATATAATAAAATCAAACATCGATGCACCTAATAAATGTGTAGAGAATGAAAAAAAAATTACATGGCTCATTTGGCACGTGCTAGCTGCTGTGGAAGTTATGTATCTGCCCCGCCCTGCCCTGTTACCACATTTCCGCGTTGTTTTCGTAACAAGGTAGTTGTATCATTTTGGAATAATTTTTTTTTTTTTCGTGTCTAAGCGCATTTTTGTGGCTTTGTGCACTAATTAGAAAAGCACTAGTACGAGTATAAAAAGATAAACTGAAAAAAGGGTGACAGCTCACTGCTGACGTTAACTTGAATTAAACACAAAAGTATTTTTGTCAAACATATACCTCCTATCAAAATTAATAAAGATTAAGCACTGCTTGTGATGGAATTTTGTGGTATGTTGGCAAAACAAGTAAATTGATTTTAGCGGGTTTTACATTGATGACAATAACATTTATCTTTCATAGACAAATTAAATATTTAAAGTCAGTTTATTAAAAAAAACTTGCTTCCTTAAATGGCAGATTTATTTTATAAATTAAGTAAGGAGCATTGCGTTTGAAACCTTACAGGAAAAAAAATATTTGGTTGAAATAAGTTGTTTTGTCATATCTTTGCATAAGTCATCGTAGTCGAAACCGTTCTTAATGCCAGAGTGTCAAAAGTTTTTCTACTATGTACCATCGAGTATATTCCGTTACTTAGGGTAACGTACAATCAAAATCGACAACCCACCAAATTTGTATCTTCAGATCAACAAGTACATGGATGAACACTCACTTGTTTAGGCTCAAGAAGACCTCGCGTAGGCTAGAGACCTCCCGTACAGCAAGAACTAGCAACTAAATAAACTAATCGCTCTATGGTTAGTTTTCACCTTTAATTGAAATATGAACGACTACAATTATCTTGGGAAACATAATAATTTGAAAAATAAATAACTACTTTTGACGAAACATTCCTTCCTTATTGTGTGATTCGTTTTCGCCCGAAACTTTTCACTGTTTTCTTATTATAAATTTCGGGAAGAAATTTTCCACTTTCTAAAATTTTTTTCCGCTTATCGGCAACACTTATTTCGGCGGAAATAGTTAGATTAGTTGAATTTGTTCACTATTTTTTGAAAGGCGAAAAATTTCGCGGATTTTTATTTTATTTAAATTATTTTACATAAGATCGCCTATTCCAGAAACAAAACAGTAAACAAAGTTCAAAGAGGGATAATATTAGGTAGACTGCAGGAAAAACCATACATTTCAAGAGGATTTGTCAAAGAAAATAAGGAAAATGTAGCTGAGTTATGAAAACAGCTAAGGATAATGTTGCAATTAAAAATTAGTCCAAATGCGTTATGTCTTCCAGCATAATCAGATTAAAAGAAGATTTCTAATAAATATTTGAACGATTCTTTATTCGCTGTTATATTTTAAAGATCTGGAAAATTGATAAATTTTGTCAAATTGCTATTGAATTTGAATTATTTGATAATTTTACACTTCCAAGTATACACATTTCAGAGTTGTAATTTCCATGTTCGAATTTTCGAAGCGAAATTTATTCCGGGTGAAACTCACAATAGGCGGATTCAATCCGGGCGAATGAAAAAATTTCGGTTGAATTTTTTTTCGGGCGAAACTCACGATAAGGGTGATTAAAAAATATTAAGAATAGAAATATTTACAAAAGATGAAAGATTTTTTTTAAAGACAGGCACTCGAGATGGTGCTGGAGTCAAGAAGGTTGCAAAGTTTTCACTTTAAGTCCCGATTTGAATAAGCGCAAGCAGTTCCTCATCACTCTGTATCTCTTCATATATAATAATAAAATTAAATAGCTTACTTAATTTCAGCAAGGTAAGGCAACCTATGGAAACAATTCCCGTCTCCGTATTGCCCAGTCACTTTAGCGAGAGAGTAAAATTTTCAAAATTTCGACTCTCTTTTACTACACAAACGAAATAACTAGTAATCATCAAGGCAATGCTGCAAGACAACAATTTGTAAACAACATTCTTTATTTGTTATTTGGCCCATGTTGGTAGCGGTGCGTGCTATATAATAATAGAAAAAGTTTTTTCTACTAGCGGTCACCCCTCGGCAGGCAATGGCAAACCTTCGAGGGTATTTCTGCCAAAAAATCTTCTCATAAAATACATCTGCCCTTCGGAGTCGGCACAAAATTGTAGGTCCCTCCATTTGTGGTATAATATAAAGACGTATACCACAAATGGTAGGAGAAGCTCGGCCAAACACTGAGCTATATATATTATACATTCTTTATTTAATAAGATCTATATAATTGCCAAAAAAGATTAAGATTTCTAACAATTGAGAATAGAAATATCACTAAGGAATTATTAAATTTTTGAATTGGTTAAAGCCTTGATAAGAATTTACAGAAAACCAACAATGTTTTCGCACGAGGAATGTGTCAGAACCCAATTTAATATTTCACTCGGCATTGAATATATTTAAGTAAATTTAAGTATTTATTTTTTACAATATTCAACTAACTAAAAGTTCAAATTAAAAGAAAAACCAAAATGTGTATTAGTTTTTTTATATGTATATATAAGTATAAAGTTGTTTCAATATAAATTTGAGTAAAAAATTCTTTGTGAAATTGCACGTTATTGGATATACATACATACATATAAGTAATTTATTGACAAGAATAGTACGTAAAAAATAAAATGCTGTCCTACAGCTTTAGGAACTTAACCTTCAGCTTAAATACTAATTTATTTACTTAAAATGCTGTTCTACAGCTCAAATACTAACTGATTTACATAAAATGCCATTCTACAACCTTAGCTTTCCATTTTGTCCTATTAATTACAAATGTTTCTTTAATATTAAGCATCTTAAACAAACAATAATAAAATTATTACCTCTTATTTATTGTCTCTGATATTTTTAGCATCAACTTTTTCTCGTCGCTAATTTAACATTTCTTTTAGCGAAAAATGGAGAGTTTTAGCGATGGAAAATACGCTGGAATCGGCTGGACGAGCTGTCAAAAAGGGTTCACTTATTTTATCAGGTTTATTTTGTTCATCGCTAAAATTTGCCAAAAATGTAGCTAAAAGTGGAGAATTTTAGAGATTTTCAGGGATGCTTATTTATGCCAGAATCGCGAAAATAGCTAAAAATTGCTAAAATTCATTTAGCGGGTTTTGGGGATGGAGTTTTAGCGATAGCGTATGCTAGAATCCGGGTGCTGGATCGCATTTATACAAATGGAAGAAATTTGAACGAACTTTGAAAGCATCGAAACTTGCACAATATAATATTTACAAATGATAAAAAAATATTTGACTTATTAAGAAAGGTGGTGTGCTTTTTTATATTTGTAACCAAGTTACAATTAGTAACTCATTAGCGGTATTCACTCATTAGGATGTGTACCTTTACGAGCGCAGTTACGTTAATAATTAAAGTTAATCCTCCTTTTTCGACCGAAATGACTACCCTTATTAGCTCTCCCTAAGTAAGTTGTTGCACGTTGCACTTAAGGGCCTCTAAGTGTATCAATACCCAACTCAGTTAACTGTTGGTGCTCGGCGCGGCAACGCTGCAGCAGTCTCATTACATTTGTCATAATTTTCCATTAGCTTTGTTAATATCAAAAGTCAGCAGTGGCATTATCATCATGATTATTATTGTTTAAGGCTAATGTGTATGTTGTTGTTGCCATTATTGCTACAGTTATTATTTTTATGCGGCCTTAACAGTAGCACTCCGTTCATTTATACATATGTACATAAGTACACAGGGATATATGCAATTATACATATATACTTTTGTAAGTCCTTCTTGAATGCATCCCCATATCGTATTCAACCATTGAGGGTTTAGTTAAGCCGCTCGCCCTTAACAGAGTCGGCTTTTGATAAGCAACACATATACATACTCGTATGTAGCATACCTTCAGGCGCGAAGCCCCACTCGAATATGTGTATAAAATGGAGCATCCTGACAGCCGCAGCCGCTTAATGAGTATTTATGACTTGTGCAGTTGCACAATTAATCTCGGATTTTATGATTTTCTACTATACTTTTGCACTGCCGGTTGTTTGTACTTACTTATTTGTGTGCGGTTTCTGCACTTTGGTACTGTTAATTTATATCGAGTAAAAATGGGAGAGAAATCGTTGAAAGCACGCTATTTCTCGGGAGCTTTCAAGTGGTAATGGCAGACAAAATTTTCCGGCTCTTTTTCTATTGTCATTATGGGGGATGGAGCAGCTGGAGTCAACTTATACAAAACAAGAGTGTTGAGATGTAAAGGGAAGGAAAATTCTATGAAATCCTTTTTTATTTATAGTAATACGCAATTCATTGTAAGTTGTAATTACACTTATCATATGTGATTATAGAGACTTTGTATGTGGTTCATAGTATATTTTGTAATATTTAATTATCTCTGATATTATGACTTCATCAGATATTGATAAAACTTAACCCTCGGCACATTTACAGCAGCACCAAGACCACACCTACTCTGTTGATAATTACTAAGCATAAATATATCCTTTTTGCAGGTCCGCGATCAAGCAGTGAAGAAATGGCAAGGATGGATTTAAGAGCTGCCCAAAAATTAAAATTTTTTTAATGTTACTTTAGCGTAATCTATTAGCCGCCATTCTGTTCTTAAGGTCAAGCTGTAATTGGGGCCCCAGAAGACCGATCAGAATCGGTCGGCGAATGCCGCGCTTCACCTTCGATCTGAATAATTTTTACTATTCGAAAACTGAACAATGAACACTTGAGGTCATTACTCTGAGTGTGTAAAGAGTTGTGGTTTCTTTGTCTGCTAACGCATCATTGTGGAACAGTGAAAAGAGAAAGCTTGGCTCAAATCATAACAAACAGAACTGAAAAGGTATTTTTGATCGACGTTCGAGTGGGTGCAGTCTGGGAGCTTCTTAAACTTATAAAGCAAAAACTTATAAGGAGTTTGAACGTCAGACTTTTTGTTGCTGCCTTTTGGAAAGTGGAAAACGATTTATTTTCTCAAATTTCCAACTTTTTGCATCCTTTATCTTAAGTATCTGAGTTCATAGTATGTCTACTATGCTTACTTTTTTAATTAGATCATAAAATTTCTGCTTTAAAATAAAACGCTATTAAATATGCTAAACACTGAAACTCCATTCACAATCTCAGTCCACTTCTACTATTTTCTACAGCGGTTTGACAAAGTATCCAGGATTTGCGTAGCAATTTAATTTGTTATTCATTTCTTATGAATCAAGTACTATATATCTTCAGGCAGCTAAAAAAAATTTTTAAACTAAATTAAAAAACAACAAGATAAACAAGTGCTTTACACAAAAACGGAAAAATTGTGAATAAAAAAAATAAATAAAAAACAAAACAAATTACCGCCAAATGCGAAAATAAAAGAGGCAAAGTAAATCACTGCACTTTGCTTGTGAAACAAAACAAGCATTTACTCTACTTTCCTTCGTTTGCATAGAAAAAATCTCAGGCAATTGCTGGCCATGTAGCTTGTTTGTATGCATTTTTAACTTAGCAAGAGGATTTAAGCTGCGTACAAGGTAAATATTTTCATTTGCCAGGAGGGAAAAAGCAGCACAAACGCGTTGTTTCCTTTTAAATCGCTAATATTGTTGCAGAAGAGGAAAGAATACAACAACAACAAAAACAACGATGCGGGTTTAAGACACAACATTACAGCAAAAGCCAGCTTTGTCTTCTGAGAGATTAAGATGACAGTCAAGACAAATAATTATGTGCGAGATTTTCGGCGCGAATGAATACTAAGAAGGTAGTTAAATTATAATTCCTTGTGCTGACTTAAAAGCAAATAAGTCGACGAGAAGTGTAAGAGTAGCAGAAAATACACATATATAAATTATGGTAGAGATACAAATTTTAGGAAAATGGCTAAAAACACAAAAACAATACAAATAAATATAAGTGAAAAACGACTCTTTGTAACTAAAAGTATAACAAAAAAAGTTATATCACCTAAAAATATGTATTTAGCGTAAATTGGGCTATGCTCAGCTAAGATTTAAACATCTTTAGTCAAATGGTGGAATTGTCTAATTAAACTTTCTTGTACCCAAAGGTCGCTTAGTGATTTCCCTTTGGTCAGATGCTTACCATTTTTTCATACAATTTCAATAAGATTTTTTTTAATATACCCGCTTTTTGATGTTGCGAAGTCTTCTCTGTTAGCTAATTATCTTTAGTAAGATTCGAGATATTCTAGTAGCTAACCAATGGGGCAACTTTGACAAAAGTATTAAGGCCTTTCCTTATTGGTCTTAGCTCCAGTTGTGTAGTCAAGTACAGATGAGAAACGAGCCAATATGCGGAGATTGTTTTTACATAAGATATGGTATAAACTTCCTCTTAAGGGTGCGTTAATGTTGCAGCTGCGATAAGAGCGAAGATAGCAGTAACTAGAGCATAGCGAAAAATCTACGCTTTGATGTAGTGTTTATGTTGGAGCTTCAATATAAGCGAAGAGAGCTGAGAGTGCACCCACTAGAGCATAGCGTAGAACAACGCTTCGATGTGGTGTTTGTGTTGAAGCCAGTGTTCCCACTTCAAATTTCTTTTTAGTGCTAGATTGCTATAAAAAAAAGTGCTAGATTTGAAAAAAAGGAGGTAGATTTAAAAATAGCTAAAACGCACATTTTTGTTCATCAAATTAAAAATGTATTTAATGAGTAAAAAAATTCAATGGCAATACTATTTTTGTTTATCGAATAAACAATTTAGCAATTTAACAAAATTGGTTGTTCATTTTTCTGTTGGCCTAGTAAATGTTAATATTTTAGAATTTTTATTGAGCTCAAGGCCAGTTTATGGAAGATTTTTTGTGAAAAAACAACAACAGCTTTTAATGGTTGAAGGTATAGTACTATTTCGGAAATCACCACATTTCCTCATCAGACTTCTTTATGATTATTAAATTAAATTAATTTTTAATTTAATTTTTCATAACCACTTCTCTCAGGCTTTGAACCCGGGAGCTCGGAGTTTCAGAGCCAATACGCTACCTATTGTGCTACGCTAGCCGAGTTGGCTGTTGTGTTTATTTCATCTTCCTTAAACAAACCAACTACAAACAAGAGCAACTGATCTGCCGCTATTTAACTTGTTTGTGTGGTTGTTGTTTGTGTTTTTTTTGTTTGCAAATTCTGTATAATGTATTTTTTTACATTATATTCTAATACATTTTTAAGGCGTGCTGATCCTTGTATACAATGGTTGTTCATTTTTCTGTTGGCCTAGTAAATGTTAATATTTTAGAATTTTTATTGAGCTCAAGGCCAGTTTATGGAAGATTTTTTGTGAAAAAACAACAACAGCTTTTAATGGTTGAAGTTATAGTACTATTTCGGAAATCACCACATTTCCTCATCAGACTTCTTTATGATTATTAAATTAAATTAATTTTTAATTTAATTTTTCATAACCACTTCTCTCAGGCTTTGAACATGGGAGCTCGGAGTTGCAGAGCCAATACGCTACCTATTGTGCTACGCTAGCCGAGTTGGCTGTTGTGTTTATTTCAGATTCCTTAAACAAACCAACTACAAACAAAAATTAATTTAATTTAATAATCATAAAGAAGTCTGATGAGGAAATGTGGTGATTTCCGAAATAGTACAATAACTTCAACCATTAAAAGCTGTTGTTGTTTTTTCACAAAAAATCTTCCATAAACTGGCCTTGAGCTCAATAAAAATTCTAAAATATTTAACAAAATTTTTAAAAGTTCATGTTTCTTAAAATTATATCTTTATATATAAAAATTAATTGCTGTTCGTAAGTCTCGCTAAAACTCGAGAATAGCTGGACCAACGGCTATTTCCCTGTCAAAAATTTAGTTTATCAGAAAGCTTAAACAGACTGTATCATAACTGTGTGTGTCTGTCCATATCAAATGGAAACCTTATAAATAAACAGTATTTCAGGAAAACTCAGTAAGTAAGCAACATCATGTGTAATTAATCGCAAATAATAATAAAACTTCATTCATACCGAGCATTTTTTTTTATTAACTACGGATTCCTTTTGTTTGTTTTAAGTTTATTTTATACAAAAGTGTAGGTCTTTTATTTATCGATTCAGGCAGTACGAAGTCTGCGGGGTCAGTTAGTGTAATAAATATAAGTATAAAAAAATAAAGTTCACAAAAAAATCATTTTCAGTCAAGGCACATTAACCAGGTAGCAGCAGCAGAGAGAAAATCACAATGCCACGTATTTTGTTGTTGCTCGAAAACCTCCGGTATGTCATACACAAAACGAATTGAAAACTATTTTCCAGCTGAGAAAAATCACGTCGTGGAGAAAATACGTGAAAAAGTGCAATTAAATAGAAGTGTAGTGAAATAATAAAGTGTCCATACAACGCAGCAGCGTAAAATGCATATTGACAAATTTAATTTGTAATTTTGGCCAACAAATCTACATTAGCAGAGCACGCGTACAAAATGTAAACAGAAAAAGTAAACACAGTTTGACAGTTCGAGGGCCAAATAACATTAAACCAGCTGCTCTGTTGCTGTTACCTGGTTAATGTGCCTTGCTTTCAGTTAATATTTGGTTTTGACTTAAGATAATTATCTTATAATTTATAAACTAAATAACAATAAATTTTCCGTCAACAAATTTAAATTTTTTTATAAAATCGTATCAAATTATTTGATGGCTCAAATATTTCAACGTTTTCGCACATCTCTTTTACAAACATTTGGTTACTTACAGATTTGGTGCCAATGAGCACATATATTCACATAAATTTTTAAATAGGAATTCATCTAGGATGTTCTTTTCCTTTGATAAATTTATCCACCCTTTTAAAATGTCTTGTTCAAAAATTTGATTTATTTTAATATTATCATATACTATTAAATTTCTCCATTCATTGTTCATAACTTCTGGTGTTGATTTATGAAAAGGAAAAGCTTCAAGAAGTTGTGTTATAGTCGGCATTTTGCCCTTTTGTATTATTTTAGGATTAAAGTATTCTAAAAGTTTTATTTTGTTGTCTGAAAAATCAAATCTCTTTTTAATTTGATTGCAAAGTGTAATGTAATAGTTTATTAAATCTTTTCTAATTAAATCAGAATCAATTTCTCCAGTTTCTAAAACGTCGGTACAATCTAAACCAAAAAACATTTCAGATTCAACTAAATGGAGGTCTTTATTTTTGTAATCGGTTGTAAAAGATATTTGATCTCTTTTTACAAAATTCTGTAAAATGTCTTTGAAAAAAGTTTCCATTTGTGCATATAATAAATGAATCAATGTACCTTTAGCCTGGTGTTTTTTATTTACAATGTTAATCTTTTTTAAGATGTATCTTAAAAACAAAAAGTAAGCTTTATTTGTGGAGTTCAATTGTTCCAAAATAGATGTTGCACTAGATTCACGTAATTCTTCGAAAGAGAAGAGTAAAAAGAAATGTTGTAGGGGTTGCCATTGCTCCAATACGCGATCGACAACGGCTTCCAAAGAAAGCCAGCGTGTAGCACTAAGGCCAAGAATTTTATGAGGCAAAGTACCAAAATGTTCTTCTTCTTCTTCTTTTTCATTGGCTCGATAACCGCCTATGCGATTTTGGCCGAGCTTAGCACAGCACGCCAGTTATTTCTCTCTTTCGCTAACTGGCGCCAGTTGGAAATACCAAGCGTACCCAAGTCCTTTACCGCCTGGTCTTTCCAACGCAGAGGAGGCCTCTCTTTTCCTCTGCTACCACCGGCGGGTACCGCGTCGAATACTTTCAGAGCTGGGGCGCTTTCATCCATTCGAACGACATGACCAAGCCAGCGAAGCCGCTGAATCTTAATTCGCTGCACTATATCTATGTCGTTATAAAGCTCGTACAGCTCATCGTTCCATCTTCTCCGGTATTCGCCATCGCAAAGGCGTAAAGGCCCATAAATCTTTCGGAGAATCTTTCTCTCGAACACTCCCAGAGCCTTCTCATCAGATATCTTCATCGTCCATGCTTCTGCGCCATACATCAGGACGGGCATAATGAGAGACTTATAGAGCGTAATTTTTGTCCGTCGAGAGAGGACTTTACTGCTCAGTTGCCTACTCAGTCCGAAGTAGCACTTGTTGGCAAGAGTGATCCTCCTTTGGATTTCGAGGCTGACATTATTATTGATGTTAATGCTGGTTCCTAAGTAAACGAAGTCTTCTACTTTTTCAAAGTTATAACTGTCAACAGTGATGTTTGATCCCAGTCGTGAATGTGCCGACTGTTTATTTGATGAATGGAGGTACTTCGTCTTGCACTCGTTCACCTCCAGACCCATTCGCTTTGCTTCTCTATCCAGTTTGGAGAAGGCAGAACTAACTGCGCGGTTGTTAAGGCCGATGATGTCAATGTCATCGGCGTACGCCAGCAGCTGCACACTCTTATAAAAGATAGTGCCTGACCGATTTAGTTCTGCGGCTCGAATTATCTTCTCCAGCATAAGGTTAAAAAAGTCACACGACAAAGAGTCACCCTGTCTGAAACCTCGTTTGGTATCAAACGGCTCGGAGAGGTCCTTCCCAATCCTGACGGAGCTGGTGGTGTTGCTCAACGTCATTTTACATAGCCGTATAAGTTTTGCGGGGATACCAAATTCAGACATTGCGGCATAAAGGCAACTTCTTTTTGTGCTGTCGAAAGCGGCTTTGAAGTCGACAAAAAGGTGGTGCGTGTCGATTCTTCTTTCTTGGGTCTTTTCCAAGATCTGGCGCACTGTAAATATCTGGTCGATAGTAGATTTACCAGGTCTAAAGCCACACTGATAAGGTCCAATCAGTTCATTGACGGTGGGCTTTAGTCTCTCACACAATACGCTCGACAGAACCTTATATGCAATGTTAAGAAGGCTGATACCACGATAGTGGGCGCGTATTGCAGTATCACCCTTCTTATGGATTGGGCAAAGTACACTTAGATTCCAATCAGTAGGCATGCATTCGTCCGACCATACTCTACATATAAGCTGGTGCATGCGCTTTACCAACTCTTCTCCACCGTATTTGAATAACTCAGCTGGCAGCCCGTCAACTCCGGGCGCTTTGTTGTTCTTGAGCCGTGCTATTGCTATACGGATTTCATCGCAGTCGGGTAACGGAACATGAATTCCGTCGTCATTGATTGGGGTTTCGGGATCATCATCTTCTCCAAGGTGGTCTCTGTCACTACCACTAAGTAGTGTGGAGAAGTGCTCCCTCCATAAACTAAGTATATTCTGAACGTCAGTTACCAGGTCGCCGTTGTCGTTCTTACAGGAATTCGCCCCGTTAGCCGTCGTACTTTCTGAAAGAATTTTCGGGCGCTTTTCCTGTCGGCCAACATTTCAAGCTCTTCGCACTCACGCATTTCGGCCTTTCTCTTCTTCTCTCGAAAAATGCGTCTCGCTTCCTTTTTCAACTCACGATATCTCTCCCGCAAGGCTCGCGTTGCGCCCGATCGCAACGTGGCCCTGTAGGCAGCATCTTTCCGTTCCGTGGCAACGCGACATTCCTCATCGTACCAGTCATTTTTCCGGGCTTGCTGGAAACCAATAGATTGTTCAGCGGCGGTACGTAAAGAGCAAGAGATGTGGTTCCATTGCTCTGAAATATCGCTGTGTTGATTAGAGCTCTCAGAGAGCAGGAGTGCGAGTCGAGTAGCAAAGTGCGTGGCTGTCTGTTGTGATTGCAACTTTCCGACGTCGAGCTTTCCTTGTGTGCCTTTTCGCACGCTTTTTGACGCACAGAGGCGCGTGCGTATCTTGGCTGCGACAAGATAATGGTCCGAGTCGATGTTGGCTCCTCGGATCGTGCGCACATCTAGGACACTGGAAGCGTGCCTTCCGTCTATCACAACATGGTCAATTTGGTTTCGTGTCTTACCATCTGGAGACAGCCACGTAGCCTGATGTATCCTCCTATGCTGGAACCTGGTACTACAAACTACCATGTTTCGGGCCCCGGCGAAGTCGATCAGTCTCAATCCGTTATCAGACGTTTCTTCGTGGAGACTGAATTTTCCGACTGTGGAACCAAAGATGCCCTCCTTACCCACCTTGGCATTAAAATCGCCTAGCACGATTTTTATATCGTGTTGGGGGCAGCGTTCGAACGTGTGCTCCAGGAGTTCGTAGAAGCAATCTTTGGTCCCATCGTCCTTCTCTTCCGTCGGGGCATGGGCGCAAATCAGGGAGATGTTGAAGAATCTCGCCTTTATGCGGATTGTGGCGAGACGTTCGTCCACCGGAGTGAACGACAGTACTTTACGGCGAAGTCTCTCTCCCACCACAAATCCGACACCAAATTTGCGCTCCTTTACATGGCAGCTGTAGTATACGTCGCAAGGGCCTACCGTTTTCCTCCCTTGCCCCGTCCATCGCATTTCTTGGATGGCGGTGATATCAGCCTTCGCTCTACCGAGGACATCTACCAGCCGGGCAGAGGCACCTTCCCAATTAAGGGTTCGGACATTCCAGGTGCATGCCCTCAAATCATGGTCCTTAAAACGTTTGCCGTGGTCGTCATCTAAAAAGGGGGGTCCTGTCCGAGGCTTTGCTTTGCTTTTCATTGGAATTTGTTTTTTACGTGGCGGGTTCCAAGCCCTGCGCACAACCCATTGCTGGGGGTTGAAATTTTAAATTCGTTTATATAGCGAGCCGCTTGCTCCAAGACAGACGCCCGCTTGCAGCCGCACCTCCTGGTGAACAGACGCTGCGGACTTTAGTGGACCCTTAAACCGAATATGTCGGAGTGGCTCCACTAAAGCTCCCTCTTTATTAGCCGTGACCCATGGCTCCACACGGATTGGTTACCATATCTCGCACATGGGTTGCTCTCGTTGCCCAGGATGCACGAACGTGGACGTAAGAGTAGGGATTGATTACAGCCGCGCAACTGTATCTGCATACCCAGAAGCACCACTGTACCCCATTGCACCCCACCAAAATGTTCTTGGAATTCTCTAAATCCTTTTTGCCGCTTGGCGCTAGTAGAAAAAAAAACAATATATATCCTTAACCAATTTTTCTAGTTGCGGTGGTAAGCATCTGGAAGCATATGAAGAGCACAAGTTTAATGAATGGCAAGTGCATCCTAAATAAAACATATTCTTATTATTTTCTTTAAATTTTTGCCTAACGCTTTGGTTTTTGCCTTGCATTACAGATGCATTATCTGTTGAGAGCCCTATCGCGTTTTGTAATGGTATATCAAAAGACTTGACGTAGTTAGTCAACGATTCATATAATGAATTAGCAGTACCATCTTCAGGTTCGATAAGGCCAAAAAAACGATCGGCAACACTAGTTTCTCCTTCTGGAACAAAGCGAACAATAATTGTTAGACATTTTGTCATAGACAAATCTGTCCCTTCGTCTATAATCAACGAAAAATGACTAAGACGAAGTTCTTCAACGATAAGATTCAATGCATACGGTCCCAAAATGGTGTTGACAATTTCCTTTGTTTTTGTTGAGCCACATTTAACTCGTTTATCAATAGGAGCAAACTCATTCAAAAGCTGGGGCATTGAGTCCATAATGGAAAATGGCAGTGAGTGTTGGACACAATATGTCACCAGTTTTAACTCTTTGCGAATTTTATCTACTTCAGCAGCAGGCAGCTTTTGTAGACAGTCGAGCAAACTTATCTGTGTGCAAGGATTTTCAGACAAATTTGTTTCAGTCTTTGTATGATTATTCGAATTCGCATGGCGGTCCAAATTAAAAATGTTGTTATATAAAGACTTGTTGCACAACTTACAGTATGCTCTGCCATTTACTTGTGTCAGCCACACTTTTGTAAGCTCCCAATCCTTCTTGTACTTTTGGTCGTACTTTTTGTTTATTCTTCGTGGAGTTGCGTTTTCTTCTTCCTCGGAAGAAATATCTTCCACTTCAGACCTACCAGAGGTAGCTGTGCGTTTTCTAAGAATTCAGTAATTTATATACATAAGTATGTATAATATCTTAATTTATATGTAACAAACCTTATTACAAACTTATCCATAGTGTTCAAACTTAATAATATAGTTTATATTACACTTCTTTATATATATTAGTCATAAATATGACTATTAACCCATTTTATAGTGTTTCCAACAAAATTTAATGAATTGCTGTCAAAACGGTGGTGAAGTGAAATAGTAGAGGTGTGCCATCGATAATGCCATCGATAGTATCGATAGTTAAAATTTTTGTTTACTATCAGTATTCATTGATAGTGTTTTTAATACCATCAAAAATATCGAGAGTTTAGCAGGACTATCCACTATCCACTATATCCAATTATTGTGAGATTAAGTTGAAAACTTAATTTCGTTTCGACTTAATTTAAAATATGAATACGAGAATTAATTTTTAAGCAAATTTTATTAATTCTGCTTGTAGTTTTGAAAAATAAATGTATGCATATGTAACACCTGTTATTTAATTTAAATTTGACCTCGAGCTGACAAAAATATATAAATAAACAATGGAAAGGTCGCCAACATTTAAAAAAAAATTAATTTAAAAATGCTGCATGGTTTGTTTAGTTTTGTTATCAACATTATATGTAACATTGAAGCTTATTCCATAAAAAATAGGACATGGAATGAAGGCCTTCAAAGAAAAATTAAATCCTTCAACTAAAACTGTAGCAACAGCACTCCCATCGGCAACTATAAATTCGATAGTACTATCGACAGCACCTTCGATAGCTTCGTTTTTTTATTGACTACTGTGAGTATTGATATTTTTTTTTGAAAACAGTCGATGGTGAGACTATCGATAGTTTGACACCTCTACCAAACACATGTTTTAAACAAGGAAAAATAATGACCGCTGTCATATTCACTTACGTTCCATTCACAAAGTTGCCAAGTAACGTGAATTAAAAAAATAAAATATAGGTAAATAAGCTAGATTGAAAGCAGTTTAGAGAAAGAGGTAGATTTTTAGCTTAAGGAGGTAGGAGTAATAGAAATGGAATTTTCCGAAAATAGTGCTAGATTTAGCACAATAGTGCTAAAGTGGGAACACTGGTTGAAGCTGCGTTAAAAGAGTTGAAATCAGTGCGGTTTTACTTTGAAGGTGAATAAAAGAAAAACAAATGTCGATTCCGATGAAGAAATGTTGTTTTTGTCTTCAACTTCTTTATATAGTTTATTCAAAAGTACACAGGATGCCCGCAAATTTTCTGCAAACCCAATTATTGAGGAATGGCAGATTTTTGACGAGTTTTATAATTTGTAAAGTTTTCGGAGTATATCTATGCAAATGAATACTGAAACCTTTGATTATGTTTTATTTAAAATTGAAGAAAAGTTTGAAAAAAATGGTACTGGCAAACTTATTTTGCATGACGAGCAATTTATTGTAAATTTTCACTCTCGTACAACATGCTGGAGTATTACAAAAAACATGAACATTATAATTTTTTTTTAACTTAATAAAGCAAATTAATATTTTTCAATTCTGGTGGTTTGATATGTTTTGGTTCCATATAGCAGGCCTTGCAAAAATTTCAATTATTAGCTTATCCGTGTTCATGTTGATCAAAGCGACTAGAGCGAAGAAAATGTGAACAACGATTTTCAATGCTCTTATCGTTAGTCTTTGTTCTCTGCTACGTTCCAACATGAAACATATACGCGGCTCTCATCGCTGCTCCAACATAAACACACACACGGGGTTCCCTTTAACAATTTTATGTGCTATTATCTCTGCTTTTATCTTCGCTCTTATCGCAGTTCCAACATATACGCACCCTAACTTAGAGGTATGTTCGTTGTACAGCCACTCTGTAAAAACTTATCAATTTAGAATATTGTACGAAGTTAGAATAACAGAATCGTGACCCTTGTTAAAAGCAGCGAGATCGGCTCTTGTCCGTAGGTCTCCTCTCCGATTTTCCAGAGTGATGCCAGCGGCGTTGGACAGGTTGAGTCTCGCTATCAAAAAGGCTTATCCCTACTATTTTTCAATATCAACCCCTTACGGCCGTCAAAACCAGTTCGATAAGAAACCTTCATTTTTCAAGACTTAAAGTCTGTTCGCAAAGTGGCGCATAAAATTAAGCCAGTTTGCGTAACCTTCTGGAAATAGTGTAACTGAGGCTCAAATGCTCGCCATCGATTTACCATAAGTAGCTCTGCTTCATTTCGAATATAATTAAGCGTGGTCACTCAACATGTCGCCCCTCGATCAGCACGGCACACTGGATTGAACAGGCACAATTTCGGGATAGCAAAACTTTGATATCCTCTCTCACATATTCCTGGTTGTCAACATTAAGATTTCTCTTTAAGTGATTAAAGAGATGCAACTGATGAATGTAGCCGCTGTATTCTGCTAGACTGGCTGCTTCCCCGTGATTCGCGCGCAGATCTTCTAAACCTTTTCAGTTGGATTGAAGAGGGTTACAGTAGTTGCGACGACCGGGAAGGCCAACTCAACCATCTGTTGGTATGGGTAGAGCACTGAAAATTTTAAGATAAATTCCGTGTACCTCGTTAAGTTAATTTTGTTGAAGTTTACGTATGTAGGTGCAGCTGTCTACAGAAGCTAATTTAGCGGAGCTTATCGGGTTATTTTCTCTTGAACCATTTGGTTCATGAACGGTATGGGCACTCAAGCCTCTAAAATTTTTGAATTCTTGAACAAACAACGGTACTTTTAAATGAAGAGGCTGAATTGTACACGCTTTAAAAGCTCCAAATGACACACTATCATAAAACAGTTTTGTTCTCTTCGTTTTTCATGTCTACATGCATCTCCGCAATTTACTACCAAACACCACTTTAAGTACTAATTTAGCAGCAGTTTACTACCAAATATACGCCATTATTGTGCACTATATTTTACTTAGCTGGTAGATATTAATGTCCATGCGCTTTCTATGCTTTTAAACGTTGCCGTTTCTTTATTGCAGTGTGCATTCTTTTCGCTGTGCCTTCTTCTTACACTTTTCATTTTCTTATTCGCTGTCAAACATATAAACAAAGATTGGTACATACCTATTTGCACATATATTTTATTGTCTTCTTCGTTAATCTTAACACTAAGGATTTATTTCTATTTTATAATTATCCTGGTGGATTTGATGCGTCACAAAAGCAAGATTACAAATACAAAACGCAAAGCAAGACAAAAAAATGGCAGTAAAAGTATTTAGTAGCAGTTTTTTGACGTATAAAATGAATTGCGCAATCCCCAAGCTGCACAGTCAACTACTCGTATATGTTTTTGTAAATTTGTATGTTTGTTTGTATGTGTGTACATTGCCAGAGCAGTAAATCCCAACATCACTTCATCAGCGCTCAGCCGCTTTCACGTTGCAATTTTATTGTCTTTTTGTGGGTTTCGTTATTTCGATTGTTTGCCTGATTCTACGTTTGGCTGCTTAGTCTCTTACTTCTCCCTCTCTCCCCCCTTCACTGCTACTTACAACTAACTTCAACTCTAACTCCCGCCGCTCCTTGGCTTCTATTGTTTTTTGCTGCTTTTTGGCGTCTACCACACTATACAACTTAAGCGGCTTTAATTTGCCAACAGGGATTTTTAATTATTTCACTTTGTGTATTTGATTTTCTACTAACACCGCCCCGCGCCAATAATCGCTAACTCACTGCCTGACTGTTTGGGCGTCTGGCCTCTAAATATTTTTGGATATTGTGGTGGTCGTCGTCGTAAACGAGTGGGCGTCCGTCCATTCACAATTGTTGTTAGCACTGGGCGTGAAATTTTGGTAGTGTACGTGCCAGGGTTGCTCTGATTTGGTTAACGTACTTTTGTGGCTTTGTTGTTGGCAGTTGCTTGATTAGAGCCAAGAAACTCGAAGCGTCAAGAGGATTTAATATTACTACGTGTCCACTAAGTAGTAGTAGCAAGTGAATGGTTTTAGTTTGTGACAATTGATTTTTACTTGATTGTGATTTTTGAGCCGCATGAGATTTATTTGCAGTTCGAGATGTGGCCGATTTAATTTTGCAGTTATTTTGATTCATGTAGATAAAATAATTTTCTTTATGTTTTGTTCGAGCTGGAGAGAAGAATAAATATGCGATTGCGTTAAAAAAATATTTAATGATAAGTTTGGGCTATTACCAAACTTTACCTTTATTAATCTTAAATTAAAAGGACTAAAAGTTTTATACTCAACATTTTTATATATTTTGTTTAAAAAATTTAAAGTTTTGAGAAAACACATTTGGGAGTTCTTTGAAAGAACGAAATTTATCTTTATAAAAAAATTACTTAAGCAAAATAAAAGCAACCAAATTGTCAAAATATATGTATAAGGTAATCTTATGAATTTGAAACGGAAAGTTCTGTATTTGAAAAACTTAAAACCACTACTCAAATTTATAAGTATTAATTTATTATAAATTTAAGACTGTTAACTTTTCTGAACACGAGAACTTAAGTGCCAAATTTGTCATATTTTTCATAAATCTCGAACGTATTTTTTTTTTTAATTTAACATATTTTGCAATTGTCACTGTTTTAATAACAGCTTACAAATATGTACATTTTGTGAGTTTCCATAACTTTTGATGACAAACAATATTTTTATTTTTTTTTCAAATGAATTTGCAAATGTCAAATATTTGAAATATTTCTTAAAGCTCGCACATATTTGGAAGTTTTATTAAAAGAATAGCGAAGTTTCACATAGCTTTAAAACATTTTAGTATTGTTAGATACGTTTCAGACGACCACCCAAAAAAAAAAAGGAATCTATTAAGGGAAGAATCTCAAATAAGCTACATTAACCCAAACAATTTTGGGATGGAAAGAGAATAGGAGAACTATATTTGACTAGTGCGTACAAAAGTTAGTTAATAATCAGTACTCAAACGTTCGTGGTGTTTTGTAGTGAAGGGACTAGGAAAAACGTTTTTATAACTTGTTTATAATATCCTTACAATTATCGAACTGCCATATTTTTTCACAATAGCACCCTGAAATTGGAAATGAAAAAGATAAGTAATAAGTAGCCAGATGCCTCATAATACAGCGAAAGCTTTCATATGCACTTGGTAAGCTTTCGCTTGCAGGTCTTAAGCGCTGAATGAATCTAAGCATTCTCTGCTTCATATAGCCATCAGAATGAGCATAATTTCATTGAAAACATTAAGTTTAATATTTAAGTTTAGTATTTAAGTTAAACTCTAAATAATTATTTATTTTGAATACCCCACTAAAATGGGTGCCCAAAAATTCCGCTTTAGCCAAATTTCCACAAAGTTTCTGCCAATGAAATTTAATTTTCCCATTTTCTAAATTACATAAAAAAGCACTCAAAAGAATCACTGAAACTTCAAAATCACCAACTTCCCATAGCCACTTAAGTCACATAAGAATTTGGTTAAATGCGCTTTGAGTATTTTTTTTTTGCATCTACTAGCTGCCATGCTTTTTGTGCACAAACGCTAACGCTGACTTTGCACTGATAAGACACAAATTAAATTAATTGCATACTTTCTTTTTGGCGTGGGCTTCAGCATACATATTTTGACGGCAACGGAGGGAAGAAGCGAACAATAGAAGAGCGCTGGTCTGTATTAGAAGCAGCAGTAATGCTCAAGACGAATGCATTTGTGGTGAATGCATATAGAGCAGGCAAAAAAAGAAAAATAAAGAGAAAGAGAACTGCTGGCGGAATGAAAACGAAAAGAAAAGAAACATGTATTCGTGGTTTTTGTGCGAGTATTCGCTTAAATCTAATTATTTTAATTATACCTTTGTGCGCAAAACCGCAAAGAACACCGCCAGGAGCAAAAGCAAGAGTATTTATATGTGCATGCATATGTGAGTATACTATATGTCTATACATACATATATACACAAGGGAATTAAAATGGAAAGAATTGAATTATTTTAAAAATAAAAAAATGAAGGTTTTCCATTTTTAGCTGCAATTTTTTTTATTAAACTATATTAAATAAATTTAAATAAAACAACTAATTTTTAATCAACAATTAAACCACCCTTCGCCTGTTTTTTCTCTATCTCTCTCTGCTGCTCCTCACCTACTGACACTTACTATCTGCATGTATGTATGTTGGGCGAGCGAACAGTAAAGAAAAACTTTGCCATTCCTGTAACTTTTTAATTTTCTGCGCCACTTGCGCTACAAAATGCGTTCAAGCGCTGAAAACTAAAAACAAAAAAACTCGCATTCACAAATTAAATAAGTAGAATGCATTGGACGCCTGGGAAAAATGAGATACATTCCGGCCGAACTCGTGAGCAGCATGCAAGGCTTGTTCAAATTACACGTTTGATATGCGCGAAATTGTAATATCCGCCACATTGCACAAGCTGCCGGTGCATTGGCGCCTAAAAGTATGCTGTTGTGCGCACTCAAGCGTGCAATGCATTCCAAAAGGTTAATAGCATCAGGTCGAAGAAGAGATGGGCTGAAAGCATATGAAAGCAGTTTCGAAGAAATTAACTTTAAATGGTAGCTTCCTCTAATATTAAAACAGGTTAAACAATAATCAGTTCCCAAAAGTATTTAATTGTTTAATTATGTTGGAGGGAGAGTAAAGCTTTCACCACTTACTTTTATTCTAAGAATATATTCAGAACTTTCGATAAACGATGATGCAGATTAATTCATGATTTTTTATGAAGCCTCAAATTGTTTTTACTTCTTGCGGAGCTTTGACGGACTGAACGAATTTTCAAATATTGTTAAAAGAAAAGAATAGAAACTACGAATTAGTAAGTTTTTCCGATATGAATGAAAGCTTTTTCTAATACCAAAAAAGTTTTCACTAGCCTAAACACTTATTAAGTAAATGAATGTAGTGATATTCTGAGATATTGTAAGTTAAAAGTTATTAAAATGTTACGTTATACCAGATTTTCAAAACGTCCTTAAGAGCTTTCATCGCTCGTTCCACTAAACTTTCGCTTTTAATTAACTGTTCAGAGCGTTCGATGATGGGTTATGCCAATTATTTTTTTTTTGTCAATAAACATTAAGGAAGCAGAGCAACTTTTCACTGTTTTATTAGGAAGCTTTAAACGTGCTTGATTTCTACCAAACCTTTTAACGATTTAGACTTCTTTCGATTGTTATTAAGACAAATTCATGAAAAGGAAGTTACTATCCGAAAAGAGAACATTGTATACAAAATACATTTTTTCCATCTGGCCGGTTAAAAACTTCGGACAATATTCTTTAATTGCCATTTTAAGTGCACCGATTTATTTTAAGCTTCATTAAGTTTAATGCGAAATGACTGCTGTCATTAGGTGTGACATTTTCGTCTTCGATTTTCATTACAGGATACGCTGTAATGAATTTACAAAAAGGGTCGAACGCCTGCGAGTATGCCCCGATAACAATGTATGTCCGTTTCGTTCATATTCAACAATCTTTTGCATACTTTTCGGAGCAATTGCTTCTTACGTTTTTTTGAAATATTCTTTTTTGTCGCAACCTAAAATTCCTAACTTAATTCGATACTCTGCTACTTTTTTTTTGAATCTCTCGAGTGCATTTTTCCTTTTTTTGCGTACGTGCATTTAGTTTAATGTTTCAATTTCAATCCGCTCGCACTTCCACAACCTTAATTTTGCTCCGCCACTTTGAACTTTTCCCTCTACACAATTTTTATGCGTAAAACACAGTTGCAAAAGCCACTCAAGCATCTCAAATTATTCGCAGCTGGTGACAGTTTGCGCACCAAAATTGAAATTGATTTCCGTTTCAAATTGCGCTTTTCCCCTGAAGCGCAATGCTTTTTTTGCGGAATTTTTTTCTGTTAGAAGTGAAACTTTTTTTTTATAATTTTTTACAATGACATAAAAGCTCACATTCTCATTACAGAAATTAATCGAAATACATAATTGCAACATCTTGCTGGACAACAAAAAGGGTTAGTATTAATTTGAAGTTTTGTATTTTGCAGTTAAGCAAAGTCACAGTTGGCCTTTAAGAAATTTGTTCGTTAACAAACTTAATGCCAAAAATTATTTGCAATATCATGCGTAATAAAGTCGGTTAAAGGCGTACTTTTAGTATGTCCAAGTTGAAAGCAACTTAAAAATTGTAGAAGAGTTTCAAAGTGATCATATCAATTAGTTTTAAATTTTGTGGTCTGTTGTTTACTATTTTTTTTTAACAAATTTGAATGGATGCAAAAACATATTTCCCTAAATAATAGGGTTTTTTTTATCAAGAATGTAATGTTAACAAGTTTTTTCGAGCTTTCACATGTAGTTATGCAGCTTTCACCAAATTTTGCACACTTTCGACCCAAAATGTGCTATATACATATATAAATATCTTACGTTTATACAGTGTTTTCTTTTAAAAGCATTACTGTGGCCAAGGAAGCTTGACATAACATTGCTGAAGCTTTCAGAGCTTAAGTATGACAAAACAAGCTCCCCAGTATTTCTTTTCAAGTTTCAATAAAATTTTGGTCTTACTGTGAGAACATTTAAATAATCTTAAAAGCTAGCTTAACTTCTTATTTATAACAAAAAATTTTAGCTATCTGGACCAATCTCTTGTCCCTATTATAAATCTTGATCTTACTAATATTTAAAATTTGTGCTACATCGAAAAAGGTTTTCCAATGGCAACATCACTTAAAGCTCCTTAGGTAGCCTAGCTTGATTCTAACTCAGCGTCCACGAAATTCATAATGTGACCCTTTTTCAGCAATATCTTTTTACGGTTTTCCACCTAAGTAAATGCTAATCAATAAAACATTCATTATTATGAGCACACTTATTTTAACGTGACTGTTGTCACACAACCACGCTGACACACTTACGCACTTCATATAACACCAGCTGCAGCGTCTGAGATATACTTTGAGGCGTTTACCAGTCAAGTTTTGGACTGTCGGGCGACGCAACCCATTTTTACGGCACAATTAACTTATTTAATAATCGAAATTATTGCCGTATTTTATACGCCACTAAAACTAGCCAACACAGCAAAATATGCAAAACCAAAAAAAGAAAAACGACGAAAGCTAAAAGCCTACCAGTGAATGGGGAAAGAAATGTATAGCAAAAAAAAATTGCATAACGCAGAGCGAGAAAAACGCCCAGGAACAAAGCCAACAAGCAAAATGAATCGTAAATTAGGCAGAAAAAATTTGGTAAAGCAAACGAAAGAATGTAAGGCAAGCAGTTGCAAATGAAAAAATGAACAAAGCGCTTGGTTCAGGGTCAGACTTTTATTAATATTATTTGTTGGACACCTTAATCGAAATTAACGAATTTCACCCTTGCTCTTTAACTCTTTTTTTTTTTTGTATACAGTTTTGCCTTTCTTAGCAGGGACCCTTCGACGGTTCGACACGCTGTTAGTTATTTCGTTTTCTTTATTAGCGTTTTTGTTAAACTCAGCTGTTGCTGCATTCGTTTGACTCGCCTCCCTTCACCCCAACTCCGCCTTCTGATGACCAATTACAAAATTTGAATTGCTTACCAACGTTTTCCAAACAGCTAAGCAGTTGCTCAAAATTAGCCAAAGCGACTGAGGTGCTAAGGCGTATTGCGGGGAATGAATCGAAAATGGTCGATTGCTGGATCAGAGGTTTGGGAAATTTTAATTGTTCCTACGCAATTTATCGTGAAAACGATAAAAAGGATTTTACGAGTCCGATTCTAATGAAAATGTGTGGGTTAAGGAGAATGCAAGGAAAGAAAGTAAAAGCTAAAATTAAAGTAAGAAAAACGAATAAAGAGGTATCAGTGAGATGGGAAGTGAGTAGCAAATAATTGTAAATTCAGCTCTTTCGTCTTCTTTGACCTGTTGTTGGCCATTTGTGATTTGTGCGTGGCGGGGAAAGCTTACGTTAATAATGAGTTGAATTGTTTCACGTTAGCTTTATAATTCACACAGATTTCGAGTAGCCATCGAAACAGGCAGGGCATTTATTATTTATTCGGAAAGTGAAATTGGCCAACTGATTGTTGCTAATGAATTGTTAAAATTTTTAATGGGACTACAGAATGAAGTCAGCCATACGGTTTTGCTGAGCGAAGGAATGTGTTAAGCTTACTAACAGAAATGCAATGATGTAAAGCGAGCTAAAGGCATGAACTTTAGACAATCTGTGAGCAGTTTTTCTATATTTTGTTGTATAAACCCCGATTGGGGCCACCATTTACCTTTAAATGCAAATTAAAAATCCTAAGACGTACTGGTATATAACTTTGCTCAACAGAAATACTTTGTACCATGTAAACTTTTGGAAAATTAGCAAATTTGCTAAGTTCTTTATTTGTGGGAAAGTGTTTTTTAAATGAAAATTTTGTAGTTTTTTTTTTGCATACGAGCTTAGCTAATTAAAATATTGCTTTTAAAATAAATGAATAAAATTCTTACCTCTTTCGAATAAGGTAATACCATTCACATAGAAACTTGTGTTTGAGTAAATTAAGAATCCGCTTTTGCCTGCATGCCATATGTATAACTTCCAAAACAGTCAAACAATTCCGTAAGTATTATTTATTGCAAAACCAATTTTCGAACAGTTCGATAGTCCGATTTGAAGCGGAAATAATTGTAATCTGTACGATGCATCCTATAACCCATTATCATTTCATTTCATTATCGTTTACAGAAATCTTTTGCTGTTTGACTAAAGCATTCTCTCACTTTCATAATATAAAAAACAAAATTTTCAAAATACTTTGCATTACCGAATCAAGGCCCAATCATGAACTGCATTAATTTAGCCTCTGCTTTTTCTATGTATATTATTTAGCGGCAGCACGAAGTAATAAGTGCCGCTTGCTTGCCTTATTTGTTTTAACTACTGAGCCAGAGTGAAGGGTTTGCTCTTTCCATCCACGCACCAATTACTATTTGCAATCCCTTCTTCCGCTCGCTTTACTCATTCTGCTGCGCTCACTCATTTGTCGTCCAGTTGTATTATTATTCTCTATTCATAGCCATTTTTATATGTTGCATAAGTAAATGACATGAAATAGTTTTGGTTGCAGCATTTTAATTGAAAAAGTTTCTTTATTACTTTTCTTGCTTTCTCTGCATTTTAATTGAATTTTTCGAATGTTCAACATTTACTGGCTTGTTGTTGTTGACAATACACTGAAGTTACAATAAATCATAATGTACAATTTATTCTTTTATTATTATTTCTCTTTATTTTATTTTATTTATTTGATGTCCATTAGTTATACAAAATAAGTAGTCAAATTATTATAAATAAATAAAAGAAAAAAGTTAAAAAAATTAATAAATTATTTTCTTAAGTATTTGCTAGCTGTTGGATTTTATATCAGCAAAAAATTAAATAAAAGTCAAAATTTAAAAGTCTTAAAACACCTGTATACTCCCGCTATCACTCTCCACCCACTATTCCCTTGCATGATAGCCACCATTTACAGACAGACACAGACTCACATATATAAATCATATGCCAAGAATAAAAAAATTTGTTGCACAGCATTTAGTCTATTTGTTTGTCTGCCTTCGCGTATCTTAAATATACATAAATATATAAGTACATTTCTATGTACCTCTAGTACCTTTTTGATCCTTTCAGGCTCGGCATTTTGCCAGGCGGTTAACTTGTGCCGCCACAAACATGAATTTCACTGTGCTCTGGTCCTTTGATCTTTCTTTTATTCCAATTTTAGATGTAACCAAATCGGACTTTGACTTTTCCTGTTCAACTATGTTCTGGCGTATGATTTTGGTATTTTTTATTTACTGTTTTTTACCCTTGCGTATGGACAATTTAACTCTGCGATTTCACGAAAGGCTTCACCGCAATTATTCACTTTTAGATGGAAAATTTATTATTGTTGGTTTTCATACTGCTGGAATTTGCGATTTTTGATGTTGTCGAATTGACTGTAAAAAAATGTTCAATTGGGATGTGATTTGGAAATTATTAAACAAATGGATGTAAATATAGAACTTTTGCTTGCTTGTAGTATGACTAAGAGAGTCAGCAGTGTGGAAAGCGAAAATATGCGAACAGTGGTGAGAGTATTAAGAAAAAAGAGAGAGCGCCAGAGCCGCGCTAATTTTTATTAATTTATCAAAAGTCTCAAAGAGTTGAGGAGTCGAAAGTTCAGATTTGCGGATTTTTGGTGTGGTGAATTTAGGAGTGGTTAAAATAAGCATAGTGAATTAGTAGCAAAGCACGGATTTTACAAAGAAGGTGCAAGTTCCGTTCACACTGGAACGAATTCGACATTTGTTGATTCACATTAGAATCGTATACGATGTAATTGGATTTCGGTCTGGTGAAATAATACCTTGCCACTTGTTTAGGTGTGGTGAGTTTAGGAGTGGGTAGTTTAAGTGTGATAAATTTAGGTAAGTTCAGTTCACATATTGGAGAAAGAATTGGCTGTAAAGAAAATAAAATTACCTAATATCACATAATATAAAATATGGATTTAGACGTGGTGAATTGATGTATGGGGAGTTTTTGTACTTTTTGGTGACAAACGAAGTTTCTGTTCCCCTTTTCTGCCATATTCCTTAGCACCATTTCTGTTGACACGATTGTCGTCGCATTCACCACTTTGACTTTCAACATATTCACTGACTGTCATCTCGTTAATGACCTTACCTATTGGCGGCAGCCAACAACATATTGCAAAAAAAGAGATGAAGCAGTCTCTTAAGCCGTGCGTCGCTCTGTTGTAAGTTCATTTCATTTCATTTTTTCATTTATTATTGGAAAATATTAGTACACTAAGATAGTAAGATCTTTTATAGTACAACAAGATAAAATAACCTGTACATTTTTAGAACTTAGTATTATAGAATTTTCACTTAAAGATTAACATTAGGTAAGCTAAACGAATTAAACTAGTAACTACAGAAATAATCAAAAAAATAATTACATAGGTATTTGAAACAAATAATAGTAAAGATAGATATGTAGATGGTCAGTCTGTTTTATTGTAGGTCACTTAAATAATTAATGATGGATTTCTTAAAGTTGCTCTTGCTTAGTTTGTTTCTTACATTAGCAGGAATAGAATTCCAAAAATGGATAGCGCTGACGAAAAACAGTCTCGCCGATGCTAAAGTGTTAAAGTAAGGGACTATAAGATCTGTTACTCGAACTGACTTGGTAAATAATAGCTTTTCGTACAGGTAGTTAGTTAACCAGTGTGACTTGAATTACCAGCCCGCTATAAAAACAACGATCTTAGAGCAAAGAGCGAAAAAAGTAGAGATTTTCCTAGTTACCAACGGCTTTAAGTGCCGATCGGAGATGACGTACATACGTGCATATGTGTACGAATGGCGAAGCAAAAGAAATTTTATGTAATCTGCATTAAGCTCCCAATTTGTTGCTTGGTAACTTGTGTTCTGCGTACAATAATAATAGCAAAAAGTAAGTTAAAGGAAAACTTAAATTAGAAACTTTTCAAACTATGCCGCTGACTATTGCAAAAAGCAACTCCTGATTTCATTTTAAACACAAAAAAAAACTTTTACACGAAAATATGCAACCTAATGAAGCCGCCTTCGATCATCGATAAAAAAAAGTGCTGGAGTTTCACTTTTACCACTTTCTGCTTTGAATGTCTTTATTTCAATACAAAATGTTACGCTAAGTCCCTCGCTCCCTAGCCACACAGCCACTGCCTTTCATTGGTTGCACGATAATGGGGCTAATAATCTTGGCAACCGAAGAGAAAAAACGACACTGCCGCACAAATAGGTTGTTTGTACCCGTTCCAAAATGGCTTTACCGTGCCGTTTGATTTGTCAGCTTCAACAAAATATCTTAGCTGCTATAACCTAAGTAGGAGTATTTTCTTCTGCAATTGCCAAATGCTCCAACTTTTGCTCATAATTTCTGCCATAATCAGACGCAACTATGTATTCGTATAAATGTTACTATCTCTACGACGCCCAATTTCCTTTGTTTCAATGTTGTGCGTTTTTTTTTTGTTTCTTCATCCATTACTTTGACTTCCTGCATTGCTACTTGCTTATGTGGGCCATCATTAAATGTTTTGCCGCAAAAAGTTTTCCTGCCTACTAAGCTGTTTCCTTGTTCATTGCTTGCAGTTTTCTTTGAATATTTTCGCTTTCATTGAACAACTGTAGATTCCTTCTGTTGGCATCCATGCGTGCCCCTTTCTTGCAATGCTACTACTCACTGATGTACCCCCCCCCTCCTCCTCCCCCTCTTTCCCTTCAAAAAGTTGATTATGTTAACAGAAATGCTTAAATATTATTGAAAATATTCGCTAACGTAATGTTTCGAGTTTGGTGTCCTCGCTTGTTTCATCACTTCTGTCTACCTAATGACTTCTCTATCGTTGTTGTTGTTTCGCGTTGTCTAAGCAACTTTTCCCATTTCCCGCTGCTTGCTTCATCATTCGCTCTGTTGAGCCAATATACTTTTATTCGTACATTAATAAATACAACTACTTCGAAGTTGTAATATAATTTGGTACAACGCTGTCACTTGCACTTGTTATTAGCGACAGTGTGGGGAGAATATACGAATTGAGGGAGAGAAACACGTTTATGACGTAATGCAGGCAATCAAGGGCGTACACTAGTTGCAAAAAAAGGGATAGCAAGTGCGACCGAAAAGTTAAAAAGAATTTCAATTGGAAAAGTATTATTTAAATAACGTTTTCTCAGAGGGACTCAACTAACTTCGGTGTTGATTGCCTTACTGTTTTACTTTGATATTTGTGCGGTAAATATATACAAATTTTAATTTAATAAGATATAAGTCGGTGGAGTTTTCGAAGCGAGAGTTTAGACACAGATTTCCTAGTTGTCCGTTACCAAAAGCATAGAACAACCGGAGGTCTGTGCGTCAGTCCACTCAAAATTTCGCGGCAGTGTCTGAAAATATCACGAAGGATCTTCATAGCATCGACCAGACGAGGAGCTCGAATTGGGCATCAATCAGTTGAACAAGCAGTGTTATCTAATCTGAGAAACCGAAAATACTCGAGTAACCTAAGCAGAAACCGCGTCTTCCAGTCTTGCTTTTACAAAAATGCCACGGGCTAAGCGACTAATGCGGATGGTCGAGCACAACAAAATCAGCTCAACGACTCTCATATTGCTCAATTAGATGGATTCGAACTAGAGAACAGGAAGTATAAATGGCGCATGCAGCATGATCGATAACTAAAGAACTGGGGACTTAGTTTCCGGGTTTCCTAATATCTGCTCTCAGTGATTTGCACTGTCGGGCAAAAATATTCGATTAGACCGTCCACAAGTCGCATACTCTTGAAGTCTAACAGTCAAATCGTTCTGGCTTTCCAACGGTTTTAGGCTTTCAGTACGTTATTCAACTTTACTTCGCATAGGCTAAATTGATCTTTAAAATTTTAAAATCCGCAAAAGCTTTGACGGAGTTCAGACGACGGTAGTTTGAGCAAGAACGAAAAACAGTATGGTTATCAGTTTCAATGCTAGGCCATTTTTTTAATTTTAGAGCCAATTTTCTATATAAAAAATTTGCCAATATGAAACAGTCGAAGACAGATTAATTTTAACGAGAAGACTGAAGTAAATATTATCATTAAAGCAGTAGCTTTCCATGCATAGAAAGTAAAATATATTGAACTCTCTATGTGTGTGTATTTAATTTTATATTTAAAGAAGAAAAAACCGAGCAGCAGTAGGTAAACTCCAATACTTGTAATTTTTGTTAATCATCCCCTTTGCTTTCTGCTTTTTATATTTGAATAAATGCTTGCTTAGCGCAAAAGAATTATTGTTAGTTTGAAGAGTTTTTAATTTACGAAGGATTTTCGGGGTTTTTAACCAATTTTTTTAAACATCAACGATCAACTCATTTTTTCGTCCTTCAATCGCCACAGATCTCACCTACCACACTTGAAAACGAAGAACATCGCGTGATAACTTTTATAAAAATTCTCGACATCTTTAAAATTCAAAACCTAAATGCTTGCACTCCTCTCTCATTTGCAACACTGGCTTGGGCCGTTTCTGCCGACGCTATGTTCCTTATTAAATTTACTTGCACTGCTAACCTTTTCTTTTGAGAAGTCTAACCCGTAATGCTATCACTACCAACCATCTCATCATCAGCAGCAAAATTTCATTATTAACAAAATGTTACATACTCGGCTATTCCGTGCAGAAAGCGGGGATTGTGGTGCAAAAAAGGCGGAAACTTTTTCTTGTGAATTTTTTTTTTAAGGTATTTAAGAAAGGACGAACGTGCATACGCAAACCTTTAAGCATATTTCTTGCATATTACGATACGGAAAAGTTTTTTCTTTCCCTCAACTACTTTACTAAAGTTTGCATGCTTTGTAGTTACGAACGAAAAATTTTCCAAGAAACAGTCTGCGACGACGGCAGTCATTATGTGCTGCTTATCGCTGCGAAATTTTGTAGCTGATTCGTGCTGAATTTTTTGTTTTCAGTGTCGGTGCTTTAAGTTATTTTGCCACTTCACTTATACATACATATTTAGGTACTATTTCCACTATTACGCTACTATGTTTTGCGTCACAGAATATGTCATTAACTTTCTGGGATTTTACTTTCCCAACCTTGTTGCTAAATTGCTACATCTAAATTTGGTTCGATGCTTTTTTGATGGTTGCTCGTCGTTGGGTAGGTGGCTTGATAGCACATAGAATTAGTTCAACTCACCCCAACTCAGTTCAATACCAAGTTTTGTTCTGTTTCTTACTCGCGTTGTTCTAATGATGGCGTAATTAAGACGCTATACTTTTTCGTGCGATTGATTTTTGTTTCAAAAATAATTTTACTTGTGTAACTTGTTAACTTGCGTACCATGTTTTATTACAAAATATCTAATTATTACTGATTTTTGTTTGTTTTGTCGTAATTTTTTTTGTTTTTTTTTTGTTTGTTATTCGCTATGCTTTTTGTAAACTTTGCTTATTGGCGTGTGTTATTAATGGGTCAAAGTTATTAAATAATTACAATTTCGATTATAATCAATTTATTTGTAGTACATGTGTCTATTTATGTACTTTCTGTCTATTATGTAACTTTTGTATGACTTGTGAATTTCCCTTTGATTACTTTCGCTTATTGCTTAATTGCGTTTATGTTTACAAAAATTTCGTTTTGTCTAATTTTCTCCTCAACTTTTTTGCTTACTTTTTCTTGTTCGCTATAATTGCAGTGTTTGTTTTACTAATACAGAATTCTCGTTTCATTAACAAAGGCTTAGGCAAATATTTGTTAATAAAAAATTGTTTAAAGGTCCACAAAGAAGTTTGATTGTTGATTGATCCCTGAAAACAAGTGAAAGAAAATCAAATTTCAAAACCCCTTGATAATTGCGCACTAAAAAAAATAAATTAACGCCAGATTTGTTATTGAAAAAAGAATCGCCGCCCCCGGGTGGGCTCGAACCACCAACCTTTCGGTTAACAGCCGAACGCGCTAGCCAATTGCGCCACGGAGGCGTTGCGCGCTTTGTCGGCAAATTAGGGCTGTTTAACGAACAAATGCGATCGATATTAAAAAACATTTATGCGCTACTCTTGCAGTTGTTATTGCTTATCAGTATATGCTAAAGCCAAATTTTTTTCGAATATTTTATGTATTTTTACCTTAGCGATTACAACCACAAACAAAATTCAAATAAAAATTAAAAAGTTCTAAATAAAACTACACATATTTTTCGAAAGCTTTTTAGAATTTGATTTTTTTTTTCATTTATCGCTTATTGCTGCTGGAATTTGAAACTTCCTTTTGTCACAGAAATTTATTTTTATATAGTAAATTAAAATCGAGTAAAATTGGCGGGACGTACATAATTTGGAAAAAACTGCCGCTAAATTTTTTGAAAGCTGCGATGTAAAAGTACCCGCTTTTTATATACATATTTACGAATTAATTCGCGAACATGAGTCACTCTGTGCTCTGGCCTAATAACCAATTAAGTTCAGTTATCTCAAGGAACGTATAATGTACGAAAGCTGCAAGCTTAGCAAGCTTTCTTATTGGCTATGAAACAATCTTGCTTAACAGGTAAAACAAATATGTGTTATAATATTAAAATATTTCATAGAAAACTTTATTCAATTTGCAAGCATTTTAAAATTTCTTGAGCCCACAGAAAGGGATCTTTCCTAACATATTATCTAACAAAAAAAAATATATTCTGCAATATTGCCACCCGTAAATCAATGTTTATATGCAACGAGTTTTTCAAAACTATTTATTTATTTATTTATTTATTTATTACGACTTCGTAGAGTATAGTTTAAAAAAATCACTAAAGAGATATTTTTACATTTCATTAGCAATATGTGCAATATTTGAATACGAAATATTGAAATATTAATATATGTATGCATCTCAAATCAACACAAACTACATCTTTATCTTATATTAAATGATTTTGTGTAATCATATAATCTTTTTTTGAACAAATTATTGTCACAATTTTTAAAGTATTCTGGCAATTCATTTAAGCATTTTAAACCCTTATAAAAAAGACTGTGTTTTTCAGATTTTGTTTTATAATTAGGCAATTTGAAATAATTTCTCCGTCTGCTATTTTTAATACTTAATTTAATACTTGTTCTCAAACAATCGGGCAAATTTTCGTTGTATATAAATTTCATTGTGTAAAAAAATATTTGTTTTTTACGCTAAACCAATTCAAACTGAGTAGCATTTCCCTTATTGGAATATCATAAGTAGGGCAACCCAAAATATGCAAATGCATATCTCTCATATTTCATTTTATCATAACATAATAATACAAACACGAACTAGAAGGAAAGGAAAAGATTGACATACATTTTTGCAATAAATGCTTATTTTTGCATATCATGCAATAAATGCATTTTTTTACGCATATAATTTAATTTTTTTAAATAAAAATGAGCAACCCTGCGTATAAAGCAACAAAAGAACTCATTCACAATCGCCACGATTAAACATATGTTTTCATATGTGTCATTTTACGCGCAAAAACTTTCATTTATTTCATTGGATTTTCGCAATCGTGTATCAAGTGAAAGGCAAATATAAACGTAAGTATCTAGTTGAAACTATCTGCAAATATTTTTTGAGAACGATATGAAAAATGCAATTGTTTTATTTCATAAATTAGAACATGGGTAAAATAAAACAGAAGCTATCATCAAAACTTAGTTTATACCTGCAGCAATACCCAGTTTTCAAAACTGATGGTGGCGTACTTTATTGCAATTTGTGCAACAAATAAGTTTCGGCTGATAAACTTTTTTTTGTGAAACAGCACTTGCAAGGCTTAACCCACAAAGCACTAGAAGGTAAACAAAAACTGAACAATTCGCAAAAGACTTGTGCGATGCGTTTGTTTCAGCGGATATACCATTGTACAAAATAAGGAACGAAAAACTGAATGTGTTTCTGCAGAAATATTCCGAACTTGCTATACCATCTGAAAGCACACTACGCCGAAATATTGATGGTCTCTTCGAGCAGACAATGGATAACATAAGAGCTGAAATCCGAAATAAATACGTTTGGATCACAATTGATGAGACAACGGATAAGGAAGGACGCTGCCTTGGTAACGTGATTATAGGCGTATTCGATAGTGAGGGACCATAAAAAAAAATGTTGTTAAATTCACCACTCTTAGAAAGGGCTGATCATGTCTCAATTGCAAATCTATTTGATAATTCTATAAAGCTTTTAGGAACTGACTTTAACAAAAATAACATTTTGCTATTTTTATCTGATGCACCGCCTTATATGGAAAAAGCGGCTAGCGTCATATCAGTGTTCTACCCAAAAATCATGCACTTGACATGTTTAGCGCATGCACTACATCGAGTGTGTGAAACAATTAGGGATTTATATCCTAATGTGTATAAGTGGGTGGCCACCGTTAAAAAGATATTTTTAAAAGCTTCTTCGCGTATATCTCATTTTAAACAAATGGAACCAGACTTACCTTTTCCTCCAGAGCCTATCATCACACACTGGGGCACTTGGTTGCAGGCGGTTGGCTACTATGCGGAATATTATGAGAAAATTACTAGCATAGTCAACACACACGATTGCGAAGAGGCACAAAGTATTAAAATTGCACAAAAACTTCTGTCTGATTCATCAATGCGACAAGAAATAGTTTTCATTCATTCTAATTTTAATTTTCTTGTTAATTCTATAAAAAAATTAGAATCCACTAATTTGTTTCTTTGTGAACAGATAAAAATAGTAACTAATGCCAAAGATCAAATTAATAAAGTTGATGTGCCAACAGTGCAACAAAAATTAGAATGTTGTAAAAAAAACAAGACTTTCGAAATAATAAAAAATATTGGAGAGCTCCTATCTTCTAATAGTGAGCAAAACTTGGATGAAATAATTAAAACTTCTACAATAAAAGAAATGTTATCATTTAAATATGCGCCGATCACATCTGTCGATGTAGAGCGTAGTTTTTCTATGTACAAAAGCTTATTTAGAGATAATAGACGGAGCTTTACTTTTTCTAATTTACAAAAACATGTTGTTATATATTGTAATTCCAACATGAAATAGTTTTTTTTATTTTTCACTTATGTAAATGAATTGTGATTTTTATTTTATTTACGGTTAAGAACTTTATGGAACTGAAATGTGATTTCTTATTTTTTTGAGTATAAGAAAGAAATGTTTTATAAAAAATATTAATATACATACATTATTGAATGCATAAATGAACATAGAACAGAATATATTGTGCAATTCATTAGTATTTTGAGCGTAATTAATAACTTCGTCTTGTTTTTATGCTATAAAAAACATTAAGAAAATAAAAAGTTTAAAGGGCATATTTTGGCATATTTTCACATTTAAAGGGAATATTTTAAGCGCTTAAAAAGGATTTTTAAAGGCATATTTTGGGTTGCCCTAATCATAAGGTTTGTTTAATATAAAACGCATAGCTTTATTTTGCATTTTTGCAGTTTTTAAATTTGCGAATCCATTTTTGATTGCTTTAAAAACGCCTGTTCCCGGATTTTTTTAGAATTTCTTGGCTCTTTCCTGTTAGCTAGCTTCTACAGCTCTTAAAATTCGTGTTTCTATATTAACTCGCAGAAATTCTACCTTATAGAGATTTTTGCTCACCTTGTGAAAAAGCTCAGTTCGGTTTTAGAAAAGTATGCTTATAGACCGATCCGCTATGGCCCTTTTGACAATAAAAGATTTGCTAGAGATCGGTTTAACTCAATAAGTCAATAGCAGCCTTCATTGTCTTTGTACCCATTCATCACCAGATGCCAAAACAAAATTGAAAGGCAAATGTATAATATATAAGCCCTTTGTGGTGTACCTCAGAATGCTTTTTTATTACAGACTGCTGTATGTCGTTACAAATATTCTTTATTCTTCTCCTAGATCACTTGACTATTGGGTATGGTTTTAGACACATTTATATCCTTCAAATTTGAAGTATAACGACCAACTTATTCTTTTCATTTGCTTCAACTCAATTTGTTTGAAATTATGTATGTATGTATATGTAACATCTACCCAAAAGTTTTACCGACCTTAAAATTCACTAACTAAAAACTTCTATAAATAACTTAGTAATATTTATTCAATATTATCCTAAAACAACATGCAATTATCCTTTGTCCCTAAAAGAAATGTCAACTGAATTTCTAAACAAATCAAAAAAAATTAAAAATCATTTAGTCTACTCACACTGCACTTGCCGGCATAACCAAATGTAATTTAATTTGTAATTTTCATTTCTTGTGAAAATTCACAGACATGCTCGTACATTTATATTTGTACATACAAACATATTCCAAACAAAGCACCCACACACAGCAAATGCTCCGAAGAAAAATGTGAAAAGCAGCCTTCGTCGATTATTTATGTAAATTCGTATAATTTAACAAATTTTCGCAAAGCCAAGGCGTATACGTACTGACCAAACACATCTTAACGCTATTGTCCACTCTGTTCGCACAAGTTTTTTTTTGTACAAGGATTTACTTATCCTTTTGTTATAGTTGGCTGTCAGCAGGATGCCAAACAATGCCAAGACAGCAAATACAACAAGCAGCACGACAAGACATGAGTGCGTTCCACACGCCTTTGCAATTTGCATGTTTTCCCCACTCTTTCCTTGCTGTTGACGAAGCAAGCAATACTAAATACTAAAGGCTGTCTGTTCAACTGTCTGACGATTACGACAATGTTTTGCCAAGATTTTCACAAACATGCATAATTTATTTATAGTAAAGAAAATTTGAGAGGTAAAAAGTGAAATGTGGGAGGAAGATGGGTTTATGGGAGTGTGGGTAGTAGTAAAGTCCAAAAGTAACTGGCCCCAAACTGCAAAAGGAATAATTAATCTGAGACTAGTGCTACTATTTTTCAATATAATCTCCCATTGTTTCAATACACCTTTCAAAGCACTGCACTTATCTTTGTATAACCTCAAATAATTATATAGTGTAAGCTTTTCCGTCAATATGTTCCGGAGATAGGTTCATTTTTTTTAAGGTCGAAAGTTGAAACTAATTTTTTTTATCATAGTAATAGACAAATACTGTTGAGCAAGGATCTTGAAAATTAATCAGCGAAATTTCTTTTTTTTTTTTATCCTTTTTTTTGGTTTGAAATCATCGAAAATGTATCGATTTATTTTTGACAAATGAAGATGTAAAAAAACTGTTCTCATCACCAGTAACACTCTCATCTGTCAGCCTTATCTAGAAGAAAAAAAGCGAGCTGATTTTGAAAAGCGTAAAAACATGTGGAACCCATCTTCTACTGGCATTATTCATACTCGAATTTTGATGGAACACTGATGATTTAAAGAGGCCAGTAGAAACTGCTAATCCTTTAGCTTTCCAAAGAATTTTAATTTTTTGTTTGGTAATAGCTCTGGATGATAGCTGAATGCGGTTCTTCATCTGCTGAATATCTTCCGAAGCATTTTTTTTTAAATAGAAAACGAAGAGTAACAATGGTTATTCACAGCATTCAAACGTAGTTAGAATTTCGACGGCGCACTGCGTGATATTACATTTATCTGGAAACTAAAAAAAAAAAAAATGTTTTTGGAGCGTGCTGTTTAGCAGCCAATATAAATGTTTACATGGTTAAAGATAACCATTAATTTTTGAAAAAAAATTTACTGAGGCATAGAGTCTCTTCTTCTTCTGAAACAAAATGAAAAAATTTAATATCTTTTTTGTGGAAAAGTAACAAAAATTCCAAGAGCTTCCTAAGAAAAAAGTTTTGCGTCTCTCACAAATACCATCTGACTTGGCTGGATACTTTTGGGCCTTAACCATATACAGTGAAACTTCTATTAGTGGGCACCTCTTCTGGGCGGGCACCTCTAATGAGCGGGCAATTTTGTTGGTCCCATTTTTTTTTAAAGAATTTCAATACAAATTGAACTCTCATAGCAGGGCACCTCTACTGTGCGGACGTGGGCACTAATTTCAATTTTTTTTTTTCAATTTACCTCTGTTGAGAGGTCGCGAACTTCTCTTGTCAGGGCAGTAGTTCATTTTTTTATGTATGTATGTACATACATACATATGTACATGCGCGCAATCATAAAATTCAACCTAAAAATTCTAGTGAAAAAAATAAAAATGAACTCGACACAATATCACTTTGTGGGAACATGGCAGGCACTATTGAACAACCTTTGGTCATAGGCAAGTCAGCTAAACCAAGGGCTTTCAAAAACGTCAATGCAAAGGACTTACCAGTTGTATGGAAGTTTAATAAAAAGGCATGGATGACAACAGATATTATGACGGAATGGCTTCAACAATTTGATAGAAAGATGAAGAGAGAGCACCGTAAAATTCTTCTGTTTTTGGACAATGCAACATCGCACCCAAAAAATCTTCGTTTGGATAACATCAAAGTTATTTATTTACCTCCTAACTGCACATCAATTTGCAAACCGTTGGATCAGGGTATCATTAAAAGTTTTAAATTTCATTATCGTTCACTTATTTTAAAACATATTTTATCAAAAATTGATGGAACTGAGAGTGTATCCAATGCATCAGAATTGGCTAAATCCATAAATATTTTGTTTTATTTCGTCAAAACTGCTTGGAAAAACATAACCAAAGATACCGTAACAAATTGTTTTCGCCATGCTGGGTTTGTGAAATATCAACCAAATGTAGACGAAAGCGACGATGACTTGCCCTTGTCAACCTTTGTGAGTTTTGATTTTGAAACAGGTGCGAACGCCGAATCTATTTTTCAAATCGGAGCAGCAGATTTGAATTCCTTTGTTGACTTCGATGATGACATTTACACCGAAAGTAATGACTTAATGAGTACTCTAATGAAACCCATTAATATTGAAAGCGGCTCTGAAGAGGTAGAGGAAGTGGATATGAATAATACCAACGAATCAACTATTCACACAATATTAGAAGCGCTTAAAGCTTTGCAGCCTCTCAAAGAATTTGCAACAGATGATTATTATGTTTACGAACATTTAAAAAATATTGAAACTTACTACAGTAACAAAATAATTATACAAAAGAATCAAAACTTACGTCAAACTACAATGAACACCTATTTTAAAAATGTTTGAAAAAGATGTGTCAATGCATATAAATATAAATAAATGTATGTGATTATAAGCAGTGTGTTTTCGTTCTAATTTATAAATTTTATTTCAAAAAAACCTCTTTTGAGAGGGCACCTCTTATAGAAGGGCAGAAAATTCGGTCCCAGTGCTGCCCGCTCAAGGGAAGTTTCACTGTATCTCGGTTGGTTGAAGTGATTGGCGAAGGTTGTTCATTGTTGTCGAGAAGTTTGCGAATGGTACGGCGTAAAAGTATTAAGGTAAGGTTAAGTTCAAGAAAATTTTAGTGAAAACTTTTAATACGCTGCTGATTTGTGCTACAACTAAATGCGCACGCTGTCGTTCGAACACGCACAAGAAGCGTCATCAGCGCTAGCAAACTTATAATCATCTACTTACAGCAACTTATATTTTAAATAACCCAACAGCTATAGAAAAATATTGTTTTCTTGAGTTTAACAATAACAATAACAACAACAAAGTAGGGTATAGTACTCGTAATACGCGAGTAAAGACAAGTAAACGTCCTATGTACCTAAGCAAATGTACGCCTTTTGGCAACACAGAGAATATTTGTTGGTTTTTGTTATACTTTTTATCTACATACATATGTATGTATATAGTGATTTTATTGTATTCTTTTCCACTTTGCATAACTTTTCACTGATTTGCCTTTTTGCCCGGTCGGTCAGTTTTGTTTGTTTATTATTTCTTGTGTAACTTTTTCGTTTTAATAAAATTTGAATATTTCTCAGCCATACGCTCGGTTACATTTGATTGTTTTTACTATTTGTTTTGTTGGATTGTTGTTATTGCTATGTAGATGTTGTTGTTCCTTCTTAAGTTACATACAAATATATAGATAGTGTTGTTATTTGTTATTGCTATGCTTATTGTTTTTGCATTAATTTCACGGCTATCATTGTAGGAGCTGTCTTTGGTCTTCGTCCTTCAACACCACCACCACTCGTCTCTTCTCAGAAATTCTATGCAAGTATTTTCCTTGTCACCATGATCCCTTATCATTTAGGAATTAAGCTGTAGCAGCAGGGTAAATTTAAACGAAGCCACAGCAAAAGCAGCAAATTCTTCTAATTCGTTGTCAGTTTTGCATAAAAGTCTTAAAAAGTCCAAAGTCTTAAGACAATCAAATGCATTTAGTTGGGAATTTTTAAATTTTAAACCCATATCAGTGTTAATTAACATAGAGAAAAGGCGACGGAACGTGCGTTCATGTGGATGGTGTGTGTAACAAATAGATCGGCAATAACTCTTGAAGGGAAGTTTTCTGATTGTTAGCTTTAAGTGTGAAAAGAAGAAATTTTTTTTTATTGATTATATTATATTATAGTAAATCAGTATCCCACTGAGCACGGTTAATTTTTTATTGGTAATTTATCAGCACAGTTTTGAGAAGAATTTGAAGCACCGCAATATAACTTAAAGCTGTCTCGTAATCTTTAAAGAGAGTTCTTTAAAGAGAAAATAAGATAGATAGAGAGGGTAATATCGGAAACGTTGGCGGTCTGATGTGCTGGGTTCTCTCACAGCTGGTTTTACCAGCAATATGAATGAAATATGATTTATATTTTTTTTTTTAGTTTCTATATAGCAGATTCTTGAAGTGTCATCCATTTAACCTATGCAGCTCATCTAAATTAAAACAATTGAGATCTTGTACTGTAAATGAGCACCAGCCTTTTCACAAATAGAGATCAAATACTGCAGTTCGAAGGTCCCTGCCGCTCTTTATTAGCGCTAAGATGAGTGTCTTAGACACCAAACTGAACCGAAATATAAACATAAAATATCGTAGAAGAAGCTTACATCGAATACTATATCTGCAAGAGAATCTGTAAGTATACCACCACCATAACACCGTGCAGAGTCCTTACATGGTGGCTGGATGTCCAGCAAAAGCTCTTAAGACAATCCCGCACCTAATTCATATTTATTTTCTTCCACTTCCTGAACACTACCGGAATATCTGCAGTCAGATTCACAGCGTCAGGACTGTAAGGAACACGCCAAATAGATGCGTGACAAACTTTTGACTATATGAGATCTCATCTGAGGTATAATTACAGCTTACAAAATGGAATGGAGGAGTGACCGAGTAGCCAGAAAGTGGGAAATTTCTTCACACCGACAATTGAAAGGTAGATTGCAATATAAGAGTAGGAGCTTTCTTGGAAGAACTCGGCGATTTTTCTTCACTAGTCTTGGGAATATTGGGAGCTTGTAAGGTTCTAGGCAAAAATATGGGTACTATATAAGAGACAGCAATACACCCTAACAGTTAAATGGCGGTTGTAGCATATTATAGCCGGTTTAGCAAATCTCAATTTGCACAGAAGTGCTAGATGGAATTATTTTCGGAGCAGCTCCCTTGTCTGGGTTCTGCGTCATAGGAACATAGAAGACAATATTTTAGCAGATAAGTTGGCAAAGGCAGGAGTATGTTTGAAGAAAAATGAAGCACTTGCAGTTCGTTTCTTAAACAACCAACGAAATATTAGTCTACACTTTTCTTGAACTAGTTAGAAAGAAAAATGTTAGCTGATATATCGACTAATAAAATATATCGGGAAAATCTCTACTGACTACAAAAGAGTAAAGAAATTAGACCTGAAATACAAATTTGAGGGCAGTTATATTAAAAAATGTTGCGACCATTAGAAGCCGTTGGCCCATCGGCAAAAAAAAAACTAGCGCTCTCATACAAGAGAACCTGCTGCAGCTATCAACTTGAAGACAGCGAACAAGTGTCCAGCACATCCAGAGTCAATGCCTAACAAAAGACTACCAAACTAGCAGATTAATGAAGATCTACCATAGGTGACATTGGAAGTTTCTTCAGCGACTTTAAATGGTTTGGCTAAGAAATCAAACTTGTAATAGACACTAGCTCCTCGTATATAAAAAAAGACATTTTACAGACAGACATACAAGGAAGTACTGCAACCATCACCACCACCACGTAAGGAAATAATTTTCGTGCTCATAAAAATTCCTTCCTAATCCTGGCTGAACTTGCACTTCTCAATAGTTCGCCTCCCAAAACATCGGCTTCTTGTTTTGTGGGAGATGTTTTTGCAAAGGCGCTAAATTCACCTGTTTACACTCACGTACTCACATAAGCCTCACACTTACTCGATTGCGTACGAGTACCTTGTTTTTTGTTTAGACTTATGTGGCACACGTGCTTCGCACGAAAATGCAATTGGTTCTACAAGTGTATGTCCATATGTAAGTATTTTTAGTGCATGTGCGCCTGTACATATACGTATACATATGTATATACAAACATCCTCTGTTGCAGCTACTGAGCTCTGGCTGTGGCTGCAACTGTCATTATTGTATGTTACTCAAACATTTTTTTTCCTTCCGCCATTTTCTATTTTCGCATTTGTTGCAATAATTTTTGCTTTGACTTTGGCTTTGGTTCGCCTCGCTTCGTTTATTTATTTTGATGTCGTTACGTGTTGCAGCCAGCATCGTTTGTCTTAGCTTTGGCTACAGCCTGTTGTCTGTTGTCTGTTGTCTGCAGCTTGCCAAGTGCAAGTGGCTGCTACAGCGCCTGCACGTATGCAATGCAAGGCATGCATGCTGGCGAGTTACTCCTAAATTTATTAACGCGCCACGCCTCTTTGCTACATACACTTTATTCACTTATGGTTGGTTAAACAGCGGTTGCCATCTTTTTTGTTTTTGTTGTTATTATTTTCCACTTTTCGAAATCGTGCAAAAATTTCCTGCTGTTAGCTTTCCTTCCTTTTCCTATTTAGTTGGCGTTTTTTCGACGAAACGTGCGTTGCGCAGCCTCTTCTATTTTTGATAATTTCATTTTTACTCCGCCTATGCCATTTCGGCACTACCGTTGCTTTGTAATCTCGTACTTTCGGCGCAAGTAGTTTCTGTCACTTTTTAGCTTTTCGCTATAAATTTTATATTTTTCGTTTTTATTTTTTATTTTTTATTTTCTCTTCTTTTCAGTACGCTTTACACTGATAGAATTTAATTTTATGATACTCGAGTTTTTTGCGATTACATTTCGTTGCAACGTATAACGACCAGGCAAACATCTACACGCATCTACGTAGTGTATGTTCTTCTTATTCACCTCTCCTGGACTTTATTGCCCTTTTCGAGCTCGCGTCTTCCAATGCACATTTATTTTACCATGCTGCACTTGTGCTTTCATGGCTTTGCGATTTTTATGGTTCAGCTGATATTTAAGATATTTTCAGAAATTATCACGAAGAAAAACTGCCCCCCGATTCTCTAGAAAAAAATAAAAGTTCACAGTAATTTTCACTGTAATATTATTTGAAAAGTGTGTTCCAAGGCTTTCTATGCCACTTTTCGAATTCAATTACCGTAAACCAATTACGTATATAACTCAAGCGAAAGCAAATAGCGTTGAGCGGCGTGATTTAGATAGAAATAAATGTATCTACAAAGTAAATTAATATATTTAAAAGAAAAGGTTTTTAATTAGAGTTGGGGAGTTTTAATCAGTTTGTAGCTTTGATAATTTTCGATTAATGCTTATGAGAGAGCATGGTACGTAAGCATGGATTACGTAAGTACTGTTCTTCACTGTGCTTAAGGCTTAAGAACGAACTAAAGAGATTGGAAAGCAAAGAGCAGGTTAGTTTGTGTCTTTTTTACTAGTCTTAAAACTTTCCTTTAAAGATTTCGAAAGGTATAAAAAATATGTTTAAACACACATTGTCCTCACAAAGATTTTTCGCTTACTCCTACAGCTGTCATTTGTACCGATAAACTCCTTTTTAATTTGTAAAAGTATAAAGCATTCAACACACCGACGCGACTTATTCGCATGCAGTGCAGCAGCAGATTTATCTTCGAAAATTCATAGAATAACACAATTCTGCAAAAAAAAATAATTGAGAGCTGAACTTTTAAACTTATCAAGCAACTTAAAGCTTGAAATGCTTTTAACATTCTTTTGACGATTTGTTTGTAGTTAGGATCTTTGTTCTTGCCTAAAAATTTCTTTATGACCTCTTTAAAGGTCCTTTGAGGATCCGTTATGGTTGTGATGAATAGTGGATCAGCCATAAGCCGTCTAATATCTGGTCCAACGAAAACACCTTCCTTCAACTTGGCCTCCGACAGGCCTGGCAACTTTGATATTAAGTATTTGAAGCAATTTCCATCTCTTGGAAGTGACTTTACAAATTGCTTCATCAATCACAGCTTTATGTGAAGCGGTTGTAGAAGAACTTTATGAGGAGGCACCAAAGTTTCATGCAGGACATTCTTTTCGCGAACTTTAAGCTCCCTCGGAGGCCAACATCGTTTTGGTCCAGTGATTTGTTCGGTCTCTACTATCCCATAGACACAAAAAGCAAGTGAATTTGGTAAACCCAGATTGTTGTCCGAGCGCAAAGAATCAATTCCAAGTTCTTGTAGGTTTTTGAAGAATCTATGAAAATACGCCACTCTGCTGGGTCGTATGAGATCTTAAATGTATCCATCAAACCTTCAATATTGGTACAATAAACCAACTCGTCCAAGCAAGGTAGGAAGTAAACTGCTTCTCACGATATCTAAACCAGGAGGAAGACACTCCCGGCAAAAGTAAGTTCCTGAGTGAGAAAGTGAGTTTAAAAACCGTAACCAAAATAAAATTAAACCTTTTATTAATGCCTACAAGTTAGCCCAAAAAAACCATTTTTTATAATAAAATTTTGCGTTTTGTAAAATAACCTTACGTTCTGGAATTTTTTGAGTATTTTTTTAGTTTTCAGAACACCTAAATACCTAGAAGTCAATTGGAAATATCCAGACAGCATTTTTGTTGCAGACCTGTGTAATTTAGCAAAATTCACATAACTGAAAACAAACTCTACATAAGTGCGTTTAATTCTCACCGCGTATGTGTAGGATTAATAATCAAGCTACCTATCAATCTTTAAAAACTCGAAAAAAAAAGTCCAGGGTCACCCTGTCTACAGTGAGACAAAAAACTCTTACCAAGCTGCAACGTCTGGCATGTGTGTGCATTACGGGAGCGATATGCACATGCCCTACACCAGCGCTGGAGGTGGCTCTGGAGCTCGAGCCGCTGCATATCACCATTGACCATGTGGCTAAGCGAACCCTGATTAACTTCTCTAAGGAAGGTGTCGGCAGGGGTAAGATGATGTCGTCCAAAGTTAGGGATAGACTAGAACCTCAGCTTCCTCTGGTAAGCTTCCCCAGAGATGAGATTCACAAATAGCTAAAATTTGATAGAAAGTTCGAAGTGGAGATTCATAGCAAGGCTACCTGGAGTGACTCCATTCTGGATAACCACATCCGGAAGAGTACTCTGTATTGGTATACTGATGGCTCCAAGACCCTGAGTAAAATAAGCGCTTAAATCGTTTCGTATCCGATCAGGTTACTCCTTTTGAGTATACGTCCTGTACGACAAATACAAGTTAATTTACATTCAATATAATGTGCAAAAACTTATCGAATTAGTGTATTGCCACCGGTTCTTGATAAGTTAATTAATCTCGTATTTGGCATACATTTTCAATACAAAATCATTTTCAGTCTTTTATAAACTACATTATACATGTATTTCCTAATATTTAACCAGTTAAAGGACAGGAGTGCCTTTTCTTGTCGCTACCAAAAAATTATAAATTAAAGAAAAATTCATACATCGATTCCCGATCAATATCTCTATTATTTTATTTGGACTACTCAATGCTACTACTTAACTAGAAAAAGTCACTTGGCATGACTAATCTTTATACGTACAACATTTTTAACTATTTGTAATTTATAATTGGTAAAATTATATTTTTTTCAATTTAATTATTTAAAATAAAGCCCAATGTGTATTTAATTGATGTGTGTACGATTTTCAGCTTTCAACTTAAGCATTTTCTTCATAACATCACGCTTTCTACATTTAAGTTATTGTGCTTTGTGGATGGCCGGCTTCCTTTAACCCAAACCCTGTTTCATATAATCAACATGTTTATCATGCAACATGCCACATTTGTGTAACAGCTTGCAACTCTATACATTTGCAACTGAGCGTCGCAATTTTTTGTCACCTGCAACATTTACAAGCTGTCAGGCGTTATGCAAAAAACCTGACAGTTTTGACATTTCAAAAGTTTTCCTTTAACAACGCGTGACTGTCATATTTACCACAGTCGAAACGTCTTGGGCATAAATTGCATCTACCTGTTCACTGACCTTGCAACCGCGCGCTTACACGCACACATGCATTAAAAATATTGCTTGCCTCATCTTCTTGTGTTGCCCTTTTTTCTTTTTTTGTTTCTCCCCCCAAATCTCTTCTTGAACTACGCTATTATATATTTCGTTATTTTTAATACGAAATATCATGCGTTTTTCGTTTTTTTTTTTTGTTGCGTCGTTCTTACTGACTCGCATTACATTTATTATGGCATATGAATTTCATATGCAACATTGCATATTTCCGTCATAAACTCTTGTACATTTTTCTTGCCACACTGCTTGCAACTACTTCCAGCAGAAATGTAAATTTATATTTAGTTAATATTTTTCATTTTGTGTTTTATTATGCTCGGAAGTCATACAGACTTGTAAGATGTACTGCGAATTGCAAAGAAAGAATTTGTATGCGCAAACTAACGAAGTATAAACGCTTGTGGGTAGATATTTTTACTATGAACTTACATTTTTAGTATAAGTGGATAAAGTTGCATGGCTGACTTGGTTGTTCTCTGGTATATTTAGCGCCTTATGGGCTGATTGACAATTTCTCCGGAGACCACAAAGTGGAGGTAGCAAAATGGAACTACAATGCGAAATTAAATTCAAACCGTTTTATTTAGCATGATATTTAAATCAACCTAAACACATAAAATAAAGGGCGTACACTTGCAGCTTGGCGATGCTCAGTGCAAAATGGGATCAGTAAGTTTTAAGTATATTTTTTAATAAACCGAAAAATATATTTTTAAATGATTTTATAGTAATTGTTTGAGAGACTTTCCGGAGAAGCCATTTGATAGTCGAAAAACGCTCGGCTTTTGCGATTGCCTTCTGAAGTGAGATCTGTCGTTTTTATGCACAGACTCAGCAATCCCGACCTAGACAATTGCAACCACTATCACACTTACAAATGTAGACTCCCTTATAATCTGGATTTGGCTTACAGCTGCTTTCAGTAGAAAATTTATTTCTCCCCCTCTTTTAGGGAAAATCGAAATGGTTTCGCTAACTTCACGCCTTCATATTTTGACCTTCAAAAAAGTACTTTACGTCGCGAATGTTCGTCGTGAAAAATAGAACACACCACCGTATATGAGAATGTGCACAACCAAAGCGCACGACGAAATTCGTCCGACGTCTATTTTTAAAATCGAAATAAAATAAAAGAACGTTTTAAGTTTTTGTTAAAAATTATTAATTCTGTTACTTGTAAAAATTTAACATTGGTAAAAGGTATTTTCAAAATTTTCTGTATTTGTTAAATAGCCTTTTTCTTGCTGTATTTATTCTATGTTCTAAAAGTTGTATCTGCTCAATATGGTAACTCTATCAGCTTGGAATAATCAGCTGATTTCGTTGTAGCCGTAATTATGTTTTAGTAAGTAAAATTTCCGGGCGAACGTCGCTGAGGATGTCGCTTAGCTGGGCGAAATTTCGGCCGTACGTCGGCATTATGTTTCAGCCATTAAACGAACTGCAAACTAAAATCCTCAAGAAATCGCCCATCCTGCCCGCTCAATTGTTTGACGTAGAAGCATTGACGATAGGCTTTTGGAGGGTTCAATAGAAAGGCAAAAAATGTATGAGACTTTGCACTTTTAAGACGCCGAATACTGTAAAAAAAGAAAAAATAGGAGCTATAATCTAGTAAAGGGAATTCCAGCGCCCTCAATTGCAGCATTCTAGTTCTAAAAGTATTTGATATGGAAAGGTTTTTGACCCGCTTCGTGTGCTACATGTGAATTTTGGAACTTCATGTTATGGACAAACAAAGGTCGAGAGCAGTTTTTAAATATATATTAACAAAGACATTAGTTCATTATTTTCCGATTTCTCTGTCAATGGGCTCTGCATAAACATTAAAACTCTATCATTTCTCTAATACTCTCAAATTCCTTTCCAATCTATTCATCACACAAGCCGCATCACAATATATCTTGATGTGCCCATCACTAAGTGGATATTTTATTAAAATTACTCGCACTTACGATTACGATATGCCATTAAAATTTTCCACACAAAATTGCACATAAATTTTGCAATAATCGAACGGCAAACTAACCTAAAGCAACAAAATCCCGATAGGCAAAACCACCAACAAGCTGCCAAATAAGTAATCAAGGTATCGAAGAAGGAGTAGGCGAATGCAAACCCATTAGCTCATCAATATCAATTTAAAGCAGATAGGAAGGAGCAACGGTGAACAAACACACCAAAATCATAAACAAACAAAAATTGCCGAAACTGCAAAAAGGTACTCGTAAAAATTGAGAAGATTTCAACGATGTACGAATACTTGCAACCAAAGAAAATTTGCCGGTATATGAAAATACGAGAGCACATAAATCTAAAGGCAATTACCCAGTTTTTAAGATAAATGTGAAGGCTGGTCAAATTAAATGACCAAAATGCGCTGACTATGCGCACGATTGGTTGTTGGCCACACATTAATGGACTCAGATGATGACGCAAAGGCGCCTAGCAAAAGCGGCCGAACCAAAGTCAATAACCGATGGCCATAAAATTGTTTGGAGAGAAGCGAAAAATTGGAAAGGAAGTGAATCCTATGGTGAAGTAGAGCTTCTTTTTAAATCAAAAAGTAAATATCAGTGAAACAAAAAATGTACAAATTGAAGAGTCTGCATTCGAACTGCAAAATATAAAATACAAATTGAATGCGCAGTAAACCGGAGGCAAAAATATAGCAAGACAAAATATTGCACTTTAAAGTTCACAAAGAAAATTGCAGTAATTAAGTATATGAATTTTTTTTTAATGATTTCACCACAAAATGGGTGCCTTGAAACTATGGCGCTTAATGCTGTCTAAATGTAACTATGTACGTGAAGTTACCCGAAGTACTTCGGTAAAAATTCAATTTGAAAATCTTACAACATTTTTATACCTTTCATGGAATTAAAGTATATTAAGTTTGGTCCGATGTCTGTAAGTACCAAAAGGATAAGAGTTAGATCCATCAAAAAGTATACCGCAATTATCAGGATGATGAGCTGAGTCGATTTAATCATGCCCATCTGTCTGTCCGTCGGTCCGTATATTTGAACGCCAACTACACCCTTAATTTTTAGGTCATGTGAATGGAACTTGACAGTCAAGTGCCGTTTTATAATTTATTAAACATTTGTCGGAATCGGCCAGATCGGACGATTATAACGAAGCCGATTGTTCAGATATTATACTTTGTTCCATAACTCCTTCATTTGAGTAGCTACAGATCCGCTAATTTAAGTTTTATAGAATAAGTGAAAATCATATAGATCAAAGACATATGTATAACATATAGCTTCCATACAACCGATTGTTCAGATATTCGATTTAACAAGAAAACCATTCCATTTTATCAGCTAAAGTCTTGAAATTTGTTACAAATAAAAACTATTATGAGAACTATTTCAGCCGTGAAAATCATCAAGATCGGATAAATATAACATATAGCTGACATACAACCGATAGTTCAAATATTGCAGTTTGGGCAAAAACTCCTTCATTTAATCAGCTAAATTTGGAATTTCGAAAAAATATGAATTATTATTGGTACAGTAAAAGTCTTTAATAACATATCACGAAAGGTATTAAGCCTTCGAAGACAGCCTTTTTTTACTTGTTTTTTTTTTCTAAAGTGATCGACCTCAACAGGCACTGACATTACTCTGAATACACTTATACTGCAATCCTTCATAAAGAAATCTTATTTCATTTGGATCTGGCGTAAAGCGGTAGCTCAAATGAAGTAGAAACCTAGCCAAACATAGCGCTACATATAGTAAATGTTCAAAAATGTTTGAGTAGTAAGCTTCAAAGCTATGGAATATTTTCTGATTCCTTGGTTGTCTACAAACATTTGTGGCAAATGAAAGGATGTTTTTGCAAACTTTTACACACTCTTTTCTAGGCAGGGAGTAGTGAATAGCATCGGAATACCTTCCCATCTTTTGTGTAAAATAAAACTCTGAAATACTAATTCAGCAATTGAAATAAAATGAGCACCCCTATCGCAAGTTTCGTCCGAAAAAAAAGAATTCACCAGAAATTTATACTAAGCGCACAGTAATAAGTAAACGATTTCTCGATAATGATCGGAATCCACAGATAGTCCATAGGGCGCTTATAATATACATTGTCGTCAGATTCCTCGCGAAGAACTTAATTCTCATTGCACCAGACCAAATGGGACTGAAATAGTTACTCGACTACACAAAATTATTTTACTTTGCCTCGGACCACGGATATTTGGGATAAATGTAGATAGACATTCCAGTATAATAGGCAGTTTTTACTTTGCTTTACTTTGTCTATTTTATCTCTCTAATCTTCATCGTGCTTATAGATTAGTTGGACAATTGTTTTATAAATGTCCAAGTCAAGAGACAACTAGAGGCGAACAGAGCACAATTTTGGACGAGTGGTACGAATCATCGCGTAACGAGGAATTCCGCCAGTCACTTGGCGGATAAAAGTCGCCTCCATCTCCTCAAGACGGATGCACCTCAAAAGAATTTTTTTTTGGTTTTTTTTGCATTTTCTGTCATTTTGTAAATTATATTGCTGTCTGCAATATGACATGTTAATTTTCATTTCTATGTTTGTCTTTGCACCGGTAGAGTAATTGCGTTTAGAAACAAAATTTTCAACTATTTGATGATTCCCTCACGAACAACGACACTTAAAAATATTTCTTTGCGTTAAGGAAAGAAAAAAATTACTTTTTTGTGGTCTTACATTATTTTCTGAACTTTCGAATCTTTAACCTTCTTAGAAACATCATGGCGTTTATCTTTTATTTACCATATCTTCTTTTATAAAATATACCTAAAGTTTTTAATAATAGTGCAACATCAACGGTTTCGCCAAATTTCAACAAGAACAACATACTCGTAGTTAAAAATGAAGGAGGATGGAAAAAACAAATCTCAATAGCAACTTTTCACCTTTGACGCATACACGCATACAAGCTGACCTCAAACAAAAAGTGCTGAAATGAGCAGAAAGAAAGCATCAATTGAGGCCTACATACATACATAAATGAAAAAGCGGTCAAGATAAACAAAAAAGTTGTGCGCTCCTTTATGCCGAACGCCAACTACGCTTACCAAACTAAACTATCGAAATCAATTACTTTGGTATGCCATAAAAAGCACCCTTATCACTCTTTATGGCCAAAAACTTCAAGTGCCCTTTTTGCGTAGAATAGACTGAAGGAATTTATGTAACCTTCTTTATAACCATCCACACACTCTTACTACTTTATTTGCTAAAGTACCACTGCCACTTCAATAATGGCGCACTACAAACAAATAAACAAATCGAAGGAAATATTTCAACAATATTAAAAATTTAGTGCGGACCAAAAATATAAATTTCTATTTACCCGCCAAAAGCAAATAAAAAATGAGAAAAGATAAAAAACAAAATATGGGAGTGCAAGGTAATCAAGTAAAAGACTTATAGCAAGGTTGATGATAACGATAAACGTGCGGTAATAACATAGCTATTTTTGTACAAAAATATTTTTATATGTATGTATGTATGTACGACTATGCCTATCGATGGCAGTCATAAGAGCTATGTGGCGAAAAGGAAATATTTATAGAGGACTCACTCGATCTTCCTCTCTCACTCTTTGAACATTTTGTGGCCTCAGCAAATTGATATTAAATATTTTAGCCATTTGAAATATGAAAAGGCCAAGCATGGAAATCGAAATAAAAAGGAGTAATAAAGGGAGAAAAGAATGTGTGCAATACAAACATGTACGAATGTAAATACAAAGTGAATGCAAAAGCGGCAAAGACATTTACGTTGCTTTTGAGCGGTAAGAGGAAAGTAAAGAGCAAGAAACTGAATTTGACTGCAAGCAAGCAAATATTTTTTACTCATATTTGAAATCCTTGCTTGAGTCAAGTTTATGCGTATGTACCATAAATGGATACAATACTGAACCGTAAGTTAACGGTAACTGAAAGATTTAGAAAAAACAATAAATAAAGCGCTTGCATAGTAACTTTTTATTTAAAGAAATGTCACGTTAGCGGGGATGTGCCCTGGCGGCTGAGATAAAGTATTTTTCATAAGCAATTGTGCGATGCAAAGGCAAATATTTTGCTACATAATTGAACTACATACAATACATTTTTTCATATGTATTTTTTATAATTTTTTTTTTTTTTTTATATGTTTCTATTTTTAACATTTTTTAGGAGGTATATAAAAAAAATTTGAATTTAAAGGTATTAATAAAAATTTAATTCAATAATTGTAATAGATTTTTTTACGGTAGGCAATGGCAATCTTCTAAGAGTATTTCTGCAAAAAAAGCTTCTCATTAAATACATCTGCCTTTCGGACTCGACACAAACTGTAAGTCTCTCCATTTAAGGAATAAAAAAAAGACTCACGCAACAAATGGTAGGAGAAGATCGTAATGATGATCCGTATAGTGGAAGCGCCAAATTATTATTATTCATATTATTTGAGTTCAAAAAAGGCAGTTACTATGCAGCAATTTTTTGCAAAAAAAAATATCAATATAAAACAAAATTGTCAAAAATTAAAGGAAGCTTTTGGCTACTGCAAGATTTCATATTGTTATTAATAATTTTAGATAGCACCAATTTTTTAAAAACTACAAAAAAAAATTTGCATTTTCTTTTTTTCACTTCCGAGTGAATTGTCATGTTTAACGATTTTTAATGAATTTTATTTTACATTATGAGCTATACAGCTGTACAAAGCTGTATAGAGAGCTAATACATTTGCCTGCATCTCAAACTCAACCTTAAGCTTTCGTTCAAATAGTCTCGTTTCTTCCTTTTTTTATATTGCACAAACTTAATCTTGATTTCACAATAAGTGAACTCTTCATATTTACTACAAACAAGAATTCCAAATAGCACATATGTACGAGTATCACATTTGAGTTTTATCTGATTGATATTTACAAGCGACTCAGCATTTTGTTGCATGCCCCATGTAGCAAATGTCGGTCAGCAAGGCTAACTGATATTTGACATAATTTATACAAATTCTTTAAAGCAAAGAGGTAAAAAAGGTTGTGGAAGGAAACGTAAAATTTTGCTATCATTGCGAAATAATAGATATTACATACGAGTACTTTCAGCGTTCTCCACTAAATTTGTATTAGTGTTATCTTTCTCCAAAACACAATATATATTTATGTACATACATATGTATGTACATCAGTTTCACTCACATATTTAAAAGTGTATGTGCAGTGCTTGTTAGTACCTTTAGTAATAACGTTATGGTCAGTAATGTAATGAAGAAAGCAAATACAACAAAATGGAAACTAACTAAGTACCATCAGTCCCATCTGCGCTGAGTTCATTTCCGTCTTCAGAATTATGAAATATAAGCATTCATTCATTCACACAACCCAAGCACTATCTTTTTATTTTGACTCAGTAGTACTTGTTCCAACGAGTACATTCATTCATTGTCGCTTTTAAATAATTGCAATGAATAATCAACTTAATAAATTACCTTCCACTTATCATTTGTGCACTTTACGTTTCGAACAATACATAAATTGCTGCTTACATATTCATATAGGAATATGTATGTATGCATTTGAGGGCAATAAACTTACTTTTTTGTGTGCGTAAAAATCCATTTTTAACATTTTCTGAATCGGAAATGAATAAAGTAACTGGTTGTGCTTAAGCAGTTCTTTATTTAATGAGTTCGTCGGTAAGAATAGAGTTAAAAAAAATTGTAAAATAAAGATATTGTAAATGTATTTGAAGTGGGTGCAGAAGGACTTATAAGTTTTATATAACTCAGTGTTTAATAACTGATATAATAAATATATGTACATAGTTCATACATTGAATGTTCAATATTTGTATGTGTTCAAAATAATTTCCGCAGTAAGTAATCTTACAAAAGACCATCTACATCGACTTCAAAGCCGCTTTCAACAGCACAATGTCTGAATTTGGTATGCCCACAAAACTTATACGTCTATGTGAAATTACGTTGAGCAACACCACCTGCTCCGTCAGAAATCGGCAGAGCCTCACCGTAGCGTTTGATATTAAGCGAGATTTCAGACAGGGTGACTCTTTATCGTGTTCGAACCGCGAAACTATATCGATCAGGCACGCTCTATAATAAGAGTGAATAGTTGATATTGATATTGATCGGCCTTAACAACCGCGAAGCTAGTTTTGAACAGTAATTACACCAATAACAACGGCAGCCTCGAAATCCAACTCGGAGTCTCTCTTGCCAGCAAGCGCATTTACGGGCTAAGTAGGCAACTGAGCAGTTAAGTCCTCTCTCGACCGACAATAACCACACTCTTAAGGGCCGTACACATAAGACTTTCGCTTTGCTTTGCTTCAGAGTTTTGCTTTGACAGATAAGTTGAAGACCTGATGTTATATGAGTGCTGCTAAATACAAGCCGAGAATAGTAAAGCAAAGCAAAATCATGGCGAACTCTCAACTTTTAAATACTTTGACAACCAACTGTACATTTCCATTTTATTTCTGCGCGCATATGCACACAATTTAGAAAATTCACTAGTATTTCATAATTTTTGCGAGTATATTTACTTTTAAAAAATGAAAAAAGATAAATATGAACTATTATTGTTATGAATATTGCATATTATATTGTTATGTACTTTACATGGCAAGCGTGATGAGCAATCTGCATTTTGCTACTATCGGTGGTCCATTCGAATCTTTTGTCAATCTTTCCAATACAAGTACAAATAGCAAATGAAACACTTCTTTGTTAACCACAATTTCCCTTTTCTTAAACTCCCCTGAATCGTTTTTTATTTATTTTTTCGAAATATGCTGCAAGAAGACCTTTTACATCGAGGTCTCAATAAAGTTTATTACTATCGCGAATTTAAAATATTAGTAGCATAACTACTACTTCCTTAATTATATCAGTAATGCTAATTTCATATTCTTTTATTAAATAAAATATTCGGATTAAACACAAATCGCAATTCAAAACAAACCACTAGCGCAGAATCTGTCAAAGCGTTCTATGTAGCAAACCTATAACAGCTCATACTTTGTTGTTAAATTTCGAATTGTCAAGTAAAGCGAGGAAAGTTGTATATGTACGGCCCTTTATTGTGTCGCGCAGAAGCATGGAAGATGTCAATGAGAGGATTATTGGGATGTTCAAGAAAAATATTCTTCCAAAGATTTGACGGCGATTACCGCATACGATGAGCTGTACGAGCCTCTTAACGTCTTAGACATTGTGCCGGGGAAAGCTGGCGTGCTATATTGGTGGTTAATGCTCCAATTAAGTAAGTACCATCGGCGGATGTTCTGCATGTACGAAATTCATGATTGATATTCTCTTGTTTTTCCTATCGTGGTCATTTTCTACTTGTTTGAAGAAGTACTTATTACCCTCAGCATTTTCCATTGCGTCACCAACTGGGATGCATATATGTTGGATGTGAATAAAACGATAAACGTCTTTGGATTTTTGGCATTTGTTGTTAAGTTGTCATTAGGAAAAAGAAACATACCACAAATACAACTTACTAGAATTAGTTCCAGAAACACTATTTTGTGACCCTTTTCCCAAGTAGACGACATCTCATATTTTTGTAGACCAGAGCGTGAACGACTCAGAATTTTGGCATTTCGAGTAGGCTCTTCTTTACTTAAAAAAAACTAAAATATAAAATAAAAAATTTTCAAGTCACATACATAAGTAGTTAGTTCAAGAAAAACTTATTTAATAGTTGCAATATTCTAACGAAGCGTAATTTCTCAAATTGATTTAACATAAAGCGAACTCGCGCCAAGGAGTCCTTAAAGCGAACGCCGCGCACCTTTATTACACATGATTACGCCGAACAACTGCGTCACTGGGGAAGGAGTTTTGTTACACTACCAACAGCAGGTGCGTCAATAGAGTTCGCCTCAGCGCCAGCCTCCGTAATTATTGACCATCATGCATGAGCGCATGATGAGCCATCATTATTTATATTTTACCAGCAACCGAGTAGAATTACGCGCTGTTACGTCGGAGACTGTTGAAACTCATGAAAAATCATAAATCTGCTGAGTATGAGAGTAATACATACACCTGGGGAGTAGAGAGAATTACATAGAGTAGATATCACGCAGTAGATTAAGGTTATTTAATCAAACCAGCGTGGAATACTTAGCAGAAACAAAAAAAAAAAACCAAAGTCAATGAAAGTAAATGCGAAGCGTCACTCCACGACGCACAGCGCCATTATTTGGCAGCAAACAAATGGGCGGTGTGGCTATGAGCGCCTGGCTCATTTGTGGTAATGAGCGGCGTTGCATGTCGAGGTGCAGAAGGTTTTTGTTGCATTTCCAATGTTAGACCGCAGCATCCAAAGCGTAAGGGAGACTGACTTATTGACCGAACGACGCTTTGGGTTAAGTACGGCTCTTGCTGGCACGCTCCGCTCTTTTATACCTACATTTGTATACATTTGTATATTTAGAGGAATTGTTATTGTTGTTGTTGTCGTGAATGCCACTACCGCCCGCCTGCTTAATGAAGATGATATGCCGCAACGTAGCGTTGCAGTATGCGATGATTTCCAACATCATGTGGCCGCAGCGTTGCGGTGTGGCATCAAGCGCCAAGCTCACGTATACAAACCTACATACCCATACACATGCCTACATATATGTATGTATGTATATACGAGTACACAAAGTTGAAAGTATGCATGTCCTGCCTATCTGGCTAGTTTTGTGTTACGCCTGTGATGGCATGCGCTCCAAATGAACTTCATCCAGTAAACAGTAGACGTTGGATGTGGCCGACACACATACATACGAGTATATAAAGTGCAAAAAAAAAACCGCTGTTGTTGGTGGTGAAAAAAAAGCCAACAACAAATTTTAACAGACACTTACAAATGTGTTGCCATTACTTGCCTGACCAGCTTGGCGTACGTTGCTGCATCACTACCACATTGCTTCATTACCAGGCAAATGGCTGGTTGGCAGACAAAAAGGTACAAAAAACAACCAACACGCATACTAACAAGCAATATTTTGAGCTTACACACATACATACGAGTATGTATGCATGTATGAAACGAGCGCTTGTGTGTTGGCTTTTAGCAATCGCCTGGCCAACGTTTAGCAAAAGCTTGCCTGTTTATATGCCGGCCAGCTGCTCTGTTTGTCAGTCAACTCATAATTTCAACATTTTTCACTTGCTCCCTCATGCGCTTAGCCTGCGGACTTCCGCCCTTAGCAGACAGGAGTATATCAATTTTTAGCTCGGTAATAGATTGCTGGTTATTTTCCTTTTAATTTAAACCATCACTTTCGACCACAAACGCAAATGTGCAAGTATATCACAAAGTCATGTAGGGAAAACATAAATATACGAGGGCGAGTCAATAAGTCCGTGACTTTTTGAATTTGTTGCCTCTTTACCGAAATGGCAACACTGCTACTATCAACAGGCATCTGTCAGTTGACTCCTGTCAAAATCTGTTTGACTGTCATTCATAGCAGACTACCGCGTGATTTGAGGAGAAAATGGAAAAAAATGAATTTCGTGTGTTCTTTAAGCATTATTTTTTGCGGAAAACGACCATCACTCAAACCAAAGCCAAGCTTGATAAATACTATGGGGGCTTTTCACCATCAATTTCAATGGTAAAAAAGTTGTTTAATGAATTTCGTTGGGGCCGTCCAAGCACGGAAGATGCCGAACGTTAAGGACGCCCAATTGAGGACTCCACACCCGAAACAGTTAGAAAAATTTTCAATATGGTGTTGGTCGATCAGAGATTGAAAGTGCGAGAGATTGTGGAAGCCTTAGGCATCTCATATGGCTCAGTGGTTTCAATTTTAAATTATCACTTGGGTATGAGAAAGCTTTCCGAAAGATGGCTGTCGCGTTTGCTGACAATCGACCACAAACGCAAACACACACATGTGTACTTTCCATGGCAAAAATCCATGAATTTGGATACGAATTACTCCCTCATCCACCCAATTCGCCGCATTTAGCCTTCAGTGACTATTTCTTATTTCCAAATCTCACAAACAAATGCCTATTTTGATGCCCTCGACAAATCTTATTTTTTTGAATGGTTAAAAAAATTGGAGAAACGTTGGACAAAGTGTATAGAACTCAAAGGAGACTATGTTGAAAAATAAAATATTTGTTTATCCAAAAACTTGTGATTCATTCAAAAAGTCACGGACTTATTGACGCGCCCTCATATATACAAAAACATATTTATGAACATACATATGTTATACAAAAATTTACATAAATGAAGATTTAGTGCATGTCCGGCAACCAAAAAAAATCAAAAATTCTGTAAACCCAGTAGGTATTAAACAAATCAATCGGTAGTCAAAGTTTTTTTACAGGATGAACTTTCGCAGTTGCATTTGTGCTTTTTTGTAAATCTGAATGAATGGTGCCAATATTTTAAATCTGAATGAAAATTGTAGCTTCCCTCACATCCTGTATGCTATACCGACAATATTTGGGAGACAATATTTGCTTTTCTCAAAAGTTCTTATACTTCCTATTTTAAATTATTCAACATGTAAGTTCCTGCCGAATTACCTTGAGAAATATATCATATTGGACATAAGCGGGGTAAGTAGATGCTGCGGCTTTTAGAAAACAAACTGCTAAGGAAATGGCAAGAATTTCGTATACCTTGGATCCAGCATTAATACCACCAATAACGTCAGCCTCGAAATCAAGCGAAGAATAACACTTGCCAACGGGTGCTACTTTGAGCACGGCAGGCAAATGAAAAGCCCTTTCTTGATTAACGAAAATCTAACTCTTCAAATCCCTCATCATGCCCGTCCTTTTATATGGCGCATAAACATGGACGATGTTAAACAGCGATGAGAGGGCTCTGGGGGCTTTCGAGAGAAATGTTCTACGCAAGATTTATGGTCCTGTTCGCGTTAACGACGAGTATCGAAGAAGATGGAATGATGAACTGTATGAGCTGTATAATAATGATATGGACAAGCGCATAAAAGTTCAACGGCTGCGCTGTCTTGGCCATGCCCCACAAGTGGATTAGCTTAACAAATCTAGCCGAATTGCGACCACATAAGCTCCAACAGACTTATCTTCCTGAGAAAATGTGTCATCGGTCATTGTCACTTGAATGGAGCTCCCGTCAAAGGACTCTGTCGACGCTGTCGTGACGAAGAGGAGTTCGAAAATGTAAAACAAATCCTCTACCATTGTCTGGACTGAGGAATCAATATCAAATAAATGTTTTTATATCTTTTTGACCTTATCTAACAAAAAAATCAAGTTGGTGTAATTTTTTGTAACTTGATTTTCAGCCATCAAAGGTATCAAGATTGGATTATTTGGGCCTAAGTGCTACTCCAAACGTGCAAATACGAAGTACGTGAAACTCAAAAGGAAGGAGAGCTAAACATCGTTTACAATCGAGTATGCCTGATCTTTGAATTGTTTTACTTTCAGCTGTAAATACATTATCTGTTTCATCAAAGATTTCTCAGAATTATTAAAAAGCAATGAAGCCATATTTTCCCTTGACGTTCAATGAGACTTGCGGTACAAAAGCGTTGGTCCTTATAATGAAAAACCAGATAATTTCATTTTTTCAATGAATTAAATTTTTAAACTTGACAAAAAACAATGTTTAATGCGAATTGCAACAAGTTGACTGAAGAAACTTAAGCTAAAAAATGGAAAACTTTTCGAATGTCATGTTGGTTTGCATCTGGCAATACTACATCTTTTTCAGTTTAAGTTCAGAAAGTTTCAATTCGAATTCAGAAAGTTACAATTCAAATTCAGAAAGTTACAATTCAAGTTCAGAATTTCCATTTCAAATTCAGAATTTCCATTTGAAATTCAGAAAATTAGAATTCAAATTCAGAAAATTAGAATTCAAATTAAGAATTTCCATTTCAAATTCAGAAAGTTGCAATTCAAGTTCAGAATTTCTAATTTAAATTCATAAAGTTGCAATTCAAATTCAGAAATTTACAATTCAAGTTCAGAATTTCAATTTCAAATTCAGAAAGTTTCATTTCAAATTCAGAGAGTTACAATTCTAATTCAGAAATTTACAATTCAAATTCAGAAAATTGCATATACACTGTACGATTTGGATATTTTAAGTTGCATAAAAGCAATTGCGTCAGAAATTTGTCAATTTTAATTTTATTCGGTAATAGTTGCATATACATATGTTAGAACATACAAGTGATTATAAAATGATTTATGTATGTATGTACATATGTATATATACATAGAAGAAAATAAAAAAAGTGCAATGGAGCTTAAAGATAATTGTGACATATAGTCTAACGACAATGTTTTGTAAAGACGTTTGCAGCACAGTACCATGCAAACATATGTATGTACTATATACCACAAAAAATTTGTTGAAAGCTTGTTGTCAACGGTAAATTGTAAGTTTTACGTTAAGTAATAAAAATTAGCAGTAATAAAAACTCTTCCGCTATTGCAAAATAATACTATGTATGTATGTATATGTATTTTCATCAGCTACCGTGATATGCCACCCGGTGAATAGATTTAACACATTTATAGCCAAAAATAAGTAGCTAAATCTTAACGATCAATAGAAATCGTATAAGTCGCGTCTAAAGTTAGTTTTAAAAACTCATACGTCAATGACAAGTACACTCAAAAGTTAAAGGCAGCTTTTTTGACAGACATCTCATAGAAAATTATGTCAAAAACGTACTTTTAACTTCAGAGTCCACCTAATCTTGACTTTAACTCCGCGCCTTTTTCTTCCCAGTTTACTTTCACTCTTACATACATACATATATTTCATGCACATTTTTATATATGTACGTATGTATATGTTTGTATGTATTTAAATATTTTATGGTTTCTTGTTCTCTTATAATTGTTGTGTTGTTACTCTTATCGTTTTATGAAAATAAATAATTAGAGCTGAAGACTAAGAGTTAATGTATTGTTAACTCAATCCATTCTTGTGTTAAATATCAGGCGGAGGGATAGGCAAAGTTAAAACTGATTCTGCGTCCGAAACTCGTTATTTATGAATACTCATTTCTTCAATGCAAACTACATATTGCAGAAATTTTACATATTCATATGTACATTTCGAAAAAAAGGTTTCTTAACATAATTTGAAAATTTCTGAACTTGAATTGAAATTTTCTGAACTTGAATTGTAAATTTTTGAATTTGAATTGTAACTTTCTGAATTTGAAATGAAAATTTATGAATTTGAAATGGAAATTCTGAACTTTAATTGTAAATTTCTGAATTTGAATTGCAACTGTCTGAACTTAAATTGGAAATTCTGAACTTGAATTGCAAATTCCTAAACTTGAAATAGAAATTCTGAATTTGAATTGTAATTTTCTGAATTTCAAATGGAAATTCTGAATTTGAAATGGAAATTCTGAACTTGATTTGTAATTTTCTGAATTTGAATTGCAACTTTCTGAACTTAAACTGAATAAGGTGTAGTAGTACCATTTTCTAAATACATAGATAAGTACTTCCCCTCGTATAACTTCCCAAATGGGTTTTTATTTTACTTTTTGAAACGTATTTCCTTTTTTTACTTGCTTGTCGACTGGGTTACTACTACATGCATACACACAAGCAAATTTTCAATAACATACTCATAGAAATATTTTATTTCTTTCGCCAAAGCATTAACATGAGGAAAAAGTTCAACACTGCAATTAGTTTGTTAAATAGGTTAACATGCACTAATGACATTTTCCATTCATTTTCACTCTATACTCGTACAACTACATTTTGCCTAGAACAATTTTCATTACCATTAATATAGCCAGCCAAGTGCATACGTACATACATACATATGTACATACATACATACTTATGCATATGTATTTATATGATGTTCACTTATTACACGAAGTAATAGATTTGCTGTCGGCCACTCAAATAAATATCATCAGGATACAGACGAAGCGCAACAATTTGTATGAGAGAACATTTGACTTTGGCCATGAGCGAATTTGTTTATGGCTGCTTGGCTTTTGACCTAGTTCGCTTGAAATAATATACAATTTAAACCTTGATTGTGGTTTTTGGCTTGAAAATTTTAATAAACGTGAGATTATTGTGTTGATTGCATTTGTGGTTGTCTCGCATTTGTTGCACATTTAATGCTGAGAAGTAGGGAAACGGTAAAGCAATCAATTGTGGTCTATCGAAGTTATTTCATTAAAATACATATTGACTGTAAAAGTAAGTAAAAAAGGAAGAATGTTGTACAAATTATATAAATCAAGAACATTTATTTGAGTGAAGACTTTTTTTTTATGTAGATAAGTATGCAGTGTTCTCAAAAAAATTTATTTAAGATATGCTCTTAATAAATATCTTAAGAAAAAGTATGTCAATGCTAAACAGCTATTCTGGCATTGTAACATCGTATATGGAATAGGTTGCATATTGAAGCGTTTAAAAGCAAAAACAATTAAACAGAGCTCTTTTATTTTTTTTTTCAATTTTTCTACTGCAGCTAAGAAACATAGTTTTATTGTATATAACTCCTTTTTATTGTTTTGTATTTATTAGTTTTTATATCCAGTAAATAAAAAAATTGTCAAAAATCAGACACTTGAAACTTGCAGTTTTTCAAACTAAAATTGAGTAAGCATAAAAACTGCATATTGAAAAAATTCTAAAAATATATTTTAAAAAGTTCTAGATTTTAGTACATTTTTTAAAATCATTTTTAATTTTGTAAATAATTTAAAAAAATTGGTGTTTACGCAAAAGTAAGTGAAAACGGTGCTGTATGTTATTTATTTTTAATTTTATAATATTTTTTTTCTTTTCTTATTTAACTATATTCTACATATGTATGTACGTATGTACATACCAATGCATCATATTTATTATTTTAAAATTAAAAAAAAAAATTTAACATAATTATTTTATGTTGTTGCATCTTATTTTATTTCATAGTTTGAAAATCCGATTTAAACTACTTTTCACCAGTAAGGCATTGAAAAAGTATAACAAAAGGGTATAACAAATATGTTTTATTACTTTTCACAAAGTTATTACTGTAATAATAAAATTTTTAAACAATTTTTATTTTTCAAGCTCGAGGCCCCTCGAAAAATTAAAATTCAAAGGCCGATCATCGTAATAAACAAACATATAATAATAAAATATAATTTTTTGCTACTAAGAAAAAAATTATTTTTCAGAACTTAAATTTTTTTTTTATTTTTCGATGTTAGCAAGTAACAATAATCGAAACTGTTAAATTTTTTTTCAAAACATTTAATTACTCCATGCTTTTTCCTCGAAGCTAAAAATAAAATTAAAGCTAGAAGTTTTTAAATTTTATTAGAAAAAACCGATAGAAATAATTTACTAAAGCTGGTTGTAATTATTTCTCATTGTTCTTAAGAATTACTGAATAGTATAAATTTTGTCTTCTAAAAAAATTTTTAAAATCTATTAAAAAAAAATGGAAACTCAAACAGTTTTCCAAACCAACTAGCAGAGCAAGGTTTCGATCCTCGGACCTCTGGGTTATGGGCCCAGCACGCTTCCACTGCGCCACTCTGCTTGTGTACCGTTAGCCGTCTAAGATTATTTAGTATTGCTTTAGCATCCCGCAGTTCTCGTTTAACTAAACTTAAACAGACAACTGGTTTACAATAAAAACAATAAAGAAAAGCAAATATTTACTTGTATATTTTTTGGTTTTTGAAAAGAAAATATTTACTTTTTTCTGCTCTGTTTCGAAATAAATACCTTTACTTATTAATACAATGTCCCTTTAATATGTACACACATACACATGTTTGTATGTATGTATATTATAATTCTCTTCAAAGAACCTTACAATTTACGATAATAACAATTATCGCTTAAATCTAACAAAAAATGTAATTAATAATTTGTATTAAGCAAAACATTAATTAATATGCTTTGTTACAAAATTGTAAATTTCTGCATCACATGCCTTAATGAATAGCCGATGAATGAGATTGAATAATAACTATAAAGCCAAAAAGCACAGTGGCGTATTTATTGGAATCAAGTCAGTGACGGTTCAAAAGAAAGTGAAAACTTATGTGTTTTCTGAGCCACAATCTTTCCAATATAATGGCAAAAATTCAATTCCCAACTTACCTCACTGATTCTACAGAAATTGTTTTTTTAATTCGTTTACGCAAAAATGAAATTACCGCAGTCTCTTTTAACTTCCCTTTTTGATTAAGCAATCTTTAGGCTCTTCAAAGTTCGGCCGTCGATGTTTTAAAGGCATGCGTTTCTCAGCATCTGAGTTTTGTCTTCAACACTGGCTTTACTTATCTAATTCCTGCGGAAACCGATTTCAATGATGCAGTGTTTCCAAATTCTTGCATAACATTCTTTATGTTAATCGCGCTTAACCAGGATAAACTGATTAATTTAATCCCAACAACTCGCTGAGGTTTTCAAACTTTGCGCAATGGATCTGATTCAATTAGTTAATTTTTATTATCGGACTAGATTCCCAACTTCTTTGCATACCCCTTTCTTTTAATATTTTTCTCACTACTCCTTTGTTGGTCGACTAGACGGAAGCTAACTATGTACATAGATAACATAGAATATAATAGAATATGAAGAAAATAATAGAAAGAAGTATAAAATAATAGGTATAAATATTTTACAGCAGAATAGTATAAAGAAGAAAAGAAAAGACTAGAATAAAATAAAATAGATAATAATATTACATTATTGAAGAGAATAAAAGAGAATATAATGATATGGAATATAATAAAATATAATAGAATGGAATTGAACAGAATATGATGGATTTAATTGAATAGAAAAAAAATAAAAGAAAAGATAACAGAATAGAATAGAATTTTATTTCAGAATATATGAAAATATAATAGAATAGAATGGAATAAAAAGGAAGTAGAACAAAGAAGAAAGAAAAACGATAGGATAGATTGAATATTAAAATAGAGAGAACCTTTCTGAAAATGCCTATCGGATCTAATTTGGCCTGAATCCGGATTCCAGCTTTCGCTATCGCCAAAACTCCATCGCAAAAAAACTTTATTTTAACAATTTTTAACTATTTTTGCGATTATGGCATAAAAAAAGCAGTTCTGAAAATTTCCAAAATTTTCCATATCTAGCTATTTTAAGCGATGAACAAAATGAACCGGATAATATGAGAGAACTGTTTTTCAAAGCTCATAAAGCTAAAAAGTCGATTACAGCGTATTTTCCATCGCTAAAAAAAGGAACGGCGAGACGACGACAAAAATATATCGAAAAAAAATAGTAATTAATGATACAGAATGAAAAACTAAAATAGTAAAAGGGTAACAAAGGGTAACAAAGGGCCAAAATTATATGCTCGTGCATGCCTTAAAATTTCCAATAACTTGATTTTCTTTGCATCATAAAGGAAATAAATTCATTAAAAACAAATGTGCATTTATCTTTTAGAAGTCGAAAAATTTTAGTTGAACGATCTTTTCAAACAGAAAAATCGTCCGTGGATTCCCGCAACACACCGTTCCTTAAGGTCCAGCCTTTCTAAATATTTTTTGGAAAATATGCCGAGATTATGGCAAATTATAGATAAATACTCGGGTGCCATAAATTTAAACAAAATCTGGCATTTCTCTTCAACTACACCAGCGACGCCTGCGGTAGATAAAAGTATAAGAATTTTCCATGAAGATTTTTAGCGATGAAAAACTCAGAAACGAAATTTTAAATTTGTGTCTATTTTTCAAAAGTTGCTCGTCCACATGAATATAATAAATTTGTTGATTTTGTTAATGAAAACACCTGCATTATGTATTACACATACATATGTACATACCTATGTATATGTAAATGTGTAAAGTTATGTTGATATACTCGATAGCATTAGTGCGCAAAATCTATTATTTTAATAAAGTTAACTATAATTGTTGTTATTTCCGCTGCTGCTAAAGCATTGGTAACTCACCAAAACAAGCACGCACATGAGTGCAGGTTTGTGTGTGTGTATACCATACAAATGTGTGTGTGTCTGTTTGTGAGAGTGTGCCGCCAAATTAATTACATTTAATGTATTTCAATTTTGTGCTCAACTCATTTAATTTCTCAACAAATTATAAACGAAAACAATTGTGCCCTAAAACAAAAGTAACAACAAGAGACGCAGCAGAAGCAACAACAACAACAACAAGAATAACAACAGCAGCAGCAGCCGATGTTAAACTACTTGCGGGGTAGCAAAATTTGTTGGCGTTAAAAGCCACAAAACAATGTGAAAAATGATGGGAGACTGCATACTGGTACATAGGTATTTGAAATTTTTAGTTTGAGAATGTATGCATGTGTGTACATTAGTATGTTTTTGCCACACGCAAACTCTATTAACTTAATTGTATTTGTCATTTGTAATGTTGGCTCAACTGTGACGACAGCAAAGAATAACAAACTTTGGTGCGAGGGACGCAAAAACGAAAGCAACGCAAGATTTCCCCATTCACCAGTTTCAGCGTGCACCCTATTCAAACAAGCAACAACATTACTTATGAGCAAACAACATTTACCACTAAACAGCAGTCAGGAGTCAGCAACAGCCAGGAGCTGCAGCAGCAGCAGCAGCAGTCATCAACAATCACAGCAGGTTGCACGCAATTATTATTGCGACGCGCTTCCGGTTTTCTAATTTAACCCCAAAATGCAGTAAAAGTTGGCAATAACAACAAAAGTGACATTCGTTGAGGTTTTGTCGTGCGACCGAGTGTGCTCACACTTAACACCGAGCGACGGGCAGGTGAGCCGCTGGCTGTGCGAAATTATGCAAAATATAAAATCTGATACAATGCGTTGGCATATAAAAGAGGGATAGAAATGCTCGCCAAAACTTAAGGGGCGCACAGTGCAGCGATTGCGAGTAAACAGCGGATAAAAAAAATGGAAAGAGTGACCGGAATTTGTTAAAATTTTATTCTTCAAAAGATCACACCTCGTGTTTTTAAAAACGAAAACGTTTCTGTTTTTTACCGTTTACCAATTTCGTAACTAATGTTTATACTTTTCGTTATGGTGGTAAAATAAGACATAATTGCTGTTCGCAACGAAATATGGATGATGTCTTATACGGAAAACACGCCAAATTTTCTCCCTTTTCCTTTGCTACCACCGGCGGGTACCGCGTCGTATACTTTTAGAGCTGGAGCGCTTTCATCCATTCGAATGACATGACCTAGCCAGCAAAGCCGCTGGATCTTATAAAGTTCGTACAGAGAGACAAGACTTTACTGCTCAGTTGCCTACTCAATCCGAAGTAGCACTTGTTGGCAAGAGTGCTCCTCCTTTGGATTTCGAGACTGATGATGTTAATGCTGGTTCCTAAGTAAACGAATTCTTCTACTTTTTCAAAGTTATAACTGTCAACAGTGATGTTTGGTCGCAGTCGTGAATGTGCCGACTGTCTTTTTGATGAGAGGAGATACATCGTCTTGCCCTCGTTCACCTCCAGACCCATTCGCTTTGCTTCTCTATCCAGTTTGCAGAAGGCAGAACTAACTGCGCGGTTGTTAAGACCGATGATGTTAATGTCATCGGCGTACGCCAGCAATTGCACACTCTTATAAAAAAATGGTGCCTGACCGTTGTAGTTCTGCGGCTCGAATTATCTTCACCAGCATCAGGTTGAAGAAATCGCACGACAAAGAGTCACCCTGTCTGAAACCTCGTCTGGTATCAAACGGCTCGGAGAGGTCCTTCCCAATCCAGTCGGAGCTGGTGGTGTTGTTCAACGTCATTTAACATAGCCGTATAAGTTTTGCGGGGATATCAAATTCAGACATTGCGGCATAAAGGCAACTTCATTTTGTACTGTCGATAACAAAACTGTACTGAAAACCAAGTGCTCCAGCCGGTTGCTTTTCTTTCGAATAAAACAATAATTAAATTATGAAATTTACCAAAATCGGCGAAATTTGATTAACCGCTGGAACTCAGTTTTTGTGAAAATTTTCGCATTTAGGACCTGTAACTTTTTTGATTACCCATTAATTTCCCATTTCCTCTCGGTTCTATTAAGATGAAACTTTGAACTTTCAGAAAGTTTATATTGGAGTTCAGAAAAAATTAAAGACCTGTTTGTTGCAGATCTGCATGTAGGCATTTTTCCAGAATGAATAATTTTCACCAGCGAAAAAAGAAGAAAATATACTTTTCCGATTATATTTCTCTGATGAAAATTTTTAAAATTTTTTACCCACGTTCGTTCCACTGTGCCTCGCTTCGTAGACGAGAGAACAAGCAGGAGGGTAACTTCATTTAAATAAATTAGAAAATGTGACAAAGTGCGCTAAGCTGTTGGCGTTGATGTGGCGGCATTTGTTCATCGCTAGCTGCTCTAGCTGGTGTATTGTTCTTGCTGCTATTGTATTTTTTCCACGCTTTATTTTGGTCTGAAAATATTATTGTTGCTTTGCTTTGCGGCTAAAACGTCTAAGATTTGTGTGGTAATGCTTTTTGTTTTGTTATTGCTCATTTTATTGTTTCAAGTTTTGATTCTTGTGAAAATTTTGCTGTTGTATTTTCGTATTTTTGTATTACTTGTATCACTTGTGCTCTGTCGTTAACACCTGGTAGGCACGAAAAATTTGCTATGGGTGAGTGATAAGAGAAGAACAGTTGAAGTTTTTATGGAGGAGATTTCTAAAAAATATGAATCAAATAAGGCTCGTAATATCCTCGATACTCAATTTTAGGCTGTGTAAAATTCCTGTTAATGATGTTTTACTATAAACTATGAAATGAGGATTTCCTAGGCTCTCACTTTTCATTTCATTGAGAAAAGGACCACTTTATTTTTTTGTTCTTGACTGTCTTTTATGCACTAATTCATTCCATATTAGATTTCATCGAAAATCGGTTAAAAACTAGCATAGTTTTTCAAATTTTTATGAAATCAAGGAGAGATAATTACTTATCTTATTATTATTACTAAAGCATTGAAATATTCAATAAAACATCTGCTCAGTATTTCTTATTCAGTCAACTACGCCACTGATTTTTTACTTTTTTTTAAATTAAAGTGATTCAGCCTTTGCTGCGAGTATATTCTACTCACGCCTGTGATGTGTCTAACAAAACCGCACAACACAGCATTGCTAAAAACTTAATCGCATTTAATTTCACATTTTTTTCTATTAAAACTAAAAGCACTTAAAACTTATTTTTTCACCTTTTGCGAACTCATATTTTTGTCATCCCCTTAAGTGTGTCAAAAAAGGTGCACTGAACTCGCCTCCCCAATGAATGAGCCATACATAGCTAAACCTACATTTCATCTTTTTATTTATTCATAACTTTTAACGGATGTGGACTTTTGTTCACGCGTTCATTGTTGCTCCCTTTGGGTCAAACACCACAAAAAATGGTATGAAATTGTGAATATGTAAGGAAGGAAATCGCAAAGAAAAAGAAACTAAAGTGCGAATGACAGATGTGATGTGCGTGCTGGTAGTGGTGGGGAAGGAGTGACTGGTAAACATATTCAAAAATAGCATTTGCAGATTTGTATGAGTTTGGTAATTGCAAAATAGAAAACACTTGTCTGCATTTTAATTTTTGGTCGAACTGATTTCTTTTGAATTTCGTATTCATAATTACGTTTTAAAAAATTTGATACCACTTACATACACAGCCGAATGTATGTAGATAGTACAAATACATACTTATGTATTTACTTTCTTAACAAGTGATTTTCGTGTAATAGCAGTGAAATAATTAATTTTAACCTTTTAATTCACCCTAATAAATCTTAAAAACAAATTTTTTATTTGAAACTGGAACTGGTTTAAAAAAAAAAATAAAAAAAAATTTATTTCAGACCAACTTTGTCTTTGTAGCAGAGCAAGGTTTCGATCCTCGGACCTCTGGGTTATGGGCCCAGCACGCTTCCACTGCGCCACTCTGCTTGACGGTTTAACGCTGGCAAATATGCAATACAAGCAAGCGCTCATATTTTCTCATTCGCTCACTAAAGTTGGGTGAATAGTGGTGACAATACACATTGTACATAAGTACATACATATGTACATGTATACATATATTCTCACTTACAAAGTAGATACATACACAAGTTATGACTTACTAAAAATAAATTAAATTCGGTATTTAGGTATTTAGTTTGTTTATATGAATGCAGTCAATCAATTTAATAAGGCACAAAGCCTATTTTGAGTTCAACAATTCATCCATAAAACTTACTTATTCTCTGAACCATTTTAAACCATCAGTCAATTTTTAACAAAAATATAAAATAACAAGAAATTATGGAAAGAATAATCAGAAAAAATTAAAATTTATCGAAGAAAATTCAAATATAATCACAAACAAAAAAATATCTACAAAAAATCAGAAAAAAATTAAATAAAACAACCAAGATAAATCAAAGGTATTCAAAAGAACAATCAAAAATTCTGAAGTTATCTGGAAAACTAATAAAAAATATGGAGAAAAGTCAAAAGTATGATTGACTAAAAACAAATATGTATGTACATACATATGTACATACATATGTACATATAAAAGTTTATAACAAAAACGTAGTCCGGACAAATAAAAAATCATAAGACAACAAAAATACGCGCAAATACTTATTAAAGGTAATCAAAAACAAATAAAACAAAAATCAGAAAAATCAACAATAAATATGTAAATTAGAAAAAAAAATAATCAAGAAAAAGCAAGTTAGTTAAAAAATTCAAAAACAATCAAGAAAGTTATAATTAACAGGTCAGAAATTATCGTGAAAATAATAAAAAATGTCTTATAAAAATCAAGAAATCATAGATCACGAGTAAAAAAATGTAATTAAAAAATCAGAATAACGTAATCGTGAAAACTTAAAAATAATCAAGAAAAATCAAAAATTATCAGTAATTATAAGTATTTAGTAAAAAATTGAATCTATAAAATAAGAAATCAACCATAAAGCTTTAGACTGATTTCAAAAATTTATAGAGAACAAAATTTCTTTTTCATTTCTTGTGTGTCATTTAATACGAATTTTTCGATTTTCTTGAGAACTGCCTAAAAAATAAAAAATTAAATAAAAATAATCATCAAAAATTAAAACTAATTTAGTAATGAAAAAAATCACTTATGACATTTTTTTATTAATTACTCTTTATTTTTTTTTTCTTAAAATTTTTTTTATTTTTGTTTAAAAAAATTTTATTTCTTTTTTCTATTTTTGCTAAAAAAAATTATGATTATTTCCACACACATTAATATAAAAACTGCTTATTATGTAGCACTGTGTTTAAGAAAATTAATCGTTATAAAGATTTTTCAAAAATTATATTTCATAGTATTGCTAACTCTTCGATTATAAATACCTAGTCATTATAATAGCTATTTATTTTGGGAATTAGTAGTTAAAGAGAATAATAATTAAATTGAATTTGAATGATTATTTTTGAAAAGCTGACATTTAAAAACTCTTTAACATAAGTAAATATCCAGTTATAATAAATATAGTTAAGTGTTTAATTTATTTTTTATTTTAAAACCTATTTGTTATCTTCAATGACTTCATTTGTTATTACAATTGCAAATTAACTTGTTATCGTATTTGGGCTAAACGGTAAATGATATGTAGCCGCACACAAAATACAAATTCTCCCCTCGCACAGTGCCAAAATATTCGAACCACAAATCCGATAATAAAGTAGAAAGCTAAAAATCTACAAAAAACAAATCAGAATAAATTCAAAATAGAGTTTATTGAAATATTTTAAAACAAAAATTTTTGAACGCTTCATACCCGAAGTTTGTCCTAATTATACGCACATAATATTATAGTATATCCCCGTTGTGTATTTATATTAATTGCTACACTTATTGTTGATAATGGTATTTAAATCTGTAGTAAGGGAAAAAATTAAATACAATCACAATTTAATCACAGCAACAACAAAAAGCGTGCGAACATATCTATTTATCATATTTGACCAAAGAATAATAGCAATATTTAATTGTTAGCGGCAGAGCAACTAATTTGCATACAAAAAATAATTACAATATATCTACACATACAAACATATTACAAGTGTATGAACATACATATGTATATACATATGTATGTATCAACACATATTTTTCGATTAAGAGCGCTTCACGCATTATGCTTTAGCTCATAAACACACTCGCAAAACACTAAAGTAATTAATGTTTAAATTGAATTTTTGCACAAAGTAAATAAATGAGGCGTGAAATGTGCGAATATTATGTTGATACATACACATATGTATGTATGTACATATAGAGTGTTACAAATCGAGACATACATATGTACATATGTACATACATTTACTCACTTGAAATTTGTGTCCATAATCACATTAACATACACACATACATATGTAAATACATGAATTAATTTCCCCAATTCCCATTGGCCATTATCACCAAATCGGCTGTGCCTCACACCTTCGAAAAATTTACATTGTACGAGTATGCCCTGCATTGTTTCTACTTTTATGTTATTGTTACCTATATAGTAAGTATATGTATGTATGTATATACATATTTATGTAAATAAATACATATCCATTGCCTTTATGTTCGCATATAATTAAACCAACATAATTAATAATTGATAATTGCATATGAATATTTATGCAAGGCTGCAAAAACAAAAAATATAAGCAAGCAGTCAGCTGAAAAAATTCAAATTAAAAAAAAATCAACATTGTGAAAAACTAAAAAATAATGTTGGTAATTGTAATTTGAGCAACGCGCTTTATAATGGCGAATGAAAATCGCATGCGATATTTCTGTCGATATACGAGTACATACATACATACAAACATATGTATGTGATATGTGATGAAAAGTACAAAATTAATTTTAAATATTCGAAGTGCGTATGTACATACATATGTTTGTAAAGTACATAAGTAAGTAAGTAAGTAAAATTGTAAGTAGGTGATTTTAGAACCTTTTAACACCATAAATACGCTTCTGTCAGGTTGACGAGCTAAATTTATGTACATACATATGTACATACATATGTATGTACGTATGTATACATACATATCTCCACTTGCGAATAGATATACAAATTTCTTCGTTCGCGATGATGCTGGCAAAAGGAATCTGAGCTCTATATAGTAAAGATCAATTGGGAAAGTATTTTTCGATTGAACAAAATAGCCAAACCCCTATCAGTTGCTTTGAAAATAAAAAAAAAAAAAAGTCAGAAAACACGAAGAAAAAGTCAGAAATGTATTCCCATCAGAACGAAAATGACGATCTGGCGACTGGCATCTAATATAAACTTATGCCCGAATTCAGTAATTTTGTATCATCTCAAGTCTCAAAATGTGCAAAAGATTATAGTTTTTCCTCGCTTTCACGAGGTCTTGAGGCTTTATTTAGAAACTTATGAACGCCAACTGGTCTTTTTCGTCTCTATTAGAGACTTACCCCCAGTCTCAGTCTCTAAAAGAGACAAAAGTCACAATTTTAAATCAGTTCATTTTGAGACATGAGATAATACGAAGTTACTGAATTCGGGTATTAGACAAAAAATTAGCATCTCTTCGCAATGTCAAACTCTGCGGGATTGCATGATCTTGTAATATATCGTTCTTGATAAGAATGCTTTCAGTCCAATTTAAGGTAGTTGATAAAATATTTGCTTCTACGAACTCCTGGAGCGCACGTTCGAACGCTGCCCCCAACACGATATAAAAATCGTGCTAGGCGATTTTAATGCCAAGGTGGGCAAGGAGGGCATCTTTGGTTCCACAGTCGGAAAATTCAGTCTCCACGAGGAAACGTCTGATAACGGATTGAGACTGATCGACTTCGCCGGGGCCCGAAACATGGTAGTTTGTAGTACCAGGTTCCAGCATAGGAGGATACATCAGGCTACGTGGCTGTCTCCAGATGGTAAGACACGAAACCAAATCGACCATGTTGTGATAGACGGAAGGCACGCTTCCAGCGTCCTAGATGTCCGCACGATCCGAGGAGCCAACATCGACTCGGACCATTATCTTGTCGCAGCCAAGATACGCACGCGCCTCTGTACGTCAAAAAGCGTGCGGAAAAGCACACAAGGAAAGCTCGACGTCGGAAAGTTGCAATCACAACAGACAGCCACGCACTTCGCTACTCGACTCGCACTCCTGCTCTCTGAGAGCTCTAATCAACACAGCGATATTTCAGAGCAATGGAACCACATCTCTTGCTCTTTACGTACCGCCGCTGAACAATCTATTGGTTTCCAGCGAGCCCGGAAAAATGACTGGTACGATGAGGAATGTCGCGTTGCCACGGAACGGGCCTACAGGGCCACGTTGCGATCGGGCGCAACGCGAGCCTTGAGGGAGAGATATCGTGAGTTGAAAAAGGAAGCGAGACGCATTTTTCGAGAGAAGAAGAGAAAGGCCGAAATGCGTGAGTGCGAAGAGCTTGAAATGCTGGCCGACAGGAAAAGCGCCCGAAAATTCTTTCAGAAAGTACGACGGCTAACAGAAGGCTTTAAGACCGGGGCGAATTCCTGTAAGAACGACAACGGCGACCTGGTAACTGACGTTCAGAATATACTTAGTTTATGGAGGGAGCACTTCTCCACACTACTTAGTGGTAGTGACAGAGACCACCTTGGAGAAGATGATGATCCTGAAACCCCAATCAATGACGACGGAATTCATGTTCCGTTACCCGACTGCGATGAAATCCGTTTAGCAATAGCACGGCTCAAGAACAACAAAGCGCCCGGAGTTGACGGGCTGCCAGCTGAGTTATTCAAATACGGTGGAGAAGAGTTGGTAAAGCGCATGCACCAGCTTATCTGTAGAGTATGGTCGGACGAATGCATGCCTACTGATTGGAATCTAAGTGTACTTTGCCCAATCCATAAGAAGGGTGATACTGCAATTCGCGCCAACTATCGTGGTATCAGCCTTCTTAACATTGCATATAAGGTTCTGTCGAGCGTATTGTGTGAGAGACTAAAGCCTACCGTCAATGAACTGATTGGACCTTATCAGTGTGGCTTTAGACCTGGCAAATCTACTATCGACCAGATTTTCACAGTGCGCCAGATCTTGGAAAAGACCCAAGAAAGAAGAATCGATACACACCACCTTTTTGTCGACTTCAAAGCCGCTTTCGACAGCACAAAAAGAAGTTGCCTTTATGCCGCAATGTCTGAATTTGGTATCCCCGCAAAACTTATACGGCTATGTAAAATGACGTTGAGCAACACCACCAGCTCCGTCAGGATTGGGAAGGACCTCTCCGAGCCGTTTGATACCAAACGAGGTTTCAGACAGGGTGACTCTTTGTCGTGTGACTTTTTTAACCTTATGCTGGAGAAGATAATTCGAGCCGCAGAACTAAATCGGTCAGGCACTATCTTTTATAAGAGTGTGCAGCTGCTGGCGTACGCCGATGACATTGACATCATCGGCCTTAACAACCGCGCAGTTAGTTCTGCCTTCTCCAAACTGGATAGAGAAGCAAAGCGAATGGGTCTGGAGGTGAACGAGGGCAAGACGAAGTATCTCCTGTCATCAAATAAACAGTCGGCACATTCACGACTGGGATCAAACATCACTGTTGACAGTTATAATTTTGAAAAAGTAGAAGACTTCGTTTACTTAGGAACCAGCATTAACATCAATAATAATGTCAGTCTCGAAATCCAAAGGAGGATCACTCTTGCCAACAAGTGCTACTTCGGACTGAGTAGGCAACTGAGCAGTAAAGTCCTCTCTCGACGGACAAAAATTACGCTTTATAAGTCTCTCATTATGGCGCAGAAGCATGGACGATGAAGATATCTGATGAGAAGGCTCTGGGAGTGTTCGAGAGAAAGATTCTCCGAAAGATTTATGGGCCTTTACGCCTTTGCGATGGCGAATACCGGAGAAGATGGAACGATGAGCTGTACGAGCTTTATAACGACATAGATATAGTGCAGCGAATTAAGATTCAGCGGCTTCGCTGTCTTGGTCATGTCGTTCGAATGGATGAAAGCGCCCCAGCTCTGAAAGTATTCGACGCGGTACCCGCCGGTGGTAGCAGAGGAAAAGGGAGGCCTCCTCTGCGTTGGAAAGACCAGGCGGTAAAGGACTTGGGTACGCTTGGTATTTCCAACTGGCGCCAGTTAGCGAAAGAGAGAAATAACTGGCGTGCTGTGCTAAGCTCGGCCAAAATCGCATAGGCGGTTATCGAGCCAATGAAAGAAGAAGATAAAATATTTTTTATTTTTTAGCTTTACCTACCTATTTAATATGGGTTGAGATTCGAAATCTCAACACTCCCATAATTGATAAAATAACAATATTACACAAATTGCGATACCATTCAAGTTTCTGTTTTTAATTAAGTAATCAATCTAAGACGAAAGCTTTTGTTTATCTTGAAATTTATTTGCTAAGAAAAGACCACTCAGAAGTCGTTTTATCCGTGTAAATCGAGCGATCATCGAAGAAACATTATTCCAAATATGCCATAAGACAAAATTAGGAATAAAGTTCATAAACTAGGGCTGCGACATCGACATCGATGTTTTAAAAACATCGATGTTTTTCTAAAACATCGAGTACTTTTAACATCGATGTCTTAGTGCCGATGTTTTTCCAACATCGATGTTTTGTATCAATGTTTGCATCGATGTTTTTGCTTTCGGACTGGTTGTGAGCCGAGGCAAAATTAAATTGTTGGCTTCGCATGTGTTTCATTTGAGAACATATTTTTTATTTTTTTTTAGTCACAAACTCATCGGCGGAGTGAGCGAAAACATCGATGTTTTTGACCGATGTTACATCGATGTTTTTGACCGATGTTACATCGATTCAATGGCGCGGCTGAAGTAACAAACGATCTGCGTAGAAGTTTTTACCGACATCGATGTTTACAAAACGATATACAAAACTTTATTTATACTGGAGTTATTTTATGTATACTGGAGTTATTTTATGCTTAAAATATTCAAAAACATCGATGTTTTTGGGGGTGTCTTAATTTTGCAGAAATGAAATGAGAAACATCGATGTTTTTTATTAAAGTTTTTTAGCAATAAAAATAAAAAAGCAGTACTAATCAACTTTTGTATGTTTTTGCTTAATATCGTCGACATGACATATATAAAACTGCACTTCAGGGAAAACAAAACACGCAGAAACATTTGTAACCGATGTTGGATCAACATCGACGTTTCTCACTTGACGACCAGAGGGAAAAGAATACGTGCGCAGAAACATCGATGTTTTTAACCGATGTTTTATCGACATCGATATTTCTCATTTGAAACATCGATGTTGAAAAACATCGATGTTTTGAGGTCGATGTCGCAGCCCTATCATAAACCTCACGCTGCCAGATAAAACGATATGATTCCTCATCGCGGGTGTAGGTACTTTCATTTTGCAAAGAAAGTAAATGAAGACTGACTACAGAAATGATCCTGTGAAGTATAGTCTTAAATTTAACACTATCAGTGTGCACCATTTCAACTGAAATACTAATAACATGGTTGAGAAGTAACGGACAAATATAGAATTATAAGAAATATCAACGTAACGTAGCATAGCACAACAACTAAAGGGCCGTACACATACAACTTTCTTCGCTTTACTTGACAATTCGAAATTTAACAACAAAGCATGAGGCGTAGAAGGTTTGCTACATAAGTTTTGAATTTTTATTTGTGCCTATCCGAGTCTTTTGTTTAATAAAAGAATAGGAAGTGAGTTTTATTGATATAATTAAGTGGTAGTTATGCTAATTATGTATGTATGTTTGAACGTCGCGAGTGTAATAAACCATATTAAGGCCGAGCATATTTCGACAAAATAAATAAAAACCGATCCAGGGGAGTTTAAAAAACAGGTGAGGGTTGTTACCATAGAGGTGTCTCATTTGCTATTTATTCATATTTCTCTTTTTTAATTTTTTAAAAGTAAATACTCGCAAAAATTATGAAATACTAGTGAATTTTCTAAATTGAGTGCATATGCGCGCAGAAATAAAATGGAAATGTAAACAGTTGGTTTTCAAAGTGTTCAAAAGTTGAGAGTTCGCCATGATTTTGCTTCGTTTTGCTTTGCTTTACTATTCTTGCCTTGTATTTAGCAGCACTCATATAACATCTGTACTTTAACTTATCTGTCAAAGCGAAACTCTGAAGCAAAGCAAAACGAAAGTCTTATGTGTACGGCCCTTAAGGCACGTGCCATCTGTCATACCTCTGAACAATAGGCAGCTACTTACGTCATTCACTAACGCGCTACTAAAAAGTACAGCAACAATTCTATGCTTCGTTGGATGTGTGGATGAGGTAGGTAGGGGAAGTGCTGTCGAACAAAAATCCATGTGTGTATGTATGTATGTATGTATACATATATGTACATACATATGATAAGGTACATCAACGCATGTAAAGGGTGTTTCTTTAGGGGCCACATCTTTGCGAGTATACAACTATACTTTCTTATGTTAATCTTAAGATCGTCTAATCGTAACCCCGCTTTTGATTTAATCTCATAAAATTTTTTTTTCCGTAAATAAAATTTGGCGAGTTGTTCTTGCAGTAAGGTTCTTAACCTTTTAAAATAACACCCTTTTAATATATGATGGCTGATATTTATGTTCCAAATGGTTTAAACGCTTTCGAATTTTCTTTAGACGTTATTTCTTATTTATGATCAGCGATTACCCCTTTGTTAAAATACCTTCACATAGATCCCGAAACTAATGATTTGTGTTGCAATTTTGTTCAACCAATGCAAGATTTAATGTTTTTCACTTACTATAAATTGTGAAGGAAGTAAGCTAAAATTATTCATAATTTAAAAAAAAATTTATTTCCATTTTCTTATAAAACTTTTTCTCTCTGCTATCCGACTCTAAATACTCAAATCGCGACAACAAATTAAAAATACATTTAACTCATAATTTGTTTGTGTTGCTGTCGCAAAACTTGTCGCAGTTCATTATTTGACCAAATCCTTGGCCAAGCGAACAAAATTAAAGTTCAAAGAAGGGAAGAGTGAAAAACAAGTCATGAAATGCTGTAAACAACCCCCTCCCCCCCCAAAAAAGGTTGTCATAGATACGGAAGTTACAAGGCATACAGATGCAATTGCCACTCAAACTGGCAAAAGTGTTGTTCCAAGAAAATAAGAAAAATCAACGGCAAAGGAGATTCGTAGTGGTGGTGGGGTTGGGCGCACTAGAGTGTGATAAATTCAGACAGATGAACAAACTTGGACGGCAAAGTGCAATTAAAATAATTCGGACAATGGTTTTAAACAAAAGCAGGACAAACAAGCGAACTGTAAATGAAACGCAAAGACTCGGGTTAATAGAGAAAAAACAAAAAAATAGCAAACAGTGGCAACTGAGAACTTGAGCTTGTTGTAAAGTTGCAACAGTGAAAGCCGCAACAGCGTTGCCAGCAAAATAAATCTCATGGCAAAGTATGACAGAGAGATGAGAAATATTTGTAAAAGAATTTCGATAGCAATAAACTTTGAGGGGGTGTTTGGTGCGATGGGAAAGAACAAAGAAACTATGCGAAGGATTGTCGAGTGACCAGTGCGTATAACATTGTAAGATTACAAAAATAAAAAGAAATATACAAAAAATAAAAACTACAGAGCCAAACGCTGGAATGTGGATAAACTTTATCGGGAAGCATAGTTACGAATTATTGCCGCTCCCGCCCGCTAGCAACGCTAACATAATTTCGCAAAACCAGAAACCAAAAAAAAGGGTTAAGAAATCTGAAAGATGTACGGCCGCCGAGCCAAGAAAATAATAGTTAAAGTTGTTGACCGCGAAAGTAAGAGGTGGGGCGGGGCAAAGTTGAGATGAAAGTTCAATGTGTATGGATGTAGCTGGTGAATCAGTGAGCAACCAATGGACCAAATCAATGCACCAGCCCCGGAATGCCGGACAGGCCACAGACCTATGAATACACGTATACAACCAACCGGGGAGCGCGATAAGTCAACTGAGAGGTCAAGAAAACCGCTGTAACCGCAATTGAAGTGGTGCAGGCGATCAGAAAATAAAACAAAAAGGAATCACGAACGAGTGCAAGGAACTAAACGAAAGCATGAAAATAAGTAAAATGAACGCGTTAATGAAACATAAATACCTCCATACATACATACATACAGAATCAAATGAGAAAGTTGTTGAAAAAAAAACAAAGTTGAAAGTAATAATGAACGACCAGTCAGGCACGCTAGGCGGTTAAAACGAGCATAGTCTGCAGAAAAAAGTAATGAAAAGAAAAATTTGCGGTTAACTTTTGTTAGCAGCTTTCACTTTAAAAAAAAAATCTCACAAGTTACAAAGTAAGAAAATATGGATTTTCTCGCTAGCAAGAAGTTGTGGCCACACACGGAAAAGTGACGTGGGAAAATATGTTCATGCTGGCAGTAAATAATAAAAGTCATTAGCTGCTTAAGCTAGAAGTTTTTTGTTTTCGCAAGCTTCAAAGTCAACTAGGAGCAAGTTGGCAAAATTAAAAATATCAGTAGTTATGTGTAGAATGTGCAATGAGCGTCAAAATGATAAGGTCCCGACCACATATCGACACATTTTGATAATTTTTAAAATACATTTTTTTTCCAACATAAACCATATTAAACGAAGTTTTAAACCTGGTTCAAAACAAAAAAGAAAATTTAAATAAATTATTACTCAAAATTTCAAATTTTTTAATTTAATTTTTTTTTTTTTTTTTGACAATGAAGCTTTGTAGCCTATTCTTTTTAAGTACAACAAAGTGCAAAATCAAAGTGGCTAACTATTATGGTTGAAGACTGACAATTTTTTTTCTTATAAATTTGTTTTATATTAAAAATATCCGAGCATATGGAAGAAATTAAATAAATAAATTTAAAAATATTTCAAAAATCAATGCTAATTTGTTGCCGTTTCATTCAGAAATAAATGACCTGTAAAACTGAATACTCAAATAAATTAAAAAAAAAACTTTTAAATTTCTAAGAAAAAAAAAATTTCTTTTAAATTTTCACAATGTTTGAAACATTTTTTAGTATGAAAAACAATTCTTTTTACATATTTTTGCATCCTTTTTTGTGCTTAAATTGTTTAACTTTTTTAATTTTAATAGAATTAATTTTCAAAAATATATACATATGTATGTATATAACCCCATGTTTTAACCTTTAGATACATATATGTACATACATATAAAATTAGAAAATTAAAAAAAAAATCAACAAAAATTCAATTTTTTCTCAGAAGTTTTAGAATTTTTAGTTAGTTAAATTTTGGTTTAAAAATTATCAAATTTCAAGTGCAATATAAATAACTAAAGTTGTTTTTATATAAAAAAAAAAACACCACACCCTACCCAACGAATATTAAAAAAAATATATTTCTTACAGCTCTAACATTTTGTCCGTCTAAAATAATAAAAATGCGATTTTTAGAATAGTTCAACACATTTTAACAATTTTTGATTAATACGCTGTAAAATATATATTTCTTTCTTCAACAAATAAAACATAAATCAAAGCTCAAGGGAATTAACAAAATTTTGGAAAATTCAGGGTATTTTAATAAAATTTCAAAATTTCTAACAAGAATTTTTTGGAAAAGTTTTCGCTTGCATGGGCTAGTTGTAAAAAACTAAATTTTAAAACAGATTTTAGAGATTGGCTTTACGCATTCGCAGTAAAATTTATTTTTATATTAAAAAAAAAATATGAAAATTTAAGACCATAAAAGAAAATTAGGTCAAAACGAGTGAAAATATCGCGTTTCCATTATTTTGGCCATTGGTGTAAGTGTGTCTGTAATTGCAAGGAAATGGCAGCTAAACCCGTGATATTGAAACGAGTTGTTGCAATTACTGCACTAGCACGCTCACACATTAACTCTCCAACAAACCGCAAACCCAACACTGCTGTCTTCTTTATATATTTTTGCTGCATTACTCATCGCTCATCAGCACTGCTTGTTGCCTTGTTGCCGGCACGTGTGTGGCACGTTAAGGTTGCAAAGTGCGAAAGTGCAAAGTCATAGTCGTCGAAAACAACGCGACATTGCGCTCCTCACGCAGCCCTGTAATGCGCAGATAACCTGACTTAAGAAGAAGTTTTTAAACTAAGTAAGAAAGTTTGACTGGTAAATAATAACACAAAATGACGAAGAAGCACAAAAAAAACAATGTTATAATAAGACAAGTAGAAAAAACACCGCCAAGACAGGTGAGACAGCCAGACAAACAGACAAACAGATAAATAAACAGTAGAATACTTGTAAGCCAAAGATGAAAGTAGAAAATAACAACGCGTTGAGTGATTGACTTAATGCTGGTTGGTAGATGGTTTTGGCGCTGGCTGGAGTGTGAACTGTTGCCCTTTTTTTTGTTCTTAACAATATTACTGCTAAAAGCTTAACACTAGTGAAGTATGAAAGTGTTGCGCATGTGCTGCTTTTCTTAAGTTTTCTACCCTACACGGCTGATCCATTTTTCACTTCACTTTTTAATGCCGACCCCTTGCATGTCGCAGCGCTACAAGATCTAGTGGAATATTTAAAGTGCGAACAAAACACTAATTATAATATAGTGTTGCAAGAGGCAGGAGCTAAGCTAGTTTTGTTTGTATTTACACTTAGTATTTAATGTAAGTGATTGTTTTTAAGTTAAATTATGCTAGAGAAATATGGATGGATGGATATGGTAGTGGACAGCAACAAGCACTTCTGCTACTGAACAGATCTAAACTCTTTTATAAAATCGCGTTACTTGAATTCAGCACACCAAATCCGAATCCCACCACACGAAAACTTAACTCACCACACCCAGAAAAAACCTGAACTATCCATGCGTCAATTTTTTTCATCCCACCTCACATCCCTTCAACTCGACATCTTATCTTATCATCTTATCTTATCAAAACCTGAACTATCCATGCGTCAATTTATTTCATCCCACCTCACATCCCTTCAACTCGACATCTTATCTTATCATCTATCCTCACCTCAACTCATTTCACCTTACGTTAATTTACCTCATCTCACCTCATCACTTAAAGCGCAGCAAATCATAAATAAAAAAAAATTCCAATTTTAGAACAGTTCTAAGATCTGACAAAATATTTCGATATTTAAGTAAAAAACCTCCATTTAATTTGTTTTAGATTTTAGGTGAACATCTGATTGGCTGTCGATATAAAGCTTCGTTTTTTTTTTTCTATTAAATACTTCATGTAATTGAATATCTGCTTACATATGATTATTTTTTTTAACCAAAATGTTTCAACATACAAAATTTTTGTGAATACGAATGCAACAATGTTTATACAAAGTGGAGTATTTTTCAATTATTATTTGTAAATAATAAAATATCAACAAAGAGTGCAATAAAATAGCTGCCAACCACGCATGTGGACAATGTAATACAACAACAATTTTGCTTTTTGAATGGATGAAAACTTAAAACAAAACAAAACACATGAGAATATAGCAAAAATAAACATATGTATGTATGTATGCATGCACTGATACATGAAGCCAGAACAAACGTCGAGAAAAAATATATTTTAAGCAAATAAAAATATTAAATTGGCAACAAGTAATAATGTCGCAATATTTTTAACGCTATTCGGCGGTCAGAGGCTGACGTAACAATTATTGGAAAACGACAACAATAATTGGCATCAAAGACATCACAGATAGTACAGAGCGAATCAGGCATTAAATTAAAATAAATAAAATATTTTCAATTTACTGCGCTCCGCTAAAAGCTACATACATACATACATACATATGTAGCTGCCAGGTATAAATGAAGTGATTATTATTTTTTTCTTTCAAGTGTACGAGTATAAATAAATAATACAAACTTACAATAAATAAAAGTTAAATGTCGTTGCATTTTTAATTCAGAGTGCGCTGGGAGGCATATATGTATGTAACAATTTGGCGATAAGTAAATCGATGTATGTAAACTGAAGTGGGAAATTTAAATAAGAGAATGATAATTTTTTTCACTCTTATTTGTCCTTATTTGAAGAAATAAAAACACAAGATACATACACATTTTATATCTTAAAAATATAAATAAATAATTAAAATGTATTTATTTTGATTTTTATAACACATAAACTTACTGCATTCATCTTATTTCTAGAGCTCCTATAAGGCACTAATTTTAATAGTGTTAAACAATTAATGAATTTAATTTTTCTTGCGCACTTTAAGTCCAACCTAAGTACTCTTCCACCGAGGTATACATACAGTCGCTGAACTCTTCGTCTTCCTCGAAAATATTGCCCTCTTTTAAATTGCCCAAATCGTCTATAAATATTACTGTTATCAAGAAAATTATTTAACTTAATATACAAATTTCTTTAAGATAAAAGACAACAACATTGCAGTTAATTTAAAAAAAAATACAAATAGTTACATATTTACATATGTACATACATATGTACATATAAGTGCATATACGAGTACAAAATACGTGCAGTGAGTATACAACAATCATAGGCTAGGTGTGTTGGTGGCGAGGGAGTACATAATGAGAGACACATTTAGGTAGTTAAGTCATTTGCTAAAGCTCTTTACTTGCACTATCGCGTCGCTGTTGTTGGAGTGGTAATTTTAGATCACGATGTGGCGGATAATTTATATTTGCCGGCAGATGGGGCTGGTAGACGATCGTTGGGAGGCTATGAAAGAAAATAGCAATGATATTTTTGTTTTTATATTGTAAATACATATGTATGTATGTATTATAAGCAACATTTCTCGGTCTGACTCACCTGGATCTATTGACACTTTTGGCCTCCTTCACTGCAGCGGATATATTTTCCCTTTCTCTTTTATTAATCGACTTGGTATTGACAGCTTCAAGTATAGGCGTTAATTCGGATATCTCATCATCTGTATGCTTTTTTTGTTGGCGATCCTCCATATATTGTCTGATCAGTAGATCTATTTTGTCTTCAATGTCATTGACCTAACATAAACAATTTTTTTAGATTTAAAGTACTTAAAAATTTTAAAAACCATTTTATTATATTATTAGATAATAGTCAAATAGAATAAAAAAAATAAGTAAAAGTTAAATAGTAAAATAATAGAATATATGTATATAATAGTTAATAGATAACTGAAAAGAGACAATAAACAAAAGACACAGGATACAAGATAATAAATAATATGTAATAAATAATAAATACTTTATAATAAATAATAGAAAATATATATAATATATATATATAATTTTGGCGCGTATACTATATATAGCTCAGTGTTTGGCCGAGCTTCTCCTACCATTTGTGGTGTGCGTCTTTATATTATACCACAAATGGAGGGACCTACAGTTTTGTGCCGACTCCGAAAGGCAGATGTATTTAATGAGAAGCTTTTTCATGGCAGAAATACCCTCGGAGGTTTGCCATTGCCTGCCGAGGGGTGACCGCTATTAGAAAAAACTTTTTCTATTATTAAGATTTTCCTTGGCCTGACTGAGATTCGAACCTCGAACTCACACGCAGATCAAGTTATGACACGCACCGCTACCAACTCGGCCACAGCGGCCACATAATTTTAATAATAGAAAATAGATAACAGAAAATAAATAACAGAAAATAGATAATAGAAAGTATATAATAGATTTTTGATAAGATATAATAATAAATATTAAGATAATCGAATAAAAGAAAGTAGAAAAAATACAACAGATAAAAGATAATAGACAGTAGATAGTAGGCAATAGATATTATATTATAAATAATAATATTTAATTTACTTGTCTCTCCATTTTCACCACCCTTGAAGCCAAACAAATTTTGCCAGCATCTTTTATTTTAGGCGCACGTTTACCACCTAAAATGAGATCCAGTCTGAAAGTAAAGCGAATAAAAATTCAAGACTATCGCATACAAACTAACATTACACTTCATTAAAAAATCCATTTGTTTTGCACTTTTTGTATACAAACTCAATTCTAATTAATATGTATATCTGCGTACCTCGCATGTATATTTTTCACTCGCATTAATAGATCTGCATGCCCAGCCGCATATTGCTCCAATACATCTTTGACATCGTAAGGCCTTAAAGCTTCTTTGAATTTCCGACGAGCGACCATAAATTTGAGCTACATATGTACGTATTTATATGTATTTAAAATTAAATATGAATTGTCCTCAAAATAACATAAAAAATAAATAAATAAAATTATATAGAGTAACCAGAAAAATTAGAAAAAAAATTATTTTGTTAAGAATATTTTAAACTTACCATCCTTATAAATCTGATAGCAATTTTATGTTTCTTTAGCAGCGTATTATGTTTTGGCGAATAATCTTCATCTGCAAGAACAAAAAGTGTAGTTAAATTTTTAAATTGCGACATTCTACTAACCTGTATTCTCCACAGATCTATCATTAAAAACCGAAAGATACCGTCCTGACTTCGCCGATTCAATATGTAAAATATCTGCTGGAGAGTGTATAGTTTGACTGCGGCGACGACGACTAGGCAAACGTCTCAGAGGACTTTGGACTTTAAAGCTAGTGGATAAAAATATAAATGGAGAAGTTTTGAATTAGCATTTCACTTACTTTGTTCGAGAGCTTCTCACTGAGTAGGGCCCAATAAAACAAAAGTATCAGAAAATTTTCTTACGAACTGGTTGGACTAGGCATCTGAATCGGTGTTTCGTGAATCTTCCATGTAGCCACCGCTGTAGAGTTCTCATCAGCCGCATAGTAACGCCAAGAGGACTGTATCAGTGTGGCGGCTGGCTGAAATCGACTTATCATATGCTTTTGACGCTGCTGTTGCTGAACTTTCAAAGCAAAACCACTACCCAAAATACCCTGACAACAAATTATAGCACAAATGTATATAAAATGAATTAAAACAGAAACATTCGCCGACTTACCGCAGGGAGCGCAAAGAATGAGTAACTCAACAATATAACAATAGAACCAATAAGTTTGCCTTGCCAGGTTATGGGTACTGAATCACCATAACCAATAGTACACATTGTTATCTACATAAATAAAAATAATAATGCTGCAAACATATGCTCGCAGGTACAGAATAAGCATGCAAGCACCACTTACCACACCCCACCATAAAGCTGTTGCGAAATTACTAAACTGTTCATTAACATCCCTTTCAACTAAGTAGACCAGAAAGGATGAGAACAGCACGCCAAGGAAGCCGATATACACGGAAGTTAGTAGTTCCTGTTGTTGCAAGAATACGTAGATCAAACGCACCAAGCACAAAACTCTGGACACTTACCTGTCTGTGCGCATAGACCACACTACCCAAAAGTTTCCAGCTACCGCCACGTCGATCCATGCGCAACATGCGCAAGATCTGAAAGAATCTGAGTGCGCGCAAAGTGCTGGTAGCAAATACACGGCGTGGCGCACCCTGACACAAAGCGACTGCAGATGCAATGATGGTAATGAGATCTATAGAAAGTATCTAAATAAATTAAATAACTACAAATTTGTGAATATTTGGTGCTCAAACCAATTATGCAAAATGTGCCGGTCATAAATTTTAGACGACCTAAGAGACCCTGATACCGTGAGCGCACACCCGCCGACCAGAGCCTGCAGCAACGTGAAAGTAGTTTTAAAGAAAAGTAATCGTATTGATATTGAAAATGTACCTACCGCACTGCGAACTCCAACGTGAGCCAAAGCACCACCAGCACCTCCATGCGATATAGAGAAAACGATGCTTCCTTCTCAAAATCTGGTATTGTGGCGAAAATACTTAAGGCTAAACATGAGAAAACCATAAAAAATCTGCGAAGGAGTATGAAAAATATTAGTGAATTTTGGAAAGTAAAATATTCCAGATAAATGATGACCAACTTACACCATGATGTGATAAAAAATGGCTATGAATCCGCGTGGTCGCTCTAAAAAGTTATAGATACGTCCTTGTAAAACGCGGTAACGTGCATCGCGTCGATGTGAACCGCGTGTGTAATGAATGGATTGAAAGAGTGACATTCGGGGTAAAACAAGACGACTTGGTGTGGCCCGAGGTTTCTTTTTACATAATCTGTGAGAATATTATTGATTAAGAATTAAATTCGTGCAACTATGTATAAGGAAGATTGAATGAAGTGAGCGTCAAAAGTGTTAAAATAATTAAGGCCATAAAAACTGGCAATTAATCTTCACTGGTAATTGAACTTAACTCCAGATCAGTCAAACCTTCAGTAATGTATTCGTATTCATATATTGATCGACTGAGAAAATGGTTTAAGTAGTATCGAAACATCATCTCTTTGGTTCAAGGACACGGCTATTATTATCAACAAAATTTTTAAAGCTGTGTTTCAAATTTTTTGTATCAGCGTTCTCGGAACGCCATTGAAAAGCAGTGATCTCCGCGACTAACGAAAATCTTGCTCTATAACTTCGTCTTCATGCCTGTCTTCCTATCTGGCACAAAAACATGGAGAACGCTGACCAGCGCTAAAAATGTTAAAGGGGCTTAAGAATAAACTCTTAGTCGAAAGTATCTTAAACGAAAGACTTTGGTTTTTATGCTTTGATCCTTTCGTAAATTTTAATCCAGTTTTAAAATCTTTGTAAAGAAATGTTTACTCATTACATACACGAAATTTTTATTGTCGACTTGTTACTCGCTTCTTTGAAGACGAGTAAACTAAATGTAAATTTGTCTTTCACTTGTATACATTTATGAAAATTTTTTTTTACTGGAATTCACTTTGCGATATGGATGTAATTTTCCTTTAGTAGAAGGATATGTTACTTAATATTAACTTGCCCAAATTTGAAATCCTTATCATAAAACTTAAAAGTTTCATTATTTTCATCCATATATTTGGGCATTTTGTGAGTATTTTTGTTGATGTTTTTGCTCTTATTTCAATCCAAAGTTTTTTTTAGCAGTTTCATACAAAATTTAAAAAATGTTCACATAATTCGAATTTCAATTATCCGTTTATTATTTGCCTCTATTAAAGTCCTATTCAGGAGCAAACCGATTTTTGAACTAAAAAATACTCTAGCACAGATTTCTATCACTTTTTGCTAATTTTTACGAAACTCCCTTTCACGATCCTCGGTCTTTAAAGTTCAATGTTAAAATGAACTTCATTAATGTAACTTTCACAGTTACCCAATAAATGGCCTAGCCTTAAAACAAATTCAATAATTTTTCACACACCTTACGATTAAAGCCATCATATTTAAAACGTGATAAGTGTTCTTAACTTCATACAATGTTTATGACTTTACCAAACCCGTTAAAAAGCCGCCAAAACAGATAATTTTCATTTATTTACCCAGATCATTGAATATTCATATGTATGTACATACATACATACAACACATTTAAATGTTAAATGTTAAATTGAAAAAGTAAGTAAGTAGTGAGTATTTTGTTATATACAATATTTTATCTCATTTATGCAGACACACTTTTTTATGTTTATGGTATATTGCAAAAAGTAGGTGAGTTCTACTCATAAAGGTTGGCTGGCGTTTGGTTAATTCGAAAAAAAATTCCATCTTTGACAAATTAAATACATTTATAAATCGCTCTACTCATCTGCTTGCATTCTCAAACTGTTTTTTTTTTTGTTTTTTATTGCTCTGTCAAACAGATAGCAAGCTGTCAGAGCGTCTGACTACTTGCAATAAATAATTTAATCAATGCAAATAATTTTATAATCATTTTATGACAGTGATGATACACCTTTCGAAAATGTAAACTGAAACTTTAATCGGCGGGCAAACAGTGATGCGTAGCGATTTGATATACGATGACATTTGTGCATATGCTGCTTATCACAATTATATGACGCCCACCTAATTGTTTTTGACTATTTTTTAATTTTGTTTTTAAATTTTTAATATTTTTCAATAAAGATAACGTTATATACATATATTTAAAAAAATAATCAATTTCAAAAATATCTTTTCTATAAAAGACTTGCTCGAAATTGTATTTATATAGAAAAAATTGACGACGAGCGCTAGTAAACAAAATTTCAAAAATAAACGGCAAACTTTAGACACTTGAAACTCGCACTTTATTTTATTAAAATTTATTGGGCTACAAAACAGCGTAAGCAAACAATTTTTAAGTGCTAAGCTTCGATTAAAATTGGGTTTTACATAATTTTTTGTTATTGGATTGGATCTTTTTTGATGAACTGTATTTTAATGGAAAAATGTTATAAATTAAATTAAAAGAAAAATAACTTGTTAAAAAAATTTTAACTTAAAAATAGTTCACGCCAAAAAAACTTTAAATTTTTGAGTAAGCAGTTTTATAACTTATTAAATTTCGTTTACTTAAGGTATAAGTTTGATGCAATGATTCATGCCATTTTTTACTGACGGTCTTGAGCATCAAAAAATTATTTGAAACAAAACATTTTTTTTTAATAATGTTCAAAATTTTATATTTTTATGAATTATTATTAAATCCTTTTAGTTTTGTATAAAACTTGAAATTCTGGGTTATATCGCTTTTGTTAGAATCTAAACTGGTATTTAAGTGAATAATAAATAATGTAATTATGGTAGTTCGAAGAAAAAAAATTGTAAAATGTATCAAAATGTGGTGATCTTATAACTTGAAACGAAGCATGTATAAAATACATATTTTGTTAAAATTAGATATTCGTCATTTATATTTTTCAATCGAAATTAAGCTTTATTAAACATTATTACTTCAATGTTGTTTTTTCCTAATAATTTTCCCCAATAACCGCTCGGCCTTAAGCTTAAAAATATGTTAAATAAATTATTACTTTAAGTTACTTACTCGTAAATTCATTATAAATATATCTCATGCGAAAAAAGATCTAACTTTAATCGAAAATTACATTAATAAAATACAATGAAAAAAGGAAATTTAAAAAAAAAGCAAAAAAATTCTTGTCAGAAGTGGGATTCGAACCCACGCCCTCAGAGAGGACCAGAAAGCTCCATATTCAACTCAACTAGTGTTGAGCAAGTTCACACTTGAGTCTGGCGCCTTAGACCGCTCGGCCATCCTGACACTTGTGAAATGACTGCCAAATGTGGCACTTATCTTCAGTCATGTTATTATAACGAGAGAAACACACATTTGTTTTTATTGCTGACGGGTGTTTAAATATGTACTCATGTACAAACATGTAAGTATGTATTATTTTTTCCATCTGTTAAAATGTGATTCATGTGCACACGGTGCAATTTGGCTGCGAAATAATGTAATAATAAACAGCTTCATGTGCACTAATAAAAATAAACTTAATTATCTAATAAAAGAATGTACAAATTCAATTTGGATATTTTAGAAAGAATTGTTTCCAAAAATATTTTTAAATGAATACAAAATATTCATGTTTATCTACATTTAAGTAGTTTTGATTTTGAAGAAATTAATTTCTTATAGAATAGTGATAAATTTGAATCAAAAGTAAAATAAGAGAATATTTTTAAATTCAAATATTGGTATTCATTAATGCGGAATCAAGTTGGTAAGTAGGTAAGAGAGCCCGTTCTGACAGTTTGTATGCCAAATAAACGTAGACAACTTGCTAATTGCCTCGATTAAGCCTCTCTTTGAACGGGCTACGGTTTACCCAGCTTGAGAATACCTAAACATACAAGATATTTATGAATTTTTTTGAATACTAGCGAATATAATTCAGAAGTGGAATATTTAAAAATAAATAAATAAATAGAATTTTTATTTATAGTACATTATACGATCTTGAATAAGTGAAATTATTTTTACTAATAATTAAAATTAAGAGAAAAATGTTTGTTCACTTTTCTGTTGGCCTAGTAAATGTTAATATTTTACAATTTTATTGAGCACAAGGCCAGTTTATGGAAGATTTTTTTGTGAAAAAACAACAACAGTTTTTAATGGTTGAAGTTATAGTACTACATATTTCGGAAATCACCACATTTCCTCATAATCAGAAAGAAGTCTGATGAGGAAATGTGGTGATTTCCGAAATAGTACTAGGTATAACTTCAACCTTTAAAAACTGTTGTTGTTTTTTCACAAAAAAAAAATCTTCCATAAACTGGCCTTGAGCTCAAAAAATTGTAAAACATTAAGATAAAAAAATATTTCAAAAGATATTAATCCGCATTTAGTTTTTAATTTTAATAAGGTTGCTTGGAAATATTTATTGGCAATTCCTTACATAACGAAGTAGACCTCGTGAAGATATTGAAAAGCCACTATAATATTCATATTCATTTTCTCTGTACCAAATTACAGATTTTATTCGAACGTTAATCGTGAATTCTGACACATACATACATACATATGTATGAATGCATAAGTACATAAAAAGAAATCAGCTTTCGTCTACGTTTATCTTGTATACAAATTCAAACAAATAAAATGAGTACTTGATTAATTACACGAATATTTAAAACACTTAATGAAAAATCTTAATTGAAACTTGTCTAAATTATTTTAAGACTTCTAAACAAACCTTCACTAACACCTCATAAATCTTTCGCACTTACAACAACTACTCTCACGCAAAACATGGAAACAGATGTACACTACGACCAATGGGTTAATGAGCTACAAGTGAGCGATTCTCAATGGGCAAAAAAAAAAGAAATAAAGAAATTTTCAATATTTGTGAGTGAAAGTTCTTCTCAAATGAACATAGATACAAATATTCTATGTGTATTAGAAATTATATACAATTGTATATCAAGTCAATTCAATTGGTACTCTTATACACGAGAACGCTCTGAGAATATGTCCACAGCATAGACTTGAGCATGAGGCTAAGAGCTTGTGGTCCGCACAAGTTAGCAGATAGCAGATTGAATGTTGATTTCTTTTGTGTATAAAATGCGAGGTGTTAAAATGCTTCCAACGCATTACTTGGCAAATCAAACAAATTAGTGAATCGCTATATATTTAATTAAGGAAACCTATTTAGTATAACTTCAAGAGAATCATATAAAAAAAATCAAAAATAACTATCATTACATATAAATTTTAGGATACAATAAAAAAATATTTAAGCAAAATACAAAACGTAATTAAATTGAAATCACTAAAAATTTGGATTTAATTTGACAGTTTTTCAAACCATTACTAACATCAAATTTAGCACCTGAACAAACAGTAAAAGTGTTTCAGTGAATGCAACATTTGAGCAATATGAGAAATTTAGAAAAATAAAATAAAATAAACTGTATTCCAACAAGCGCAGAAATGTTTTTTATATAGCACAATTTCTTTTTATTATAAAATCAACTTCAATTTAAGAAAAATTTATTTCAAAATGTGATTCAATAAAAATATTAAAGCAATCTCCATGAATATTTCACATTAAGGAAAAAACAAACACTTATTTATATGTATGTATGTACATATGTATGTATATGTATATGTAGTAAATAATATACAAATGTTAGGAATTTTAAAATGAACGAATTGTTTAAAATAAAACCATTTTTAATTACAAAACACCAAAATAAGAAAACATAACGTTTTACGTATACATTTAAAAATAACAAAGGCATTAAATTTTAACAAATATAAATTTTTAAATTTTAGAAGTTAAGGAATAAAAAATTAATAATAATATCACCGTAAGTTTCGAAACGCAACTACTTTTAAAAGACATAAAAATAATCAAATTTAAAACAAAATATACATCAAATAAAATTTTTATAAAATTGAACATTTAACATAGATTAAAAATTGTATTAAGTTTATACATATATAAAATAAAATTAACAAATACGATAAATAATGTTACTGTGTGGTTTTAACCAACACTTTTATAGAGAACATCAAGAGGTCAAATTACAAAATATTAATTAATAAAATTTAGTGATGCAAACAATTTTACTATCTAAAGAAATATATCTATTAAAGTTCTTTCAATACATTTATGAGACAAAAATCGTAAACAAATTGTATATAAAATTTAACATTATATTCTAAATTTTTAAAAATTAAGAAATAAAATATTCAAATAAATATTTCCATCTTAAAAAGTTTTATTAATCATATACAAACTTTTATTATAATAAATATCTTTAAAAAATGTATGCATAAGTCAAAAATTAAAAATTAAATTGTCTTTTCTTAACATTGTTCCATATGTGTTTATTTCTAATTGCAAAGACAGAAATGTTAGTTATATTTAGCCTGACAATGCTTAAATTATGTTTTGATGCCTTCATACTTAATATATGTAAATAATTTAGTATAAGTCAGCAAAATGTATTGGTAGTAAATTTGATTTGAATTGCTTTACTCACCTTCCTAAGAACAATGATCGCCCTCTGCGCTTTTGAAATATACAGAATTCGTCACTCCTACGGAAATGTTTTGCGGATTTTTAGCGCCAATACACAACTCTTCAACGACCATCAAACACACTGCTGAGCAATTTATCTTTGCATATGTAGGTAGGTATTCGGTGCGATTAATAAACTTTACAAACCAAAACAAACATAAAACACTTGCTCGGCTTTTCCGAACTAATCAATTGTTTTGGTGTTCAAAACTGAAAACTACAAAACCGCTTTCCCACAGACAAATTTTTTAATAATATAAAGCACATATTCAAAAAATGCTACAAGTCAATTGATTGGCGTCATCTAAGGCCATTAGCAACGGGCGAAAAGCACTCTCGGCAAGTGCTTCGACAACGACGAGACAATACGACCCAACGTTACGCCTCCTCTACGCAGCTAGCCAGCCGCCAGCCACCAGTCACCAGTCAGTCGGTCGAGCAGTCATCCAGCTCGGTCAGGCGACTGGCCTTAAGAACAACCAGACGTTGAGATAGAGGCATAGAAATACAAATTAAATAAATACGTACACGAAATATATAAATATTTGATGTACAACAGAACAAATGTAGTTCACCATTAACAACAACAAAAATTTGCAAAAGCTATATTAAATTTTGTTGGGTATGTAAAAGTATTTACTTGAAGTCCCACGCGTGAATTCTTTTTGAAAATTGTGGTTTTTTTCATCACCTTGTTATTATTTTAGAGCTATTGTCTGTTTATTTTATTATGTCAAAAATAAAACAAAGCGGAATACATAGGTTCATGCCTCCACAAAGAATATTGAGTTAATAACAGCAACTGATTTGAAAATTAAAAAAAAACAAAAAAGTTCTTGTCAGAAGTGGGATTCGAACCCACGCCCTCAGAGAGGACCAGAAAGCTCCACATATTTAACTCAACTAATGTTAAGTAAGTTTACACTTGAGTCTGGCGCCTTAGACCGCTCGGCCATCCTGACTATTTACTGTTATGTGGCAAATGCCACATATGACCAGCAGTAAGACTTAATTGAATAATTTTATACCTATGTTATTTTTTGAATTCTCAAATAAAATTAAATTCGCTCTTTTAGAAATGACAAAGCTAATATAAAAATATCTTAAAGTGATGTGGAAAATTGCGAAAAACATTTGCGTATGTACATGCATATAAGCAGTTTGTCGAAGAGCCCGTGTTTTCAGTAGGTGAATTGTTAAGAGCGCCCTCTAGCGGTAGTACGATGTTAACTTGAAAATTTCTCTTAGCCTAGTCAAACACCATTAGGGCAAAATATTGTTCACAATAGTCGCGAAAATTAAAAAATAGGATAATGCTTAAAACTACTGACAGACGGGCGTACTTATGCAGATAAACGGGGACATATATGTATGTATGTACGGAAATTCTTTTATTGGTTTTGTTTAAAAATAACTACGATTTTTTAAATTCGAATTCAGGATATTCATATAACGTTATGCCTTTTTTGTCCTTTTCCAAAGTAAATGCCTTTAATGCTAATTATTAATTATTGTAATTGTAACACATCCATAAATAAGTGCCTTCTTTTCTTTACTGTTTCAAGGCGCAATCACGAAATTTTTCCTTTCAAGAGTGGTTACTTTTCATATAAAAGAGACCTTTTACATAAGCGCAAACATTTTTATTTCTTAAAATTCGCACAATTATAATTTAAAATTGATGAATATGAAACCACTTTAACAAATCTTTGCACAATTTGATTTTGCACAATTTTATAAGGAAAAGTGAAGAAATGCCTCAAATGCCTACGCCAGAAAATCCCTAACATTCATAGAAAAATTTAAGTTATTTTACAATAAAATCTATTTTATTTCAATATGTTTTTCACAGCGCTTCACAACGTTTTTGAAGCAATTAAATTACTTTTTTTTTAAGATATACAAAAAACAATTGTTCTCGTTTATTTTAAAGTTTTTCACTCTTTTTTACTTAGTTACCTTGAAAAATATTTTCAGATGTCGGGTTGTGCTGGCCATGCTGCCTATTTGGCGTTTTCTACTTTTCTTTCACGAAATCTGAGTTGATCAGCTTCCGTTCATTCGTGTTAAGTGTGATTAATGTTGATCCACTCTCACTGCTCAGCTTCGTTTTCGCTGATTCTTGCATCTTGTTACATAAAAGTTTATAAAAAAGAACAAAACTAAAAAAATTCTTGTCAGAAGTGGGATTCGAACCCACGCCCTCAGAGAGGACCAGAAAGCTCCACATATTTAACTCAACTAATGTTAAGCAAGTTTACACTTGAGTCTGGCGCCTTAGACCGCTCGGCCATCCTGACATATAATAAATTGTTGTCAAAAAAACCATTTAATCTCAACGAGACTGTATAACAGCAAAATCTTAACAATAATATATTAGGATTGAGAAAATTTAAAAATTAGATGTAAGATTATTATGTTCAACATGCATTATTAGTACAATTTTTATCACATATGTACATCCTAACAAAATTCTTATGCGCAAATATCTGCTCATTTGTCAAGAATTATTAATTTCACCATAGAGTTTTTCTTTAATATGTGTTTGTTGTTGTTTATAAAATGGTTGTGTATTTATAACAGTTGACATTGTGTTGAAGAGCGGCGAGCAATTGAGCATGGGCTTAAATGAGAACTTAGGTGATTTACTTGGTGTATCCCATATGGTCTAGTGGCTAGGATATCTGGCTTTCACCCAGAAGGCCCGGATTCGATTCCCGGTATGGGAAGTTTTTTTTTAATATTTTATTATATTTTAATTAGAAAAATATTGTTAAAAGATGTGCATGTGCATGTGCTTAATAAAATATGCCAACGAACTGATAATGGCTTATTTTTTCAAGCCGATTTAAAAGAGTTTGAAAATTGTGGTTGCGTGCACAATTTAATATATGAAAAATTTCTTTGTTATTGGAGCAGTTAGTTCATTAATTTATTTATGGAATCTTTAAGATGCATGGACGCAAATTGAAAAATTTTGACAATTTTTCTTGTGTTCAAATTCTATTAGTTTTAATTTTAAATAAAGTTTTTATCCTTACAAAATTTATAAAAAAACAGTTCAAAGCTTTAAAAAATTAATAAATGTTCGTTAAACAGCTTAGCACTTTTATTTGAAGCCGAATAATAATTGTATATCAGTTGCTCGAATATAAATTGTATATCGATTCAGACCTCATCGTAAAGGTACAGATTATATAAACTGCAGCAATTAATTAGTATGTATTAAGGGGTTAACAAACTTTAGTAATGTGAGTTCTATTGCCACCAACATCCATTACTATATACGATCAACCCAGTAATAAAGAAAATTTAAAGAGAGAAAAATATATTCTAAAAACATTTGGTGAAAAATAAAAATATGATAAAAATTAATATCTCCCCGGCGGGGAATTGAACCCCGGTCTCCCGCGTGACAGGCGGGGATACTGACCACTATACTACCGAGGACTTGCCTCAAAATTGCGAGAGTACACCATTTCAGCCCTCGCATAGGATTGTGCATGTGCCTAAGCTAAAGCTACAAATACAGAGTTTGTAAACAAAAAAATAGAATTTATGCTAGAAAGCATCTGAAACTTTTTTTACTCGTAGCAGCGGTTTCTAACATTTTCAATAGAAATTAATAGATATAGACGAGCTGATGGATTTACTGCAAAGCTTTCTTTCAAGCGTGTACTAATATCAATAAATAAAGTAAATGAAAAAATAAACAAAAATAATTATAATAATAAACTACGCAAATTAATAACGTTAAATAAACTTGCCATATGATCGCCTACATCAATTGTTGCATGTAGCAAGCTTCATTTAAAGCCATTCATGCATGGTGCGATCACAAAAAGTCAACAACCAGCCATTCAATTATGATAACCACTCAACCAATGTTGATCAATGTTGATCAGTGAACACGAACCAATATGAATTGTCGGAGAGTAGTGAATGAAAAACTGGAATGTGTTAGCGGAGTTAAGATGCTCATGTACAAGCTCATTAAATAATTTTTATTTTTTATAAAATTGAAGAAGGGATGTGCGATTGGTCGATTAAATTATGAAAATTTTTCTTATTAAATAAAAAATTTGAGTAAACATAATCTAATAATCGTGGTAGTGATTAACTAAATAATTTGAATAAGTAGATTCCGTAAGCTTTCTATAAAGATTTTAATTAATTTTTTTGAGTAAATAGTGGTTATTCAGGATTTGATAAATAAGTATCTGAGTGTGTTATCAATTGTTACGTTTTTTTTATTGTGCTTATTGAAATTAATCGTCAAATTAATTAATTGAGTAATCGCACATTTCTAAAATGTAGTTAAATCTGTTGCAGCAATATAGAATATCAGAGTTTTACAGTAACAACTATAATTTTAAAATCAAAAAAATTTAAAACCTTCTCAAAATATTTACATAATTGTTTGTAGTGCATTTACGCTTATTTAAATAATGTGCAGATTTCAGGTGGGTAAAATGTGCGCGGAAAAATTTAAAATTTTTCGCCGAGCGTTATTTTGGGCTTTTTTTTATATATAACCCATAGCGCGGCCTTACTTACCAAAATTTGTAAAAAATGAATGATAACTAAAATATTTCAATCGAGTGTTTTGTGTAAATATTAGAAATTGTCCAATTTAAACAGTTTAAAAATATAAAAATTTTACATATACACATCTTTAACCAGCCAACAAGCAGGTCTCGCGCACCGATTTTTGCTCTGATTCGAAATTTTACGTTGCAACACTTGTACAAGCATTCTATTTCGATAATGAGCGGTGATCATTTGACGTGTTGCAGTTGTAGACTAGTATCGATTGCTCATTACTTGACTTGTTTGCTGTTGTTGATCTTCATCATTGAGATCGTTATTATCTCTTACTGGTGATGATGATTTTCGTCAACTAATTTTCTGCTGATCTTGCTTGCTACATACTCGTAGTTACATACATTCATAAGTTTGTACATATGTGTACATTTGATCCATCAGTGCACTTGTGTTGTATTTGCACTACATTTTACTGCATTTTATACAACCTTGTTTATATTTTTTTTCTTTTTCGTTATTACCAAATATTTGTATCGTTCACATTCAATCTATAAGAACTTGTTTATCTACGAATGATTCCAGCTGGGCTAGACGCTTTGCTGGATGCTGATCTATAATATGGATTCATGTTTAATTAATGTTGCTAATTACTGCAATCATCGAAGTTTTTGACATAAAATATCATAAGCCAGTTTTAAATTCGAATTTAAGAGACTTACCTATATAAATAAGATAAATATTAATGATAATTTGCACAACTGAGTTAGAAACCATCAACCCATTATGGATGCACAAATTAAATGTCATAATCTATGATGTTGAATAAATATGAGATATTGATGCTTTGGTTTAATGCATTTACAAATTAAGTCAGCATTTTAAGGCTCTCATCCCAAAAATAATTCTATATATCATAAAACAAGGTACTCTTATATTTAGAGAATACTAAAAGTGCTTGTATTTTGCATAGGGAAAATTAATCGTAGAAATGGCATAGAGTTTTAGAAAATCAATATGCCACAAAAGAAGAAGATTTGTTATGAGTTCCTATAGAACCAAAGAAAAATCGTTAATACTAAATAAGAACAAATAGTTGATATTTAATATTTATCTATCAAATATATTTAAATAAGCAGTTCGTTATTGCTTTTGAAATACCCTGAAGTGGAATTGACTTTTCCGATTGAATAATTGCATATATGTACATACATACATATGTATGTATATTTGAACCACCTTAATGTATGTAAGTTGATAGAGTAACTGAGATATAAGAAAAAAATTTTAAAAAATGAAGAGAATAAATGAATATTAATGAAAAAAAAAAAAAAAAAAAATTTAAAAAAAAATTTGGGAAAAAATAAAAGTAAAAAAATATATTCAACTACAAAAATATAATAAATTGAAATAAACTGAAAAAATGTATGTGTAACAAAAATCTTAAATATCTAGCAAAAACACAATAAAATACAAGAAAAATAGAAAAAGTTTAAGAAAATAAAAGATTGAATTAAATATAAAATAAAAAAATTTTAAACAATATTTAGAGTTGAACAATCTTAGTATAAATAAAATGTATCATACACAAAAAAAATTGAATAAAAAATATTAAAAATAAAAAAATTTAAATTTAAAATCAAATAAAATAAAGTAAGATAATACACAAAAAAATCAATAATATAAAAAACGAAAATTAAAACATAATATAAATTAAAATATTATAATATAAAATAAAATAAAATTAAAATAATTAAAAACATCCAAAAAAAAACAGAAATTGGTGAAACCATAGACATAATTAAATTATTTAAATTTACAACCACCCGACAGAGATAATTTATACCTCTTCTGATGAATTGAAAGTTTATGAAATTTTTTAAGGCTACTTAAAATTATAGTTTTATTTTGTTTGACAAGTTTTTAAGAAATTGTCATATATATAAAATAATTTTCTACTGCGACTTTAGAGGGCGAAAAAAAGTTTATATATTTTTTTTCGCAAAAAATTTATGTATTAGCCCATGTCCGTGGGCATGGGGGTTTTGGGGGTTTAAACCCTCCTCCCCCGAGTGCAAATTAACGTATATGAAAATAAGTGAATCGTATTCATCAAATTTTATTCGTATATGAAATTTCAATCTTCAACCCCCCGTGGGCTGACTCCTGCACACGGCCCTGTATTAGCCTCATTCATATTATCTAGTCGCAACATTTTGTAGCACAGCAAGACAAACTTGGCAGCCTAGCAACATTTTGATTAAGCACACTTTAAATATGTCCATCAATCTCTTTTCACTTCTCACTGCCTTTCAACACGTACGAGTATGCTTCCACATAGGAGTATATACTAAAAACCTCGATGTCTGTCGCAGAATGGGCGCTAAAATGTTATGTATGGCCCGTTGAACTGGTTGGCCTCAAATTAATATATGGCCATAGCAAACACTAAAAGCGTCAATACTAGTTCTAACCGCTTGTCTATTGTCACAATTACAAGTGCTCCAGAGGAATGGTGCAACTGTGTGGTAGCATCTTGCGGTAAGTTGCATCACATACAATGTGGGCGCACATGTTTTGTGGCAAGTTTTGCGAATTTCTTAATTTTTTTTTATGATTTTTCTGCTCATTTGTGTTAATTTTTCGCGGCTGTCACGGTCGTTGTCAATCTGCGAATCTTTAAATGACTTAGATCGACTCTTTCTGCTACTGCTTATTTTCTTGTAACAAGATAGAAATGTTTTTTGTTACCTACTCCTGCTTGCTAACATGCCGCGAGTTTATGCGGTCGGTTGCTCTTTAAATGGTTCAAATATGTAGGTCGCCACCAATTGCAGACTTGTTTAATTCCACAAGTGAGTGATAAGTTGCAATGGACGTAGATAATATTTAGAACGGGTATGTGCGTCTTGAAAGTATGGCTGCTTGAAAAATGAGGACAGCAATAAGACGAAAACCGATCGAGTCAAACTTACAATTAAATTATAACCAACATTAATTTCATATATGAACACCAGAACCCTATTTTCTTTTTCTTTTATAGAATTTTCAATTTGTGAGACTCGATAGCCGACCTAATGTACGCTCGAGCATAATAGGTAGTAAATTTTTAAAATATTGCTATTTTAAAAACACTTTACATTTAATTTTATTTTTTGTAAAGAATTTTGTGATAATTTTCCGAGTATAAAAATATCAAATCAATATGAAAAATTAAAAAAGATTTTTCTTTCAAATATTGAATCAATTAAAAATTTTGGCCTTTTTTGCAACTTTTATTTTAAATATATTTTAAATAAGTATAAGGCGTACACATTGCATTTATATCGAAAATTTTGCGTTTAAAATTTTTTTAATATATTTTTGCAAATCTTTTAATAAACTTTAAATTTTAATTAATCACAAAAAATTAAATATAATAAAAAAAAATTTATGAAAATGTAATTTCAAATCCACAAAATTTTTTTTGAATGAAGGCTATAAGAATATAAAAAATTTGCTGTTTGCAACTGTATTTAATTTTTTTTTTTTGAAAACGAGAACGAATGAAAAACTTTGGAAATTAAATATTTTTAATTCTCTTTCGAGAGTTTTTAGAATTGCAGTTTCAATCCCTTTTTAAGACAAACAAGTTGCACCTACTTTTCCAAACACTTATTTAAATTTTGGGTATCTTAATTTCATACCAATATTAAAACTTAAAAAATTTGGAAGTACAAATTTATTAAAAATCATTTAATTTATTTTTATAATTCGATAATTGATTAATGATTAGTACTTGTCAATAAAAGAACTTATCAGCTATTGTAATTGATACGAGTATAATTTAGTTTTTTTCGGATTATGTTATTTATTTCTACCACTTTTTGATACAAACAGCCAAGTTAAATTTCAATACATTAACTATTGATGAGAAGTAAACTAACAAATTAATGACTGATCTACTTTTTTTATTCATTGTTTCTTATTAATCATTATAGAATAATTTAATATATAGTATGTAATTCTCCTAAAAGTGAAAAAAGCCAATTTCGCCTTTCTTTGAAAAGTGTTATAAAGCTTATTTTAAAATTGCCATTAGAAATCAAGACAAATCATGGGTGCCGCAAGTGTATTGTTTAAAATGTTATACATAAATATTTGACGGGTTGTGTGGCGTGAACCCAAAAATCGCGTAAACGACTGTTACTTCTATTTAACAACTGTGAAAGGTTTTTCAAAAAAATCAAAACACAGACATTCCAGTACCGGAAAAAATTTCTATTTCGTCAAGTTTATCGAGTCCTATTGAAGAAGAAGATGAAGCAGTTCCCTCTAATAGCGAAGTGGTATTTACAGATGACGAAAAAACCAAACCACATTCGATTAGTCAATCAGAACTAAATGACCTTGTTAGAGATTTACATTTGACCAAAGAAAAATCTGAAATATTAGGCTCGAGATTAAAACAATAGACATTATTGGAAACTGGAGTAAAAATCGAAAACGTCACATTATCTACCTTAGCATTAGCATTAGCTACCTCTACATTAGCTACCTTTTATTCAAAAGAAGATGGATTAGTGTTCTGCAATAATATTGATGGACTAATGTCAGCACATATATCAAAACATGGGCTCAGTAAGTGATGATTTACATGAACACGGTGAAAGATTTCACCAAGAAATTGCAGAGTACGAGAAGCGTTATCAGGGTGGATGGGAGTCAGCCATGCTTGCAGACTATTGTTGGAGCTTCCATAGGGATACTGCCACTACTGGCTGCAAGAGGAAAGCCAATCGTTAAAAAAATATTTTTAATGTAGAATAACAATTTATGTCACTGCTTCATATAATTTTAAGTAAAATCAATAAATACATTTCACTACTTAACTTGACGTGATTGAACAATTTTCTTTCAATATTTCAAATACTTTTAAGGTGGCGAATCATAAATTCATACTGTGAACCTAGTGAAAAAAAAAAACTGTTTACTTTGTTGCATAGTGTTATTGATCACATATTACAATGCATACAATTTCCCAAAATTTATTGATAACTTTTATTGATAACATGGGAAATATTTATTTGAAATATATTATTTTATATTTAAAATTGAGTTAAAACATTTTCGCTGCACAAACAAGTCACTCACAGCTGTTTTCGAGAAAACGCGTCCTTAAGTTTTGAAGCTGGTTTGGGTTTCGGTTTGGAAATTTCGACTGTTCAGCCACAATATTGAACATAAAAGTACTTATTTACAGTCTTTCGAATGATAAGCATTAACTCGATTTTGCAAAAAAAGTGACTTTTTCGGTTATGCCGGGAAGCTACAGATATGTATGTACAAACATATATATATACACCTGATACTCAGTTGTAGAATGTCAGAAACTTTTTATATTTTAGCATGGCTGCCAATTAATTGAAAATATACAATTTGTAATTTTTTGAATTAAAGTATACATTGATATTATTATTTCATATAAGACTAAAAAAAACTATAGAGAAATAACAACAATACAGCCTTTTGCGCTAAAATCACTCTCCTCTTCACCTTGACAAAGTAGTGAAAACCTACAATTAAATCTAAAACAACAACAACAAGTCAACTATAACACAACACTCAAGTGAAGTAAGTGAGACTCACACTTCCAATCGTACCCACTTGTACTTGCCATTGAACAAATTTGGGAGTCGCTGTATTTCCTGCAGCAATTAATTTGCACTTAAAATGACGTGTGGCAATTTCTTAACAGCCAACCAACAATGAAGAGCGCAGGGAGGGAGGGTGCAACTGGCAAATGCGACAGACGAAAAGATATCAATGTGAATTTGTCGAAGATCGAAACGAAGGCGAGCAAAGGAAATAGACAACGAAAAACAACCTAAACCCAAAGCCAAATCAAGAGCGAACAACAACAGCAGCAAAGAAAACAAAACAAAGTTATAAGCCAAGTTTTATTTACCAGCAACTCCATACATTGGCAAGCATGGAGTTGGAGTACTAGCTTTTTGCAAGAAGAGAAACAACACTAACAACAAGAAGCCATAAGCTGCCAGATGAGTTACCTATAGTTGATTGCGATAGCAGCAATATATGCAACAACACTATCGGTAGTAATAGCAACAACCAAAACAACAACAAGTGTGGTACGAACAATTCATTGACTTTGTGCCGCAAATCTTTGCGCCAGAGCCGCAGCGTAAAACAGTCTTCGAAGCAGAGTAAACCCGTGTGGACGTTACTAAGCAGGCGCGCGCTGCAATGTAAGTTGGAGTTATGAGTGTATGTGGGTTTGTGGAAGTGGCGTCAGTGTCAACAAAAGTTAAAAAAAAACTGCTAAAAACAAATGAGAAAACATCAAAATCAAATTTTGACGACAAGAGCGCGAAACTTTTCATGCTTTTTAGTTCACCATTTTTAGGTTTATGTCGTTTGTTGTGATTTTTTACAGTTTGCCAAAACGATTGACACGCATGAAATGTGTTAAACATTTTTATTATTTTGTTTTCCGAATTATGGGTACAAGAGATATAACGCTGCGGTTGATCGTGTTAAACATGATGATGATTGTTAAATGACAAATTTCTTGCCACCGTTATTGGAGTACGGGTGACATTTTTTGTGAGGAAGTGTTGATTGGCTTAAATGGAAAATGATTTTCGAAAAAGCACCGTTTGATCTGATTTTTTTCTATACTCAATGAGTTCGTGCGTGACAGTGTTTAGTGATATTAAAGAGAATATCGAGACCTTAAAAGAAGAAAATGTTTGAAATAAAAGAAATGTATACGCGACATCAAAGATTTAAAAAGAAATCCAGTGATAATGGATACTTAACTAAAACTACTATAAACTGTTCGGTATTTTGCTCCCAAGTTGGACAATCTTAATTTGTAAATCTGTGTCGCTTCGTTTCCACGAAAAAGAGCAGAGTGCCATCGATTTCGTTCATACGTTAATTGATTGATGAGCCGTTTTGCTGCTGTCACTTAATCGCAAACGAAGCAGAAAAAAGCCAATAAAGGAAGAATTTTGGAAAATGTCTGCAGTTGGTAGCCGCTGTTACATATAAGCCAGCGCGTTCCGGTTATAATTTCCCAAAGTTTGTTAGTATTAATGCTATTTAGCTTATTACCAAAATAAACTTAACAAGCTGTGAATATTCGTAGATAAAGATAAGATCCATTGAGCTCCTAGAAGAGTTGTGCATAAATCAGATTTTATTAAAAAATAAGATTTCCACGATCGCCGCACCTTTTTCTTCTTCTTATTTTTTAGGTAACAGAGTAGTAGTCATGATAATAGATATCTAGGTCGTGATCTATCTGATATTATGGTCAGGAAAGTTTAAAAGAAAATAAATCATAAATAGTCTCCAAAAATTGAAAAACAAATATAAAGAGCTCTTTCACGCCAAAAGTTTACAATATTCACTTGTTGTTAAAAAAAATTATGTATCTGGAAAACGCGACGAGGCAAAAGACAAAGCAAAGATTTTCCAGAAAATGTGTAGGTAACACCTTTGAAGTGCAGTTTTCAAAGAAGTCATAAAATAGGGTACCTTTTGGAGAGATACCTTTCATAATAATTTTAAATTAAAACTATAATCAGCTATAATCTAAGTACTGGTTTAAAAAATTTTTTTAATTTAAATTTAACTTAATTAAATTTAATTTAATATAGTTTGAGAAAAAAAAAAATTAAATACAGATTAAATATTTTTTCATGGTAGATATACCCTATTAGTTTTGTCATTGATAGGTATTTTTCAAAAAACTCTTCTTTGATTTTATTTATGATCTTACATAAATGATCCGATTAAGATGTGATCGTGCGTCTTCAATGGCATTTCGAGCGAGTTATAAAATCGAGGAAAGCTTTGAATACCATTGTAATTCAATCTTTTTTTTATTAAATTTAATTAAAGTATTGTTTTTTATGTTAATTTAACCGATGAATATGATTAAAGATTTTATTCAATTACGCAAAGCATACATAATTTTTAAAAATGGTGGCACATTTTTCATAGTCATTCTTATTAATAAATCTTTTTTGTTTTTCTTATAACTCCCAACCCTCATTTATACAATTTTTAAGTTGTTGTCAGTAACTTTAACAATCATTTTAAAACTTTTTATTTTAGCGTTCCGAAAATTTGGTTTTTATAATAAAATTAAATTCTTTGACATAGTATGTATTTAGGAGAAATGTCAAAAGATACAATGCCATAACTATTAAAAAAGCAAACTAAAGGCTCTGTTTGGCAACATTACAAAATAAAGATTCCAATCTTTCTCCAGTCCCATAGTTTCTCCATTCTCATAAGCACACCATGTTCTTTCTTTAAAATCTAAAGTGTTGACTATTTTACTGCTTTTATAATACAAAAGTATCAAACTGCAAATGCCATAAATAAAATTCAAGTCATTATACCTAATTCACCTTTCTACACATATTATGAGTGCAAACCGCTAAACAACCACAGAAATAAAACGGAAAACACGCAGAGTATCCAATCATCAAAAAAAAAAAAATACTCGTATGTATGCCAACTCGCAAGAATAACGAAATTCAATATTGTGCTAAGTTCTTGAATATAATCGTTACAAATTCAAACGTCCGGCTTACAAACATACAAATGTATGTTTTATTTATATTAACTCGTTCATACCGAGCCACACACATAACCAAGTGCGCTAAATAAAAATCTGCATATCAAAAGGCTTAAGTTTCTAAACAACAATTTCTTTATAGCAAAACGGTGCAACTAATTACGAATTCAAATTAATACTTTTCGTTCTGTGAGCTGCAATAAACCAGAATTTCTCTAAATATAAGCGGAATTAGTGAAAGAGAAATATTTTAAAGAAAAATTATACTTATAAAATAAGTAAATAAATATAGAAAGAGATTTAATAAAAAAAAAAAGAAATCGAATTGTTGCATTCATTCAATTGTGCAGTAGAAAAAAAAAATGTGGTTCTGCAACAACAATGTGCGCATGCGCGCCCGTCTGCATTCTAAGCTCGGCTAGCATTTAGAAATGCATTCCATGTTGGACGGCTTGCAGTTGGCGGCCTGGTTAACAAGCAGCCGAAGCCAGCCAAATACGACTACTAACGTTGCGGCCAAATGACCACGACAATTGGCCGTTAGAAAAATGATGTAAAAACTTTTTTGGAAATTTGCAGTTGATGTGTTAAATGCAACTAAATGCATATTATTGTTAATAGTTACAAGCAGATAAAAATTAATACTGCCAGCTTGCTATGATGCTCGTAACTACGCGAACTATATAAGTAAATGTGTTTTTTTTTAACAATTTACAATATTATTGAACTATTTCGGAAATCAGTACTATAACTTTTACCATTAAAAAGCTGTTGTTGGTTTTCCAAAAATCTTCCATGAACTGGTCTCGAGCTCAATAAAATTGTGAATTATTATTCATTTATAAGGCCAATAAATATATTAACAAAAGTTTCTTTTATTATAAAAAATTTTTTAATGTGTTGTTTATAAATATAATTGCGAGAAAAGCTGCATATATTTTTTACAATTACTTATGACAGTTGCCAATGTCTTAAAATAATAAGAATATAAAAATTTTGCAAGTTTAATGGTAATTTTTTTCTTTTAGTTTTTAATAAATATTTCTATAGTTTTGATATTTACGTCGTTAATTTTAATATTATAATATAATCATAGTTTTTAATAAATATGTCATAAAAATTTGTAAAAATATTTTTTAATTTTTAATTATTGAGAATAAAAAAATTATTGAGCTAGAAAGCAATTTTTAATATAAAACTTTCGAAAGCTTTTCTTAAAAAGATTTAAAAATTTTAAAAACTAAAAAACGACATTTTTTTAATTTTAGAATATTCTCTCGTTGCCAGTTTTCTTTTAGATTTAACTTTTATTAAAACTTGGAAAATAAATATTTTTTTCTGCCATAACTTGTTTTTTTTTCTTCTTTTATTGAAACATCTCTTGAGAGAATTTAAGTTTAACTAAAATATCTTCAAAAATATAGAAAATGCCACAAGGAACTAACAAACAATAAAAGAAACAGAAATTGAAAATTTAATATGAAACGTGTAAAACCTCTTAAAACTGCCAAATTATAAAAGAGATATCTGAATAAAAATAAAAAACAAAGTATCAACAAAAACGTCGGAGCCATAAAATTGAAGTCGCAAACAATTCTACACCCATTCTTATCTCAAAGTGCGTGCGCAAACGTTTAATTATGATCCACACTTTACGCATTTTCATTTAATATTGTCGCTACTTTTGTTTGCAGAAATACAAATGCCATAAATATGAGAGTTGACATTTTTACGCATCAAATCTCTAGCTAAAATTGTAGTTAGTTCAATACTTATTAATGCATACAATAACAACAATATAATAACGTGAAACAACATCAACATTACCCAACCATTAAAAAACAATAAAAAATTTCTAAATTTCATTGAAAAATTGTATGTAATTTGAAAAGTGAATTTACAAATATTTGATAACGAAATTCGCAGAAAGCTAAGTGAAGTGATGGCGTTTTAAGCCAACGAAGGTGAGTAGCTGCCCACATACATTTTTATTTTCTTGTAAAAAAAATTGCTTTATAAACTTCAATTATGTTGACAAATATGAAAGTGACTTAAGACAAATGAAGTCTTATTTGATTGTTTTGCATTAGCAGATAGGGAAAAAAGATAAGTAATCGGTTTTTGGTGGGGTTTTTTGAAAACTGCATTTACAATGGATTACATTTACGCAAAATTACGTTTGTAGTATCCGAGGGTAAGAGTAATAATACTTTGATTACAATTTTTTTAAGAATGTCATCACTTATTTTTATAACTTTTGCTGCAATTTGTTGATGTTGCTTATATTAAAAATATTTTAATTATTAATTAATTTGTTACAGCAGATGATGGCAATATCAATGGCGTATTTTTTTAATTTTTTGCTATTTAATTATTTCCTAGTATATTTAATATAAGTAAGCATGTTTGGAGACTGGTAAAAAAATCCACAAACTTAATGCATATTAATTAGTTGAAAATGGATGCACATTAGGCTGGATCGAAAATATTTTTTTTAATTTTCATTTCATTTAAATTTCGGCAGCATTTTTGGTGAATTCCAAAAGAAATAAGCAAATAAAAAACAGGATATTTGAATTGAGCGTAGCTTTACATCAACGAATTTCATTGTAATCTGGCATTAGATAAATTTAATAGTTCGAGGTGTTGTAGTAGTGTAGTACATACAAATATGCGATTCATCAGCAATGAGCACTTCCTTTTTCTGGTCCATAATACACAAACCAAATTTTAGCAATATGTTCAATTATTTATTGCAATACAAAATTGTTGGTCTCTGCTTTAAAAATGCGGCTGTCATAAGTAGAGAGCAGTTTCATTGATGTTATAAAATAAGCGCACAGTTTTTTTTAAGTTGTCTTGAAATTTATAAAAAAAAAAAATATTGACCCAGTCTAATGCATCACAACTGCATGCGAGGGATACTGTTAAGCCTGTTATGCCAACAACATGATTATTTTAACGATAAAAAGTTATTAGTAACGAAGGAAAAATAGCAAGATACAAGTTAACTCATAAAAATCTGCGCTACCATCAAATTACGATATCTATTAAATGACATGTAATAACAGTAAAAGTAATCTGTCGGGGCGGCCATTGGCCTTCACTTAAGTGACTTGCATTTCTATTTAAACATACAAATATGCGATGCGTACATTTATGACTAAACACAGGAAATGCTCACCAACATTCATGCAGGCAGGGGAGCTAGACTAGGTTTTAAATGAAATTAATTATACTTTTTAAGGTATATAAATCAGCTTTTATTTTCCTAATTTTTTAACACATCTCTTTTTTGACCAGCTAATTACAAATAAATGCAAAATTTTGGTATTTCGTTGAACGTGCGACTAGACAATCTTTATTCATACTCGTATTCTTGCTTGTGTAAGGAGGCTTGTTTGAGTGTCCGCACCTAAGTAGCTTGAATTGCTGGAAACCATTCACTAATAAATTCGTTGCCGAAATATCAGACTCAATGCTAATAATATTTCAAATCAATATTTGTAAAGCTGTAATCACTGCAATCAGCAAAGGTTTTGATGTATCCAAACTTGATGATGTGGACTCTGAAGCTGGCATATATACACCTATATTTCTCAAAATTCTGCGAAAGAGTATATGTACTTACTCATATTGGAGGCAAAAACTTTTTCAATAGAGATGTTGGATAGCCATGCAGTGCTGGACGGTGTCAAATCTGGTTAATAGTAGCAAAACGACACTGAAAAAACTTAAAGAGAATAAGATAGTTCGCAACCAGAGAGCTGATTTTCTTCGGAAAGCAAGCAGTCCAGATGATACACGGTAGACCTTCTAAGGAAGTCAGGATCATTCGTAAATTGCAATCCAATGCCGCACAATCCAAGAGATTCACGACTCCTCTCCGAAAAGGCCCTGAACGACTAGATCTTTGCAGAGAGGGTCTTTGGGTTCTCACTAGATGCCGAACAGATCACTGAAGGTGCCGAATCAAAAGGATTTTCCAAGGAAATAAATATATTGCTGGTTTTGGGTGAAAGCCTCTGAGCATATGTTGTGTGCACGCGCGCTTATAAATGGTCTTGAATTGGACTGATGCACGTTCATCTCTCTCAATAATTTGGAATATGAAAACCTTTCAAAGTGTATTAATTCAAAAATAGCCTAAGGATGAAGTGATAATCCTGAAGTTCAGTACGAAAGATTTAGTAAGGTGGTAGCGCTAGTATTTTCTAATAATAATAAAAATAATAATAATTATACAAAAAAAATTTTAATAAAAAAATAATAATACTTAAAAAATAATATAATAATAAAAACAATAACAACCTTCAAATCGCTAAGCGAGTTCGTAAAAAAATTCAAAATCGCACAATAACTTCAACCACCAACAGTATAAAGGTAAAAACCACGCCAGTTTCGTAACTACAATATACATATTTTTAAAGACTTTGTGAATTTTGAGCTTGAAAAAGAAACTTGTATAGAATTTGAGAAATGGGCGTAACCCTAACACCTAAATGAATTGGTGTATCTCAGCAATCATATAACCAAACTCGACCAAACTCTGTATAAATATAGCTAATAGTATTTAAAGATAAAGTGAATTTACTCCTAACATATATGGGGGAAAAATTCAAAATAAAAGCTCAAGCTCATTACTAAGTACTTAGTACTAACTATCATTATCAACCTTTAAAATTTTGCAGAAAAAACCTTCCGAAATTTTGACTCAACGCCAGTCGTTTCGTTGAAATTAAATTTCTACCAAACTTCAATCAACCTCTTTCAATTCCTCGCCATCATTATTATAAAATTTTTGTTTTTGCAGCACCTGGTAATTTCGCTCCATCCACACAACATCCATTCCCGCTCCCCACAAATCTAATCATCATATCCGTTGCCTTTAATTAGTTTGCTGCCGCAGTCTGCCATACCCATTTTGCATTGCACATTGCAATCACCTTATATCTATCTCCTCAATGTGTTATATTTTATTTTTATATCTTTGCACATGACATGATCGTTCCATGCAAGCGTTCAGGCGATCAGGCAATCGGTGAAAGTTGGATTGATCAATATGTGATTGGTTTGGGCTTGCTGCGCTGAGTCGCGCTTGGCTGATTTGTCGACTAAATAGGTTTGGTTAGCTTGTTGGTCGCTGCTGCTTACATATGTACATACGAGTACACTCATAAAATACCTTTACCATTTAGTAGGTTGCACGTTCAATGATCTCTTTTGCTAATGGGCATAGTATAAACAAGTGACCATATAAAAGTATATTCGTGCATGAATATATGTGTATGCGTATATGTGTGCAAGGCTGCTGCAAAAGCATTTTTATTTTGTTGACCACTGCAGTATGTATGTGCGATGCGATGTGGTTGACAGCGTTGGACAATTGTTGTGATTTCTATGAGAGAGCTCATACATACCCAACCATATAGTTGATATAATTTGTTGCCATTTCTAGCTATGAGTTGGTTGCGATCGTGTACATAAATATGTATGTACATATGTGTGTATGTAATTTTTTACCGTCATTCAATGTCCACTGCATTATATTAGGGAATGAAGTCAGGCATGACATTTACAATGCAAAAATTTCAGGTATGCACCAATACATATAAATACATGTAACTGATTGAAAATAATCGATTTGGAAATTTTATAAAATAATATGATAAAAAATATTTACTACTCTGAGGCAAGTCTTGCGACATTTCTGTTGTAGAATTCACATCACTTCCTTCCTCCCTGACAGAGAAAAGTATGTGCATACCATAATATTATATGGATTAATAGTATATTGTATTAAATAGTGGTTTCAAGACCGGAGCTGGTAGCTGCTTTAACGAGGAGGGTAACCTCTGAACCTACTTGTAGTGACCTTTTTAGATATAAGGGAAAAGCTTCCAAGCTCATTTTAATTACAACACTGGTGGCACATTTAAGATAGAGCAGCCAAAACCAATCTTAATGGATGATCTGTACATCCATCTACTAAACAAAGACGAGGTGAGAACACGGCAGCAAGGACGCTTAAACACAAAAAAGGGCCCGAAGCCGCTGCTATAATGGCTAAGCGGTTCAAATCGAGCAACGAAACGTTGGTAGGACGCTTGTATAAGCTGTTAAACATAATTTGGTGTGCAGACTACATGCCAGAAAATTGAAATGTAAGGATACGTGCTGCAACTAACCGTATGAAAAACTGAAGCTTTGTATGAATCATGTGCGGACATGGCGGGGAAAATTTCTGTCGCTTGCTCAGCCATCAAGCTTCGGAGCGATGAGTTCCCTCTAACCACGGAGTATAGACACTCAGCGATCTTAAGACACTTCGAAAGTACGTTGGAAGTTCGATCCAAGATAATTCTTCACCAAACACAATACATCTAGGGAGGAGTGGAAGAGGGATGGCCCCTGGTGCAAAGGCGTTGGGAACATGTTATCGGATGGATCGAAGTTAGAGGGTAGAGTTAGAGGAGGTGTCTTTTGCGAGAAACTTCCGCTCAACATTAAGTTTAGGCTACCAGAATTCTCTGGCGTCTTTCAAGCCGAAAAAGCTGCCATCAAGAAAGCTGTCGACTGTCTACGTCGTAGTATTTTATTACAGAGTGCGGTAAACATCTACTCCGACAGTCAAGCCGCAGTCAGAGCCCTGGGATTACTGACGGTGTGTTCGGGATTGAATAATGATCAGTGGAATCATCTCAACACTACAGTATCAGCTGCCTTGTTTTCGCAAAGCTCAATGCTTAGCCTCGTACTTTACAGACATTGCCACAAAGCTCCGTTGTGGAAATTTCTCGGATAAGCACTACATAACGAGCACTCGGTGATTTTCCTGACACACATGTCTAGTGGTGGTTATCGTTTCAGGGTGGGAAACTTTTATAGGGGTTCATCAATGGACTATCGACATAAGTCTAAGCGAGACTCCTGTAGGCTGCCCCATTACCTAACGTAACCTAACCTAACATGAAAAAAATGAGCGGAACTTATTACCATTGACCTGATATTCACAGTACGCCGAATCCCAAAAAATATTCTAACTAAACAATTCCCCACCCAACATATTTTCATCGACGTGCTACTGGATGAACATGAGGAGGAGTACCTTTTAGGATATGCATACAACCCTAATGAGGACAATAATCCTACGAGAAACTTAGCGAATGCACTCTTGGTTATCCAGGTTCCACTGTCGTACCACTTCATAACTAATACACAACAAAAAAACCGGATGTAGGAAGATATTCATTCAATACGGCACTCGCTGGCGTTAATGCTTGAATGTATTATTTTCCGATTGCTGATGATTAGAAAGCACATTATCGTCTTCATTATCTATATATGTACATATTCGTATACCTATTTAAGCGTGTGCATGTTAGCTGCAAGGCAATCAATGCGTTCTATATTGTTTAATGATAAGTCGCCGCATTCACTAACTTCCAACACTTCCAGCACTGACACACTTTTTATTTTTCCAACTCGATTCTATTCCATCTGTTTAGATTAAAGAATAAAAGAAGATTTATGACCAAATTTGTTGGTAGCAAGTTTTCAGTGTTCAACTGCTAAGTGATCACACGAAAAGTGGCAAGTGTTGAAGGCAAGTTGAGTAGCAGTTTGAGTGGTAGCTTGGACAGCAGATAGCAGCCAGCAAACAGCGGACAGCAAAATTTGTCGATTGCTCGTCCAATGTCATTTACGTATGAAGTCTGCAGCCAGAGGCGTTCGCTGCTGTCGCTGGTGCTCATACAACTTTTACTACTACTTATTGCTACTTTTTCTGCAATTGTCTACCTATTTATATTTTCTTACATGTTACAAGTATTCTTAAGATTATATGTTCAACCTGTTTGTTGTTGTTGTTCGCTAATAAACATATCGACTGTACGGTGAAAGATCATTCCGCTTGCGTGTCAGAGGTGAGTGTGCTTCGTTAATTTCTTTCGACCGCCTTCTACCAACGCCTGTGTAGCTTTTAGCTCAATGCATTGCAAATGAAATGAAAAATACGACGAAAGTTGTAAAGCGTATCTGCGGCGTTGCCCTTGTTGGAGCTGGAGTTGTATATTTTAGCTTATCTATGTTTACTTTCAAGTTCGTGTGACTTCATTTCTTACTCGTTTCTCGTTTTCATTTTCGACTGTAGTAGTCGTATAAGCCTTGGCATAAGCTTCTTTTAATTCTTTCTCACATTAACGATATTCTCATTTCAAAGCAATTTGAATAATAAAGTGACACAGTCTTCACTCATTTGTATTATTATTATTTTGAAAAATTTCCTTCCGACTTTTTGCTTGAAGTTGCAGCTACCAGACCAGTTTCCATCAGTATGCGTGCACTTGTATATTAGAGTGAATCGTATTTGACATCTACATTGGCACGAAATTCTTAGTAAACTAAATAAGGTTAATAATTGTGGATACAACAAAGAAAAGTCTGTATTGAATTCGCGTAAAAAACGATTTACAACTCGATTCCGTATCACTGACAAGTTCAGCTCAGTAACTTTCATGACAGCTAGTCATTCTTTACTATTCTTACGCAGTGACAAAAGCTGTCATTACTGACAGCCTTGTCAGATCAAAAAAAGATGCTGACAGCTGTTTATTTTGTGCTTAACGGAAAATATGGAGGAAGAAATTTTAATGTTTATATGGGCTATACCAGCCCATGTATATGCATTACCTCTTTCCATTTCATTGCCGTACTTGTTGGACCATTTAGAGATTTAATGCCTTGCGTTACCTCCTCCCAAAGCAATTGCATACGCCGCGGCTCCTTTGGATTGTTTTTTCCGGCTTGAAACTCCGGGTATTGCCGACAAAAAATTATAAAAAAAATTTAACTGCTCGCCACTGGAGCGTGGAAATCTCACGCACCTACATATGTAAATAGTAACAAAAGAATTGTTGTAGTAAGTAATTTTTAATAAAACAAATTAAAAACAAACTTTCTTTTTTTTTCAGTTGTCAGAGCTTTAAGCTTGTCAGTAACCGAAGTAGAATAGTATACAAGCTTTCAAACTGGCAACGTTGCTGGCAAGTTATTTACGGAATAGAGCTGTTAATCTAAGTTTGATATTTGGTCTCAAAGTTTGGATAAAAAAATAAGATGCTTTTTTTCTTTTAGTTCGCATTCATAATCGATGCAGCTTTCGTAGTATTTCGGTAAAGCTATCAATGGCGATATGCGAGTGTAACAATAGACGATATTATTATAGTTATTGTTATCGGTATCGGTTTTGGTATTTATTTGACTTTTCTGTCTATATTATTGTTTATAAAAATATCGGTAGCGATTAGATTTACCCATTTTTTTTAATCTCATTATTATCTTATCAGTTTTTTTTTAAGTTTGAATATATTGTTAAAAATTTTGCTATATTTATCGATTTTTAATTTACTTAACGTTACCGGTTATGATATGGTTTAAATCCTAAAGTTGGATATACATATTAAGGCACTTAGTTTCTATAGACATATAATAATACTTTCGTGTTAACCAAAACTAATAAAAATCGATAAAATTTACATTCCAAAACCGCAATATTATCGTCATAGGCTTGATTATTGTTTTGTTTTTAAGTTCGTAATCTATTTCAGATTTGTTTCGTATTTAATTTCATATTCTATTTTAGATTTGTATAAAAAAGCAACAACACCATACTTCCCCATAAATATTGCGTCTATTTTTAACGAGGCTTTGCGTAATCTAATGTGCTCACTCAAAGCTATAGTCTACCGAAATCTGAGTTGATTTTAAACACAACATTTAAGGTCTATCCTAATGCAAAGGGACTAGTAATTTCTTCAAACTTCAACTTCACATTTACCTGCCTAGCGCGCTTCGCTACATAGTAATGTGCATCTAACTTTGTTTAGTTTTTATGTCACATAAACACATAAACTTGTGTTTGTGTATATTTATTTCTATTACATTGTTTGCTATTGTTTATTGCTTGCCTTTTCACAATAGCGTAGAAATTAAACAAAAAAAAATGTGTATACAAATTACTTTAAAAACACTCATAGAATTGTATTAAAAAAAATACTATTTATTTGTAATCAGATGGAATGGAGAACACTTTCTAATATTTGTAATTTTTTGACCTATTCAAAGTACTTTTAAACATGCAGAAGAAGAAAAAAAATGTTAATAAAGAATTCGTTAAGCTTTAAAGTAATCCTGAATTATTTATTTATGTAGATTTTTTTACAGCTTTCGGCGCGTACATATATTTTTCGGAGCATTGATTGGGGTGCATGGTAGAAGCTAACTTACAGGCTCAGTTCAATAGGTTGTGGTTAAAGTAGGGCCCTTATGTTAATTTAGTTTGACATTTTTTTTTTTTAAGTACACACATAATTTCTATTTTATTTTTCCGAAGAAAAGATATACATATAAATGTAAATTGGATGATGCGAGTATGCTAATACTTATTCAATAATGTAAAAATTATGAAAAAAATTAAAGACTTTAAAAGAAATTTTTCAAGAAAAATTCGACTAACCGAATTCATGTTTCTAAATGAAGTACACCTTAAAAAAAAGCCACTTAAGACACAAAAAATCAATCCAAAGTTTTAAGAAAGGTTTTTTATGCTTCACGCAATTAAACTCATTTTAGTTGAAATGGTTGGTGCAGTAAATGTGAACGGGCGAAATTGACTGCAGTTTGAAAAAAAAAAATTTATTTTATTTTTTAGCTTTGCTAAGTACTGATTAATGTTTTGATTTGAAATAATTTTTCTGCAGACTTCCTCTAAATAAGTGTCACAACGACATCTAAATTTAAATAATTTAAGAAAATATTATTATAATAAAACCCACTTTCGGTACTTAGCAATGATTGGAGTGTTTGCTTGAATAAAATTCTGTTTACTAAAATATTTCAAATCACTGCAATAAATTTAAACAAATTCCGCATTTGAACTGATTTAAAAAATAAAACAACAGAACATTTTTCAAAAAATCTATACGAAAAATTTAAAAAATATTTTTATTACATTTTTAACTGATGCTCATCTTAAAGAAGTAAGAAGAGCGAACGAAGTAAATAGAGTAGACAGACAGTAAGTCAATGACGTTTTGTTCTTAACCACCAAAACAGTAGTTTTAAAGTTTGTATTCAAAATTGTAAGCTCATTATGTACCTCGGAAAACCCTGTGCAATTTTGAGAATTTTTTTAAGATATTCGCTGGCTTCGATTTCAAATTTTGCGAAAAATATCTAGTGCCAGCCGTAAAGTAATCTATTGACTCTTTATTTGAAGAAATTGTTTGTTTATATTTTTCAATATGAATTGCATAATTTTTTTGCACGCTTGCAACTTGCATCCAATTAAGTACTCCGTTCAGCTAAAGTGTCATACGTTTACACATACATTATGCAATTACCATGTTTGTGCGTGCTACTTGAACGAATTTGTAAACAAGTAAACCTGTTCGAAAACAAGAATACAACCATTAATAAATAAGTTTTTCTTTCTTCAGTTGCTAAAAGCCTTCAGATCAACTTGTTGCCCACATAAACGTGATAAGAATTGAGGTTACTTATACATGCGTGGATGGTGAAACTGGGCTGCGGATGCAAAAAGATACTACATAATGAAAAAAAAATAAAAAGTCGAAGAGAAAGATCAAAATATGGCAAATTAAAAATAAATTTAAAATCTAAACTAGATTATATAGCGGTTTAGAAGAATAAAAACACAGCAACAAAATCATACGCATCGTTCTGCAATTTTTCAAACTTGTATGGAGCATCCGCTGTTTAGGCCAAGCCGAATATATATTGCTCATCTTGCCAATCCATTCATCAGTGTCAAAGACAGTTTATGGGCAATTAAGCAGTTAATCAACTAGTTTTGTCCTTTTTTAAACCGTCATTTAATTTATGACTATCACTAGCATAAACGAAGAAGTGTCGAACCAAATATATTCGGAAGCGGGTATGAAAGCTAATTTATTTTAAAATAAATGTCCTTTAACAGCCTATTTAGTATTCGAGTTCGTGTCAAATTTATGGGTTAACTATTTGTTTTTTTTTTACTGAGATTGGAGTTCCACGCCTAGCCAACTACCAAGTAGGTTAGTTTGCGTTTATGAAGATAATATTTTAGCGCTATAAAATGATATGGATCATCTAGGGAAGTGTGACTTTTTGAGCATCTGTTATTATATTCTTCACAGCCGAATTGAGATTGGTAGTCTCTCTTCAATATTATTTACAAGCAAATCTTGGTGGACTTACTTTAGTAGTCTTGGTCACACATCTGCTGTTTATCTATAAGTTTATACTAAGCATAAATAGTATCTAATTCATAGTTGGTATAGCAAAACTTTGTATTCCAAGTGGTGAAAATTCTCGAAACGTTTCTGTAAAATAAAATAAATGAAGAAAAATAATAAGTTCGAAAAGTTTACTCCTTTTTTGTCGACTGGGACTTAAAAATATATGTTTTTGAATCGATATTTAATTCTATGATATCAAACTAACTCCACATCTACTCGTTTACATTTGATATATTTGCGATGTTGTAAGTTCTTGCGTTTTTATACCATACCTCCTTTTGTGGCAGCTGCTTCCTTACATACGAAACGAGTTGTTACAATGACCTCTTTCCTGCAACACTTCGTCTAGCGCGTATGAACAATGTAATGCACATGCAAACATACATTTATACATGTTTAAATATTTACATTCACATACATGAGATAAGTTCTGTGTCAAAGCATTGACCCAATTCTACTTTTCATATGTCGGCGACCGAACCAGCTCATTGATACAAAGTAAATAGGTTGTGCAACACTTCGTGCCGCAGCAAGTAAATTACAACAAAAAAAAAACAAGTAAAACATATGCAACAAATATTGTTTTTTTTTGTTTTTGGTTTTGAATGATATCGCATCCTGCTCAAGCAATTATTTATTTGCCTGCAAGTTCGTTGCTTAAGTCTTACGTTTCGACAGCACCCAAACCAGTTGGCTGTATGTATGTAACATATATGAATGAATTTATGCATTCAGCTGATAAATGACAGTTGTAATTAAATTGTTTTATCTGCATTTCAGTGTTTAGCGTGAAGTGAGTTTGTGTGCGTTTATGCGCATGAATCTCAACTGGCAGTTCAATTGCGAATTAAATTGTAGCATTTGTGTGCTCTGTCTTTTCTTATCTCAAAGTTTTTATTCCAGTCGAATGATTTTTTATTTAATTAATCTAAATATTTAAAACATTTTTCTTTTACTGCAGCTGTCTAGGCGAACGCTTGTTACTCATATCTCAACAACCAACCTTTCCATCACTCAGACGTCACAAATATTTCTAAGCCTTTTCTGTTTTGTTGCTTGAAAAGAGAAATTTGCATTTCTTATAGCGCTTTTCAGTGTTTGCATATCTTGTTTTTGCTGTAGTATGTGTACATATGTGACTGCATTTAACTGCTGGTATTTGAATGTCATAATTCACACTTTTTCTTTCGCTTTTTGTTATATTTATTGGCTCTTAGCGCTGTCATTTCCATTATACGAGTATGTAAGTAAAAATGCCATTCAAAAATGATGTGAAAGGTATTTATGTGTTGCCTTTTATGTCCACCTCTGTACATTAGTATGCTTCTTATTTGGCCAGAAATTTTTTATTACAATTAAGAATTCGTCGTTAATTTATTTTATTCTATGATATAAAAAAATAGTTTAAATTATTTTCACGCCTTTAAAGTGTAAGTAAGGAGTCGGCTGCAAGTATCGAAAAATATGGAAAACTTTGACAAGTTTTTTACTAAAGCTCTTCCGCAATTTTTTTTACATAACAAATATTTCGAGCAAATGTGAAATTGTGGAAAATCGAAGGTTACTTAAAGCCAAGTACTTACTTTCTTTTTTATATATCAATTAGCGACCCCTGAAATCCTATATAAAAAAATTAAATAAAAAATCACGCGGCTACTTTTCGAAAGATAAACAAAAAGAATCACCCTAATGCGCCTAAATACATTCAACAGAATTTAATTAGTACGTATATTACATAGTAAAAGCAACAATGATTACTTAGTGTGAATTATTGCCGTTATACGAAATAGCATTTTAATATGCAATTTTCATGAATTCTTTGGTAATGCAAATTTTATTTCGTCACAATACGTATTTGTTGGTTGAATTTTTTTTTTATTAACCTTATAAAAAAAATTTGTAAACAAGATTATAAACGATTAAATAAGACTTTAACCTCTTTTATTTTAAGACTTTTGTCAATTATAATGTTTTTACAATTAAACTCGATTTGAAATAATCAGAAAATTGTTTTTTTTCTGGGGATGATTTTGAAGTTATGCAAACGAAAGACTTAAGAAACGAACCTAAAGTCGACTAAGATAACTTATTTTATAGTGAGAAAAGTTTCTCAATTAAAAAAATATTATTTATCGTGGCAAAAACTATGTAGCATTCGAAACAAAATCTATGAATATACAAAATTGCAAAAAAATTGCAGTGAGAATAATTTATTGGTATTAAAGCGCCTAGAATAATGAGATGAGGGAAATGAATTTGAGGAATGGTGAATTTAGACGTGCTGAATTTGTGTGAGTTCAGGAGAGATAGGCTTAGATATTATGAGTTTAAGTTTAAAGAGCTTCTGCGTGGTAAGTCAAAGTGCGGATAAAATATGTGTGGTGAGTTCAGGTCAAAGCAGTTGGGATGTGGTGAGTTTTAGGTGTGGTCAGTTTAGTCGTGGTGGGTTAGGGGGTTGGAATTTTAGGTGTAAAAAGTCAAGTTGTGGTGTGGGGTGAGTTAAAATGATATGAAACCAGGTGTGGTAAGTTAATATTAAATGCGGTAAGCCGTTAAGCATGACATACATATGTATCTTATTCTTCTGTTTTATGTCTTTCGGAACAAGTCTCCGTCACTAAATATCAATATCTAAACAAACATTAAGGGGAATTTCCGTCCCCAGAACTTTCGTCTCATTCGCCATGTTGATTCATTAGACTACCGCCATCTAAACTCGCATCATTGCTCTGAAGTAATAACGACAACTGTATGTGGTAGCATCAAGCAAACAATAATTATAATACACAGTTATAATACAGTGCACAGTAATAAATCACAGCTTGATGACATCTACGCAAATGCCGATTACTATCTCAGTTAAGCGCCAAAGATAACTGCATACATACGGGTACATGTATGTGTGTACAGTTAGAATTACAACGTTACTAAGAAATATGAAATCAAGAATATTTACAAACATGACTTGCATGTAGTCATTTGTAAAATTAAAAGACGAAAGATTTGGGTCACTAGAGCTGTTGGATGAGGTGGCTGCCTTTTTTGTGTGTCCCCTTATACTGAGTAGATAGAAGCTGTGGTGTTAGATTTAAAAATGGTAACTCTAGTTAAAACATATTGCTGATTTGTGTAATAAATCAAATAATATGATATCATATTTTTTTTTTTTAATAATGGCTTCGCCTAAGCATCGCTCCACTCAATCGCATTAATAGAAATTATAATATTCAAACCGCGAATATATTTTTGTTGTTATTTTTTCTATTATTAACTTTAGAAAATATCAGCACACTGAATTCTATTTTTCTATTTATGTTAAAGGAAAAAACATCAGTCAAGGCAGTAGAACTTAGAAAAGCTACTATTTTTGAAATCAACTCTTTAAACTTTTTCTTTCTACATTTGACTCGCCCCAAGTTATTTAGTTCAATTTTCCTAGTTTCGAAGCTTAATAAACGAGTATAAGTATAGAAGTTGTAAAGAATTTCTGTGGCACTATAAAAACCGGTCGCATATTTAAGTTGAAAATATTTTTGATTATTTTTTGTTTTTTATTAAATATTTTAATACAAAAGTTGGTTGGGGAAGTTTTGAAAATTGCCTATTAAACGAATGATTTCTTAAAGCGCTATTTAGAGATATTTGAAAGTAGAGTTGCCACATATCTAAAATGAGAGTTCCGTACTAAATAAAACTAAACTTTTATTGAAAACACTTCTTTTAAACAAAAATTCTAATACCTTAGGTGACTAAGGCGAAAAACTTAACTTAACGAAATACATAGGTTTTTTTTTATAAATTAATATAAATTATATACATACTTAAATGTACAAATTAATAACAAACTTAATAGCAAACAAAAAAATTAAATAACAAAATATATAATATTAATATATTTTGCATGGATTTATAAATGGAATGGAATGAATGTCCATCTTTTTAGACATTAAATTATCCTCGGCTTGAGTGTCAGGAAAAACTAAAAACATTTACCTTGTCATTGGTAATGAGGAAAACTCATGCAAATGTACCATTCAAGATATCAAAAATTTTCAAGAAAAAATGAAAAATAAAAATCAAGCATAAAAATCTATTGAAAATTTGAAATAACTTAATTTTATAATGATATTCTTATTTTCCTTAATTTACAAATATAACAAAAGCTATCAAAAAGAGTTGAGAAAATACCAAAATAACCAGAAAAAATTTATAATAGCATTACAATAATAATAAGAAAAGTTTCCAAAATAATAAGTGTGTAATTTATTTTCTTATTAGTTCTTAATTTAATTAAAATAAAATCATTTTATCAAAAACAATGAAGAAAAATCACCTAATCGGAAATATCACCTTATGAAAAATAAACAGAAAAAATATAGAATGAGCCATAAAAACAAAGTGCAATCAAATAATGAAATTAAAAAATTGTTCCTTTGAGTTTTTTTATATATATATTTTTTTAAGATATCTTGATCATTTGCTAATAATTTATATAAAAATATATATTTTGGTGGTTTATTTATCATTTAACAGCTCTGAATGTGTGCAAATATTTATTTCTACTATGCTACAATAATTATAATTTCTTAAAGCAGTTTCGACGGGGTACAATATTTATTTACATAGCGGCAGGCAGGAAAAATAAAAATGTTCTAGTTAAAGTGTGCTAACCTAGAGTGCGTGCTAAAAAATATAAATATAAGTACGCATAAACAAACATACTTTAATATACACAAATAAATAAGCAATCGGGCACAGCAGCAGCAGAAACTCTATTTTTGGCACATCCAACTCCACACATAAATAATTCGTTTACCTATGGCAGTGCGAAACTTGGCAATTGACTAGCGTGTGCCAATCGAGTGGTTAACCTGAAATTGGTGCATTTACAAATATATATTTAGAACAGGATGCAGCTGTGTTTTGTTAGAATAGCTAACGTAATAACTATATATAAAAGTTTAAGTTTAACTGTGGAAGTATGTGTATGCGTAAGTGTTAAGCCATCAATTATGATAGGCAGCGGCGGCGGTGGCATGTTACCATAACTGCCACACCTGCTAACGCCAGCGCTAAATTGGCTTGAAGGATGCGCTGGATTGAAGCATACATCGATTCTAAACCAGTTAACGCCCACAGCGCAACTCAAAAGCATTTTTTGTTCGACACATTTTTAATGTAATAAATTCAAATTAACCGCCAACAACGGAGACAGCTGAATTGGATTGTTTCGAGAGTAGGCGGTTTTAACATAAATGCCGTTGCACATTTTACTTACGTGCAAGTTAGCTTTGCAGCAATCAGCACATTTTCTCAATATTTTCTTCTTCTCATTCTCTTTTCTTTTGTATGCTGTTCTACATATGAGCATATAAATGCCTCACGCATTCGGTAGCAATTGCAAAATAATGCTATAACTGCCGCCAATTTTACCAATTTTGCTCAATTACGCGGTCGACAGTGGAGGAATTGCTTTGTGCCGTCTATCAACTGCATTTTGTTCTATTCCAGTAATCTGTTGTACGAGTACGCTGCATTTTAGCGTTGACAGTCATGGCAAGCTTTTATCTCTCGATTGGTATTATTAGCTAGCCATTATGTAATCATTAGTTATTGGAGCAGTTGCTGTCACACTTATAGACACATTCATCTCGGCGACTGTTACGTTTGCCAATGGAGCAGGAGTCTATTCTTAAGAAACACACTTTAGTGTCTATTTTCGAGCGTCGATTTCCTTTTACCTCTTTTAGTCTATCTAAGCGTACATCTTTATTGTCGCAAACAGCAAATTAACTTTGCATGCGCCATGTGTCGTGCCATCGTGACAGTTGGTTGCCGGCTGCCACACTTGATTGCATATTGATGTGGAAATTGTTAAGCGTGCGTTTCTGCTATTGATCACCGCTTATTTTAATGCCATTTTGAATAACTATTATATAGTCACTAGCATGCAGTTTGATCTCAAAATTTACAAAATAAGAAAATGTGTAAATGCATGCATATGTTAGTTGTGATCTGTGATAAGTCAAAGCATATAATTTTCACTAAAATGATAAAAAAAAATGTAACTAATATTTAACAAGTGAAACTGAAATGTAAATGATTTGTGGAGGTATAATTCAAGCTGTTATTGTAGCTGAAAGTAGGTCTGCGTTGGGTGCGTTAACAATTTGAGTGAAAGTTGGCTGGTTTAAATTAATTTGAAAATCTATTAATTCTATTTTCCGCTTGATGCGCGGTTTGCTCTATGTTTACCAACAAATTTCGACTATTTATTTTTCTTGTATAGAGTTTCGATTATTGTTCAATTAAAATATAGTTAAATTTTTAATAAAAACCACATATGTATACCAAACTTTAAAACCTTTTCGTAATTTAAAAATAAAATATATTATATTTTCCACAAAATTTCAAACTAAAAAATGTATGCAATTTTTTTAAGTGTATAGTTTCGTCGCTTTTTCAAGTTTAGTAAAACTATGTGCAATTTTTAAGAAGCAACAAATTTTAACTGATTTTTGTAAATTTTTTTACTTATCTTATTCAGTTACAGTTTTTTGATATGAAAAATATCGCTTAATTTTCAATTAAATTTAATGAGCTTTAAAGCTGCATAGTTACAATTAAGAATCCAATTTTTTTTATCAAATTTATGAAGCTTGTATTATTATGGCTTCAGTTAGCGAATACACTGTATTTTAATTTATAAATAATAAAATCAAATGAAAATTCACAAAATTTATGAATCTACTTTATAAATATGTTATATTTGTCAAAGGCAAGATCTTTAAAGGACCGTTGTGTGCAATCTAAGAATATGCCATCGACAATTATTTATTAAAAGAAGATACAAAACTAAAGTTTAATATGTGCTGAAAAGCGACGCAAAAGCCTGGAATAGTTTAGTTAATATAAAAATATTTTTTATTGCTTTCAAAAATTATGTTTTAAGTGCCTTAATACTTGAGAAAGAACGTGAGGGAGTTAGAATTCCGTCACCAGTAATGCACCTGAAATTGACGCTACGAGTAATATAACCCTAAAAATGTCGAAGTAAGCAAAAGTTCTGGTACATCACTGATGAACTCTTTGCTTTTCCAGCTTACCACCAGTTACAGGTCAAAAGTGTGACTAGCTTTGATAGAATCAGTTTATCGAATATTTTCATCCGTATCCACTTGATACTTCGAATGTTATCTGTTTCTCCGCTACCACAACCAAATACATCTAGGACTCGACTGTAATCATCAACCAACATGGAGAAGTTCTCCCCTCGAAAACGAGGTAGATAGTGTTTTAGGACTATCAAATTGAGATATCATGCAAAAATAGATTTTAAAATCAATAAATAATATTTTGTGTATCGCTACCTTTAACTCTAGACTTTGCAAAAGAAAGAAATTAAAACTTTTTTCCGCCGAACTTGAATAGCGGAGATGGCAAACTGTCACCACTAGAAACTGTTATTGTTGTAAGTCAACTTAGGTGTTCAAATGTCCACACAATTGAGATTTTGGGTCTTTCATCTCCTTCATTATTCTTCAAGTTCTCGCTTTCTATTCTGAATTTAAGAAATTTTCGCCGAACTTAAAAGCTTTTCTAAACCGCCGCAAATACAGATATAATACAAACTTTTTCAGAACTCTCATGCCTTTCGTTTTACAATCCGCGATTTTACTGTGCACAGCTTGTGTTGCGCCCGATCCTAGCTTGTTGCAATAGGACATTTAACACTGAATATATCATTAAAAAAGGTGATTAAAAATATTTTCTTCTTTAAAAACCAAAGTAAATTGCACCTAAATTTTATTTAATACTCGTACAAAGAAAATTTGCATTTAACAATTAAATATGTTTCCAATGTTTTAGTTGAAACTTCAAAAAAGCTTAACATGACCATCATAATTGCTTATTCCGCCTTCTTTTACGCTAGCCATTGGAAGGAAGAAGTAAAACAAACGAAGCTCACGAACTAAAAATATTTGCATGCCACATGCCACCGGCTTGCTCATAAACAATTATACAAAAATTTGTTGTTGAAAAAGCGCATAAATAGGCACATAAAGTACAGTAGCATAGCTGCATTTTGAAGTACGCTTAAGCAGAAAAGTTATAAGAAAAATTAATAAAAATGCGAAGAAAATTCAAGTAAACCAAAGTTATAGATTTTCTTTGGTGAATAAAAAAAAATATTTAAAATAAAGGAAAAATGCAAATTTGAAACTAAGACAATGCCGTTCAAAATACAAGACGAAGCTGGGTGGGAAATGGGAATGGCCGGCTTAGAACTACATATAAGTCGAGGTTAGAGTTGAAAGTCGAAGTCGAAATTATTTGTCTGAAACTGTTTGCAAAAAGAAGCTGTGCTTGAAAAATGGAAAAATAATATTGTTGACGAAGGAAATTTAAGGGGGTTAAAGTAGTTGTAAACTTTACTGTTGGTTGGCTGGAAGTAAAAAATATTTTTATTTGATTACTTTCTTATAGTACGTTAGCTACTTTAGATCTTTATCTTTTTAGCGCCATTTTTTAAGACAATTTAAATAGTAATTATTTATAGAAACGCTATGTACCTATAAAATATTCAAATTGTCCATTCATATTAGTTTAATCTCTTTGGAGATGTATGCATCTAGTTATGTATGTATATACAATCATTTATTAACTTGCATTCCCTGACAGCCCAAGTGACTGCAAAATAGACATTTGGTCAGTTGAGCAAGTGAAATCTTCAGCTTTTGATGAGCGTGCAGTGCCTGGAAAAATTACGTCCTCAATAAAAAAAATGTCATATTTTACGCATGCACTTAGAGAAATTAATAATTGAGATACACAGTAGTAGTCTCTGTTGACATTCATTAACATGTCTACTGTAAGTTCAGGTTTCCATTTTATCAGAGGTGATTTAAAGCTTTAACTCAGATTTGTTTGATGTACCTGCGAGAGTGCAAAAATTATATACAAAGCTGGAAAAAGAACAAATAATATTTTTTTTTACATAAAATTAAAAACTATCCAAGGCAGAAAAACATATTTTTGAAGGCGCAGTTGGTTTAGAGGAATTAAGAGTTCCTGATCTTTTATGAGTGACAAACGTGTAAAAAGTATTACCTTCATAATCAATTTGATAATGGAAGACTCTGCATGAGCTCCTTTATTAAGAAAGTTATAAGATACTTTATTAAGTGTTGTGCTATAGTTTACGTAAATATCAAGCTTAAAGAAGTTTCATTATTCTTCTTTACATTGTATTATTTCAAAGTTATTGTATTTCGATTTCGGCAGTTTTTTGAACTAAATATTTAATGATTTGCGGATGTTATAAAAAATATTTACCTTCTCGGTCTTTTGCATATTTTTTTTACTTGGCAGAGTTTCAAGTCAACTTCACACTAAAGTTAATGGTTCATACTTAGTATTACTTTTACTTAAATGTACAGCATACGACCGACACAGAGCTGATTATACTCCACTTAGTGCATACAATCTGGCATCTTCATCAGCTGTCTTTGAGCTGTCATTTTATTTATAGTTATGTATAGTTGTTTGTACGATTTTTTGACAAATATATAATTTAATAAAAGAAATTTAACATTTATTTAATAAATAATACTTACTTTTTGCCGAAATCGAAAATAGCGCCAAACGTCCTCATCCAAATACTTGTCAAGTGTGTGAAGAGAATTGTCAAAATCAAGTAAACTAACACAAGAGGCATCACAAATATTAAATGTCACTTTGACTTTACGTACAAAATCAATACTCAATTGACTTTCAAGTACAGTTATGTTGGTTTACGTGTTGGCTTAACACTTAGACGCAATGTTCATTAAATAGAATCGATATGTGGCATTTCTCAAGTAAAGTCAAGTGAAGCTAAGTATGCATAACTGAACCATAAGTCTACGTCAGCTTCAAAAGCAGTTAAGCTTAGCCAAAAAAAAAATTGCATAGATTTGCATTTCAGCTACGTTGGCAGCGAATGATTACAAAATTGATAGAACAATGACTGGCCAGAGTGAAGATGAAGACAGATAGACAAATGAGCTGGACAGCAGAGAGCGAGAGAGGTTAGGGAAAATTAGTGTGTGGCAAGAATAAAAACAATGTGTTGCAATTAACAAACAACTACACACTCGCAAGTAATCAAAAATGAAACGAAAAATATGTTAGGAACAAAAAAATAAGAGGAAAAGCAAAGAAGTTTGTGTAAAACGAAATACAGCAACTCAAACGGTAAGCGCTTGGTTTCAAGTTTCAACGGCTGCCATTGTGTCTGTTGTAGTTTAGAAGATAAGCTGTTACTAATGAGTTAAAGACGCTGAAAGGTGGTGTCGATTTTAATGGTTGTCGATTTTAATAGGTATTTAAAAAAGGCGGTCAAACTATTTAAACACTGAATGGAAAACAGTGATTGCAACCATATTACGAAAGGTATGTGTTGGAAATTTGTTAATTTCAGTTTTTGTGTGGCAGCTAAATCGGCGAAAGATTTCGATTGTTTAATATTTTAGCAAACAGTACTAAACAACAATGAAATTGAAAATACTTTAAAAATTAAAAACATTTTATGTTATCGTAATATAAGTGTATTTGTACTGGTAAAAATAAAAGTAATCGTAATTGTAGGGTACTCGTACTGGGTATGCTAATGCTTGTGATGATGATAATGGTAATGACAAAGGTAATGACAATGGGTTTTTTGTTTGTATTTATATACAAAAAAAATTCGGAAAATTATTATGAAAAGTAAGAGATACCACAGAAGGATTTTTTGAACATCTTTTCTTAAACATCCCAAAAAGTTAAGGTATTGTGACTTAAAAATAAAAATATTTATAGATGATTTTTAAAAATAAATATTATTCGAATTATTGTATTTCGGGTGGAAAAAAAACTTGGGTGATATTAAGAAATATCAAAGTTAGCAACAAAAAACGATAATTTTGTATGCGTTCTAGTTTTAAAAATAGTTTTTACTACTCGCAGTAAAGAAGAATTTTTCATAAGATTATAAAAATGAATTAATGAAAAGATAAAAAATAATTTGTCAAAGAATGAGCAAAGAGATTTATTGTATTGGTGTATTTTTCGTTCTCTTCATTTTAACATTAAGACTTAATGTTCTTTTCTTTTTCAGTTGCTTGTCAACGATCTTGAAATCATGGGAAATTCATTAACGCACGCCGTGAGTCGCGGCTCAACCGCTTTCGGTCACAACAACAGCAACAACAACATTGGCAGATCGCGCGCCTCTACAACACCTCGTAATCAAAAGCCACGCTATAACTCGACACTCAACTCCAGCTGTGACGATGCTAGCTGCGACATACCACCACACAAGTCGAAAACATTGCCAGCGCGTCATAGTCGACGACGCAGCGATCACACGCCGAATGACATGCGCGGTCATGGACGCAGTAAAACGCCACCAGTGACGGCGCCACCAAATAGCGAAACATCACGTGTGCTATTCCTACTCTATCTGATACATCGCACCTGGAATGTGGTGGTGGACACAGTGGATACGCGCAGCAAAAGGTGAGTATTAGCAAAGCACATTTACACATTTGCACTCTCACTTTTTAATGGTGTGTTTTTGTAGGACGCGACGAGCGCCTCCAGCTGAGGAAAAGCGTGCCAACGAAACTACGAAACTTCCGCAATATAAAACAGAACGTGAAATGAGTTTTTCGAATAGCGATGGTGATTGTTCCATCAATATAACAGATTTGGATGAGGCCGAGTTGGCTTCGTCTTTTTGCTGCTCACAATATTCTTACTGCAGTTGCAGCTGTTGTTTTGATGCTAATCAGAATGTTTACAGTTCCATTGGTGGTGGCGAGAATTGTTCGTTGGATTCGATTTGCGAACGCACATTATCAAAGTGTGGCAGGTGAGCGGTGATACGAATATTAAACTTGTACTTATTTGAACATAATAATATCGAGTTGAAACCCAAGAATTAGTTATCGCATATATCCAAAGTCGTCTTGGTACCTCGATCTAGAGAACACCGTTTCAAATATTACTTTCATTCCTTCTCAATATGCAGTGTTTCCTTATTCCCCATGTTTCTTTTACAATAATTGAAATTTATAACTTTCCCGGCTGTTTTCCCTACGAACCTTTCGATATTACTACAAGTTGTAAGTGTTTTCATTTGCAAACAAAGTTCTTCCATTTCTTTTCAAATGAAGTCCATGTACATAAACATGTACATATGTATGTTCTTCTCGCTAGCTCTTGTATGTGTATTTTTCCACCCATCGCTGTCACGGTATTTATTTCGTTGCGCAACTCCTTTACATTATCATTCACATTATTTATGCACTTATGTATATGTATATTAATTTTTGATTCTTTTAATTTACTATGTCAAACTTTCTTTCCAAATATCTCTTTCTATGAAATTAGTGGTCATATATTTTGATTAAAGTTTTCTTTCAAAAACCTAAAAGTATTAAATTAATTTGTAAACGTGGTTAGCAAATTCTCCGCACGAATCAGTTCAATTGCTTACTCAATTTTATGTGTAAGTGATCGCAAATTGATGTCAGTGCTTTTAAAACTGTACAGCGTCAAACGAAGCTTAGATTAAGTGAATACACGAACCAGTTCATTTACCGCATTTTGCTGCGAAGAGTGCACTGCAAACTGTTATAAATCTACGCTTCTATTTCTTGTTAGTAATTTCTAACAAACACTGCCTTTCAAATAGTTGAATTTGCTTTGTCTATGGAAGATGATAGTGATATTTAAGATACAGTGCTATTTCAATATCGAATATCGAACGCAACTTTGCTATATCAGAGAACTTATAAGATATTTCTCTCTCTAAAATAAAAAAACAAATACAATTTTTGTTAAAAAAATATTATTTAAAAATTTTAAAAAGTTGCTCAATAACTTTAGTAAATTATTTGAAAATAAATAAAAGGGCATTCTATGGAAACTTTTCGCAAATTTGCATTTTGACTAACCAAATACAAATTCTCACAAAATAATTTCAAATTTTCGCGAAACAAGTGTGTGCAAGAACAGTAATTTTACATTAAATTATTACATAATTCATATTTAAAAGTAAAATAGGAAACGAGCATGAGCACGAATTAACGAGTTTGCATTGTGACTAACCCAATACAAATCAAATAAATTCAATCTCTAGTAATTTTTTTTCAGTACCTTAAAAGTACCAATAAGGTTCATAACTCTAAAAAACCTATATAAAATAATAACATAAAAGGCCTAGGTGTGCTGGCACGATCGCTAGCAGCCACTTTAACCTAACTTAGCCTAATAAAAATTGTTAATATTTATTTATAACACGCATGCGTAATGCCAGAGAACTTGTAAGAATTTCTTACAAGTTCTCTGATATAACGGCTTTCAGCTTATTTAATTCAGTATATATCTTAAGCTTACATCTTTACAACTAGAAAATGAAAACGAATAACTATTACTAAGAAATTGACATCCCTGGTGGAGCAGAAACTCTGGTGATACTCACACAACTATCAAGTTTACAGTCGGCTTGAAATGCTCAATCACTCAAGACACTTTACTTTTCTTTTCTGCTTTAGTTATTATTTCTAAATCCTATAATCATAATATGTAATGTGAATATAATTTAACCAGGTAGGCCAATGAAGCCGCCGGAAAAATTTTGCTACATTCATTGATGTCGCAAACTCAGTGTAGGCAGTTAAGCCCGAATTTAAAATGGGCGCTGGAACAGAGCCGAGGCTTGCTGTTCGAGAAGAATATTTGTTTGGAGATTGTACTGAATCCGCATTCGTATCTGGATATTTAAGAGCAGCGTAAATCGAAACTTAATCATGACCTTGATTTATAGTGGCTGAAGTGGCATCTAGAGCTGTGTCTGTTGGATTTAGCTTTTGCGAAGAATAATGCAGAGGTGCAGGTATCAAGACAACATAGGCTTTACCTTCATCTGCGAACAAAGTGGGTTCTGGTTGCTCTTGAGAAGGAACAAAAACCGAGTCTTGTGCTGGAACGTGTTTCTACATGAAAAGATTTAGCCGGTGCTGGAGATTGTTCTTGAGCAGTCGGAGCTGGATCTGCATTACGATGATGCTGCATAGGAAGATGGTGAAGGTATCGGCGCTATATAAGCTAAGGACTTTCGTTTACGTGAGCGAATGTTGCTGATACTTTTTCTTGTTCGAGCAAATAATAAGCAGGAGTTGAATCTGATTCATCTTGACCTTAACATGTTGGTGATGAAGCTTTTGCATTACTCTGACCTTGCAGCCAGTAGACGGATGAATCTGATGAATTGGTCTGGTCTTTGTCAGTATAATGAACAGGAGCAGGGATTGGAGTTGCAAATTTCTGGTATTCAGTTCCGTAGCAGGATGGTGCAGTTATTGGAATTTTCTCTATAGCAGCATTATGCGTTGGACATAGAGACGATGCTGCAGTCAGTACGACTGACTCTAGGTTTTCAATCTGACGGATACAGTGGATTCTATTGTGATTTCGATCTAAAGCAGGATAATGAGCAAAGGCGCCAGTTGGGACTGCATAACTCTGGTCTTTCGCTCCGCACGAAGAGGATGTTCCTATAGAACTTTTCTCTACGGCAATATAATGAATAGGAACAAAAGTTGTGACTGCATAACCCTGGTCTTGTGCCACGTAAGAAGGTGGTGGGAATATTATAGATGGAAGTGACACTCCGTAACTTAAACTCTCGTCGGAGTGTGACAATTTCGCTGCTACAGCGGATAAATAGTCCTCAGATTAGCTTAAACCACTTACTGGAGCATGAACTGAAAAATCAGAAGTATATTTCAGCCGAGCGATTGTCTTAGACTCTTTAATCGGTGAGCATGGACCCTGACCAATAACAACCCAATCTAGATTAAAGCAAAAACATAAAATTAAATCGCTACAACTCATTAATTAAGAAATTTTAAAAATTGCATTCACTTTGCTTAGTTTTGCAAATGAGTTGTTTCACTAGGCAGGCATTCGGCGCAGTCTTCACAGAACCTCTGTGAACTTGCTGTACGCAGACAGGTTTGAATAACGTTGGGATAACAATTTCGTCACAATTAGACAGACAGTTTTCCATATTCGTTTTTATGGGTACTAGGTATGAATTAATTTTAATAATTTAATTAATTGCTGGGAAAAGTCTTTAAATAATACTTTTATAACTTACCTGATTTTCCGTGATAAAAGTCTTTTATAAATGTAAGTAAGTAAGTAATTTACGTTCGTTTTCTAAATAAAGACATTCTTGTCCATTCGTCGCAGAGATCGGTGATCCGCCTTAAGGACATACATAGTGGCGTGTAGAGAATTGTTGCTGTGGCAGGTGCTAAGGTCCCAATCAAATATATCAGCCACATTCTGAAGGTAGTTAACTTCAAAGCGTGTCCAGTGCGTTTCTCTATAGTTTTAATATTGTACTTAAGTTTTTAGATGCACATGTGTTTTATATCCGTTTATTTTTGCATATCTGAATTTAAATACAATTTTTATATCGGGCGTTACAAAAACACTTATCACCTTTGGCAACTTGGAACAATCTTACTTAGCTGTCGGTTGTTTTCTCAGCTCGCATGTTAGTCAAATCTGTTTCTGATCAGACAGCATTTTATCATGTAAGTTTCTTTTATAACTCCTAGAATAGGTCTTGGAGCAACTTGAGAGCTCTCACTGCGCTTTGCGTGAACGTGCGATGAATTTTTTGAGATTTTGTTTTTGAAATTTGTCGTTTAATATTTATATTACATATTCATCTATCCATGATCTTCCAACGCTTATTAAATAGCCTAAAGATGAAATGGGGGTTACTTTGGTATAAAATACCTCTTAGATTGCGGTAAAAATTCGTTCCTTCACATATACTTTCGTAAAAATCTGGGAACTACAAGATTTAGTAGCCCTTCTTTGATTTATACTCTTAGGTTCACAAACATGTTTTATTATAATTAATATGGACGAGAAAGAATATTACAACTTTAAGAACTTTTACTCCAGTATTTTAGCTAGATGGGCATCTTTTAAGAATTTGAGGTCACAATTTTAAGATTTGTTAAAAAAAGGGAACTTGACATTGTACATCGAGAAAATAAGTTCCCTTTTCTTAAAGCAATGGCAAAAATGCACCTATACATATTTAGAAACATAAAATTATGTTTATTGTATTTTTATTTATTTTCATAACTACTAATTTACATTTTTATTAGATCGAGAAATCTTAAAAAATACTTTTATAAAAATAATTAGGTTGCAATTGCAAAGAGCTCTATATGAATTTACTTCGATGAGCTTGAACTTCTTGAGCGATGATAGTCAATGAAAGTATAAGTCGGCCGATAATAAAATAGCGCTTGTGGTACTGGGCCACGCCCTCCATTTATCCACTGCTGGTTTGGCTTGCTATCGAGTTCTGGTGAATTTTCTTCAGTGATACGAGTCTAATGAAGTTACGAAAAATTTGATTTCATTAGTTCATCGATTTGGTCCGCTATAATTGATGGCGTTGATGAAGTAGAGTGAACTGTCTCTGGTGAAGGTACCGGAGATGGTAATGATTGTTGATGTAGCGCTAAAAGCGGTATTGAGTAAACAATTTCTTTTGCAGTTTGGCCTTGATAGGAAGATGATATTGGTAACTGAACTGGAGCTGAGTGAGTTTCGTCTGCTGGAACTGAAACATATTTCATTCTCGATGCGGTAGCTGCCAACGGAGTAGAAACTAAAGCTGAGTAAGAATCCTTTGCTGACCGTGGGCCAGAGTAGGATGCTGGTAATGGTTTCGAAGTTTGAATAATATATTTGTTAGGAACTGCGGACGGCACAACAACTGGTGTTTGTTTGCCATCCGCTGGCGAAGAGTGAACCGAAACTGCCACTGGATAAGATAAAGGTGCAGGATCTTGGCCTGTGGATAGGTATGCACCTGCACCAGTTTTTCTTCTTTGGTCTGCTGGTGTGTAAGAACCAGCATGCAATTTTGAGGCATGGACGTAGCCCGAGTGCGAGGATGGGCTCACTGATGAGTACTTATCTGATGGTTCATTGGTTTCATAAGGAATAGGAGCTGGTGAAACTGATGGCGGTGCCGTATGGAGATATGATGACGAATGGGGTGTGTTATCAGAAGATGTACTATGTTCGGAAGGCGGCGAAAGTAACAAATACGTATATGAGTTTTGAACTACATTACGAACTGTAAGAGGCGCCGTTACAACATAAGTAGCTGGTGTAGGAACAGGGGCAGAATATGTCTTTAAAAGTTGAGCTGTGAAGTATTTTCTATTTGGTATGTCATCCTGTTCTAGGGCTGGCCCAGTCATTGAAGCAGGTGCAGTAACAGCAGCAGAGACTTGTTGTGGTGCTGGATGGTAGGACGTCTCTAGTACTGAACCATGAATATGAGTAGGTTGATAGCCAAATGGAAGTTGGTTTTTGGGACAAGGTTTTGCTGAATAAGGTTTATGGGGTGGTGCTGAATACAAAGATGAATCTGGTTGGTCAGATGAATGTTGGTTACTGGGAGTAGACTCAGATGTTGTGTTAGAGGTTTGAATAGCTGTGTTAGTAACTTGGCTCGGCTGCAAAGTGTCTGCGCAAGGACCATCACTTATTACTACCCATGCTAATAGTTTGAACAAGAAACAAAATAAAAAAATCATTTTAAATTTCGTAGTGCGAACTAAATTGGGAGTATTATAAGCGACTTACGTTTTCTCGTTTCACAAATCAATTGATTCACCAAGCAGACGTTGGGCGCCGTCCTTACCGGTCCTGCTGGAAATTGCTGTGCACAAACGGGCTGATAAATGGCTGGGCATATGATGCCGGCGCAATTTGAGAAACAATATTCGAGCGCTACTCTAGTGGGTTCTAGAGCAAAAACATGAATAAGATAAAATACTTAAAATGAACACATGAAGACAATACTTACTTTGTTGTTCCACAAAACGGTTTTTATAACTATAAACGTTCAGCTTGCATTTATTTTCGAAATATATATATTCGGCACCATCTCTCGCGCAGACCGGCTCACCACCTTTAGGACAGAGTTGCTTATGGAGTGTACAGTTCGCGGCGGTAATTAGGATGCCAAACAAAACTATGAACAACATTTTTCTAAAAACCAATGTACATACCCAGTGCTTGGATTTGAATGTTTAATGAAGCTGACATTATATTTATATACTTGGGCTACTGCTTAGTTCAATGGGTGCGAACATTATTTCATCACGATAAAATTGTAATTGAATCGAGCAATTTTTTCTTCTTATCATCACACATATGTATGTGCTTAAGTAGCAATTGATCAATCATCTTACTATAATGCCGCCACAAAAATGAAGCTTTGACCAAATATGTATTTCCAAAGTCATTTATCGTTAGAGCTCTTATTACAACGGCCGGTGGTCTTCAGCTATACGAGTATGAACGTGCTTTTTTGACACTCGAAAATTGCCTAAAGTGCTTGAATTTATTTGCAAAATAATTACGCTGTTTGATGACACTCGCTTTAAAGCCATGTCAATTGGATAACATATCAACAATTTATTGTTTACATATTAGTAAATTGTGACTCAAAACTCAAACAGCTAGCGGATGAAGAATATTTGAGGCAGCGTCCAAAAACTTTTGATGTTTCACTATTTAAAAACATTTTTTGAGAAGCTTTTTCATGGCAAAAATATCCTCGGAGGTTTAAAATTGCCTGCCGGTGGGCAGTGGCATTTAAATTTTTTAGTTACGCTTTGCTATAAATTCACGATCAGTTATACATATATAGCTTCCGAAAGGGGAATGAACCACTTGCCTCGAAATAAAGCATCTTAGAATACCGAAATTTTACAAATCTTACACCTGATATCGCCAAGACAGTTTTTAGCGTGGTTTTTGTATATTTTAATAATAACATTAGATTACTTTCAAGAAGAAGCACATGATAGACTTAAATCTTCCTTTTTTCTTTCTCTGGAAATAAAATTATTTAGCATTCACACCTTTTCAGGCTTTGACTAATTCGTTTAGAGTTCCTCGACAAGATTTAATCTCACTTCAGATCGATACTGTGGTAGCACTTTGGAGGACTGTAAAAGTTGTCTTGGGAAATTCTTCGCTTTCTTTTCATTTTCGAAGTTATTTGCCAAATTATTTGAGCTTTACTGCAATGAGCAACAGAGAATTGCCACAATGAGTCCCTTGAGACCTAAGAATTACATTTTGTCACTCTTAAGATAATTTAACCCAATGAATGTGATTTTAAGTTTATTCAAAAGATATAACAATCCTCAGAGTATTTCCTTAAACTCTACTCAAAGTATTTTACACTGCTTCCAAAATCACACACAACTCACAAATCTCACAGACTGCCTGACAGTAATACATATTTTTGCATTTCATTCTAGAGAAAAAAAAGAGTTTCACCTTCACTTAATTCCCGACCAACCTCAATCAGCAGCAACCTACTCTATCGCTTATTTGTCACTCAGCATTTGAAGCACATCAAGCACACATCACAGCCATATCATGTGATATTTTCGCCGCGCGCATTCACCTTGACTTATAATCACTTAAGCCATTGTTTGTTTGCACTCTCCCTGCATTCGAAAATTATGCACACTCTCGTCCAGAAATTGTCCACATGTCTTTAGCTGATCTTTAGCTGAGTTGCCTCAATCCGCGCTTGTGCTCAATTTCAAAACAATAAAAAAAAAACAAAAAACATAAAAATCAAATCACATAAATTGACAACTGCTCGTTGACGAAGCTTAGGAGAGAACGAGCGAGCGCAACTGAGTGCCAGAGAGTGATTAACATTTCGCAACTAAGCCGGCATGAATTCGATACCGAAGCTTTAAGCCAACTTCTGGTTTGATCTAAGGTGCTGTTTACAGAGATAGAGAGAGAGGAAAAAATAAGAGAGAGAGCTAAACGCGCACTCTGTCACGGAAATGTGTGGCTTAAAGGCCGATAAGAGCACAAGCCATAAACAAAAGACAAGTGAGCAGGCAACAACAGTTTACAAGCTCATTTGGAGTTCTTGCTAACTGCACTTTAATCGTCGTTGCCGATCTAAGCCAAGTTTGCTCTGTTGGTCTTGTTTGCAGTTTAGTTGCGTTTTAGCGGCGTTCCGAGTTGTTCGTATTTTGCGCTTAAATCGCGTCTCAGGCATATTATACTTTTGTGTGCGTGTGTGGGTTTGTGTGGAAAAGTGTTTAGTGGGAAAGTTCTTGAATTTCCTAAGTAAGAAAATTCTACGAATAAACCGAGCTAAGAGCATCGACTACAAATACATACATATGTATGTATATTCGTATGTACATATTTAATATGCAGTGACCATCAAATGAAGTTTATAGATGAAAATCGTGGAATAATAGCGGAGGATTTAAAACTGTTTTGAAATTTGAAATTATAACGGTGGAAATTGCACATAAACGGAATACAAAGATACAAGTTATAAAAGCAATGAAAAATAAAAGTCTTTGGATACGCTGATAGCAAAGGTATTGAACTCTCAAAAAGAAATGTAAAAATTTATGGAAATTCGTATATGTATGTATATACATACACAGAATTTTGTTCAATTTAATAATAATAGTTCATTTATTTTCCTTTTATTTACCTCAATTGTTCAATTGAAATAGAGTTGATACTGTAAGAAATTCCATTTAAACTCAAGTTTCAAACTATATACAAAATTTATAATAATTTTTTTAAACAATTTTGAACCATTTTTATTTAAATTTAAGACAGTTACTAAGCTTGCAGTTTTGCAGCGCGTAGTAATTTTAGGCGCATAAAATTGTCGCAACTTTTTGAGAATTTTTTTTGTCGATTGAGTTGCGTTTTTTTTTATGGTAAATAAATTTTAATTATTTATGAGCTTTAAGGCCTTTTGGTTTTTAAGAAAATTATTAGGAAAGAACAACAATACTCAAAGCGGTAAAAGTTATAATACTATTTCGGAGCTTACCACATCTCCCCATCAGACTTCTTTCTTTTTCCTCATTAAAGCTCATAAATAAATAAAATAAAAGAGTTATATGGCCAAACAATAACCAAAAAAAAAACTTGCGCTCATACATACTACTTTATAGAAAAGCTACTGACCAAAACTTTAATATAATATGTTTATTTTTTTGATTTCTTCATTTTACATAAATTTTCCAACAAGTATCTGTCAGATACAAAAAAAATATTAGTATATGTAACTAAAACTTAAATAACTTTCCTACCTTTTTTGGTTTTACACGAAGAATAAAAATATCTCCGCTGCCAGAAAATCAAAAGTTCACTGTGAAGATATCTAAAAAAAATATAAACATATTATTAAAATGAATAAAAAGTTAATAATTGGACATTTAGCCAAAAAATATTGATTAGAAACTTCAAAAACAAAAGTCACTGCGAGAAAATAAGCAGTTGTTTATTTAATGGTATTCGCAGCCTAAACGCTTTTTATAATATTCTTTTTAGAACTGTATGAAAATGATATTCTTTTAATCAGTATCAAAAATCCTTGTTGAACTCTATCGTTTTACACAAAATAATGTTTTTTTTGATAGATTTTTGAAAAAAAAAAAACGGCCTAGATTAATTTATGTACAGAGATATGTGTACAAGTACAAATATACTCGTATGTATCTTCATATATAAACCGAACTCAGAAAGTAGCTATTCAAAACAATTTAACGTTTTTGACTCAATTGTGGTCTGAAATGTTTTTGGTTATTAAATACATCAAACAATGATCAGAAAAACGCTCGCTTTTCTCGGTACATATATGTACATACAGTTGTTTTGTAAATATCTGTGGAATATATTTATGTAAGTATCTATGAGTAGAAATACATATGCATGCTTAGAAGATTGCCGGGGCGTGCTTAGGATGATTATTAAATTTAATAAAAAATGTTTCGAAAAAATTGTCTACAAAATGTAAATGTATCTGTCCGATGCAGAGTATCTATACACATTAAATATCTTAAATGTGCATAAGTATCGCATTTCACAAGTCTGATAAAAATATCTACAAGATACAAAAAGCATCTTGTTACCAAATCTTTAAGATAAAAATTATCTATACACCTAAAATAAGTTCATATGTTGGAATATCGCATTTCAAAAAAGTATCTACAAGATACTAAATGTATCTGAAAGATACAAAGTATCTATACCCTTGAAATGTGTTAAATTTGCATGAATATTGCATTACAATAGTTTTAGCAAATTATCTACAAGACACAACATGTTTCTCAAAAATACAAAATTCAGCTGTAAGATACAAAGTAACGGCACACTTTGTATATGTAGGTATGTACTATATTAGGAGCTCAAAAAACTATCGCCTAATAAATTCTTCGTGCGTCTGCCACACCCAAATATTTGGCGTAAAAATACTTGAGTTCATTAAAAATTCTACCATCTATCTACATGCATACAAAATATAAATCATTTCTTTTTTTGCTAGCATCATAGTTAATATTGCGGATTATTGCATACACAATTTTTCCGCCAATACGCCATTTCACCAATTAAACGCTGGTGACAGCACGAACAACAATAACAACAACAACAGCAGAAACAACAAAGAGCAGAATTATTAAGAAACTGGTGAATGGCTGTTGCATAGCCTGCGGAAATTACCTAACCAGAGCAATGCGAAATGTGAAACGTGTATTACGAGAATGCAACTGATATGTGTGTACTTTTGTATGTTCATACATACATAGATACTCGTATATTGTATGTAAGTATGTATGTGTGCTTATATGATTGCACCGTGCAATCGATTAGAATTGCTTGGGTAGCATTAGACAGTAAAATCCAACAAAACAAGAACGCCAATCAAAAATCTCGTCATCGATTACGCGATGCGCTGATGCTGTTGCTATTTTCCGAGCAAACAAAAACAAAACGTATGTGGCATACTTACTCGTTCAGACATATGTACATACATACATACATACATATATATTTATTGGACGAAATACAAAAATCACTCAGCAGCTAAACATTCACCACAAGCCACTCAATTCTGCTAAGCTTGTACAGATATCTGCAGAAGTGAAGGAAGAAGTCGACTAGCGGCTAGCTGCACACTTCTTCGTTCGACTTGGCTGTACACATACATACATACATACATATGTACATAGATATTGACTTGGAACCGGCCTATTCGCTGCATTCACTGCATTCTAACGGTAAAACGAGTACAACTTTTTTGTTTTATAAATGCAACAACATAAAAGCAGCTACATACATCATTGCTGAGCTGAGTACTCTTACAACTAGGCGATGGTGCAATGCATTAGTTTCATTTGCAACAACAGCAAAAAGAACGTTGAGGCAAAAACAGATTACCAGTAAGATTGCAATGACGCAGCATAAGAAAGAAGAAGCAAAAATTCTGAAAGTAACTATCGAGTAAAGCAATTTATTTCTACTTACACCATACATAAATTTATATAGACACACATAGACACATATAGACATACACATATTTACACATATGGTAGATAGAGTGGTGAAAAAAATCAAAAGAAAACTCGAAGAAAGGCATACCAGCGTCATTAATAGCAACAATAAATTGTGAATAGCCAACAGCTAAAGCAGCAACAAAAACTACAACAACAGCAGCAGCAGCGGCAATTGCAGTAGAAGCGTTCTCGGCAAACAAAGCGACAGCAGCATGTTGATAAAACCGCGAGCTCGCTTCTGCCAACAGTAGTAGCAGAAGCAATTGATAAAAAATAAGAAAAAACAATACAACAACAATCAACGCAATAGCGACAGTGACAGCCGCAACAACAACAACAATCATTTCCAACGTCACCGACTGTTTGCCCCATTTTTTGCGCAAACTATGCCAAGCCAACATTTTCGGACAAACGCGCCATGCACTTGGACTTGACTGGAAGAACAAGAAAAAAAATATTTTAAAAAAAATTACAAAAAAATGTTAGACTTAAACTCTACCATAGCACAGCAACTGTATTGCGCCGCGTTGATGTCCTGAATTTTGCTGTCAGCCGAAATTTTTCTTCAACTCAAACTCAATCTGGGGGAAGCGTGAAAGACAAGCGTAAGAAAAAACTTGTGTCAAAAAGAAACATAAAAATAAAAAATAAAAAACGAAAACTTTGAAGCTGTAAATCCAAGCTAGCAATCAGCATCAGCTTACAAATCCAGCAGTGTTCTATTTAAATGCAGCGAGTGCAGTTTACCTGGTGCTTTACCTGTCAGCTGCTGCTAGAATTGGAACAGTTGCAGCTATAATTTGCCGCACAGTTTGCACTTATGTACATATGCACATTTGTATGCAACTCTGCAATAGTTTGATTCCCATCGGCGCACTCTTAAAGGCAGCACACTGTCCAGCTGATTTGCTGTTTTGAACTAACTAGCAATCTCGCATTGCTAGTCAATTGCTCTGCTTTGCGCTCATTACCTTGATGCTGCTCTATTTCTTTTCGGCTCACTTGTTCTTCTTCCACTAACATTTACATGCAAGCGCCCTCCATTTCGATCAGCTGCAGTTTACTTACTTACTTAATTGGCGCATCAACCGCCTAAGCGATTTTGGCCGAGGTCAACAAAGCACGCCAGCTGTCCCTATCTATTACTAACTGGCGCCAATTGGAAATCCCAAGTATAGTCAAGTCTTTTTCCACTTGGTTTTTCCTACGCAGATGAGGTCTTCGTTTTCTCCTGCTACCACCAGCGGGGTCCGCGTCAAAAACCTTCAGGGCTAGAGCTATTTCATCCATTCGCTGGTTCTAAATCCGCTGCATTATGTCTACGTCCTTGAACAGCTCGTACAGCTCATCGTTTTATCGTTTGCGGTATTCACCGTCGCAAAAATGCAAAGGACCATAAATCTATCGAAGAATCCTTCTCTCGAACACTCGAACAAGCGCCATCTCATCTGATGTTGTCATCGTCCATGCTTCTGCGCCTTACAATAGGACGGGCATGATGAGAGACTTATAGAGAATGGTTTTTGTACGTCGAGAGAGGACTTTACTGTGCAGTTGCCTACTCAGTCCGAAGTAGCACTTGTTCGCAAGAGAGATTCTGCGTTGGATTTCAAGGCTGACGCTGTTATTGGTGTTGATGCTAATTCCTAAGTAAACGAAGTCCTCTACTTTTTTAAAGTTATAATAGTCAACAGTGATGTTTGATCCTAGTCGTGAATGTGCCGACTGTCTATTTGATGACAGAAGATACTTCGTCTTGCCCTCGTTCACCTCCAGACCCATTCGCTTCGCTTCTCTATCCAGTTTGGAGAATGCAGAACTAACTGCGCGGTACGCCAGCAATTGCACACTCTTATAAAAGATAGTGACTGACCGATTTAGTTCTGCGGCTCGAATTATCTTCTCCAGCATCATGTTAAAGAAATAGCACGACAAAGAGTCTTCCTGTCTGAAACCTCGTTTGGTATGAAACGGAGCGGAGAGGTCCTTCCTAATCCTGACGGAGCTGGTGGTGTTGCTGACCGTCATTTTACATAGCCGTATTAGTTTGGCCGGGATACCAAATTCAGACATTGCGGCATATAGGAAACTTCTTCTCGTGCTGTCGAAGGCGGCTTTGAAGGCATGTCTTTTCCAAGATCTGGCGTATTGTGAAAATCTTGTTGGTGGTACATTTTCCAGGTTAGACTGATGAGGTCCAATCAGCTCATTGACGGTGGGATTAAGTCTTTCACACAATATGCTCGATAGACTCTTATACCCGATGTTAAGAATACTAATGCCGCGGTAATTGGCGCAAACTGCTGGATCACCCTTTTTTGGGATTGGGCTGAGAACGCTTAAGTTCCAATCCAATTCCAGGCATGCGTTCTTCCGACCATATTCTAGAAATGAGCTCGTGCATGCACTTAACCAGCTCCTCTCCGCCGTACTTGAATGACTCAGCTGGTAACCCGTCGGCCCCGGGGGTTTTGTTGTTCTTCAGCCGTGCTATCGCTTTCCGAATTTCGTCATAGTTAGGTCATGCTACCATCATGCGTCCATCATCATTGATTGGGGATTCGGGTTCTCATCCGAGGCTTTGTGTATATGGTTTTACGTGGCGGGTTCCAAGCATCATTTTTACTGTTGCTATTTTCATGTTATTAACGCTGAAACTGGACGCGAGTTTTTATAGATTTAATTTCAGCTTTGTGTTTTTTAGGATCCTTTTGCAACAAGTTTTGGAATTTTTCGGACTAGTTCCAAACGAAATCGGTCATTCATTTGGTACTATTCAGCACCGATGCGAAGAAGTATCGAAAATATACCGAAAATGTACCCCAAACTTACGAAGTTATACCGAAAAAGTAACTAAAATGTACGGAAAAGTATCGAAATAGTACCGAAGTAAATAGAAAAGACCTAAAATATACCGAAAAATAAAGAAATTTTACTAAGAAAGTTCCGCCCAACTGGATGTTTAAAAATTCGCTCTCTCATAATTATAATATATTCAAGTCTAAAATTATAATTCTTTGAAGCTTGAAAAATATTAATTTCGCTCATAGCTTTTTTGAAATTGCCTGCGATTGCCTGATTTCGGCGACCATAACTACACCTTTTCATTTTCGCCATCACTTATTCCGGCCTCTTTCACGTTCTCGTGGAAAATGCTTCTCAGTTTCTTCCTCGACTCACGATGTGGCTTCCGTACATCTTGACAAAGTCGACCAGTCTCAGTCCATTATCATGAAGACTGAATTGTCCGACAGTGGAATCTAATATGCCCTCCTTGCCAATTACGGATTTTTTGGACGTCGCAAGGGCCGATATTTGTCTTTACTTGCACGGCCAATTTTATTTTTTTTGATGGTAATGTCAACTGTTATCGAAACACCTTTTTAATTAAGGTACCGGGCTTTCGTGGCAGCTCCTAAACTTTACTCACAACCAGAATCTCTCTATCTTTAATAAACTTCAAATGGGCTTGTAAGGGAGTGGTCTCTTTCTTTTTGTATTACATTTGCTTGTGCGGCACCCATACAAACGGAACTGCTTTGCTGCACAGTTGAAGGTTTTTATTTCTTCTTTTCAAATTTCAAGTTTTCCGTCTATCTGCCATTTATCTTTTTCTCTAAATTTTGCTCTACATTCATAAAAAAAAAAATATTATCTTATTGTAAGTTTTTTTATTTTCGAGCGTAATTCAACGCAAATAATTGAAGCTAATCGCAAATTGCCAGTGTCAACTGTAAAATCGTGGCATTCAAGTCTTCATCCATCAGTCATCCAACCGTTCAACTCAACATTCATCAGGTTATCCCATCAAATCAGCCACCACTTCAGTCAACAGCTGTGACAGCAACTGTTTCATTTAGCTGTATCTTCTTTCCTTTTGTTGTTGTCGTTCAACTACTTTGGTGACTTAATGATGCAGCTGGTTATTTAATGTCGCTACTTGTTGTTTTTTTTTTATTGTTGTTGGGCTATTAGTTTGCACCGCTAGGTAGTCTATGCCAGCAACTTTCTTCCAAATCTGTATTTCTAAAGCGCAACCCAAACAATTGCTTGAAGGTTTCGAGAAAACTTCTTTGTTAACGTATAGTATCTGTCATTGCTCTTTTATTGAAGGTGTATGGTTTTTATTTAATTGCGATGTTTGTCGACATGCTTTTCCAGAGCATTATTAGCATAAATTAAAATTAAATTGTTGTTATTTTTTGACACACACTAAGGGCCAATTTCTTAAAGACTGATTACACTAATTGGCGGTTAGCTTCATTCTGCGCTTTCTTAATTGGCTTATGATATTAACCGGCACGTATAGCCCGATTACCTCTAAATCGACTTTTAAGAAACCAACCCTTAAGAAGTTCTAACATACCCTGCTGTTATTTTTTTCTTTTTACTACAACTCGCTTAGTCAAACCCTGGAGCTTATCATCATTGATTTGAACTTCTGGTTGATCTCCTTCTCACACGTTTACTCTGCTACCGCTATCGAGAAATGTGAAGAAATGATCTCTTCGTAATTTAAGTACACACATGCGGTCATCGTAACAACGCTGTTCATCGTATACTCGCCGCTCTTCAATTCCCGATACAGCTCGCATCGCGGTCGATAAACTCACATTTTCGGGCTCCAACGAAGTCGATCAGAGACTGAATTTTCAAAATGTCACATAAGTCACATTATTCATAAAATCTGTATTTATAATCTAATTTCGATGAAATTGTGCTCTGAGGCTTAAAAAAAAATTTTTTTACGAAAGATTAAGGCGCTAGGTGGCGCCGCAGTCAAGTTATCCCGTAAACCCGTAAAGCTACGCAGACGGAGTCACAGTTTCGTCAAAAAAAAAGGCCAAATATATATGTAAATACATACATATGTACCCCTTAGGTTATAAAATTATTCACCCAATTTTACTATCACATAAAATCATATCATTAATTATGGTCTCAGCTTCTTTCAGTACCTCTATACTAACCTTAAACTTAAGAGAAAAACAATATCCATAAAAAGCCGTTAGTCGAAAAATTACCATATTTAATACCTTTCAACGCTAAGAAAGCACACGCGTTAAGCGAGCGCAGTGCGCCGCAGAGTGCAGGGCGTTAACAATACCACCCAAATTATATGTTTTATGCGTCATAAAAGTCAATGCCAAGGTAGACACGGAAAACTACAAATCAAATCCATAACTTCAAATACTTGTACATACAAAAACAATAAACACGCTTCCACCGGTGCGGCAAATTTGCCGGTGCAACGGCACGAGTGCAACCACATACACAGATTGATACTCATACGAGTATTTGTTTGTACGTACATATCTGAATGTATTTGTGCATCGATGCAGCAATACTTAAATGCCAATTACGTTGAGAAAATGAGCAGGTGGGTGAGAGAGTGGGCTGTTAGAGTTGAGTTGTTTTGAGGTGTGTTGAGTGGAGCAAAGTGAGTTAAGTGAATTAATGGTATTTGTTAGCTTAGGGCGTTTGCTGTGCTCTTTAAGAAAATGGTATTAAAAAAAAGCGAGTGCTGCACTAGTGATGTAAGAAAGATAAATAAAACTCACCTGGAGGCATGTGAGCATATTAAAATAACCGGTAATATTTTATCATATTATAAACAATTTATTCTTATTTAAGAAATTGAGATCAATGTTAGTGGCGCAAATAGTTAATAGCTTAGGTAGGGTGTGGACGTAGTGTAAGGCGCTAGAGGAGGGATGTATATAAGTTAAAGATAATAAGCGACAGGTGTGGAGACCTCAAAATCTCTCTAAATAAACTTTTTTATATCTTCTTTTATCCAAACTTATCAGCATTTTCTTTTTTCAAAAAAAGATCAACCAAACTTTACACTTTGACTTTTTTTAAATAATAATAAAGTTGCACACAATTTCTGAAATTTTTTTATATAGGATTAGGATTTACCTTGAGAAGTGAGTCTTGGACGTCATATGTATATACTCCTAGATATTTTTATTTTGAAGATAAGCAAAAGCTAACGCTAATAACCAACTGTAGACTGAAACCTACCAGTAAAAGAAGTGTGATAAATTGAAAAAGATTCGGCAACGGATCAGAAACACAAACAATATCAGAGCACATGATAAAAACCATAGTTTAGGTTACGATATTAACAATCTATCTTGGATAGTAGAAAAAAATTGTTTCCAAAAAGAATTTGAATCTACATAGATTCGCTTCCTATTCAGTCTCTCGATCCAGCGTTATGCCTCTAAAGGAAAAGTTTTGAAAATTTCTAACCAGTATAGAGTTGAAAGTTGTATCCAACACTTTTGGCGTGAAAAAGTATTTTAAAAATGTTAGCTCCTTTAACACTTTCACTAAAGTTTACTTACAGTTCCATATGCAAATCCATTTGTTACCCTCTAGTTAATAAGAAAGTCTATTAAAGTAAAAAAAATAATATCAAAAAACACTACTGCCCTTGTAGAAAATGAATTTTCTAAACGCGCAGCAAAAACAACTTATTTAAATACATACTCACGTATCTACATTTATGTAACATGTATGTAATTGAGTGCTGTATAACAAGCTACACGAGTAAAATGCAAATCTATACAAAACTTGGCGTCAAGAAGTCTACTCTTTCAGTCGAAAAACAACAAAAAATAAAAAAACCGACGACAAACATTAAGCTTAAAAGTTTCTAGCTTTTGACAACAACACTAACAACCACTGCAATAAATACATACTGACACATTAAATGCATCAATTAGCTGTGGACGTGTCGATCACAAAAACATTGTTGTTGGCAGACCGACCATTTGACTTACGAGCACAATTTTCATTGCAACAAATTAGTGCAGCCACAATTGTATTCGAAAGCAGTCAGGCGCAACAAAGTGTCTAAATTACCATAAACTACAGACTGTGTTTTCAGTTTCTTTGTTAAGTGATTTTTCGTTTTTTTTGTTTTTTTTGTTTGGTTTACCGGTAGGCAGAAAGAAAAATGTTGTGAAGAAATGACAAACAAAATAATATGTGGAAACGTGTACGGAATGCATTTTTTTATTACATATTTTAATTTTAACAAGCAATCGTTTATTGAGCGACTGATCAATTTTATTTGCACAGTTTTGTGTAGAAAACAACATTCAAAGCAAAGTCTGTACATACGAGTATGTATGGAACTTTACTTTTTAGAAAATAAAGATTCTTGCAATAGCAAAAAACCTTTGCACTTGTATGCTCTACATAGGTATTCATGAGCAACTATTTTTTTCTCCTTATCGTTAACCTCAACTTCATCTTAACCGTTATACTTATCGATATCTTTATCGATTTAGATATCCTCATCATTAAATGTATGTTTATTCGAGTCGTAGTCGTTTTCATTATCGATTTCGATATTGTTATCGTTATCATATCAGTCTCGAAATCGATTTTGCTATCGATCTCAGTATTTGCTACCGATATAATTATATTAAACAATATTGACGTTGTCTATAACGACATCGTTATCGTCATTACTGTTGAAATTGATATTCTTATCGATAGCGATATATAATTTATTAAAATATTTGCGGTTTTACAATTTGTTTCCAAAAAATCTCAATCCAATTAACATATTTCTGTGACATTTCGTTTACATAGCACTATTAGTTTACAACTGCTATTAACCTAACGGACATACCAATGTTAATATCAGAACAATAAATTTTTCCAACCGAAACCTTAGAAATTTCACAAAAAAAAAAAAGAAAGAACTCTTCGCCGTCGCTTTCATTCAACATGTTCGCCACTCACCCAATTTCGCTTTAATTTTCTTTTTATTTTTTTTGCCATCAACGGACGACCTGTTGACCCACGCGCACGTTAAAGTGTGACAGCTTGCTGTGGCCACCATCACAAGTCGATCACAGCGAAACACCGAAAGCACATGACCTGCAGGCACCATCAACATAGCAGATATGCAGTGTATATTTAGATAAATCACCTAGCCGCCGCTTGTGGCACGTCTCACCTCGAGCTCGCCTCATTTCAGCGTGTTGCCTGAGTATTTATTAGCAATTTTGAAATTAGACCGTAACGTTTATTGCGTGCTTTCTTCTTCTAGATTTGTTCGCCTACCAATTTTCTTCTATTTTCTACTCTACCTACAAAATGCAAATAGTAAGTGGCAATATTTGTATGTATGTATGTACATGACTAGTCGTTTTTTTGTTAGCTGTTGCGCATGCGCACTCAGTCGATCATCAGCATAACACCAGCACTTGCCATTGAAGCAATATGAAGCAAATGCCAGTGCACAGCTTATGCATTGTTTTTGCGTTTTTTTTTTTTTCACGGATTTTAGTAGTGATTGTGGCTTCTAATTCGATTATATCCACGCGCGCATGCGCACAATGGCATTCACTCAAGTGATTTCTTGCTGGCGCAAATTTAAGCTCCCCTTCGCTGGTGCTCTGTTTTGAAGTTATCTGTTTTTATATCTTCTTTGACTGCTCTGCTAATGTACAATTGTTGTGTTCTTTGTAGTCTTTTCGATCAACTCATAAAACTTGCACCTCAACTGAAGTGTCTGCATTTTAAATTTTGGCTTTTCATCTTCTTCTTCTTATTTTATGGCCCACTCATTTCTTCGTTGTCTGTCTCGCTTTCCCAGCTACTAAGCTACTCGTAATGCGGTGAATGTGCGTTCTGCTTGACAGCATTTTTTGACTTTCGGAATCGCGCTTCTAAGTAACGCCTTGCTTTATGGGGGTGTGTAACCGTTAGTTGGCTACAAAAGCGATGGTACAGTGACCACAGACGGGTAATTTATTAATCCAGTTCTTTGGTTTTAATTTTGATTTGAAATAAGCGAAATTAAGTCGATAAATTTGGCATGAAGCGATAAATTAGAAAACAGATTTATTGTTGTTAAGTTTTAAGAGAATATTTAAAAATATTAAACTATTTTTTCCAAAGCAAATTTAAAGAGTTATGAAGAAACCTCTTTCCAAATAACACCAAAGATTGCACAATACCGAAACCGGTTTGTCTCCAACCTTAATTTTATAATCCAACCGCTCGATAGCCTGTCTTTTCGAAGACTATTTTATAAAATCACTTCAATAATCTTTAATTTCAGTAAAAATTAGCTTGCTGCGAAACGTCATTAATGTATAAAGAGAAAGAAACAATGCAAAATTCAAGTTCAAATTGTTACAGAAAACTGGTAGTCATTCAAGGGTTAAAATATTTAAAATCTCATTTTGTTGGATTAATTTTGACCGCCGCTAAGGAACCCGCCAGTCACTAAGCAAATCTGGAAAAAAGTTGATTTGAGCCCTCACTCGTCTTAATCGATCTTCTTTTAGACTAGTGTTCGGCGATATAATGATAACCAGCTGCTGAGGCGAAGAAGAGAGCATTGAACATTATTTCTGCCCCTATGCAGTCCTGACCATACCTGGCAAATAATTTAAAAACAATTATTCTTTAAATGTAAAACCATTTAACCGTTTTTAAAAATGTATATCCCTAAAATTTAGTGTAGTCTCACAGTGTATAATCCTAGAGTTTTTTAAAAATTATTCACAATTTTATTGAGCTCAAGGCCAGTTTATGGAAGATTTTATTTAGAAGTAATTGACCGTTATTTCGCAGATCACCACGTCTCCTTATAACATCTACCATTAAAACTGTTGTTGTTTTTTTCCAAATAAAATCTTCCATAAACTTGCCTCAAACTCAATAAAATTGTGAATTATTATTCATTTAAAGGCCAATAAAAACTTATCAAGTATGTAATAATAATTACACAGCCACACAAAAAAAATGTGTTTGTGTTTTATGGGTCGTCGAAGCCGAACCTGATACCCATTTCTTTCTATCACATCACGTTTTCGACATAACCTCAAAAACCTTGACAACAGCTGAAATAAATAAATGTTGCTCAAACTGAGGGTAAGGTAATTGTTACTACATTATTTGGGGTCGCTGCATTCGAATCCGAAGTCCGCTTCACGCTATCATGTCATTTTTTCGATACAACCTCGAAATTTATTCACGGTTGCCCAAATAAACTAAACAATTGTGACCTTTTTTTAAATCTGTCGTTCGCCTCATACTGAATTTTTTAATTTTCTAATATATGGTAAACATGTACATATAAGCATACTAAGTATCTAATTCATGTGTTTATTCATTCGTCAATATATTTGAACATACTCTTTTCAAATGTTTAAAGCTCACTTTAGGTTAAGTTGTTGTTCAGTTGTTGTCAACGTTTTTTGAGGTTATGTCGAAAACGTGATGTAATGGAAAGAAATGGACATAAGGTTCGTTTTCAGCGACCCAAAAACATTTAAGAAGTGTAGTCTTATACCCGGGCCACAAACAATTTTTTTGTGAGGCTGTGATATTTTGAAATTTGGTTAACATTAAAGTATTATATTAAAATTGTCAAATCTCCTTTAATTTATATTTTAAAAATGTTTGTTCTAACAATTTAACAAATTAATAAGAAAAAATTTCGTTTTACAATTCCGTTGAAAAGTTTTTGAATTGAAGACAGTTTTTTAAGGTATAAAATATATTTTAATAACAACTTTAAGTATTTTTAATATATTGAACATCTGCACGATTTTTGGTATTTCTTACATTTATGCGATTTTTTTGCTTTTGCACTAATTAAATCTTTAATTAAAGAACATTTTTAAATAGCTCCAAATATTTTAAAGCAGTTAGATATTAAAATTACTATAAACTATTTGTATAAATAATGTTATTTAGCTTACCTACTACAAACACAATTTTGCAATACAGTGTATATCACTTTCACCCCAAATCGTTTTTGCATAGAATAAAATGCAAATTACAAATAATTAATGCATGCTTTTTGCCTTTTTGCTTTTCACCAAAACCCAGCGCTTTCTAAATTCTAGTAGGCAAGCAAAGTCGAAAGTTGAAAGACATTTGTTAAATTTTATATATTAGACTATTTAACCTAAACAACATTTACTTGTGTTATATAAATAAAAGAAATTGGCAAAAAATTAAATACAAAAAAAAATAAAAATGCAAATAAATTGAAAATTGCCAGTTGAAAGGTTTTTACACTTTAAGTTTTTTGTGCCTAATAAATCATACTGGATTTTTTATGAACTGCAAAAGCTTATCACTTAATATTCGAGGGAGAAAGAATGTATTTTATTCAGTAACAAAAAGTGTGAAAGTGCTCTTTTCAGTCAATAAAACTGCACAAAAACACACACATTTTTACAATGCCATGCAAATTTTTTTCTTAAGAATACACATTCCAACAAAGCACGCTCTCACTTTTTGTTTTAAATTAAAATGCTTAAATAGTAGAAATAAATTTCACTATTAAACAAAAGTGCTTTATTCGAACGATTGTGAGTCAATTAAGTGAAAATTTATTGCTCTTGTCACAAAGCATCAATTGCCGGCATTCGAGTGTGGTCCTCTGCCACTTCCGAGTTAATTTTGCGTCTTTGAACTAAGCGCAGCGGTAAATGCGAGCTGACACAATGCCGCAAATTAATGTGCGTCGGCGCATGCGTCACCTCGAGCGCGCTGCATAGTCAACGAAGTGAATGCCCCCGAGGTATTCTAGTATAGCCGCCGCCCCAACCCAACCAAGCAGCCAACCATCAGATAACCAACTGTGCCAGCAAGCACCCAACTAAGCAGCCAACATGGCACGTCACATCGTCGCTTCGTCGGTGGGTTCAACAACAAATTTATCAGACTTAAGACGACGCATAACATGAGTGCCGTTGCCATTTGGATTGACACAGTATTACAAAAAACGAAAAGTAGTAGTAAGCTGAGAAAACAAACAAAAAAAAAAAGACCTACAAAAAGAAATGTTAGATATTAAGCGCGCTTGTTGGCGGTCCACAAAAGGCCGCTGCCACTTCAAGCGCTCTGCTGCGCTTCTCTCGATCTCTCGGTTCCTCGGCATCTCGGTGGTAAACTGAAGTTCGCATGCCTTTTGCGGTTGAATGCGGCACGCTGTACCACGCACGCTGGCACGCAAAATACTCAAGCAGACACGCTCGAGCACAAGTATGTATGAAAGTGTAATGCTTCTATGCTCGCATTAACAAATATTTGTAGTTATGTGTTTGCGCCGCCCCACCACCAGCCGCGTAGTTATCTATGCGCCCAAGTGTGTTCGCTGCTCTTGTTCTAAACAATCCGCTACAAGCATTCGACTACCGTATATGGAGCTTGAGGCAAAGCGCAAAAATAAACTACTCGCATTCATAATCAACACAATCATTGGCATCAGCGATCGTATTGAATTGTCTTAAGTGGCTTGAGATTACTAGGAAGTCTTTGGCGCTGCGGGTATTGAAGTTTTTTTCACTACAATTCTTGTAGTGTTGTTTTGCGCTTTTTTTTTGGGACTAGTCAGTTATGGTTATGTTGTTTCGTTAACTCTCATGTCTTATGAGATCAGTGTGGCCTTACATACTTACATGTAAGTTTACTTCCATAGTTGAGCGCTGAGTTGGTTTATTGTTCAGTTCCTTGGCCTAGAAATTGTGACAAACAAACCTAGACGAATACTGGTATTTGAGAGTATAATGGAGACGAAACCATTCGACAATGAACTAGGCCATATAATAGTGATTTGTCCCATGATGAATATACAAAATTGAAATGCATTTGCGACCATTTCGCGTCTTCTGAAAATAAAGTGTTTTGCATTCCTTTTTTCTGTCAGTTGAGTTTCTCAATGATTTAAAGCGTCGGTCAGAAAAAAGTGGAATATTTGAAAAGGAATGCAAGGAAAGAAGGCAAACTATGATCGAAAAGCCTTTTCGTCTACCTGCAGCAAGCCCACAACCTTGATATCGCAAAATCGCTGAGTATCTCTTATGAAAAGTAAAAAATTCTCAGTAGCCGAACTCATCTATCTATCTACATATTACGCTAAGAACCGTTTGTCCCGGCACTAGACCTCTCATTCATCATCCACCTTGCCAGTGTGTCAATGTATGCAGTCAAACTCCTTTTTAATTCGTCAGAGTATTCAAGTGCGATCTATCGTCTTGTACCTAATAGACTTTTTCATGCTGCACCATAATACCACTGGCGCCTATTTTTGAAACTTTGGTGAAGTTAATCAGCCTCAGGTCGTTGTAGAAGGTTTCATCTTTGAGATGACTTTGCTGACGCCGGAGTCATAACATTCTTCCACTCGTCTACCAAGGCGTTATGAAAGACACTCTAAACGCCTATCTAAACGTTCTTCTACCACGTCGTCCTTCTCTTCAAAAAGCTATTTAACTATTTTTATGACGATTAAGGCAAAATTTGCATCCACTAAACTTAAAGGACAGCACTTGACGACAAGCTATGTCTTCTACCACAAGTTGAAGCCGGGCAGAGGCAGCTTCCTTCTTAAGGAAACTAACATTCCTGAAACTTACTCTCAACGCTTGATCCCTAAAACATTGGATGTGGTCGTGATCAAAAACGGATAGTTTTTGCTGTTTTTTTCGCTTTTAAGCCCATCTCTCGATCTCTTAAAACATTGGCTGCGGTCGTGATCAAAAAAGGATCATCAACTCTTCCTGGAGCATTTGTGCTCATTACTACCTAGTACTTTTTGCTATTTGAATTTTGTATATGCGAAACAGTCATATCTGTTACACAGAACTATTTGAAGTAAATTTCTCGATAAACATCTTTAAAAAAAAACAGAGGTCAATAAGATCGCAATCGCCTGCAGCGCTTTTCTGTCTTGAATAAATAAACTTCCTTTTATTCTTCAGATAAACTGAAAAGCTTGTTACCCTTTCCTAGAGGGTCAATTACATCTTGAGATTCGTTTGCGAATTCAATTGAATTACCGCTTGCAGGTTTTGTGGTTTTTCGCATATTAGAATCCCAATTACATTATATTATTTTGATACATTGACTTAACGATAGAAACAAAGAATATTAACGTACATAAATAAAAAATGTTTAAACCACAAAAATGTTCGTATGTTCTTCTGTTTTTTTAAATTTTTTTTGTTATCCTGCATTTGCATACTTCCCTTTAGTTGCGGTTTCTGCTAAGTTGTTTGTTTCTCAATTTGAAGGTATTTTTTTTTCTAAAAATGAAAGAAAACAATTCACGTGTGCTTTTAAAAGTAAATATTTCTTAATTAAAAATACAAATAACCGTGGCTTAAGGTGAAAACGACTGTGAAACCACTTCAAACGCCAAGGTTGCCAACCAACAACATAAACACTTGTACGAGTAGCTTAATACAATGATTGCTTTGTTTTGAGTTGTACCAAAAAAAAAACAAAAAAAAATGCAACTCACTTGTGAGCACGTGTGTGTGTGTTTGCATTCGTTTGGATGTCTCAAAAAGGTGTTAATTAAAGATTTTGTTTATTTTTTTACTCAGTCTGCGGCTAGTAAAGTGTTTGGTACTTGTACTTTTTTTTGCTGCGCTTATATGTAATTGGATATTTTTTTATACGTACATATATTGTACTTAGTTGTGTAAGTTGGCATACTGCTATTCGAGTCACGTTCCCAGCTTGCATTTAATTTTTACTTTATTGCTATGTAATTTTTATTTATTTTTGGTCTAGCAAGTGTTCATATTTGGTTAAGCCATTCTGAGTGATGCCTTGCGATAAACTGACTTGAGCGTGATGATATGGCTATCGATTGCTGGTATAACGAAAACGATTTAGCTAAATAACTAACTTGAGTTAAAAAAAATTTCCAAAAACAAATTAAGTGGTTTATGCGAAAAAATGTGATACACGAGTATCATTGCAAGCAAATATTTGAAAATGTAGAAAGAAATAAATTCAATCATACAAAGTTTACGCACAGATTTACTATAATAGCAAGCTTTTATCGAAAATAACAAATCAAAAAGGGAAATATATATATATACTTACACTTTTATGTAAATTCCAATAGTTCATTTTCTTGTTTCAACTACACAAAGTCTCTCTTCTACAAGGAAAACTGCAGAGCCTCTTTGAATTTTTTATTATTAAAAATTTTAATGTTTGAGTTTGTATGGTTTTGTAAGAGAATGAATTAAAACTCAGTCGAAAAGTATTGTAAATTAAATAATAATAATTTTGGCGCTTACACTATATAGCTCAGTGTTTGGTCGAGCTTCTCCTACCAATGGTGTGGTGTGCGTTTTTTTATATTATACCACAAATGGAGGGACCTACAGTTTTTGTGCCGACTCTGAACGGCAGATGTATTTAATGAGAAGCTTTTTTCATGGCAGAAATGCCCTCGGAGGTTTGCCATTGCCTGCCGAGGGGTGACCGCTATTAGAAAAAACATTTTCTATGATTAAGATTTTGCTTGCCCTGACTGAGATTCGAACCTCGAACTAACCGGCATATCGAGTTATAGCACGCACCGCTAGCAACTCGACCACACGGCATTGTAAATAAAATAGATGAAGAAAAAACACAGAAATATGTATATAGAAAAAGATAAAGATATGTGTTCAAGTGTGTATCGCTGAGTTCGGGGTTCGAACCTCAGGCAATGGCAAACCTCCGAGGGTATTTCTGCAAAAGCTTCTCATAAAATACATCTCCCATTCAGAGTCGGCACAAAACTGTAGGTCCCTACATTTGTAGTATAACATAAAGACGCGCACCACAAATGGTAGGACAAGCTCGGCCAAACACTGAGCTACATAGTGAAAGTACAAAATTACTATTATTATTAGAAAGAAGCTTTATTTTACGATCTTCAAGAGTTAATTGCAAGTAAAAAAATTCTCGCACATTTTCCTGTAGTTTTTTTTTCTTTGCTCTATATTCTGATATATTTATTTTCTTGACAGGATTCGTATAAACTAAAATTTGAGCGTTTTTAGCGTTAACTTGGAAAACATCAATAGTATTTAATTAAATAAAAATATTAGCGGAACAATATCTGCGTAATTTTCTTTATATTTCGTCGGTATAAGTTTCGTCCAGTTTATATATTTTATTTAAAACCTCAACTGCCAGATTGACTGCACTATTGATAGCAATAAACGGGGCTTACAAACCAAGCTTAATACTTATATGCAGCTCAGGCTTGACCTTGCTGTGAACAACTGTTTCAATCCAATTTTCATTTAAGCTTTGCTATGTAAAATTGTTTTTACGAAATACTAATACTTTTATCGCACTTTCGAATACTTTACCCGCTTTCAAAATACAATCAATAATCATTCTTCAATCGATTTGATGGGCAATAAATTCAATCAATGCCACGCATATAAATCAGAAAAATATGAAAAAAAAAATAGAAAGTGTTGGCAAAGTTATCAAGAAAAAGTAATTTAATGATAGCCGAGAGATCAAATTTAACAATCAAAGAAATGCAATTAAAAATTGGTGCGAAAAAAGTGCAAAAGCGCTGCAGTTTGTTTTAATAACTTCAATTGTAATTGCTTAGAAAACTATTAAAAATATGCAACTATGTTATAAATAATATGCGGATAAAAAAGATTGGTGGATTTAGGTTAAAATCTCGCTAATGTTTATGTCTGGACAAGTGACTTTCAGCTTTTTGTTCTCGAAAATTTGTTTAAATTGTTTAGTTTTTTTTTGCACAGTGAAAATATTTGTATGTTTGTATATACATATTTTTTGTCGCTTTCGAAAGGTGTCTGGCTGTATTCATTTCACAATGGTTATGGCTCATTTAACATCACTGTTGTTGGCCAATGTAAACAAAACTACTCAGCCACTTACAATGTTAGCAGAAATTAATCATGCAGTGACCCATATTTCACTTTTCTTCAAGACATAGATTTGTCTATTTGCACTGCTGATGGCAACTGACCTGAGAAACTGCAAAATAAATGAGCTGCGAAATTAGACAAATGCGTTGAGTATAGTATGTACATATGAAATTACGCGTCAAACAAAACTAGAATGGCGAGTGAATCTCTAGGTGCCGTAATTAATAATTACTGTCCACTTGAATGTTATAGAAATTAACAAAAAAAAACAAATCTTGGAAAATAATAATATGAATTTCTAAAAAAATTAACAAAAAAAAAAAAGGTTGCAGCGAATAAAAATAAAATTGCAGGTCAAAATTTAAACTATGACAGCTTATAAAAATATCTCTGTGCATAGTTAAAAAATTGTGGCGGAGTGGAATCGTTGATGCTTAAAGATTTTTGCATATGCGGATTGAAAGCAGTTTAGAGTAACGGAAAGGAATGAATATTCAATAGACACTTTTTAATATTTGTTCTTACTACAAACTTTTTTTTGTTTTTCTAATTCTTCAATTTCGCACGCACCGTAATTGCTGGCCTTCAAATCCAATCCTTTTGAAATTTTTTACAATTTTCTTTCTCCAGCGCTTGAGCAAAAGTTTTTGAAAAAAAAACTGAACAAAATTTTTATTAATTGTTTGCCAATAAATCTTTGCGCTACAGCTTAGGCAATTTGTCAAGCTTTACTACAATTTATCAGCGTTGAAAACACATCGTGTGGACGTAAAAATTAAGTTTTCGCTACAAATAAATTGATTTTTACGCGTTTTGTTTTTTATTGCCATTTTTATTATCTTTTCTTTTCTCTAATTACCGAAAGTTTATTACCTCAGCTTTGCCTTTAATGAGTCATGGCTGCTTGCGCGCAAAAAAAAAAGAAAAACCGAAACAATCTAATTGGAACCCACACCTTGTTGTGTTTAAAGTAATTTGCAATGATTTTTTCCGCTTATTTGTTTCTATAACGTGCCTCAAGGTTAAACATATTAAGCTATGATTTATTTGGTAAAATAATTTTAGCTGTAAAATAGATTTGCAAGATAATTGCTGATAAAACGACACCGAAAAACCGCAAAAAAAAGCACAAGCTAAGTAATTATAAAGGTGGTTGATATAAAAAATAAGTGTGCAATCGAATAATAATTTAAATCAGCTAACTTCATATTTAGTCGGGCTTCAGTTAAGAAATATTTTTTAAACATGTTGCCGGTTAAAGCCTGACTCGGTTTTATTCCATACATTTTGGTATTAGACAAAAATGTTAGTTTGAAAAACCAGAAAAGCTCATTGTGAAAAGTTGTGAAAGTTTAATATTAATTTTTACTGCTTTGAGGCACTAAAATTTAAATTGTAGTTTAAAAATTCATGAGGTTAAAATACAAAATGTGCTTAAAATTGAGTTAACTTGAAAAAAAAATCAGTAGAAGCTCAAAGCTTCCCAAACCACAATAAATTTAACCAAAAGCGCAATATTCCTCATAATAACAATAAGCTTTCAGGAAACTAACAACAAATTTTTACTTTTATTGAAGTATCTTTATAAAGTCAAGAATTTAGTAGAGAGAACAAATTTTTTTAAGCGAGAGAAATGTTCTCGCTCTTAAATTAGAGCTTTAAAATTTGAAGAAAAAAAATCCAAAACTCATTACTTTCAAATTTATTTGAAATACAAAGAGTGGCTTTAAAAATAAAGCTTAAATGAAAACTTCTACAAGCTTACTAAGAAAAATAAATAAGAGCTCAAAAGCTTTAAATTGGAAATCCACTACAGATTGTAAACGATTAAATTCTTGAAAGTTTTCAAAAGCCGGCGAAGTATTATCAGTTGAGCTCAAAAATAGAAGCTACTTACAACGGTTTTGAAAATATTTAAACTTATTAAAACATTCAGTTAAACTTTTAAATTTAAAATATTTAACAAGCAAATTAGACAATAGATTAAAATACTTCTGATTAAATATGTTGCCTGCGAAGTAATATATTATTTTAAAGTATGCGGAAATTCATAAAAAGTGTGCTGCTAAAGACAGGATTTCATATTTTTAATGGTCAACACCCTAAAAACATGCAAGTTTCCTTTTACTGCGGATGGAAAATGTTCACTGCATTTGTGGAAATATAATCTATTTCTATCGTAGTAAATGAATAAATTAGTTCCACCGAAACCAACAGTTCTCACGATTATGAAAATTCATCCAAATTTTTACACAATTTATTTAGATGGGTCAAGTGAACTTTCAGACTCTCAAATAAAAAGAGTTCGTTAGTTTTCTTAGGCACCTGATCAAGGGCACATGAAGGAAAGCGGTAGAGTTTCAATGCGCTCCTGACTATTTTTTTTTCAGCTTTATACATACAATTGAAATTTTGCTTTTTAATTTTAGCATTATTTTGTCTTTTTTGGCTACACTTTCAATTGCTCATAGTAATATGTGTACATATGTACATATACCTAACTAAAAAGCGAATAATACATAGCATATACCACAATAGTAAAAGAATAAAAGCTTAGAAAAAAAACAAATAATTTAGTGTGGCTGAAAAGTGAAAATTTATAAAATGAGCATACAAACACGCATAGCGTTGAACTCTTTGCTCATGTGTGTCAAACTCTGAACCCGCTCGCTTACCGATTTGCCCAGAAGGCAGTTAGTTGTCAGATGTCAACTGAGGTTGGGTGGCTTCCTCAGCTACGCTTTAACTAAAAAAAAAGAGATTAATTTAGAGATATGCGCTATACACATTTGTTCATTATATGCGTTAAACTTTACAGTTAGTTTTCTTGTTTACACGCTTTCAGTTGCCATTTCATTAGCCTTCTGTGGGTCAATTACTCTTCACGCCATGTGACCATTGGCTTCACATATGACTAATTTTAATTGCCACTGTACTTAGTTAATGACATTAAAAAGTGAAAACATTGCCAAATAAGTCAACGTGTTTTTCGCATAATATAATTAAGGTGTAAGTTTCTCATACATATTGCTCTTATTTGGGGGAAAAATAATAATTTAGTAGAGAACTTCAAAGTTTTTGGACCGAAAAGTTGGTTAGATTTGAAACCATTATTTTCAAAAATGTTCTTTCAATATGTTCTTTAGCCATTCATTTTTTATTTATTTGTTCTATATTAGCTGAAGGTACAATTAAATCTTTTTTACTACTGAGTTAGCTAAAATTCTAATTAACAGAACTAATTTCTTAGTATATTGAAAGTATTTAATAAGAGCGAGCGGAATGTTCCAATTTCGGTCTTTTTAAAAAAGTTTTAGTTTTATTTTTGAATATACAGTTTTATGACTCATTCAATTTTAGTAGTAAAAGTGCAAGTTTTAAGTGTCTGCAAGTTATCACTGATTTTTGACAATTTTTTTACTGGCAGTTACCTCCATACAACGCAAAACCGCGATTATTTCTTATAGAAGGAATTGTGAAAGAGCGCCTGTTAAAAAATGTTACAAAATCAGTGGTAATTCGTAGCCACTAGAAACTAGGACTTTCTTGTTCTAATCCTATACCTATCGGAAATCAAATTTTTTTTAAGTTTAAAATTTTGATACATTTTTCGACATTTAAAAAGTGGTTTTCAATGGTGTTTCTTAGAGAATTAACAATGTTTTAATTGAAAAATAATTTTAAATAATTGGAGGAAAAATATTAAATTGTCCAAATATGTAAACATATGATTCTGCTATAATTTGTGAACAGAGCGTAGTTAATGAAGATTAGGAACGGTATTTAGCTCTATCAGGCTACTTGAAAGTGGAGAACATTTTGCGAAATTCAACCGTGAACTCGTAGATCAGCACTAAAATATAAATACTTTTGTATAAAATAATCTCAAAATATTTCTTTAAGCTCAATGCTAACTAAAGAATCTTCAAGGTAACAAAACAGCCTTTACTTTTAATTAATTTATTTTTTTTCAAACCGCCACTAACACTTTAGACCACAAATTTTGATGAGGAAGTGATTAAAAAACTTTAAAATAAAAATGAAAGCAGAAAATGTTTTCACGCAAAAATTAATATGCTCAAAGCGATTTTTAAAACTCTGCACAATATATATCACAATTAATAAAACAAAGTTGAAAACGTTCTTTTAATCACATTGAAAACCAAAGGCTCGAAATGCCACTTAAATATTGCCAAAATATTTAAAAAAAAAGAAAAGTGTGCACATTTTTATTGATTTTTTTTTATTTGCACACCCTTTTATTTTTTCCTATTTCAGTCTGCGCTACAAAAAAATATGCGCATTTAATTGATTTATAGCGTGTTTGAACCGCCGAAAATGCTTAATATTTCTTCACAATTTGTTAAACTTTCTTTGCGCACGCAATTATGGTAAAAGTGGTTTAAATTCATTTATATCCACATGAATGAGAAAATAAAAAAGAAATTAATTATAAGAAATTAATGCTCTTGAGAAGAAGTAAATGTTTGATTTTCAATATCTCTAAAAAGAAGTTAAGTTGAAACTACTTTCAGATAGGACCTCAATTGTGGCAATTGTGTGTTTTGAATAGACAAAATTTATTAATTGACATAGTTTAGGGATATCTGAACTGGTCGAAAGCAAGTTTTTAGTTGGCCAGATCTTTCTATAAGATGTGCCATATAAATGCAAATATAAAATTTTATATAAAATTTATAATAACTCAACACAAGTTCGTAAACAAATCTAATATATTTTGTTTGCATGCAGTTCGGCAGCTTTTAATAAATAAAATGCAAGTTTCAAGTCGCTTAAACTGATAGCGGATCTTTGAAATTTTTTCATTGAGGCCGTTCCGTTTATTTGCTTTATTAAAATAAATTTGGCAGAGAAACACAGTGACTTTTTAGAAGAATGAAATATGAATTTCATCGTGGAAAAAAGTTGTTTAGAAGAATTTCACAGACATATGATATATCAAATAAATAAATGTGTAAAAAATAAAAAAAAGTGATCAAAATAATTTTCCACTCTCCCCGACGGGGAATTGAACCCCGGTCTCCCGCGTGACAGGCGGGGATACTGACCACTATACTATCGAGGATTTGTACCCACAATGTAAAAACTTATGCTTAATAACCAAATAGAGTGATAAAATGAAAAATACAATCGAAATACTACTTTAAGATAAGATTAGAATTGTTAAACAACAAATAAAAAAATTTAATATTTATAGCTGTTTTCTTTTTATTGTGTTTGCCAGAGACAGCAGCTCTCGTGTTCTCTTTGTTTTGTTTTTATTTTTTTTTTTGTGTTGCTTAATCGCTTTCTATACATATTTTATGGGCTGCGATTATAAATAAAAACGTTACAAGAACAAAATCTATTGTAGAAACAAAACTTAAGGGAAAAGTAGGTCGTACGGCATATTTAATGCACAATAAAGGTTGACAAACAAATTTACATAAATACTTGACACATTTTTATGTGATAATCAGAATTTGAGACGATGATTGGTTAGATGCTGAGTGTGTAGATATACTCGTATGTAGATATACAATTTATTTCGTTTAGGCGACGATCCGTAGCTAAACAGCGTTTGATGCGTATTTTTTACAGCTTTTGGTTAGTTCCCCACGGTTTACGGCTTTAATGTACAATGTATTGTTAAGTTTGCTATAAATGTACGTACTCGTACATGTGGACATACATTTTTTTTTATAAGGCGGCGTAAAAATTGGCGCTCAATATATTTTTACTTTTATGAAAAATAGAAACATTAAATTAAGGGCGTACTTTTTTTATTTAGGTTCTCTTCCATTTGTAGTTTGTGTTTTATGCTGTAACGCAAATGGATTGATCTACAGTTTTGTACCGACTTCGAACAGAAATTTACGAGTCTGACAAACCGCAGCTCATCGAACTTCTTAGTTGTATAGATATGTAGATACACTCCTCCTATCTTTTTATTATCAGATGGCACACGGATGTAAAAGAGACAAAATTATCTTCATGGTAGGCAAATTTTTTCGAAATATTTTCGTTATTAGGCTCATGTCTAATTGAAAGTAGTCGATCCAAAGTTCGTGGATAAATTTCTAAATTCTAACTTAACATTAAACCAACATTCCATCTCACAACTGATTACGCCTCTTGCAAGTTTTATTAACAGATGACCCAATAGCGCTTTGAACTTAAGATTTAATACGCAGACACCCTCTTATACTTAGTCTTGAGATCGGGAGGCCAAGATATAAAGTCTTTGATTTGGCGTCGTTCTCTCCAAATATTTAAATTTATCGGAAAGAAACTTATTTTTTAATCAACAAATCTTAAAAATGTATATAATTTTTGATACATTTGTTCTTCGACTATATAAGCAAGAGAAAATCGATTGGCCATATCTTTCAGGTCAGCTAAAATAAAAAGTCCAGGTGGACCGAACTACAGACAACCGCCTCAACCAATATGACACCAACGAAGTACTGAGCGATTTAGCGCTTCTAGCCATCGTTCAAAGTATTTCATACATTTCCAACCTTTTTCTCTCTTCATTCTTTGTAGATGGTATCTGTGTGGAATATCTTCCAGTACTTAGTCTATTAAAAGGATTGTTTTCTTTGGGCCACCACCCTACTGAATATAGTATTGACTTCTACTTCAAAAACAGGTTCAAGGCCCTTGTTATTGGAAAAAGTTGATGTAAATTTATTTCAATATATTTTTTGTTTGTCCACCGTTTATTAAATAAATCAAATAAAGTGAAAAGTAATTTGCTTTCAATTTTATTGAATTCAAATGATGTCTTTCGCTTCCGGTACATTTTTATGCTTAGTTCATTTGTAATTGGATTTCCTCTCTCGATCATCTTAACATCACATAAATCATATCAAAGCGAACAAGTTTGATTCAACGGCAATGATTTCCTAATTTTTAGATCCATCACTTTCAACGAAATTTTTGTAATTGCAAACAACCAATTGAAATTTAATTTTACATAATTGCCACGCGCAGATTCCGTTCACTTTGCACTTATAATCGCATACGAATCTATGTAAGTACAAAAAAATGTATACAAAAAGATGTGTCATGCTGTCATTTACAGTTGTAAGCTCAACAAATTGCGCTTAATCCCATTAAAAAAATGCAAACTGACATGCGTACGCAACGTCGCAAATACTACAGCTCTCAGTTGTTTTTGCTCATTCACGCTTGTCATACGAAACAAAAAAAGTGCTCTAAAATAAATGACCACAATTTTAATATGCTTAGTTTTGTTTAAGTTGCTTTAGTGCTTACAACAACAAAATAATACATAATACATGCATTATATTAGCCTACAAAATAAACATTTGTACCTACACAAGTTGTTAGCTGCGCGCTAAATTGTCAGCTTAAATATGACTTAAAGAGCTGCTGATGACAGCTACTAAACGAGTACTGTTAGTAACAATCAACTGATGTGTTGACATTAGTGAGACTTAAGTAAGCGCAGGAGTTAAAGATATATTATATTTTTTTTATTGCAGGTACTTATTTAAATAGATTTCTGTTGTTGCGAAAATTTATGTGCATATTTCTTTAATTCAGTTTCAGTTTCATTCATTAAAAAAAAATTAAGTTAGTAGCTGGCGTGAAGAAACGAATGAACAAAGATGGTAAAAATGCAATAGATAAAAATTGTAATAAATAAAAACAAGTATACACGCAAGGCAATGTTTTCTGTCTGCCGTCATATAAAATGGTAAAACAAAAATTGTCGACTACCGCAGCCCGCGGCTTGTACACAAAACGCATATCAGTGAAAACTCAATGTTGACTTTTGTGTACGAAAGCACATAAAAATCAAACTCTTTAGGCAATGTGATGAGTACAAAGTGAATTCCCAAAATAAAAAATTAATGATATAAAAGAAACAAAATAATATGCGAGTGAAAAAATTAAAAATTTAGCATCGCATTTTGACCTTTGATTTTACTGCAAGCTCATGGCGACGGTGAAAGAAAATGAAGAAAAACGAACGAACGAGCAAAAACTATATTTGACATTTTAAATTTTAAACAAAAAAAAATTATTTCAAAACCTTTTATCTGAAAAAACTCAACTAAAAGTGCCAACTTTTTCAAACTAATCTGATGACGATTAAATTTTTTTTTTTAAATATTTCATGGTTTATGCAATTGTTTTTTTTCTTGCGTCAAGTTAGAGCTGTTGGACAAGACAAACATCAAATAAAGTTTAATAAGCGATGCTAGTTACGAATATCTTCGAAACAATGCAAAATATTTAAATATTTTATCAAAAATCTCTTACGTTTTTATAGATTTAAAATATATACAGAAATAGTTTCACTCTAAATAAAGTAATTAAAAAAATACTTCGAATGTAAACAACAAGCTTTCCGAAAATGTTTTTTAATTTTTCGCAGAACTTTGTATGTAAGTAGGTAAAAACAGGCTTTCCTAGAAGCTTTCAACATCAGGTCATTAAAGCTTTCATGGTCACTTAAAGCTTTCACATGTGCTTTTCGAGCTTAGCATTTTTCTTTCACTCAAACATTTATAATTACATCCACTTTTGCTTAAAATTGTGAGATTTTATTTTCTAAGCTTTAATTCTGAAAATAAGTCTTTTATAATGTTATTGTAATTAACACCAATAAAAAAATTATTTAACGGTGCAATAATAAAACCGCTGTTGAAAGCTTTCATATTCTTAAACCTTTTATATGCGTTCTTAGAGCTTTTAGTTTAGCTGTTCATTCAATGCTCCCACAGTTTTTTGACTTAAACTCTAAAGATTTTTTCAGAGCCTTCAACGTAAAGTAGTCATTGATATTGTAGTTCAAAGAGAAAAGAGCTTTTTTCCAGAGTTTTCACATCTTTTATAACTTTCATGTTTGTTCGAACTAATTTTTACCTTACAATTATGTTGTTATTCAGCCTTCAACTGAATATTATATTTTAATAATTTTTACTCAACATCGAAAAACTTTTACTTGCTGATCTTTTATCCAAAAAATCATCATTGTGTATTTTCCATAACTACGAAAAATTAAAAGTTATATCGGTATTGTTAGTGAGATCACTCAGGATAGGGTAGGAGTTAAGGCAAAATTGAGTTAAAATAATTCGGACTTTTGGGTATTCTTACTGATTTATGTAGGCTCATAGGTTCGTGGCATCAAAGGCACATCTCTTTATTTAATGTAAAGTAACAAAATTGTAATTTCAGATAGAGCTTTCCTTTACGAATTTTACTACAAAATTTTGTCATTCCAAACCACTGTACCACAGACGCCTTTCCCGCACAACAATTTGTTCGCGCTGTTTCTTCGAACTCTTTCGGTTAAGTTGGCTATTTTTCTTAGCATTGTTTGCTGACTCAAGAGACTTGCACAACCAGCCCACCATTCAATGCTTGTATGCGCCAGCAGCCAACACGACGCGCATGCGCATAATGTAAACATGAGTTGACAGATTTTCAAACTTGAACCATAGTGACTGTGAAGACGAGCATGTGGGCAAGTGAAAAAACAGATGCACATGTACACATAGATATTAATAAAACCAAAACAAAAAAAAAAAAATTAAAAAAATTAAAATAAAACACATGCGGGTACAGATAATTTGCTGAGGTCTTAACCAAATGCTACTTGCGCATTATTGTTGCTGCTATTGTTAAAACTGACTTTGATTTTATTACTACTTATTACATATTTACAAATATATGTATGTATATGTACATTATTTTGTGGTTCCTTTGTTGCGCTACACAAGATGCGCTTGAAACTTTCTGGTGGCTTGCGTTACCTTTTTATTGCCATTAAAGGCGAGAAAATATTATTATATTAAAGTAAAGCTGAACTTTAATTGCAGCAATAGCGTCTGCTGGTAATTAAATGCATATGTACATACATACACATGCATGTTTGCTCAAGCAGACTAGCAAAAAATTGCTGATCATACACACACAAACTAATAATAAACATGCATGCGTCTGTTTGAGGGGGGAAAAATAATTTTTAAATTGGTTATGAGAGCTGCGAAGTCAACAGCATTATAAACCCGCCACTGCACTTTTAAGTATTTTCACGATTTTTTTCCTAATTACATTTTTGTAACATTTTTAGCTTAAGCAGCAGCTAATTAGCTCTTCACCACATAATCATGTACATACATACATATGTACATACAATATACGCATGCGCAGTTATTACATTTAGCTAAAACTACTACAAATGTCAGTTCGTTGGCTTTTGCAGTTTTTTTTTTTTTTTTTAATTTATATTTTGATGCTGTAAGTGATTATATAAACTAGCTTCCACCGTGGCAATCAATGTGTTTTGCTAGTTTTTTTAACTTTCTTCTATACAGCTATAAATTGTTCTTCCGTTTTTGTTTATACTCGTATATCATACAAGAAGTATGGATGAACGTAATTTTTTCTTAAAATTTATTCGAAAAATATATTTAAGATTATTAATAAGTTGTCACTTCAGCTGCCCATGGTGGTCGTATAAATAAAAGAATGTTAGTGCAGTAAAAATGTCATTGTTTTTGGTTGTTTTTTCATTTGGTTAAATTTATACCATCGGTGGATTTTATATTAATATGCTTTTTTTTTCTTTAGTTATTCCGCTATACATATGTATGTATAAATACACTCTATTCATAAATTATAATACAAACACATTTTGGCCCATTTGGGCAATTTATTTATCCTCCAATTATTTAAAATTAATTAAGACGTCGTTAATTTTCTAACGAACACTATTAAAAACAATTTTTTAAATAAAAAAAAAAATGTTGAAAACTTTTATCAAAAATTATTGACAATTTTTATACTGACGCTATTTTCAAAAAAATCAGTGATAATTTGCAGACACTTGAAACTTGCTCTTTCACAGGCTAAAACTTCATGAGCCAAAAAAACTGCTAACTTTAAATAGTTCTAAACCCTTTTTAAAAATTTAAAAATATTGATAAAAGGGGGACTTATGGTTTTCCTAAGAGAGAGAATATTTTACGTGTAAAATAATTTTAATTAATTAGACGAAAAATGTAGTGCTCAATTCTTGTGCTTCAATTTGTAAACAGAGTATATACTACATTACTAGCGATTGTTCTTTAAATTTTTTTTTTAAACTACAAACAATAAATACAATACAAAATCTTGATTTTGAACTAGTTGCTACCCCTACATTCAAAGTCGTATCTACTGAAAAAAGCTTCATATCATAAAAGTTGAGTGAATAATTGTTAAACCTTACTCGCTTAATAGGCATTTCGAAATGATATAAAAATTCTTATCTTTATGTTTTTTTTTTCACTGTTTATTTGAATCGCAAAAACTACTGCCCTGTGCTTGTAAAAGAATGCACTCTGTCACTGCCACTATAAAAAATTTTATTCGGACAATTGGCAATGTAATGAGAAAGCACCTAAGTTATCCTCTCATTAATTTGTGGCGCATATTTTGTAGTAAATTTATATCGGTCGCTCAGAAATTGTCCGCCGCGCCATCTAGCGGGTGAATTAACCTTTTTCGCATACTTATTCAACTCTTATGTAGACATTTGAAATAATGGCTCAGACCACCAATCCTAAAGGAGCGGAAAAGCTTTCATCATTAAGGCGTATACAGTACACCGGACATGAAGAAGTTTGCGGGTTCTTCCCTTGTGGATTGTGACATAATACTGTAAGGAATTTCCAAAGGATAGTGGCATCATCGCTTATTACTAGCCTCCCAAAAGCAATACGCAAAGACTTATGGCTTGTTTTTTCACGCTTTTCTATTATAAAGCTACGTGACAGCCTCTAATAAATAAATAAGCATACTCGTATGTCCAAATGTATTTGGCGCTTCATTAGGTGGGTAGTAATATCTTCATTTAAATAATACTTTTCTCGAAACTTGCATGCCAATGTATTCAATCATTGTTTTGTTTTTTTCTCTCCTTTGAGGAATTGTTTACACCACCTCTGAACTCTAGAAATTAGCATTCATCCGCCACAAACACTCTTGCAGCAACTCAATTAACTCATCTTATGAAATTTGCAAATTGCTTAAGTCAAAAGGTGTCAAATATTTGCGAAGAGACACACAACTGACTGAAATCCAAATTAACAGAGGCCAGTTAGATGCGTGATTGCCCCAACAGCTGGGAAGTATTACACCGGCAGCACATTGCATATGTGTGACCAAGTCAGCAACACGCTTGCATGTGGTACATTGTAGGAGCATAACTTGCACTTCTGGGCTATCACAGAGCTGCATAGATCCGAGGCAACTAATCAAATGGGAAGTCAAGCAAGTCAACAGCTGATTGAACTATGATCACAACAGGCAGGAACTGAAACTGAAAAATCAAAAAAAGAAAAGAATACTTCGTTCAGCAAATAAAAAAGTGTGGCTACGAAGTAGCGTGGAAGAGACTTGCGAAAAGTGCTGCGGTCTAAGCGTCAACACGCGCATGAGCGCCAACTATTTGCGCACTAATGACTGGTCAGGCCGCAGTGCTGAAGTCAGTTGCAGTTGTTTTCGTCTGTACTGTGCCGCACTTTAAATGCTACTAAATACTGCTGTTGCTGCTGCTGCCGCTGCTTCCTACTCGACTGTGTATGGACGAAAAAATTTGTTGAACTTGCAATTTGCTGGTGGAGTGGCTGACTGAGTGTTTGGCTCAGCTGGCTCAGTTGACGCTAAATTTGCGGTTGAGTGCCCAAATTGCTATTTACTTTTGGCCAGTGTTTGCTTTCGTAAATGTTTACAAAGACTACTGATTATACGCGTAGATAATTTATTCAATAACTCGTTAACGGGCTGCAGTTCAAAGAAAACAGCACAAACATACTACATATATATACATATATATATGGTATATACCTGTATATTTTTGTGTGTATTTCTATTCATACAGAAGAAGAACTGCTGCATTTTTTTCCAATAACTTCAATAAAAATAAAACATTTCTCTAAAAAAGAAAATATTTATAATCACGTTGAAAGCTTATTGATCGCAGTTATTCTAAATTCACGCGGTGAAAGCCGTAATAACAGCCGTTGCTCTTCAACAAACCAGCAGTTATGTACATTAGTACGAACATAGATAGCCGCAAACATGGCAATCGCATCGGCTGGCTTTCTTGCTCAATTTAACGGCTGTTGTCCATTGTTGTTTTCTGGCTGTGGCAAGGGTTAAGTGCAGCGAGGTCAACGCGTATTAGCCATAAAACGAAGATATGCTGAAATGAATTCAGAGTTTTCCATAATGAAACGGCAATTCAATTTGGTAAATTGGGAAGCTAAGTAAATTGGAATATTTTAATTTGTTTGAAACGGTGCGAAATGTGTGAAGAAGATTCCATGTGAAAAAAGTGATATGCATATACAATTCTTCTTCTTAGTATTGCTTGTTTTTTCTCGTAATTCTTTGAACGCAGTCCTTTTATTTCGACATCAACAGCATCAGCCAAAATTTCTTGGCTAGGGTGTTTATAATTATTCGTGCAAAACCTAATACGCTTCGAAATCCATTGGTTTTTTTTATCCAATTTTATAAAAGCACAAGCAACACTATTAAGTTGAATATATAGAAATAGTCAGCAGTTTTTCGCTGAACAATTTACCGCAAAAAATCGAGGAAAACGTAAGTTATTGTATATAATAATAATTTAGCGCTAACACTATTCGTATAGCTCTGTGTTTGGCCTAGCTTCTCCTACCATTTGTAGTGTGCGTCTTTATATTTTAACACAAAATGGTATATTCTGTCTAATATCTTATTTGATATCAAACGATGATTCAAGAGATGATTATACTCGAATGTTGCAACTGAGATCTCGATTAACGTTTTGATATTGACAAATTAGCTTTGCATAGACAGCAGATTCAGATATCCTGGCGTATAAATCATATAATAAAATTAAAAGTAAATATTTGTTCAATGTGAGAAAATATTTCCTCCATATTCATTCCCGAAATTGGAAATAGGTCGCTCTATCCGGCCGCATTTTTGGGCTTTTGCATTCACTATTTTCTTACTATAAAAAATACGTCTCTTCTTATTTATCAACTCATGATATCTTGGCTTATTATTAGGATTCCTAAGGACTATTTCAAGAGCTTTAAACCTATGGAGTACATGGCAGATTTTTTTCAGGATTTCTGAATAAGCGATTTTTTGTTCCTTGCAGGCTCAATGAACAAATGCGAAAAAAAGGTCCAAAATATAATCCCCCTTATCGTCAGTTTCGCCCGAACTAAAATTCACCCGAAATTTTTTCATTCGCCCGGATTGAAAACGCCTATTGTGATTTTCACATGGAATAAATTTCGCTTCAAAAATTCGAACATGGTAATTACAACTCTGAAATGTGTATACTGAAAGTGTAAAATTATCAAATAATTAAAATTCAATAGTAATTTGACAAAATTTAGCAATTTTCCAGATCTTTGCAATATAACAGTTAATAAAGAATCGTCCAAGTATTTTTTAGAACTGTGTTAACCTCTTCAATATCACCAGCGCAATATAAATTTTGTTTACTGTTTTATTCCTGGAATGGATTATTATTATATGTACAACAATATAAATTAAATTAATAACATTCCCCGAAATTTTTCGCCTCTCTAAAAATAGTGAACAAATTCAACTTATCCGGCAACTATTTCCGCCCGAATTAAGTGTTGCCGTTAAGGGGAACAATGTTCGAAAGAGGAAAATTTCCGCCCGAAATTTATAATAAGCGAACAGAGAAAAGTGAACTATTTCGGGCGAAAACGAAACTCACGATAAGGGTGAATTAATTCGGTGCATTTTATGATTAACTTATAATTTTCCGAGAATATCGGAGTTTTTTTTAGATTAGAGTCTAATTTTGTAGATTTTTGTAGTCATATTGACAAAGTTGTGGCGCAGTTGCTAAGTAATTTGGACCACAGCATATCATTATTTTCCATTGATGCACTTCGCGAAATGTTATGTGGTCTGCATTTTAAACCTTTCTACGTCCAATTTACCAAATGTTTAATAAAAACCATCAATGTTTCAAACTCATCCATATTTAATAAGTGTGTATTTTTTTAAATATAATTTTTAATACAAAATCCCAAGAAAAAATTTCAAAATTTTAAATTAACACTAAATATAAATGTTTGAGTCAAGTGGTCTAACTGTGTAATATTTTCCTTACATAACAGAAACGCTAAAACAGAGCTTTTATAACCCTATTCTGTCTTCAAGATCAAAGAATTTATCATTGGTTGAATCACAAAAAATATGCCGCTATGTAATATGTAAGAGCGTAGGTAAAAAAAGAACAAAAAATAAATAAAGTTAAATTATAAAAGGCAAATCGAACAATGACAAAAAGTGGTAATGGTTCACAGAGTGTAATAACTATGAAAAGTGTTGAAGAAATCTAATTTAGCAAATCTTACAAATGAGCACAAAAGCGACAAACACTTTGCTAATGAATGAAATTGTCATTAGCATTGATTGCCTTACTTTGACACCTGTAATTTTCAAGTTTACGTAATTTTACATACAACATTCAGAAAATTGTGTCATGCAGCACAAATAATAAAAAAAGTATATTGCAATAGTTTTTTCCGCTTGGTTGCTTCATCTTTTGGGGCAAAATTCTATTAAAATACTCGTAGTAACTATTCAGAATTTAAATATGTATATATGGTATATGTATGCTTGTAATCATCTGCGTGGCATGAAAGCACCTCGAAAAAATTTAATTAAGTAATTAAAATATTAATTTGTTTTAAATAAAGAAAAATAAAATAAACGAAATGTATTGAACAAATTTAAGCACAAAAAACCAATAATTTGGAAAATATATAAAAATTATACTGAATGAAATAAAAGCTAAATACATCAAAAAATTTACATCTTAGCTTTATCGTAATTTTAAATGAAACTTTGATGATTCATTGCAGCAGCACACCCAAAAGTTGATGAACATCAATCTTATTAACTCGGTTAGGGCTTGGCTAATTTTGCTTTTTCATAATTTAATTTGTTTTGAATTTAAGCGTAACATTGCTGTGCTCAAATACATACAATTTTCGCAATTTATTTTTCGTTCATTTAATTTTCATTATTTTTTTCAGCGTACTACTGCTATTATTTTGAACACACGTGTATATATAGCTTAAACCTTTTTTGGTAATTAAATATATTTTTATATTTTTGTATTTGTTAACACTATTTGGCATTGAAGGTTATTGTACTATATGTCACATAATCATATATGTACATATTTATGTATGTAGATAATTGGATTTGCTGATTAATGAATTTGTGCAAATTGTGTGCTGATTTATTTATCGTAAAAATTGATTTAACAATGAAACTTACTCAATTAAATATTCCTACTAAAAATAATTTTCTTTTCGAGAAATTAGAACTTGACGTTTTGTTATAAGCGTTTCTTAATTTGCCCCAGAAGGGCTGTCTGTCCTGTCCAATATGAATTTAGCATACTCGTTAAAGAAGAGAGTGTTAAAAGGTGAGAAAGACCTACTTTAAAATGCGTGAAATTCAAGAAACGAATATAACAGTTATTAACGAAAACTGTCATTAAAATATTTAACTATGAAGGAAATGTTCTACAGCGAAGTGAAATATACCAATCGATTTCTCTTTTCACCGAGCATAAAATTTTACAATCAATTTAAAAAAATAACAGTTAATTTTTTTATTTTTATTTTATAAATCCAAAATAACAAGTATTTTTATTAAAATAATCTACCAATTAAAGTTATTTTTGATTTTTATTTTTTATGTCTTATGATAAAAGTTATTGAATACTTTTACTTATAGAAGTCATCAATATAAATCAGTCATTGACTTTTATTTTTTATGTCATACTTGTAGAAGATTTTTGTATAGTCGTAGGAAGCCGTCTTATGACCGAAATATTGAACTACAATCCCAAGTCGATTGGTATAGAAACCCATGTAATGAATTATTGTGAAGAAAAAAATATACACTCTCTTACCAATTGGCTACGTCTGTTCACAAGTTAGTGTAGAAAGTGGATTTTCTGCACTAAAGTTAATTTTAAATGACTTAAGATCTAATTTTTCCTGTGATAATTTTCAAAAACTTTTGCTAATAAAATTTATTAGAAAATAAACATATATTGAAAATAAAAACCATATACATTCATATGTCTGATATATTCCATTATTATTGTTATGATCCTTCTGTTTTCCAACAACTTCTTTCCAGCGAAAAATGGTGATGACTTGTATACATATGACTTAAAAAATAAAAGTCACTGCATGATTTAATATTGATGATTTCTATAAATAAAAGTCACCGACTGATTTTTATTAATGGTTTTTATAAATAAAAGTCTTCAATAACTGTTATCATAAGACAAATAAAATAAATATCAAAAAAAAATCTTATTTAAAAACTAATTAAATCAAAGTCTCAAAATAATCATTAAAGAGCGATTTTAATAATTAAAATTATAGCTGTTATGGTCCCTGGTGAAATTTAAATAAAAAAACTTTTTAAATCCGAGAGCAGCAAATTTTTAAACAATCGGTATCATTACAATTTTTAAAAATACTTGGAAAGAATTTAAGAAAGGCTTTTATAAACATAAATTAAAAAAGTGTTATATTCAAAATACGATTAAAGTCAATCAAAGTAGTATTTTTCTTGGTGAAAAAGTTTTAAATTTTACGAAACGTTTCAAGTTTTAAGAGTGTTTCAGATCAAATTGAATTGAATTCTGATAAGAGAAGTGAAAAAAGAATTTAAAATATTTCTGCCCTTAAGCCATATGATAGCACTTTTTTTTCGAAAGTCTATCTGAATATAAAAACGCTATATTAAATATTGTAGAAAATTATAACGGAACAACTTTTAATAAAGGTCTCCCTAGATCAACCCTTAGAAAAGGCTAGAATTTTAATTTTTTGTTTATCAATTTGTTCAAAGTTCGCCCGAAATCGCCCAAATCGAATATTTTCAAGGTAAAAACAAATATTTTTTTTTAATTTAACGTTTCTATTGACGATTTCAAAACAGCGGCACTCTAAAAAATATATTTGATAGCGGAGTAGGCAGATATATAACATTTTTTATACTTTTCAAAGGATAAAAAGGTCTCTTATCTCTTTCATACCTTGGAAACAATATAAAGCGTGAGTGGGGAGAGGTAAAAAAAAATACTAAAAAAACGAAGCCAATAAAATAATTGCAAGCCTACTGACAAAATACTAAACGATATTTCTTGTTTATTCGCACAACTGATATTGTGACAGTAGAAAAATTCAATTACAACGCTGTAGCAAGAGAATTTCATAGTTTTCTGAGGCTAAATTAGCATGAAGAAAGAGCAGAAAATACAAACCAAAAAGAGCTCGCAAAAAGAAAAATCGAACTGTTTAAAATAACGAATGAGCCAGCGATATAAAGAAAGTTAAAGAAATAAAAAGACGAAGTACGACGAAAGAAGAAAATGAAGTAATGAGAATGAAAACGAAAGAACATTTACCATGGTCAAGAAAATATATACATACATAGATCCATTTTTTGGACATCACAGCATCACATAATGTTCAATTGAATAGCGCTTACTATCTTCTTAGCACACACAGTAGAATGTAACAAAAAATAGAAAGACCACGGAAATGCAGCACGCAAGCAAGCAAGCAACAACGAGGCTAACAAAGAAAATATGGTAAATGTTGGCAGCCACCTCATTTACTTGAACGAAAGAAGGCCAATGACTCGAAGCAGTCAATGTTTGCTTAATATGCTATCAAAAGAATAACAACATAAACAAGCAAAGCGGAAGAAATCGACCGGGACTACCTGTTGGGTGTTTGTATGTATGTGGTGTGTGGTGTGTGGTGTGTGGCAAGTGTGGCAAGTGTTTTGTGGCTACAACTAACCTGTCTTACACAATATCTAGAGTATCACTTCAAATCGAACAACAGATATTCAAGCAAACCAAACACGTTAGCTCAGGAAGTCAACAGCGTGAATGTGGGCAGAGTTTTTGCTTTACTTACCGCTATCATCTCGTACAAGGCAAAATGACTAATTAGGCGAGGAAGTGGGCTTACATAAATATCAAAATGGTAAACAGGGAAATATAGACATCAAAATAGTGGCATTGAGGTGCTAATTTGCAATGGACAGTGATGGCTTCGAGAAGAGGGGCGCCAGTAGATATAACAAAGAAACGCGCCTATGTGTTAATTTAGATTGTGTTTTAGGGTAAAAAATAGAAGAGAGAAACTACGTTCTTGTAGAGTTAAAGAAATGTTTACTTGTAAAACATTATGTCACTCGTGTTGAAACCGATCGTTTCACTGAGAAAAAGAGCACCACTAACAATCATCACCAAGCTAGGCCTCTGGAAAACACCATTACAGGGTACGGTTTTCCTGCCGAAATTTTAAGACTCGAACGAACCTGTGAATCAAAGAAACGTGTGACAGCGAAGAAACAAGAAGAAGAATCTCCTTCTATTTTATCGTAAGTTCATCTCTTCGAAAAAATGTCTCATCACCCGAAACTGGAAATCAAACGTTCGCTTTTTATCACGAATGCACAATCATTGCCCATTGAAGCCATTTCTGCAATTGCAAATATATTTAGGCACTTCCACAAGCTTGAGTAGTGACGCCGAGTGAATCATGCTTTAAGGTGAGAAAGTGGGCATTTCAAATTCAACAACCAATTAATCCATAAAATCGGGTTAATGATCTTAATGCGGGTACTGGCAGAAACTAAAATTTTCAATAATTTCATGCTTCCTGAGCAGTTAAATTTTTTTCATAAGTGCCATTCTTCAATGAAAGATATATTTTTTCTAGGATTTCCAAAACATTACCAAAATCCAGAAATCCTTAAGAGCATCGGCTACACTTGAAGAAATTTGTTTTCTTGCAGTTTTTCTCGAAGCATATCAAGTAACAAGTAGTATATGCTTTGGTTAACTAAATATTTTAACTGAAAAATCAGTTATACTTAAAATTGTCTCAATATTTTGTAGTAGCAGGAGTCGAGTACGTACACTTTCCTGCAAATATCCTTCTCGTAAGGCTTGACTATATTTTTTCTTTGTAAATTCTTTTTTTTTACAGAAACGTAGCTACCTTGTTGAGCTCACATAAGGTACATCTGTTCAAGAGTAGTCAAATGGTATGCAAGATCCTTTCTCTGTTAAGAGGAGCCACCTTGATGCTGCTTTTTCCAGTCAGTTCCAACTGACAGCATTGCAAATCCGATACTAAGTCTGATCATTTAGGTTTTTCTGTTCCCTTAACAACAATGAAAAAGTCGACTTTCAATCTAAATGTGGTTATCCTTGCTTGATAGAGTTATTTAAGATTTGCAGACAATATCTTACGCAATCCTTTGTTCGACATCGTCTTTAAGTATAAGTTCACTGAAGCTTCATGCGACACACTACAGATTAGAAGTTGTCCGGCGTTGTTCAATTACTTCAATGCTGTACGCTTTTGCGCGAACTATTAAACTTCAGAGACTTTCTCCAGCGAGCTCTAACAGCCCAAGACTTCATATAACATTACAGGTCTAATTTTGGTTCTATAAAACCAGTTATTTACCCTATACGATAAGTCATATACTCGTATACACTTTACCGATTAGTTTTTATTAATTTAACAAGACCACTCGAGCACTAGTAGTTTAGGCATCAAAGATTTTTATGACTCTAGTTCCGCATTTTTACTTAGTCACTGCCATACAAATTTTCTCAAATTCCTCCACCTCCGTTGTTGTACTTAAGGCGCCTACTTGAACACTTCAATTACAGTCTCGTTATCATATATTATAATCTTGTCATTGATTAAGCGGACATGCACTAGCAAACTCACTAACAAGAGTTCTTAACTTCAGTCGTCTGAACTCACGTGAGGTTAACTGAGTTCAGTGGAACGTTGCATGCAAGCGCATACATTGTTATACACAGGAGAAGTAGAAGAATTAGAGGAATAAGAACTCTGACTGTTGCACTAATTGTTATAATTTTTATTGCAATTGTCATCATTTTTTTACTTTAATAATTTGCTATTTTTTATACTCGTACTCTTAAGCTTTTGTTTTTAGCAAATATTCTTCGGGTTTTTGCTTAGCAATTTAGTTTTTCTCCCACTGCAGTTTTTATACGCTTTGCTTAACAAGTACTACAAACTTTGCCGGGTTAACTGTTGCATGACGCCTACTAGGTTCTCGCTTCAGTTATCACGTGTGTTAATAAATTCTTTAAAATTGGTTATGAGGGACTGGCTAACAATTTCAGTACATTTAAAATTTAAGTTTACCCATACAAAGACCTCATTTGGCGTGGTTTGCAAGCATGAATAATGACAAGCGAAATTATTGTGAAAGTGATGACGAGAAGCAAGCGCAGTGCATTGCAAGACAAGGAAATAATTTCTAAACAACAAAATGAATGAGTTATTTTTTAGGCGTAGAGAGATTTGGAAGGGTTGGGTCTCTTATATGGAGAAGAGTTTGCATTCGAACTGGACTGTGGCAATATAGGAAATTCGACCGATTTTCTGTTTCTTATGCGTTATAATCATTTGCCCTGTTGTTTTGTTAAAAATAACGAAAATATAAAAAAGATAGAATAATGTGAGCACTTTCAACTTCTTTATTTAAAGTAGCTATAATTTTTTATTTTTTCGTTTTTTTTTTGTAAGACAATTAATAGGTTTGTGAGTAATTTTACAAAATATGATGTGGCGAATAATTTGTGCATTTTCTACAAAATATTTTTTTTATACAAACATATATAATTTTTATATATACATACTCTTTCATAGAAATATAAAAATTGCATTCAAATTTTATTTAATAAAACCATTATTTAAGAAGTGCCGCTTACTACCAACCAAGTGGTACGAGTCAAGATATCTTTTGGGAATTTATTTGATAATGAATGTAAAACATTATTTATGCGCCATAATCATTTTATGAAAATTGGTAAAATTAATTGGTTCGGTGCATTACAAATTTTCGATATTTAGAAGAATTTAAGCAAGTAAATGAAATTTCAATGAATTGTTTGATTAAAAATTAAAAAAAAAACACTTATGACTAATAAAGAATTGTATTTGACTGCAATAATTTTACTTCCTTCAACATTTTTATGCGTTCATAATTTTGCGAGTGTTAACATAAAAATCTAAATAATTGTTTTCGTTCATCAAAGTTACCGAATGGGTTGGAAACTCAAGAACTAAGTTTAAACTTCGCAAAAACTGCACCCTCGATGATAGACACTTTAAAAGCGATAAGAAATCTTTACATGCCACCGATTACAACATACTAGAACATCAAGTGCTTGCTTAAGTACTTACACTTACACTTACACTGTACACTTACGTACTTCCGTGACAGTTGATGCATACATACATATGTAGTAAGTGAGCACATACATATGTAAGCATTAATTAAATTCACTTCCTTTTCTTCTTCACGTTTGGATAACAGGTGTCCCCTTTTTAGCTACGTACATTCGATTGCATGTCCACCTTCTCGCCATAGTTTAATTGCTTTCTTTCCAAAGTACTTCCTTAATAAAACGTGTGGTCACTCTGAAACTCAACAGAATGAAATAATTCTCACGCAAGTATTACTGTCTCAATAAAATAAGGAAAACAACAATAATTACAATATAAGAAAATACTGCTAAGACAATGTGTATCATCACGAAAAGCTATTGTTCGGTCGGTATTTTTTAGTGGTATGACTTTGATGAGACTATGGCCGCCAACGCCGAGCTCTCCAGAACGAATATAACCGACTTATTTGGAACCAAATAAAACAATAAGGAAGCAGAATAGGAAAGGAAATGAAAATAAAGTTTTTTGTTTTAGTTTTTTAAAATTGTGTTATTTAAAAACTTGAGGAAATATGGACAGTCCTAACAACCGCCAAGAATTTATTTTGCACCATAATTTTAGCTATAGAATTTTTTAAAGATACCCTCCACCTTAAAGACGTTTTTGTTTTAGTATGTTCGTCGACCTGGCCTTATTCATATGTACCTAAATTTTACTACATATCGCGGACAGGTGTTTTGTTCTATGCATATCAGCCTGCTATATAGCTAAAAATTACGTCGAAAGCTAACCGAAAGAAAATACCAGCGCTAGAAAAACTGCAGCTAGTAAAAGTACCCTGTAAATGCTCTGTACCCTGCATTGCAATAACGAGTGGCTGCATTTGCTAAGGAAATCAACTAACAAGTTGCATGCGTCAAATTACCAACAAGTTGTAAACGTTTTTCCGCAAAAAAAGAATAAAAAAAACTTCCCCAAAAAGAACATGCACAACGCACATTTTCTACCTTGTCACTATTTGTGTTTTTCTCATTAATATCTCCTCTTACCGTACTTGCTAGAATTTGTCAACGAATGCTGCTAATGTCCACACCTACCCATCAACCGACAGTTCCTCTTCTTACCTCAATCACATTGCACGAAACAATAGACTTGACGTATTTGTTCCGTGTGGTTAAACTAACATGATTTCCACATGTCATACCGCAACCGCAACAACTTAAATACAACAACAACTACCGCAACAACTTGTTATAACATTCCATCAAACAATAGGCCAAGACGTCAATGCTATCAACATCCTCATCTTCGTCTTGTCAATTCGTGATTCTTTTGTTTTGCGGCATTTAAACGCTTGATTCTTTTATATTTGCTTGCCTCAAAGCTAACTACGAGTAAGAAGCGCATCGCAGAAATATGAGTAGTATGCGTGGTATTCATCCGACTTTGGCGTGGTTTTGTGTTCTTGCAAAAAATTTCAGCTGCGTTCAAAGTTATTTAAATTATGCAAATAATCGTTGTATGACTGTCAATTTATCATCTATTTACAACCGAGTACATATGTATGTACTTATACGAATACGAGTATGTATTCGTGTCAGTTTAAGCGAGTACCAAGTAAGTAAAGTATGTAGGCCTTTAATGATTTTCTAAGTATTGCAATTGTTTCTTTTCATAATTGTTTTCTTCATAAATTTCTTTAGTTGTTTTGTATTTTTGCATAAAACTATTTAATTATTCTGTCTTCTTTTATTGTAGCCATTTTATTTCACTTAAGATGCCGTTTTAGCGCCTATTCAGCACTGCCTGAGGTTTATTTTTTCCTTTGTTTCCTGTTCAAAGTAAGCGCTTCCCACGTCGTCAACTATTTTGTTGCTAGTTTCTGTTATTTATTCGTAGAAATAATTATTTTTTATTGTACGAGAACCTTTTAGAACACACATGGCGTTTCTTGGCATTTTGTTCTTGCTTGCAAAAAAAAGGTAAAATAAATATTGGTAGACCATGCAGTGAGTTTCTAAGAGCAGGCGGCTTATTTTTATATCACAAGAATACTTGTTCGTCCGCCATACAGAGTCGCATTTCCGATTACCCAGATCCTTTAGATACATAGCCCTGAATCCGTAACTAAGAAAAGTGAAATTCTAATAATATAGTGACCCAAAGCGCCTAAAACTATGCCACAAAAATGTTATCTTACCGTGCTATTAAGTCACTTCTCCTTCTACATATTTATGTACATATGTACATGTATGATATAAAACCGGCATTCGATAAAAATTCAACCAGTTGAGCTGCCACCTTGGAACGTTTGGTTTAGACCAGGTCATGGTAAAAATTAAATTTTAAATATGTATTTATTTCTCCGCTAGATGGCGCTGCAGTAGATATATTTGTAAAATCCGAATTTATGAACTGAGTCAATAAAAAATGATCCATCAGTTCTTACTGCAAAGAAATTCATTCATCATTCATGGCTGATGTATCATTAGGTGATGCTGGGGATATATGTATGTATCAAACCAGTTTGATATTAAGAATATATATATTTTATATATAATACATTAATTAAAACATCCACATTCAAATTCTCTATACATATTTAATGTTGTAAACTTTCACTTATCAATTTTATGCATTTTTTTAGAACTCTTTTAACTTATAATATTATTTTTATTCTCTTTTCAGGTGAGTACACGCATAATAAATTTGTACGGTAAGCATTAAATTTCCAACTAGTTAATTAATAAAAGAAAGAGCTACCGCATCTTGCAGTTTCACCTCTTCAACTTCGTAAAGGAAGTATTTTTGACTGACCGCAATTTGGATGAAAAACAATTGATTCCGGGTGTTACATCTTGAGGTTTGAAGTTACACATAACGTCCCACTTTTTCATGCAAATCCTATGCAAACGAAGCGTGCCTAGTGAAGCCTTAAGTGTTTAAAACTACGATTTCATCACGTCAATACGAATCATTTCCAATTGGCGGAGGACCCTTTCAGTGTTCGATCAAACACCACAACTTGAAATATCAGAGACACCAAATGCCCTTAAATTCGAAATTCTGAAAATAGCGTTCATCCGAATCATTTCCTCAAGTTGTTCTTGATGCCTCTTTCGTTCTTAATGTTCCCTGTGCTTTTTGTGCTGAGTTGTATATACAAACATATTGTGAATAACCCCAACTATGTATATATTTTTATTTTTCTCTGTTAATTTGTTTTTAAGCCCAACCTAAATACGAGTTCCTAAAAATGATAAAATATTTCTTAACAAGCGAGAAGAAAATAATCTGACTGTTGACAGTTTGTCAACCTATAACTGACAGCTGTCAACAACTCAACAGAAAGTAAAGACAAGTAAAAATACAGAAGACATGCAAAATTACAACTAAGCTAAAAGCTGTGTTAAAAAGAAACTAACCTGCAGTAGAAAAAAACATTATAAAAGCGAAAAAAAATAAGACTAGAGGTGGGAAAAAGAAATGAAAAATCGCCAACGACAAAAATGTAAATTAATTACATTTGTTATTCCCGACCAGCAAAAAAACAAAACATGAATTAATGCAAATAGGGGAGATAGCAACAGCAACAAATATGCATAATTTAGTAGATACAAGAACGCGTGGGAGTGCAAAGCAACCATAGACATGAAAAAAAATTACCTTTGTTGACTTCTTAAGTAAAAAGATTAGTTCACAAAGCAAAACCAAAATTTATCGAATATTTAAATTATCAAATCTCCGCTAATAGAAAGCGCATGGTTAAAATGGAAATGCATTTCATTAGAAAATAAAAATATTATAATGTTATTATTAAAGTAACATACAGTAACCTCAAACACAAAAGAAAAACTTATTGCCAAATGACAGTTTTTATAAAACAATTATGCGCCTATTTGACGGAAGTCATCAAGCAAACAGTTGTCGTTTTCACAAACCTCAACACTCTATGGTATGCGCATGTGAAAGAAAGAAGAAGAAAAACAAACTAGTGAGTCAATCAGCCAACTACTAGCTTGTGTGAATTCCGCAAAGTGTCAACGTAAAAGTTTGCTAAAAAAGTGACAAACGAGCGACACGTCTTGATTGCATTTACGATAAGATAAATCGCCGTCAGCTGCTGTGGCATTAAATTATACGTCATAGAGTAGAAGAAATGAAAATGAAGAAAGCATTTTCATGGGTGAGTGTGTAAGAAAAACTCTGTCTAAATCTCGATCCCGCTACCGAGTTACCGAGTCAGAAGCATCTAGGGAAATCTTGTCACAAAGGTGGCATTATTTTCTCAAGCTGCTTCGTAACAAAAAAAAAAAACAATCAAACGACGCTTAGAAAAAAAGCACGCTTACTATACGACTATGTAAGTGCAATAAAGAAAAATTTCAATTAAATATTTTGGACTACCTCCTACTATTTTCTCTGTAAAAGGTAGTAAAATTATTTATTACAAGTGCACCTAAATAGTTTAAAAACAATTTTGCAAAAATATTTGTATAACAACCTCTGTCTATTGCTTGTGTTATGTGAGAAGTTTGAAAAAATAACATCTCATCAACGCAAACGGCGAAGCCTCTCTTGACAAATCCTTAGCTCTCTAGGATTTTCCTGCAAACTCGCTAAAAATATATACATAAGACTATAAAAAGTCTTGAACAGAAAACATTCTAAATAAATAAAAAAGAATTACGATTCTGCCTACTGGCCTCTAAGAGAACATGTAACTAAAACGAGGGCAGTAAGGAAACAATATTTTATTTCTTCAGTGAACACCCTGCCTGATTCCAATCAAAGAATGACGATGATAAGCAAGTTCATCGAAAAACCAAATACATGGTTCGAAGAAAACCAATAAATGTAATCTCACACGATCTCTGAGGTCCTAAGGGAATAGCTCACCGAAATGGATGGACCATGAGGTTGATATGGCTGTGAGCTATTGTCTCTCTTAGAACAGGTATATGTGACACAAGCCAAAGTCCACGATTAATTAATTCACAGCAGTAGACGAACGCCTTCTTATTAAAGCGAGATTCTTTCATATCTCATTGGTTTTTGCCAATGCTTCGACGGAAGAGCAAACGATGTGCACAATCGAAATATTTAGTCTCATTGACCGATCGTCTTTAGCGGGACCCGAACAACATACAAATCGACTGAGGCTGCGCTACATAGCTTTTGTTCATTCATTGAAAAAATATTAAGTATTGGGGACTGATGTCTTCTCTCTGTGAAAAGTAGTTGGAAAAGCTTTCAAGCTCGTGCCATCGCTAGTATCATTCCGTGGTCAAAACATTTCTCGAAACTGTTCGTGACGTCATTATAATAATTTTCGTATAATTTCGAGGCTTGTTTCGGACCTTTTCAGGTATATATCATGAACCCTTAGGACAAGCTTGGGACTATTTTATAAATGTGCCCGGACTTTCCTAGTACGATTTCAGAAAATTTTCAGAAGTAGTTTTGGAACATTTTGAGACTGATTATAGATCATATCGAAGCAAGTCAATGGCTTTTTCAGATCAGCTTTAGAACCCATTTCTGAGTCTAGTCCGAGGTTGCTTTAAGTTGGTTCAAAACTTTTCACTTGTGTCTGAATCTGAGCTATTTCTGGAGTGGTCCTCACAGCCCCTAAACTAAACAATTTAATGTTTAATTTGCGATCTTATATATTTATGCTTATAAAGAATTACCTAATACTTTGCTGGGCTGCTAACAGATGTTTGTCTTGTGCTCACTTCTATTTTGTTAGATTTTTTTTTTTTTGTCGAAGCAAAATATTGTCATTTGCTCACTTAAAAAAAAGTCTCATAAATATTCTAAAACAATACTCTACTTTACGAGTTTAATTCAATTTCTAGACAAAAACGTCAAATAATATGATATCTTTCAATAAAAATCTATGTCACACTTCAAGCCAATTAAAATAACATTAAACAATTATCGACAAAATAGCACCGAGTATTGTAAGCTCGAGCATTGTTAGTACATAAATAGAAACGTATGTATTTGCACATCACAACACCAAATTGCTTCGAGTTACTACTTTTGTAGTAAAGTACTCTACTATTGAATAACAGCTTATTAACGCCTGTTTGCATAGAGTAAAATGTTACTAGCTTGCAAACCGAATGCCATATTGCGTCTGCTCTCAAAACCAATTTAGACAATTGGACACCTTTAGTGCGCCAACACTAATCGCGCAAGCTGCAACATTTCAGTTTTGAAAAAAAAAAAACATAATATTAATACAGTGTGGTTTTTACATACATACATACACTTTTTTTTTGTTTATCTAATCAACAGACCAAATTCGTCACACTTTAGCGCTAATGAACGCAAATTCTTCGATTGTTAAACAATTTGTTAAATAATTGCATGCCTGGCTGTGTAAAGAAGGCGTATAAAGCGTAAATAAAAATGTTAATTAATTCAAAATGCCAACTAAGTATGAATGCAAACATTCATATTCGTGCAAGTGTATGTGCGCGCAGTCAAACTTCATAAAGGAAAATGAACTGTGTGGTTAATATTTTTGCTTGTGTCTAAGTTACGAGTATACTAGTGACTCGAACTCTTGTCAACTACTTTAGAATCGTGTCGAATGAGACAGTTTTGTTGATTAGCCAATTATTTATTATTTATTGTTCAGATAAGACACGTGACATTTTATACAGTTTTTTTTTGTATTAGAGCGCGCCCACTTGCTAAGCAATAAAGACTTGCTGTCGTAAATTTGAATAAGTTTTGTAACTAGTTTACATAGAAAATCTTTACTAAAAACATTTCAAAATATCGCTGCAATTGATTAACATACCTAGGGGTATTACTATCCGAAATATTATATACAGCGAATTTCATAACTATAGCATTACCACATATTGGCAAATTGTGACAATTTATGTAGTTCATTACTTAGTTTCCATTATTTTTTAGTTAATATATGGTTCTTTCTCCAACAAAAATTATAATCCCAAGTTTAAAACATTATAAAATATGTAAATTTTGTTAAAAAATTGAACCGTATTTTTATTAAAAAAATTAATAGCATAAAAAAAATATATTTTGATTTTCTTCTGATTTTCCGACAGGGTGGAAGTTTGATGTATGTTGGAACGATTTTCCGTCATCCCTTGTCAAATTTGGTTTTGTGACATACCGTTTTCTGCGTTGTGCCATCTTCGGTGTCGTTTTCGTTCTTTTTTTTTTGTTTTCGTTCTAAGAAATTAGTGTTGGTTGTGCTATATTTATTGCTGTCCATTGAATTTCAGGTATTGGATTCAGTTTTGCGATTTGGTGTTTTTTGGCTTTTTTGATATCTGATAAAATTCGTCTGTATAAAATTCTGTTGAGTGAGTTTTTTATTCTTCGGTTCACTTCGGGTTTCCTTTATACAGGTAGAAGTCGGTAATTTTAGTTTTGTGCAACTATGCTATTATTCTGTCCTTTGTATACCAACTTAAACGGTTCGAATATTGCGTCGGAATAGGTTTGTGTTTGCTCGTTTATTACTCTTCCATCAAAGGTTCTTTGCTTATAGATCTCCATATTTTCGAGTACGTTCAGACGGCATCCCTTCTGTTGCAAATGAAGTAGTTTGGCTGTCTTCTTAATATTTGCTGGTGGACATTTATTACTGAACAAGTGGTTAGCAAAGTTCGACTCAAGTACAGTGGTCGGCTTTCGTACCTTTTTGTTGTAGTCTGCTACATATATGTTTGCGGAATCTTGTCCTTATTTTCCGTCCTGTTTGTCCTATGTAGCTGTAATGGCATTGTCAGGTCAGCTTGTATACGCCTTGTTTGTTAAATGGGTCTTCGGTATTCATGCTGGTTTAAAGCAGTTTTCCTAGGTTATTCGTTGTTTTAAATGCTGTCTGGATGTTTCTTTGTCTGGCTTTATTTTGTCGGATTTTATCCGTTATTTTCAGCTATATTGTATATTGTTCTAAGTTCCTTCATGTATCCTTCTTTTGATAAAGGTGTATTTTCCAGTCTATTAGTTAAATGTCTTAGTGCGGCCATTTTATGCTGTTGAGGATGGTTTGAGGTATTGTGAATGATGGTGTCTGTTGCTGTTGGTTTCCTATTAATTTCGTAGCTGAACTCCTAGAGGATTTTATCTATATTCATTGTTAGATCCAGATAGTTAATTTTTCCATCCATTTCTTTTTCCATCGTATATTTTATGTTTCCATGTTGTTTGTTTAGATATTCTAATATTTCTTCCTCATTGTCGTTCTCGATTACACAGATAATGTCATCAACGTATCTGGCATAACATGTTACCCCGAGTTTCTTAGTTAATTCTTTCATGTATCTCTGTTCTAATTTTGCATGAAAACCTCCATGAGGGTGGCCGAAGTTGGGTTTCCCATTCCCAGCCCGTTTGTTTGCCTGTATATTTTGTTGGTGAATTTAAAATAGTTTTGGCTAAGCGTGGTCCTTAGGGTGTTTGTTATCTATGTTGTTTTCATTTTGTCTTTAGTTTTTTCAAGTAAAGTCTTTCGTACTATGTCAATTGTCTCTGGAAGGGGTATCGAAGGATATAATTCTTTAATATCAAATGATACTAGTTTTGTGTTTTTTTGTTATCTTTACTGTCCCAAGTTTCTCTATGAGTTCTGTCGTGTTGGTTATTGCATATTGGTTATTAAGTTTCAACGTCTCTTTTAGTATGGCCTTTAGGAATTTTGAGAGCTTTTAGAACGAAAACGACACTGAAGATGGCACAACGCCGAAACCGGTATGTCACGAAACCAAGTTGACAAGGGATGACGGAAAATCGTTCCAACATACATACATCAAAAAAAAAAATTTGTGAAAATGTTATTATTCTATTATTGTGTAACCAATGATTACTTTATGATAGAATTAGGCGTTAAGGGCTGTTGTACACTAGGTACACCTTAATGAACACAAAAGTTTTCATTAAGCAAGTAGTAGAAATTAAAAAATACTCTCAAAGGGCATTATGTCGTAGCCACAGCCATCGCTTCTGTATATGTAGGTTTAAAGTTGATAAAGCGGAATAATGCGAAACCCGGTCTAGTTCGTCACGGAAGCATGGGGAGCTCTTCAAAAATAGTCCCCCTTTTTTCCCGATATCAGCCATCGACGGAACCACAACAGCTTCAAAATTGTGACAACCATTTTAGAGAACTATTAAGATGATCCTGCACTCGTTTGATACGCACGAACTGACTTGATTGCTTGGGTTTTTTCAGCAACCCAATTTTTTTCCAATTGCTGTCGCCGAAACACTTGCAAAACGAATTCATTTGTTTATTCCAACAAAGTTTGTTTAGAAGAGCAACTACATACATATATTTAACTGTGTCAACTACCTTAAAAGGTAGTCCTTCCAACTGAGCAAATGTCAACATGCGTTCGGTTTGCTTACAAACATGAGATGCAATGTGTTCACAACAAGTTTTTTCATCACATTTCTTGTTGCTTCATTTGCTTACGCTTTGTGATAATAGCTTATGGCTTGTTATTGTATTTTCACTTGCAACATATTGCCAATACATGTGTAACATTTTCACTTTCATTTGTGTGGCAATTAGACATGTACGACGCCTTGGTAACATTTAATGCCGACAAATTAACGAAGCATGGACGGAGCAACCGAATCAACTAGTTCTTTTTTTTTATACCAGCGATTATGCACCAACAATAGTTGTATATACCAGTTATAGGCTTTAGACAGTCAATGGTGAGCGCTGTAAGATGAAGACAACTGAAGTGGCAGCCAAATGGGCCGACCGACCGTCCAATCGCCTGCATGCAGAGTTGCTTTGCAAGTGTCAAACTGTCAGAAGGCGCTAATGGGCCGCCGGTTACCGAGCATAGCAACTCAATCGCTGCTCAGTTTTCCTGCGCTACGACAGACAGCAGTTGGTTTTTACATACATACATCTGTATACTGGTGTGTTTAACATACATTTTTTTTTACTAATATTGATTTTAATATTTTTTATATTTTTTTATATATTAACTGCATTTTCACTTTTATCACCTGCGTTGCTTCTGCTCTCAACCTGAAAACATGCTTGCTACTTGCCACTTGCATTGTTGCAGTTGTAATAAATCGCATTTTATTGATATGTTGCGCACTTAACTGTCGCATTTGAAGTACTCTATAAACGCCTAATTGCTTTTGGGTAAATATGGTGATGGCAACGTAAATTTCCACCGAGACTCGATGTAATAGCCGATTTTGTCATTGGCGCTTACGCTGAAATGGTTAATAATTCATGTTGGGATTGCCATAAGCTGTGGATGCAGCGTTGCAACTCAATATATTGCCATGTAAAAATTTAATTCAATTTAAAGTATGTCGACTAGCACTGATGTGGGCGATAGCTAGTACAAAAATATTTAATAAACAACGTTATTTTTGTAAATAAAAAATTACGAGTATGTGTGTATGTGTGTTTATTTATAAGGCAATGAATATAGTTAGTATGTCGTTTCGCCTAATATTCGTAGTGAAAAGTTTTTGTGAACATGTCAACTATAAATGGTGGAAGGCATTCTAAATTAGCTTAGAGACAACAAATATTTTAAATTTCAAACCAAGCTTCAAGAAACATTTTTACTCAAATATAAATAAGTACAATGATTTAATAACTATGTCTAGAACATTAGTTAAATACCACTTTATATACCCCGCCTCATTATTATAAACGCACGAGATATGAAAATTCCATGTATAATATTTTTATAACATTTCTCAATTAAATTGCAGTAAATTCTCTTACTAAAGTCAATAAACCAAAAACTAAAGTTTTTTGCAAAAATTCAAAAAACTTTTATCTAAAATGAATAAATGTTCTATTATTATTCGAGTTCAATACATATTTTCCTTGAATTTTTAGATGTTTTGCCGCATTTTCTTCCGTATAAACCAACAATTTTTTTTAAATTCACAATCGCAGAAAAATATCAAAAATAAACAGTATTTCTAAGGCACTAAAAACTTGCATTTTATTATACTGAAATTCACTAAAATAAGCTACAAAAAAGCAAACTGAAGAATGTTTCAAAAAAAATCTACGATAAAGTTTAAAATGTGCATGCATTATTCTTTTATTTTTGTTCAGCGTGTGAAGCTTATTAAGGTTTAAATGGTGTTTGTTTGTAAATAAATAGTATTTTAATTCAAAAAAAAAAATTGCAAACTGGGAAAATAAAAAAAGTTGGTAAAAAATGTACAAAATTTAACAAATTTCACTTCCAATTATTGGAAGCCAAAAAAATAATAAAACAATAAAATTATGCCAAAATTTCAAATACTAACATTAATTATGTTAAGTAAGTAGTTTCTTAACGGCCTTTTCATCGTTTTTTTTTTCATTATTTTGCAATATATACTATTTACATATATTAGTTTTCATGAATTCATCACTTCATCTTTATTTTTCGCAACAAAAACCGCAAAATAGTGAGCGTGCAAAATTTCGCACGCTTCAGAGTAGTTGCTAGTTAATTTTGGTATTACAATAAAAAAAACACACACACAAGAGGCATTAAACTCTACGCCGAGAGTCAACCAAAATATGTGATTCACACAAAACCAAACTGCATTAGAGGCAATAAAAAAGCATAGACGACGAGACTTCGCTGTAAAAAAGCTTCAAACAAGCGTTTTCTTTTGCGCATTCACCTGTCGGCGCGTGCATCAGCATATACTTAATTTGCGAGCTACTGTTATTAGCTTTCTGTGCGATTTTTCTTTTTTTTTCTATTGTCTTTCTTTTTTTCCGCCGTGATGTTTGCTTGCGTAGTTTATGCCTTGTCTAAAATTATTTTCAGTTTAATAAATAAAAGGTTAGCCGATTTGGGTTAATAAAAATAATATACTAATTTGCTTAATACCTTCATAAAAGGGCTATATTCAAGCAATTGGGAGATGTTTTCCAGAAGCCTAACAAAAATGTAATATATTGCGGCCGCGAAGAACATACGTATTTGATAGATGTGTATGTATATAACATATTCCGAATTAAAAAAAAAAAATATCTGAAAACTTTAGTCCAGAACAAACCTCAGCTGATTTTGACCTAATCGTTATTCAGATGAATTGAGATTTTTATATTTAAAGTTATTTTCCTTAAAAATATTTTTTCTTAATTTAATTTAAAAAAAAAATTTTTTTTTCGGGAACTCTTATATTAAATTTTTTCGAAAAAAAATTGTGTAATCAATTTGAGAACACAGATTTTTTAATTTGTTCTTTTTTAAAAAAATTAAATAATAAATAATTAAATATTTAATAATCTGATCTTTTGTTGTTGTTGCTTCCGACATGGTGTGAAATGACACTGAAGATGGCACAATGCCGAAACCGGTTTGTCTTAAAACCAAACTTGAGAAGAGACGACGAAAATTCGTTCCAAAATCCTTTATTTAATAATCATCTATCATATGTATGTATATAATCATCTATATATATAAAACAGGATGTGTGTATGTATGTAACGTATGGAGTCCAAATCGGCTGGGCCGATTTTAATGAAATTTTTAGAGAATACTCAGAATATTTAGGCGGGTGACACTGTGAAGTCTGATTTTTGATTTTCGGTCCGCGGGCGGAGGGGCGTGGCTAAATCCAATTTTAATTTTTTTTGTTGCTTTTTTTTATTTTATTTTATTTTTTTTAAAGCCGCTGTCATGTTTTTCAAAACGAGATATCAAACTCTTAAATCGGTTATGTAGTTCGGAAGATATTTACAAAAAAACCTATATTAATAATGATCCAATATCAAAATTTTAATACTTTCGAAATGTTGCATTCAAAAATCCGAGTTTTCGGTTTGTTTACAAAATATTTATGTACATCATTCGATAGCACAAGATATTCCGCGCTTACTAAGGTGCAACATTGTACAATAAGTTAAAAATAAAATTTTAAAATTTAACAAGCTTGGTATATGCACTCCTATTATATTGAGCGCAACTGTAAATTTTTCGTCTTTATATATAAAAATGAAGCGTTATGTCCGCGCAGAGCATCCGAACCACAGCACGGAAAGACGCTAAAATTGGCACAGTTATTCGTTTATTCCTGCAGAAGGTCCTAACGGAGGCCTTTTTTAAGTTATAGGACAACAGAGTTCAAAATGTGTTTGATTTACTTCTAATAAATTCTAGTAATTTGACGAATACAATTTTTTTAAATATTTTTTAAGTAGATAATTCATTTTTTTAATACTTAATTCGTACACATACATTTTGAAAAAAAAAAAACGATGTAAGGAACTGAAAGTAAAAGAACAACATATTTTTGACACTCTCGGATAGTTAATTAACAAACAAATTTTTTTTAATTGTTTTTCTGTTAATATATTTTTAAAAATATTTCTTGCTAATTAAAAAAAATGCAAATTTAAAGTAAAGAAGTAAATTTTAATGCGTCTGAGTCACAAATCGAATTTGATTAATTTAAAAAATATTGTAATACTGGCGTGCTCAGAAAATTTAAAATTTAAAATTTTCGCCATATATTAAAATTATCGTGGTTTTATTTTCTTAAAAATACTGAATTTTTTGATACGTAAACTACGAAACTCCAGTTATTTACGTAGATAAGTTTTTAAAGAAGGTTTGGAAATAAGTTTTTGTTTTACATTTCATTAATAATATTAAAGCTTCCATCATTTGATTCTTCCCCAGGGCTTAAATAAAATATGTGTGTACATACATTCATAAATAGATATGAGCATATGTAAATTTTTTTTTACTGTACTTCCTATATTCCGCTTTTCAGCGCATTATTCCATATTTTAAATATTTTGCACAAATGCTTACAAATATTCATTTCATTTATAATTATGAATATCTAAATTTTTCCAGCAATTATAGTTTAACAAGCGAAATTTAGCACACCCCACTTCCTATCTATTTTCTTAAAAATTATAAAATAAAAACAAAGAAATATTCAAACAATGCAATTTTGCAAAATTTTCTCCTACACGATTTTCAAGAGAAATAAAATAGTAAAAAGCTTAAATTTCGCATAATTCATTGCGCACGCAGCTTGAATGCTCACTGCTACTCAACCTGCTCATTCACTTGTGTTCATACACGCCCACCTTGCTTCCGAAGGTAGTAGATGAAAAGCACCCACCACAACTGCCGGTTGGTGGTGGCAGCAGCACCAACGTCGTCAATTGTAGCTTTCCTGCCATCGATCGCGGTCCACCAGCCAGCAGCCAGCAAACAGCGCACTTTTGCTTTTCCTCTTTCTCATTATTATTGCATAGCCATTTTGTGCATTCAAAAAGCCTTTGGCGGCAATCACACAATTTAGTTTTGCTACTTACACCCCTCCACTCCAATCCACTCCACTCCACTCCACTCCACTGCACTGCACTCGACTTCGCTTCTCGCCAATGCTATACAAAGTGCACACACACACACACACACAATACACGCCTGGGCATTGCAACGCATTTTCCAGTGCACTTTTGGAATTGAAAACCGCGCTCGCAAATACATATGTAAATGTGGGTCTGCTAAACAAATTATCTAGCGAACATTTTCATTAAACTAAAGTGCTTAGAAGCAGCCATTCTTCTTCGCTGAATATCTGCGCAGAAAATTTCTTTCACTTTGATTATATGTATCTAAGTGATCTCTGATCTGAGTGAACATTTGCATTTTTATTGACTACGATTAGCCATAAAATGTGTAACAATTGTTGCTGTATTATCACCTTAGGGTCTGCGCGTTTTTTTTTTAGTTCTTTACATTGAAATTATGTACTCCTTTTAAAATAAAGCGCTGCGAGAAAGATCACCATTAGAGTTCATTTATTTTTATTAGTTCATGAAATTTTTAAAAGATTTCTCCTTGCGTGCATTATCATATTAAATTAAAAGTACAAGAATGTTTGAAAATTCTTGAAATATTCGATTTAGTTCCAAAAAGAAGGAACATCGAGATATACAGGCCTGTACTGCATTTCGGTTCCGACAAAGTCGATTTTTTAACGCTAGGGACGACCTGCAAATATTTTTTCATTAAGAAAAAACACACAGACACATTGGGAGGGGTATATTTTTTTGCGATTAAGAACAACTAAATTAATTTTAAAAAATTGCTTAATACACAGTTTGATAATTATTTTTTGATGTCTCGTGAAGCAGAGTTTTCTGATTGAAATATATTAAATTTCATGGACTCTATTTTTAGAAAATTTGTTTTTCTTAATTCATTAATTTAAAAATAAAGGCTTATGCTCTCAAAAAAAGGATATTAACTAAAAACGGTCCTTAAAAAATTTTTCAAATAATTTTAAATAACAATTGAAAAATTTTTTTTCAAAATTCCCATTTTTCCAGTTTTTATAAGTACTTTTTGATAGTTTAAAATAGTATAAAAAGCAAAATTCATATACATACATATATAACCGAAAAATATTTAAGGCTTTTAAAATTTCTTAAACAAGAACTTTACCTAAGGAATGGTATTAAAAATTAAAATCGTAATTTTGTTAGAAATTGTTATGAAGGTTTCGAAAAATGTTATAAAAAACAATGGAATTTACCATAAAAGCTCAAACTGTTAATATCTACCTATGTACTTCTTATTATTTTCCAAAAAAAAAAATTGTAAAACAAATAAAATTCCCATAAAGCTTCCAGCAGTGTACCATTGCAATATTTGAAAGTGGTCCAGGCAGTCCAACCTTGTTGTTTAAGGATCAGGCGGGCGCATTTTACGCACTTATTGATCGCATCGATCAACAACTCATTACAACTCAACTTACACTCGTTGTAGGAGAAGCGTCCACTAGCTGGCTGGCACCAATATTTGTCGTTGATTTGAAGGATACCGTAATCGTTGGAGCCATTAGTGTTGGCTGGACCGACAACGTCCGTACGAAAGGTGCTCTCACGCTCGGCTATGCAAGTTCTTTTGGCAACCCCAAACTAAACAACTCCTTAGCCAGTGAGCAGCGAGTAAAAGTTTTGCCAATGACTGAAGCGATCAAGGCCAAAGCAAGAATGAAGTAACCAAAAGCTTTCATGTGTAATTGTGTATTAGTTAGCGAGCGGTTCGTGATGTTTACTCGTATTCAAGTAGTATGGTAGTTATGATTGCACAGCAGTAATTGTGTCACTTATATAGTAAATTCTGTGCAAAATTGAATTTCAAAAGAAAAGGTGATAAGAATGCATTCATACGAGTAGATGTGTATGTACATATGTATGCCTACACACATATACATATATGTAAGTGTTTTCAATTGTTATGCGAAAGAATTTATTTCTTAATAAAAAAAGAGCTGCAAAATGATATCATTATTCGCTGTACGCAATACTTTCGCTATTTGAGAGAAAACTCTTCGGATTCATTGATATTTATCGTTTATTTTTTTTTAATGAAATGCAGATATTTCTCTGCTGTCTCAAGAAATGCATAGAACTATATTTTAACATGCAGTAAATTTGATTCCATAATATGTACATCGGTAAGTGGCCTTCGTTAAAAAATTAAAAATTGTTTACAAATTTTTTTGAAAAATTTTGAGTATATAGCTTTGTAGCCCATTATATTTTCAAGCGTTGATTGTGTTTCCATACTCGATTTCTGAATCAAAAGCGCAAAAAAATCAAATACTCGATGATACTGACATCGATATGTTTTTAACAGCTCTAAATAAAAAAACATATTCATGGCTGATAATGTTATCTGCACATACATATGTAATACATACATATTTCCGCGTACATGTATTTCTTCCTAACAGCAATTTTTTTTTTAAATTAGTTTTCAATGCAGTTCTAAAAGGAAAAACACCAATATAAACAGAGCAGCGTATATACTTAGCTAACAATATTTTGAAGATAATAATTTTGTTTCGTTGGATATCATCATCAGAGTCGCCTAATTGTGTGACGTCAGATTTCAGTTTCTCTTTGCATATGAGCAGTTTTTACAAAAACACTTTTCAAAAACTCGAATAATTTTCATCACAATTTCAAACTTATTTTTAGAAGCTCAATTTTAGTACAATGTTTGTACAATGTATTGTAAAACACATTCCTTTGGAACTTAGTACTTAGCATATACTGTGCAATAATCAAACAATTCCAACACATTTTCCGAGATAGAAATCGACCTTTCTACGAATTTAAGGCGATCTTTGTCTAGTAGGGTCGGAACGATTTCGTTAAGAATAGTCTTCACAAATTAATTAAAAACATCAAAAATCTTGTATCGATTTGTCATGGCACAATCTACATTTAAAAATGTTCGACTTTGGTCGTCCGAAAAGTCGAAAGTTCGGAAAAGTCGGTTAAAAAGCGAACTGAATTCGTTTCTTTGCTTTTTCCTGCGATAAACAATTCGACAAAGATTTAATTATTATTTTATAAATAGCATTCTGACAAAGTGTAGATCTCATTTCGTTTCATTTAGCGACAGAAACTCAAATTAAAAAAGATAATAATAATTGTAAAACAATCGTATATTCAGAAAACATCGAAAAACAAATTTTCAATGAAAATATACAAACAAAATAATTTGAGTTTTTATTTTATTAAAACAATTGTCAATATAATAAGAGTGATGTTTTTTATTTGCGTAATTACTACATTCAAAATTTCAAGACTATTTAGAAAAGGATGTCTGGAGCCTTCCTTAGAACTATTATAATGAAAATATAAAATATGAACCTTATGTTATCAATATATTTTTTGTCATTTGTATCAAAACGTAAACAGAAAATAATTTGTAGAATACATAATGTCACAATATTTTTGAATTAATGCAGACAAGATAATAGATTAACTAAAGAATATTTAAAAACTTTTGAACCACTTGCCAAACAGTAATTGAAAATTAACAGTTCAAGAAAAAATTGGTTGGCAAGTTAATACAGAAACTAGTATAGTAGGTGAAAAAATTAGCGAGACAAAATCAAATACATAACATATTAATTCTCATTTACTTTTGTTACAACATACTCGTATAACCTTAAGTTGAAATAAGCTTGTATGCATTACAAAAATAATTACCAAAGTTAATAACACCCTATCAGCCCCTTTCTGCGTGTATTACAAATTTAATATACACGCCAAACTTCTAATTCAAATGAGAATAGCATGAGGAGGCGGCACCAACTTCGCACTTTGTTGATATTCCCCCTTCATTCAATTAATATATGATATACATATGTATATGGAGATAATTGGAAAATTTTTTCTAAAATATTTATCACTGCCCGTTTGAAACATTTACAATTTAAACACAAATAAACTTTTGATTATGTTCGTTGTAATGCAACTGGAAAAAGTTGAACAAATTCAGTACTTAGCACGATGTCAAATCTATGAGTTCATTAAAAATTATTTAATAACTGAAAAATAATTGTTTCGAAATATTAAAAAAAAAATTATTTCCCATACCGGGAATCGAACCCGGGCCTTCTGGGTGAAAGCCAGATATCCTAGCCACTAGACCATATGGGATATTCAAATAAACATGTTCAATGCTTAAGATTGACTGTGTACAGAGTATACTAAACTTAATACTGTTAACAGAGATGTTAATGAACAGTCAAATTAAATGAGTTCAGTCCGTTGTTCATGCAGATGTTTATTTTTGTTTCTTATCAAAATTTTAACGGAATGTTATCTGACTGTACTTTCAAAATCTTCAATAGAGAAATTAAAATTTTCTGCAACATAAGCAAAATTCTGTTAAATACGGAGGTATTTCCAAGAAGAGCCAAAGGACTTGTTTTCACCTGCTACTTATTGGTTATACCTACATACATACATATGTACGTATGTATGTATGTATATATTAACCACCAATTTTTTAATCAAAAATACATTCATATGTATGTATGTATGTATGTATATTAAGCTTTCATTGAATGCATTTATAATCAAGTGTGTAATATATTCGGGTAGGTATTACTAAAATCGGAAAGCCAAATGTTATAAAGTACTTGCTTTAAATCTTGCATTCACCGAAATGACTACTGGTAAACGTTATTTGGCCGTTTCTTCTTTACTGCAATCTAATAAGTAGCGCTGTTATTCATTTTAATTTTTCCAATATTTTTCCGTATTTTTATTTACATATTTACTGCGCGCTTGCTCGTTCTCCCCGCTCATAATTCCAATACCAGTTTTATATAAATTACAAAACTCTTTTCATCTTATTTATTTACCATCCATCCAGCAATGTAATTTATTCATGCTTATGTTAGCATGACTTTTCTTTAACGGTACCTTATTGACTGCTCAATAAAATTCTTTTTCTTTTCTATAATTTATTGCTACTTTTGACAAATCGAAATTCCAAAATGCGGATTATGACAGTTGGCTTAAATGTTTTATTGCTGATTACTGTGAGTCATTTATGGCGGCGTGCGAGGTGTGAGAGCGAAGTAAAGTGATATAAAAGTAATAACAAAAGCGTACTAAAGAAAAACCAAAAAAAAATTCAATTACCCACATTTGTATATACATATGTATGTATATATACTGAGTTAACAACTTGAATGAAAATCTTAGGGCGCTTGCTGTTCTGTAGGCGTTAATCGGAATTCCATCAGCGACAGGTGACACTGGCGATTGGCGACTCGCCAGAGCGATTGTGTACACCATAACATAGCCTAGAGTTTTAATAAAGCGTGTGTAACAACAACAACAACAAAAATGCATAAATAAAAAAATGATAAAAATAATAAAAAAAAAAAACGAAATAAACAAACGCCCAGCCACATCGGTGATCGTGCAACAATTCAGGGAGGGAATATTTAATGACGATTGCGGTCAGCCAACTTGCAATAAGCATTTTCCTTTCATAAGAATTATATTGTTTGTGTTTTTTTTCCATTTTATATACTTACATACATACATATGTACTTATTTAAAGAAGTGTAGGTAAATATTTTCAAAACATTAATATTTACCAAGCGTTATTCATAATCATATTTTTTGATTACCTCAAATAAATTATTATGCATTTCTTGTCACCACCAATCGCTCGCGAGCAATCAAATGCGCATTTGTGCCCATTCAAACTTCGAAGACCGGCTTAATAGTGTTCATGTTGAAAGCTGGTTTTCATTTTATTTTTTGTATGCTGTGATGACTTAAATATTTTACTTGTTATTATACGAACTTATTTGCTTTTCTGTTGAATCCTTCCCTGCCTCTTCTTGAAGAACATTTACCCACGTCTCATCACTCAATTTTCTTTGAATTTCTTGTCATGTACATATTTCTTTATAATATAATTTTCTTCTAATAAATACTTGCCTTCTTTTAGTATGCTATGTTTGTTGCATTGGCAATTATTGGCTATGCACGTGACTAACATGCGAAAGGCGTCGGATTTTATTGCAAAAAAGAGTCTATTTTTCTGTTTGCTATTCATAGAAAAATTTAAGAAATAAATAGATACGAACATGTCTAAAGTTTCTTGCCGACTCCGTTTTTATAAGAAAAAAAAATGTTTTCTTTGTTCAAGGAGGACGTTATTTATATAAAAATATTTTCTATAATTTATATATAAGATAATTGAAGCAACCGAATACATAGCAGCGTTGTTTAGCGAGATGCTGAAGGAAGGTGGTATTGAATCACAGCCAGACTATAGAGCGAGGCGGAACTTCTGTTCTGTTTGACAAAAAAAGGTGGATAGGTGATGTCACGCTGGCTTAACATGCCGGCATGAGTTAGGTCAAATTGAAACGGGTCCCACAAGGCGAGCTAGAGCTCTTTCTCTTCAATAAATAGCTCTTTCTCCGCAATTATTATACTTACAGGACGAGAGTTAAATGCTCATTCATACAACGCTTAATGGAGTCAATTATCAACTTTGTATTTTGAAAAAAAACAAAGGCAGGGTGCTGGTTGCCACAATTAAGGCTCTGTCTGCCGGTCGCCTTACTTATTTAAAGTATCTGGTACAGTTAACTGAGATGCCTTCTGACGTGTTGCAAGGAAGACATTCTGCTGCGCCGATAATCGAAAGTTGATTGCTTGAAGCCATCACAAGCGATCCTTCCACTCTCCTGAGAGCTGTATTGTCGAAGATCGGCTGCTTCGGCAATTTTTCTTCTAATTTCGGGCATTCATACCAGAGCGGCGTAGTTTAGAGTCGATCGGACTAATTCTTATGATTTAACCAACTATGTTACTTTGACTTTGCCCAAAAATCTTTTGACGAGTATTCACTCCTCTCTCTACTTCAGTAACAATTTCGATTGTGTATTCCCTAAAGGTTGCATACAATACCCACAGGTGAATCATCGCCACAGCCCCTACCCATGTATGTTTAGACTCCTTTTCACATATTTTCCTTTCGACCTCTCTCCTCCATATAGTTAATAGGGTCCCCGTTGGCTTCGCTAGATCATGCCTTTCGGCAAAGTCTGAGATTACATCTTAAAAACCGATTGAGATAATTTGCACAGTTGAGCCATTGCATTGTTTGGTTGGAGTATTTGTAAAAAATTAAAAAAATTTGCTACGATTTGAAAAGAAAGTGATTTGTTGGCAGTCTTCCTCACGATCGGCTGCACTTAAAAAAAAAAGTCTAACTAAAACCGCGTTAAACAGTATAGATGTTTTATGCTTCTTTGAGCAACCAGTTTTTATGCATACCAGACAAAAATGAAAACAACAAAATAATCTACATTATCCCAAAACTATACTTTTACTTTTTTTTTAAATGCGTTCAAATGTTTTATATTGTCAATCAATTAACCCTCTCCCCGAAAACTGTCGGCCTCTCGTAGGCTTGGACTTATTCGCATTTATGTATGTACATACATATGTATGAATGTATCTGCGTGGCAGTTTTTTTGGCATTGCCTACAAACGCATAAACAAATAAACAATGAGTGAATATATTAAATATGAAAAAATCACGAAGACAAACTTGAAAACTTGCGCGTATGCGCAATGAGGACCGTGCTTTGGAAAACTTGTTTGTTTAACTTTTATTATTTTTCGTAGAGTTTAGTTTTTTTTTTTCTTTTCTCCATTAATCAATTGCATGGCAGCAAGTCGCCGCAGTCACGCCTCCACTCAAAAAACTGAGAAAAGACTTTTTACTTGTAGTTGTACACACCTAATTCGCATGTAAATCTCGTACTAATTGCCTTAGTTTAATGTCACATTAAAACTGTGTTGAACATGTCTTTAATGTTTGTTGTAAAAGCAGACATGGATGGTAGCTGAATTAATGTCATATTAAGTGAGTTATCTAAATACTTAGCCACTAATTTGTTTGAAGAATGCTTTTGTTGAAAAATAGCCTAATTATTTCGAGACGAAAAACTTGAAACTGCGCAGTTTACGATTTTAACTGAGAATATATGCACATACATATGTATATGTATGTTATATGTACCTACACGCATAAATAGCACGCAAGGACATTTGCAGAGAAAGTAGCAGAGATTTGTACACTTGGTCATGGTTATTATTCTTTTAACTAAAGAAAATATTTTAAATTGCCTTTAAAAACTCCCATAGAATCAATAACTTGAGACAAAAGCGTCCTTACATTTTTATTTGTTTACATTTTTTTTAAATTCAGAGTCTATATGGACGCAGACATGTTCGAATCCTTTCCTTAGTGTTATACATACTCTCACTTTAACTGTTAAAATCCTTTCCCTAGTGTTATACATACGCTCACTTCATTTCTTCAATTTTGTTGTAAAGAATATATTTCCCTAATTGCTGTTACGTTATCCTGCTCATCCCTTAAGCTGTTCACTATTTTCTTAATAAAGAACTGTAAGTAAACATAGTAAAGTCTGTTGCGGTAGTAATGTTCTGAGCGAAATTTAATTAACAGTCCTCGGTAGTATAGTGGTCAGTATCCCCGCCTGTCACGCGGGAGACCGGGGTTCAATTCCCCTTTGGGGAGAATTAATATTTTATTGTTTTCTCCCATATTTTACACATGTAAATTTATTATGGAATGTGGCGAATAAAACTTTTAAATTGCATCTTATTTGAGAAAAAATATACCTGAAAACATAAGCGTGTAATGCAAATTAATATATAAAAATCATATTTTCATTTAATTTCTGAAAAAAATTGTACTTGTACAAGTTTTTAAATGATAAAACGTCAGAACAAATATTTTTTTATTAACAAGATGAATTTTTTTTATTTAGATAAATTTTAATCGAATAAAACCTCTGCCCCATTTTCAGTAAAAGAGGCCTCTCAAAGAATTAAAGAATACAATGATTTAATAATGGAAGTTAGGATAGTTCACCTGCTAGTTTTATATTCAAGGGAATCATCTGTCAGGCTACAAACATACCAGGTACGTTATCATGCATGTATGTATGTATGTATATCCCAGTTGGTACAGTCACATTTCCGGGAATGAATTCGGTACCTTCGTTAAAATTGCGTTTTTTTTGGCAGCCTCTAAATAAGCAACAAATGATGGCTCGATATTTTAACGATAATGATATAGTGATTCGATATTAAGATATACATATACGCTCAGTCTTTTTGTTCGTTAAAATAGAAAAAAAGATGACCAATCCTTATACGGTTTATATATAAAATAATTTTAATAAAATCAGAAGAGAAGAAGATATACATAGCTGCTATTTCGATGATTTTTACGACATCTCTTCAGACTTGTTTTAGAGCGCAAAACCGAACTTGTTTCATTTTCGGCATTAATTAAACCTCAACTTAACCCCAGAGTAACGCTTCGGGATTGATTAGGACTATATTTATTATTTACGGCTACACTCGGTCATAACTTATACAACAACAAGTATTCATTTTAGAGTTGAGAAAGAGAAAACCTTTCAAACCTCGAACTAATCCTTAATTAAACACATTTATTAAAGAATATATACTATGAGAATTTCTACAAACAAAATATTACCAATAAAGTTTTCTCTTCTCTAGTAATTACTTTTAAATATTATTTATTTCTATAGCAACACCCATCATTTCATATTTCACACCCATTCACATAATTTAATTAACCCCGTCAGCACACCGCACACATCTGACGTGAGTTAGTGAAAAATAACAGAAACAATTAACGTTTTTCCTGCTGTCCATTTAGTGTCATATTTATGGCGATTTTCCTCCACCCAAGCAACAAAAGCTGCGCACGCGGACATTCAGACAGCAAAATTAAAAGTAAATAGCAAAGAACATAAATTATAATAAAAAGTATTGAGCAAGTTGTAAAAACCTGTTCAGAGTTGGCTGCATAGGTTAATTCACCAACATTTTTGTCAGCCACAATCATGTAAAGTTGCGCCGCATTGTTGACGATGGAAAATAAAAGACTGACACATCTTCATCACTAAAAATTTGAGTGAGAAAGTAGATACATAAGTATTTTGCGCAGGAGGAGACGGGTCATTAAAGTCTAAAGGCAGCAATGCCAATACCAAGCAATGCCTTTAACAAGCTGAACATTAATCAATCTGCTAAACCGATGTACATAAGAGCGCACACCCATCAAATGATTTTGAGTGAAAAGTGGTCGTCAAATTATTTTATCAACACTCTCGCTGCGCCTGCGCAATGTATAATTGTTGATTCCAACTTCAATAGCAACTTGCAAGCCAATTAATTCATTGCCAAAATTCGCATTTTCCATCGATCAAATAATTTTTAACTATTAAACATTTTACTTTTCCTTTTTTTTTGCATTTTCACTATAGTCGAAAATTTACTTCATTAATAATAAATAAACATTTTCTATTTACCATTTCTGCTTGCAGTGACGTCTCCGCCTATTATCGGCAGCGCTACGCGCCCACTCTACAGCTTCATCGGCAACAGCTGCCGCAACATAAATTTCATCATTCTCATCAGCGTCAACAGGATAATATAAACAACTATCCGATGGCGCCGAGTGTTTGTCAAAATTCACCAAAATTAACTGCAGTCACTGCGCATAGCGCCACGATGAGCACGACTATTGGTGGTAGTGGTGGCAGTGGTGGCGGAGGCGCTGGTGTTACCACAATCTCTGCACCATCCATCACACAGAAGAGCAATTGCGGTGGCAGCAGCATCAATGGCTCCATGGCTTCATACAAAATGTCAAGTTCGGAGAATAGTTGGTCACAGCCTGTTTTCAATAAGGTGCGTACAATTGAATAAGACTTCTAAATTTTGTTTGTTTGATTTTTACTTTCCTTAAATTTCACTGTACGTCTAATGCTATAAATGTTTGCTGTTAAACGACTTGCGACTAACATTAACTTAATAACTTTGTTAAACAGCGCTTTAAAGTATGCAGTGAAATATTACTACTTTACAGCGTGCTCAATACTTAATAACAGTTTACTGTAAGTGCGCTTGTTTAAATAAATTCATGTAATTGATATGTAGTGTTTCTGTAGATGCTTGGTTGTTTACAGTGGTTTTTATATTAGAGCGTTAGATGATTACGTATAATGGTCCCGTATTGTCTAGTGGTTAGGATATCCGGCTCTCACCCGGAAGGCCCGGGTTCGATTCCCGGTACGGGAAAACTACTTTTATTTTAATATTTTGCTGAAATAATTATTTAGTTAACTCAAAAAAATAAATCAAATTTTTTCAGTTTACTAAAATGTTATAACTGTAAAAGATTGTGCACACGTAACCATCTTATTTTATTTGCTCTCTTATTTCCAAATAATGTACAGTATTTATTTTTGTACTCGTATATAAAGCGAATAGCACATGGTAAAACCGAAATCTTATATGAATGAATATGAATAAATATATATTTACGCCTGCACCTCCGAGAGGTTATGGATGCTTAGCACTAACACACTTAGATACATATGTACATATGTATGTATGTACATACATATGTATATGTTTAGTAAATGTGCTTTATTCCTTCTACCTCTACGAGATTATGACGTTAGTAATGTAAACGTAAAGCAGAAATCAAATTTAATTAGCTAAAAATTAATTTTCCCGTACCGGGAATCGAACCCGGGCCTTCCGGGTGAGAGCCGGATATCCTAACCACTAGACAATACGGGACTTATAATTAAACTCTGCCAAAAGTATAATTACAACTTGTTTTTAAAAATAAATTAACTTAATTATTTATAGAAGTAAAGATTAAAATTTAGAAACCTGATTTGCCAACGAAGAAAATAAAAAGCAAATTAAAATCATTTAGTAGGACCTCCCACTTCATGAGGCGAAAAAAAAATGTTTTTTGTAGTATATTTTGTATATTTGTATTTATTTTAATGATAATTTTACGCTATGCAATATGAAAATTTCAAACTCTTCGCCAAAGTTTGTCAAGGAGGATACCATTCGTAGTTCTTGTCTGAAACAAAAATATGATCCGGATTTTTAAGAAAATTTTAAACGCAAGCTATTTTATTTATTTATTTTATTTATTTATTTTTATGAAATATAATTATAAATAATTACATTACATTTGGCAAGGCAACTAGTAACTAAGACTATCGGCCTGACTTATTACTAAAAGATTTTATAATCTATTATAAAATACTCCAGAATAAGATAATATTAAATATATGTACAGAAGTAAATAAATGATTACATTAAGTACAAAAGGTTGCTTTGGTATATTAAGTTAAAGATATTTTTTATGTTTTCAATATTTAAGGTCTTTAGCGCATTTGTGGGCAATTCATTTCCAAATATATTGACTCGCGCATTTTTATATTTCATACACTCATCGAGGATATGTTTTATGGACAGTGCGCAGTTGCACGCTGCACAATAAGGAGGCGGTTCACCTTTTAACAAATATTCGTGCGTTAACTTTGTGTGACCCATGCGTAGTCTGGTGATAATTCGTAGTTGATCTGCCGTCGCTGAGACCGGGAGTGTTGGCTTGATGCGATTTTGATTGTAAACTTTGTATCCATGTTGGTACGTTTGCCAGTTGGTCGCAGTCAGTTTCCTAACGTGGTTGTTTACTTGTCGAAGGATGTCTGTTTTTACCACAAGCTATTTTAAAATTTATTCTTCTTACAGACTTAAAAAATATTTTTAGAAATATATGTATTATCACTTCAAATTACTAAAATAATCAATAAAATTATTTTTTCAATCCAATTTTTATTCAATTATATTAATTTCAATACACCGGTGAAAATTAAATGTGTGTGAAATTGTCGATGCGCTGAAAGAGTAAGACAATTAACCGCCTTAAACACTTAAAGCTCTTACATACATATGTATATGCAATTCATTTACTATTTTGCTTAGAATAAACCATAACTTTTCAAGTTATCATTCATAATTTCCGTTCATACGATATTGTAGCTAATGTGAAATTCAAAAAATTTTCAATCCAATCGATTTGGAAAAATTTTCGAATATTTTTAAGGAGCCTTTTTGACACGAGTATTTTTAAATTACTAAAAATTAAAAAATTATATATTTAATATAAAAAAAAAAATTTTATCTCCCCGACGGGGAATTGAACCCCGGTCTCCCGCGTGACAGGCGGGGATACTGACCACTATACTATCGAGGACGTTATTATTTTATTGACAAAAGCTTCTTTTCACCTCAACTCAAGTTTCTGCAACTATTTATAAATACACCAAGCCAACAAAGTTATTTGCTTCAACTATTCTATCCCACCACATGTTGACAACATTAACATTTTACCCCTAAAAGGAGAAAATGTAGCATAACAGATATTTAATAAGGCTGTTATGTGAACTGTAAAAATTAAAAATATAACTATAGTATACAGAGTTGAATTTTGAAATTTGTAGCCATGTGAATATTTTTATTTGCAATTTTTGTAGTTTTCTATTTTAAAATTTTTTAGAATTTTATTTTATTGCTCCTTTTAGGAAAATCAGCGACCACCCGTCTATAATGCGGAAGATTATGTGCAGTCATTGAAAAAATTCGGTAAACGTCAGAGTGGCCAAAATGTGCGTGCAATTTATGACAACAATAATGAAACGGCGACCACAAATGGCAATCATAAAGATGAAAGCAATCACAAATCATCGACATTGCCTCACAAGCATTCAGAATACAAGTAAATACATATGATAAAATAAGATGTGTTTTATGTTTTTATAAATCAAAATTTGTATTTTCTCCTTTAAGGAGTCCCATACCAACGGCTCCGGAAAGTGATGGCGAGATGTCCTTAAGGCAGTTCTCTTCGGTGACTGATTTACTAACGAAACTGCGTGCAGATCTACGAGTTTCCTTCCCCAGGTTGGTATTTAAAAACTGGTATATCTTGTTCAAAGTGACGTAGATCCAAGTTACAAACGCCCCAGCTCAGAAGTATTCGCTACCCGAAGATGGTGGAGAGTAAGTCCTTATCTACGTTGAAAATAATACGTGGAGTAGCACTTGACCTCATTTTAGAGTTTACAATTGGCTCGCTTGGCTAAATACCACTTAAACCGTCTAGTCGTTTAAATCGTTAAATAATAATATTATTTTTTTTTTTAGTAAGGGCGAATTTTGCATTTTTCACACTTTTACTATTTTTGTTTTACAATTTTATTTTTCATTACTTATTTAAAAAAAAACTTCTTACTCCGCTCACCAGTTTTGTTCAGGAATTCGTCGCCACACCTTCGGACGGTATAAGCTTACTACTTGAAGTGCTGCGCGCCATACAACTCTCCCAAACGAGCAACTCTCCATTGGCACCGAATCAAATGAGCGCTTCCATGCCACGTAACGCACAATCCTACCAACGACGCGCACTGCTTGATGAGTTGGCTTGCCTGTAAGTAGTTGACTTTTATTTGTAAACAATTTTAAACTTATTTCATAACTTTTTACTAATTTTCCAACAGTCAATGTCTCAGCATCTGCTGCTCTCGCTCTTTGGACGCTACCGTTCGCTTGGGTACAACGCCAATCGGTCTAATGCCTTTAGCTTCCTCGGCCACGGGGCAGGGTATACGAGCCCGCATCTTAGCCATGCAACTTATGTCTGCTGCTTGCAATAAAACAGCGTTGGGCCATGGTTCGCACAAATCGGTAACAGCTGGGCATACAGCCGTCTCGGAGGCCATGTCGACGTTGCGTTTGCGTTGCAGTGAGCCAGTACGTTTCCGGTTGCTTGTGGGAATGCTGAATAGTGGCGGTGGCTCGGGCGAACTGCAGGCAGTTGGAGTCAAGTAAGTAGAGCGAAATAAATTAAGTGGTAAAGATGAAGGGTACAAAACTCAGTAAAACACGAAACGAAAATATTTTTTATTTATTTTTTTTATTTTGTTTCACAGATTCATTAATTCTTTCTTGGAGAGTTCTGAAAATCTGCAACAGCGTCTGTATCTGCAAGCGGAACTCTTTCAGGCCGGTTTTGAGCCAGGTTCCTTAGCCAAGGTGAGTCTTCGCTTGTGAAAAATCTTTACTGAACTATTTTATAAAAAAATCATACGTCATTAGACGATTTCTCCCGCTTCACCATGGCTGGAAAACCTACGCAATGAAATGAAACGTTTTCACGAGCTCTATGTAGATGTGGATAAAATGATTAAGCAGGCACGTGAAGCCGATCGGGTGCGTAGTCAAATGGTCATATTGGAACGTCGAGTCCAGGTAAGCGAAAATAATGAAGAATTGCTGGCTTTATCTTCCCATTTATACGCCTATAAAATTATTACAGATCCTTCACGAGGAGAAAGCTGTACTCACCTCTATGGAACGTCGTCTGCAAGAGCGTTGTGCCGAGTTACAGCGTGAAATCTTTCGTCTGCAGGGCGCACAAAATGAAAATACCTTTAAGTCTTTGGATAAGCAGCCAGTTGCATTACCGCGACTTGTGCCACCAGGCAAGAATGAGAGCGAGCATGAGGATGAGGGTATCAGCAGTTCTGAAACGGGTCCTTCACTTAGTCCCGTGCCGATATTGGTGTTGCCACAGAAAGCAAGCGCTTCCATGAGCGCCGGTAAGCAACATCACAAAAACAAATCTAAATCACCAGAAAATTCAACGGGCGATAGCGGTGCTGCAACTGGCACTGCCACCACCATTGAGGACGTCATGCAAGAGCTGGATCATATCGTGAGCGAGGCAGAGAAACAGATATCTACACAACAACAACAACAACACAACCAAATCAAGCAACAGCTGAGCCAATGCGAAGTGGCCAAGGAAAAGGAAATTGTACCGGTTAACATTGTGCCACAACCTCCCCGCAAATCGCGTTCGCTCGCACATCTTGTCTCGCAAGCGGACGGCTCTGAGCTGGACGGTTCCGAATATGGTATGTTGATGCTACAAAATCATGGCGACACTGCGGGTGTCACGGAGCGCGTCACAGCGCTGCAAACCTTCTTTGACGAGGCGGATTACGACCTACCCGCTAATATGGATAAGCCTTACAGCATCGAATCGCCTGATATACCAGAAGTGAATGCTACTGCGACCGCTTACAATGCGAATACGACGCGTGAACTGCTCGATGTTATAATGAATGCGCGTCAAAGTGACGACGATCCGACAATGAAAGCTTTTCGCGAGGCGAGCAACCAACAGGCCCATCAACATCAGCACCCACATCAACATCAACACCAACACCAGCAACAGCACCAGCATCAGCATCACCACCACAGCAACAATGGCGGCGGCGGTAACGGGAACAATTGCGCTAGTAAGCGACAGAGCATGTCAGCAGTCGCACCACCACCACCGCCACCTTTGGTAGGCAAGAAACCGCTGGCGCCGGCGCAACACTTCAATGGCGTCTTCTTTATGACTGGCATGAATACGCCACAAAAGTACCCGAAGCCAGATGTTACCGCCGCGTTACAAGCGCGACGCGTCACCAAAAACGTTGAGCGTTTAGAGGCAGCCTTTGCTTCGTCCAGTCACGAGTCATTGCTGGAAGCTGGCGCCGCGCCGGCGGTGCATCAGGTGATACGTGAGAAATCGCGAAGCAATCAGCAAATCTACTTTGGCAGCAATCCGGCAATGCGCTTGAGCAACGGCAGTGGCGGTGGCATAGGCGCCGCAAGTAGTGGCAATAATGTAACAGTGTTGGTACAACATAGCGCGACGATGGCGACGCAGCAACAGGCGCATAACAACGCGGCGCGCACGCGCTCCTGCACGCAGGGTTCTAAAGTGACCGATACGCCATCGGGTTTGTACTGAGCGGCAGTGAGCAGCAGGATATGCATGTATAAGGTAAAGTTAAAGTATTTGGAAAATTTTTAGGCATTTATTTTTTGTTTAATTAGACCTAGCAGTCATTTGAGTAGGACTCGAATTTTAGTTAAAATTTGTTAAATAATAATAACTAGTAATTAGCATTGCTTATAAATACTAATACTGATAAAATATTTAATAATTAATAGTACATATTAAGTTAAACTTCGATATATATATACACCAATTTTACAGCAGCTGTTCTTTTCCCTTTTAAAACGATTTATGATCATTTTATTCGACTTGTCAAATAATTTTATGCATAAATAAATTAAGCAGTAATGCCATTAATATTAAATAAAATAAATAAAAAAAATTATTTTATCCAATATTTACATATACATACATACATATGTATATGTCAATTCATATTTAAAATTATTTTTATCTATTGAAATAAAAAAATAGATATTTATTGTTATAGTCAAACTGTTTTGTAATATATATTTTTTCATAGCGTAAGCAAGTTATATTGCAGTACAAGAGTAAAATAAATATGTCTATGGGTAAGTGTGTATAATTAATATACATTTAATTATTAAAATAAAGGTCCATCAATATAATAATTTTCGCTCGCGCTTGAAACAAAAATTCTTTAACATTTTAATATAAAATTAAATTTTGTTTAAAATGTTTTTGTCATATATTTCAAAGTTTAATACATAATTCATGGACTCTGACAGCATATGTATATGAATAAGTGCATAAAATTATAAATTGAAATAAATTATAATAAAAAGAAATTTTATTAAGCAAGCAAAATATTTTAATATATGTACTCGTACATATACAAAGGTAGGTACGATATGTGATGGTAAAATGTTTGAATGTATGCAAAAAAAACTTAGAATCATTAAAATTTTACTGGAAAAGTTGAGGTCAGCTATCGAGAGGTTTTTTAACAAAATCGACTTTTTTTTAATAAGTTAGCAAAAAAAGCAATTAAATTGGAAAACTGAGTTAAAATTTGTTTACCTCATATCAAATACATATTCGATTCTTAAAAGTGGCGATACTCAGTACTAATATACTACAGACAGTGGAGTTTTCACAGATGTCGTTAAAACAAATCAACTCATGATGAATGCCTAAAATATTCAAGTTGAGGTTTTGAAATATAAAAAATGGGTATTCCCACGATTTTTGAACTTTTTGAGTTGGTGCAATTTTTGTGAAATTTTTCTGAAGGACCAATATTTGTGTGTAGGTATGGTAAGTATTCTTAGCTTTAATACCTATTCATATTCTAGTTATTTATCATACTCTTAAATTAAATTCAACAATAATCGATGAAATTTATCCACAAAAAATTTTAAAAACAATTCAATTCAATAGGAAAGTATATATGTAATTATTTTAATTTCAATTAAAAGTGATTGAAAAAACTAAAAATTCTTAAATAGCGAAGAGTGCCGATAAGGATGATATATGATCGAAAAAAAATAAATATTTCTAGATCACAAGATAGATTTTTTGGAACTTTTACAGTAAAAAAAACCGATACCGATAAAAAAGTTGCCTAAACCCAAGTTTTTGAGTTTTTTTGAGTTGAAAACATTTCTTTCTGGTATTTTAAGTTGAATATATTTTTGTAGAATAAAAGCTACAGATAAAATTGTTTTCAATATAGTTTTTTTTTTAGCACAAGATCCTATGGCAATATATTACCAAAAATAATTTTTTTTAAGATTGAATAAATAAATTTTAAGTACACAAAAATATCATGAAAAATATTGTAGAAGAATTCCACCTAAACCCTCAAAATCAATACGAAAAAAAAAAATTAATTCTTTGGAAATATTTCAACACTTTAGACATTCCACTCGAAAGGATAGATGCGTTCTTACGCTTTAGAAGTTGGCGGTTCAAATCCATACGCGCCGGAAATATAATTTAAAAACACTTTTGTTTTGTATGCATAATAAACTTTTTTTTATGTATTATTTACAGTTGTGTACTTTTTTCCATTTTAACACATAAAACTTACCACAAATTCAAATATACAAATTCACTGCTCACTTAATCCGTAATCTGTTTGCTGTCAATTCTTTTACGTGACTTTCATTTTGTAATCTTAAATATTTACAAAGTCATTTAACATTGCAATTTTAGATTGCACTATGCAACACTGTGCAACAAGTTTTATGCGACTAAAATAAGAAAAGCAAACAAAAAACCTATGATGTCACAATTAACTTAAATTAAAAACGTGAATTTGTTCAGGGTTTATATACGCTGCACGTGCTCTAGCTAGAATTAAAAAATTCAATCAATCAATCATTTAATTGATAGGCCACCACAGCGATTATAAAACAAAAATTAATCCGAAATTTTTTTACTTAACAATTGAGCTACTGTACTATGTAGACAATCTGCGTTCACTGAGAATTATTATTTTTTTGTTTTGTGATTTGTGGCTTTGATTTAAAAAAAAATTTATTTTTTTCACATATTAGTGAAATACGAGTACATTGCATCCATGCAGTTATTCAAAATTTAAGTGTATTTCATTGATTGACAAATTGTTGCGTTGCAATGCATTCCCTTTGTCCATTCATTAAATGCAATTTTTTGTTTTCATATTAATTTATTTTTAACTGTGTGCACATTGGCCCTGACTGCAAATAATCACGTGCAGGGTTTTAACCCATAATGGTACAGCGTCAGCTTATGCAGCATAATAGTTAATATATGTATGTATTTAGATTTAATAGCAACATTATTTAGCAGCAGCATAAAGAGATTTAGGGTGAACAGAGTCAAGCCGTATCAATTCCTTACATAAATTGACCATGGCCTTTGAAAAAAAACTATATTTATCTATGTACGTACATACATACATATTTAAATACAGCTTTGAGATGTGTATTTCGTGGTATACGCCCGTAGTCTGGTGTATGTACAGTGAGTTAAAGACAAGAAATATTTCTACAGTTATGTTTAATGACTCGTTTTGAAAGTCAGTAACCTATTTTGTGGTTCTCATATTCGTTTTTTTACAGATCTCAACGACTTATCAGGTGTATAACTAAAACTTAAAAAAAAACACGTTTAATTCAAGAGTTAAAGAAAGAATCGTTAATTCAAAGTATGCTCCCTCGCTTTTCACAAATTTTTTCCCATCTTTCAGGCAATTTGTGAATTCCAAGCCAATAGAAACCTTTGGGTTTTTCGGCAAACCAATAACCAAGCCAAATTTTTAAAATTTTTGTAAGAATCGAAGCGCTGCTTAGCGAGTGCGTGTCCCATCGATGCGAACAAGTGGTAATCGGACGGGGCCAGGTCAGGTGAGTAAGCCGCATGCGCAGGCACTTTCCAATTGAGTGCTGCCAACGTGTCGCGAACCGGTCTTGCCGTATGTGATGGAGCATTGTCATGCTGGAAAATGACTTTGTGTTGCCTTTTTTGATATTAAGGCCGTTTTTTCTGCAGCGACAGTCCAAATCGATCAATTGTTTTCACCGGGTTTTAGAAAGTTCATAATACAAAGCACCCTCCACCAAACGCAGAGCATCGTCTTTTTGGCGAAGCGATTCGGCCGAGCAGTCGATGTTGACGGCTGTCCAGGGTTTTCCCAGGAAAAATATCAATTTTTCATCGCCAATAACAATTCGATACAAAAACGACTTTCTATTGAACCGTGCTAGCAAAATTTCACATGTGCTTTGGCGCCTTTCCATCTGCCTGCCATTCAACTCATGTGGCACCCATCTATCGACCTTTTGAACCTTAACCATGTCTCGTAAACGTTTGGAAACGGCGGGCTGGCTCACATTTAACTGCTCTGCTTGCATTTCGGCGTCTTCGCACCTTTTCGGAGCTCCAGAGTGTTCTTTTTCCTTGACATCAAAATTACGAATTTGAATCGTTAAAACCACCTTTCACACGTTTTAACAGTTACCACTTGTTAACCAAAGGCTTAAACAAGCATTAGATGCGATTCCACGGCTGTTTTATTCAAAACACAGAATTAACAGTGTGCGCGATTGCTCTTTATTCGGCACGAAATTCGACATATTGACTGCGCTGAGAGTAACACGATAATGACGATCGATTGGCGCGAAACTTTTGTGGTATGACATTTAAGGTTGACGCTTCACACTGTCAAAGTTTCATGACAATTTATAAATGTTGAGGCTTGGGCGACATCTAAATGTTTCAACCGACATTACTTGGTTATACACCTGGTAGTTATTTTCATTCCGGAGCACCAGAAGATACATATACATATGTACTTTGAAATGAATTTCAAGTATCAAGATATATTTTAAATATTTGTTGTACACGATCACTTATTGAGAGCTCTCAATAAGAATACCGTAGATCCAAAAATTATTTTTGCTAGTGATTTAAGTGTAATATTAACTTGTTTTTCATAAATCTTTTGGGTTTAGTTTGTATGAAAACTGTGTCTTACTTTGCATAAAGTTTAGGAAACGTGATTTTCCTTCGGCATTTATTTTTTAAGTGATTTTATCACTTTTATAATGCATATTTGTATGAATTTTCTTTGTTGGCAATAAGTAGTTCATTTGAATTATTTTACCGAGAGATATCGTCACTATACTGAATTTTAATCGGCAGATTACCATTACTATTCATATATGTAGATATGTATTTTTTTAAACCTTAATATAATAAACCCAACGATAAAAACCCTCCTTTCCCGCCCAACCGGCACGAGGGGGGCATCCTCATGATGAAGGGATTTTTTTTTTTTTTTTAAATGGTTGTGCTGATTCGAGAAAGAGTTTGTTAAGTGTCGAGAACTCAAACTGTTTAGCTGCAGAAAAAATTATGTAATTCATGAGCTGGCCGAAATGTTACTAAGTACTAACGCAAATCAATTTAAGATGGAAGACAGCACATTATTCTTGATGTTAAAGAGCGAGTCTGACACATCAAAGGTGTTGGAAAGCAAGTTAAAATTCTGACACAAACACCGGAATGGCTCATTCAGTGAAAAATTTGTTTTACATTTTATTCAGAAAAAGAGGTTTAAAGTGCCTCGAAACACGAGAAAATTCTCCTTAACCTAGAAATCCTCATTGTTAAGCACTAATTTTTATTAATGTGTTTTTTAACTAAAAAATCATATTTTTTTTTATTATTTTCGTATTCCCAGTATTTTTAGTTCTTGAGTTACCTTAATATTATGATGTTTTGAATTTTTATTTTCAAACAAAAAGCTCTGTTCTTCAGTGTATCATATAATATGTATAAGCTTTAATTAAAAATATGTTTGTTACTGAAAAAATTAGAATCTCGATTTTGCAAAATATTAATAAATTGATTAAATGGATAGATTTTTTTATTGTAAAATTTTAAATGTTTTAAAAAATGAATAGAAGAGATTTAAAAATTATCGATAGCGGCTGTTTTGAGGGAAAGTCATGGCTTTCGTTATGTACAAATATTTACTACTATCGATATCAGCGTTTATATCGTCAAGTGTTATATTTAGATTACGATTAATAATCAATACGATTAGTTGATTTTAGTTATCAAAACATTTAATTAACATTATTTTTTAAATGCTGATTTTCTGTCATCCCTTGGAGAATTCGGCTTCGAAAAAATCCAATTACGTCGTTTTGTTATATTTATTATCATTCTCTGATAACAAAAGATGGCGACAATGCCAAACCAAACATACACTACAAATACGTAAAACCTATATTTTATTAATATTAGGACTGGAAACAACAAATTTTTTTATTATTTTTTTCAAGCAACGGAAATAGTATTAAAATGGAATTAAATGTGATATCATAGAAAAGTCGTTAATATTAATTAAAGCACAGATATAAATATTCGCCATGAAAAAAAATTTATGAAAATTCTACAAACCTAAACAATTATTAGATTATGTTTAAATTTTTTTGAACAACTATTTATTGGTTTAAATTAATTATTTTTGTGCAACAAATTAAGACTAGTTTTTGCTTTTTCATTTAAGCATTCAAACAATATTTTTTAATAATTAATAATCACTTTTTAACTTTGCTCAACTTTTGGTATTTATTATTTTTTTTTTTACTTAATTTTAGCTAAACATTTTTGTTAAGCGAAGCTCTCTTACTATCTTTCATAATTCCAAGCCGCCACGCATTATAATTTTTGTAATGACTTAACAGCAACAAAAAAAAAACAGTTGTCACTTTGGTAGCGTGTAAGGCATTGCATGCCAGCGCATTGCGAAAAAACAGTTGCAACATTATTCGTATTTGTACTCCCTTCGCTCCCCTCTCCGCTTACTTGCTTTTTTAATTTATTGCAAATGCATTTAATTGAAAATTGAATAACAGTTGCATTTTTTATAGTTATATATGTACATACATACATATACATATGTATGTATGTAAGTATGGTACAAAATAATAATAAGTAATTGTTGTTGATAACAACAACAAATTAAGAATCATTAAGTTACCTCAAAGAAACATATGTATGTGAAAATCCAGCTTAAAATATTTTTCGTTAACTAAAAAGTTGACAAGGTGAATTTGAAGGCGAATACACCATGGAAAGGGTGATTTAAACATTAAATAATCAAACGTAGACAATAAAATAAGAACAAATGCAAAACGGTACTAACTGCAATCGTTGAAAAAAAAACCACAGCCGTTTGTTGCTAACAAGCAATTGACGGCAACAGCGGCGATTAGAAATTGCAAAAAGTGTATCCAACTTGCGAAACTAATCAAAAATATAAAAAAAAAAACCCGTATACATGAGATTAATGTACAAAGAGTTAACGCGTCATAAACTTTGCAATTGTTCTAGTGAGTACAAGAAGCTTACTGGCCACCTTAAGTACAAGGTGGTAGATAATCTACTTTAAGTCTTAAAACATTTTTATGAAGGTTCACAAAACCAGCAATATGTCACTCGGAAACAGTTGACCGAAATCAAAATCGATTTTTGTTCTGTGTTTTTTCTCATTTAAAATTATCGTTGCATTGTGCGAGTAGAATGCTTTGCAATAAAACGTGAATTGGCCCTATTTGCTAAGTGCTAAGCTTTTATACAAACAAAAATGTACCTGCCTTGTACGAGTATGTACATATGTTATATGTATAAATATTTGTTTTACTTGCACCTATTTTTGATGAAATGGATCGATATTCACGTTACTTTTTGATGGCTGAGCGTTTTTGTATTTTTCTATTTTTGGTTCTAATTAGGAGTTGGACTGTAGACGATTTACCGATTTGACGATAGGTGTACAGTGGGAATTTCGCAACTTGTGGGTGTGGTATATTTTTTTTAAAGTTGGTCCCTAGGACCCGCACATTTAAACAATTTACTCTCAAACAAAAACCTTATAAACGATTGTCTCAAACTTTGCGGAAAATGTGTTATACAAAAGGTTTTCTGAATAATTTCAAAGTTAAGGGGTTATATACCTTTTGACACGTGAAAATTAACGATTTTTTCCAAACTACTTTCATACGTGGTACATATTTTGGCATGTTTGCAGAACAAATTCCATTAGAAAATTCGATGAATTGTGACGTCCATTGTTCATGTTCGGTAACGCCTCGTTCTTACACACGCCTGCGGTGAGCACGATAAATCAAGAACAGCTTATTTGAAATTCATTAACAAACAAAAAACTCTAGTTTATAGTATTCTTTTGTTCGTGAACGGAGGGTTTTGCTTAAAACGAACGAAAATTGCGTACACTTTTTCAAAAAGGTCGAACATGATCAAAACTTCAGAACGATAAGTAAAATGGCTTTCGAGGAACCGTACCGTTAAGGCAGTTTTCAAAAAATAGAATTTAGAGATAATCGAGCTCTAAGTTTCGAGGCGACACGTTTGCCTATAAAGATCCATAACTTTGGTTCTATAACTCCAATCGCGCTGAGAGGATATTCTTAAGAGTATACATTTTAAATATATGACACACACAAATCGAATTTTTTGACCCCACCAAAGGTATATAATCCCTTAAACGAAGCGCCGGTTTGAAATCGCTACCAAATACATTAAATTAAAATGTTTTTTTTTCTGATGGTCTTTCGAAATTTCTTCCTTATGCTTCCACATGCTCCAAATTTTTTTTTAAGTAAGGTGATTGGTGTCTGTCGAATTTTTTCGAGTTGTATATGCAACCAGTGTCAAAAACGGTCAATCACGTCATGATTATGAGACATTTCATATCAAACGTTCCAAAAAAGGTAAAGAGGCCATTTGTTCCAATAGTTTCTAAGAGACCAAAACTACTTTTATTTATTTTTTAAATTTACTTTACGATGGTTCTTGAAGAAGTGAAAAGTCTATTAAGTTTCAATCTTTGGATCAGCCCCGATCATCATTTCCAATGCAGAGAAGAAATTACCCTTTCACCACCAGCTGACGTCTGGAACTTTAAATAGCTCCTACAGAGCGTCGTTCCTTCGGCTGCAGTATTCGCTGACACAAAGCGTTAAAGGCTTATAAATATTTCTTAGAATCTTTCTCTCGAATACATAATAAACCATAAATGTTGACTTAGGGATCGCAAAGATCCAAAGCCTCCTCTCGCGGCGGTGCATACAGCGCGAGAAATGTAATATATTTGCTCGGAAATATTGTTTTTTTAAATATTATTTTTAGAGGATGTGCAAATAGAATAGCAAACCCAACTCCTTCGCAGCTAGCATTTTTCGGGATTGGATTTACGAAAAAGTGGTTAAAACTCTAACTCTGGCACTATTTGTGTTTCTCTAAAACACAAGCTTTCAATAAAATCTAACCTCCTGCACGATATTAGTATTAGTTTTGCTATTTTTTGGCAACAAATTTCTTACATTCAAACCACTGCACGCATATCACTGCCATATGAAGTACTTGCCGATAATCCACTTAGGATCAATAAACGCGAACCAACAAATTTTCTTATTGTTGTTGTTATTTAGATTGCATTTTGTATTTAGTTTATTGCCACTGCCGACATTAAATACACAGAAGTGAGGCAAAGACGGTTTTAGGGGTGCAATTAGCAGTCAGTTGTGTTTTTAATGCATTGCCATTTGTATTAACTAGCTTTTTTGTTATTTTATGAGAAATAAAAGTAATTTTTTTTCGTGATTTTACATAGTATTAATTTGTGATGTTACGGTTGTAATTGCGAGCGTTTTTCTTGCGTGTTTTATTGCAACTTTTAATGATTAATTTTTCTTTTTTTGTTGTTATTGTTTTTTTTTTACTCTTTATTGTTGCAACTCAATTGTTTTTTAGTATTTTAACCTTTTTATTTTCTTAGCAATATTTTTCCTGCTGCAGTTTTTCATTTTTTATTTGCCTTTCATTCGATTTCATTACTTTGACATATGTACATACTAGGAATGTCAATACCGGGATCCCCGGATTCCGGCCTCTTTTAACTCCCGAATATCCCGTGGTAAGTCTATTCAAATCCCGGAATTGCTGAAAACAGTGAATTTAATAGCCATTTATTTTTTATATTTGGTATCATCAAAAATTTCCCTTTAAAAGCTTTTAGAGGGCTCACAATCCGTGTTATTTGTGGTATATCCATAGTCCGCTATTAAAATAATATGCCATTTCGTTTACTATTGTATGTGGTATTCAAGAAAATAAGCAATAAACCACTTATAATAAATTTGAGAGGTCGGTTTCTTAAAAATATGTATGAATGTGTACGCACATTTTCATTTAACTTTAATTTACTTTTTTTTTTAAATAAAAATGAACCTCAAATGATAAAAAATAGAAAAAGCTGATCGAATAAAAGACACAAATAACACACTAAACATACCTTTCAGAGTTGTATTGAAATAAGAAAATTTAACATGTGAAACAAAAACAACAAGTTTACAACTGTTGTATTACGATAACACAATACAAATTACACGGCTTTTTAACTCCCTTAAGGCTTTGATTGTCTTGCGGGATTGTCTTGGGATTTTGATTTCAGATCTCGAAAATCCCGGGATCAAAAATTGACATCCCTAGTATGTACATACATACATACTCGTATGGGCTACTGTTTGGCGTTCAGCGTTCGGCGTTTGGCGGCAATCGTTTTATTCGCAATATTGCTGTGACAGTTGTTCGTGGCGCCTCAGACGGTGCAAAACAAAATCCGCTGTTTCATCTTACTTACTCGTAATTTCACCTGTCAGCCTGCAGAAATTATTTATTACGCATACAAATTTAGAGTGTGAAAGAGAGACGTAGAAACAAAGCGGCGGGTGGAGTTTACTTTGTGTGTATTTATCAATTCATTATAATTATAGAAACATTTAAGGATTAGACGCATTGGCGTCTGAACTGACAACAAAATTTTACAACGAATTGTATGTACTTACATACATACATATGTATGTACATATGTATATTCTAATCGATATTTGTGTAACGTGCAAATGGCAATCGTTTTGATAAACAATAAGTGAAAAGTAAAATTACTTGAATAAAAGTAAAACAATAGAAACCGGCACCAGCAAAAAAAAAAAACAAACAAACAAAATTAATTAATTAAATAATTTAAATACTGACCACTCTACTAATTTGAACGAATCGTTATTGTTTTGGTAAGTCGCCAAGTTAACTTTGTCAGTGTCAAGTAAATGGTAAAATTTTTATTTGCCAAATCCAAAATTAGAATCTCATTAAAAAAACCCACAAGTTTAAGAGTTTAATTAATTTTATTTTCATTTTATTTTTAACAATACATTTTGCTTTATTTAAAAAAAATTTTTTTTTGTTCGATACATCATATAAGCCATTCAAATTCATTAGAATTTTAGTGTTGCTTTTGAGTATGTAATATTCAATTTGTGTTGCACGGCAAATGGAGAGTTCTTCAGTTGTAGGCTGTTTCGCACGGTCGATGGCTTTTTATGGCAGAAATTCATTCAATAGTTTTGAGATAACTGTGTTTTGATTCTGAATATTCTGACTATTTAATTTCCACATACCACGTAAATATTGCATTTTGTTCATATCCCAGCGAACACAATCTCTAACGGTAGAGGAAAAGCTTGTTTAACATTAGAATTTCAATTCAGTTTTCTCATGTTTCTTTAATTTGAATATAAAATGTTTAGAGAAACTCTCTTATGAAACATTAATATAAAAATTTTATATTAAAATATTTTTTACAAAACGGTGGCCGCTGTGGTCGAGTTGATAGCGGTTCGTGCTGTAACTCGATATGCCGGTGAGTTCGAGGTTCGAATCTCAGTCAGGGCAAGCAAAATCTTAATCATAGAAAAAGTTTTTTTCTAATAGCGGTCACCCCTCGGCAGGCACTGGCAAACCTCCGAGGGTATCGAGAACTAAGTTCCCTTCTACCTAAGAGAAATTTATTAGAGTTCGAATCCTTCTCTAATCATTTTCTAACTTAAATGTTTGCTGGGTACTTTATAAAATCCGCTTTTAACTTAGTGAAACATTTTACTTTTTCTGAAGCTTTTTTACATTTAGAAGTTTATTTGGTAAAACTCTCTTAAAACTCCGAAGCTTTACAGATCTTGCTTTATTAGGTTTTCTATAGACCTCGTTGCAATAAAGCCAGCCAAGGATATCTAAAAGCAAAAACATTATAATGGCTAGCTGCGATCTAAATCGAACGAATTTTATTGAATATCAATCTAGACGATACTATAGAGCTTCCTTCGCCATCTCACAAGGCTAAAGTGCATCAGCAAGTCTCTGATTTACAAGATTTTATTTGCAGTCAAAATCCAAAAAAGAAGCCTTCTTGAAGACTCTTTCTCAAGGAAATAAAAAAAATACTTCTTTCTGCTTTTATTGCTACGACTAAATAAATTATATTTCATATTTTACATAAATTCTCATCATATTATCCTGTGATATTTCCTAAGTTTGTTATTGAGTGATTTGGCTTAAAGAGAATTGGATTACATCTCTTTTTTTTTGTTAAAATTGCAATTTCAAGCGTAATTCTTACCAACATATGTATTCGTATCATGTGATCGTATGATGCAAAAAGTAAAATAACAAAACATTTCTTATATGAGATAAGAAAGTGAAATGCCGTTACCATTATTTCCCTTTGTCCTTGATCTTAGATGATTCAAGAATATTTTATTGACAACATCGAGCCGTGGCGACGCAACTTTTAATGCTGGCGCGCTTCTCATTTCGGTTTATTGGAACTTTATACTAAGAAATCGTCACTACTAAAAAGATAATTTTTAAAAATGAAACGATGAACAATTTTCCGAACTAAATTTGAGAAAGCAGGAACTTGCATATTTATGTACACATGTATGTATGTATATTTATGGCTACTTTCTTTACCTGCTTTATTTCACTATCATCATATTCCATTCACTCAACTTAAGCGATAAAAGCAAAGTGCACTTCGTGTTTCATATTTGCACTGGTTATATTAAATGCCAATATTGGATAGCTAAAAGAAAAAATTGGTGGGAAGCAGGTAATTTAATATGGAAATGACTACAAAAAAAGGAAAAGGTGGAAATTCGAAATAAACAAAACATGCGACAAACGACTAGTCAAGCATGGCGGTGGAAACGCGTTTTTCCAATATCTATGTATATAAATGAATAAATGTTCATATATGTACATATGTTTGTATGTACATACATACATATATGTAGCATATTAAGATGTCAAATGGTTGATATAATACAAACAAACACGTCTAAATAGTTTTTTCAAGCGATCTCATTTTTAAGGATATTTGATTTTAAAGAACTGCATCAACTCTCTTAAAAACTTTCAGACAAATTTAATTTTTTATAAAAAAAGCATGATTTTAAATCGCCTTGATAAACAAATTGACAAACACTTTTTTAATTTATTTATTTTTTAAATTTTATTTTATAAAACTTTACATAACAATAAAATTATTACATAAACTAAAGCTAAACGCAGCTTTGAGGTCCCTTTAAAAATCTGACGTGTTGGTGAAAAACTAAAAAAGCCGATATATTACCTCTGAATTCTTATATCTCGTACACATACTACTCGTATGTATGTAGGATTTTTTCATTAGTGAAATTTATCTCAGACTTAATGTAAATAAGCGGTGGTTTCTCATTAAAAAAAATACATATGTATACGTATGCATATAGATTAAAATACTCGTACGTTTACATTCGATTTTTAAATTGATTTAAGGAAGCAATCGACCAAAGAAATACTTTGCATACTGCGAAACTTAAAATTTTATGTATTCCAAGTTATCGATACTTGTTTTATATAATTAAATAAAAAATAAATTTTTTATTCAAACAGTTCATATTGCCAAATTCCGTTATTCGATTCGATATACCTGTATATTTTTTTCATCAACATGCATTGGAATTTAGAAAATTTAATAATAATTTTTGTCTTCAAACTATTATTAAAAAATATTGATACATACTCAAGCTTAAATGTTCTTTCCGGTTTTGAGTGAAAAATAAAAAAATTGGTAGAAGTAAAAAAGTTGGACTCTAATGTTTAGAGCAGCTTTTCTTGATGGATATCTCTTAGAAAATTGTGTCAAAAAGGTGCTTTTAACTTTAGAAACAATTTTATCTTGACTAACTATAACTACGCGCCAATAAGTTTGAGTCTAACTTTTATTTAAATTTTGTTGTTTGTAAAATAAAAAATAAAAATAGAAACGATTATCAGGCTCATTATCAATTGTTGATGTAAAAAACAGCTCATTAAGGCCATTAAATAGAAAGAAAAAAATAACTTTACAATATTCATGGACGTAAAAATTGGTTAATTTACGGCGAAATCGTTAAAATTTTAATAAAAATTGCATTAAAAAAAAATTGCTATAACGAATATAGCAATATTTCTTTACTTAATTTCCGTGACTAATTTGAAACATTGTCTTGGTCACACAATAAACCCACCCTTCCCCATTTAATTGTAATTAAGACTGTTATTAATAATTGAAATCAAAGTGTCATCCGTTCGAACCTTTTTTGTTTTTTGCTTTTATGTACCATTATTGCTTCCAAACTCTCAGATAAGAGAAACATCGGTTTCATGTGCATCCCGAATTTATGAGTTTATTTACCTTTGCCTTTTTCTTTCTATCTTTTAAATGGCAATTTAAGGATTTTTTGTTCGAATTTCAGCGGCACACAAATCACAATTGGTCTATGATAGGACGCAGAAGATTAAATATATTCGTACATATGTACATATGTATGTATGTATGTATAATTATCAAGTGCATAAAATAATGAAACCATAAATTTCTCAGCTGCGATAAGCGGCTTATACCAAAGATAATATGATACGAAACTTCTCTCTTTTGCTTGCTGCGAGAGCCCATGATCTCACATTTTGGGCTGGCAACAAAGCCGAATCATGGGCTACTGAACAGCTGGCAAGCAAAAAGGTATGCTACCAGAGGCAAATGCGTGGAAATAGCTATAATTTTTATTTGGATAAAAAAAGCTAGTAAATGTTATTATATTATAAAATGCGTCTTGAATCTCTAAATTAAGAGTTAAATTTAATATATAAGTTTTTACAGAGCATAAAGGTTTTGATTTACATACAAATACTGTATATTATATTAAAAAGATATCCCTAAAACCATTTTTTTTAAAGCAAACTGGGTATAAATTACATTTTAATACACATGCATATACATGTATATTTATACGAAAACCCGCTATATCTTAAACTATTTATTTAATGCATATATACAATTTTTAAAAAAATATGAATTTCTGCAACATTTTAAATTTTTTCATGTTGATTTTATATTTGTAAATGATCTTTAGGCATTAAGGTAATTAATATCTCTTATTTATTCTAATTTGTATTGCATTTTGATTTATTCTGTTAGCAAACCTCAATTGGGGCATAGTAACTGCAAAATTTCCAAAAAATTCAATAGAAATACCCAGAAACATTTCTTACAGAGTGGCTCTTTTGGAAAATGTTATAAAAAATGCGCCTTTTGACAGCGCTCTCACGAAAAAAAGAGTTTCGTATCATATTATCTTTGGCTTATACTATGAATATGAGTATTATTTACAAACACAAATACATACATACATAAGTACAGGCGTACTTACTTAACAGCAAGCGGTATAACAAATGTATTTGTGTACATATGTACATACATACATACAAGTAATAAGAAAGTATGTTTATTAAGTTCCTTTCGTAAACTGAACTTACAAGAGAAGCAGAACTTAAAGTTAACCTATGCTGTCTATCAGAGAACTGCAACGAGTGCAGAAATTGTGTGTATACTCGCGCATGTAGCCGTATTTTGCATGCTTTATTGTTTTCGTGTACAAACCGTCGCTTGTCTGTTTGCTCATAGATCAATACGATCATGACGATGCATACATGCTCGCTACATTATCCGTCGGACAAATTTGCGTCAGCATACAAAGTTGCATGTATGTAACACACTCGCCGGCGACAAACGCTCGCGACACTCAAGGGTTGTTTGCGAGCCACTCGGGTTACCCGTAACAATATTTTTCTTTGCAAGCAGTAGTTGATTAGCGATCTTAAGTGTGTTTTCTATCATATTTTTTGTATTGTTTTTTTTTTACGTGAGATGGCAGATACTGCAGATATTGTTTCTGAACAAATCCTTAGTGTGAATTACACTTTGTCCAGAAAACTTTAATTTTCTATCTAGCAGATTAAGAACTTTGAAATTAAATTAAGTCTTATGAAATGTTTATTTTCATTTTAAATTTAACTCCTACTATTTAAAAATTTTTTAAATACTAACCCTACATGTTGGATCTCATGAAATGTTTTTGTTAAATAAATGTATACAATACATATTAATTAAAATTAACTAAGTCGTTTCTTTTATCTGTAAATAATAGGATAAATACTTATGGCGTTTTCTTTTCTACAGAAAATGTTGCCTTAACATTGCCCTCTGCGCACGTACACACAAGAGCGGGGCAATGAAGTGCAACATTTTTTGTAGAAAAGAAATCGCCATTAGTAGATGCCCGAGTGCACTCAAGTGTGTACATGCGCAAGTTTGCGCCTTCACATGCACGGCCAATCATGTGAACTAACTACCAAAGATAATCTAACTACCACACTCGAAAATGTAATGATATATCCCGCACATGTCAGCCTTATGTTTATGAGTGAGCATGAATGAGCGCACAGCAGCAGACGGCTGTGCTTGCTTGTATCAAATTTTAGGGATGATGAATATGCACACTCGGGCGCACTCAATGCCGTTCTCTGCTGTCTATGCTGGATGGTGGCTTCGCTGCTGGTGTGCTGCTAACGGGCTTCTCAGTTCTGATACTTATTAGCCACGCCAGCACAAACATACTCCCAGGATAGAAGCGCTGCTGGTTGCAGATGTTTATTTAGCAAGCTTAGGATAAATGGTATTGTGCAGTGGCTGGCGACAAACTCAACATAATTGATATCATGGATTAGCTGGTGATAACTTACATATGTATGTACTTACATTAACTATTTCTCAGTAAAAATGCATAAAAGCTTGAAGGAGCAAAGGCTTGCCGAAAATTGAGAGTACAAAGAGCGAACGCGTCAATTTTTATATCTTCATTTTCCCTACTTACATATGTATATGTACATATAGATTAGGGATGTAAATTTTGGGCATTTTATTGTTCCCGGGATTTTCGAGATCTGAGAAACAAAATCCCTGGACAATCCCGTGCTCCGGAATTTCACTAAGTTTTGATTGGTAATTTTTAATTTGTTTGAAAATGTAACACATCAGTAATCGTTGTATTATAGAAATTAAATATATCACCCATTCGAGGCAGAATTATTCCTTATTTTGATCAAAATGCAATATCAAAGAAATAAAAGCCTTAATTGTGTTTTCCTCCAACCTTGGTCTAAATTTGTTGCATTTAATATCTGCAGTGGAGAAGCACTGATGCACCTCAACACTTGTTAGTTGGATTGTGGACAATAAGTTAAGTCTCTGTTGGACATAGCCTCTATCGCTTCATTACAAAAACTATTAATTTCATTTACCAAGACTTCTGATAATGTTTATGCCTTTCGATTATTGGGCAATCGCTAGCTGCTTGATGCAATTTATCTTTGAGACTTTCTGCCCTATCCTCTTCAAGCACCTCGTCGTTAGTTTTATTAACATCACTTTCATAGTAAGGCTCATTTTCTACTCGAGGAGGATATTATCCAGCTCATTTAGGGCAAAACAAAGCCTTTATGGAGTTATTTGTCGTATTGTGTTATTTCGTATTATTTATTTCAATATAACCCTGAAAGGTATGTTTAGTGTGTTATTTATATTATTCGATCGGCTCATTATGTTTTTAATCATTTGAGGTATATTTTTGTTTGAAATAATGATAACTAAAAATTAAAAAAAAGGCTATTAAACTAACTGTTTTCTGTAATTCCGGGATTTGAATAGACTGATCCCGGGATACTCGGGAGTTGAAAAAGGCCGGGATCCCGGGATTTCGGGATCACGGGATTGACATGCCTAATATAGATACATGCATATAACTGTGATGTTTATATTCATCTATGGGCATAATAATCGAACATCGATGTATTGACAACTTTTAAGTATTCTTTGTTTTAATCAAAACTTAGAATATGTTTTGGTGTGTATCTTATTAAAATAGTATTCAGTTTTGATACAAAAAAAATATTAAAGCTGGAAGTAGCTAACATTCAATGGTTATTCCATATATATTTTGTGAAGAATACTGAGCAATACTTTCAGCAAAAAGATTTTCGTAATCAACGGTAATTTTTAATCCCTTAAAATTTTCACTTTTGTTACACTGTGGGTAAATTTTTAAAGTTTTAAACGAAGACTGGAGCAAAGTCTTATCACGTTTAAGAATCCTTTCATTTTCACCAAAATCTTGAACTGAAATAAAATAAAAATTTTTGTGTATGCAGTTTTGTAGTTTGATTTTTGAAAACTTATTTTTCGCTAACGTTCTAATGCATGATTCAATTATAAAAGGTTAGGTAAATAATGACATTCGAATTTTGACACTCCCTTATAAAGGGTTGTTTTACGAAGTATGGAAAACGGGTAAGATTTTGTTACCCTTTCTTAACAAGTAAATAATAAGTAGTAAAATGTTAGTGATTTTTTTAATTAAAAATTTCGAAGACATTTCATTTAAATTAATAAATACAATAGCAACGCTTACAAAATTTAAATAATTATGAATTTCTTGGTAGATATTTTTTTTTTTAATTTTTACCTAGCCAATAAATTTTCAATATATTCGTCCAAAGAACTAAACGATTTTATGTTATAAGGAAAATATAAGTTATTTATATAGTTTATTCATTTTATTTATATAGCATTGGTATCAGGGTTAATCTTAATATTGTGATGAACCACTGGACGGTGAAAGGACCAAAAATTGTATTCCGATAAATAGTAAGTGACTTTATGAAGTTAATGGAGTTGTAGGAAAACCACAATAATTCGAGATTTTAGAAAGAAATCTTTATATATTAAAAGAAAAATAAATCAAACTTCATTACTCAATAATTTCGTTCTTACAAATTCTTGTTTTTGGCAATTGGATGATTATTTTCAATTTATTTAAACCCATTCTTTCTAGAAATTACAAAACTTTCCATGCTGTCACATCGATTTTATATGCGCGTGAAAAGCGTTCAATGAAAAAGCCAGGTCATTTATACACATTTACATGAAATATTTACGAGACGGGGTCAATCTTGTAATCAGAATAAATGCTGCCATTAAAATCCGGACTTAAACTTACCGTTTACGCGCGCAGAAGAAACAAAAAGTGTTGCTTGTTAGTTTTTGGTATTGAAAAGTTTTGAGGTTACTACTATTATTATTTTTAAGAAGCAACACGGTTTTGAGGCTAAGGGAGCCGTTTGACAGAAAGTGAGGGAGCTAGCTGCTTAGTTACCAAACCTTTAATAATTGAATCATGGTTCTAATGCTCAACATTTTTTTTTTATGTAGAAAATCACAAATGTATTTAAGAAAAACTCAAATGTATTACTTTCGTCTTTTCTGAAATACATTTGCGTCTTTCTAAAACACATTTGTGTTTTTCTGAAATACATTTGCGTTGTTCTGAAATACTGTCGGAAAAGGTGTACCACTGTCAGCTACAATTGTATCAAAAATCAACGAAACCTCGTAGGTAAATAAATGTACAAAACTTAATGTACTTCAAAATTGCGTACCTACTCCAAAAATTTAAATTTTTGTTTATGAAATATTTGAAGAGTTTTGAAAAATTTTGAACATAGTTCCAAATGTTGCTTAACTTGACGTTTTAGTAAAAAAAAAAATAAAAATAAAATTTAAATAGCCAAAATTTGTCGAAATGACACGTCTCTTCTATTTTTTGCCACAATAAATACAACTAAAAAAAAATTTTTTTTTAATTCGTAAGCGTTGTCATAAATATTTCGCGTTTCGGGGTAACTTCATGTCAACGTAATTGACTCATATTTAAAAAGAACAACGCTCTTACTGCCGCTGTGATCGAGAGAGTGCGTGCTATAACTCGATATGCCGCTGAGTTCGAGGTTCGATTCTCAGCCAGGGCACGTAAAATATTAATCATAGAAAAAGTTTTTTTAAATTAGCGGCCACCCCTCGCCAGTCAATGTAAAACCTCCGAGGGTATTCCTGCCATGAAAAAGCTTCTCATAAAATACATCTGCCGTTCGGGGTCGGCACAAAACTGTAGGCCCCTTTATTTGTGGTAGAATATAAAGACGCACACCACAAATGACAGGAGAAGCTCGGCCAAACACTGAGCTATATTTATACTAGAGTAAGCGCCTAATTATAATTATTATTAATGCTCTTACTGCAAGCAGCACACTCATTAAATTAAACACACTAAATTTTCATTTCAATAAAATCTCTTTTTAGGCTACTACTCATTTCACTCACTCTTGTCAGCACTTTAATCGAACCAACAAAATGAATCCTACACACGATGACGCCCCACCTATTTTGCGCCCACTCCCACCCGCCTTGGAGAAAATCGCTGCCGAGGAATTGAACGAAGTGCCAAATCGTGTCACCGACGATGTGCTCGCGCTCCGCCAGTGGATTAATAAGCAACCACATTTGTGTGCGCGCACGAATGATCAATTTCTGGTCGGCTTTTTACGCGGCACCAAGAACAGTTTGGAGAAGGCGAAAATGAAAATTGACCGTTATTATACGCTAAAAGCGGCATTGCCAGAAATATTTAATGAGCGACGGCAGGTTGACGACCCGTTGGTGTTGGAAATCGTGCGCTTAGGGTAAGTATTTGATGTTCGTAAATATTTGATTACAATGATCATATTGCTGATGCCGATAATTCATTACAGCGTCATACTGCAAATACCGCTACCCACAGATTACCATGGACCCTGCATCACCATCATACGCGCCTGTTCATATGACACTACAAAATACAAATTCGCCGATGTCGTACGTGTCGGCTCGATGTTTGGTGAAATTATGACTATTGAGGATGATCATTCCACAGTTAGCGGTTATATTGAGGTTATGGATATGAGCAATGTGAGTGGTCAGCATTTGCTGCAACTAAGACCAGATTTGTTGCGTAAATTCTCAACTTTCGCGGAGGAGGCGATGCCAATGCGTCAGCGTGGTACACATTTTATCAATGTACCACCGCCATTCGAAAAGGGCTTCAAGACGCTGAGCACATTCTTTCCCGAGAAAATGTTAAGCAGGGTAAGCGTGCAATTTTTAATATATATACATATGTACATACATACATACATACATATGTATGTAGGTGTATAATATTTTAAAATTTAAATTTGTCTTTTGTTTGCATTTTTGTTCGCAGATTTCAGTTACATCTAGCCCGGAGGCGTTGTTTGATTTTGTGCCGCGCGAATACTTGCCTCTGGAGTATGGCGGCGAAAATGGCACTATAGAGGATATTATTGAACACATGGAGGCGAAATTGTTGCGTTATCGCGATTACTTTTTGCAAGAGCCAACATTCGGTACAAACGAGAAGATGCGCGAAGGTGCGCTCTTCAATTATGATAATTGCTTCGGCCTGGAGGGTTCATTCCGTAAATTGGAGGTTGATTAGCCACACTTTTTATTTGATATTTAAAACAATTTTTAAACCATTTTTAAAACTTGGCGTAATCAATTTTATATTTTATTTTCTAAATTTTAATTGTGCGTGTATCGGCAAATTGCTCTACGTCAGATTGTTTTGTAGTCGGTTTATAAAGTGGAACATAAATGTAAAAGATCGCTCATTTTTACTTAAAAATATTGCATAGAACGTATTGTATTTATATGTATGTGTGTTATTTCAGCATCACTTGTAAACATACACTGTTATAGCTGATATTTATTGTTTACAAATATACGTACATACATACATACATACATATGTATATATAAAGTTATAATTTTGCTAGTATCATAAAATAAAAAGTTAGTGAATTAAAAATTCGTATTCAATAGTAGAAAAGAAAAATTATGAAAACTGTAGGGTTGTTGAAGGGTAAAAATATATAGTGTCATGGATATTCTTCAAAATTGTATTAATTTCAAAAAGTATCACTTTTGATACTAGAAATATATGTATATAAACATTCAATGTGTTCCAGCGATAGCTGTTAATATTTCTTTGTATTTTGTCTTTCCAAGAACATATATGTATGTACCATATAAATAACACAGGTCTGCAGCCAAAATGCTGTCTGGATATTTCCAACTGATTTCTATGTATTTAGGTGTTCTGAAAATTAAAAAAATACTCAAAAAATTTCAGAACGTAAGGTTATTTACAAAACGCAAAATTTTATTAAAAAAAAGGGTTTTTTGTAACTTGTAGGAATTAATAATAGGTATAATTTTATTTTGATTACTGTTTTTAAATGTTTACTATAACTATCATTAATTTCTAAGTAAGGAAAGAAAATTAAATATATGTATCACCCATTCTATTTTAAGCGAGGCAGAATTATTCCTTATTTTGATCAAAATGCAATATCAAAGAAATAAAAGGCTTAAGTGTGTTATCCTCCAACCTTGGCCAAAATTTGTTGCATTTAATATCTGCAGTGGAGAAGCACTGATGCGCCTTGTTAGTTGGATTGTGCAAAATAAGTTAAATCTCTGTAGGACATAGCCTCATTACAAAAACTATTAATTTCTTTTACCAAGACTTCTAATAAATTGTATTCCTTTCGATTATTGGGCATTTGCGAGCTGCTTGATGCAATTTATCACCATGTGTGAGCTGCATTAACAAGCATAAACATGTTGTAACCTGAACGTGCGCGCTCCGATAGTGTAGAAGGTTAGATGGATACATTTAAGATCTCATACGACAGAGTGGCGTATTTTCATAGATTCTTCAAAAAGAAACCTTAAAGCAGTTTTGCTTCACAACGGCGGTTTCTATACTTCCATTCCTGTCGGTCATTCCGTACACCTCAAGGAAACCTACAAGAACTTTGAAATTATTATTTGCAAATTAAAATATAAAGACCACAGTTGGCAAGTGTGCGGTGATTTCAAAATCTTTGGCATGGCGCTCGGACAACAATCTGGGCTTACCAAATTCCCTTGCTTTTTGTGTCTATGGGATAGTAGAGACCGAACAAATCACTGGACCAAAAAGTGTTGGTCTCCGAGGGAGCTTAAAGTTGGCGAAAAGAATGTCCTGCATGAAACTTTGATGCCTCCTCATTAAGTTCTTCTACCACCGCTTCACATAAAGCTGTGATTGATGAAGCAATTTGTAAAGTCACTTCCAAGAGATGGAAATTGCTTCAAATACTTAATATCAAAGTTTCCAGGCCTCTCGGAGGCAAAGTTGAAGGAAGGAGTTTTCGTTGGATCAGATATTAGATGGCTTATGGCTGATCCACTATTCATCACAACCATGACGGATCCTCAAAGAGAAGGGTGGATTGCCTTTAAAGAGGTCATAAAGAAATTTTTAGGCAATAACAAAGATCCTAACTACAAACAAATCGTCAAAAGAATGTTAAAAGCATTTCAAGCTTTAGGTTGCTTGATGAATTTAAAAGTACATTTTCTTCATTCCCACCTCGACTACCTTCCAGAAAATTTAGGAGATGTGGGTGAAGAGCAAGGTGAACGATTTCACCAAGATATTAAGGAGATGGAAAAATGATACCAGGGAAGATGGAGCGTTTCAATGATGGCAGACTACTGTTGGACGCTTCAAAGAGACCTGATAACTTGTTTAACATAGACACCTACATTGTCAGAAAACGTGACGTTCTATGACAAAATTAAAGTTGTTTTCGGATACAGCACACCCAAAAACATAAGAGTTACACAAAAAAACCAAAACAGCTCTCAATTATTATTTTTTTTTGCAGACTTGTGTAATTTATGCCAGAATTCAGTAAGCAGTCTCAGTCTTTAATAGAGACACAAGTCAAAGTTTTAGACTAGTTGGCATTCACTATTCTCAAAATAAAGTCACAAAAAATTATAACAAACACAATATAAAAATCTCTAACGTAGTATGTATAAAAAATCTTCGAGAGTACGATCTGATTGGACAAAGTAAGATCGAAGATCGAGAGCAACGGCTATGTGAGAAAAAGAAGATTCCTAGACCGCGTCTAACTCAAACTGCGCCAAACACTTGCACATGTTCTTGCTTTGTATAATATTCTAAACAACCATGAATATAGTATCACCAGATCAGTCAGAGTTTGGTAGGATTTCTCTCAGTTGTTAAATGCCAAATGATTATTTACATAGTTAAACACCGTGACAACTCACATTGTATTGAAATTTTGTATGTATGTATTTTCGCAGTATGAAATGTACACAAAATTTACTTATTTCATACTTTTACTGATATACTTAACTCGTAAGCAATAAAAATCTAAACTTTGGATGATATTTCAGGACGAAATGCGAAGCTAAAAATAGTGATCTTCGCCAAGAGAAGGCCAGCTGCATACGTAAATAACATAATAAAATATATCAATTACTTTTCTTTCCATGATTTATTACAGTAAAAATTACGCAGCAGTAAGAATAGTTAATGGAAGGATGTATTGGCGAAAGGTCCAAAAAAGTTCGCGATTCGCTTACAAACGTCATTTAGAAACTCAAACTTTGGAAATCTTTTTCGTGTGGAGCAATCCTTCAGAAAATTGGAAATAGATTAAGTAAAGAAGAAATTAAAGCTATTAAATATAAAACGTGAGATAAGTTAATTTTTATATGATTATTGCTCTATGTACATATATCCGTTAGAGCTTATCTGTTAAGCCAGGCGATCGAATTCTTATTATTTATGAGTTAATATTGATAAATGAAGAATTAAAAAATCAGTGATAAGCGAAATATTGAACTTGCGGTGTTAGATAAGATTTTTTTTTTGGCAAATAAAAGTAAAACAAATATTATTTAAAAAAAAAACCTTCATTTTATATTTTTAACGCGAATATATTTATTGATATTTTCTGTAACTAATGCCCTAATTTATTAACTTGGTATCATCTCAAGTCTCAAAATGAGCTAGCGATTACTGCTTTTCCTCGCTTCCACATTTTCCTCTTATGTTTTTATTTTAATTTTTTGTGACCTGCTCATCACCAGGTCACTATTTAGAGATATTATTTTGAGAATAGAGGCTTTATTTTGAAACTAAAAAATTGTGACTTTTGTCTCCTCGCGCATAAATGTGGTAATAATTTTCCAAGCGCCAGAGAATGGTACACCGATAAGATCTTGGGTTTCGTCGACCTTAAGAGAGCTCGATACATATGTTCTCTATACACCGCTCCCTTTGATTTGATTTGACCTTGTTGAAACAGTACGTTGTGGTCCTCACTTTCTGACTCTGATTGGCACCGAATAGCTTGAGATAAATGAAACCACTGAAGCGTTTTGCTGAGCTCGAACAGACGCAGTTACAGCGTCAGCATAGAAGAGAGGGAAGAATTCGAATTGCTATCGAATTGCTACGAATTAGTTTTTAATAGTACGTGTACGAACAAAATTTGATGTCAGAGCAACTTAATGGAGTATACACAATTTTATGAGGGTCCATGATTTTTAAGTGAAATACAAAGGCTTATCACTTAGCCATTTTACTCACACTCTGCTTACACGAATCAATACCGCTATATCAAGAAAGTCCATAAACTGAATGCTTATCATTTGATAAAATATCTGAGCAATTTCGTGCGAATCCTCAACTACTTTTGTTTACGCTTGCAAGTTTAGTTGGCTTTTAAGTGCATTGTCGATCACTTCGCAAACTTGTTCGACTGCGTTAGCTAGTATTCGCACACAAATAACGCCAACATGTCACATCAGGCCAACATACGACCCTTAAGCGAGCAGCTACAAAAGATCGCCATTGAGGAGTTGAATGAGGTGCCGCAGCGCATTGGCGACGATATAGAAGCGCTACGCACTTGGATCCACCAACAGCCACATTTGCGAGCACGCCACGATGATCAGTTTTTGCTATCCTTTCTGCGTGGCTGTAAATTCAGTTTGGAGAAGGCAAAAAGTAAAATCGATAAATACTATACGCTACGCAGCAAATATCCAGAATTCTTCGGTGCAAACGATGCGGATGAAACGAATGTGAGAGCGGTCGTGAATGCAGGGTTGGTGGCTTGTAACAACCGTATAAATATATTTATTGCTTTGCAAATTTTTTTTCTAGCTTAATGCTGATATTGCCCACGCCACTAAACGAACATGGTCCACGTATTATAATCATACGCCAAGGTTCATTACCGCCTGACAAGTACACATTTGAACAATTCTCACGCGCCGTGAGTCATGTGCAGGAAATCGTAATACGCAATGATGACTATGCGATTATCTCGGGTGTGATATCGATAATTGATGTCGAGGATTGCACACCGGGACATATAATGCAAATGACGCCGAGCGTTATGAAAAAAATGTCCGTACATGCTGAGGAGGCAGTGCCTTTGCGACCGAAACAGCAGCATTTCATACATACACCGAATGGTTTTGAAACAATTTTTAATTTATTAAAACCGATGATGACCAAAAAACAACAAGATCGCGTAAGTGCATACTTTATTTTTTGTAGATATTTAATTGATGGCACATTTTTTGGCCTTTGCAGATTTCAGTGCACGCCGGCAAGCTGGATAAATTTTATGAGCATATTCCATTGCGTTATCTACCTGTGGAATATGGCGGCGAAAATGGAACGAAAGAAGAGATTATTAACTATACAAATAAACAGTTGGACGCATATCGTGAGTACTTTAAGGAGAATGCAAATTATGGCACCGATGAGAGTTTGCGCACAGGCAAGCCAATTGATTTTGATAGCTTGTTCGGCGTGGAGGGTTCTTTTAGAAAACTGGAAGTGGACTAGACGTTTCTGGAAATTTATTATATGTTGTTTATGCATTGAAATGTTTAATTTTATATCGAGTTGTTTTACAATATATGCAAGCATTTATAAACAAATCGTGCTCTAACTACTTCCCTCAAAAATATATTTTTTTACATTTTCAGTTGTAGAGAATAATAGTATATACAAGGCAAATGGTAAGTTTATAATATGGAATAATTATGTACATACATAGTAAACGGACTTTTTTTTTTCATTTGCTAAAAATATTTGCTTTTTTTGTAAACAATAAAATTTGCTATCGATTTCACTTCATTCTTTTTGCAGCGCAGAAAGCTCTCGAATTAGCATTATCTTATCAATATTCGATTTTATGATAACGTAATCAGCTTCGCTGATAAGTACAGAGGTGGCTAATGTATAAGTTACAGATTTCAAAATCTATGTACAAAATTTGAAAATTATTACGCATTGCGCATGTTTCTTAAAACTTAAAAAAAAAATGCAAAGTGACATAGCAGAGAAAATGTAAACAAACTAATTGTGATGTAAGCAAAGTAATTTTTTGAATACTTTCTTTTGTAGCTTTTGTATCAGCTATTGCGTGACCTTCTTTGAAGATACTTTACATGTCATCTGTACCGAAAACTTTTACGAATTGTACCTAAAAGACTATATCTTTCGCAGAATTTTTCTCTCGAATACTTCATCATTCTTATCTCAGAATAGCAACTTATTGAAGTCAGTTTTGATTCGCCGAGAGAGCATTTAACTGCTCAACTGCACCCGTTGAATTTTATTGATGGCTCTAGATAAAGAAACTACGAAAAAATCTGCAAACTTTTATCTGAGCTTTCACTTTTTATAAATTTTTTTTATGAGAAATTTTTTCGAAAATGCATTTGTTTATAACTGTTCATTATTCCCTTAAATTATGTGTACGCAAAAAACGACAAAGTAGGGGAAATTGAGAGCGAAAGATGGCAAAAACTGTTCTAAAAATTGCGAGTTTCTGAAAATTTTGCGTTCGGGTACTTCACTTTTTTTTTTTGTTATTTTTCGAAACGAACGAGAATTGTGCGTTGATCTCTTGCTATTTGCAGCTGGATAATTTCACTGTTAATTTTATGCTATACAAAGTTTCTCCAAATAAGTTTTCTTAAGGTAAAATATGAGTAACACCTTAAAAATATTACAAAAATCAGCGCTTATTTTCAGCATTTAAAATTTGCAAAATTATTCAGACTCGAAAACTTTCTAAGCATTTTTGAAAGGAGTGTCGCACTCTGGTATTTGTGGTTAATGTTAAAAAAATTTATCATATTTTGATACAAAATTTGCGAGTTCAAAATTATTGTCGAGAAACCTTGACAAATTGCTTAAATTCACTGTATGAAATTGAAAACAATGTTGTTAAGACCAAGGCAATATAAAATCAGTTTTTTTATTTTTTTTATTTTGAACAGAGCTGATACTTTGTTTTATGTACATAGTTTTTTTGTAAGAAAACAGTCGATAATACATTCGTGCGACCAAATCCGGACCGAACTGAATTTTCAATGTTTCATGAGAAAACTAATCGAACAAGGTTGTGATATGCAGAAGTAGTATTTGGTTAATGCAGTTTTTTACTTAAAAAAATAAGTACATATATATTTTTGTTAAAAAATTTAGAATAATCGAATCAGTGTACCTTCACTTTCTTAGCTCAGCCTTAACAAAACTGCATTCCACAAAAATAATTAATATACAAACAAGTTTTAAACAGCCACTCCTACGCGAAGCACCCTTCAACAATTGGAAAAACTTTCAATCTTTTCGAAACACCCATTATTTGCAAACGCCGCAAAAACCTTAGCCATGCAATTGAAAAATCGTTTTAGTGAATATGTAAATGCAACCAAGTACTTGTGTAATACAAACAAAAAAGTCATAGTTACGATTATACTCATTTTAACTTTGCGAATAATAATAATCGTAAAAACTAATGAGTCTAACATTAAATTAAACTACCTAACGATTAATATTAGATGGCTTAAGTTCGTTGCAAAATCCGCTTTCCGGTGCACAGTCACAGTTACACTTTGGAATACAATTTAAATCTAAATACTATATCGTATATTATTGGGGCCATTTAAAGCCACAGCCGCAGTTAGTGGACAAACGTAGCTAGGTGTAGTTGATGCAGTTAGAAGACTACCTAAAACCAACCAAATAGCAACAACCACAAAAAATGGCGCTGCCCAATATACGTCCACTACCTGAACACCTGCAAAAGGTGGCTAACGAGGAGCTAAATGAGCGACCTGAACGCTTACCCGTAGATCTACAAGCATTGAAAAGCTGGGCTGAGAAGGAGCCACATTTGAATGTGCGACTGGACGATCAGCTATTGGTTGGATTCCTACGAGGCTGCAAGTTTAGCTTAGAGAAGGCAAAGTCGAAGATCGATTGGTTTTATACGTTAAAAACAAAGTTTCCTGACTTTTTCACCATACCCGATGTGGATGAACCGTCTGTGGTGGAACGCTTGCGTTATAAGTAAAAGTGAAAAATTGTTGGTTATAATTTTCTGAAAATAAAATACACCTTATTTATATTATGTATCAGTGTGGGTTGCCTGTTGCCAATACCACTCCACGAAACTGGACCACGAATTATGTTTATACGCGCTGGTAATTATCCAGCCGATAAGTATACTTTCAAAGAGATAATGAATGTAGCGTATGCGCAACAAGAATTATGGATACGCGAAGATGACTATGCAACAGTGAATGGCTTTATTGATGTCGTGGATGTATCCCGTCTGACGGCAGCACATTTTTCACAGCACTCTCCAAATGTGATGAAGAAATTGTTGGTCTTTGCCGAACAAGCAATGCCACTACGGTGGCGTGCTACGCATTTCATTAATATACCGGCGGGTTTTGACAAACTACTCAATATGTTGAAACCACTGATGCCAACTAAACAACAGGAGCGTGTGAGTATACGAGTACAAGAGAAAAGCAAATACTAGTGAAACAAACGAACATTATTTTCTTTTAACGTTCAGGTCCATTTGCATGGGAACAATTTTGAGTCATTGTATGCTCACGTACCACAACAATATCTGCCCAAACAATATGGCGGTGAAAATGGTTGCCTTGATGAGATCAATGATTTATCAACACAATTTTTATTGGATAAACGTGATTATTTTATTGAGGATCAGAAGTATCGTAATAATGAGAAGCTACGTTTAGGCAAGCAGCCAAATTTTGAGAGTATATTTGGTATGGATGGCTCTTTTCGAAAATTGGATGTGGATTAAAAGGATCAGCACACTAGGTGATAAAGAGAAAGTGTAGTTTTATGTAAAATTCAAATCATGATTACGGCAGCTAAGAGCATGTAATAACATATAAGATAACGGAAATACAGGTAAATAAAAAAGAAATAAAAACTTAATTTTAAGTTTAATGTTTTTTGGAATTGTCAGCAAAGGTTCTCATCGCATTCTAGTATCATTAGATTCATTCGAAAAATCGTGAGTCGCGTCTTTTCCTCCGCGCTATAAGGGCTTCAAATTAAAAGCGTCCATATATTTTATTCCGATCAGACCAGTCTATCAACATAAAATTAATAAACAAAAATTATAAATAAAATAAAATAGCCGCTTTCCAATGTGGTCTTTCCTACGAAGGGAATGACTTTTTCTTCATTTGTTACCAATATACGGTTTTTTTATTGAATAATCTGAGATGTAAGATGTTTGCATTAATTTGCATTATATGGCCAGATCTTATTTACTTGCTTACTTAATTAACCTTTCAATCGCCATGTTGATTTTTGCGGAGCTCAGCATAGCACGTTAACTTTTTGGTCATTCGCTAACAGGCGCCAATTGGAAATGCCAAGGGTACCGAAATCCTTTACCGCTTGGTCTCTCTAACCCAGCGACTAATCGAATCGAATAATTTCAAGGCTGGAAAACCTTCATCCATTCGCACGACATGACCTAACCAGAGAAGCCGCTGAATTTTCTATGTATGTATATGGCTCACATAGTGCAGCAGTTTAAAAGAGTTCGTATAGCTCTCTCGTCCATGTCAGCGGTATTTGGCGTCGCCATGGCATCTAAATACAAGATTGATAAAGAAGAGATTGCGCCTTGCGCAGGTCCGTTACTTTTTTGCTTTACGATATTGGCATTCAGCTGCTCAAAATGACGTCACATTGGCAAAGTTTCTTTAAAATTCCAACACGAGTGAAGTGAAGTGTGAAGTGCAACGCGATTTTATTATATTATTCGAACTTATAAAGCAATTCTCCAATAAAAATGAGAATACGTTATTGTTGGTGTGACGTACATGCGCAGATCGTAAACATTTTTTGTTAGGTGTCGGCGCAATCTCTTCCATATCAATCTTGATCTAAATACATATATATTCCACGAATACTCCCATAACTCACTCATTTGATGTCTTCATCGTCATTGCGTCATACAAAAGGATGGAAATAAGTGAGTATTTTTTGTTCGCTGAGACCATACTGCCTAGTAGCATACTCAGTCTGAATTAACACTTGCTGGGAAATGAAATTCTCCGCAGCAGTTCAAGGGTGATATTGTTATTTGTGTTAATGCTGGTTTCCAAGTAAATGAAGCCCCTTTTCTTTTTTAAAGTTGTCAGTGTCAACAGTGATGTGGGTGCCAATGGATTATTGCGCAGACTGTTGATTTAATGACAGAAGATCCTTGCCCGCGTTCACCTCCCATACAATTCGCTAAGCTTCTCTATAAAGTTTGGAAAAAGGAGAATAAACAGTACTAACAAGCAAAAAAAACGTCGTCCTTAAACTTTCACATTTGGCCTTGTTCAGTCTTTTATGACATTACGTTTAGTATCTCTTAAATCTTTATTTCTATCGTTCTTGGACGACAGATGCATTAATCATCTATGTATAAAGCCTCACTTTTTCATTTCAACCACTTCATTGTCGATAAAGTTCAGTTTTTCTTCTTATATTCACTTTTCTGCCTGTGTGAGCTAAGAATATTTCCCGTTCATAAAAAAAAGTTGAAACAAATCAATTGTTATATGTATGTATTACAATAGTAGCAAATCTCTTGCTTTATTTCATTCAAAGCAGTCTCAGCGAAACTCTTACTTACAAAATTCATAAGAATTTAACTTAACAAATCTGTAGCGGTAATAATATGAAATGTATGACAGTGTAAAAAAAATATTGTGCGCTATAAAACACATCTAAGTACTTACTGTTTGACTACTTAATTACTATAAAAGGAAAAATAAGATAAGTAGTCTACAAACAAGAATTAGTAACAATCAAGTTGGAATTCACAATCCTCTTTTTTCCCTAGCGCATTTACGAGTTCTTTTGTGCGATCTTGATAATAACACTCTTCACCTCCGTGTAGTTCTGCAGCGCATATTCTCCATTTTCGCGCCCATGACCGGACATCTTGTAGCCACCGAAAGGCACTTGTGCACACAGCGCATTATAAGTATTCACCCACACGGTGCCGGCGCGCAAACCCTGCACAACATAGTTGGCCTTATCAATGTCACGCGTGAAGACAGCCGCTGCCAAACCGTAATCAGTTTTGTTGGCACGTTCAATGACCTCATCCAAAGATTTGAAGCGAATAAGCTGTTGCACTGGACCGAAGATCTCTTCCCTTGCTATCGTCATGTGATCGTTCACATCAGCGAATACAGTGGGTTCAACGAAATAGCCAGGCAAGTGATTGGGACGATTGCCACCAGCAACTAGTTTGGCGCCTTCCTTCTTACCCGATTCAATCATGCTGAGAATGCGCGTCTGCTGCTCTTTATCGACTTGTGGACCCTGTTCGACATGCAAATCGAAGGGATTACCAAGTGTACGTTTCTTTGCGCGCTCGGCGCTGCGTTCCACAAATTCATCGTAGATTTTCTCTTCGATAAATGTACGCGAACCAGCGCAACATGTTTGTCCCATGTTGAAGAAGAGACCAAAGTGTGCGGACTCAACGGCAAAATCCATATCAGTATCAGCCAAAACAATATTTGGGCTCTTGCCGCCCAATTCCAAAGTGACACGCTTCAAATTGGTATTGCCGGAGGCTTGCTGTATAAGTTTGCCCACCTCAGTGGAGCCTGTGAAGGCTACCTTATCGACGTCGTAGTGATTGGCAAGAGCAGCGCCAGCATCGCCGAAACCAGGCAACACATTTACTACACCCTCTGGGAAGCCAGCTTCCTTGATCAACTCAGCAATGTAGAGCGCAGTCAAGCACGTCTGTTCAGCTGGTTTTAGTACTATGGTGTTGCCAGTTGCCAAAGCTGGACCTAATTTCCAAGCCATCATAAGCAAGGGAAAATTCCACGGTATAATTTGACCGCAAACGCCAACGGGTTCATGGCGAGTGTAAGCGAAGAAATCACCATCCATGGGAATGGTCTTGCCGTGGTTCTTATCCGCCCAACCAGCAAAATAGCGCAAATTCTTAATAGCCATCGGCACATCAACATTATAGGCAACCGCATAAGGCTTACCGTTGTCCAACGTCTCCAAACTCTTCAAAATAATTATGCTTAACAAGTGTATAAAACCAGATTTGAAGTAGACTTACCGCCAAGTAGACGCGATCACGCTCAATCAGATCAGCCAAACGGTTCAAATGCACGCCACGTTCAGAGGCATCCAAACGTCGCCATGGTGAACCAGATCTACGAGAGGGAACAGTAAAATATTACTCTTATTTTATATAATAAATTATCAATTTGTTATTTAACGAACTTGAAAGCGTTTCGTGCGGCTTGCACAGCGATATCAACATCCTCCTTGCCGGCGCATTGGATTTCAGCAACCTGTTCTGCTGTAGTGGGATCAATGGAAGTTAATGTTTTACCACTTTTGCTTTTGTGCCATTCGTTATTAATGAAAAGCTGCAAATAACAATTGAGAAATATTTAGTTAAAAACGAACACATGTGAAAGGAAAAACTAGAAATAAATTAGTAGCTAAGCTATGTATGTATATAAGAAATCACTGAAAACTAGCACCGCGGTTATTGAGTAGAAGTTTTAGCAGCTTCTTACCCTAATTGTGGTAATGGAAGCTCGAAACTCATTAAGAAAAATTACCAAACAAAGAGTGCAGTTGGGTGCGGAGGTCATTATCTGAATCATTTTGAGTATTTTCATAGTACTTTTTTGTTTTTTGTTTTGAATTTCCAAACACAACGAGCAACTGATTCTTGAGAAGTAAAAAATAATGGAATTGAAGTTGTGCAAAGTTCTCAAAAACTCGCCACAGGTAAACGTAGTATTTCACAGCGAGGAAAATATATTAAACTGCAGACTAAAAAAGCTTTCTCATCGAGGTCGACAAAGTCCCTAGGCTTGGTTGGGTTAAATATTAAAGTGTCTTACGGTGGATACAACTGAGTAGCAGGGCAGAGCAGAAGAACAGCAACGACTCTTTCTGGAAAACAAGTTGTTAAAGATGTAACTTCTATTAGTGGCCTTTCACACGTTTCAGCTATTGCTTCCAATTCTGTTCAGTCTTAGAAGAGTGAAGGTGAAAAGCAAAGGGACGAGTACACACGCGTCCGTATGGTCAATTCGTTTTAGGTACCTTCGTTTGCTTTTAACATCATCTGTTTTTCACTCATCTTTGTTGTTGTGAGAAAACAGAAATCGAAAAACTTGAATGCAATTCAATTGAAGCGTGTAAACGTAAATAGAAAAAAAAAATGGAATGAGGAAGAATTGTTTTCAACGAATTGAATAATGTAAATGGGGACTTACATATATCTTCTTCTTAGACTCACCGCTAGCTTAGCTTATGCCGGGGAAGCAGGTTCTCTTTCCGATTCCCGTTTTCAACTCATTTTAATTTGGAAACATGACAAAGAACATGCAAAGAACTCACTTGTATAATGGGCAGTTTTCTTTTCAGAGTGGTATTTTTAGTTCATAGGAAATTGAAGAAATCTTCGTTTTAAATTTTTTTTGCATTATAATTCATATAATTTTAAAATGTAAATAAGTGCTTGTGACTTTTGTTAAGACAGTGAAACAAATACGTGTTAAAAAATGTTTCATTAAGGTACCACTTCTAATCAGATGTCTTGATAGACAGTACTTAAAACTTTGATTTTATACGTATGTATGTACATACATACGTGCATAAAAACATAATTAGTATACAACAATGTGGTGAGATCACCACATTTTGATAGTTTTTTTTATTAACATTTTTATTTGCAATCTGTCCATTGGACAATAGGCAAATTGTCTAACAATTATAAGTTAATAACAGGAATAGGTATTCTTCAGTATTCTTCTGCCTCGTACAAATAATTATATCTGCATGAACTTTTTGCAAAAAAAGAAAAGATTACAAATTGCAAAATTCTGGGTATGCAGGTTTATTATTATTATTATATAAGATATAAAAAAAAAAACAAAAAATAACAAATTTAAAAGTTTTTTTAAACTAAAAAAAAACCAAATTTAAGTTTATGCTTATAGTAAATATTTATATGTGCATTTTCCTATTTTTGCCTGTAAAACGTATTCATTTGAGTTCAACTAAAAGACATCTTTATTTTAATAGTCAATAGGTTTGCCCTTATTTTTTAAAACTAAGTTAAGCCGCTTTGGCATATAATTAACTAATGACTGTATACATAATAGTTATGTCAATATTTTCCCATTCTTGCTCTATGGCTAATTTAAGGTAACGTACTGCCTCAAACTGCCTCCCGCTTTGGAAAACACGTGCAGGAAGGATCCCCCACAGATCTTCGATCGGATTTAGGTCCGGACTTAATGCTGGCCATTGTAATACGGGAATTTTCCTGTCATTAAAGAAGTTCTTCGTGACCTGTGCCGTGTGGATTGAAGCATTATCCTGCTTATATGTCCAGTTATCGCCATAAATATTGCCAGAAATTTCTATCAATTCACTGTCCATACTAGCATACATACTAGCATTCATTTTAGTAGATATAAAGCATATAGGTGCCTTTCCATTGAATGTAGACCATACCATCAAGGTACCGCCGCCAATGCCTCGCTTGTAGCAGGACCGTCGTTGCTGACGCAAATCTCTCCAATATTTCATCACTAAAGACTATACTCTGCCACTCTTCGGCCCAGAATTGGTATTTATTTGCAAACTGCAAACGTGCTATAATGTGCCTTTGCAAGAGCTTTGGTTTAGGTACCATGGAGGTGTATTTAAGAAACTTATTTTCATGTATAATTTGAACAATTATATTTCTTGTTATTTGCAGTCTTAATTTGGTCCGTATTTGACCGCTGCTCATCGAATCCGCTCCTGCTAGCCGTCGAATCATCCGTTTGCACCGATCATCAATGTTGGTTTTCCGTCCGCTGCGTCGTATTGTACCATAATAAGTGGGGTTTTTAACATATTTTGATATACAGTTTCGATGTCGCTTCAGTCTAGATGCAATCTCGGATATTTTGGAACCGCTTTCATGCATTCCTATGATTATTCCTTGTTCCTTGGCTGACAAACTAGTACCACGAGGCATTTTAGGCTTAAAGTTAAATAAATGTATTCTAATTTAGAATAATTCATTAAGTTAATACACTTACAATAGTTTTGCAAACAAATTTTCACGCAAAAAGATTTAGCCGCGACACTATCAGCAAGAAAGATCAGCTAGACTGATTTTGCACATATAAATATTTACTACTCCATACCCAATGCACAAGCACATTTTTAATATAACGGTACAACGAACGAGAAAAGAATGAAAGAATTTTCGTTGCATAGTAACGGCAACATATCAACCGTTTATTCTACATTCACCGAAATTCATATCCTATGTCCAAACCGGCTTCAGCATAACTTTGTACAGAAGAATTTTATTTTCTAAACTCAGCTGTGATTTTGCTCCAAGTAGCCGGTACATTATTCGTGTTTCTAGTGCAAGTTGACTTTTTTTCGCTTTAATATGAAATTTCCACGAAAGCCTGCGATCCAGATGGATCCCCAAGTGGTAACTCGATTTTATTAAGTTCCACTTTTGGACACGTCTCTCTTCTAAGTGTAAATGTGATATGAGTAGATTTTGGGGCATTGAATTTTTATTTTCCATTTGTGCAACCAACCTTCCAACAAGTTAAGTTGAGTTTGGAGAAGTTGAGACGCCTCTCTGGGATCATCGCTTGTTGCTATAAACGCAGTATCATCAGCATATGTCGCTAAATTTTTGAGTCTTCTGCGATATTAATAGTTAAATTTTAAAAATAAAATTTCATTACTTTTCATACATGTACATATGTATGTATGTATGTACATATGTATGTAAATAAAAACTACATTTCTTTCTGTAACAAAAACTATATAAACCCAAGTTTCAATTTTCGTAGAAATTAAACAAACTTGACAGCCGCTTGTTTTTTTTTTCAAAGAATCTTTCAAATATTTTTTTGCAAGCAAATTTATAGCGCAATAAATTTTGATATAACAAATTACTAGTTTTAAATGCTAGTACTGGGTAAAAAAATCAAAAATCATAGTAGGTATCAAAATTTATACTGAAATTTAGGTTACAAAAAGTGCTTCGCCATAAGTTTTCTAAAAATTCGAATTAAAAAGTTCGAAAATTTAATTGCGGCTTTTCTTTCTACTTATAGTTGTATTGAAAATATGTATACATATAATGCTAATAAAATAAGTAAGAAATCAATTGTTCATATGTTCTTATGTTCATATGTGTTGCGAGTGCTATATTAAAAGTATATATGTATGTACATAAAGCTTATCGCAAGTTATCAAAGTAAAAAAAGTAAGCCTTGACACTTGATTCTTTTCCAAGCACTAGAGTCAACTTAAACTACAATTCTTAGGAACAAAAGTGTCTAAACAATTTTCATAGATAATTGCACAATCTACAATTTCGGTTTGTTCTAGTATTTTATGATAAAACATGACGTGAATTTCTAATTTTACCGAGCTAATTAACAGATAAACATTAAAAAAATAAACATATTTAATTTGAGCTATCTAATATATGCTTGTTATATTTTGTTAAAAAATATACATAGTTCATTTCACTTTCGGTTTTATGTTAAAAAGTGCCTTTTCATCTCTCAATGCTTGTTAGATAGCTGAGCGTCGACTAATCACACCTTTGAGTTATCATTTAAATATGTTTACTAACTGACGATTTATTTTTATATACATTTTTGTTTCATTATCATGATGACTGTGTAATTTATTTTAATTGTTTTTTACTTCTCGAATAATTTGTTAAACGAACGAAAGTAAGTACAAATGTATGTACATATGTATGTATGAATGTATATATGTATGTATGTATGTACATATATAAAATATGCATGCAAATAATTTTTAAAATAAAATAAAATGTAACTCAGCAATTTATTTATATTTGTAATCACTTCTGTATTTTATATTAAATTTGCAAGTTCATAAAGAATCGCGTATTTATATTAGTATGCACAAATATATGGAAGTATACTTTGTATAATTTTGTGAGTGCACAAAAGCTGTCTCAAATATAATAAAAGAAAATCTAGTTAATAAACAGCTGCGAAGCGCCGGTAAATTTGTATACATGAACATACATATATATATGTGTGTTGTATGTATGTATACAACAAAAGATAAAAACAAGTTTTGGACGCACATAAATATGTATTTAAGTAAGTGCCTAGTTTCAGACAATCCCTGCAGGAAAATCAACAACACAAATTTGCGACTAATGTTTTCATTTTCTATTTCGTTATGTTCAAGGCTTTGAAAAAAAGTTTTAACTACCATACCTCAGCAAAGAGCAGATATGTCGAACCAGGCATCACAGAAGAGAAGAGGGAGTTATGGTAGGGTGTGGGATTTCATATTATTTAACTTCTTACTACATATCTTAGACCGATTCCAAGTATTAAAAAAACATGACAACGACTTACCTACTGTCCACTCTGCTTTTCAGTTTTATTTAAAAATTCTCTAATTAATTTAAAATTACCATATCCCTAGAAAAGAGTGATTTTTTTCATACAAAATGAGAAGATGTGCTGACATAAAAAAACAAGAGTGCCCGCGAAAAAATTGTCACCTCAATTAGCTGAGGAAATTAAGATGTAAATTGACTCAACGTGTTTGGTGTTCAAACATACTCAATTTAGCTGAAACAATTAGTTTTTAACAGCTGTGTAAAAAGTGTTTTTTATATACCTATTATTTGTAAAAACTTTCGCGTGAAGTAAATGGATAAGAACTTAACTTTGAAATGCATTTTATTAGTTTATTACAGAATTTTTGAATTTTCCGGTCAATTCATTTGAGTTTTGAGTGCAATTTGACTTTGTACTGGAAAAAAAGGAGAATAACCTGGCGATTATTCAACGAGGTTCCTTGAAGCATTACAAATGAATGCAACTCAAAAATCTTTGTGGAAGTAAGTAGTAAGAAAAATATACATTAGTACATATTCGTATGTACTCGTATATTAATACCTGTAATCAATAGCTTTATTTTATTGTAGAACCGGCAATATATTTTCTGGGAGGTCCATTGCACTTGCAATGATGACCAGTTTGTCAAACTTCATTTATGTATGTATGTACGTATTTTCGGATCTCATGTAAAATTTCAATAAATTTACTCACCGTCGATGTTATCAATCATTTTTGCCTAGATTTTTTCTGTTATTACCCACATTTGTTTGCTGCCATTTCTTTTGGTGAAATTTCGTTTTCTTATTATACACACTCTTTTCTCCTATCACTGAACAAACTTCACAGGGTTGCATAAGTACTATTGATGCAATTTATTGACTATTAATCAATAATTGAGGCAATACGTTAATTGCTCTGTTGTTGGATAAATTGCGGACAATTAATTAATTGCCCAATGAGGCATTTGTCTATATATAAAATTAAATTGAATGAGCTACCAAACTGCAAACTCAAAAGAATTCAAAACTTTTCTTTATTTAAACCTTTTAGATGCTTTTTATAAAACGAAACGATACCATTTTGTTTTGTTAACGAGCATAATTAACTTAACGAAATGAGTTTGTTGCGTTTCGGCGCCATGTTATCAAAACGAAATCAAATCGTTAATGTTGCAACCAGAGAACTTGTATTGACTCAACTATGAACAAAGTTTGAGTGAAGAAAACGTTTTAAATTAATATCCATACATATGTACGCATACACAAGATTTGCAGTAATTTTTAAAAAATTTGCGAATAACGGCATTTTAGCATTTGCGTTTGCGCACCACCATTATAGCAAATCTATTCATATCATATGTATGTAAGTACGTACACACAAATTACACAAAAGAAGACTCGTCATTAATTCATAAAACCAATTTTATTATTATTTGACTTTATTTTTCCAATATCCAACGAAATTCATAAATTTCCTAATACGTAATGCCGTCGGCAAAACAACAGGTGGATTATGCTCACATTTGTGCATTAATTAAATCCATATTCATAAAACAAAAAAGAGGCGGCTTCAGCCATTAATTTCACAAATGCACATACATAAGTATGAATATACATTTTATCAATCGTATTATAATTATTCTGCTTTTTATTAAATTGTCAAAATCAACCCAAAATAGGTATATTTTTCTACATTTATGAGAAAATACAAGCTGTTAAATTTCTTTCGACCTCACTCAGCTCTGTTAACTTGCAACCAGAGAACTTGTATTTGACAGAGAAGATTTTCACGCGAATATCAGTGTGAATTGTCAAAATCCAAGTAAATGTCTTGTCTTATCAGAGAACTTGTATTTGACAGAGAAGCCTTATCTCAGTCCATTCCGACACACATTCCTCTGATTTTGATTTAACGTTAAAAGGCATCTTTGTAAATTTAACGTTAAAAGGCATCTTTGCCAAGGCACATCAAATAGGTAGCCGCAGCAAACTTTTTTTTGAACTTTTTTCATATTTTATTTTAATTTGAATTGTCAAATTTTGAATTTCGTTGTGATAAGAATGCTTTCAGTACAATTCAAGGTAGTTGATAAAATATTTTTGAAATTTTAGATTTTAAAAGCAAAAACAAAATATACAGAGCTCAAATTTTTTTTTTTCAAATTTTCTACTGCTGCTACCTATTGAATGTGCCTTGATCTTTGCTATAAAGGCTAATTTTTAATATGATTCAAAGTTAAATACATATTTGTATAAAAAATTTAAAGTTCTTTTTTCAATTAAGTTTTTGAATATTATCGTTATACTTTTTTCTTCTCAGTAAGAATGCCGCGATACATTAATTGTGGAAAATTGTTTGGCCCTTTTAGAATAGCGTTGTCGGTTACTAATTTTAGATTTAAGAATTTAAAGATTTCCCTACAGGGATCAGTCAATTAAAACATTGAATATACATAACATACATACGTACACATTTATAAGCGTCTTTGTTTGTAAATAAATATGTTCACATATGAATGCATACATACATATGTATCATAGAATATGTAGAAACAAATGTACTTAAAAATGAGCCGAATATGAATTCAAAAGCAACAAATAACGACAATTCTGAAATGAAATGCCAGTAAATTAATATTTTGCGACCGGCTGCCGGTTGCCGTACAAACCAACAATCAGTTCTCACTGGGCGACTATGAAAAAAGCTTCGCCGATAAAAATAATACCAAAAGAAAAGCAAATAAAACGAAAGTGAAGAAGACGCATGTATGTATATATGTACATACATATGTTCATATACATATGTACTTATGTGTATGGATGTATGCACATACATATGTATGTACGCATTTTTAGTTTTTTATCGATAATCTTTTTTCTGATAACCACATCAGATTATAATGATTCTACTGAAAATTCAGGAAAGACTTTAAAATTATTTTATTTGTGGGTCCGCGGGTGACGAATAGCAAGTATAGACAGTCAACAACATCATAAAAGTCCTAAATCAAACAAATATGCGTATAAGCTGTGTGCTCACGTACTATCAAATATACTAAATAATAATACATTATTGCACACAAGTAGATAAGAAGAACTCTAAATTGCACTTACCCCAGTGTAGAGGATCTCTGGATTAACTTGTGGTTTTGGCACTTGGCTAGAGTAATTGGCTACTGCACCATCGAAAGCGCTAAGCAGCGATTTGCCGGAGGACACCAACGCGTTATTTTTCAACAAGCGCAACATTGTCTACAAGAACTTTGTACACTTTTGCACCAAATGAAAAGTACAAATTATGTAAATAGGTAAGACTTAACACGAATACAAAAAAAAACAAATTTTTTCAAGTGGCTGCGAATTTGTTCCTCCCTTCTTTGACTACACGAGCCAGTTCACTTAGACCGCATGCTTTGAGTCGCTTATAGAAACTGCTATGTAGTCGAGACAGTGTACCACATAAATATTTTTATTTATTGTGTCGGTTGGGTGGAGTGAGGTGAGCGGTGAGCGGATAATAGGCAAAAATCGCAACAAAAGCTGTTTGTGACAGCTGTTTTTGTGTTGTCTGGGTACAGTTTTAGTAGAGCTTTTACTTCGTGAGAATGGTGCTAGACAAACCGTTACTATTTGAATTGGTTGCGAAAAGCTTTTATAAAAGTTTGCTTCATTGAAAAGAACTTGCGCGAAAATTATATTGGACCCAGAGAACTTGTATTTGACAGAGAAGCTTTTCACGCGAATATCGGTGTGAATTGTCAAAATCCAACAAGATATGTAAGCGTAGCTCACCTCGCCAGAGCTAACAGGGGAAATAGCAAGAGCGGCAAGTTAACAGAGATGAGTGAGGTCGAAATAAATTTAACAGCTTGAATATTCTCATATATGTAAGAAAAATAGACTTATTTTGATAATTTAATAAAAAGCAGAAAAATTATAATATGTTTGATAAAATGTATACTCATATTATGTGCATTTGTGAAATTAATGACTGAAGCCGCCCCTCTTTTGTTTTATGAATATGTATTTAGGTAATGCACAAATGTGAGCATAATCCACCTCTTGTTTTGCCGACGGCATTACGGCAATTTATGAATTTTGTTGGATATTGGAAAAATAAAGTAAAAAGCCGAATTGTATTTATTAAATTGTAATAACCTTTGTTTTATTAGTTAATGAAGAGTCCTCTTTTGTGTTATTTGTGTGTACGTACATATGTATGATATGATAAGATTTGCTATAATGGTGGTGCGCAAACGCAAATGCTAAAATGCCGGCGGCGATTTGCATTTTTTGGCACATAATTTTTACGCTTTTATATAATAAGTTATTCGCAAAAATTACTGCAAATCATATGTATACATATGTATGTACATTTATAAATGCATAGATATTAATTTAAAACTTTTTTTCCACCCAAACTTTGTCTATAGGTACTTGAGCATTTATTATACTAGGTAAAATTAATATGTAGGTATTAAGTACCATACATACATTTGTCTGCATGTACACATTTTATGTATGCACGTAAATAGTACCCCAATAATTACATGTACATTGATATATGTATGTACATATGTGTATATCGATATAAACCCCCATTCAACATAATATAAAACAATATTTTACCCATTATAAGTATATACTTATCTATGCGTACATATTTATACAAAAAAAAGAACTAACTTTGTTCATACATATGTACATATAAATGTATGTATATACGTATTTACATATATAAATGCTCATAAAAAATCAAATGTACTCGTATTTACAAAATAATATAAATCAACCTTGACCTATGTACATATGTATGTATATACATCACATGCCAAAATATAAATTCAAGGCCAAATGACGTCTTTGTACATACAAATATACGCACATACTTACATTTATACATATTTACATATCGACGTGCGCACACTTCTGTCCTCACTTCCCGCAGCAACTGCTAAATCAACAGTTACACTGGCGCCATAAATCCTAAACCATTTCATTCATAAATTGCGCGTGCGTAAAACTCATTTCATTCATAAATTGCAGCACAACTTAAAATCTGCCAGCGAAGCACATTTTTCGCGATCTTGCAAAAATTTATAAATTTGAACATTTTCGTCTTCAGCTTTGCAAGTACAGGGGCGCTGCCTATTTCTGGCCCAGTCCGGCAAATGTGTTGGTGAAAAATAAATGAAAATATGTATAATAGGCATTCATCAGCTAATACGATATTCTTATACCAAATTCATGTCTAATTTATGAATATTTAATCATTACGAACGATTATATTGTAAAATACCAATAAAAATATATAAATGCATTCAGTATTATTTCGCAAAATCGGCTTCCCAAGACAAATACTCAGCACATCTTCATCACCTCAATACGCGCTGTGTACATTTGTATGAGCTCATATATATATGTAAATATGTAGCCGAATTTTGTCGCATTTGTACAACAGTGTTGGTCATCACTGAATTTGCAAACCTTTTACTGCAATTTGTAGTCGGAGTAGGAAATCTACTACTTTAAAAAAAGTTGTTACAAAAATTCATAATTAATTTTCACTTTTAATTTATTTAAAAAAATGTATCACACTATATCCCACCTTAATAAGTATTTAGCAGCTATATATTATTGATTTTCTCCCAATTAAACGTCTCTGAGAGTTAAATCGTATATTTTTTTATTAGTCCTATTTTTCCTTGTACCTACTGCGAAACGAAAAGTATTTGCACCCAACTCTAATTTATGGTGGTGGTTTATTGCCTTCGTTTCGCAGCAGAATTGTCGGAAATCCGAGCAGAAGCAAACATTTAGAGCTCAAGGGTGGTTTGCGGGCACGTGAAGAAATGTACGTTCGTTTTTATTGTATGTATGTGCATAAAAATATGCGTTTGTATTTTTGCTTGCAAGTAAGATGAATTTTAGGCATCTATGTATTTGTTTGATCAAATATTTTAAACATGGGTGATATGTATTAAATTTAGTTTCGGAAAGCATACTAAATTATATTACATGTGATAATAAGTAACTAGTAAAATCAACATATAAATATGTATTTGTTCATATGTTCATATATACATAAATACTATGTATTAGGCATATTGTTGGCTTTTTACAGATTTTGTATGAATCAGAATATGATATGAGCCTTTCTATGTATGTACGTACGTACATATGTACATAAGTACATAAAATAAGTACAAATGTATGTACATGTATACTACATATGTATGTACATACATACATACATACATATTTACGTTCATTCATATATGTACATATGCATGTATGTTTGTAGAATATATACTTATGTAATATTTATGATTGTAGGTAAATACATTAGAAACCTGTGAAGATTCAAAATTACTGAATTTATATCAACCAAATTGAATGGTAAACAGTAAATAAATTGCTCATATGGCCAGATTTACATGTGTACAAAGTACTACTTGCTATGCATTGTACCAAATTTGAAAAATATTGATTCAAACATTATTTTTTAAAAATTTAAGTGAATGAATTTTGACAAAATTTAAATAAATATTCGGCTCGACCGATAACAGAACGAAATTACATTAAAACTCTCGTTTTATCAATTCCCGCTCTGCTGCTGTTAGTTTTTTGCTCAATCGCTGTCGAATTGTGGTGAACATTTTTGAAAAATGTTGTGGTGAACCACGCTGACATATACAGTACCCCTCAAAATCAGAGGAATGTGAGTCGGAATGGACTGCGATAAGGCTTCTCTGTCAAATACAAGTTCTCTGATTGGACCCTATAATCGTAGAGCATTTATACACTACCAGAAAAGAGATTCTTATTTTTTTACGATTTAAATATGTAGGTTTTTGCATTATTAAAATAAGGGAAAGTGAAAAAATCATTGGTCAAAAAGCTAGAAAAGTATAAATTTTCTTAAAAGTAAACTCGCAACAAATGTCTCTATCAACATTTAGTTGACGCGTATTTTTCTGTTTCTTAACATACATTTTTACATTTTTCCGCCTTTAAAATTTCTCTGGTAATCAAAATGTTAAATTCCTCTGCCTAATTCTTTCAAATCTGTTAGCATTCTTCAGCGAATAGTTTCCAAATACGAAATGCACCTTCTCATTATTGTACGTTCTCTGGTACTACGTTATTTTAGATAAATGTTTATTATCTTCTGTATAGATTTTATTGAATGAAAATATAAAATTGTTTGCTTCTTAAACTTAATTATTGAAACATTTATGGGACATTCTCCATTCTTTCCGTGCATATTATAATTTGTTGCTCACCACACAGAAGAAATTTCTTACATATAGAGCGATAAGTAGTTCTCATGGTTTTTGGAATAGTGACGAAGTTATAATAACGATCAAAGCAAAAAGCGAACTGTTAATCAATTAATTATTTACTTTTTATGCAACAATAGATGACCTCTTGACTTTTAACAAAAATGGAAAAAAGGAAATTTCGTGGTCTGATAAAGCATTATTTTTTGCGTAAAAACAACATCAGCGAAAGCAAGCAGATGCTTCATAAATACTATGGGGACACTGCATCATCAATTTCAATGATTAAGAAGTGGTTTACTGAGTTCCGTTATGGTTGTTACACTAGAAATCGTCGATAAAATCCTTGGCATGCTATTGGATGACGGGAGAATGCAATTGCGTGAGGTGGCTGAGGCTGTAGGAATCTCAACTAAGCAGGTACATTATATTTAATATGTGATTGCCAAAATAGCAAAAATCCATGAATTGGGTTTCGAACTACTACCCCATCCAGCATATTCTCCAGATTTAGTCCCATGCGACTATTTCCAATTTCCAAACCTGAAGAAATTACTGTTTGGTTTCGGTCAAACGAACGGATCGTCACAGAAACAAACGACTATTTTGAGAGTCTTGAAAAAAGCTATTATTTGGAAGGAATTAAAAATTAGAAAAACGCTGGACTAAGTGTATAGAGTTAAAAGCAGATTATGTGAAGAAATAGAACGCTTTCTTGCCGAAAAGAATATATTTTATTCAAAAAGTCGCTGACTTATCAATTGATCGGACAGCATCAGTTTGGCTTCAGAGCTAGCAAATCTACCATTGACCAGATGCTCACATCACATCAAATCCTGTAAAAGACTCTAGAAAAGTTAATCGACACACATACATCACCATTTGGCCGACTCTTAAACCGCTGTTATTGTTTGCTTTCTAGTAATTAAAACTTTTTCTAACGAATACCATTACCATACCAGAAATTCGGCAAAACACCCTGCTATGTTTGTACATGATGTAAACACTCAATTATAATAATTAAGTATAATGTATTGTTGAAAATAAAATTACCGATGTACAGTGTTTCCGATAGCTCGCATTTTCCTACTAGTACACTTTGCATACGAACACGTTTTATAAACTATACATTTGCTATGACAAAAAATCGCTGGTGTGGAAAATAAGTGAACAAAAGATCGTATTTGTAGGTACACATGCATATATATTACATATATTCTTTCTGTCGCAACAAGTGTATCCACCTACATACTATATGTAAACCTCCCATGTATAATTTTAGTATCTAATCAAAAAATATTCACACAGAAATTTATTATCGTTTCCGCGCTGGAAGTGCCGACAACATTTCATTATCAGCATAGTAAAATTTGAAAAAAAAAAACTATTTAATTCATATTGGCAAAAATATAGAAATAGCATAAAACATGTCCACGCCCACATTAGATATACGCAAACTAACGCCGGCGTTGCAACGAAAGGCGATTGCCGAATTGAACGAGGTGCCCGAACGTCTGGCGGCGGACGTAGCAGCGCTCAAAGAATGGTTGCAGAAGCAGCCACATTTGAAGGCACGCACAAGTGATCAATTTCTTGTAAACTTTCTACGTGGCTGCAAATTTAGTATGGAAAAGTCAAAGCGAAAATTAGAGCAATACTACACATTGCGTACAACGATACCCGAACTGAATCGAATCGAGTATACGCTCGTGAATGAGCAACGACTGCGCGCCAGCATACGTTTGGGGTAAAGTAGTATATTATCTGGATATTATACTTATGTCTGTATGTCACTAACTACTATGGTGTTCGAATACTCGACTTTTTTGTAAAACCGGATTTTGAATTATTCGAAAAATGGCAATGTGAAAAAAAGGTTCTTAATTTTTAAATCAAGAAAAAACCGAATAAACCGGTCTTGTTCCAGTAAGAAATGTCCATACTTGTTACTAAATGCTATTATTTATAAGAATGAAATCTTTGGAAAATTAATTGTAGTTTCTAATAGACAAAAGTCACAATATCAGACCAGTTGGCATTAATTGGTCTCAAAATAAATCCTCTAGTCTCATAATAAAGTATCTCAATTATGACCAGGTGATAAGCAGGTCACAAAAATTAAGACAAAACATAAAAATAAAAACGTAAAAACGAAGAGAGGCAATAATCTGCAACTCATAAAAAGTCTTAAATTTTAAAAATTGAGCGAGCTAGAAGGACCTGTTCTCTTATGAAATTTGTCTAAATATATAAAATCTTCTAAAATACATTTGCTGAGTTCTTTCTACAAATTATTTGAATTGATAAGCACTTTGTGGTTGCTTTATTAATGAAAATATATTGGATATAAAATTTGTCGATGTGTTGCCATATTTCTATCAAAGGCTATATCTTTACAACTAAAAAAAACGTGCTTTGGAGATTAAAAACCTGATTTATTCGATATTCGAAAAATTAAGATTTCTGAAAAAACGTACAATAATTTATGAAAAAACCGAGGCAAACACCCTAGTAACTACACAGCTCATTTTAAAACGATTTTGTTTGTGTAGCGCTTTCCTCTATCTGCCGCTGCCGATGTTGGAGGATGGTCCATGCATATTCTTAATGCGTCCTGGCAAATACGATCCCAATGACTTTAGTATGACAGAATTGCTACGCATATGCTTTTTTTTACAAGATATATTTTTTATATGCAATGACAACCTAATTGTGGGTGGCTTTATGCAGCTTGGCGACTTTGAAGACTTCAGTTCTACGCATTTTTTCCAAATGAGTCTACCACTTATAAAACGCTTCAGCTTGTACATCGAAGAGGGTGTGCCGATGCGTATTAAAAGTTCACATTTCTTCAATACCGGTGCAGTCTTTGAAAATATGTATGCTGTTTTTAAGCTTGTGGTGCCTGCCAAGATGGCCGAAAGGGTAAGTTCTCGTTTGTAGACTTTTTTATATAAACATATATATTTTTAATGGCGAGTTTCATGTGGCAAATCGGCTTCGTAGATAGAAAAGATTCTGCGATCGCTGCTCTGCAAATGCAAGTTCATCAAAAGTAGTTGATCGAGCGAGTTTTACTCGGCATTCTAGAAATGTGCTAATATTGATACCTTAAAAAAGATGTAAAATAATACATATGTATGTATATTTTCGGTAAATTTTTTTTATTAAACATCTTTGGTTTGGCTTTCATTTTGCAATATCGCGTGTGTACTTAACGAAAATAAAATTTGTGTAGTAAAAATTTATTGGCAACTTTTCCAAATATAACTTTAGACATCATTAGATATATAAAAAAAAAATAAACAAAAAAATAAATACACAAGAAGCCTCAACTTCAGTGGCAATTTTCGTTAAAATGCATCCCGAAACGCATCTTGCTATTCGCAATAGAAATCTTTAGAAAAACTCAAGCCTCTGAACCAAAAGTTTAAAGACGACTTTAGCTCATATAAATTCTTTCACAATATGACAATTACTATTGTGGTACAGTCAATTTATCGCAAGAAAATGTGGATATCAATACAGTTTTATAAATTAAATTATAATTAAAAATTAAGAAAAATAATTACCATGACACCGGAATAAGGAGTTGATCTATCCTCTCAATACTTCCCACTCCTATCTCGATTACTGACAATTTTAAAACAGCTGCTGTCATACTGCATTTATGTTGAAAAACACACAAAAAAAATTTTACAATTGAAGCTCTAATTCTGATGACGGATAAATTCAATAGCAATTGTTCTTAATGCGTCGTATTCAATTGTCTGGAATTTCCCTATACACTTTTTTACTGCAAAACAAAAGCATTAGAAAATGAATTTTGTTGTTGCACATGCTGGATATAATCTTATTTCGCCATGAAAGAGTTGAGACGATGTTTTCGAGCTAAATAACAATCACTTTCAATGAAGGGCGAAAGCTTTAATAATCCAGATTAATGTGCTTTAATAGAATAATTTTGGAAATTAACTGTCTCTGATCCGGAACACAGCCCTGAAAAATAATTTCCGGAAATATTTTTTTTTTTTTTTAATCGATGCTTGTATACCTTTTAATCACATTATAATGACCAAACAGACAAGTATGCAAATAAATATTGTTCACTTAATCCACAATGTTAGCTTCCGTCAAGGTTCAGTTTTAAAAGCAGTAAGTCACCGGATGTGCACTATCGTCATTCGGTTCATCCAACACATTTTTTTTACATCAAAACAAGTAAGCAACATTGAAAGCGGGAGATTGAAAGAGAAAAACATACCAAGGGTAGATAATTTTAGTTTTGACTAAATGTCAAATAACACCTGATTCTTTTACAACTTATAAACATACAGAAGCTCTTTTTGTTAGTTACAATACTCATAATTATATTTAATTTCCACACCCACCCTCCTTTTTCCCACACAGATCCAGGTGCATGCCAACTTTGCGACCCTTTGCGAAGCTGTGCCCATCAAATATATGCCAAAAGATTATGGTGGTGAAAACAGCAGTATTGAGGAAATTGTTGCAAAAACTGAGCAGTTGGTTTTTGAGTATCGCGAATATATGTTGGAAGAGCGGAATTATGGTGTCGATGAAAATTTGCGCGTGGGTGGTCCGCTTAATGCGGATGAGCTATTCGGAACGGACGGTTCATTTAGAAAGCTGGAAGTGGATTGAATAAAAACGAAACTATTTATGAAAAATATATAAATATATATTAATATGAAAGTTTTTATGTATGTATGTATTTATTATGACTAGTGATGATATTTCCTAAGGCACAAATTAATTAGTATAAATATAACTTGTTGAATATATAAAATAGTAATAAATCAGTAACTGGAATTTTACCCTGCGCTGATATTATAAATAAAATGCTTTAAGTCAATTGGCCGTGCTTATCGCTTCAAAGAAAAATTTTTACCATACTACTTAAATGTATGCCCTTGTGCAGTTTAGTTTAGTTCAGTTATAGTTTATTTTTAGATTAGTACAAACATTTTTAACCTATCTGCAATTTACTATTTAAATTTTGGTGTGCGTCTTTAACATTGTACCACAAATGAAGGGAACCCACAGCGGCCACACAAACTTATAATCTTACATAAATTTTGTATTTTATGGATATTATAAACATAAAAGTACTTTTAACATGAAAATTACTCACATGTACATACATACATACGTAACTTCCATTTCCTAATTCTTGCAATACAATTAACTTTCATACACGAATACATACTTATGTATGTATGTATATAGATATGCATGTGTGGCTTGTTACCTTCGAGCCAAAAAGTTTATCAGTTGTCAAAATTTGTTCGAATTTTATCAGCATACAATTTCATATTGTGTTATAACAGCTGATTTATATGAATTGATTATCTACACTTCCTGTTAAAATAAAAAACACGGTTTTGATAAAAAAAAGTTAAATTTCTTGGAAAGCATATAATGGTAAAAAATACCTTGGGTAAAATACAATAATTTATTTAGTCTTGCGGAATACGAAGAAAAAACACGGACGGCTCATAATCTATAAATATTGGCAATCGAATTAGTCAATGTCAAAAAAATGTTTGCATACAAATATTGGGCTAGTGATCATTTATAGATAAAACATATTTCTATCATTGAAAATGAAAAATCGACCTAATTGAATAACGCCTATTTAGTAAATTTATTTTTGAGCATTTAGTTATTTAAAATTTAAATTAAAATGTAATAGTTTTGAGTTGTGATATTTGATTGTTTGGAACCAAACACCGTCGTATTCAAAGGTGTTTAGATCATGCAACGTACTGTCGCAGAAATTTTTAGAGAAATTATTTTTTATGTAGGGAGGATTAATTTGTAGAAACTCTGCCGTGCGAGGTAATTTCATTTCAATTAGTTTAACCCTAATAGGTCACATCTCAATAGTATCGGTGTTTTTGTGGAAAAATTGTGTTTTTATAGAACCTCATTTATGAAAACAAATATAATGAGATTTTATTTCGTTTCCTTAAAAATACTGAAACAGGCAAAATTTTAAAAAAACATACATATATTTTTTGTCAATGTATTATTCTGAATGTATTATGCTTTGTTTTTAAAATCAAAAATAATATTATGCCAAGATATCTAACTTCTGAGATATGCTATGTGGCCGATGTACAGCCTTATCCACTAAGGAATAATAAAGATTTTAGAAGACCGCCTTTAATGACAAATGCGGCACAAAATAATTTATTTTATATAGGAGCTAACTTATTCAATTCATTGAATCAAATATGTATAGCTTTAAAAGAAAAGTAATTGAATTTGTTATAGAAAATTATAGTTAAGATCCAAATTGTAATTATAAATTCTTATTTATAATTATAAAATAGTAAAATTGCTAAATAAATACTACTAATACTACTACTAATTTAAATGAATGAAGTAATAATAGTTCTGTTCGAGATGCAAAAATTGTTTGAAGCGTTCAGTCCGAAGTTATAAAAAGGCATTCTAGATGGCAAAAAATCTGAAAATAAGAGCAGTTTTGTGTGAGTGAGTTGCACTCTTTCTCAGCCGGAAGTTGTACGTTTTGATCTGAGGTTTTTTTCCGACAAGTTCATGGAAAATGTCAAATTGTCAGCTTTGCTGTCAGTAGCAAAAAAAAGTGAAGCAAATGAAGTATGTATATAAAGCCTTTTGCAATTTTTGCGAGTGTGTATTTGCAATTTTTTTGCAAATATTTTGACGTTTTGAAATTAACAAGAAAAGTCGTTACTCGCGTTTCAGGTGACTAACTCCTTCGCTATTGGCATTCACTTTCAAGAGAGTAATTTTATTAGACTTTAAACTGCCTACATCAGTTAAGCGGACAGATAGACATACATACATAGGTTAAATTGAGGCACTTGGCAAATTGTATTCTTTTTTTTTGAGTTTGCAAAATTTATAAATTGCCTCAATTAAGGGCTATTTGAACGCCGTATTACATAAACATGAATATTTGCAACTTGAACACTATATTAAACTTTTGTCTTTGTTAACAATACCTAATCATATGGTATTTTATAGTATATAACTTTCTTTTGAAGTTTTTTTCTATTTTCCCATATTTATAAAAATTGAGCCTTCATTTTATAAGAACTTTGTTACAAAAAAATTATTAAAAAAAAAAATGGCTTGTTAAAAATGCAGAATAATGTTAAAAAATATACTTTCATTTCTTTGATTCCCTGCGTGCCTTAAATCTCATTTTCTTTTTAAATAAAAAGCTGTCGTTTGCCATCCAAAATGTTAAATCGAAATATAACACAAACCTAACCTTTCATGTTACTCAGTAAACACGTAATAATGATTCCACAGAGTCATTGCTATTTGTCATGATTTCAGAACGACACATTTATATGTGAACAGTGTTAATTTTTGCTTGTGATAAGATAACGTGTTCAAAAAAAATACAACAACAACAGCAGGTGAAGAAAAACAGAATAAGTATTGTAAAAATTGATGACGGCATAGAAATGTAGAGCTGCGAAAAATAAGCGAAGCTAAAACAATTTCAACAAAAATTTCTGCCATATATGTGTATGTACATATGTATGTATTAAATTGTATGTAATATGTGTATGTACATTAACTAATTTAGGTATTTCCACAGGTTAAGTATCTTAATTACATAAATGCAAGTGTGTTTGTTTTTGCGGCTTTTGTTGATTGAATATTAAATAATTACTAGGTGTACACATCGCATACTAAACACTTATGTAAGTAACATAACTCAAAAACAAAAATTGTAGCTAAATTTTTTGACATAAATTAATGTTTTTATTCTCCTTCAAATACAAAAAAAAATAGCCATAACCCTTTTTTCTTTTTATTATTTGAGTGAATTCTGTTTTTGATTGATGAGCAATAATATTTCTGGATTTGTTCTTTTTTCAAGTTGTGTCTCTCTTGTATTTACTATGCGATATATACGTTCAGTCATAGGAGTATATTAGCACATTGGCTGGCTTAAAATGCAGGTGTTTACACAAATATTACTCATGTTTATTTAAATATTTAGACGGCAAAGTACGTTGAAAGCACGGGTTAACAAAAAGTATGCCGATAATTTTTTTGGCTACTAATCTATATGATATAATGTGTTCAATTCCCAACTGCATATGAAATTAGAATCGATGAGCTTTATTTGACTTTCGATTAATTTTTTTTTCATGACAAAAAGTTTAGCTGTGCTTCACAAATTTTAGAGGCTCGTCGTGAACCTTAAAAGTCTACATGCGACAGACATTAAACTATTACGAAGTCACGATTTTAATTTAACATAATAAAAAAAAAATGTTGTACTCCAAATATTAACTTATGGCGTGTCGCTTTAATCCGACATATTTGATATTTTCGGGATTGTTACAGCAGAGGCGCCCAGTAGACACCTGTTGGAGAGCGAGCAAGGTCCAAAATACATTTAAAGTTATTAAGACTGTGTTATGATGGTTTCGTGATCAGGTATGTATAGACGTTACTATATAGAAGTTGTTGTCCCTTTGAACCTGATTTCCATGCGGGCATGATTTAGATACTTCAATCCCGAATCGAAATTTAATAATCGAAATTTTTTTTCGGAAAATTCTTTAAATAAAATTTGCTGAATCAGCTTTCAACTAGTCGGAGCAACTTTTTTTAATTTTCAAAAATTCATTTGGTTTTTTCCCTCGTGAGTTGCAGCTCACAATAAAAGGTTTGAAGATTTTCTTGCCAATAAATATTTGCTGATTGTTGTAAAATTTAAAGAACTAATTTATTGATATTATTTTTCGTTTCCGACCGGCTGGGTTGTTGTTGTTTACTAACACGATTTGATTACATCCTATGTAAAGTTTGGTTAGAAGATAAACCGGTTTCGGCGTAGCGCCATCTTTAATGTATTTTTTTCGGTAGCTTATTACATTTAAATTTTTATCAAAAAAGAAGTTAGATGAACTACATACACATAAGTATGTTTAAAAATGCCGAAAATGTTGGCGCTTCGGGATTCGGCATACCGAATACCGGTATTATAAACCTTAGTATGCGGCCTATCTTTACGACTTCATATTTTATCTGTCAGCCAATTAGTATAAGTAATGCCTTAAAAATGTTTTCCATTAGAACGGTTCAGTTGCACGCCTACCTTAGCCCGAGAAAGTTGTATACAATTGCAAAAAAATAAATTAAGTAATTTGAAATCGAACAAATAGTGAAAATTTAAGGGCAACTCAGCGCGTTATCATAAATATATGTAATATATAGTTGCAGTGTAAGTTCATTTGAATAAAAAATGGATAAAAACTAAGTGTATACAAAAAGCTATAAGTACATCCATATGTATATATACATATATAAATATATACATAGCGATAAACTTAAAGAAATATAAAAATTGCTTATTAAGAACAAAGTTTGCTTCGCACGCGATATAAAGTTGAAATTAAATAAAAATTTGAGCGCAAGAGAAAAAGTTGCAACTTAACACAATGAGTCTACCTCTCACCTGGTTTAATAAAGTGAAAACATTTACTTACGTGTATATAAGTATGTACTCGTACACTGTATAATTCAAGCAAGCTACGTAAATAAAAACGGTTTTATCAATCAAATTATTAATTCTTATAAATTAAGTACATACTGTCTTATAAGAGTGTGTGACACTTGCAAAATAAGCATTAACAAAAATATAATGGTAAAAAAATATAAAGTAAATAATATGCAAATACACATTAATGCACGTTTTCATGTCGATTCCATATGTGTAGGTACATATGTAGATATTGAATAAATAATACAACATTAGATAAAGTATAATTTTTAATAAAAATTAACAGCTTCACAAAATTAACAATAAATTCCAAAAGTGAAAGAGTCGATACTGAAACGTGTCAAAATGAAAGTAAGGTAACGCGATTTTTAATGGGCAGCAAAGCTCACTGAAATAACGGTATAATAACACTGCGTTACAAACAGCGCGTTACACACATTCGGTCCTATGAACCAAATATACTTTTTCGGAAAGGGGAGAAAAAATAAAAATACACTTGTATCGGCGATTTTCATGTACACGTCAGACTTTTTTTTTTATGTATAAAGTATTTTTTCTATAATTTCTTTATATACTTTTATACATAAAAAAACAATTCTGACGTGTACATGTAAATCGCCTGCTGCACAAGTGGGAAATAAAATTGGCTGTCATAAAACCTCAATTGGGTATTTCGTCATAATTAAAACTTAATATTAGTCAGAAAAATTGTATAATCTTAATAATGTACGCTGTTATAAATTGTTGAGTGCCACCAACAATATTTTTAAAAATTCGTCGATTTTTGGTAACACGTGGCGTATGAGTAATGCTTTGGTAGTTGAAACGACGAACCCTGACCCTGCGCACACTTATCTTATTACTTTGAACTAACGTAGTAATGTACATTTATATCTAACAAATTGCATAAAATGTTGATAATGTTAAACGCTAGAAGCATATCCAACTTTGGTTCATACATATAAGGTTGACATATACATATTTTCAATTACCTAAAAATTCAATTAAATATGTAGTATTACAATATGGGTATCAGTGAAAGTTAAATTAGGCAGTTTACATACAAATTTGGTATTTGGCATATGGTAGTCATATATCCTAAATTTATATTTTCAATTATATAATTTTTTAAAGTTCAAGTTGAGTATTGAAAAAAATGCCACTTCGTTTTTAAAAAGAAAATGTATTAAATATTTTATTTTACTATCAAACTCTATTGATAAGGAATTTATTCGTATATGGTTGCCATCTATGTATGTATATAAAATAATATACAAATAATTTGAAATGTTATAAAGTGCGTGTAAATTAAGAGATGTGTTAGAAAGCTATAATACGGTAGTATATTTTCAATATGGTTATTCATGCCGCTTTGCTTAAGTGATATCACGCCTGTGGATTTTTTTTTGGCGTAGAATACGTCTTACCTTACGGTAAGGGCACCCATGTCAGATTGTTATTGTTGTAATCTCTGTTTCTTTAATTATAAGGAAACGGTGAGATAAATTTTTTTAAAAATTTTTTTGTAGTCAAATGAAGATGTTAGCTTTCGTTTGACATACATTTCATATTGGTTGATATCTTCCTAATATTTAAATTTCTCAAATGAAAATTTTATAAACACATCCAAACAAATATGTGTGTGGTGTTTGCTTGAGTGTGTAGTAGTAGTTTGTAGCGTGAATAGACGTTCATTTTATTGCATAATTTTAGGCGGGAAAATTTAAGTAGAGTAAAGGCAGAGAAAGCGCTGCCAACTACTGCTTATTGGTGGTGATTTTAACACAGAAATCACTTCAAATACTAGATTGGCGAAATTTATGAGCGATACGTTTAATTTGGATTATATTCGAAATGATGCTCCCACAACTATTGATAACACAACCATTGACTTAGTTTTTGCGAGAAATATAAATGTTAATTTAAAAACATATGTATTTATCCTATTTTTCCTATCATAAGCCTATATTCTCAAAAGTAACTTTCAAATAATCAAATAGATTTGGGTCTGTTATTTATCATTTATCTTTACTATTGATAACTACCATTGACTTCGTTTTTGCGAGAAATTTAATTGATAATTTAAAAACGTTTTTATCCTATTTTCCTATCATAAGCTTATGTATATCATCAAAAGTAACTATCAAATAAAGAAATTCATTTGCTTGTATTATTTATCATTATAAATTATCATTATACATATGTTTTCTGTCTTATCGGATGGCGTATTCTACGTTAAACTTAATGGCCGTGTCTCTGACACTGCCTCCTTCTTTTTTTTTTGAGGTTATGTGCAATCAAAAATCTTCGTCGACCTGTAGCAATGAAAATAATAATTGAATGGCGCACGAACTTTTGAATAAAACAATCAAAAAATAAATGACAGACATTGTTCTTTCAGGTAATAATAAAAATGCCCACATCCAGTTCCGTTTTAAGTGTTTTATTAAAAATTAAAAAAATATCCAGATAACTCACCCTATACATATACTTACATATATTGCTAAATTTGTAAGAGCTATTGATTTATGTCAATCCATAATTGATAACTACATACATATTTAGTACATGAGTATGTGTATGGTATAAATTTTTTTGGCATTCAAACACTGGAGATATGCACTAAACTTTTATTATAGGACAATCGCACCTAGCGACTATCTTCAATTATTGAGGTACCATAAATTAAGTTAGTATTTCATATAAAAACCTGTTAAGACATACATAATATATGTATATACATATGAATGTATGTATGTATGTATGTACAAATATTCGTTATCAAGTTAAACTAACGAATCTGAAAAAAAATATATAAAACATATTTTGCATGCTTTACGCCGTCATTTGTAAATACGGTGTTTTATTTCTCTGGGAAATATTGTTAATTTATAAAAATGCAAATTAAGTTTGATAATGGAGCCAAATTAATGTTAACAAAACATTCTTAAATTTACGAATGAACTTTTACTTACGACCTACTGTAGAAGTTTATTACCTGTTACCAAAATTTGTTTATTGCTTTTATTTCGGTTTATTTTTATTTTGTCTAATGTATTTTAAACGAGTTTTTTTTTAATATATTTAAACTGGAATTTGACTAAAACATATGTATGTACATACATAAAAAGAGAGCTCTTATCTTCAGGTAATTTATAAGTGAATTAAATTGTACGTAAATTTGAAAATCGTCGAATTCATTGCTTGTTAAATCGAAGATATGTATGTATGTATGTGCTTTCACAATATTTTTATTCAACTTTAATTTTGAATTTCCCACAAAAATACTTAAACGAAATATATGCACATATATTTTTAATTTGTGATTTTGGAAAATTTTCTTAATGTTAAAAAATATTTTTGAGATTTAAACGTTCGTCCGTTGTGTTATTGCGGCCGCCGAGTTCGAGGTTCGAATACCAGCCAGGGCAAGTAAAAATATCTTAATCAAAGGAAAATTTTTTTCTAATAGCGGCCACCCTTCGGCAGACAATTGTAAACTGACGAGTATATTTTTGCCATGAAAAAATACATCTGCCGTTCGGAGTCGGCACAAAATTGTAGGTCCCTCCATTTGTGGTAGAATATAAAGACGCACACTACAAATGGTAGGAAAAGCTCGGTCATACACTGAGCTACGAGTATATAGTGTAAGCGCCAAATTATTATTATTATTATGTTCGCATAAAATTACTAGCACAATATTTTGGAAGAACTAAAAAAAATGTTTGATACGAAAATACATTTTAACCTCTTCACAAACGAAAAGCCATATCAACCTAACCTTTCTTAGAGAGTTAACCGTTCTTTAATAGAAAAACATTGCAAATAAAATAAAACATAGACATTGTCACAATTAAGCGCATTTTTTTTATGCACATATGTAGGTGTACATAGTTTCATCGCACATATGTATGTATATAAGCAGAACCAACAAATAATGATGAAAGTTATAAATCATACCAAAAGCAGTACTTGTTTAATAAGAAAAAAAATTCAGCGTATCATTGCCATTATTAATTTTGATTGTTATATAGCAATTTTCTTAAGCTATCTTATCAAACTATCATACAGAAATGCGCACAGCTAAAGAGGATTTGATTTAATTAAGGTGAATTCAGATAAGATGGTAACTGCCAAACACTTGACATTAATTTTATTGACAAGATTAATTTTTTTTTTATTTATGCATACACAAATGTTTTCTTTCTCTGATGCCAAGGCGAATTGATTAAAGGTGGTGGCAAAGCGAATTCAACAAAATTTATCAAATTAAGAATGTCATAATCGAAGACAATTGAAGAATGGAAGTTATTCTTTCTTTGTTGTCAGATGTTGTTGGTAGGCAGCTTCAATAGCGCCTGCGAGTTGTATAGGCTGCTCACTAGCGCCTGTGGGATTTATAGGCTGCTTTACTTGCGCCTGCGTTTCGCTCTAAGCCGCGTACGGCAGGATCTCAACCACATCAGCCGCTTATTGGAACCTTGAAAAAAGGTCCTTTCCCACTTTCTATTTTTTTTAGACACACCGCGCACTTTCCCATTTTTTATATTTTGAAATGTCTTTATTTTTTACAAAATTTCATAAGTTTTAAAATCAGGAGCTTTAAAATATCAAAATATGTAAACAAAATTCTTCGTCATTACCTTTTACTGACATCCTTAATTTTATAATATAAGAAGAATAAGCAACCAGCTGATTGATTACCACCACCTTATATGAATTCGCCTTGTCTGATGCTTTTGTTTTTGTTTATATGAATGTATATATACATATGTATGTTTAGGCTACAACAAATATACTCCTATTTGTAAGATCGGTTTGGACAACACTAAATAGATCGGTCCTGAGATGAAAACGCTTTTCGTTTATTTCAAATTTCAATCCGCTACAATCAATTTAACAACAATAGTTATTTTGAAAAAAAAAGTATTCTTCATAAGCAAAATTCAAAAAGAAGCCTTAAAAAGGGTAGCAAAATAGTTGACCTGAACGCCGAACGCAAAGCCATATATGTATGTATGTACATACATACATACATACATACATATGTACATACATACACACATTTTATGCTTCTAAATTATTTGACAATTGCAAGCTGCTCGTTAAAACTTGATACAATTTATCTTTGAGACTTTCTGCCTTATCCACTTCAAGCACCTCGTCGTTCGTACTATGAACATCGTTTTCACACTAATGCTTATTTTCTACTCGAGGAGGATATTATCCAGCTTACTTATAATGGCAAGGGCAAAACAAGGCCTTTAGGGAGTCAACAAGCCGTGTTATTTGTAGTATTGTGTTATCGTAATACAACAGTTGTAAACTTGTTGTTTTTGTTTCTCATGGCAAATTTTCTTCTTTCAATACAACTCTGAAAGGTGCGTTTAGTGTGTTATTTGTTTGTTTTATTCGATCAGCTGTTTCTATTTTATATCATTTGAGGTTTATTTTTGTTTGAAAAAATTTAAATTAAAATATTAAAAAATAAATAGCTATGCAATTCATTGTTTTCTGCAATTCCGGGATTTTAATAGACTGATCCCGGAATATTCGGGAGTTAAAAAGCCCGGGATCCCGGGATTGACATGCCTAGGATGTATGTATGTACGTTTGTATCGAACTATATCTAATTGTATACATTGGTTCAAACGTCACGAGTTCCCACAGTCAATCTAATTTATTTTATGTTGTTATTCAAATTGAACATTTACCGCAGTTAGTTCGTGAGACCTTGAACTTGCCGCAATTTGCACTGCTTCTAATTGCTTGAATCATAGACACTAAAGTATTGCGAATTTTGAATTGAATGGAAAGATAAGTTAAAAAACAAACGCTTTTTACTTGCAATTAGTTTTAAAATTATTTTATGTATGTACATAAGTTCACACACAAGCACGATTTTCTCAAGTCTATACACAAATTCTTAAGAGTCTTGCTGCTATGGAAAAGTTGAAAACACATCTGCTTTTGGAAACCTTTTGTAAAACTGTAGGGTCTTATTTAATTAATATTAACGTCAATGTTGTTGAAAATCATAGACTTAGTGTAAATAAGCTAGTCTTAAATATAATACGGAACAACGAAAATATCAGTGGTTAAATAACAATACATATATGTACATACATACATACATACATACATATACATATATAGCACAAATTAATTTCAATTATACCTTTTAAGTAGAAACCGAATAAGGCGTCAAATAATCTTCTATATGCATAGCTTTTTCTAAACTACCATAGCTACAGAGATGAATATATATTTAAAGAAAGGGATTGACGTGTATATTTGCACAAAATTATAAAATTGAAAATCGCTTTTTTTAGTTCCTGATATATTTAGCATGGAAAGAAATACAAAGTTTCATATAGTTTTTTTTTTATTGAAAAAGAGAGATTATAATTGCTCTTTAGAAAAACGTAAAAACGTTTAGTCAAGCTTATCCGATTATCAGAGGTTACATACTAGATTTTTATTTATGAACCGGCGAAAAAATGTTTTAATTTTAAACATGTTGACAGACAGTTTGCTAAAGTACTCTGAATAAAAGTCGTATTGCGTTTTGTGCCAAAAAATTGTATAATAAAAGTTTCAGTAGAAGTCATAAAGTACGAACAGTGACATAAGTTTTCACACACTGTATATGACACCTGTATATACATACATATGTATGTATATACCACAAGTCATAAATAGCCTAACATATATCTTCCAAAGGTTAGTAGACAATGTAATCAACGAAATATGAAATCTTTACTATCATTAAGTGTATAGTACTGCTGTTACGAATATCAAGTAGCTGAAGTAGTTAAAAGGAAATAACTGAAATTTACGATATCAGAATATACATAATTAATAATACAATATTATATTTAGCGCATGAATTAGCAAGAAAAAGAAAAACAATGTAGATTTCCAATCTAATCTAAACAAAGCAAGGTGGGGGTAAATGAGTTGGAAAACTTGGTGTACCTTATACATATGTACATATGTATGTAATATTTTTATATGAGTTAGTTACCTAACTAAATAGTTAGTTGGCGTACTTTATTAAAAACGTGTTGATTAGTTCAAGAAATCTTTCCAAAAATACGTCAAGCAGATTGTTTAATAAATACATTAAATTTAAAATAACTTATCCATATAACATATGTATGTATGTATGTAAGTACATTCTTAAAAAAGCAAAAAAACAAAAAAAACTTAAAGATTGTAACATCGCAAGCAATTAAAATATGCCTCTATTTCTATATTTCAGTCTATAATCAGTTCAAATTACAATAAGTTGAAAACATGTCCCATATACGAGCCTTAACACCGGAGTTGGCTAAGCGTGCACAAAAGGAGCTTGGCGAGGTGCCCGAACGTATTGATGCAGATATACAACAACTACGCGAATGGATATTGAAACAGCCACATCTTACCGCCCGCACAGATGATCAACTTTTGGTTGCATTTCTTCGCGGTTGCAAGTATAGTGTGGAGAAAGCGAAACATAAGCTCGATAATTTTTATGCAATGCGTGGCGCTGTACCAGAGTTGTATAAGAATCGTTTTATAAATGATTCGGCCATTGATATTCTACGATCGGGGTGAGTAAAAAGTGTATGAATAAAAAATTAGAAAGGCAGTAAATTATCACCAGAAGGATTTTCACACTTTCGTTACTTTGACAAATTCGTTAGTTGGCAATTCGTGAAAGGTGTTTTGCTTTCGTTCACCTTTCTGACTTATTTCGTTAGTTTGGCAATGACTGATTATTTATAGCAAACAGACAAAATATATGTACGTACAACCACGGATTAACGAACTAACGAGCTTTATGTGAAGACCCCTATTGAGAGGTTGTAACAACTTACAGGATTTACCCAGTAATTTCAAGGCCAAATTTAGTCATACGCGGTGGTAAAAATAAAAGCAGTAATTGACATTAAAAAAAATTTGACAATAATACAGATTATTATTAATTTTTTTATTAAAATTCAGCTAATTCTCGAAAATTTTCTAAAAACTGTGTTTAAAAAGTTTTGAATTTTGGTGAACAATTTTTTTTAATTTAAAAGCATGGTGTGAAGACTGTTCAAAGTGAGAAATGGTTTTTGTAAAACAACTAATCTGCGTTTTTTTCTTTTCCTTAAAAATTGAGATTTAATAAAATTTTTAAATTTACCATTACATATGTATAAACATTTATATAACATTTAATAATAAATATACTAAAATTCTCAACACATTTCCTTCCTTTGCAGCGTTTACTTACCTCTTCCCAAACCGATAGCGCCGGACGGTTCACGCATTCATGTCTCCCGCTATGGCGTTTACGACAGTAGCAAATATAATATGAATGATATCATTAAGGTGCGCACAATCCTTGGTGAAATACAATTTCGTGAGGATGATAATGCCATGGTGAGTGGTTTTTTGGAGGTGATAGACTTTAAAGGTGTCGGTGCGGCAAACATTTTCCATTTCAATGCGGTTCTGGTGAAAAAAGTTGCTGTACTCGGTGACAAAGCGTGGCCATATCGTCCGAAAGGCTTTCATTTTATTAACGCATCTTCAAGTTGTGAAAAATTCATGAACATTGCAAAGAGTTTGATGAGCGATAAAATTAAAAAGCGCGTAAGTAGAAAGTTATACAAATAAAAAAGAGTTAATTACATATTTTTCTACTTCAATAGTTTCACGTGCACACCAAATTAGAGTCTCTGTACAAACACATTCCAAAAGAGTCTCTGCCCGCAGAGTATGGCGGTAGCAATGGCACAATAGAGGATTGCATTAACAGCTGGGAAAATAAAATGCTTAGCTATAAGGAATATTTTGATGAAGAAGCGAAATATGGCTCGAATGAAAAGTTACGACGCGGCCGTCCACTTGACTCTGAATCGCTGTTTGGTATTGATGGTTCATTTAGGAAATTAGATATTGATTAATTTTGAATTTAATTTTATAAAAATGAGATTTTAGTTTTTTAATTTATTATGTACTATATATTCTGAAATTGCCTACCGTTACCGTTAACATCTAAAAATAAAAGAAAAAATGATTGTATGTTAAGAAGAGAATCATATGTAAGTCAAGGGACTTGTCGGAAAACTTCCAACAACCAAAAAGGTATCGCAAGGAAAGTGCCGCCAAGCAAATGCAGGCATAGAAGATGTATCACAGTTAATAACTTCGTTTGAAAATAGTAAAAAAAAAAAAATAGCAGCATTTTAAAGCCTGAAGTAGTTCATATACAATATAAGTGAAATAACCATAGTCGAAAATAGAAACGTTTGGATGCATATAAATCTCTTAAAATGTCATTTGACTCCAATAGAATAAATTGTCGTTACTCTTAAGTTCAATAGCGTCTAATATTGGAAAATTTTTTACAACTTGCTTACTTTTTCAAGTAAAAATATAGCTAATAATTCAATCAAAATAGCTCCGTGAATGTTTTAAATTTTAAAAAATATTTTTGAATAATTAAAAAATTGCCATCCTAATTTTAAAATTTTTAATCAATATTTTTGTTAAAAAAAATCTGAGTACGCAATTTTGTGGCACATTCAATTTCAGTGTAATATAATATTATATAAGCGTCAGGAGGCTAAAATATATGCGCAATTTTTAGAATTTTTTCGCCAAATGAGTTGCACAATTCATTCTACTTACATAAAAATAGGTTTCGTTAAGAGTTGTGCAATAGAACATATTTACATAAGTACTTATTAAAATTTTTGTTTAATATTTAATCACAACTTCAAATTTTTTATACCAATTTACATATTCAATTTTACTAACTGTAATATGTAACACCATTAAATTTAATTATTTGGTTTTATGCCAGATTTTTTGTAAACAAATTCGTGTGCAGCATCATAGTGGGGATTTGTTTGTGCACGCACGCGCCGCAGCCAATCGGCGATTTTAGGAAACTTTTTACCAACATCATATTGTGGTAGCTCTGCAAAACAAAGATACAATAGCTGTTAAGATTATGCAATTTAATTGTATTTTAATTCAGTATTCACTTACTCGTTTGTTCCACTTCACAAGCGCCAAACAAATCGGCCACACTCAATTCATTGTCCACCACAAACTTGGTATCTTTTAACCAGATCTCCTCTATAATCTTAAGTTGTCCCTCCATGTTTTTACATAGTGTTGCTGCTTTTTCGGCACTAGGTTTAGGCTTGACGCCATTTATTGGTAGTAGCCACATTTCGCGAAAGTACATGGTACAACCAAGTCGCACGCCCAGATGTTGCCATTCAAGAAATTCATCGACACGTGCGCGTTGCTTCAATGCCTTCGGATAAAGTGCATCGCTAAATTGCCCTTTGTCAGAGAGGTATCTTCAGAATAGAAGAGATGAAAATGAGTTTAATTAGAACAAATTGATTTTTAATAAATACTCCATAATTTTATTTTATTTTTTTAATAAGGACCGAATATATTTAAATTTTCGTTTAAAAATAATAGCTTAAGATATCAAACTCAAACTTATCTGATAAAATCTTCACTTCAAGCCAGTGCTGGATCCAGGTTTTGTAGAAGGGGACCCAAAAGTTTTGAATTTTTTTGAGTAAAAAAATGTTTCCTGATAACTAGAAGACTTTTTGAGGCTGAGATACCATCTTCATGAAATAGGACTCTGTGAGGTTGCACACTGTAGGTTTTGTGGCCTAGATGCGGAAACTTCTGAACATATGTATACTTTGTGAATGCCCAAGAATAAGCGGACTCGGGCTTATACACCTGGGGGAGCGATCATTATTTGCATCCAGAATATGGACAACTACACCCTCCAAAGTGGTTAACTTCTTAAGTAGCCTAAGAATGGAGTAACAAACTTAAAGGGTTAGCACAATAGATCTTGTAAGGTCGCAACGCTACTATGCCCTAATAATAATAATAATGCCTCTTCAATTTATGAGCTCTTCTATCTCTCTCATAGTGAGTGTTAAAACTTGAAGCCATCAGTGAGACAGCTATGGAATCATAGTGCGATGTCAGTACCGAGTCCACCTTTAATTCATCCTATGAGAAGATTTTTGTTACGAAATAACTCTTTAGTCTGCTACAAGATCGTATCGCGGTACTTGCGCAATTTCGTTCATTCTAAATTTATTACAACCTACCTGATATTAAACATATATACTCCCGTTCTTGTTTAACAAAACTACCTTCTTTCTTCTGCAATTAGAGCGTTGGCTTTTACGAGTATTAGTCCCCAGCCACTTACCTCACAATCGCCACACTCTCGCCCAGATGAAAGTCACCATCTACTATCGCCGGCACTTTTTGAAAACGATTGATTTGTTTGTACTCTGGTTTCTGTTGCTCTACTGAAAGTTTGTATGGGAAAATAAGTTAATTTATAATAAGTTTACTTTTACCTATAAAATTTACTTCACTTACATTTTCGCAAAGCTACAGGGCAATCATCAAAGGGAATCTTGCCCAATCGCAATGCTATCCACAAGGCACGCGATGGTTGTGACAAGAAATCATAGTAATACTTGACCTTCGCCATTACAAATTAAATAGTTTAGAATTTTTTCTTACTTGTATATTCGATGCAATTTATTTGTGACCATCTACTATTGAATCACTGTGGACTGGCAGCAGTCTAAAGTTCGCTGTAGCTAGCGCAATCGTCTTCTTTGCTTATCTCTCTCCCTATCAAGTTTATTTTGTTATATCATATGTTTGAGTATAGTAAACAAGTATTTGTTTTGTTTATGCGAATTTATTCGTGTAGCTCTAGTAGAGAACGTGTATACCATATTTAGAGAAGCCTCATTGAAGTCCAATTAAATATATGTATACACGCTCTCTCTATCTAGCTTTCTATTGGTGGAGAGCTTTTGGCGCGGAAAAATGTTGCTTCAAAAGTTTTGTAGGTGGGAACAGTTAAAGAATGAAAATGGTGCCAGGCTGCGGCAAGTATGCCTACTAAATAATTGTGTCATATAATTTTGGCCGTTTTTTTTTTTAATCTTGGCAATATAAGATTAATAATACATACATATACAAGAAAGACTGCATCGTATTTGCGTTCGTCTTCATCCTCTTTAACATAAGTATTGCCTTTTTAGTTATCAATTTTGACTTTATCAATTTTTGTATCGTAATCGATTTGTTATTCGATTAACACATTTAGTTGAAGTTATCGAAATCCATATATCGTATCTGGTTACGAGTATATGAACATATATGTATATTTATATAGTTATCCATATTGCTATCATCGACCTCGGTATTGATAAATAATGTTATCGATGTCTTCATTGTCTTTTTATTTTGCTGGCGGTGTTTAATTCTCTTAAAACCTTTCAAAACTAAATGGCATTTTTTAACCACTTGGGATCCTATTAAACAAAAACTATAAAACTGCTCACGCAGAATTTTTCCAAAAACTCGAATTAAAAGTTTAGTTGGCCTCTTCTTAAATTTTGAAAATTTTCTGAACTTACAAACTTTATTTTTAAGGATTTTATATATTATAAATTTCTTATTACATCTATGAAATATTTTGTTAACCAAAAATTCGAAACTTTTAATTAATGTTTGTAATTCATTTTATTTGTGAAATTATTTTAGCATATTTTGAATTTTTTAGGTAAATTTATTAGAAATATAATTTTGTTTGGAAAAATAAAACTGATAAATTAAAAACTACATCTGTATTAAATAATTTGCAATACTTACGTACTAATACTTTGACTCCTTCAAAAATTTAACCCCTTTGCTCTGAACATACATATGTATATGTATTTATAACCCTTTTTCTATCTCAAAATAAAATACTTAAGTGTTTAAAAAGTGTTATATATTTTCCAATGTTTTGTTTTTTATTAGGTAATTAAAGATTTTGAATGACAATTTTTATGAACTTAATAAGTTCCATATATTGAAGGAAGATTTCTGAAAATAAATAATGCAAATTGATAATTAAAGAATGTCAGGGTAATGAAAAGGAATTTAAACTATTAAAAATTTTGTTAAAAAATTTTGAATAATATAGGCATAGTTATTGGTAATTTAAAAGCGAATTAAAAAAGGTATACAAATAAGGAAGTTAAGTGAGTTATAATAGTAATAACTTAAAATATAAAAAAAAAAAAAGAAATCGTGTTCGGAAATATTTAAAAAAAAAAGTATATTTTAATATATTTATATATTTGTCGTATAACATAAAATTAAGTAATTTTAATATTGAATTTCCGTTAGGTGTGTTTTTTTTCGAAATATTCTTAACCGCAAGTGATTTAAAAAGTTTTATGGCTTTGTAATTTTTTTACTGTGTTATTAATATCGCTCTTGACACAACAGACTACTTTTACTAATTGAACTGCATTATTTTTTAATAATGTAATTTATTTTTGTACTAAATTAATTCTCATAATTTGTAACGCCAAAGTTTATAAGTTGGGTCCGGCCATGATTTGTTTAATCGCTTTGTTTTTTGCTGAACACATGATGCAGCTTTATATGGTGTTATTAACGAGTGACTGATTATTGCATTTTTATGAGTGCGATAAATCTTAGTAAAAACGATAAGTAAATGTTGTGTGACAGACGACAATTAACTGCCCAAATGCCATAATTCTCGTATATACCGATCTAGCAAAACTTTCTTATTTTGAAAAATCAAATGCGGTTTGGAAATAGTAAAAAATTTAATTCATAGCGAGTACGATTAAAAAATTAAAAGGTATGTACGTATGTAAGTATGTAGGTATATAGTATGTAGGTATGTATGTATGTATAAAGCAAGGATAAAGTTAGATTATGTTTTCTTAGCGTTTCATAGTGAAATTAAAATTGAATGAAGCACAAAAAAATGAATTTCAATGCGAATAAAATTAAATTTAAAATTATGTCAAACACCATATATGTATATATATGTATATGTATATGTTTAGTGCATAATAATTTTAACTTATTTTTGTTTTACATTTTAAATAGTTTCGTTTTTTGACGAACAATTTGACAATATACACAAGACAAATGGTTTGGTTTTCATAAACAGCTTTAACGAAAAATGGAATGAAAACGAATGCGGCTACATAAATGAAATTTAATTGTATGTACTTAAATTCCAAAATAAAATATTCAGCTTTGTTAAAATTCGCAACGATATTTTTTCGTTGTTTTGTCGGCAATATTTGGAACAACAATTAAATGCTTAGTAATTTGACAAAAAAAAAATTACACAGAAAATGGAATTCATGTAATTGAATACAATTAACACCTTAAACGTACTGTTTCACTTAAAATGGTAATGAATAACACACACATATATGTTATACATAAGTACATTTATGTATGCATATTAATATCTTTGAATCTAAAATTAATGATTTACAATGCATACTTTCTTATTTTAATTTAATTTTTTTTTGTATATATATGTATGTATATATGTGTATATATGTATATGTGTTTATATTATATATTAATGTATGTATGTACATATGTGTACATTTGATTTTTCATAAACTATAATTCCATAAGAATTTTATTCTTTCCAAAAAGCGCACACCATATGCTTAGCTATGCATTTAACACATATTTCAATATGTATGTACATGTACACATGGTACAGACACAAAAATCTTCGCCAAAAAAAATAAAATATAATATTACATCTGAATAATATAAATGAAGCCTTTCAAAAACGTTTCTATATGTATGTACATATGTATGTTGTATACAGAAGTTTATGTTCGCTTGTCGGTATGTATGTATGTATGTGTTTGCTCTTTAAGTATAACGTTTATGTGTAGATTAAAAGTATATATGCTTATATATACACTATCCTATAACTTCTGTAAGTTTTTCGTGTAAACATTTAGTTTATTTAAGTAAATAATTGCAATAGTTGCTATTGCTTTAGGCCTTTCAGCTTCTGTGTACTGTTCTTTTAGATTTTTTGCACAAAAGTTTCCTATTAATTTTGCAGTTGATCAAGTATCCGGTAGTTTGTTTGGTTTTTGTATTTTGAAAACGTCACTAAACAACAATAATATTCTCATTTAATGATTATTTACTATTCATCAAGTAGTTGATCTCCTTGTTAGTTTGCATTTGTATTTTTTGTATTTTGTTGTATATGTACATTTATTTTGCACTTTTTAACAAAAGCACAAAAAATGTAAAAGAGTTAAATTTTGTAGTTACGCTGCTGCCTATTCGGCACTATTTAGTTGTTTGTTTTTTAATTATTTTTGTTTATATTTAATTTGCTGTTCACGGCGCTTTTAAACGAACTTTGTTCTTTTTAACATTAAGCAATTTTTTTTGTTAATTACTTTCTTTTATTACATATATTTTCTTTGAGTTTAATCGATATTCAATTTACGAAAAGAGCCCTCAGGTACACTCACACATTTAGGCGAAGGCGGTGATGTTAGTGAGGGCGGCGTCTTATTGGCTACCGCTCCATCTGTTTGTTCGCTTGGTCGCAATTTCTCATCGACTCCATATTTTTCATCCTCTTCAAAATATTTGCTAAATTCGTTCAACTGTCCATCGAAATGTGCCATGGCCTCTTCGTAGCTGCCGTTATTGCCACCATATTCGACGGGGAGGTACTCCTTGCCAATGGTTTTTTGCAGTGACTCCAGCGATGAGTGTATGTGTAGCTACGAAAATGATAATGGAAGGAGAAGTGTATTTTTACATAATTAATATGTGTTTAAGTACATTTTTATAAATTGAAAACTATTCGGACCAGTCAAAACGACAAATTAACCAAATTTAATCAAAAAGTGTATTGCTTATTTTCATATATCAATTTTGAATGATAATCATTTTTAAAAAAATATCTAAATTTGTAGCATATTCGTACAACTACATAAGTCTAACACAGCAACAAGCCTTTCAATGAAAAGTAACTAAATGAATTTATGTTATTTTCGTTAAATATTCACAGCTAAATACCAACCAAAAGTTATCGCTTTAATAATTTTTATCACTTTGCGATGATTTGATAATCGAGCCAGTTGAGTGGTCCGTTTTTCCTTCCGTTGATAATAAAGTCAAACAAATTTTTGAACAATCCAAGTCGAATTAATAAAGGTGGCAGCAAATGTTTGAGAAAAAAATATAAATGTATTTTGTTGTTGCTTTCGGTACAGCGAATGTCAAAACTAACCAACAAACAAATGATTTTAACATTTGCTGTACCACGGCGATAGCAAAAACAAATCAATCGGCTGCTTGCTAAGGCCTCCTTACTAAATTCGCCTAGTAACAATCAGAAAAACAAACGTAGTTTCAACTTTACAAAAAAGAAACACTAGTTTTGTTTTTTAAATTAACAAAGCGATGCATATAAAATTTTTCAAATGAAAAATATTGTATCCTCTAAAAGAGTTTTCATAATTGCATGGTTTTTAAATCTTTAGTGGATTGCTTATAAAGCGATCAAGTTATGAATATAATATTAATCAATTACGTATGTAAATGTATGATTAATCGAAATGGAGTTATTAAAGTAATACTTTTTTTTTTTAGAAAATTGTTATCGACTTTGATAAAAAAAAATAAAATAATTACACAAAAAGTTATTAAAATAATTGATCGCACACTTTTACAAGTTACAGTTATGCTGCTAAAGTTCGTTTTAACACACCAGTCACACCTCCTCTCCCGAAATCACGCCTTATACAGAGCAATTCAAAATAAATTACTGCAATTTTTGTAATTCTTTATGCTTTTAGTATCTTCATTGTCAAAACTAACTTAGCTTAAGTGGAAATTACCTCATTAACATTCAACTTGATTCAAGTAATCCAAAACATAAATAATTGTGTATGCGATTAACGTAAAATTATTAAAAATCATAAAAAAAACAACTATGAAGTTGAAATAACTATACAAATATTTGCTTTTAACTTTTAAAATGGTTTTTATAGTGTTTCCTTTACAGCTGACACTGATTAAACAATAACTCAGCGATTTTGTTTCGCAAATATTTAATAACATATTCGACTTTAAAAATGAATCCTTTTGCTTTACTTGTCTATAGCAAAATTTCTAGCACACTTTCCTATTTCGGTTTTTTTTTTGTTTTGCTTCCTCTTCCCACTTACCAATTCTTTCTGTTTCATAACTAGACGCACTAGATTTAAGATGATTTGCGCATCCATGGAAGCATTTACGATGTGTGTACCCACTAAATTGGTTGGCACTCCGTATTCTAAGAATGCGGCCATCTTTTTAAATAAATTCGGTTCGAATTGACGCAACAACGCATATGGAATTTTGGAGAAATCGATAATCTCCAGTACACCACTTATAATCCAATTGTCATCGGTGTTGGCCTCAATTTCGGAGCGGAACATTATGAAACGGAAGATATCTTTGGCCGTATACAATGAAGTATCAATTTGGCCCATACGTGTGAAGTGTATGCGTGGACCGCCAGGACCCGCAGGCTTTGGAAGCGTTGCGAATATGCTATAAAGAAAAGTGAATGGAAAAAAATTTACAACCGTTTAATGGGTTTTTTCCAAATTTCATGAACTCACCCCGCATTACATATGCCATATACCTTATCGTCAATGCATCGACTCTTTAGCAAATCGCCAGCTGTTGTTTTGTATGTGTAATAGTAGTCGATGCGTTGCTTTGTGTCGTCCATATTGTATTTGCAGAAGCGCAGGAAGCCCACAAGGAATTGATCATCGGTGCGCGTTGTCAAATGTGGCTGACTTTCGATCCACTGACGCAATTCGACAATGTTCTCGGCAATACGCGATTCCACTTCATTTAGTTCAGTGGCGGCGACCGCAGCCAATTCCGGTGCCAATGTTCGAATTTGTGCCATTCTATGGAAATTTTGTTTGTGAGCCGTATATTATGTGTTTGATTTTGATCCAAAACGATTTAGCAACTGTTTTTGGCGGAGTTTATTTTTTAAATAAATTTAAAAAAAGAATTTAGCTGTGAAGAGACGACATATTGAAGAAAATTTAGAAAATCATAATAAACTTTTATTTTATTTTTATATACAATTATATACAAATAAGTCCGAAGTATAAAGCTAAGGTGTGAAGTTAACTGAAACTGGGCTATCGCTGGAGTATCGTATCTAGCAGCGAGTAGAATACATATAGGGAATTTTTATTTAAATTTATAATATCTATAATGTTGCGAAATTAGCAACAAAACGCTAATGAAGGTGATATGTAGGTGAATTATAGTTTGATATGCTTTAAGAACTCTAAAAACATAATACAGCGCAGGGGTTTAGACTTCTGATTGCGCTAGATTGTGATACTTCATTTTTTTTAAGTCGGATGGTATATCTATAGAATATCCTTTACTAAAACCATTCTCGAAATTACATATAAAAATATATTTTTTAAAACTGGCAAAATTTAGTTTATATATTTTTATATCACATTTATTGTAATTGCTTTTTGTTTTCAATTTTAATTTAATCAGCCTCTTCATCAACTTATGTTTCACTTCCTTCTGAAGCTTTTTGCGCGCCAATTTCGAAATACTTACATCCGATTGCAATCAATATACATTTTTCTCTATTGCCATATGTTTTGTGTTATACTTTTTTCCTGCTCTTTGTTTATTTATTAACACCAACATTATTCACCTTAACGCAAAATCAAACTGATTGCAAACTACAAATGCAAAGCGTATAAACGAATTTGTCTGCCAATCCACTAATAACTTTCACACGATTACCGCGATAACTGAAGCAAAAGTTCAAATTTTTTATTGAATTTGTTGTTAGTAGCACTTGTTGCTGATTAATTGCTGGGCACCGAAATACTTTTTTTTTATTGATAAGATATGTAAGCGCATACATACATATAGTTTTGGCTTGTAAATACTAAATACAATTTTGTATACTTAATCCTAAGTACACAAGTACAAATAGTTGATAAGTCTTATAGTTGATACGAGTTACTTTTTGCATGTATTTTTGCGAATTCCTTTGCATCCGTACTTAATATTATTTTTTTTTTACATTATGTGCCTTTAAACAATAATTCTATAGAACATCAATTTCTTTGTGTTTCTGCACAATGATTTATACTTGAGTGTATATACACGCATTTTTCAATGTTTTTTTATACTATATATTTCATTTATTGTCTATGATGTAATGTAGTAGGAAATTCAGTTAGCGATAAGGTTAGTTACATAGTATGTATGTATTTCTTTAATACACGTGCACAATCCATAAGTGTATGCCATTGGTGACGAAATTAATAAGAACCAAGTATTTTTCAACTGTCATCCTTTTTTTCAAATCACTGTAGTTTGTACGTGTAAGTGAGTCTTAGATTCGATGCGAAGTAGAAAACGCTATTCAATAGAACTTGATATTAAGTGTATTAAAAAAATAGAAACAAAAATGTGAACTGAACTCATGCGAAAACTAATTTGGAAATTCACAGTCGCTTTTCCTTCACTCAAGCTACTTTTCAAGCTCCAGCATTACTATATTTCAGTAATGTAGTTCGCCTTAGTAAATACGAATATGTTTAAATAAATTCGGCCAGATATGTATCTACAAGTATGCCTCTCCATCCGGTGCTAACAGCGAAAACTTACAGAGTGAAATAAGTTATACATCCGAGCTTAAAAATTATTAATTGTGATGACTCAGCTTTCGTAATCGTACTCTTTTTTGTAGTGGAATTGTAAGAATTTGCATTTTTTACCAAGCAGTTCGACTTAAATATATGATTTTACATTGTAATCTTTATTAGAAGAGATTATATGCAAAATAGCACTGTACAACAATCGAATAAAAATTTTTTAATATGTATACATCGTCGGATATTAAAATGCACACAAAAAACTTCGTACAAAACGTACAAAAATGTGTCCTTATAACGTAAAGTTTAAACAAAGCATTGAAAGTTGGAAAACTGCGTAGATCTTAATCAATTGCGATATGATTTCTCAAGAAACATATATTCAAGACTTTCTGACTTCTTCAAATTAGCAGTCGCGCAAAGTGGTATTTCCCCAAATGCATCCAAGCAGAGACTAAAAATTTATTTGTTTTGCGTAATTAATTAACAAACAATTCAATTTCAATTTTATTGTAAACTTTTGGTGCAATTACGCGTTTTTAAACTAATATTTAATACAGTTCTTTTTACAACAAGTCCAGTTTTTCCCTAAAGCTCACAGAAACTAAGTCCCACGTGCTGAGTTTTTAGTGCTTTGCTAATTTCAGAATTTTTCATATGTAAGTAAATTTGCTTGAACAAGTATTTTGTCGTTGCTGTAAATTTTCTTAAAAAAAATTTGTATAGAAGAAAATTTCCTTTTCATTTCTTGAGTGTCATTTGCTGTTTTCTTGAGAGCTGTATACAAAGCTATATAGTGAAACTTTAACAAATTTTTTCTTTTAATTATTTTCCATAAAAGCCCAAGTTACAAACATTTTAACAATTTTCATCAAAATTTCAAACATGAGCAATTTTCATTTTTAGTGTGCAGTTTTGTAGGACATTCAATTTTAGTGAACGTTTTTGCAAAGCGTCGTTTACTTTTTTTATATTTTTTTCGAACACGATGTTGCAGCAACTTGGTATAAGAATGTCTTCCATAAATAATTGAATAGTTCTTGCATTAAAATATTCTATAGAAATTTCAGATGACTAAATTTTTTTTAACAGTCTAAAATATAAAAATATATAATTATAAATGAAACTAGGAAAATGTTATTTCATTCGGTGTTTCGAACTTATTTATCTTCAATAAAAATTTACAATAGTTTATAAAAATTTATATTTATGTCAAATGCCTATTTTTTTAAACAGTCTTATGGTCTTCCCAACTAACATATTTCTTGAGCAGCTACAACCAGGATTTAATACATGAAAAGATGGTGGTAGTAAATGCTTTTTTGACAGCAGTTTTAGCTTCATAATTTTATTAAAATTTGTAAGCATACTGTTTTTTCTGAGTTTTAAGTTTTGAATAAGACTGCAAGTCGAAAGCATGGAATGATCAAATAGATCCCTTTGATTGACTATTTGTTTACAAAATTTGTTAACATTTTTTAAATTTCATTTGCTCTGAAACTTTATGAACAATCTTGGCCTAAGCAAGAGCTGACTTCGAAATACCAAAAAAAAATACATCAAACCATAAGTTTTTTGAAGCCAATTGATTGCAAAAATCGAACTATTAAATATATATGAGTCAAAGTTAAAATAGTTTGAAAAATCTCTCGGAACTACAGGTTCAAAAGCTTAGTTTTCGAGAAGATGTGAAGTGTAAAGTAACTTCCGCCACATACTCATATTACATCCGTTCTAGCAAGCTAACAAATGGTAAAGAAAATATTAGTGCTAAAGTATCAACAAAAAACAAATGTTTACATACATATAATTGATTTAAAACGGTTGCAATTGTTTCAAATTACTGAATTAAATAGTATTTACATATGTATGGTATATACGCAGACAAATATAAATACTTTTTCCAATCATTTACCCAGCAATTAAAACCATTAACATATCTATTTAAATCAGAATTATGAATATTATAAAGCGTTCAAATATAGATCATGGCCCAAAGCAATGAACCACATCGCATGTGAATAAAGCAATCAGTATCATTTAAATCTTTAAAGCGACGAGTTGAAATTAGTTCCTACGAACATACATAAGCTAAAATTTGTAATAAAAAAAAAACGGATTAACAAATATGGCATCGATACGACCCTTGAGTCCTGAATTGCAAAAAGTTGCCATCGAACAGCTGAACGAGGTGCCCGAACGTGTACCGCAGGACATTGCTGCGCTACGCGAATGGATTGAGAAACAACCGCATTTACGCGCACGAACCGACGATCAATTTTTGGTGAGCTTCCTGCGTGGCTGCAAATACAGTATGGAGAAAGCCAAATCAAAAATTGATCATTTCTATACAATACGCAACATGTTGCCAGATATGTTTGCGAATAACACGATGTCAGATCCAAACAATGTGATGATCGTGAGATCGGGGTGAGTTTCTTGTTTTTTTTTTGAGATTAGGTTAGGACAGACGAATAAGGTGCCTTGTTCAAAAATAGGTAGAACAATTCAAAAAGCATACAGCTGAGAGATTGCATTATTTGAAACTCTTTGTATTGTTGGTCTAACAACTGCTTTGGACAAGCGTAACTTGCGACAGCTAATCAATAAGAATCGCACAAGAAGCTTTAGAGAAACTAATTTACCTCTTTCGATATTTTTTTCAGTGCCATTGTTGTGCTACCAAAACCGCTGGGAGTTGGCGGTCCAATGATCGGATTATCACGCTATAGTATATTAGATAGTTTACCAATTCTTATCAAAGATTTCTGTCGTTATACAGCGATGGTTACGGATAAGGCCATTGTCGATACAGACGACTACGTAATCGGCGGTTATATAGAAATCGTTGATGTCGACAAAGTTAATCTGGCCGCTTTGGCGAAATTAGATCCGGTTTCTGCTAAACAATTCAGCACCTACTGTTTGAAAGGTTCGGCTATACGTATAAAGGGTGTACATATTATAAATGTACCCAAGGAGGGCTTAACTGCGCTCACTATCATTCGCAATATCTTTCCAGCGCGTATTAAGGAAAGGGTACGTCATCGGCGAGAAACAAAAAAAAACTATATCCGTTTTCATAACTTTTCTCTTCTTTTTTATTGCAGTTTTTTGTACACCGCAGTATGGAGGATCTCTACAAGTATGTACCCAAGGAATATCTACCAATCGAATATGGCGGTAAAAATGGTTCAGTGGCAGAATTAATGAAAATACATGCGAAGGAATTGGAAAATTTTAATTACTATTTCGAAGAGAATAAGAAATATGGTGTGGATGAGCATTTGAGACAAGGGAAAAAAGTCGATATGGGTTCTATGTTTGGAATGGAAGGTAGCTTCCGAAAGCTGGACTTCGATTAGTAGTTTAAATAACAATATCATAAAAAAAATGTCGATTATGCACACTAAATACGAATATGTATGTTTGATTGTACTCAGGTGAAAAAGTTTTAAACTTGCTCGAAAAAATAAAAAGTATCTGCATTACAATAACCGTTTTGTATGTCTTTGTACATAAATTTATTGATTATAGTTAATTTCTCTAGCTTGAGGTATCGCAGGTTAGGTTGATTGGTTGTTGGTATTGGAAGTATTGATGCAATATTGAGCCCTGTGATCGTTTACAATTCCACTGCAGATAGCTTTAAAATTTGATACAGAAAGAATAGAGTTTGGTGTCTTGATACAATGTAAAAACCATTGGGACTATTACCGATTGGAGCTGTCGAGCCGTCTGCAGTGAAAAAGTGTAAGTTGGTCTAACGAGTGAATGGAGATCGCTAAATATTAACACAATTATCTTCAGCTTTGGAAGGATCGATTGACAAAAAAGCAAATTCATAGTAACTTCCTTTACACTCTGAGTCATTCACTGTCTACTAAAAACCGGAGTTCAACTCGCGTATAAATGTTGTTGTGTAAATATTTGTTTTGCCTATTTTGTATTTAATAGAATTAATGTATTTCAATTTTTCAAATTTCTTTATGAGCTTGTTTACTTTAGTGCTCTTTTAAATATAGAGAAGCGTCCCAGAACTTGATCGCTTTATTTATAATTATATGTAAGTACAGCTACCATTTTTAGAAAACCACTTATGCTTAAAAGGAAAGAGCATTATACTTAATATTATGTTGTCAAACGTCATTAGAAAATAAACCACTATCCTGCATTACGAGAGATACACATACATAACATATATTAATTGGTATAAAGTAAATATGCATACAGTATCTGCCCGAGTCTGTGAAACATTGTAGATTTTTTTGTGATCGAATTCGTGGTGGTGCATACTTAACTGCCACTGAGTTTTGGGATCATCTCAGCCAGAGCAAGTAAAATCTAGGTCATAAAAAGCTTTCTAATAGCGGTTGCCATGGTTACTACTAAATATCTTCTTTTTTTTTGTATGGAAGAAATCGCGAAAGAGCATCAGTTAAAAACATTGTCAAAAATCAGTGGTACAAAACTGCGTACTTAGAAAAATTTTAATTTTTTTTTAATAATTTGGAAATTTTGTTAACTATTGTTAAATGGGTTTTTAATGGTTCTGTTAGAGAATGAAATGCATTTAACATAATTGAAAGAAAAATAAATTGTACAATCGTAACAACTACTACAATAAATGAGAAGGAAAATGAGACCTCGCTGAATAACTTCCACAGAAGGTTGCTTCAAAAAATTTTCAAGAATTTTATGAAGTTTCGTGAGCATTAAGAGACAGTTTTGAAGCTAATTTCGGATCAATTAAAGACCGAGATTTTTTTGGATTAGTTCGTGTGTTCAATTCGAGGCGGTTCAAGCAAGCTAATTTGTTAGACAAGAAATTGATCGGTTCTTTTGTGTCGAAAATTTCACAAATTTGATCAAGTACCTAAATTTTTATAATTCATTGTATATGCGAAAAAACAGAACAAAAGCTTGATATTAAATGCTTACAGTGATGTTCATAACCCTTTAATAACATTTTTTTTTTTCAAAAAAAGCTTTTCAGGTTCGGTTCTAAAAAGTAAATTAAAAAATGTTGAGTGCATATATAATGAAAATATTTAACAGTCCCAATGACTGCAACTGCTACTGTATATCACATACATATATGTATGTATTTATAAAGGAAAATAGAGAAGTAGGAGTGAAAGACATCACACGCTAACATATCGGCAGCGTGTAAAAGATTGGTCAAAAGAGGTTGTTAACACATATACAATATAAATAAACTAACTAAAATAGTGATGAAGAAGTGGACTAATCAAAACTATCAACATATGTATATGTATGTATGTATGTAGATACTACGAGCTAACGTGTGAACCGGTTAGTTACGTATGTAGACATCTTCGGACGATATGTTTTTGTGAAGTAGCAGTGAAACATTTAAACAACATTTGTAATAATTTCTGATATGCTTTATGACACTGAAAAGCAAGAGTAAAACATGCGAAACAGCAGTTATAAAAGCGAAATGTGTTAAATACTTAATAATAAAAAAATCAACGCTTCAATGAAAGTGTTACATTTAGGAATGGACTCTCCAACTCACTCAGATAATCAGCTGTAGTTAAAGAAAATTGCAGCAGCACATAAATGATTTAATGAACATTTTTTGCACTAAATGTATGACCATACATATGTACATATTTACTTGGGTACACATACGTTTGTGCAAATGTTTCATATTTCAAATGCACTTAAGCAAGACACTTTATGCGCATGCGCGCACATTAAAACCCTACAACCAGTGCCATCAAATAGTCAAAGGCGTAAAAATTGCAGCACGAACCAAACTCAAAAGTCATACATACATACATATGTATATGTAAGTAATATAGTGAGTCACAGAGTAGCAGCGCTATAGACGCTACAGCGGCGCTAAAGAAGTAAATGATTTTTTTTTCTTCAAAAATTTACGCTACCAATAAATAGCAGCACACTAGTGCCTAACGATTTCAGTCGCATCGCAGACAGCCGCCAATACAACGCGTGCAGTATTAGCTAAGCAGTCAGATCATCAAAATTTTAACCGTCAAAAGCGCGCACTTATAAAAAAAACAAAAGAAATGGTTATTTTACGCCCACTACCCGACGATTTGGCAAAGAAAGCAGCCGATGAGCTGAACGAGAAGAGCGAAGACAATGACTACTATGTGAATGCATTGCGCGAATGGGCCGATAAGCAACCTTATTTGAAAGCGCGCACCGACGATCAATTTCTGATTGCATTCCTGCGCGGTTCCAAATTTAGTCTGGAGAAGGCAAAGCAAAAATTGGAACACTTTTATATATTACGCGCTGCTATGCCAGAAATATTTCGCAATCGAAATTTGAGCGAATCAAAGTATGAGGCGATCATTAAATCGGGGTGAGTGTGTGTGTGTGTGGTGTGTTTGGAGAAAGTTGTGCAATAAAATAAAAAACTTACACTTAAAAAGTCTTTGTTACAATTTATGTAAACAAAATACAATTATAACAAAATAAATTTTCTTTATTACACTTTCATAGCGCTGTTGCATTTCTACCCGAGCCTGTGGGCGATGGTGGCCCGTTGGTGATGCTGCTGCGTCCAAGCGAATTTAATATGGAAGTGCACACGATCAATGAAGTGCTGAAAGTCGGTTCGATGATAATTGATATTCTATTGCAGGAGAATGATCGCACATTTATTGCTGGCTATACATTCATAATTGATCTCGGTAATATATCCAAGACTGTATTGATTAATTTCGAAGCAGAATTCGTTCGTAAGCTGACTATACTCGTCAATAAAGCTGCGCCCACGCGCATGAAGGGCTTCCATTTTATCAATGTGCTACCGATCTTTGAGAAATTATTTGGCATGGTTAAGTGTGTGATAAGTGCAAAGTTGAAGGAAAGGGTAAGTTCAGAGAATACCATTTTTTAATGAAAATTGATGTTGCTGTAAGTAGGGGCTGCAGTTCTAGAATAATTACAATTTGATGTTTAATTCATTTAGGAAAAAAATATTTTATCTTTTATTACACAAACCTTTTGCTAAACATGTTTTTAAAAATCTACAAATTTAGTAATATATATTAAATTAATTTAATTTTGCCCACAAGTATTTTAAACATTTTTTAAAAAACTGCAGCAAATAATTTTCTAAATCAAAGACAAAAAGTTTGAAAATGTATTAATTTACTATAAGATTTTCGATACATAACCTGCAAAAACAATTTGTAATACTTTTCTATTAAAATTTTTCTTTTAAAAAAAAGTAACGTATAAACCCAAATTTTAAACTTCATATAAATAAAATTCGTTAAAACTTCACAATTTTATAAAACAAATTTTAGAATGTTCGAACCACAAGTAGTTTTATATGAAAAAAAGAAAAAAACATTCAAAAGTGGGCAAATATTTCATTGGTATTATAAAAACCAGTTTTTTCGAGAAATTAAAAAAACAAAATTCCACAAGCCTATAGAGAATTACAGAGATGGATGTACAGCGAATGAAAAGAAAAGATATTTATTAGTATAGCCGGAATAATTCAAATATATTTAAATGGACTAAAGCTATTAAAACGTAGTACTAAAAATTTATACGAAAAAGGCAAATCGTCTACGTAAACTAAACAACATCTATATTTATATATTTTGTGACTTTTTATCTTCTTTACACAGTTCTATGTGCATGGCAACAAATTGGAAGAATTTTACAAACACGTACCCAAACATATTCTGCCCAAGCAATATGGCGGCGATTGTGATCTACAAAGCGTGCAGGCAAAGTGGTGGCAAAAATTGAATGATTATAGCAAATTTTTTGAAGAAGAAGAAGATTTTGGCATCGCTGAAGGTTACGATAGACTCAAAGAAGTTAAGGAGCTTATTGCGGATACCAGTATATTGCAGGGTACAGAAGGATCCTTCCGACAATTGGAGTTCGATTAAAGTGATTATATGTAGTCACTCTGAAAATGATCGGGCAACCAAAGTGAAAACATTATAAATATTTCATTATATTTCTGTTCTAAGTTCTAAGTATTTAATATGAGTGTGTATGAAAGTTATTTGAAAATAAAAAAAATGTAAAAAATAGTGATACAAAAATGAAGATTTCAATTTTTTGCGTTTAACGTCATTTGCTGAAACTCTACAACAAATATAATTGCGTATACGCTTATAACTTTAAGTAATTAAAGCTGACCAACATATGTTTTTTTCTTTTTTAACAAATTTACTGACCGATGTTGCACATTATTGGGTCGTAAAATTATTTTATGTACATTTATGCGACAAAAGTGTCTGTGCAACTAATATTAAGCGCAGTTGTAAGTTAAGAGTTAATCAAGCATGCAAGTGACAATCAAATATGATATAGTTATATACACTTACATATGTAATATTATACGAGTAGTATATGTGTACATTTGTATGTCGTGCCCACACTAATTGCCCATAAACTTAGTATATTGGACGACTAAGTTTTTAAGCGCAGCTCTGAAAAGTATACTAATTGGTAATGCGTATTTTAACCTAGTTTTGTAAAGTTTTTTTTTTTAAATCAAAAATTACGAATTGCGAAGAGCATTAAATAATGTTAGCTAATTGCATTTAAGAATTAAGAACGCTATATCTTCAAATTAAAGCTTTTACAAATTTATACAAAAAAACGTATGCTTGCAAATTCTCATGGCCGAGGTTAGAAAGGCAGAGATAACGTGTAAACTTAGAGATTCGGATTTTTACAAGTAGAATACAAGAATTTGTTTAGTTACAAACTTCACTTTGCCTAGCTGTCAATGTGGGAGCAAACCTGTCGTTATCGGAATGCCAATTTAGATGTTGAAGCATTCATATACAGATAAGTATGTATGTACGAGGATATACATATGTATGTACATATGTATGATATATGTTTTTGACTCGTACATCGAATAGAATGAAACAGGTCGATGAGAAACAATAAAATCTCAATTAATTATTACAATTTTTGGTGTGGCAAGTGTGCACTTGAAAATCGTTTTTTACTCAAAAATGCATTGATTTTTTATTTAAATGTTGTTTACAAATAAAAGCGTTAAAATTTAAGTATATTCTTCGTCACTGACATAGCAAGTAAAAGCCATATAAAGTAATGACAACATGTGTACTTAAAGAAGAAATTGAAATAAGACAATAAAAAACGATGTTTTTTTATTAACAATACCAATATGGACAAGACATAATATAATATCACAATTTATCGTTTTACCAGAAAAAATATTTTAATGAAATCATTAGTTCAGTAATAATTTAATAGCTTTTTTTTATTTAAGCTATATTTCGTAAACTGCTTCAGGAAGATCGCGGTTATTACCATATGTGTCATTAAATGGAGAAACTTGTAACCAAAACTTAAAAATGTAATTCTTTTTTTTTAGTGATGTCTAGACTGCTTATACAACTTTTGACATTATCACGTTCAATTCAAAGATTGCACTGGAGCGATGTCGATCACACTTGGTATTCTGCCACAAATAAATAAGTATGCAATTGCAAGGTAAGGTTCGAACTGGCAGATTGATTTTTGAGAGAGGGAGTGTTGGATGGCTGATTACATTCATCAGTGATGCGAATTGGTGCCGGATTTTACAAAAAAAAAAAAGGATAATACATGAATGTTCGCTCTACAGCCTAAGTGTGTCGCTAATAGTATCTACTTACATAAAACCATTTAGTCCATTTATTAGATCACAAACTTATCAGCCACACCTCGTACAAACATACATACTCGTATGTTACCATAGAAAACAGTAAAAAAAAAACAAAATCACTTTTTGGAGCTTTGATGTTTCAAGGTAAAATTATAAATTTAATCATAAGAAAACATGTATCAAATATTAATATCATAAATCATAGCGAATTCTTTTCTATTAAAAATAATGTGACATAATAATCATCCAAATGCCAAAAATAAGAATTTGTAATTTTCTCCAATAACTACATTCACTTAGTCACTTACTATTTTTCGGAATAAAATCTTTCGTTCTTTTAACGTCCGACGGGGTTCATCACAATATTAAGAACAACCCTGATACCGATGGTAAATAAATAAAAGGAATAAACCGAATAAATAACTAATATTTGCTTATACCATAACATCGTTTAGTTTATAGGACAAATAGATTGAAAATGTTAAAATAGTTAAAAAATTAAAAAAACAGCTACCAAAAAGTATACAATTATTTAATTCTTTGTAGGCGTAGATACTGTATTTCTTAATTTAGATGAAATGTCTTCGAAATTTTTAATTTAAAAAATCACTAACATTTTACTATTTATTATTTACTTTTTAAGAAAGGGTAACAAAATCTGACCCGTTTTTCATACTTCGTAAAACAAGGGAGTGCCAAAATTGGAATGTCATTATTTACCTAACCTTTTATAATTGGATCATGTGTGCATACTATGTACCCGAGAGGGACGTTATCAAACATCTAAATAATTAAATGACGGAAAATTAAAAATAAAACTTCATTCGATATTCAAAATAATTTAAATAATGAATGAAAATGTATTTGTTGTTCGAAAATATTTATATATAAATTTTCTGATTATTTTATTTTTGTATTTGAATAGTAATTAACTTAAAACGTGTGTCTAAGCATTTGTGTGACGGCTTGAGTTTAATGTTTAAGTTCTTATAAGAAATTAGGATAACTGTTAATTTTCTCAATGGTTGCAGCTGAGCCCACCCTTCGTATTTCAGCTTTCCGATAAAGCAAGAATTATTGAAATCGATTCAGGGGTTACGAAATGTGGTAACGTAAGCGAAAGAGAGAGAGAAAAAAATATTAAGACAAATTTAAAGCCTTCTCATTTTGCTGGAGTTTAAAAAATTTAAGTTAATTTGTAATTATTATCCAAAACTATTAGCATTAGGACAAACATTTTTGGTTACTCAGAAGTATTTTTAATGATGAATACATTTTTTTTTATTTAAAGCTATTTGAATCATGAACGAGAACTTTTCATCAAAAATTGTAAAATTTTTTAAAAAAAATTATTTATTATTGTATGTACATATACATATGTATACATATGTAATCAACATATTTGACAGTTTCTTCTTATTTTGTTTTATTTCCATTATTTTTTCAATTAGAGTACATTTAAATCGCTTACAAACCCCGAAATGCCATTGTTTTAAGCTCTGCTCAAAAATTAAAAAACATGTAAGATTTCGAAACTATGTATGTACATACATACATATGTACTAAAATATTTGCAGTATCCAAATTCATTTCAAGTCACAAATAAAAAACGTATTAAAATAGTGCACATAATCACAATTACACACATAAGTACAAGGAGTACATACGTTCGTATTTTACGCTAATGTTAACCAAATGCTTTTAACCAATTGCGATAAACACACAATTGACAAATTGAGCAATAGCAAGCGCTGCAAAACATGTAAACCAGAATCATTGGCTGCAAGTACGACCATCATTCAGATAAAAAAATTAGTGGCTGATAGCCAATTGATATTGTGATTTTCATTATAAGTTACATACTAAGCATTCACACGCATGCATACAAAATATCGAATAGTAAGTGCTTATAGTTGTGAGTTCTTGGCATGAGATATATATTCAAAACCGATGTCGCCCGGCGTCAATGCTCCTTATCTGCATACATACATACATACAAACAAATGTGCATTAGTAAATATACAAATATACTACTATGTAAAGGGTGTTTTTTTCACAGGTTTGTTTTTCGAATAGAGATAAAACTGGCATTTTGTGGTCAAATCTGGCAACTCTAATGTCATTTATGTTCAGTTTGGTTTGCCATTTCATCATGAACAGGTTGACAAAAGAACAACACTTGCAAATCGTGCAAATTTATTTCGAAAATAATGGTTCAGTTCGCGAAGTTTACCGTGAGCTCCGTCCATTTTATGGTCGACATAATCGTCCATCAGAGCAATTAATTCGGTTAACCATGGATCGTTTTCGCACTACGTTTACTCTATGTGATAATACGCATCCGCAGAGATGTCGAACAGTGCGCACCGAAGAAACAATTGCCGCTGTAGAGCAAAGTGTTGAAGAGGACCCGAATGAATCGATTCGCCACCGTGCACAGCAATTGGAGCTTTGTCCATCAACTTTATGGAAGATTTTGTGCAAAGATCTTGGCTTGCGACCTTACAAGATCCAGCTTGTGCAAGAATTAAAGCCGCGAGACCATGCAATGCGTCGTGATTTTGGTGTATGGGCCGAAAATGAGATTGATCTCGATGCTGATTTTCATCGCAAAATTTTGTTCAGTGATGAGGCTCATTTTTGGTTGAATGGCTACGTCAACAAGCAAAATTGCCGCATTTGGAGTGAAGAGAATCCACATGAGACCCTTGAAACGCCATTACATCCACAAAAACTGACTGTTTGGTGTGCTCTATGGGCTGGTGGAGTCATTGGGCCATACTTCTTCCGCAATAATGCTGGAGAGGCAGTTACCGTTAATGGAGACCGGTATAGAGCCATGATAACCGACTATTTTGTTCCCGAATTGGATGGCATGAATGTGGATGAGTTGTGGTTCCAACAAGACGGCGCTACATGCCACACAGCGCACGTCACAATCGATTTATTGAAGGAAACATTCGCTGAGCGCATAATTTCGCGGAATGGACCTGTCAATTGGCCACCAAGATCGTGTGATTTGACACCATTGGATTATTTTCTTTGGGGATATGTGAAGTCGCTCGTCTACACCAACAAACCAGAAACGTTAGGGGAATTGGAAGCCAACATTCGTGGCGTTATTGCCGACATACGGCCCCTTATGCTCGAAAAAGTGGTTGAAAATTGGACCTGTAGAATTGGCTTTATTCGAGCCAGCCGCGGCGGCCACATGCCCGAAATCATATTTAAACATTAATGGCATAAAATTATCCTTCCAATAAAGCCAAATTGATGGACCTTGAAACGATTTTCTTGTGTTTTATTTCAATTCGAAGCTCTATACCCCTAAAAAAAACACCCGTTACATACATACGATACATATTTGTTTTATCAATCGAGACAGGTGGACGACTTGACGCCGACAAATGGAAGATCCTCGCGTCCAGGCCCGCGACGCGTCGTAAATTCACTCGCTCCAGTCGGTCGGTTAGTGCTTGGCGGTTTTAATAAAAGTGTGAAATTTTCCGGAACAAACGCAAATGCGTTTAATACGCAAAATAGGCCAACGAAAGTGAGTTGAAGTTTATACTACTTTGATTTAATCAAATTAATTTGGCGAACAGTTGTGCTCGAGCAAGCAAAAGAGCAGCAGGTGAATGTTAATGCGACTAAAATTAATTGATGTATAAATTGATGTGAGCATAAATATTTTAGTGCATCAATTCAATTTATCGATTGAACATTTATTGAACTTATGGAATTTTACGCGTTAACTGAATTAATAAATTGACAATTGGACAAGAGTAAAGTGTAGCGGAATAAGTCAACCCAAAAACGTTTTATATCAAAAGGATACAATTATGGTGAGAGAAATAATAAGAATGATTTGAGTTAAAATTCATTTATTCGTGTTTTCGAGCAGAAAAGCGCATAGTGATTTTTGTAACGAAGATATGCAAATCAATAGTTTTAAATTTATTTAACGAAAGGACACGGGTTGCAAATCTATTTCGCGTGAAAATCTATCAATTCCACGGACTGGCGTTTTCTAAACTGACAAAAGCATAAATAAAGTAAAAATTCTAAGGGAAATTTCCGCTATAACTAAACAAGCAACTAACTTTGTTAATAACAAATATTGTTAACAATATTTTCAAAATCGTCAACTTAATACAAACATTCGATGTTATATATATTAGCGGCGAAAAGTGTATGACATTTTATATTCCTATTCGTGAGAGGATTTATTTGGAAAAATATAGCATACATATGTACATGATTCAATAATAAAAGGTTAGATCAATATTGACAAGGGAGTTTTGACACTCCCTTACAAAAGGTTGCATATACGAAGTACGGAAATAGGGTAAATAATGCGTTCCCTTTTTGTGAAACTAGGAGTAGCATAGTATGGAAAGTTTGCAAATAGTGGTAGAATATAATATGTTAACTTTAACATATTTGCAAGAAATTTTGTGCTTAAATGACAATGAAAAGTGGTCTTACCTTAATTAATTAATTTAACTGCTATTTAGTAAGAATATTAAAACTGCAAGCTAAAATTATGTTAAGCTCTAAAAGTTTTTTTAATCACAAAATGGTTATGAGTCGGAGTTTTAAAATAAAGAAGCTTTTTCACATCATTGCTGGTGCTTATGTGTTGGGTACCCAAGTCAACGAAGCCTCATTTGCATTATTTTGCGACAAGTATAGCTTTCTTACTACGAACAAGTTATTTATTCAGTTTAATCCTTTCATTTATTTACCATCGGTATCAGGGTTATTCTTAATATTGTTATGAACCCCCGGAGGGTGAAAGGACTAAACATTTTAATTCCGATAAATAGTAAGTGACTTTATGGAGTTAATGGAGTTGTAAGAAAACCACAATAATTCGAAATTTTAGAAAGAAATCTTTATATATTAAAAGAAAAATAAATCAAACTTCATAACTCAAGAATTTAGTTCTTACAAATTCTTGTATTTGGCATTTGGATAATTATTATGTAACATAATTTTTAATTTATTTAAACCCATTCCTTTCAGAAATAACAAAACTTTCCACTTTGTCACATCGAATTTATATGCGCGTGAAAAGCGTTCAAAGAAAAAGCGCGTCATTTATACACATTTACTTGAAATAATTACAAGACGGGGTCAATCTTGTAATCAGAAAAATGCTGTATTTAGAAACATTAGAAACAAAAAGTGTTGCCTGTGAGTTTTTGGTATTAAAAAGTTTTGAGGTAACTACTATTATTATTTTTAAGAAGCAACACGGTTTTGATGCTAAGGGAGCCGTTTGACAAAAAGTGAGGGAGCTAGCTGCTTATCGAGCTAACCTTTTATAATTGAATCATGGCATACATATACATACATTTATATATTCTCTGTTCACAAATTATAGCAGAACATATTGACAGATTTGTACATTTTATTTTGCTTCTAATTAATGAGAATTATTTTTCAAGTAAAATATGGTTCAATCTCTAAGAAAAACCATAAACACAAATTTTTTGAAAATGCAAAAATTTTTTTTAAATTTTTTGAGTATGCAGATTTTTGGCTCATTTTTCATAAAGGTTCATATTTTATAATATTTTAGAAATTGCTTTAAGTGGTGTTTGTTAGAGAATTAACGGTGTGTTTATTGAAAAATAATTTTAAATAATTGGATGATCAATAAATTGCTGTATCATATATAATCTGTGCTGTTATTTTAAGAAATTTTGGGAATTTTTTTAAAATTTATTTCAATTTTATTTTTATTTAAAAAAAAATTCATTGTCAAACAAAAAAAGGAAAATTTTGAACAATCTTTAATAGCTAAATAATTCTTTTTAATAACTGTCGCTAAAATTAAAACTTTTCAAAACTTAAAGAGTGTCATTAAAATTTCAGAAAAGTTTGGAGTATGCAGTAAGGGAGGCCTTTCAATTTTAGTCAAAGGTCAGGTGGCCTAAATATAATGCTGATTTTTGAGGGGAGTAAATGATTTGTTATACAAAACATGCTTTATATGAAAGAAAATTTGTAACACTTTCGGCGAAAGATTTTTCAAAAGTCAACATTATATTTTAGTCACCGGAAACTTGCACTTTGTAGGACAAATATTGAATAAGCTACAAATCTACATATTCCAAATTTTTTCTAATTGGATAATTTTTGTGAAGACTGGATGAGGTCTGCTTCTCCTTTGTCACCAACCCCGGATATCGCGTCTAAGCCTAATAAGCTAGTCGATCATGGCTCGTGTGGCTTTAGATATTTGAATATGGAGTAAAAATTGTGTAAGGATTTCTAGCGAACTAACCTGCTTTGGTTCCGACAACAGCCTGACACGGGTAGAGTAGAAGGGGGTAATGTCGTGCACTCTTTTTTGACTTGCTCGTATAGGCGTATTTTTTAACTGAATACAACGAGTAAGCATCCATTTGAAAGATAATAAATTACCTTGATTATATTTACGTAAAACAGCATTTTTGTAGCAACTAATCTTCTTGATGTAAATTTAAAAAAAAAGGTTCACCACATTACCCCCATCAAAATTTGTGGGAACATGTCGTGCATTATTTTTCGAGCGTAGTAAAGGTACCAGAATGTGAAAAAAATTATAATTAAAGAAAGTAAACCATTATTATGTATTTATTTATTATTCTACAATTAATACAAGTAGAAATTTATATATATGATATGTATGTATATGTAAGTTATATGTATATATTTAAATTCATATAAAATTAAGAAACACAGTTGAAAATAAAAAAATGTAAAAGAAGTATATTTGCTAGATGAAATATAAAAAAAGAAGACTTGATGAATAATAAAAACAAATGGTTGTCATGCAGGGCCCCCAAGAGAAAATCCGGGCCCGGGGAGTATTTCGCGGGGCCCCCTCAAAATCTTTTCTTTCCGTACAAAATTAAAATTAAAAAAAAATTTCTATAAAATTAAGACAAAACGAAAATTTGGGCCTCTTTGAAAACTCCGGGCCCAGGGGGAATCATCACCACCAATAACTTCAAAAATAAAGCATTATTTTTTATTGGCAGGAAATTTCACTTCGAAAAACGCTTACCATTTGTCTAAAAAGCCAGTTCACGACATTACCTCCTTCTACTCTACTAACAGTCCCATTAGACACTTGAGAATTAGGGTGTGTAATTAGGAAACCTTATTGTAGCAAAGTTATTGGTACACTGTAGTGTGGCTGTGTAAGTCATTTTAAAAAATAATAGAGGGATTCTCTAAGTCTATACTTCGATATCATACCGAACTTTAAGGAATGCTGATAAAACTTAAAGGAGTTCGTTATTTTAAATAACTAGTAAATAAAATAACAGAAGTTGAGCATAATGTGAGTCTCGCACAAATTACAAGATGACATGACAGAGGGTTTTTAAGGGAAAGCTGCAAATTTTATTTTATCACCTAGTCTTAGTGAATAATTGCACATTAAAATTATACTTGGAGATACTTCATAGTCTGATAGCTGTCCTTATATTTATCACAGGTGACAGTTTTTATCATAAACTTTACCTTTACACCTGTTCATGAAATGTGACTTATGTTAGACAAAGGCACGCAAATATCTTGTATTTTTTATTTTTTGTGTGAATTGTATTAGAGGAAGTAGGCTTTTGGCGTGAAGTATACTTACAGATAAGAATTTTGTATTAAGACTGTCGATAACACAGAACTTACACGGGGAATTAAACGTGTCAGTGGAAACTTTTATGTTGCCGTGTCATTGTTCTTTTCTTGTAATACAAATTTGAAAGTTCTCGAAAAGAATGGTTGTACGAGACACTTACGAGTATCAACATATCACACGAGACCTTAAACAATAAATTACCCTAAAGAAAGGTATTTATCAACACATACGGCAAAGGCTAAAGGATTTAACGTTTATAACTATGTACATAGACTCAATTTGAGACAATGTTGAGGCTTCAAATAGATTTAATTGATTTCCAATACGGCGTAATTGTGTTACCATTTCTTCTAACTTCAGATTAACTACAGCAACGTGAATTTCCCCGAGGATCGTATTTGGATACGCATACCCGACTGGGAGATGGCAATCAAGATCAGCACATTTGTACCGGTAATAATATTTGGTTTGTACGGCAACTTCATCCTACTCCAGTTGATCGTGCTCAATCGATCACTACGCACACCAATCAACATGATGGTGGGCAATATGGCTATTGCCGATATGTTAACGCTTCTTATATGTCCAGCTATGTTTATGGTTAATAATTTCTATCAGAATTATCAATTGGGTGGTTTTGGTTGCAAAATGGAGGGATTCTTGGATGTGGCATTTCTGGTAACAGCCGTTTTAAATCTATCATCTGTGAGTTACGATCGACTAACAGCAATCGTCTTACCAGCCGAAACACGCTTAACAATGCGTGGCGTAAAATTTGTAATTGTCTTTACTTGGTTGGGTGGACTTTTGATTGCATTGCCATTGGCTTTGTATAGGACGTACAATGTGAGCAGTAGTACATATACGTTTCTGATTTAAAAATTAACATTCAGCCCTATTCTGCATTTCGACTCGAATCGAAATTTTCTCAGTTTGGCAACTTTGGTATTCTGCGTTTCGATGAGTTTCGATCAATCTTCGAAATTTACAATTTTACATTGCGATCGTAGTTACGTTCTTGTAAGTTGAAATTTTGTTGGCGGCGGACGGTTAGATTTTTATTTTCGTGTACTTTGAAAATATAATTTTCCCAAAAATGTGAGTAAAACTTGTTGTTGATAGTTGTGAAAGTCATCAACATGATTTTTATAAGTTTTTTGGGCTTTATTGATGTTTTTTGATATGTTTGCAGGTCAAAAACAACAACGCCGGAGCAGTATGAAAAATTGGCTGATATAATGGCAACCAAAAGGGATATTTGCGCAGGGCTTTCATATACTTATATATTTCATATAATATAGAAACCCCTCTTTAGATGGCTTCACTATTTTTATGTGCGTACCATCAACACACATAATGACTCCTGGGAAGCTAGCCTTCGCAAAAAACTCTTGCTTCGCTTGCATTTTTTCCTCTTCACTCTGTTCAAATTTGATGAACTCAGGGCAAAGCTTTCGTTGCATCACATCGAGAAAATTAGAGAGTGACTTTGATACAGTTGACTGACCTATTCCGACATTATAATCTGCGCCAACTCCATGTTGGTAACTGCCTTTCGCAAAAAATCTCAATGCAGCCACTACGCGATAAAGCGGAGATAACGACGTCAAAGTACTTGGTTGAGTTTTTTCCGCAAAAGTACCTAGGACATAAGTACTTGAAAGCGTCCTTATTAAGTCTAAAGTTTTTTTTGAATCTAAATAAGTAAATCAATGAATTAAGATTTATCACAATTTCTTACAATTCGCAATCTTCTCCTTTCAACTTTTATGCCAGCATTCTCGGATGCGTTATCGTCGTCCTCAAGTAGTATTGCCGCGGCTATTGAATCCATTACGCGATTATATTTTTACTTATTTTATTTAAAAAGCAATAGTTTGGCCATCGTAACTCGGAATACCTAAATCCAATCGATGCGGAGCGGAATGCGGAAACGTAATAGAAATGCAGAATAGGGCTGATTAAAGTTTATCAACGCAGTTATAACTTTTTCTTGTTAATTTTTTGTCAGGTACGCTACTGGAAAAACTTTACAGAAATGTATTGCAAGGAGAATCCTGACATATTGCCTAAATATTGGTATGTTCTTATTGCGGTCATGGTGTGGTTTCCACTCAGCGTTATGCTGATCTGTTACACAGCGATCTTCTTCAAGGTAAGCGAAAGAAATGTGAAAATTGTTTGGTACTGGTTAGAAAGAAAAGGGCGAATTCGCGGCTTTTCTATGGAATATCTTTGCAATCCTTGAAATCTTCGCACAGTGCAAGACTTAGTGAATCCACCCAATATTTAATAGTCATAGCTTTTTTACGTTTGCTTACTTTTAACAAAATCTTTACTTATTATCATCTGTAGCTGGATCGCTATGAAAAACGTGTGCTCAATCGTGAGCATCCACTCACCGTATCTTATAAGAAAACAGTGGCTAAAACGCTATTCATTGTGGTAATCGTTTTTATTATGCTGCGCTTTCCCTTCACAATTTTAGTCATTCTACGCGATCACTATGTATCCAATAATGACACCACTATAACCAATAGCTTTCTCCATTTCTGGTACATAGCACAATTTTTAATGTTTCTGAATGCAGCAGTTAATCCACTGATCTATGGTTTCAACAATGACAACTTTAGACGCGCTTACGATCAGACGCCACTGTGTAGTTGTTGTAAACGAAAACAAAACAAATTAGAATCGAATGTAAGTGTATGGTATTGCATATTTTACAGTTTGAATTTTTCTTTCATTATATTCTCGATTTTTGTACACTCTCTTCCTAAATAGGAAAATTACTGCTGCTTTAATGGCTGCCTGAGATTTTTGCGCAAATGGTTTAATCAGATCTGTTGTTGTTTTTGTTTACGAAGAGAAGAACGTTTGTCTTTTTCGAATACGCAACCAATGCAGCGACCAGAAATGATATGCGCTGCTGCGTTTGGATCAGTGGAGGCGAATTGCAGAAATGTACAAACAACTCACAACAGCTTGAATAACGAAGTTTACAATAACAAAGTCTTAAGTGAAGGTTTTATTTGATAGGTTGTAAAAGAAATTAGTTATCAAATATGTATGGATGTTGCTATTTTAAGAGCCTAAATCTTAAAACTTTTGTTTTTAATAAATGTTGTTATTGTTTTAAATGATATAATAGCAATTATATTCCGCTTACTGAGGAATGCAAGATTTATAAACGATTTTACGAAGCTTTTAATACCTTAAAGTTTATAGACAAATATGATTCCGAAAAATATCGGTTGATTTTTCTTTATTCTGTTGGAAAGAAGGCATCTGACCACTCACTTTTCTGCAGCTTTTTGCATAACTTGAATAATATGTTTAAAAAATGAAATAAAGGAACCCTCAAATCGATTTACCATAAACCTAACCTCAAAAATATCGTTTAATAGCGCAGGGATAATGGGCGCAATAAGTGTATTTCAACGCATACCTCATTTACAAACGCAACCTTTAAAAACGCCTTAAGGATACCATAAAAATGAGAACGGTAAAGTGAAAAAACCCCTTTGACCTTCAAAGCTAATAAGATAAAAAACTCGATTTCGTGTAAAATGTAATTATTATTTAGTGGAACTAGTTATGGAAAAGCGTCAGAAAATTTACTTAAGTAAAATAAAAAGGTTGTTTGGCTTTGACCGATAATTGCGTAAAAACTAAAGTCTGTAACGTAAAAATGTATTTATTTATTCATATCAATCTTCAGTGCATCACTTCGATTTCGCATTTTCCGGATATGGCTGTACTTCGTTTTTGCAATTAATTAAATTTTTCTTTGTAATTACTTAAATTCTTTTTTTAGTGCATAAAGTTTTGAAAAATCTACTTTCGAACTCCCTTCAAGGGTTAACAAAGAAATGTGTAATCATAATCATAGCTAAATTTTACAGTTACTAACCCAATGTTACTCTCTCCCTATTTTGCCTTTTCAGCCCATTATACTATGCTGATGGTACTACATGTATGTAGTATATAAAATGAATTCGTGCTTTGCACGCTCACAGCAGTAATTTGAAATTTAAGCGCATGAAAGAAATATTCGCACTACCATTAATGTTAATACAAATTTATATTTTTTGCATAGTATAGATTGAAAATGATTTTCCACATAGTATTTATATTAGTTTTTATGAATCGTTTCAATGATTGCTTGTGTTTTCATGTCAATTTTCGTGAGTTTTATGGCGCACAACTCGAACCGTTCAATACGCAAGTACAAAAACGTGAAATGGCACAATTTTTCGATAAAGGTAAGAAAATGGGAGGACATAACTTATTATACTGAACTAATTTGTATTGTGAATAGAGAAAAAATTAAAGTGTTTATGGAAATGTATGTAAATTTGCCTGCGAATTGTATGATTGCCTTCAGTTCTTTATTTCTTGCTTTTGAAAGGGAAGCATCCGCTTTAACCCTGAATTGGCATTGCGACGAACATGTTTTTTATTTTTGTATTTTATTTTCTATATAAATTTATTTTTCGAAATCCAAAATTATCAATAAAATAAAGTAAAATCCAACCAAAAACTTTTCATTATTATTTAATAAGAGTCGTTAACTTAAAAATGCCTTTCATGTACTATAAAAACACGATACCAAAGCATGGTTAATGATTTTTTTTATACATAAAAACATTTTTACATAATTTTCGTGTTAACCCTTTCGACCCGGAACTTTATTATCAATGTTCGGTGTTTACCCCACAAATAAATGTTTTTCGGTGTCAAAGGGGGCGTGGCCTAAGGGGCTGACTCGCAGGGTGGTGGTAAACCATTGTACCATCCGGGATGTTAAGTGGTACACATGTGTACCAACCGTCCTCAAGAACATACCAAAAAATGTTTTATCTTTTTTAAAACCAAACGTAACAATTCATTTATTTTGCATATATATAATACATAAATTCAGTAATTTTAATGATAGGTATTAATATTGAGTAAACATACTAAAATTATACTCGCAAAATTGTATACGCAAAAAATAAAAAAAATAACAAAAAAATGTATGAGGCTGAATAAGTTTTGAGAGTTATTGTTAGAATTACCGTGTCTCTAGCGAAACAAAATACCCTTTCTTTGTGCTTAAACCTGTCGAAAAATTTTACTTAATGTAGTAGCAAGTTATAGTTTCTTAAAAAATTGCTGTCAATTGTTAACACAACTCTAATTATTGACTGTCATTTTAAAAGATATCAAAATACAATATTTTTCTTTACTTTTTTCTATAAAAAATGTATTGTTCAAGATACAATGTTAAGCCAAAATTATCAAAAATTGTATGTAACTACAAACATAAATATATGTAAGTATATAAGATTAAAAATATCAACAAAAAATAATTGTACGCTTTCTGGCAGCTGAGTGCTACGCATTTTACATCTACTTTTGTTTCACTACGTTTACTTCACTCAATTATATATATGTAATTCGATGTATGCACTTTGTAACTACTACTCTAATCCGAAGAGTGCTTTTTTCATGTACCCCGACTTGTGAGCCTCCAAGTATTTTATAAATAGTCCCATACTCATAACACCTTCCTCATTGTCGAGATCATCGCAGAAGAGCTGCTCTTTGAAGCCATCAAAGCGACGTCGCTGCTGCAATTTGCCCTGCCATGGCTCGCTCTTACAAATCGTTATATGCTGCCAGTGCATTACTTTAATTATGCGCCAAAATTCTTGAGTGTTCTGGTGCAAACCCTCTACGCATATAATGCCCGGCTTGCCGGGACGCGAAAATCCAGTCAAATCCAAATTGCGCGCTTCTTTTTGGATCTCCTGTCGTTTCTTTTTCGATTTCAAATGATGTGAGTAAATCCATAAGCGTTCACACTCCACAGCGCTTTCGGTCTCATCGGCCAATTCTTCATTCTTCACAAATTCGCTGGCATCACGCGCTATCAAAGCATCCAATTCATCTTGTAACCATGATACAACTTGAAATACATAACATTCAGTCTTATCCATTGTTTCAATATATTTCTCAATTTCACGCTTCAAATATATTTCTTTAGGTTTGCCTAGCAGCACACTGATGACAGTAACAATTGCATTCTCGAGCAATGGATACAGATTGGGCAGCTCAATGCGTATATCTAATTTCTCTTTGGATTTGCCATGCGCCAAGTTCAAAGTGATCGCATAATCCAAATGTGCCTTCAGCGCGATCGTTGGCATAGTGGTGGGCGTGCTAAGAAAGTCATTAAAGTCACTAATAACGCTCGCATCGTATATATTCATTTCGCCGGGTGTACAGTAGATCGATGTAAGCAAATCGACCTCCTCGAGTTGCTTTGAAATGCATTTAACATAGAGTTCCCGTTCGTCCATCTGATCGAGTTGTGGTATTTGTGGCTGAGTATCCGTCATTATTGCTGTAAGAACAGAAATGTTCAATCAGATCGATATATAATACATTGATACACATATGTACATACTCGTAGAAATGTACATAGCGCCAAATATATATTATATACCGATAGATTAGTAAATATTTCTGTACTCGACTTTATGCAGCGAAGTAGGGTACAATTAAAAGTAGCGAATGTATGTATGTATGTACATAAAAAAGTATGCATGTATGTATGTGCATACGTATACATACATATATAATAAGGTAAGCACTTGATTTGAGAAGATTAGATGAGGAATACGTTGATAAACGATGGATGAACGAATAAGCAATATATTGGTCGGTTTAGAAAGGCAGTTTTCGAGTTTTATACAGGCTTTTTTTACTTTTTAATGTATGTATGTTCATTTGAGCAAAGTGTTCATTTGAGATCACTGGTCGACATTTTATTTAGTGGTAAAATAAATGTTTGTTATTTTTCTGTTGGCCTAATAAATGTTAATAATTGATAATTTTATTGAGCTCAAGGCCAGTTTATGAAAGATTTTTTGTGAAAAAACAACAGCAGTTTTTTTAATGGTAGCAGGTATAGTACTATTTCGGAAATCACCACATTTCCCCATTAGACTTCTTTTTATTAAATTAATTCTTCATAACCACTTCTTCCAGGCTTTGAAACCAGGAGCTCAGGGTTGCAGAGCCAACACGCTACATGCTGTGCTACGCTAGCCGAGTGAACTGTTGTGTTTATTTATCTTCCTTAAACTTGTTTGTGTGGTTGTTGTTTGTGTTTTTTGCAAATTCTATTTATTTAGTTATTTAGAATGCATTTTTAAGGCGTGCTCATCCTTGTATACATATATAAATGTTTGTTATTTTTCTGTTGGCCTAATAATTGACAATTTTATTGAGCTCAATGCCAATTTATGAAAGATTTTTTGCAAGCTTCTGCTGGGAAAATTTTTTTCCTGCAGCATGAATAAAAGCAGACTTTGATCCAAAACTGTATAATATTTTATTTACTGAGTACTTACACTTTTCTTGCAATAAGCCGCCTTCTTACGATCACACTTGTGTGCAAACATGTGCAAAGTGACGAGAAGTGTGAGCGTATGAATTCATTTTAGTAATTCATATTGGACAGTTTGTGTGCTGGCCGGACATGAAGTGTATATTGCAATTAACAAGCGTTACCAATGAATGATAACAAGCTTTTTAGGGGTTTCTGCAGTGCGAAAGAATTAATTATAAGAATAATCCTCAAAAGAGCAATCAAGAACGAAATTTTTTTATTTTGCAGCTGCCTATTCCTTTAACGGGCTCGAGAAAATCGAGTCAGTGCCCGTGTCTTTTCCAATTGATATTTGTATACTCTCACTCGATGGTGTAAAATATGCAGCGTCCTTACATAAAAACAAAAATGGTGTGCGGCATTTTACAGTATATAAAAATGTGGTATGTATAAAAAAAAAATTGTTTATATTATATATAAAACAGCGTAGGTGTGAAAAACACTTTTTTCAATAGGACCACAACTACCATGAACTGTACAACATTGACATGCCCAATGCCACCGCAATGGCTTGCAAAGCGCTTGGCGGTAAGGGTTACATCGCCTTAGCTTTCAATCTCACACAACCAATTGAGAATGCACGTGATGGCTCTCCAATCTACGAACTCACCGCCAACGATCGCCTACGCGCTGTACAATTCTTTGCCGCCACTCATCTATATTCGATTTATCTGCGCACTACCGCTAACGATTTGTTTATGTTGCAAACATTTCGCAGTAGCGGCCAAGCAACCAATCCACGCTGCCCATACTACAAATGGACGGGTAAATCGTTTACGCTACTCGCACGCATTCCATGTAGCAATGCGCGTCATGTAGAACCATTTGCCATCAACTATGAAAACTATGTCGCTTTGGCAAATTATGCCGATCACACGGGACGCACTACAACGTATTCGGAAATTTATAAATTTGTACGTGATAAGCAGCGATTTCAGCTGGTGCAGAAGATACGCACCTATGGAGCGGTGGATGTACGTTACTTCAGTGCACCGCTGGATGAGGTGAAGCAGCGTCATTTTCTTGTTATTGGCAATTCAGTAAGCAGAAGAACGAGTGCTGATGGAGATGTTAATGAAGCGGATTCTATATTTTATATCTTTGATAAGGGACAGTTTGTGCCTTATCAGAGTTTACCATTGTATGCAGTGGAACAATTCTTGCCCGTACAGGTAATGCAACTAAAGTTTTTGTGAATGGTCGTAAAAAATATAAAATTGTTTTTTTTTTTTGTTTTTGATAACATAGAATGTAGACGCAGAAAAATTTTTGCTGCTCGTTGCTTGTAAGGATCAGGATACAAAAATTTATAATTTAAACGATTGGAAATTCGAACCGTCTAATGTACAGTTTACCGAAGGCGCCTTGGGTCGGGGCGTATCAGAAATGAGAATATTTCAAGAGAACGAGAAAAGCTATTTAGGTGAGTTTAAGAGTGCTAAGAAGAATACATGTTCATACATACATATAATATGATTAGGGAAGATTTTTTTTTAATTTGCTGAAATCGGTTCTTAAAATGCACTCATTACTTGCGCTTTTTCTGCAATTTTAATTTTTAATTTAACTTATAGGAAAAATTTAAAGCTTGTTTGGAGCCTCAAATATCATTGAAAGTCGTTTTAACTACACAATTTCTTATAAGTAAAAATTTAGTTTTCTTTTTAAAACTGTTTTTGTTCAGCCCGGAAAAAGTTGGAATTTTTTGATTTTATTATAGTTTTCTGTTCAGGACAAAAAAAAAACATTAAAAACCAGGATAGTTTTTTTTTTAAAACACAATTACGTCATTTTTTTCTCTCGTCATATTGACTCATTTGGATTATATATTTTTCTACTAATTACACTGTACACCAAGCAAACAATCCCACTGGGTTTCTAAACGGTTTGTAAAGCTTTTGGGTCTGCTGTATCCGAATCTGAAGTCAGAATTTTCGGGTCACCCTAGGTTTTCTCTACAGTAAGATTTCTTGACCCCGAAATCCTTTAGTGTTATTTAAAATTATTTTTCAATTAAAAAATAGTTTTTTATTCTCTTACGAAAACCATAAAATCCCAGTTTTTAAACATTTTAAAATATGTAAAATGATTTAACAAAATTTCATCAAAATTTCGAACTGATTTTTGAAAATTTTTTTTACTGGCACTTTCTCCCATATAGCGCAAACCCGCTTCTGTTAAAAAATTGTCAAAAATCAGTGGATCATTATTCACTTAAGGTTTAATTTACGAAAAATACGCAAATATTTTTGCAATTAAAATATTGAAAGATGTTTTTAACTTTAACCTTATTTGAAAAAAAAAAAAATCTTCTACAAATGAATTTATTAAATTTTCAGTAATAGCAAATGAGAAGATGACCGAAAATGATACGAATATTTTTCTACCGATCTTCAAGCAAGATGAACATGCAAATGCTTTACGACAACAAATTATTGATTGGACCAAAACACAAATTGAGCGATTGATTAAAATTGATGTTAATAAACTTAAAAATGATGTAGAGGTAAACAAGCGCGATATTTTTTACAAACACACAAACTTAGCAAAGACTTTTACAGCAAAAACTAACACAAAACCACCAACACCCAAACATCAATATGCAAGTAAAAGATATTCTACAATCCGACATACAAAAGGTGAACACAAATTCGGTAAGCATAACTTTTAACTGGTTAGCGTAACTAAAACCAATTTCTATATGTACATCCTTTTCCCCATAATGTCAGTTTGTCTATCCTAAATATCAATTTACCAGCGACTATTGGCAGGCGCTCAGTTTCGCTACGCAAGCTGTGAATGGTATAGAGACCGAGATGAGGCCATATTCTACAAAGCGTCTCAAACGCAACACAGTTGATTCTCTCAAGCACTTCGCCAGCATTCAAGTTGATAACCTCGTTGTTACAGAGAAATTGAGCGCACAGCACGTGAATGGTATTATGGCAGCAAAGCCTACTTTTGAACGCGTTAAGGCGAAAAAGGTACGTGTAACTGGTAAGTATCAAGCCGCTGAACGTACACCAGAGAAAGATGAACCAGCGACAGCCTCCCTAGTAGTAAAGCACCTACAAATCAATGGAAAATTGAATGAGTACAAGTGGCAGGATTTGCTGAACCATACGTTGAAGCGTGAGGGAGTGCAATTTGTACAGCAGCCCACCCATATAGGCAGCCTCGCGGCGGAATCTGTGCGAGTATTAAGCAATGAAATCGATGGCCATAATTTAAATGATCTCATACCAATCGATGACGAAGGCGATAGCGCTACTGAGACTCGCACTTATGTTGTCAATCAGTCGATACTTTTTGAAGAACCTGTAAAAGCTAAAAAGCTAGTTATAAATGACCGTTTAAATCAAATACGAGTACATAAGGCTAAGTTAGATGTGCTGTTAAAGCGTGCGAATCAGACTCAGTTGGTGGAGGGAAGAAAGATATTTGAGAATGTGCGCATTTTACAGCCGGTCACAATGATGGTAAGTGAAGGGGTAAGTAAAAGTCCATCGATAAAATAAGAAAATACAAATAACTTATTTTCATTTTGAACTTCGATTTATACGAACTTGTATAACAGAAATTGAAAACAATATTACAACATAATATTCTCTATTTGAACAAAGAAAAGTGTGAGGTAGGACTTTTATATATTAAATTCGACGTGTTTGCTTTTAACTTATTGTTAAAAACAATTTTTCGTATAAATGGTATTCAATCTTTTGAAAATTTTAATTTTTGAATCGACAAAAATGAAGTCGAAAAACCTGGGAAGTGATGTTATTTTTCTTGTAGGTCTTATTGAGTAGAACTAGAATCCAATTGTGAAATTTGTCTAACACCCCCAAAGTCTCAAGTTATGCTTAAAAACCCGATTGTTAGTACTTTTGCGCTCTTGTTATCACCTATCTTAGCTAATAATCAACTCAGACCTTTCGAATGATATATAGATGTCTTAATAAAGCTGAAAAGATTTATTTGCTTTTGCACAACAAACTTAAAACTTTTTTACAGTTTTTCTCCTTTTTTTGACTTAGGCTATATTTTCACACACGATTTTATAAGGAAATGAAATAAGTTTTGATTTGATTGAAAGAGTACGTTTAATACCGAGTTTAACAAATGCTTCTTTCCAACTTTTTATAAAAACGAAATTTTTTAAAAAATTTACATCGAACTTGATTAACCAATAAATATTATTAACTCAAAATATATAGATCAAAAGTGCTTTCTTGATCGTTTTTTCCTTAGGTTGTTGTTGTTGTTGTAGCGGCTAGCTACACCCCACTGGGTTGGCGGACTCCCTCAATCGTTATCGTCAAGCTCAACTAACGAAAGGTCCAGGAAACGAGCTGTTTCAACAGGGTCGGACCATAGGGAGAGGGGTGTTAGTTGAGTAGGTTTGGCCGGGCATGTGAATAGGTGATTGGTGTCGTGCGGAGACTCTTCACATGCCGGGCACGTGTTGGGGGTGTCGGGGTTGATCCTGGATAGGTAGGAGTTTAACCTGCTACAATATCCAGATCTGAGCTGGGCCAGAGTAACGCGGGTCTCACGAGGCAGCTGGAGCTCCTCAGCTGCGATGGGTGGTGGTTGGACTCCCAGGACTGCACTTACAGGGCGGGTGTCGATGTGTTTGGACACCGACTCCCTGTGGATGCTGTCCAGAGCCTGTCGGTACGTCCTTGGGTCCAGCGGTCGGTGTACGTATGTCTGGACCTCGTCCGTCAGTTGTGAGAGATGTCCCCTGATGTGCCTGGGTGCCGGCTCCAGCGCGAGCAGGTCTCTATTGGGGTGCCCCGGACGGTGGCATCCCAGTAGAAACTGCTTTGTGAGCATAGTGTTGTGCTCTTGCACTGGGAGCACGTTAGCCTCGTGGTAGAGGTGATACACAGGCGTCATCAGGAGACATCCCGTCACTGTCCTGAGTGCGGCGTTCTGACAGGTCTCTAGTCTTGACCACTGAGTCCTGCTAGTTCCAGGCGACCAGATTGGCGCGGCATAATTTAGAACCGGCCGGCCAATCGCCTTGTATGTTGCCAACAACGTTTCTTTGTCTATGCCCCAAGTGCTGCCGGCGAGCGACTTGAGGACTTTGTTGTGGCTCTGTACCTTATTGACGATTGCGGTTGTATGCGCTGAGAAGGAGACCAGGCTGTCGAGGGTGACTCCCAGGATCTTCGGGTGGTTAACCGTCGGAATGGGGCTCCCCTCGATGTGGATGTCGAGGGTGAGCCCGACCTCCTTCGTCAAAGATGTGAAAAGGGTCGCCGTGGACTTAGCAGGAGACAGCGTCAGATTCCGTCCTGTAAAGTAGTGAGCAAGGTCAGGGAGGTAGCTGTTCACTTTGGAACACAGGCCATCAATTCCATTGCCGGTAGCCATTATCGTGCAGTCATCGGCGTACGAGACCAGTGTGACTCCCTCTGGCGGGGAAGGGAGTCGCGAGATGTAGAAGTTGAATAATAGGGGGGATAGGACGCCACCCTGTGGTACCCCCTGCTTGATTCTTCTCTCTTTTGACACTGAGTCACGGTAGCACACCGACGCTTGACGACCACACAGGTAGTTCGCGGTCCATCGCTTCAACGCCGCTGGGAGAGGTGAGGCCTCCACGTCCTTCAACAAGATGGACTGGCTGACTGTGTCGAAGGCCTTCGACAAGTCCAAAGCCACGAAGACGGTTCTCTCACAGGGGCGGTTGCCGTTGAGACCACGATTAACCTGAGTGTTTATAGCGTTAAGTGCCGTTGTGGTGCTATGCACTTTCCGGAAGCCGTGTTGATGCTTCGCCGGGCTGAGATGGTGGTTGAAATGCGGGAGCAGCAGGGCCTCAAGTGTCTTGACCACTGGAGAAAGCCGATAGGACTCGCCTTGGCCGGCCGGTTTCCTGGTTTCAGCAGTGGTATCACCCTACTGGTCTTCCAGATATCTGGAATGACCGTGGTGGATAGCGACAGATTGAGGACCCTGGTGAGATATGCTACTCCCGCGGTGCCCAATTTTTTCAGCATCAACATGCTTAACCCGTCTGGGCCAATGGATTTGGAGGCTTTCGCCTTCCCGATGGCTTCCTTCACCTCAGTGGTAGAGAGGACAATTGGTGCGCTTGGTGTTGACTTGCGCAGCCTTCTGGTGACTGACCGTTTGGTTCTGTCGGCCGAAGGATGCAACGTGAATTGTCGACTAAAATAGTTCGCGCATCGCTTCGGGTCCGACGAGGCGTGGTCTCCAAAGGAGATTTCTGTTCGATCATCACGCCTCGTCGGGTTGGACAGGGACCTCACGGTCGACCATAGTTTGCCCACTCCGGCACCGAGGTTGCAGGACTTCAGGTGCTCCCTCCACTTATTCCGCTTGTGAACGTTGACCAGGCGTTGGATCTCCCCGTTTAGTTGCCTAATACGGGGATTACCGGGGTCCGCGTGCCGGAGGTGGTCGCGTTCATCCGCTAGAGACACCGCCTCACCCGGGAAGTCAGGACGGATCATAGGGATCCTCCCTGCCGGGATGAAACGGGCTGCAGCGGACTTCACCACCCTGCGGAACAAGCGCTCGCCTACGCGAACGTCGGTTGGAGTTGAGAGAGCACTGAAGGCGTCTTCAGTGAAATCCTCAAACCGCTCCCAGTCAGCTTTTTTGAAGTTGACATAGGTGTGGCGGTCTGAGGCAACATAGTTGGCAGGTCTGTCAATCGAGATGACTATGGGTAGGTGGTCTGATGCAAGCGATAGCATAGGTCGCCACGTTATGCTATTTATCAGACCTGCGCTAGCTATTGTTAGATCTGGCGAGCTGCTGCAACTACCCACAATCCTGGTGGGGGCTTCGTCGTTCATGGTGCAGAATGTCGAATCGTCTATCTGCTCTGCCAAAATATTTCCCCTACGATCATTTGATAGGCTTGAGAACCAAAGATCGTGGTGCGCATTAAAGTCTCCGACTACCAAACGGTTTTCACCACTGAGGAGCGCACCTATGTCAGGGTGATATCCAGCGGGGCAGCAGGAGACAGGGGGTATATATGTGTTAAATATTTCGAGCTCAACATCGCCTGACCGGACAGCAATCCCTTGACATTCTAAGGTGCTGTCCCTTGGGTCAATGTCTGCATCGATAAGACGATACTGCACGGTGTTGTGTAGGATGAAGGCTAGGCCTCCACCATTATCTCGCTCGCGATCTCTACGAAGCACGTTGTTCGTTAACGTTAACGTTGAGCTGCGACGTAGCTTCGTTTCTTGGACCGCTGCTATTAACAGCCCGCGCCGAGCCATGAAGGCAACCACCTCCGAGATCTTGCTCGAGAGTCCGTTGCAGTTGAACTGTAGGAGTCTCGTCTGTCTCGGTAAGGTTGTCGCGTTGAGGGGGGTGAGGGACTGGATCCGAGGGCCGGCCCGTCCCGGCTGTGCATCCCGCAGTGGTGGTAAAGGCCCAGCGGTTGTTGTGGGCGGTGTCGTGAGCGACACTGGCGGGGGGTTGTTGCGGCAGCAGGAGGCGGTAAAGCTCACGGACCAGTCCCTTGTGGTGCGTAGGCCAGAGCACGCCCGGAAGTGGCACCAGCCCTGGCAGGCATTACACCTGACTGAGCAGGCATTCCGATGCACTCTGGCCCGGCATACACAGCAGATAGTGGGGGCAACCAGTAGTTGCTGGTTGGCCCCACGTGTGGTGGAGCGAGGGGGCGGTGGGGAGGTTTGGTGTTGCTGTGAGCTCCGGGGGGCCGTAGAGGCAGGAGGCGTGCTCTGAGGCACCGGCGCGGGGGGCGCAAGGGGGGATGCCGTGGAGGCTTGGGGCGCTTGAGTGCGCGAGCAACACTGGCCCACATAGGATGTGGACCACTCCCTAGTTTTCTTAAGGCCTGAGCAGACCTTAAGATGGCACCATCCGTTGCACGAATTACACCTCACCGACGTGGAATTCGGATGGAGCCTTCTCTGGCAGATGCAGCAGAAGTAGGTTTCTGGGCCAGGGTTAGGCTCGACGCCCGCCCTGGCCAGAAGTATGAGTAGCAATCCTGCTGCAAGGTATTGCACCCAAGGGGAGATAAGATTGGGGGTGTCCGGCAGCCTAAGTGGGGTTAGGTCGCCGAAATAACAGTCCTTGGTCGGATGAAATCCGAGTCACTTCGGTAGCGTAGAACCGACTGTTGTGGAAGTGCTTTTTTTTTAGGTCAGCATCGTCAGTTTCACCTTGTATTGACCAACAATATTCTGCCATTATATTTATTTTGTTTTTTTCTTCGAAACGTTTTTCGATCGTAGCCATTTCTTGGTCACAGAACGGGCCCAGATTATTATTTTAATTTTAATATACATAGTCGTCGCTTCTGGAAATTATCACAAAACTCTTCCATTCACGTGTCTCAACACAGCTTAACTTGTTTTTAAGACATCTTTATATTATTCGAAAGGTCTGAGTTTCTTCTTTCTTGAACCATTCATAATTAAAAATCGGTTGATAAATAGTTACGATGTGGGCTAATAAATACATTCTAGTTTTGATGATTTCAATATACTCAAACAAGCAAAATAAAAAAAAAAACAAAAAACATTATTTTCGAACACGTTACAGCATGCTCAAGTTGTGCAAGTCTGTTACTTCAATCCATTTACTTTTACTTTCCACTGTAGGGTCAAACACTTGGCCCGCGCCTACAATCACTGTCACCGCAACAATTCATTCACGATGATCTAATCTTACATGGCGATTTTATTATCAAAGGCGACGTAATCGTGTCCGATTTGCTAAGCGCCGATGATTTGATAGATCAAAAGTCTCTAATGAGCACTAAGCAGAAACTGCTAAATGGACTTGATATTACACAACCGTTGGAGGATGTCAACATAAAATTCGAACAGCCGCTAGAAGCGAATAACACACTACTTACATTCATCAATACAATCGACATGCAACAGCTCGTCAAAACAAATTTTAAGCATTTACAAGTACTCGAGGGTGAGAAGCATTTCAAGCAGCCGCTCCAGATAGACAGAGGTTTCTGTGAAGTAAAATATTTGAATGAAGTTGATATTGAAGGATTGACAGAACGTTTGCTTCTCAAGAGCGTAAATCAGATCATACAAGCGCCAATGCAATTTGGTAATGTACAAACACCCAGGTATGTGTAAGATGTATTAGATTAAAGTTTATTATTATTAAAAATCGTGTGAGGAGCTCGATGCCATTTAAAAAAAAAAATAAAAAACGACAAGAGTAGGTAAAAGTTTAAGCTAAAATTCCATAGTGAGAACTGTTGCAGCTTTACATTAATCCTTTGCAACCTCCCAAAAACTCAGGTGACTACTTCGCCTTGGTTATATGGTTGTCTTATGTCTTTAAATATATACTCGTATGTACATATATGCAGGTACATATGTACATATATTTTTTTGACTTAAAACTTACGTTTCGTATGCACACTTATAGCTCATTAGCTTGAAGCCAATTTTTTATTTGACTTTGTTTTTTTGGAACAACAGTCACAGTAGATGAGATATTTCGGAGATCAGTTTTCTTTAGACATTTTTCTAGACCAACCGACAATCTAACTTATTTACTCACTAACCTAAGCTTATAACTTGTGAACTGTTGACCGACAAAAAGCACCATTGAAAAATTAATTCATATTATTAACGAGATATTTTAAATGTAGCATTACAACAAAAAATTTCACGTTAAATGATAAGCCTCTTGAAGCGTATGTCACACGCAATGGACACCAGCATATGCCCATCACCCTAACAGTAGCAGATTTAAATGCACAAACAATGAGAATCGAAAGACTGCATGCCAACGGACGCATTTTTGGGCAATCGGTGGCACCCGAACAACCACTTATATCTTTGTTGGAGTCAAATGTGTCCAGACACTTAGATTTGTTGCCACCAAGCCAAAAATTTCCAAATAGCATATTCGTTGGAAATTTGGGCTTCCGAGAAGACAGCGTTATTAATGGACGTAATGTTCATGCCATAGAAGGGCAGCTGCAACATCTAAATGCTGATATACAATTTGAAGGGAATTATAAGTTCAATTATAATATGAATATTAGTCAATTAACATTTCAAGGAAAATTCAATGATATACCTGCAGTAGAATTTGGATGCAATTGGTTTCAGAAGAGTGGCAAACAAATCTTCACCGTTCCTCAAAGTTTTTCGGACGTGAGTAGCCCGAAGGGTATAAAACTTGATGGCATACTTAATGGTATCGAAATAGATGATTTCTCTACGAAGGCCTATTGGATTAATCGAAATGAGCATATTGATGCAACGGATTTCCGTAAGTAATTGTGTAATTCTATTTGGAAAATTATTTAATATCTTTACAATTGCACATTGGTTGCCTTCTTTTTGAGTTATGTCACTTTAAGGCAAATGAGCTGTATGTACAGACAGACCTAGTTTTGCCACAAACATACATACCTACATATTTATCATATTCGTTAACAGTTGTCAATTAACTTTTTTTCGATTTTCATTATTAAAGAAAATCCCATTGAAATGCAAGCGCCACTTAGCACCTCTACGCTAAACGGGGTACATTTACCGTTGGATATAATTCACACAAACTCAACTGCACCGCAAATCTTCTACTCTAGTGCTTCAATACATGGCGATCTTAATGTATTAGGCACTAACTATATTTACAATATCTCCACCATCAATGGCGTACACCTGTTGGAGTTGCAAAAGTTTCTCCAAGCCGGCGGTGGTGATACTTTACATGTGGAACATGCCAAATTTGCGCAGACGCCACTCTATCGTACTTTAAACAAGAAGGAGCTGCTCACTTTGCTGAATAATGTTTGGCTTGCCAATGAAAACGTACGCCTCACACAACATGTAGAGTTGGCTCATGCGACCTTTGAGGGTCTGCTGGAATTTGAGGTACATATTAAAAACAAAAAAAATTAACATTTATGGCTGCAACAATATGAATTTTATAGGGCTTGATAAACAATTTGAATATGCATTATTTAAAAGACAACTATTTGAGCTTATCGCATCCGCAAGAAATTGGTACACAATTGATTTTGGCTAGTGAATCACAGTTTGAAGCAGATTTGACTGCTAACGACGCACAACTAACTGGATTATTAGTGGAAAGTGGCAGGTAATTTTTTGCTAAGCATTAACAAATAACATTAAAAAATTAGCCATATAGTAGATGCCCCTCCGTATACGCAACTTTAGTATATAAATATGAAAGTTTTTTGCAAAATAATAATGTAAATTCCATATACATACATATGTTTGTTCAGCGTAGTTACTCAACTATTTCAACACAAATTTGCAAGTTTTATTGATATTTATTTATGAACAGCACACTTTAGCGCAAAATAACCGCCTTTTACCTTGCGCTCCATACAAAATAAAAGAGAAAATCAATTCACTATGCAGTTTTAACGTCACTGTAGTTAGTTACTTGAACAAAGCGACGAAATATGGAAGAAACCAAAACAGATGATTCACAAATCAATCTACAGACGATGACCAGCCAACAACCCTCATAATTTCATATATTTTCAGATTATTCATATTGTTATCAATAATGAATACGTTACCTTTATTTCTTTCTATTTCTTGTACATGGAATTTTGCAAATTTTCTATACAAAAAATAAAATCGAAGGCCACACGCGAAACACTTTACTATTTACTTCAACAAAAACATCAAAACTGTCATTTTTGCTGGAGTTGCCACAATATTCCGCACTTATGAAAAGTATACTTATAAGGACAAACCAAATTGACTTTTCTGAGCAGCACCTTATGTTTAAATTAAATATTTGAGTATTAGGTAATCTGCTGAATTTATAGTAAAAAAAAATATAAGGCAACGGCGTATATAAATAATGATTTGCTTCTCGTGGTATTAAAGGGAAAAAACAAATTCAACATTTATGAAGAAAATGGGCAGCACGGTGAGTAGGTAAAGGAACCATTAAATACAGTGACAGTCAAACAGTTATTAATCACTGTTCTCACAATTTTCAAACAAAAAATTTGACAAAAATTTGCAAATCAATTCGAGTAAACGAGGAAACTTAAAATTAAAAATATATGTAATTGTCCAGCTTTCAATGAAATTTTGACTTAAAAATTTTCATTATAAAAGTATGTTCCCTGTTCAATGAACAAATGTATAAAATTTAATTTTTCTTTTAATATTTGCAAATATTTCTACATTAATATTTGCTCATGTTTATTTTTTTTAATTTGTATATTTTTCTTCCATGTGTCCTACAATTACTGACGTCCGTCCATACATACACATATATGCATGTGTATGACCTGTCCCTCGGCCACCATCGTCTAAACATGTTATTTCTTCAGCAATTCGGCTACAAATTTCGATGAATACGTTGCAAATACATTAAAAACAGATGGTCCTCATGAAGTGCGAGCCAGTTGGAGCGTATTGAGCGCACTTATACAGGGTGATATTGAAAATGTGAAGATAAATAATTTAAATTTAGCACAAGATGTAGTGCGATCGGATTCGCCATATATACAGGTTCCAGCGCCCAAATATTTAAAGGCGACCAATATACAAAAACTATGTCCTACAAGAAGTTCCACTATAAATGATGTGCCTGTCATAGATTGGATGCAATTTGCAACATATGTGCACGGTAATAACACCATAAATGGTATTACCATTTTTGAAACCGTTAACATGTACAACGACCTGGTCGTAATTGGTGCGGTTAATGGTATTTCGAATTTTGGCGAACAAACAGTATTGTTGAGTAATGCTGCACAAACCTTGCATGGCGATATGCACATTAATAACTTGTTTCCCAAAAATCGTCGAATATTGGTGAATAGTTTTGATAATTTACACGCCCAAAGTATCAATGGGCAGCCACTCGATATATTTTATAGGCAACTAGCAAACTTGTCTAGCGCTATTACGGTTGAGGGGAATCTGGTGTTTAGGCAACCATTATTAGTTCAATACTACAATAATCGTGCTGCACGTGGAGCGAAGTGGAAGCGAAATTCAAAAGTTGATTATACAGTGGGCAAAAATAATGAATTGGCGAGGGTGTCTACCTGGAAAACAACGCTTACAACGGCACGCGTATTGAAACAATCCCTCGAAAGTACGTTAACTATTGGTTAATGTAAATCACCTGAAAAATATACATACATACATATGTATGTACATACATATTGAAATGATAATTTTTCATTGGTTTATGAAATATCATAATAATAGTTTTTAAATTTAAAAAATTTTAGCCACCCACTACGTCTTGAATAAACTTGTCATTCGCCAAAAACTAGCGATTAATTCAACGAGAATCGTGCCTTTTAAAATAAGTGAAGAGAATGGACAAACGCTGGATGCTATAGGAATCATCGATGAAACAAATATCACTTTACCAGTACAATACTATCAATGGTCAATACGAGAGCAGCAATTTCAACCGATTACTGGTAAGTTTTTATATACAATATATGTATGTACATATGTATGTAGTTTGCATTATGCATGTACATATGTATTCTGGTTTTGCTATTATAGTTAAGCAATATACAATTCTAGTTTACTTAATATAATTACTTTATTATTTTATCAGAACTTGACATTACGAGGGCATTTTATGTCTTATGATATTTGAATACTATAGATAAAAACTGCCTCAAGGATATGCAAAAACATATATACATATGTATGTATGTATGCATATAACTCGAAATATGTGAATGTATGTATATGCCGCGTTTGTTGAAAGAGAGGTTAATTTCAAATTATTATTTCATGTTGTGTGAAAATTGCATAGCTATGTATGTATATAGATAGAGCAGTTCGTTAGAAGCAAGAAATGCATCTGTTTTTACTTAGGAATTTACATATTTAAATTAAAATTTTGAAGTCGTTTTTTTTTACGATTTTTTGATATTTCTTTAAATGAGCCCCTTTCTAACAAACGCGCTATATTATCTTATGTAGTTCCAAAATCAAATTTAAAATTTAAAAGGTGTAAAATATTCATGCTAAATCTGGGATAGTTGCAACGTGCAGTCACATTTTAGCACTTTGACGACTTTCCACTTTTAAAACTGTAATGCAAAAACGTAATCAGCGTAAAAAATTATCAAATTCTACCAAAAAAAATTAAATCGGAGTGTGGCTACTCTGTTGTCTTTAAGTCACAAAGTACCCATTTTTATTGCTCCAGTTCATCGCTTTGCACATCGATTATTGCGCGCAAGATACCCAATTCAAGTTTTGCTGCCGAACGCGGCCGCAAACGATTCATGACGTTGGCAACGTAAAGTCCCAACGCTTCATGGCGCGAAGAGTTGCAAAGGTTCTTGAAGAATGTTGGTGGTAGAGAGTTGTCGAAATTTCCCAAATTAATAATACCACCAGGTGCGTTTGGATGAGTGGAATTAACACCACCTGCGACAGTTCCGTTAAGCGGACCATTTCCAGCGTCGAATATTATATCATTACGAAAGTCAATCTCTTCGAGTCGTGGTGAATAGCCATTCGTGGATGTGGATGCTACAGTAGCAGCGGTAGAAGAGGATGGACCGCCGCCAACAACGCCATTCGTCAATTCAACACGCGGATTTCCTGTTATTGTAATTAAATTTATTCCGCCTGTTGGACCACTTGTATCAATGGGTTCCTGCTTAATATTAATTGGATGTGCATTACTCAAAGTAAGAGTGCTATCCTGTGAAGCTGTACTTGTATTAGCGTTATTAGCAGTCGATGTCCTACGCATAGCTGATGCTGTAGCGGTTGCAGTTGCCGTAGACTGGGCAGGAGACGTTACAGCAGAAGCAGATGACTGTGCAGTGTTTGATTTTTTAGACGGCTGTGGTCCTGGCTGTGTTTCGACCAATTTACGTTTAATTGATTCAGGCATTTGTAGAGTGTTTTTCTGTTGCGCATTGCTGCTTGTGGACTGGGCTGGGCGTGGTGTGCCACCTGCTGCGTTGTTGGCAGCTTTTTTGAGGGTTATTCCTTTCTTGTGCAGTGCAGCAGCTGTTGCAGCAGTTGATGCGTTCGGTGTTTGAGTGGAGTTAGCTCCAGAGCTCGATGTACGCGATGATGGAGCTAAAGAATTTAATAATTTCTTCTCCTCAGCGGCCGGTGAAGATTTGCTTGAGGTTGCAGCAGCTGTAGAGACCGATTTATGCGCCGCTTTTACTATTGGCTTTTCATCTTTTTCCGGCGTCGTATCAGTGGATTCTCCAGATTTCATTGATTTGGATGGACTCTCCCCATCTGATGCACTCGAAGCCAATTTTCCTGTTCCAGTTGCTGGTTCTTCCTCTTCTTGAACTTCAAGCATTTCATATTCCTCGTCCTCTTCCATAGAAACCATTCCATCGCTTAATACGACAATAAATTGCACTTATAAGAATAACATTTTATTTTAAGTTTTAACTTACTCGTCTTGTTTTTGGTCCTCCTCCTTCATTGGCTGATGTATTTGTTCCATAAGCTCAAATAGTTTCCATGATGGTGTGCGTTTTGTCTTCTCCTGTTCATACTTCTTTTGGAGTACTTTAAATATTGACCGAGCTTCGTGTACTACAAAGCGTTTAATAACATTGAAAACGAAGTTATTCGGTATATTTAACTTATGTAGATTTACCTGACAATTTATTATTTTTGCCGACGCGCGCCCAGGCATCGTCTACTGCTTTTTTGCTCCCTTGCGGAAAGTTTGGATGCAGAACTTTTTCCTGAGCTATATCTGCTAATATTTTATCCAACTGTATGGGCATATTGAAAATAACTACCAGTGTATATAAACCTCAAATTATAAGGACTTTATAATTTAATTTTTACTATAATTGTAAAGAAATTTTTGTACGCCAATTTGCTTGTTTTTGCGTGTGTGCATGTGTGTTACTTTTTGAGTGAAGCAACGCGTTCCTTGCAAAACAAACGGCTGCTGGAGTGAAACGGCGCGCAAGAATTGTGTTTGCAAAATACACAGATTAAAATTTAGCTATCTCGTTTTTACTTGCACAACTTTAGGTATGACTGTTACGGCAAAATATGCTATTTCGTATTTAAGGACTGCATGGTAGGAAACGTTTGGAAAATGTATCAATTAACAATTTTAGGGTTGTATTTATTAACTTAACCCCAACAAGCAAAATAAACTTAATTGCGATCGTAAAAATAATTGCAAATATACATGTATATATATATATATATGTATATACCGATGTTTTGAGACAGTAAAGGGCCGTACACAAACAACTTTCCTCGCTATACTTGACAATTCGAAATTTAACAACAAAGCATGAGGTATAGAAAATTTGCTACATATATCGCTTTGACAGATTCTGCGTTAGTTGTTTGTTTTGAATTGCGAGGTGTTTCATTTGCTATTTATTCATATTTCTCTCTTTCCGTTTTTTAAAAGTAAATATACTCGCAAAAATTATGAAATACTAGTGAATTTTCTAAATCCTGTGAATATGCGCGCAGAAATAAAATGGAAATGTAAACAGTTGGTTGTCAAAGTGTACAAAAGTTGAGAGTTCGCCATGATTTTGCTTCGTTTAGCTTTGCTTTACTTTTCTCGCCTTGTATTAAGCAGCACTCATATAACCAGAGAACGTGTCAAATAAAAGTTCTCTGGCCTTATGTGCACGACCCTTTACGATTTTTTAAAGATTAGCGCTAAGTGTATGACAAAGCGTTCGTATACGGAAATAGGCAAGAAGTTTGAGGCTCGCTGTAGTGAAAACGTTAAATAAAAAAAAATGTTGTCATAATACAAAGTCGTTAAAAGACTTGCCATAGAATGCAGATTACAAAGACAGTGTATTCGTACGTTCTTTGACCTCATTAACTTATATATTTCTAATCAAATTCCAATATGCAGTCTGTGGTGCCCTTGTTGCTGGAAATACTTGTTACTGTAATTCTATTTGGTACATCTGTTGCTGAAAGACGTTTAGCGAAAGCTCGAGACAATAGATCGTTACCGCTAGTTATCAATACTTGGGCGTTTACAGACGCAAATTCAGCCGCTTGGCATGTATTAAATCACCAACCAGGTGGTAATGGTCTGGACGCGCTTGTGGAAGGCTGTGCAACTTGCGAACGCTTGCAATGTGATGGCACCGTGGGTTATGGTGGCTCACCGGATGAGAACGGTGAAACTACCCTCGATGCTATGATTATGGACGGTAGCAATATGAATATTGGAGCAGTAGCAGGGCTGCGACAAGTGAAGAATGCAATAAGCGTAGCACGACACGTATTGGAACATACCAAACACACGCTGTTGGTTGGTGATGCAGCTAGTAATTTTGCTGAAATGATGGGATTCCGACGTGAAAGCCTTACCACTAACAAATCGAAAGATATTTGGAAAGTATGGCGTGATCAATCATGTCAACCCAACTTCTGGACAAACGTTTATCCAGATTCAACAAAAAGTTGTGGCCCTTATAAGCCAATCTCACTTGATATCAATGGGCAAGCTAGTAGCAAACGCTACGAATACCAATTTGGACGTTGGAACCATGACACTATTGGTATGGTTGTCATTGATGGAAATGGTCAAATATTTGCGGGAACATCTACTAATGGCGCCAACCATAAAATACCGGGACGTGTTGGCGACTCACCCATACCTGGTGCTGGTGCTTATGCGGACAATGAAGTCGGTGCTGCCGTAGCTACGGGTGATGGTGATGTAATGATGCGTTTCTTACCTGCGCTGCTTGCTGTCGAAGCTCTACGAGCGGGTAGTAACCCCACTGCAGCTGCAGAAGTGGCAATGCAACGTATCGTCCGATATTATCCCGATTTTAGTGGTGGTCTGGTGGTAGTAAATCGAATAGGAGAATATGGCGCCGCCTGCATAGGAATGCAAAAATTCCCCTACTCAGTAGTGAGTGGTGATGCAACAGAAAATACAAGGGTGGAGTATAAGTATTGTAAAGAAACACCCACATTTTGGTAATTGACATGTATGTATGCACATGTGTAGATATTAATTGATTAATAGTAAGTAAATCCATAATAAAGAGTTTGAAATATTAATTTGATTATTTTGTTAATACATATGTAAGTAATAGTATGGGTTTTTGAGTTAAAATTGGTTGATATTAAAAAAAGTTCGAATCGCTTAATACTTGAGCGAAAACTCTCTCGTTTAGGATCTAATCTTAATTTCAATATCAATTTATGTTTTTTTTTTCACTTTAGATAAGTCATGGCTTCCAGAAAAGACATCACTTATTGACAGGATGGCATTGTTCTTTAGTGATATCTATGACGAATTCAACTCGCTTGTTTTGAATAAATCAAACACACTTTTTCTGTTATCAAATCTGAAATCCCTAAATAAATTCATACAAAGTGAGCAACATAATCCAAAACTAACATCACTCACAATAGCAGGGGAACGTTGTTTTGCTTTAAATACGGAACCAAGTACTGATTCAACGAATTTGTTTTGCATTAAATGGGAACTTGAGCATCAATTAGTCATTTACGAAAAGTTCATAATACCAAGGAAAAACATTAGAGAGGTACCTATTTTATTTAATTTGTATATGAAATTAAGAAATTCATCTTCCTTACTTGTATAGCTACTTACAGTGTCCAGGAATAAAATGGTTCTGGTCCTGCCAGACTGTGTAGAAATATGGAGAGCACATCCTAGTTTGGAATTTCTACAGATGCTCCCACTTTCAAAAACAACTAAAATTGCAAGTGGTGACGTTAACAATGTTAATTTTTTGGCTATTGAAATCGAGCAAGGGTCAAACAGCTTGCCTCGCCGGACTTTGGCGATCTATTGGTGAGAAAATACAAATATTCAAAATAATTGTTAATTTACTTGATTTCAGCTCCACAAACTCTTCCCACTTTGTTCACATACAAAATTTGGATTGCTTGGAACCAAAACAACTATTTTTCAGCAAAATCGCATTAACTGGCGACTTATTGCTTTTTGTCATGACAACAAATATTGAAGCACCATTATCCATATATCAGTATAACGGTGTTTTAGGTTTGAAGCGACTAGTGGGCGCAACAACTTTACCGGCAATTCGAGCGTACAAAATTTTTCATTTAGAAAATACAACAAAGCCAATGGTGGTTCTAATTCGTGGTGGAGAGTTAATATTTATGGAAACGACTTTAAGGAAACTTTAAAGCGAACATTTCTAGATGATTGGCTAGTTTTGTAATAAAAGTATAAACTGCACACAAACGTAAGATTGGTATTGAAACCAAATGTACTCTTTGCCTCTAGAAATGACACTATTGCACTCACATAGCATACTATTTTCGTATCTCATCCACCTTTGATAGCGATATTCCATTTCACAAATATCTTTAAGGATTCATCACAGTTTTCTTAATGTCTTTTTACAAATAAAAAAATGAATTTATTAACGTTAGTCTGTACTTTTAATAAACTTCTAAACCCGGACGATGTAATTTTTTAATTGCAACTTTATAGGCAATATATTTCAATAAGTAATTGTTTAATCATCGCTGGATTCGACATTTTCCGTTTGCAAGCTCTTGAATGTAGAAACTGGCACGTAGGTCACCAAAGTGTACAATTTGTTGGGTGAGTCCTCATCGTCGTTTCGTCGTCGAGCAAGACGCACACGCACACGCACTGGAGTCGAACTGAAGAAAACAATTTAGTATAGTTAATATCTACATATAGGGCTTAATTCGATTGAGGAACTTACCGGATACCCTTGGACCAAATGTGCTTGTTTAGGCGTGTATCGATCCTCACATCATTGGTGCCCATTTCTTTTTCAGCGAATTTGCGAATTTCTTTAATGGCGCGTGGCGCACGCTTTTTGAAACCAATTTTATGCACACGCTTTGACAAGTGAATCGTGCACTCGCGTGTAACTACCTCATTGATAGCAGACTTGTTACGTTTCTCAACCTTTTTTGTTTTCGCCATTTTTAAATTGGAATTTCTTGCCTGCTAACAAACTCCTGTAAGATAAAAGTAGAATGTTTAAATTACCAGGCGTTAAATAAAGTTAAAGGTAAAAAGGAAATTTAAAGTGTCAATAGCATTATTTTCGACTCTAGTCACCGATCATTCTGCACTTTTCTAAAATTTCATTTCACTGCCGTTCGGCCAATTTGGAATATAAAATTTTTGTACACTTGAATACAGAAAAAACTCGCGTGCACAATTTCATACATTTTTTAAATTAGAATTTGCAGAATTTTTCGATGTTTTGAGATAATTTATAAGTAATTTAGAAAAAACCAACCTATCGGAAATGAAAGCTTGACGTAAAAGAATCTGACAGATGTCAAAAATAAACGTCAACGCCATTTTGCACTTATTTGACAGCTTCGAACTAAGGTCATAGTGAGCACAGCGGTGCCAAGCGGTGAGCATTAAGAAAATCCACTATGTATAAATTAATTATAAATAAAGCCTCCATAAATGGCTATGCCTATAAACCTTTTTATTTTAAAATTTTAAAGCGGTTTTTTCGTACGTTAGTTCTTGAAATCACTTATTTTTAAATAAGCGGAAATACTAAAGAGTACCGCATCATCTAGTGTTCATATTTGTGGTTTATAGACAACATAAAACAGCTGTTTATGTAAATAAACAATGCTCTAAATATTTATAGAATATGATAATAGCGGTTTGTACGTATTTAATTTATTTTTGAAGCAATAAATACTTAAGTATAAATTTTCCAACAGTGTCACTTTTAGGAGTTGGTTTTTTGTGGGGAGCTACAAATCCCTTTATACGCCGTGCAAGCACAGGCATCGATAGCGTGGAGACAGGTTCACGATGGCGAAACCTTTGGCTAGAGATCCGTATGATTGGTACAAGACTTCATTATTGGATACCTTTTCTGTTAAATCAATTAGGCAGCGTTTTGTACGTGTGGACTTTACAACATATTAACATAACTATAGCTGTGCCAATCGCAAATTCTCTGAGCTTTGTATTCACAGCACTTACGGGGTACTTTTTAGGGGAAAAGCTTCCCGCAAAATGTAAATTAATTTAATACTGAATTCATATGATTTTTACTTGCAAATGTTTTTTCTATTGCAGCTGTCATGATCGGTACTGGACTAGTTTGCATCGGCAGCTCGCTAATGTTGTACGACAAAATTAATACTAAAGAAAATGTGTAGAGCCCTCCTTTTATTTGCTTCTCACAATTATTTAATAAGCAATTCCATTATAATTTAAGCAACCTAATAACCAAATCTTTTATTTATAGTTCAAACAATCAGCCACTATTGAAAAAATAAAACAATGAATGCACATTGTACCTTATCACATATTTTTAAAGTGCTTTATGCACAGCATCCACTAACGTTTCCATACTTATAATAGGTGTTTGAGGTGTAATTCCATGCCCTAGGTTGGCAATATAACGATCTTTTCCAAATTCTTTCACCATTTCAGTAGTCATTGCCCGTATTTCTTCTGGCGTTTTGTACATATCCTGGGGATCCAAGTTTCCTTGTAATGTGATATTGGGGCCAACTTCTTTTCGAGCCTCAATTGGATCTACTGTCCAATCTAAACCCACAACATCGTACCCTAAAGCTGCTTGCTCTTTAAGTGAATGACCAGCGCCTTTAGCAAAAATGGTCTTGGGGGAGGTGAAACAAATATATAAATATGCATAATAACGAACATGTATCGCAAAATACACACCAAAGGCACTAATGGTATCGATTGCTGCTCTAAGCGCTCAACTAGGTTATCTCGTATTTCCTTAATATGTGGCACTGCCCATTTCAGAAAATCTTCCTTGCTCAAATGCTCAGCTGATGACTCGAAAATTTGCAATAATTGCGCACCTGCCTTCACTTGCATTTCCAAATAATCGACAATGGCATTGGTTAACATGCTTAACAGCTTTTTCGAATCCGCAGGGTAATCTTTTAACCAAGACTTCGATTTAGCCATGGTTTTGCTGCCACCACCTTCAATCATGTATCCCATTAATGTCCACTGCCAAAATGAATGGTATATTTACTTGATATGATATATATATTTTTTTTTTAGATATGCATACTCACAGGCGCACCCGTAAAGCCAATAAGTGGCACACGCCCCTCAAGCAAGTGACGCATCATCGTAATTGCATCCCCTACATATGTCAAACGTCCGACAGCACCCTCTGGTGTGAGCTTATCTAAGTCTGCCGGTGAGTTTAAAGGTTCTGGAAACACCGGTCCCTATTGGCATCAGTGTTAGCTTCATTTGATTTAATAGGATATATATATTTTTTAGCTTTATACTTACGACACCCGCATGCATTTCCACTGTCATGCCTAGTGCTTGCGGTATCACTAATATATCCGAGAATATAATTGATGCGTCTAAATCGAAGCGACGCAGTGGCTGCATTGTCACCTCGCAAGCCAACTCTGGTGTACGGCAAACGGTAAAAAAATCATGTTGCTTGCGCACCTCTTGGAATTCGGGTAAATATCGGCCGGCCTGGCGCATTACCCACACGGGCACACGGTCCACGGGCTCACCACGCGCCGCTCTTAGTAGATTATCATTTTTCAGTGGTGGAAAATTCTACACTGACCAAGAAATATTTTAAACAAATTATGATTAATGTAGTACTTAGTAAACAATTTAAAAATCTACGTTTTATTTCACATGCTAGGGTAATTAATGCTGAAATGTGCAGTAACTTATATAAGGTAAATTTCATTGGAAGTTTCAATATATTTAAGGATGCCTTCAATGCTAGGGTCCTCAATGATGTAACTTAGTTTTTTACTATTTGAATTTTCTTTTATATTTCCACTATACTTTCACTTGCCTTTGTGTCTTTCATTGCTTTGTTAAATTGAAAAGTATAATTTATGTTTCCAACAGTACAATTAGCTCACAACTGGTGCCTTTTAATTCTGCCTTTACTTTAAATAAGTTCCTTTAAAATGTTAAATCGGCCGGCAAGTAATAACATAAATTACGCCTTGTTAACTTTTTGACAAGTTTTTCTTTTTTTTTCCTTTTGGAAAAAGACAGGGTGGTATTGACGATTTTTTCGGCTGCTTGCAATTTCCTTTCGCTCGTTGGCTGTGCATTTGCGAGCATACTTTTTATTGTTACACGACCTATAGCAAGACGGCTCGTGGCCTTTGCGCTTTAAAAATAAAATAAAATAACTCTCTGTATAGAAAGAAGTTCTGTTAAAGTTTGTTAAAATATCTTGGCTTTCAAACTACAAGAATGATTGTTGACAGAAATCAAGAATTCGCCCGCGAGGAAATATGTACTTGAAACATCTGGCTTGCTTTAACTAAACAATTGTTGAAATCATTTGAAAATCGCCCTTTACCGGAATCTTCATAGAAAATAGCTGATGTTCTAACATCTGTCATTTTGGCAGGAAAAACTTAAAAATGTTTTGTCAATTTTTATGTGTGGGCAGTTTGATGTCTTGACATAAACATTTGTAACTTGCGGTCTTCACCTGCTTTCAATGCTCGCTTACTTCTAAAGGCAAGCGACATGTCGCACGTGAACACAGCAAAAAGTTGAAAGTATGCTTCGTCTAGCAAACCGATCGGTAAGCGAGCGATCGCTTGCTTTCAACTGTCATTTTTGTAGTTTGACAGCCATTTTCGCATTTAGTAGCATCTTTCATTGTGGCAACATCGTTTATCATAGGCTCTTCGAGCACAAAAAAGCCTTTTAATAAGATATATTGATAAAATCGAGTGTCGCGTTACTGATCTTTGTAAATTAATTAATTTATACCGACAATATGAGTGGGTTTGGAGTTTGAATAGCACGCAGGACACGAACCTTCTTGCTCTACGACATGTTGCAAATGAAAAAGTATGCTTTCAAAATGCTCAGTGAATAAATCTCTCTCTCGCTTGCGACGACAAGAAGCAGAAAGCAAGCGACAATTGGAAGCAGGTGAAGACCGCCAGTTATGCCTTTGATGTTGCCGCCACGAACTTTTCGTGCAAAGGAAAATTTAGCTGTCAAAGTACCGCTTTGACATTTGATTGCCAGCAACATGTTGGCAATTGATAACTTGAAATATTTCAAAACATAAATTGTTAACATCATTCAATTTACTGTCTCCATTGGCAATTTGCTTTAAAATTGCGATTGAACGCGATCATAAATAGCGTGTCAAGTTGTCGGGTAACATCCGTCATTTTGGCACGGAAAAATTAAAATATTTTGTCAATTCTTATGTGTGGGCAGTTTGATGTATGGACATACACATTTGTAAGATGGCGTCAAACATATAAGTTCGCTTTATTAAAGCGCAAATCCTTTTTTGCTTCTGAATGAAAATATCTTCGTTGTTGACCCCACGAAGTTTACGGCCAAATGAAAAATTAGCTGTCAAAGTAACAGCTTATTTCATACAATAGATACCAAGACGTAAACGCTGACATGAAGAAATAAGCGGTCTCCATTGACAATCAATTTTTTGACATCTATTTTAGGACATCAGCTATTTTTTGTGGAGATGTCGGGTAATGGCGGTCTGCTTGAAAATATAAATTCCTCTCAATTGAACTTTTTCCATTCTTAATGACGTAGAAAAATAGAAAAGGTGCTGATCTTAACGGGCGGTCTTCCCTGTTTTCAATGCTAGGTTGCTTTCTGCTTCTTGTCGTCGCAAGCGAGAGCGAGATTTGTTCACTGGGCATTTTGAAAGCATACTTTTTCATTTGCAACATGTCGTAGAGCAAGAAGGTTCGTGCCCTGCGTGCTATTCAAACTCTAAACCCACTCATATTGTCGGAATAAATTAATTAATTTACAAAGATCAGTAACGCGACACTCGATTTTACCAAGATATCTTATAAAAAGGCTTTTTTGTGCTCGAAGAGCCTATGATAAACGATGTTGCCACAATGAAAGATGCTACGAAATGCGAAAATGGCTGTCAAACTACAAAATTAATGACAGTTGAAAGCAAGCGAGCGCTCGCTTACCGATCGGTTTGCGAGACGAAGCATACTTTCAACTTTTTGCGGTCTTCACGTGCGACATGTCGCTTGCTTTCAGAAGTAAGCGAGCGTTGAAAGCAGGTGAAGACCGCAAGTAATGTTTTGCGAGACAGGATAAGCAATATAGTTTGGACAAATGAAAAACTGTGTGTTTCTTTCCCACACACGCTGATTTTACGCCAGAAAGAGCCAACAGTCTTTACAACATATGCGCGAAGAGAAGGGCAGCTAGTGAAACTGTCCACGTAAACTGTAAACTTGAAAAACAGGTGCGTAATTAGAAGAAAAATAAATACATAGCTGGAAATATTTTCATTCTATATACAGGTTTACGGTAATACTTAACCAATATATAATAAGAAGCAACTAATACGTAGTTTAAAATTGGAAAATGGCAGACGAGCAACCAAATCTTGTAGCTGGACATCCACCAGCAGGTAGGTGCAACCAATATTTACGATCATTATTGAGTTCAGAGATCTAAATAGTATTGCGATAAATTTTGAGTATATAAAATGTACTAAACGTATGCAATACGTTCAAGAATAATAGACAATCAATGATATCCAGTACAAGAGTTGAATCAATGAAGTAAAAATCGGGTGAAATAACCTTGAGTTATAAGCGATAGCGCGCAGTCGCTGATTGTGGTAGTCATAAATATATACATACATATGTATGTATATGGTGATAGTACTGCATAATTATGTATGTATATACATATATGCAAATACGTATGCGCTTGTTAAATATTAATATCGGGGGAAAAACTTTCCATTATGGAACCAGGCTTTAAAAAAACGAGTAGAGCGTCCACCCTCCGAAGGCTTATTGTTTTTTTTTAGTAATTTTCTGTTGAACTTGCGAAAAATGACAATTTTAACCTCACTATTATTTGTGCAGCAATAAAATGAAAATACCGCGCTGCCACACATGGCTAATATATTACGAGATTTTTTTTTACAAATATTACAAAATATTGATATAATTAAGAAAAGCGCCGCTGTCGAAAATCTGTAATAAGAAATGGCGCGTTTTTTTTACTACAAATTTTCAATTTAGGTAAGAAAAACGCCACAGGCCTTAATTGTGGTGTATTTAATTTTGTAACGTATGGCAGCACACTTCTGCTCATACTGTCGGTCATTCTTATTTATGTTTGCGAAAAGTTGTAAACATTCTAAACACATTTATAAACTAAACGCGTTTATTAAGTTAAATATATATAAAAAATGTGCATAAAGTACTAGATTCAATTATAATTGAATCATGCCTATCCTTAAGCTTATCAAACCATAATTCTATGAATCATGTCTAGAAACTACACAATTTATTTATTTACTCAACAGTTAAAGCGGGTGGCATGCGTATTGTACAACACAAAGCGCCTATCGTAGAGCGTCCAGCCAAGGATGCCGAGGATTGCACTGGATTGACGGTATATATTTTACATACACATCCGTATAAGAGACTTTTCAGAAAATGTTATTAAATTTTAGCAACCAATTGCCGTCAACAGCACATCCGTTAGTGGTGCTCCGGTTAAGGGCAATACTGATTATACGCCACAAGCAGCGCAGGTCGCCCATTCACCCAAACCAGCGGCATTTGTTGCCCATAAGCCTCAAATAAATATTCAACAACCACGTAAATGAGTGAATGCTAAGCGCTCCTGTCATTCAAAGTCTTAGCTTCACCATCAACTACAACAAGATCAGCATCTAAAGCAACAAGCCCAACAGGAAAAGCAAGCACATTCCGATTCCAAGGGATTCCAAGATCGGAAGAAATTTCACTCTCGACAACAGAAACGAGATGCGTTATCTATAAGAATGAAAAAAAAAAAATTGGCAGGGGACTACCGCATTAAATGAGATCACTATTAGAGATTTCCTTATATAACCACAATAAGCATTTATATCTATGTACATATGTATGTATGTATGTACTGCAATTCTTAAAATGTGAATACTTATATGTTATTAATTTGTGCTACTTTGCACCTTAAATTTTTTTTTAACACATTGCTGAACTGAAATTCTTTATTCTGCTTTTAATATATACTAATTTAAAATTTTTTAAAATTGAAATCACTGAAATTTTTATTTTATTTAGTTTTTCAATTGTTGAACAGTACTGTAAGATTTTATAATAGTAGTAATATGGTACGAGTATCAAGTGTAACTACAGATTTTTTAAACAATTTCATTCCAAATGAAAAGGGCTAAACATATTTTTGAAGTACTTTTGTAAAACTAATAAATACAAATAAAAACTTAAATACATTTTATTCAAATGTTTATAATTTATAATAAAAAAATAAAATAAACTCTTCAGTAACAACACTTTGTTACAATATTTAATCCTTAATTGGTTGGTCTACAGTCGAGATTATGGACGAACTTCTGTGCTTAAGATTTCTGTAAAATTTTTCGGAACTATCTTAACGAACCATCTACAACCTGTTATGTTTTACAACGTAAAATAAACCCCCATTCATAGTTACGATATAATTTTATTGCAATTAATGCATTTAGCAGCAGCGCTTTACTACGGATCTTATCTTATTTGCATTTTAGAATTTAATCATTTTCATTCGCGACTGAAAAATGTGTTTATAATTCTTAGTTGCTTTTTCTTTATAAAAAGGGTTTAAATATATACGAAATGTAAATTTGAGTCGCCTCTCTGAGCTTCGGTGGTCCGGGGTGCAGACTTCAAATCTGTAGTCGATTAGCGTCGAAGTGGTTCGATTCCACCTGAGGGGCGAATCGGATGCGCAGTTTTTGGTAGTGTCGTCAGTTTTTGCCAAATTTCTTTGTATTGTTAAAAGATGTCCACGTTTACGAAATAAATATTATCGAGGATTTTTTATTATAAAGTACTTCCATTGCGAAGGAAATTCGAAAATTTGAGCCATAACCATAGTCAAGTTAAAGTCGTTTCTAAAGTCAGCGTCAGCTTTTTTGACAGATATCTTTTCGAAAAGTATGCCGAAAAGCTTCTACTAACTTTAGAGTAGCATAATTATGGACTTTCGATTTCCCCTTCTACATACTTCAATAATTGCTGCATAGTTTGAATGCCAGTGTACTAGTGAATCATTTTTGAATCGATCAAACATTTGAAGGAAAACAGTTTTGTATATTTTTCGAAGTCATAACCTCACGATTAAAAATATTTCTTATAAATAAAATGTTCACAACTTCACAAATAGATAAAATTACACCCGAAGAATTGCTAAGGCTCCGCAATCAATGCATGCAGCGTTTATACGAGGCAAACATCTACGAACTGCGCAATGATGCAAAGTTACGAGCGGTGAACACAACTGCCAGCTATGAAGAATTCAAGTAGATAAATGAAATTTTATTATTATCATAGAAACCATACTATGTAAAGCTTTGTTTAAACAGGGATATTGTGGATGCGGCACATTTGCAGCCCATTAGTAAACAGGATAAAATGAATCCTAAGACGAAGAGTCGCTTGTGGAATTCGGTGGCACGCGAGGAATAATAAAATAAGTACATACATATGTATGTACATGCATATGTACATATACATATGTACATAAATAATATTAAATACCAATGAGGTTGTGGTTTTCTTTTACACTGTTTTTTATTGATAGGCCTTTTAAAAGCAGATGTCGCCAAGTGCGTACTTTCCAAGCTGATGAGCTTTATGCAACGTTTCCAAAGAATATTTCTTTCGAATATGGTGAACCTTTTTTTGTGGTCTAGTTTTCAGACTCTCTGTAAGTCACCGCTGCTTTCTATACAATTTTAAGGTCGGCTGTTGGGCAAATACATTTTCGGATTCATTCTTTTTCTACCAAATTTTGTCAATTCTTGATAGAGCGGCCAGGCTTGTTTTTTTTTTTGCTAGCCAAGCTGTGACAACTTTGGCGCGCCGGTACATAGGATGCAAGACAATTTATCCAGTCCAGACTAAAGAAAGAGATCACAAGCATTTGTGAGGTTTAGAAGGTGGACAACATACATATTATTATATATAACTAAGTGCATATACATATATACTTGTTTGTACATATTTGTATCTAAGGTTTTATTAAATTTTTCCAATAGTCCCGATAAGTTTAGTGATGGATGTCTTTAATTTGATAAAGTAAAATACGTTATTATATTGTGTATAAGTTCGAAAATTTGCGGTACAATCATTGACGTCAGTGAGTGATATTAGAATTAAATGTGAATTTTATGTATGTACATATGTATGTACGTATTTAATTGCCAAAATTGCCGATCTTATTATTGCCAAAATTCAATTATGTCTAAATATATTTCAGATTTTTCAGATATGATAAGGTAATTATATTAAGTAATTTAATATATTAATAATAATAACATAGGTTTGCAACAAATATGCTGTCTGGATATTTCCAACTGATTTCTATGTATTTATGTAGGTGTTCTGAAAACTAAAACTCAAACAATTCCAGAACGTAAGGTTATTTTACAAAACGCAAAATTTTATTATAAAAAAGGGTTTTTTTGGGCTAACTTGTAGGCATTAACAATATTTATAATTTTTTTTGATTACTGTTTTTAAATGTTTACCTTGTGTGACCTGCATTAACAAAAATAAACATGTTGTAACCTGAACGTGCGCGCACCGATAGTGTAGAAAGTGATTAAGAGGACGAGTTGGTTTATTGTACCAATATTGAAGGTTTGATGAATACATTTAAGATCTCATACGACCCAGCAGAGTGGCGTATTTTCATAGATTCTTCAAAAAGAAGCCTTAAAGCAGTTTTGCTTCACAACGGCGGTTTCTATACTTCCATTTCTGTCGGTCATTCCGTACACCTCAAGGAAACCTACAAGAACTTGGAATTGATTTGTTGCAAATTAAAATATAAAGACCACGATTGGCAAGTGTGCGGTGATTTCAAAATCTTGGGCATGGCGCTCGGACAACAATCTGGGTTTACCAAATTCCCTTGCTTTTTGTGTCTATGGGATAGTAGAGACCGAACACATCACTGGACCAAAAAGTGTTGACCTTCGAGGGAGCTTAAAGTTGGCGAAAAGAATGTCCTGCATGAAACTTTGGTGCCTCCTCATAAAGTTCTTCTACCACCGCTTCACATAAAGCTGGGATTGATGAAGTAATTTGTAAAGTCACTTCCAGGAGATGGAAATTGCTTCAAATACTTAACATCAAAGTTTCCAGGCCACTCGGAGGCAAAGTTGAAGGAAGGTGTTTTCGTTGGACCAGCTATTGACGGCTTATGGCTGATCCACTTTTCATCACAACCATGATGGTTCCTCAAAGAGAAGGGTGGATTGCCTTTAAAGAGGTTATAAAGAAATTTTTAGGCAATAACAAAGATCCTAACTACAGAGAAATCGTCAAAAGAATGTTAAAAGCATTTCAAGCTTTAGGTTGCTTGAAGAGTTTAAAAGTACATTGTCTTCATTCCCACCTCGACTACTTTCCAGAAAATTTAGCAGACGTGAGTGAAGAACAAGGTGAACGATTTCACCAAGATATTAAGGAGATGGAAAAAAGATACCAGAGAAGATAGAGCGTTTCAATGATGGCAGACTACTGTTGGACGCTTCAAAGAGACCTTACCGATGCTTCCACAAGCGAAAATGTACCAAAAGGAGTGTTTAGTGCTTACTAATTAATGTATTTTACATACATACATAAATTAGTTTTGTTACGCAATTACGAGTATAAATTAAAATTTTTTTTTAAATCTTTTATATTTCATTTTAAGATGATAACTTGTTTATCATAGACACTTACATTGACAAAAAACGTGACGTTCTATGACAAAATTAAAGTTATTTTCGGATTCAGCACACCCAAAAACGTAAGAATTACACAAAAAAACCAAAACAGATCTCAATTTTTTTTTTTTTGCAGACTTGTGTAATTTGGCTCTTACACTAGTACATATCTCAGTGGTTGGCCGAGCTTCTCCTGCCATTTGTCGTGTGCGTCTTTATATTCTACCACAAATAAAAGGAACTACAGTTTTGTGCCGACTCCGAACGGCCGATGTATTTAATGAGAAGCTTTTCATGGCAGAAATACCCTCGGAGGTTTGTCATTGCCTGCCGAGGTGTGGCCACTATTTGAAAAAAAAAAAAACGTTTCTACGATTAAAATTTTAATTGCCCTGGCAGAGAATGGAACCTCGAACTCAGCGGCATATCGAGTTATCGTACGCACCGCTACCAACTCGACCACAGCGGCCACAAGTAATTTAATATAATAAATAAAAAAGGATACATACATATGTACATAGTTAGATGCAATAATCTTGATAGAGTTTTAGCTAAGAATTTTTTAAATTGGCTCGTTTATAAAATTTGCTTGACATATGAGATTTTTGGCACCTGACTTACTTATTTTAGTATGTTATTGGAAATTGAATTACATTCAGAGTTTTGACAAAATCTTAATTACTAGTGTCAGAACCCGTTGCATAGTATTGTGTGCTCACACAACCACATATGTATTTGACTTATGCCAGAATTCAGCAAGCAGTCTCAGTCTCTAATAATAAAAATAAAAACAAAAGAAAAAAAAGTAAAAGCGCTGAAAAGCAATGATTTCTAGCTCATTTTGAGACTTGAGATTATACCAATTTACTGAATTCGGGGACTAGTCTCAAAATAAAGTCTCACTATTTGTGACCTGGTGATGAGTAGGTCACAAAAAATTAGAATAAAAACAAAAGAAAAAAACGTGAAAGCGAGGAAAAGCAATAATTTCTAGCACATTAAACAGCGTATCTGGTACAGTTGATAGAGATTTGAATGTAAAACTTTTTATTGTACGCCCATATAAATACGTGAAATATTATGACAGAAAAACACTAATAATCAAAAAAAAAAAAAAATACCCACCTCCTAAAAATTCGCTCAGCTTTCTGCCATTCAAAAATAATGACTCTAAAGTTAAATGTATCTTTTTGATAAACAAACCTTAAAAAATTCTGTAAAAAAAATGCTTCATGGTCGACTTTATTTTGACTTCCACTACTTACCAAAACACGCACTTTAATTGATAACCAATGAAACTTAAGTTCATTCCTAATTAATCATATTTACCATTATTCAATTGAATTGAATTGCTTGTTTTATTTTTACTTTCGAACTACACATTTTACACTTTAAATAGAGTTTACGTTGCTTACAACCCAAGAATGCAAATGAGCTACACTTGAGTAGACACCGGGATATCTCGATAGCGCGCAACCACTACCCCAGGATACAATACCAACTAGAACTCCATCAGACACCAATGGGCCACCAGAGTCACCCTGGCAGGAGTCCTTACCGTAAGCTGCAGCGCAGATCATATCAGATTTTATAGCAGAGCCATAGCCATAAAATCCAGAAGCACATATGTTACGATTGACGATTAACACGTCGACGTATTGCAATTGATTGGGCAAACCTCTCGATCCACTTGAGAGTTTACCCCAACCAGAGACTGTTGCGAGAGCGCCATTTTTAGGTGCAGCGGTAGCTAAACCAATTGGGCGGACTGTAGAGCTAAACGACAAAGATTTGGCAAGTTTGATCACGGCAATATCGTTGACGTGAGAAGTACGGTTATAGCCCTCGTGAATTAGGAATGTCTGAATGGGAATGACCAATCCGCCTTCGTGCCAGTAGGAAGAACCTACGCGAATTCTCAAAGCGGAAGCATATACGCTTTGTAAACAGTGAGCAGCGGTCACAATTACGTTGCTATTGTAGATGGTGCCACCGCATGTGTGTGAGTTGTAGCGCTGGACCGAAACTTGCCAGGGGAATGAACTAACAGTAGTCGCTTTACCTCCAACAATGCGTCCTGCTGGATGATCGCTAAGACGGACCATACCCTCGGGTATGGCGCTAGATAAAACGCAAGCGACAATTGCCAACAATATCACGAACCTAAACATTTCTATTTGACGGAGTAATTGCAAAAAACTGGTGTTGTCCATTACGACAAGCTTATATATACTTAGCGCAGAAGCGCAATGTAAGTATGTATGTTAATATGTTAACACAAACAAAGTTCATTGGTTTATTGAATTGTCTATTTTAGCGGAAAGCGATCTAGAAGGCGCCGGTTTGACTTGAATTATGAGATATGGATAAGTGTATTGAATTTGGAAAATTAGATAAGGTTTGATAACTTAGTTGAGCAAAACAAACTTCTGCGCTTTAAAAGCAATAAATCAGCGGGATAGAAAAAATATTTAATTTTGTCTGCAACTGCCGTATCAGAGAGAGTTGAAGCAACCAATTAATGAATTCTTGGTCCTACAGACGAAAAGCTCAGCGCTCATGACTAAATATTCGATATAGATTGAAAAATTCGCAACCAAATTGTTAAAGCTTCAAGGTCCTTTGTTCGCGATTGCCATCCCAGTGCGTAAAAAAAATGATTTTTAAATTATTATAAAATGTTGTACAATGGTTTAAGCTTGTGTTTATAAGTATGAGTTTTGTTAGAGAAATTTCTGTATATTAATTGAAAAAATAATACAAATTTAAGAAATAAATTGATGATGATCGTTGGAATATTTTCACTCTTTTTTTTTGTCAAACATTTAAATATATTAAAACGTATGTAGATAACACAATCAAATTACTCAATAGATATGGCGTCGTTGTTGGACATATTAAGTAAATAATACTTCTATAACGAGCGCAATATGCGCTTTATATACCGGATATAACCGAAATTAAAATAATGTAAAAAAATAATCTTAACACTTGAGTTACTCGGACTAAACTTTGTAATTCGCATTCAAAAAGTAAGGAGATCTTATGCGTCAATTTTATTTCTTGTTTTAATAGTAATCGCCCTTAACTTTGTATTCGATGTGATTGAAGACTGACAGAGGACGGTATTGTGGATTAAGTAAAGAGCAAATTTGTTTTTTTGAATTCTTACCAGTTTTAAATGATTTAAATTGATGAAAGTACAAAATTATTAATAAAGAATATATAAAAATGTTACCAACGAATAAAATCAAAATTATATAGAAATGTTTATGTTTTTCAGACAACATCTGAGATAGAAGACGTTTTTTTCTATAGTCAACATTAAAATGCTTATATTTTTCCTTAAAGTTGTTTTTATTGCAAGTTATCATCGAATTATAAACAAGCGCGTTAATTTCCACTAATTATTGCTTAAAGAATGTTCAGTGAGCAAATATAAAAATCTTAAATCATTTTAGTTTAAAATTCATATTCTGTCAAATAGTTGAGTATGTACATAACTAATGGATATTTTAAACAAAAAATTACAATACTAAACAAAATAAAACTGTGAAGCAATTTGCGCTTAATGTTCCAACTACGTTTAAACGAATAAAACATTAGATAATGCCTTTCTATATCCATACATATGTTTGAACATGCATACATATATATTCAAAATATAAATGTGTTTATTCCTTCAAAAAAACTATTTCTTTTATTATTATATATATACATATGTGTACCTTACAACTATAACATAACGAATGAAGTATATTAAAAATTTGTTGACAACTTTTAATATTTAAACTTAAAAAACCAAACAGAAAATCTATTGTTTTACCATTATGTTAGAACTTCATCTGAATGATCAGAAACTGAAATATCGGTTTTGGGTATACGAGTATATCGCTTTCCCAAATAAATTATAAAAATTTAGTGGTACTTTGTAGGTACATTATTATACTAATATTTAATGAGCTACAAAACTGCATACTCAAAAAAATTATAAAAACTCTTCTTGAAATTTTGCTAAAAAAATGTATTTTTAATGGCTTTGTATCTCTATAGATTCATGCTGAATACCAAATTTCGCTTTTGCGTATAATCTGGAATCAATAGATCTTTTACAGGAAATGTTTTCCGAATTTTCAAAGGAGCACGGTAAATAATGTTACGTGAAATCCCAAAGCTGACGCGCTTCATAAATAAAAATTTGTCAAAAAAAAAAACAATACATTTAAGTTTTATATACATATGTACATATAGTATACTATGTACATAAGTATTCATTTTAAAATATTAATAATTTCTTTTTACACTAAATACACATTTAAAACGAGTTGACAGAGTTTTCAACCCATGGTCGCAATGCGACAACATCTGAGTATACACCAGGTAAATTGGTGAATGCGCAACCATCACCCCACGATACAACGCCTACCAATACTCCACCAGATACCAACGGTCCACCAGAATCACCTTGGCATGAATCTTTGCCCACTGAATAAGTGCAGATCATTGTGTCTGTGATATCTTCACCATAACCATAAATGTCTGAGCCACACACCTCACTACTGACTATTTTCATATTTACGTAACGCAATTGACTAGGTAGCGACTGTGCACCGGATAGTCTAGTACCCCAGCCGGTTACAACAGCAGGAGCGTCATGGGGAGGCACTATAGTAGCCAAAGCAATGGGTTTGATGGTCGAGCTAAATGAAAGCGAAGATGCCAACTTAATAACTGCAATATCGTTAACCATTGAACTGCCATTGTAGTTTTCATGATTATTGAATGAAGCCACCTTCAAAAGTACACCACCAGAATTCCAGAACGACGATCCAGCGCGTACCCTTAACGCAGAAGGGGATATATTTTGTAGACAGTGTGCAGCGGTCACAATAAAATTAGTACTATAAATGGCACCACCGCACGAATGAAAGCCCGATCGCTGTAGTGATATTTGCCATGGAAAAGATTTGATCGTTGCAACAGCACCGCCCACAATCCGTCCATCCAACTGTGGTAGTAGACCCTTTGGTTCGGGTGCAGCTTGTGCACAAGCAAGCGCCGATAACAGTATCACAAACTTTAACATGTTTGAAAATAAAATGTCTAACAATTTGGAAGGTGTAAAGCCTTTTATATCTTTCGAACCCTGCCTCGTGTAGATCACACAGAAGATTCCCTAGTTATGGCATATGCTCATATGTCAGTGCACGCACTTTATCAATAAAATTTATAAGGAGCTTCTGTGGCATAATACCTTGCGAGTCGGAACTTTTTGTTGCAGTTAATATATGTATGAACATACATTCATATGTAATTTGAAAAGATTGTAAATCAATTTAAAGCCAACTGATAAATAGTTTTTTTTTACTATCAAACTGGTGATTTTAATTTAAGTTCATATCTACGTAGGGTGTTTGCATGAGGGTTAGTTTAATAATATTAATAATAATTTTGCGCTTACACTATATAGCTCAGTGTTTGGCCGAACGTCTCCTACAATTTGTGGTGTGCGTCTTTATATTATACCACAAATGGAGGGACCTACAGTTTTGTGCCGACTCCGAAGGGCAGATGTGTTTTATGAGAAGCTTTTCTTTGATTTAGATTTATATCGAGTAATAGCACGCTCCGCTAACCACTCGACCACAGCGACCAGGCTTAGGGTTAGTTTATCTTAGAGGAAATTCAGTGATTTCAATGTTTGACTACTTTACAATATCTCTGGTAAAGACATTCTACATCGTGCAGCTTTCACGAATTCATATTATCGAACTAAAAGGGTTTGCTCAATAAACCGCATTAGTTGTTAACAACAATTGTGGTAAATTGTGCGACTAAATAAGCCTTCGAGATACTAGACTAATTGGCGGCTTTTCTCGTTAACAGAATCTACACCTTTTGCAACAGTGTTTCAGAAAAACACAATTGTATTTTAGAAAAGATCAATTGTATTTTAGAATAATCCAAAAGGATTTTAGAAAAGATCAATTGTATTCCAGAATAACGCAAATGTATTTCAGAAAAACACAAATGTGTTTCAGTATAGGCCAAATGTATTTCAGAAAAACATTAATGTATTTCAGAAAAACGCAAATGTATTTCAGAAAAACACAAATGCATTACTTTCGTCTTTTCTGAAATACATTTGTGTTTTTCTGAAATACAATTGTGCTTTTCTGAAATATGTACATTCGGCCTATTCTGAAACACATTTGTGCTTTTCTGAAATACTGTTGGAAAAGGTGTAGTTAGAGTTTTCAAACAAATCGTATCTGAAATGTTCTGGTTTCCAAATCAAAATCAATAAATCTAATGTGCGCTCTTCCACATGAAAGATATATAAAACAAAGTGTTTATTGATTTCAACTTCTAGCTTTAACAGATTAAGTAAAAATTATTATTAGGACTTTTTGCAAAGTATCAAAATCCTTAGATTCCGCACGTTCGTTCGAGTAGGGGGATTTTTCAATTTCGCGTGGTACCACAATGGGTCTTACAAATGCCTAGGTGTGCTGGCGCGATTGCTAGCAGCCACTTTAACCTAACCTAACCTTTGTTTGTTGCTCGTACAATTGTTATGAGCAACTCCAAACTTGCTGTCCTTGTTACCCATAAATTTCGTAAGGAGGTGCGTGTATGAAGTCTCAAAATATTCTTCAATTTCAATAAAGAGATTATTATAAATATTAAATGGCGCAACTTGTATCAAGAGTGGCGAAAGGGTTAAATTAAATTCGAGCGCTTTGCTACAGAAAGCACCATTGTCCAGTTAGAATTGGTTCGGACATGCCTTCAGTGGTCGCTTATCATTCAAATGGCAAATATATATATGAGCACAGTAGTTATTACAAGCCAAAAAACTAACATATTTATATTTTTATGTTAACTTTTTTATTTATTGCCATTCCTATTTTGACTATTTGTGTCCGTCTATGAACCTTGGCATTGAATTCAAATGCCTCAGTAGCGTTTTTTCAACTGGCTGTTGGCTTTATCGATCCGATAAAATTAAATGGATCCATGTGTTTATGATAGCAAAAGCACAGAAAACTTTAATCAATTCGCTTGAGAAAACAGCCTTTAGACAGGCATTTCGACAACGTACAAATACAAAATCACTGCTATTAAAAACTGATTCAACTGATGCCAATATTGCAGTGACTAATGCCGATAATAAAGTGTCTGTAAACCCAATACAAAATTGTCAACTTGTTAACAAACGGAGACAAATTTTGAAACCATTTGACAACTCGCTTTCATCCTACTGATACCGCATGATTCAATTATTAAAGGTTTGGCAACTAAGCAGCTAGCTCCCTCACTTTTTGTCTAACGGCTCCCTTAGCATCCAAACCGTGTTGCTGATTAAAATAAAAATATTAGTTACCTGAAAACTTTTTAATACCAAAAACTAACAGGCAACACTTTTTGTTTATTTTGTTTGCGTAAACGGTAAGTTCAACTCCGGCTTTTAAAGACAGCCTTTTTTCTAATTTCAAGACTGACCCCGTATTGGAATATTCCATGAAAATGTGTATAAATGACGCTATTTTCCATTGAATGCTTCTCGCACGCATATAAATTCGATGTGACATAATGTGATAATCATCCAAAAACTTTAATTTGTAACTAAATTTTTGAGTTATGAAGTTTGATTAATTTTCTTGTAATATACATATAAAGATTCTCTTTCTTAAATTTCGAATTATTATGGTTTTTGCCGTCCAGGGGTTCGTCATAATATTAAGAATAATCCTGATGTCAATGGTATGTATATATGTAAATAAAAGGAATAAAGAGAATAAATAACTGAAATATTTCAAGATAATTTTTTATGATCAATCGAAATTATTTGTCGTTTAGTTCATGGGGCAAATAAATTTGAAATTTATTCGCTAGTCAAAAATTTTTTAAAAAATTTACAAATAAGTACATAATTATGTTTTGTAAGCGTAGCTATTGTATTTATGTCTTAATTTAAATGAAATGCCTTCGAAATTTCTGGTTAAAAAAAAAACAATAACAATTTACTACTAATTATTTACTTTTTAAGAAGGGAAAAAATTCTAACCCGTTTTCCATACTACGTAAAACAACCCTTTATAAGGGAGTGTCAAAATTCGAATGTCATTATTAATGTCACCTAACCTTTTATAATTGAATCTGCTGACACCGTTTGACGCCATTTGGCATACAATTTCAAACTATTTTTTTTTACGACAGTAAACAGAGCAGCTGATTTCGCGACCTTGAATACAGTTTAAAAGTGTTACATACCGGAATAGCATAATTGACAAAAAAGTTGTTTATTTGCGTAAACAATTGTATTATCGTTAATAATAAGCTACGTTTACTTAAATTTATATTAGCTTACACATAAACATAAACTTAGATTTCAATCTGCAATTAAAAAAAAGGTCACATATTTACTTATATGTCTTATATAGAAAACAATTTCAACAAGAGTGATCGTATTAAAGTCGCTAAGGACAAGTGAATTCAGGGTCGCACTTAGTAAACCTAAATTTGTTCCTGATTATTTTGCGGAATAATCGCATATGTTAACATTTAGGGAGTTCACAAGCACTGTCGTATCTCGTATTTCGTCGAATCGCTTATTAGAATAAACTAGTTTAAGCTTGTTGTTATTGTTTCACATGTTTAATTTTCGTATTTCAATGTATCTCCGAAAGGTATGTTTAGTGCGTTATTTGAGCGTATTATTCGATCAGCTGTTTGTGTTTGTCATCATTTAAGTTTTATTTTTAATTGGAAAATGTTAAATTAAGTCAAATGGTCATGTACGAATACATACATATTTTAAAGAAGCCGACCTCTCAAGTTTATTATAAGTTATTTTTTGCTACTTACTGCTTGAATACCAGATACAATAGTGAACGAAATAACACAGTGTGTTTACAAGGCCCCGTGTTATTTAAATAACGCACTAAAGAAATACGACCAATAACACGCTTGTGAACTCCCTAAGTATATTGTAGTTATTATTATCCACATCTAACGATTCCGATTACACCATTGAAATCTATAGTATTTTGTTTTCGCTACGCAGTCTAAATTGGCTTTTGGATAATAAATTATAAGGTTTTATTAAATAACTACGCACGTCAGTGGAAACACATACATACGAGGGTTGCATTATATATTTTGCGCCTTCGCACACTACACAGATATTTTTATGGTACAGTTTGGTATTTTTTTGGCATAAACTTGCATATAACGTTTTCACTTACGAGTTTTATTTGTGTTAATTTATAGTGAGTTTAAAAATTCATATTGCCTAAAAATGGAATTAACCCGTGCACATTTTCGGGCGATGATTTACTACGATTTTCGACGTGGATTATCGAGACAGGATTGCATCAATCAACTTACTTCTACTTTTGGTGTTGAATCACCACGCTTAGCCACTGTGAAACGATGGTACAACGAGTTCCTACGTGGCCGCCAATCTTTGCAGGACGAATTTTGTGAAGGCCGTCTAAAAACGGTGGTTGTGCCAGAAACAGTCGATGCTGTGCGTCCATTGATACTACAAGATCGTCATGTGACAAATCGCGTGATAGAGGCATCCTTGGCCATTAGTGGGACCAGCGTACATTCAATATTGCATGAACATTTGGTCGTAAAGAAGATTTGTACTCGTTGGATACACCGCATAATTTGACAATTGCCCAAAAAAGGACTCGTGTCGATTGGTGTAAAGAAATGTTGAAGAAATTTAGCCGCGGTGGTTCAAAGCACGTCTATGACATCGTAACAGGTGACGAATCTTGGATCTATGCATATGACCCGGAAACAAAGCAGCAATCGACTGTATGGGTGTTCCAAGACGAGCCTAATCCAACAAAAGTGGTTCGCGCAAGAAGCACCTCAAAGCAAATGGTCGCCTGTTTTTTCGGAAAAATATTTGACTGTGTTTTCATTATTAGGCGCAAAATATAAAATGCAACCCTCGTATGTATTTATATGTACGTTCAAATATATTAAATTTTCCCACTTGTTGCTAATTTATTACTTTTCAAGTTGCATTTTATATACTCACTAGGATTTAAAGAATATAATCATTCCCATAAATTGCTAATTATCTAAAAGCAGCATAATCTAATAACATAAATATTGCCGAAAACTATTTCGTAGGCTTACAAATCACTGAAATCGGCCCATGACCATGCCCATCGCCCATCGCCCAACCAAAAAAAAAATTGTATTGCATAACAACATTACTTATACATAAATCAATTTAAATCCAATTTTGTAAAGTTGGTTAAAAGAGAAAGCTTAAGATAAAATGTAATATAATTTAACAAGTATTGGATATACTTTTTGTTAAAGTACACAAAACACTTTTTTTAAACTAAATCACATCGCTGGAGATCGGATAGAAAAAGTCACACTCCAGGAGACAATCATAACCGCAATATGCATAATGCATAAATCAAAACATACATATGTATATGTATTTTGAAAAAGTTAACTTTTCGAAAACACAAATATTATTTAAAATCTGTTTTCATCAATATTTTATTTCTTACCATTTACTTATTTGATAATTCTAATGCAACTCTGTTTCTTGACAGTTACGATCGCTATAAATATGTGTATTTGATCGATGAATTTGCAATTAGCTGTGAGTTCGGTTCTCCTCCGATATTGCTTCGGACAGTCCAAACTCAATAAAGCTCTAAGCTAAGTGTTCAGTGTACATTGTATTTTTTCTATTGAATAAATTGTCTCATGACATACGATTTGAGACGTAAAAGAACTTTCAGCATTTTAAATCTCAAATTGTGACATTCAATACATACAATGGATATGTCCTGTATTCCTCGGACTAAACTGTCAAAAAAGAAAAATTCTCTCAGAGCGAGAACGTAACACTAAAAAGTACGGGATCGCTATCTATTAAAAAGTACGTTCGCGTAGCTGATATTTATTGAAAGTTTTCAAAAACTATCAGATTAAGCGTTCGCGTACGTAAAAAACTTGCAAATTTTGAATTGGTTTCTGGTCGAAAAATTTTTGCAACAGCAATTTGCCAACAAGAAAACATCGTATCAAAACCAGCTGATTGCGATTTCAATATATACAAAATTATTGTTTTTTACCCAATAAATAAAAAGGTCATTGTTTGTTTTAAATGAGCTAAAGGCCAATTTTTATTGGAAAATTTATAGAGAAAAAACAACAACATCCAAACAAATTAATGATCACCGTCGTAGATTTAATTACGACTCCTTCAAGTGGTCGGGCGACGAAAATTCTGTTCGCGAGAAAGAAAGCAGTGGCAGTATTATGTAGCAGCAAACTTCCGACAGCCAATTTCCGACAGCATTCCAACTAGCAAAAGCTGGCAATTATCTGCGCTTGTAAAGTGATATAAAAAAAAAGGATTAGGCAGCAATATTGTTTCCTGAATAAGCGTGCACATAATAACAATAAGATGACTTGTATGAAAAAGATTTAAAAAGAAAACATTGAATTTTTTTTGAAAAACCCATATATTATCACTGTTGAATCGTAATCATCTGATCGAAAATGATTTATGCGGAAAGGTTCGATAAAATCTTTGATTAAATGAAGCCATGCAATGTGCCTTCATATAGTTGTTATTTTAATTTATCAACCTAAAATTTGGCAACAATTTATGTTTTTTTCTTTTTTTAAATATTTGTATGTATGTAGTTAATGCGCAGATTTTCCAAACGAATTTGACTTTGATCGAATTGATTAATCGAAAATATGTCGTAATCCATTGTATACTATATTTAAATCAAAGTATAGTTAGATTGTATCAACTCTTACTTATCAAGAATTTGCATGATTCAACGTACTTTTACTATAAAAGCCAACGCGCGATCCTCACAGCAAAGCATAATCAACTTAGAGTTCTAACATGTTCCGTTTTGTAGTTCTTTTCGCGCTCTTCAGTGTCGCCTTTGGCGATATTCTAACAAACGACTTCAATGGCCGCATTGTGAACGGCGAAGACTGCAACATTCAGGATCATCCCTACCAGATTTCCTTGCAGACGGACAACGGCGGTCACTTCTGTGGCGGTAGCATAATCGACAAGAACACCATCGTCACTGCGGCACATTGTCTACAATCAATCACCGCCAATAGGTTGCGCGTTCGCGTTGGATCCTCGAATCACAAAAGCGGTGGTAAACTCGTGAAAGTCTCAAGGTTTACCGCACATCCTGGTTACAATTCAAAAACTAAAGAAAATGATGTGGCCATTGTGAAGTTGGCTAAAAATGTATCTGAATCACAGACAGTGCGCTACATTACATTGACTGATAAGGCACCAGCAAGTAACACTGCAGCTGTTGTCAGTGGTTGGGGTACCACATGCCACTTTTGGTGTAGCTCACTAACGACCACTCTAAAAAAAGTGGATGTCAGTATTGTGTCCTTGGACGATTGTGCCTCTAAAAAATACAAATACAAGACCAAGAGCATTTTGCCAAGCATGTTGTGTGCTTATGAATTTAAAAGGGATTCTTGCCAAGGTGACTCGGGTGGCCCACTGGTGGCTGGTGGCGTGCTGGTCGGTGTAGTTTCTTGGGGCAAAAACTGTGGTAAGGTTGGCTACCCTGGAGTTTATGCTGATGTGGCAGCACTTCGCCCTTGGATTGTTGCAAACGCAAAGTAATAAAGACCACACGTCGGTTTTGAAATGTTTCAATTAAAGTAATACTTTTATTGACTTAAACCATGTTTTTCTCTATGTACATGCATATGTAGTATAATAAACTTTTAATTGCTTCCAAGATGCACTACTTTATCATTTATTTTGAGTTTATTTTTAGTTTCTTAGAGTGTTGGTTTAGTTTCTTTGTGTAGATCTTCTTCGGATCCTGCAATGGCGTTGGTAAACGCGCATTAACTAATCATCTAGATGTGACCAAATGGCAAGTCCAACTTCCATTCTAGAATATCAAAAATCTTAGTATTTACCTTTCCCAAGTGCTAATCAAAATACATTAAAAATCCATCCTGAGCTTTAAGAAACAAATTTTGATAACTTTACAAAAATTGTCTTGATTTTTTTCTTTTCTTAGATATTTTGGTTGACTTTCAAATATCGGGTATATATATATGTATATATAACATCATTGGCTTTATGAATTCACTAGCACGAGAATAACAAATCGCTTCTGCAACACTACTGTAATATTTTATGTTTAAACGAATTAATTAAACAAATTATTTTTGAGTTATCACTTTTGTAGCCAAATTTTTTTTACTAACGCTCTACCGCAATTTATTTTATGCAACGCATGCTTGAAAACTTTTATTATTTGAAAGTAAATGCGAAGGAGGGACAGTTAAACAAATGTTAAAAATCAACGGGAACTTAAAGTTTGCATATTTTTTTGCAAAATAAATGCAAAACTTCCCACGCAAAAACATTTATTTTAAGAGTTTAAAAATTAATGAAAATTTGGCGAATTTTTTTAATTTTTTTATAAAGTTTGAATGTGAATGAATTGTGTTTTAATTGAAAGATGCAATTTATTGCAATTAAATTTCAATTGAAATAGAGAAAAAGGCCACAGAAAAAACAAAAGGAATTGCTTATATTCAACTTAAAGGATGTCCATGTTTGTACATAAAGCATTATGTGCTAATTCAAGAAAATTTTGACTATATCACAGCTCTTATATCCCCGTTATAGATAACTTATTTAATTGTTGTAATAGTTTTTATTGAGGTAACACTGTAGTGGTCACTTGAAGGTGTTATTAAAAAATGTGATATCAATATTTTTTATTTTGGCGTTATTTCGCATACATAGCTACGTAGTAAGTAATACTAGGGTGTTCGATTCCTCGATTTTTTATTATTTGATAAATAGCAATATGAAAAAATCCGGTTTGGTTTCTGTTTCAAGTAAGAAAAAAGCAACATCAGTGTATACATATGTAACTGAATGCAGTTATTTCTATGAAAGAAATCGTTTGAAAATAAAATGTAGTAAGCAGTCTCATGCTTGTTGTCTGTAATTTGGTATAATCTCATGTCTCAAAATTTTAGACTATGAATTGCAGATTATTACTTTTCTCCATTTCACGGTTTTTTTTTGGATTAATATTAATTTTTTGTGACTTGCTCATCACCTGGTCACAATTTAGAGACAAAATACAAGAGGCAATTCTAGATCACTCGGCAACCATTATACTCAAAATAAAGCCTCTTATCTCAACATATAGTCTCAAAATTGTGACCTGGTGATGAGCAGGTTACAAATAATTTAAATAAAAGAAAAAGAAAAAAAACGTGAAAGCGAGGAAAAGCAATAATCTCTAGCTAATTTTGAGACTTGAGATGATACCAAGTTACTGAATTCGGGCATAAAATACCTTTGTTGCATTTTTTCAACAAAATATTTGTATTTCCCATATATACATGTAATGGTCTTACCTAATTGATAAGCACTTTGTGGTTGTCGTTTCAATAAAATATAATAATTAATGTAAAATTTATCGAGGTGCTGCCGTATTTCTATTAGTTCTCAAAGGCTACAGCTTTACAACTAGGTAAAACTCAGTTTTGGAATTTAAAAAACCGATTCGATTCGATATTCGAAAAATCAAAATTACAAAAAACCATACAATAATTTATGAAAAAACTGGAAGACAAATTAAAAACCGATTCAAACACCCTAGTAAATACACAAGAAAGATATCAAATAAGTTAGAATGCAGCCAATCAGAAAATAGTACTAATTACAATAAAAAATTATAAGTCGTATATTTTGTTTTTATTAATGAGCTGTATAATTTTAGGCTGATTTTTGTTTTGTTGTTAAACATAACGTCCAACTAGAAGATATGGTGATTATTAATATAAGTAATTACTTAGACTTATGAATAAACAAATAGCGAGTTGGCAATTTGAAAAAAAAAAAAAGCTTTAAACAAACATGCTCCAATAGATCTATTTTATAAGCGCTTCTAAATTAAAATCCTTTGGAAGATCTTCGAACAATTCATAGGCATAAAGAAAGAAATCAAGAATTCTATTATTATTAAAATATGTAATAATTTTTGTTTTTTGCTGGAAGATTCACGCTTGCAGTTATGTGGGTGAGAATTCGCTAACATTTAAATGCAGATGGGAGAGAACTCTAAAGCTGAACTTTTTCAACCGAAGTATCACAATTAACGCTGACTACCTTCGTTGAAAAGTAGTACTTATCTTCTTTCTTCTGATTCTCCGCCTCTCTGAGTTCTTCCTCCTCGGACCACTGAAAGGAATGGTTCAGAACCAATTTATATTCTCGCTGTAATCTGTGGCTAGTCTCTAGTCTCGGCTTTTTCATGATCCCCTCTTGGCAACACGGTATTAAAAGACGCTGAGATAGAACTTTACCTCATTGGAAGAACAATCCTTCAGTGTCATTTACTCCGCGATTGTGGCATCGTTGCTTGATTATTGAGATTTATACAATCGTTACATTTCTAACAACAAGTAGAACTGTTATGTCTCCTATCCAGCCTTAATTTAGCTAAGATCGATGCAATCATCTTTGAAAGATCTTTGGAATAGTCTGACTTCTAAGAAACAAATAAAGTTAATAGGCGGCATACGAGTATTTTAATTTTCGTACTTCACGTTTCATACTCACAGAGAATATCAAAACTTTTACAACGGAATTGTGGTAATGCATACGCCTCTATGGCCGGCACCTATCACGTCAGACTGCAAGGATTAAAATGTCAAATGTAATGCCATACATTTTGCCATCAAAGTAAGTGCAGAGATTACATGCAATTTTGCATTAAGTCTTGTCATTGATTCACTATTGTGATAACAAACGCAACGTCCACTATAAAAAACCACCGGCGTTGTAACAAAGTCAACAGTCAACTTTTGAAAATGTTTCGTTTCGTAGCCTTCTTTGCATTGGCCAGCGTCGCCTATGGTGCTGCTTTTCTACCAGACGATTTGGATGGACGTATTGTGAATGGTGTGGATACCACCATTGCAGCGCATCCCTATCAGGTGTCCTTGCAAACCGTCACTGGTGGACACTTTTGCGGTGGCAGTATTATTAGCGACAACATCATCGTCACCGCTGCTCACTGTCTGCAAAGCTATGCAGCAGAACAAATACGCGTTCGTCTGGGCTCAACGAATTACAAGGTCGGCGGTGAATTGGTTGCCGTAAGCGCATTTACTTTCCATCCCGGCTACAATCCCAAGACGATGGTTAACGATGTCGGTTTACTGAAATTGGCCACACCAGTACGTGAGTCTGCCAATGTACGCTACATTCAGTTGGCACGCAGTACACCTCAAACGGGCACACCGGCTGTGGTCACCGGTTGGGGTACTAAATGCTATCTTACTTGCATGAGCTTGCCCACGACTCTGCAGGCTGTTGAAGTAGATATTGTGGATACGCGTGCATGTGCGTCCAGCGCTTTCAAGTATGGTTCGGATATAAGGGATACAATGGTTTGTGCGTATGCAGTAAAGAAGGATGCTTGCCAGGGTGATTCTGGTGGCCCGTTGGTGGCCGATAGCCAATTGGTTGGTGTTGTGTCTTGGGGCAGAGGTTGCGCTAAGGAGGGCTACCCTGGTGTATACGCCGATGTGCCTTCTCTACTCTCGTGGATCGAATCTGCTGCTGGTGCACTTTAAGTCGAAAATTTTTAAAATAAATAAAGATATCTGAGCATAAAAAATATAAAAAAATGGTGTTTTGAGATTGTTCAAATGAGTAGAAAAAGCATTAAGCTAAAATGTATTTAATTCAGCTGGGAAATTGTGAGAAATAAAATTGTAAAGTATACCATCTTGTGAATACTCAGTCTCTCAGCCTTAAAACTTAAAAGTTTTGCTTTCCAATCGACGAATTTGTTTGTTTATGTATACATATACATATGTATGCATGTATGTTAATATTTGTGTGTATGTATGACTTCCGAGAGAACCAACTTCTCCTGAGTCAAGTGTTTGAGAGAAAACTGCCGATAAAGAGTCAAACGGAACGAAACGAAACGTTCGGGCACATTCCTTTGAAAAATGAAATGAGAACAAAACTCTAGGGAACGTTCTCAAAAGAACAAACTAAGAACAAAACTCTCTTTTCGCAAATAGTAATAATTTTACTTTCGTTAAGGTTCAATTAGAGGTGCCATAACCATAACCATAGAAAACAGCTGATCCAACCAACCTTATGGGTTACACTGTAATCGATTAGTGGTGCCATACCATAACGCCATAACCATAACCATAACCATAGCGACCAACTGAATTTTGGTTTTTGCCGTAACCATAAACAAATGATTGCTGATTCGCCTTGTTTATTGTGATATTTTTGTTCTTCGTGTGCAGTTTATTTTGTTTTGATGAGTTTTAATTTATATTTTGCGTCCGCGTTTTACTTACTTTACTAAATTTTTATTTACTTTCAGTTTATTGCAAATATCAGCTGTTTATGGTTACGGCACCACTAATCGATTGCTTAAATATGGTTAAGGTTATGACTACGATTATGGTTATGGCGTTATGGTATGGTACCTCTAATTGAACCTTTATGCAGTGACGAAAAAATCTGTTCCTGTTTCATATGTCAAAATATTCCGGAGACTTTAAGTCCACATTTATTTTTCAGAGGAACTTTTCTGAGGTTTTTGTTTTCGATGTGTTTGTTAAGAATCTTTCAAAGGCTTCTATTTCGAGCATGATTTTTTTTCCAAGTAATCGGCCCTAAAGCTCAAAAAATATTTAAAATAAATAGTTATATGGCCAAACAATAACAAATAAAATTTTTTCAGAAGTTATCATTTTGTTTAAGTTTTATTGGAAACAAAACTATGTTTAGTTCCGTTCATACCTTTTGTTCTCAAAATCTGACTGAGATGAGTATCGTGATTAACACTGAATTAGTTCTGAATTTATGTCAAAAACTCCGGAATAGAGCCCCGAAATAATGCATCAGTTCAATAACCAGGTTTAAAAGTTGAGAAGACATTTTCGTGGAGGTTTGCTACTGTCTAATGTGCTAGATAACTATGTTTTAATATGATTTGCAGTCAATGTTTGGGTTCAAATATATGGCAAGCTTCCAAGAATATAGTTTTGCCAAATTTCATTAAAATCATTTCGCGAATCGGATGGGGTACTCTTTTGTGATACAACTTTAAGTGGCACAATCCATGGAGAAGAAGTTTAGCTAAATATTGCACTATACGATGTACGGGCCAGATTTGTGTACTTATTATTTTTATTATCATTTTTTGTTTTATACGGGCTTGTTCCACTTTTATTTACAATCTATTATTATATATACATTGTTAAATCCACATATTTACGATTCTTACACCCAGACTGAAGAGCTGATAAAATAGACAGTTTTTTTGTACCAGAGTTATCAACTCCCCATGGCCTCTAATGCCCACTTTGCCCCTATATAAGCGCAACTCTAAAGCAGCGACAGTAGTAAAGTAAAATAATGTTGCGCTTAACAACAATCTGTGCATTTATTTGCACCACCACATGTCCGATGATCTGAATGGACGCATCGTCGGCGGTGTTGCTACAACGATCGAAGAACATCCCTATCAAGTTTCATTATCCACCAAGTTGGGTGGCCACTTTTGCGGCGGCAGCCTAATTAGTGAGAATATTGTCGTTACGGCTGCTCACTGTTTGCAGAGTTTCAAGGCTACGAATATACGCGTACGTGCCGGTTCTACAAATAATAAAAATGGTGGCGTACTAATTCGAGCAGCAGCTGCTAAGCATCATCCTGCCTACAACCCTCTTGCTAGAGTAAATGATGTGGGTATCATAAAATTGGCTACACCAATACAAAAATCGGAAAGGATTCGTTTTATAGAATTGGCTAAGACGACGCCGACTACGGGTACACCGGCTGTTGTGACGGGTTGGGGCACCAAATGTTTTTCGTACTGCTTAATACCGCCTACCACGTTGCAAGCTGTTGAGTTGGCGCTTGTACAACGTGAAGATTGCGCTTCGAACACTTACAACTATGGTGACCTCATCAAAGAGTCTATGGTGTGCGCATATGCATTGAAAAAGGATTCATGCCAAGGTGATTCAGGCGGCCCATTGGTGGCTGAGGGCAACTTGGTTGGTATCGTTTCATGGGGTTATGCCTGTGCCAAGAAGGGTTACCCTGGTGTATATAGTGAGGTGGCGATGGTGCGCGATTGGATATTGCAGGCAATCGAAGAAATTTAAGAATTAGTAGAAGAACTATGTATATCTTAAAGTGATATAAAAATGTTTGAAAAAAATATATAATAAAAACACAAATTTTTATAATAAGTTTCAATATTTTCGCTTAAGTTGATAATTATTGTATGGCGGTTGGGCATTTGGCGATTTCATTTGTTGACAAAACTACTAAATTTATCCTTCCTAGACTTCTCTCCGTGCTTGGCTTTGAAATCGAGTGAATAAAGTAAAATAAAATGGGCAGAAATGGTAGCGGTGACTTAACTGATCTCATTTTAGACACCTTACGTGGACAAATTTTAAGTTCAAAGTTATATAAACCACATGCGTCATTTATCTTTAAGCAAAAACCCCATACATTTTTCGAGTAAGCTTATAAAGAGTCAGCAATTTTTTTAGTAAACCCTATCGACAACTCAATGATTAACAAAAATTTTAAAATTATTTGTCAACTTCTACCTATTGTAAGCTACCATGCAACTCATTTAATATTGCTATTTTTTAACTTATATTTTTACTTAATACACTTTTTGGTCAGACCAGCAGCCTGAACCAGTTTACTGCTGGGTAGTTGTCACGGGTTTACCCTGGCTGATTTACTGCTGGGAAACAGCCTGGCTTCAAAAATACTGGTATTCGGACTTACTAGTCATTGGCTATAAGTGATCACCCGATTTAACGGGATATCCTTTTGTTCGCCGAACCGACTGTTTTGCTAAGGCAAAACAGCCGGTCCGGCGACAAATAGAAATTTTTGCGCGACTTCTCTTTTGGACCGTCCAGCAGAAAACACCAATTTTTTGATCACCAGCGACCGCCAGCCAACACCAGGAACTCCCTAATAAGTGGAAGTTATATTGTCCACGGACCACTGGAACCTGCGACAGTTTGTTCACTTTTTATAAATGTCAATAAAAATTTAATAAATGTTACAACATTTTTTATTATGTTTATTTAATGCTTCAAATATTAAATTACATTTCAAGACAGTCAACTGACCACTTTTTTTAACGACACCTAGCCGACAATTATTTTTATTCATAAGTACTCGTACAATACACAATTTCCAGTTATCATTAACACTAAAATCAGCTTTACTTCTCTTTACTTCATATTCTTTGCTAACTTTTTTTCAAAAATGTCAAATCCCACGAGAATGTGTGATCTTGTATTCTATCGTTCTTGAGTTTAAATTGTAGAGCTCAGTTTTTTTGTTAGCAATCTGCGACGAGAAATTTGTTCCCGCCATGTTTCATAAAAATACTGAATAGATTTTTCGAATTTCAACCCCCAAAAAACCCGCCCCCCCGTGCACACGCTCCTGGTTCTTAGCTACCAGTGGCAATATTACCGACTTCAATTTTGGTTCAAGTTTTGATGTGAAAAATATTTAAAATAATTATGAAAGTTTGTTAAATTATTAAAAACTTTGAATTTTTAAGTACATAAAAGAAAAATAAATTTTAAAAATTCGTTTTGGTTAAGGTCGAAAAAATCAAAATATTTTTGTTGCTTTTTTTCAAAGTATATTATTCTAAGTTTATTTACTCCAAATTCCATAGAGATCTGAGCACCAGAGGCAAAGTTACAACTGTCAACAACGCTCTCCTCCCGAATGCCCCCAAGTACGTACAAATGATGTTTTTCAAAAAGTGCCGTTGCGATGACCAAGGTTTCTCAAGAACCATTTGGCCTATCGATTTTTTGCAGGCTAGTTAAAAACTGAAATATCTCATACTTGAACGAAGGAATTTTTATTTGAAACAGAAGTTATTTTTTTGCTATAAAAATTCAGTTTTTTGAATTTTTATACCTTCAATAAATCCAACTTTTCATTAAAATTTGTGTAAAAATGTTTATTTCGCTAAATCCTAAATTATCATGCTTACCGCAAAGCAGTTTGATTATTAAAAAAAAATCCCGTCTTTGCAAACATTTTTTTTAATAAAACCGATTTTTTTCAGATAATTAATATATATGTATAACCCCTTAAATGAATCGCTACTATTAATTTAATTATATATTTTTAATTAAATGGACATATTTTAATACCAAAATTGTTAGCACAAAGTCGATTTAATTACCACTGAATTCCAGGTTTTCTTACCCAAAGCAGGTAAAGTGAGTGGAATTGAACAATTACCACACCCAACTTATATATAACAGTTATGAAAACAGCAAATGACGCAATGTCAGTATAATTGTACCAAATGTGTCCAGTTTTAATATTTATAACAATTTTCAATTAGAAACTGAATTTTTACGAAATTGTGAAAAACGAGTGCAACCGCGCCAACTAATGATAAAATGTTTCTTATCTCCAATTTGGTTCGTTCGTCTTCCATAAAAAAATATGAAAATTTGTGGAAATTCTGACGAATTAGGAAACATTGTTCAATGTAGTTTAGTTGGCGAATGAACAAAAGTTTTATTCAAAGCCAACACAAAAGATGGCGGCCGTTGTCACTCCTCGGCAGGCAATGTCAAACCTCCGAGGGTATTTCTGCCAAAGCTACTGTGTACTTTTCTCTTTGAGTAACGGCTTTTTACAAGACAAATAATATGTTTCATTTTAAAGTGATATTTACATTTTTAATCAAAACAATGAAACAACATTTACTATTTTTACAACGAATTACACAAATAAATCGCGAACACACCCTGTTGTAATATATGTCTTCGTGTCATTGTACGAGTAAAATTTCCTGATCGGTTGATTTACGAGTTCATATGTATGTGTGTGCCATTAACAAATAAACAACGACATGGCCAAGCCATCGCAGTCGCTGAATTTTTATGCGCTTGAAGTTCGTCATTCCATATTTTTCGGTACCCGTCGCTTAGGCGAACAGGGCCTCAAATCTTACGAAGAATATTTCTCTCGAAAATCCTCAAAGCCTGCTCATCGCTGGTCAACGTCGTCCATGTTTCTACGCCATATAAAAGGACGGGCATGATGAGAGATTTGTAGAGCGAGATTTTCGTTCGTCGAGAAAGGGCCCTACTTTTCAACTGCCTACCGAGCCCAAAGGATGCACCTGTTCGCAAGTGTTGTTCTTAGCTTGATTTCAAGGCTGACATTATGGTGGCATTTATCCTGGATCCAAGGTATACGAAATTCTTGACTACTTCACAAGTGTAGCTGCCAACATTGACGTTGGTCCCAATACGCGAGGATTTTTTGTTTGTTGCCACAATGTACTTTGTTTTGTCCTCCTTCACTACTAGACCAACCTCTTTTGCTTACTTCTCTAGACTGGAAAATGCTGCACTGACGGCCCTGTCGATATCATCCGCATACGCAAGCAGCATCGTACGCTTGTTATATATGTACATATGTATAGTGCCACTTCGATTCAGATTTACAGCTCTTACTACAGTTTGCAACATTGATTATTAGTTTTGCGGGGATCCCAAATTTAGACATGGCGTCGTCTAGGTAGCTTCTATTCGTACTATTAAATGCGGCTTTGAAGTCGACAAAAAGATGGTGTGTGTCGATTTGCTTATTTAAGGTCTTCTCCAGGATTTACCAGGCTTGAAACCGCACTGATAAGGTCCAATCAGCTGGTTCATATACGGCTTCAGTCTTTTACACAGTATCGTCGATAGGACCTTATATGCGATATTTAGAAGACTTATCCCACGGTAGTTGGCGCAAACAGCAGGATCACTCTTCTTATGGATTGGGCAGAGAACACTAAGGTTCCAATCTTCTGGCATGTATTCGTTGAACCAAATTGTGCCTAACAGCTGGTACATGCTTCCTACCAGCTAATAATTGTAAAAATCAAATTGCTAAGATAAACGATAAACTTTAATACACACAAATCAATATCTAACCAAATCAAACCACGAATACAAAATACAAACGCAAATACAATAGATCCCGTAGGTTTTATATGTTGTATATGTTTAACAGAATTTACGAAATTAAATGCGTAAGTATATTAGCAACGTTTGTTTTCTGTCTTTTTCTTTCATGTCCATATATTTGGACATAAGTAGCGCAGCAGTTAAGTAGTTAAATACTTTGCAACTGTTCAAACAAAACTAAAATTATATATTTTATATTTGCCTTAGAAAAGCATAACAAAGTGCTAATTTCTCAAATTTAAAATCCATAACTACGTTTTGGATTAATTTTGTATTTTTACAATATTGTAATTTATCTAAAATTTATTCTTAACTGTGTTTAACTGAGCGCTTACACATTGGCGGTATAAAATAAGTCAGGTAAAATTTTAATTTGTATCAAGGCTTGGTTATAGATGGATTCGAAAATTTTCTAAAAAAATCTAAAACTTGAGTTATAATTTTTATACTTGATATCACAACTAAAGAAATAACGGAAAACATCTAGCGACGAGAGACAAATACTCGCACGGGCGAGTCAAAAATATGTTTAACCGAAAACTTCTTGCTATATGTTTTAAGTCGAAATTTTTCCATGCGTAGTTGACGATTACAGCTTCTATAGAAAGAACTTGATTTTTGCACTGCAAAATGTTCGCACTACTACCGTTTGTCATTGCCATTTGCGTTACCATTTGCAATGCTAGCGGTTTGACTGGCGGTACCAAAACAAAAATTGAGGATCATCGTTACGTCGTCTCATTTCAATTAGAGAATGGAACACACATCTGTGATGGCGCTTTATTACACAAGGATACTGTACTTACTTCGGGACAGTGTCTTTTATACTACAAAAATTCCAAAGTATACGTGCGTGTTGGCTCAGATAGATATGACAAGGGTGGAGAGGTCATTCCAATTGCCGCTTATATAATCAATAAGCATTTCGATTTCGGGACGATGGATAGCGATATAGCTGTGGTAAAGTTGAAAAGATCTGTTCATAACTCAGACAAGGTAAAAAGGATAGTATTGCCTAAAAAACAGCCGAAGACTGGTAAAAAGGCAGTTTTAACCGGTTGGAATACGAATAAGAAGCTTGTAGATGTTGAAATGACAGTCATCAGACGTAAGGAGTGCATATCCGGAAAGTATATTTACGAAGAGAAGGACATCAAGAAATCAATGATCTGTGTTGACCCGCCGAAAAAGCGTATCTGTAATGGTGTGGCGGGGAGTCCTTTGGTGTACAGGAGAAGATTGATCGGTTTGGTTTCATGGGCAAACACTTGTGCCAATAGAGATAATCCGTACGTTTACACGAATGTCGCCAAGTTGTCGAAATGGGTCAAAAAGACAGCAAAAAAATTGAAGTGTAAATGAATTTTTGCGTGTGTTCAATTTCCAATTTAAATAACCATATAAATAACAAAAATATTAATTGTAAAAATGAAGCAAAAAAGATCCTCTTAAACTATGTTTGCACCGACAATGAAAACACTTTGAAAGCACGTTTTGTGAATTGTGGGTTCAAGCTGGTCCCATTGGCACTGCGCGTTTTCTTTAACTCCATTGACTCTGTGTTTGTTTTGGTTTGTCTTGTCTTATTAATATTTCAAAATTTATTGTGTGTATACAATATAGTTCCATTTAACTTTGTTTTGAAACATATTGTTTATGCAATATCAAAATGAAGAAGTATAAATAAATACATAACTTTATTCCATATCAAATTATTTCGTATTTATTCTTTGTCGCACGCGTATTTTTTAAATTAAAATTTAAGCTTATTATAACTTTCCTTGTAAAATATACTAAGTTATTATTATCTTTTTAGATTTAGTAATTGTCATGGTAGGCCCTTTACCAACTAACAGACAATTAATTAAATTGGTTTTGTTGCTGGGGTTTATTAAAGAAGAAGGACTTTATTTATCATAACCATACACAAATAAATTTTAAATATTCGATGTAAAATTAATATATTGTTACAGTGTCATAAAAAGTTAAGTTTCCCATTCACTGGTGCATGTTGTAATTGCGTACAACATGGGCTCATCTAAGCTGGGGTTCAGAAAGCAGGGGAAACGATTTATGCGAAGAATGAATAGAGTATCGAAAAATAAGAGTGAGAAAGCTTTACGTGCTGACAGACAGGAAACACAATTTTTACTACAAAGTGCGTTGAATTATCGAACTTCTGAAAAAGTCGAGTTTTATTTTTCGATGAGCTTATTAGAGCGAAATAATATTTGAGTTAGTTGTAAAGATGACGCATTTATATTTTCTAAAAGGAAATATTCCAGTGAATTCTAACATGTTGGCATATTGTTTATTTTATTTGGTTATTGAGAATATATTGAAAGTTAGGAACCATTTTAGATTGTTTATAAATTTATATACATAAATACTTATGTAAAGCACACCGACTAAACAAAATTGGAAGGGTAATTTTTACAAAAGGATATGTTATACAGATAGCAAAATTAGCAAGTAGAAATAGAGCAATAATAAGAAATTGATAAAATAGTAGAATCGATAAGTAGGGGAATACGAATACACGCGAAAACTGCGTCGATTAACCTCTGTACTCGAAATATTTGTAGTTATTTCCATTCTTTCATTTATAGCTACTTAAAAAGCTTACTATGACAAGAAAATCAATAAATCGATAAATGAAAAAGATATAGCGAATAGAAAATGTTATGAAGTATATGAATGTTTGTTATTGTAGTGACCGAGCGTATTTTTAGTTCCACAAAACGGACTAGCCGTTCCCATTTTGCAAAACTTTTCCTACAGGGTATGTATTTACATGCATAAATTCATGTGTATGCAGGTTTGCAAGGTTTGCTGGTATGCGTCCAAAGAAACAAATGAGTTAAAATATCTAGCATAATTTTAGGAATCTGAACATATAATAATAATAATTTGGTACTTACACTATATAGCTCAGTGTTTGGCCGAGCTTCTTCTGCCATTTGTGGTGTGCTCCAAAATGGAGGGACCTACAGTTTTGTGCCGACTCCGAACGGCAGATATATTTATGAGAAGCTTTTTCATGGCAGAAATACCCTCGGAGGTTTGCTATTGTCTGCCGAAGGGGTGACCGCTATTAGAAACAAGTAAGAAAAGCTTAAGTCGGGCGAAACCGATTTTTATATACCCTTGCGATGTATTTTTGTATGGTTGGTCAGTGTCCATAATATCATAAAATTCCCGTTTCTTTGTTTCAAATAGCAGCAAGTATTAAACTTTACCTAATTTCTTCCTATAAATACTGAACAACCAAGTTTTTTGCTTTTTTCAAAATTTCCTTTATATGGAAGGTGGGCGTGGTTATAGCCCGATTTCAAATTTTTTGACGGTGGTACTAGTGATATCAAGGACAATATGTCCATTAAATTTTGTGACGATACCTTACATAGTTATTGAGATACCTACATACGTTTCTTTATAAGTGGGAGTGGTTTCTTTATTGAATATTTCTCTAAATATCAAATTTTAATTAATATGTTCCAATAGATAAAAAAAACTAAACGTTTTAATTTTTCAAAATTTCTGTTATATGGGAGTGGGCGAGGTTATGGCCCGATTTCAAAAATTTTTAACGATGATATCTGCGATATTAAGAAAAATTTGTTCACCAAATTTTGTGACGATACCTTACACCATTATTGAGATACAGAAATTTTTTCCTAAGGGAGATGGCAACACCCATTTTTCAAAATTTCATAAGTACATACCTAATTTCTTAGTTCAAAATCGCATTTTTCAAAAACTTCCGTTATATGACAGGTGGGCGTGGTTATTGACCGATCTCGAAAATTTACAATACCAACCTACCCATTGAGCTTACTCAATTTTTACTCAAGTTATTGTAACCACGGATAGACGGACGGACGGACAGACAGTCAGGGCTAAATCGATTCCTCTTTTCATTCTTTTTTGCTGTTACAAACAACCGGTTTGCGAACAAAGTTATAATACCCTTGTGTACAAGTACGCTCGGGTATAAAAATCATAGCTTCGAGTGAGTATCGAACCGACCACCCGAGGGTTGCTTAGCGAACACTCCCCTTACATGGCAACGGCGCGCATCTAATTTTGTTGCCTAAGTGCGAACATATACCAATGTCTCCAAACCAAACTTGACAAGGGATGACGGAAAATCGTTCCAACAAATATTAACAATTCACCCTGTCGGACAAGAAAAACAAGAAAACAATATATATCTAACACTTCTAAAATATACTAATACTTGCTTACTCGGTTTACTTTTTCATATGTGCAATATTTGATGTACGAGCAAGCAGTCAAACTTGTATGTACGAAAGTATCAAAGAACATTTGCACGCTGGACTTTTACGTTACTAAGTAAAGGGACCAGAACTGTTCTAACTGGGACATATGTATGTAACTTTCATAATGAGTTGCAAAAAAAAAATATTCATATATAAATAATCACGTACCCAGTGACAAATGAGATAACTTTAATCGACTCTCGTAATTTTTAGACTTCGACTCATCTCAGAAAATTAGACAACCATTACCTCTTTCAACGAATTAATATATGATATTTTTTTCATAAGAAACTGCGATTGTATTACAAAAAAATCGTCCATTTAGCCCTTGATCGAGTACAAGTGTAGTGAGTTTTGGTGTGGTGGGCTCATTTATAGCAAGTTTAGATTTGGTAAGTTTACATAGGTGTCGTAAGTTAAGGTGCCGCTTATTAAAAGGCTGTAGTGCATAAGACTTTCGCTTCGCTTTGCTTCAGAGTTTCGCTTTGACAGATAAGTTGAAGACCTGATGTTATATGAGTGCTGCTAAATACAAGGCGAGAAAAGTAAAGCAAAGCAAAACGATGCAAAATCATGACACATTGACAACCAACTGTTTACATTTCCATTTTATTTCTGCGCGCTTATGCACACATTTTAGAAAATTCACTAGTATTTCTTAGTTTTTGCAAGTATATTTACTTTTAAAAAACGAAATATTATTGCTATTAATATTGCTTATTATATTGTTATGCGCTTTACATAGATAGAGTAATATGGAAGAACGACTAATTGAAGCGGTTAAGCGTCACAGTGTCCTGTTTAGTTAAACACGCCCATTTGAAAAAAGATGTGTTGACTACAATCAAGCGTTAATATCTGTTGTTAAAAGAAAAGTATATAAGTTTAAAAATTATTATTGCAATATCTACTTTTATTATTATTGCAATACTTACCTTATGCAAGCGGGATGAACAATTAGTATTTGGCACTATCGGTGGTTCATTGGAATATTTTGGCAATCGTTCCTATACAAGACCAAATAACAAATAAAACATATCTTTGTTAACCACCCTCACCGTTTTCTTAAACTCACCTGGATCGTTTTTTAATTAGTTTTTCGAAAGATGCCGCAAGAAGACCTTTTACATCGCGGTCTTAATAAAGTTTATTACACTCGCGATTTTGAAATATTAGTAGCATAACTATTACTTACTTAATTATATCAGTTAAGCTCATTTCGTATTCACTTATTAAATAGAATACTCGAAATAAACACAAATCGCAATTCAAAACAAACAACTAGCGCAGAATCTGTCAAATCGTTCTATGTAGAGGGCACACCCCATGCTTTGTTGTTAAGTTTCGAATTGTCAAGGAAAGCGAGGTAAGTTGTATGAGTACGACCCCTAAGATTTTGTTAGATAAGGTGACAAGGTTGGGTGAGTTTAGGTATAGTAAGTACCTAAGCTGCGGTTAGTTGTTTAGGTGTTCACCATTTTCGGGTGAATCAATCCCTTCGTCGAAAATTTGCTTTGCCTACTTACTATTCGCTTTTCACCATGCTGATTTTTCGCTTGCCTACCGCCACTAAATAACTTTCACTTCAAAAGCAGTCTCAATTGCCTGGTTCACTGCGGCTAAAATCTTATATTTATGGCAAACTTTACTATATATAATACGAGTACAAACGCCACTTTAGCTTGGCAACCGGCTGTTATAACATTACAATTTTAGCAAGGCACATCAAATAGGTAGGCGCAGCAAACCTTTTTTTTAACTTTTTTCATATTTTATATAATTTGAGTTATCAAATTTTGGAGTTCGTTGTGATAAGAATGCTTTCAGTACAATTCAAGGTAGTTGATAAAATATTTTTGAAATTTCAGCTTATAAAAGCAAAAACAAAATACATAGAGCTAATAATTTTTTTTTAATTTTTCTACTGCGCCTACCTATTGAATATGCCTTGAATTTGAGCTATTTATAGAAAATGTTAACTTCTAGAACGGAAGTAACTAATTATGTAAGCACTACTGCACAACATACATTTGAAAAATTCCTTTAATGCCTTTACTTGAACAGCTGTTTTTTAAATTAAATATTTGAATGCATGACTTTCGAACAATTTTCACTGCTGATTTTTGGCAAATATTTTTGTTGAGGCCATATATGTATGTATGTATACATCTGCGCAATGTGTAAAAATTCAGCAATTAAATAGATATATTTTCAGTACAAATGTACGTTGTGCGCAAGCGCTGGTTTTACATGTATTAGTTTCCGTGAATATTTGTGATAAACACATAAATATAATCAAGTTTGACATATATGCAGGAGCACTTAGAAATAATATTGAAGAGGATTATTTTACTCTGGGGGTCTTATACCCTTTTGGGCGATCATATTTTATTTTAATTTTAATTGTGAAATTTTGAATTTCGTTGTGATAAGAATGCTTTCAGTACAATTCAAGGTAATTGATAAAATATTTTTGAAATTTTAGCTTTTAAAAGCAAAAACAATATTCGCAATGTCGTCCATTTGGAATTTGTTTGTTCAATTTTTTTGATCAATATTTTAAAATTTTGCTTGCATTGATCGGGTGCTATAATTTTTTGCTTTGTATCTCTCATGATCGTTGCGTAAAATAATAGATATTTACCCAACCGCCACGCAGCTGTGTGTGTGTTATGGAAATATCACTTCACAAGGTGAATATATTATGTTAGCTGCCGTACAACCGCCACCGGGGTCCAGTGGCGTGGTTACTAGTTGGAATGCAAAATAGGAACTGGCTGATATTTGGTATCTTGGGATTATTCTTGTACCAAGAAAGAGAAACCTGCTGTGTTTAGAGACATTGCGATTTTAAAGGATTGGATTGAATCTACTTCGCAGCACTTGTCAGGTTTAAAATACTGATGCAAAAATACAAAGATGAACTATGCACCGGCTAATTACACAAGTCTGCAAACAAAAATAATTGAGTGCTGTTTCGGTTTTTTTGTATAATACTTATGTTTTTGGTTGTGCTGAATTCGAAAATAACTTTAATTTTGTCATATAACGTCATGGAAAGTAGTCGAGGTGGGAATAAAGAAAATGTACTTTTAAACTCATCAAGCAACCTAAAGCTTGAAATGCTTTTAACATTATTTTGACGATTTGTTTGTAGTTAGGATCTTTGTTATTGCCTAAAAATTTATTTGATGACCTCTTTAAAGGCAATCAACCCTTCTCTTTGAGGATCCGTCATGGTTGTGATGAATAGTGGATCAGCCATAAGCCGTCTGATATCTGGGCCAACCAAAACACCTTCCTTCAACTTTGCCTCCGAGAAGCCTGGAAACTTTCATATTAAGTATTTGAAGCAATTTCCATCTCTTGGTGGTAGAAGAACTTTATGAGGAGGCACCAAAGTTTCATGCAGGACATTCTTTTCGCCAACTTTAAGCTCCCTCGAAGGCCAACACTTTTTGGTCCAGTGATTTGTTCGGTCTCTACTATCCCATAGACACAAAAAGCAAGGGATTTTGAATTCACCGCACACTTGCCAATCGTGGTCTTTATATTTTAATTTGCAAAGAATCAATTCCAACTTCTCGTAGGTTTCCTTGAGGTGTACGGAATGACCGACAGGAGTGGAAGTATAGAAACTGCCGTTGTGAAGCAGATCTGCCCACTCTGCTGGGTCATATGAGATCTTAAATATATCCAACAAAAATATTGGTACAATAAACCAACTCGTCCTTCCTCCAGAAGGAAGGCACTCCCGGCAAAAGTAAGTTCCTGCTTTTGAGCCTTGATACATTTAAAAACAGTTATCAAAATAAAATTATACCTTTTATTAATGCCTACAAGTTAGCCCAAAAAAAAACTTTTTTATAATTAAATATTGCGTTTTGTAAAAAACCCTTACGTTCTGGAATTTTTTGAGTATTATTTTAGTTTTCAGAACACCTAAATACATAGAAATCAGTTGGAAATATCCAGACAGAATTTTTGTTGCAGACATGTATTACACAGTGTTACAAAATGGAAAAAATTGAATGAACTTTTAAAGTGACATATTGGAAATTGTTCACCTGGTCGAATATAACTCAAAACGGTTTTTGGAAAATTTGTAACACCCTCAAAATCTTGCTTTACCGTTAAAAAACCGTTCTTCGGAAGTGTACGCGCTAATCTTTTCATTACTTGGCCATTTCTCTACCGATTTTCAATATGAAATATGTTTTGGAAAGGTAAGGATTATACCTTTAAATTGAGATATAAAGATCTATTTTGTGCTGGCGTGTTGTAAGTTTTCATCGGGTAAACTTGGAAAATTTGTTTTTTCTTAAAATTTTTCTACTTTGACCGCATTTTATTGCAGTATTTTACTAAAAACATATCAAGTATGAGGAATTATTTTGAAAGTACATTCATGTCCAAAAAATTTGAGTGCTCATGCAATGAAATCGGACAAAAATTGACGAAGCTATTAAATTTTTTCTGCTATTAAATAAATTTACCTTGCGAAAAGTTTTTTTTTTTAATTTTTCTACTTTGACCGCATTTCATTGCGTTATTTTACTAGAAACAAAGCAAGTATGAGGAATTATTTTAAACACATTCATTTTCAAAAATTTTGAGTGGTCATCTAATAAATTTACGCCGTCAATTCAACCTTGCGACCGCTTCGCAATTATATTGTGTAATAAGTGTGGTAAAATGTGTGATAGGCGCAACAAATTTTGTTACGCCTGCGGTCTATTTGTTGATAAGAAATATCGGTTCGATTTAAGAACAAATAAAGCTGTGGTTGAAGCGTTCAACCTCTTTTTCAGTTGCTTATACGTGGAAAGTGCTTGGTATGAACCCGAATATATTTGTTCGATGTGCTGTACAACATTAAAACAATGGAAAATCGGTAAATGCGATGACCAGCGTCTGCCGTTTGTGACTCCTTTGGCTTGGCATTATCAAATATATCACAAGCCGGAGGATTGCTACTTTTGCCAAACAAAAATCACTGGTCACCACTATAAAAGTCGCCACCTCATAGAATATGCCAATGTGTTGACTGTATCGAAACCGATTCCAAGAGGAAAACAAGATCAGCGAACTAAAGACAAAAATCCAGCTACATTTCCTGATTCAAGCCACAAATCTTCTAATGAGGTAAATGACGAACCGTACCTTCCAACCAAAGCAATAGAAACGGAACGTCATTTCGTGTCAAATCACGATTATTGTGATCTTGTGCGGGATATGGATCTGTCTATAAGACAGACAGAGATTCTGGCCTCCAGATTAAAGCAGTGGAATATAGTAGACAGTAACTTTAAAGTAACGTCTGCACGAGACAGAGACCTATCTTCGTTCGAACACATTTTCAAAGCTGATGACACCAATAACAAACTAGTTTATTACGTTGATGTGGATGAATTGTTTGCTGCACTCGATCACGTGCACTGTCCACAAGATTGGCGATTATTTCTAGACGGTTCTTGCAAAAGTAAGTATTTAATGTGTTATGAGTGTGAGAGAACTAAATTTAAATACAATTTATCAATTCATTTTCAATTGACTAACATCGTAGGTCTGAAAGCAGTATTGCTGCACAACAGAAATGAATTGCCATCAGTTCCAGTGGCATACGCTACTGATATGAAAGAGACTTATCAAACGATGGAAAAAATTCTACGATTGCTTAAATAAGTACAATAAATTTCGCTGGCAGATTGTCTCGGACCTTAAAGTCCTGACAATTCTACTTGAAATGCAAGGTGGCTAGACTAAATATCCTTGTTACTTTTGTGAATGGGACAGTTGTGCCAAAAATCATTACAAGTGTAACATATGGCCACCGAGAAAGTTTCAAATTGGCAAAAATAATGTTCTCAATATTGCATTAGTTAAGCCTGATGATATAATTTTGCCACCATTGCATTTAAAATTGGGGTACATGAAACAGTTTGTTAAACGACTCGAAAAAAACAGCGAGGCTTTTCTACACCTGAAACTTGTATTCCCCAAGTTGAGTGACGCCAAGATTAAAGAAGGTACTTATAAAAATTTCCCAACAAGAATTCTTCAAAAAGAATTCATCCTAATTTATTTTTACATTTTGATCATGAATTACAGGCGTTTTCGTTGGACCGCAGATTCCTAAGATTATGACTGATGATGACTTCATAAAAAAATTGAACCCAGTAGAGAAAAGAGCATGGCTGAGTTTCATTTCTTTGTACCGAAACTTTCTTGGAAACACGAGAAGTTCAAATTACGTTGAGGTGGTCCATGAATTTTTGGAAGCTTATGGAGAAATGGGATGCAACATGTCTATAAAAATTCACATTTTGCATTCTCATTTGGAATTTTTCCCGGATAATCTTGGTCAATTCAGCGACGAACAAGGTGAAAGATTTCACCAAGAAATCTCCAACATTGAAAAACGGTTTACAGGAAAGAACCAAGTTAGGATGATAGCTAATTACTGCTGGTCACTCAAACGTGAAACAGATGACTCGTCTTATAAACGCAGAAGATCAAGCAAACATTTTTAGCTATAAAGTTATTTAGCATTTTAATGATTCATTTTTTTTTATTTTCAGTCACAATAAAAATTTGAAGTTGAAAGATAATCAAAATGCATGAATTTTTAAATATGGTCATCATCTAAAATAATTTAAATAGTAATAACTCTGTCAATTTCCAACCGATTTTCGATTGAAATAGCTTAATCGACGCAGTACTAAATTCACTTTAATAATATTGTCTTTGATAGGTCCTTTCTGAATTAAGACTATCGTAAATTCGTAGTCAAAGTTTCAAAATTAATTTTTTTTTATTAAGTTACGATTTTTTTTCTCTGTAGCTTCGTCAGTTCTCGTTTGATTTTGATGAGTTATACGCCATTAAAATAGTGATTTGTCACCTTTCAAAATATATAAACAACTTTTGAATCGGATGAAAATTCGCAAAGATATTGATGATTGACTAGCGAATGACCTCAAAAACAGTTTTTTGGCCCTAAAATGAGATTTTGGGGGTGTTTCGCAAATTTCAAGTATACAGTTTTTCTTAGTTTTATAAGGCCTAACGCCTAGGCTAGGTCTCTTTCAAAGTTCATTTTCAGTGTTACACAGTGTTATTTATGTTTTACTATTTATTGATGAATTGCTAGTAAATAGATGTAAGTTTAGCAGCTGTTGATTAGAATTTGTTGTTTATATATATATATATATATATATTATATATTGTCCTATAGCTGAACAGTTTTAGATCTCGACGCTTAACACATACTATTTTTTTATATATCCGTGCGTCATGCGCATGTGCCCCTCGCGTAGGTCGGGCGGGTCTGGAGGGATAAACACCGTTGGGATTGTTATTATCATTAAAAAACAAACAAAAAATAAATAAATAAAAAGTGGCAATAACAGTTGTGGATAAATATGTTTGTATAAAAACTTCTTACTTAATACGAAAACATGTGAACAAAATAAAATATATAGATACATATTTACAAATAAAATAATATGGTTTTTCACAGCTCATATTACGCATTGCCTGTTTCTTATAAAAATTTAAGAAAAGCCGATAAAAAATGTATCATTTGTGGATGTTTTAACGTAAAACGTCTTAAAGGATTTTGCTTCAGAACATAATTAAATGCCTTTAAACCACCAATTCAGCATGTTTGACTTTTTTCGCTGTCCACCTAACTTTAATGATTATAAAAAAAATCATAGACAGTCCACAGTAAAACATGCCTCATCAATTTATTCACTTGACTGCTGGCATCAAACCCAATCTTTGATCAAACTCAATTCGTTATGCACTCGTTTTGAATACGTACACGCAAGAATGATATAAAAGAAGATTGCGACTTCCGGGGTACAGTTACTCAAAATTTTCTGATTTGACAGTTGAGCGACGTCAAGATAGTGACAGCGTTGCCAAAAAGATTTTAATTTAATACCAAAACTCTAAAAAAAATTACCAAACCCAGAAAAACAGTCCTTTAGCTCGTCAACACCTTAAAATTTCTTTGTTTTAATATTTATCGCCATCGCTTAAGCTGAGTGTAAGCTCAGTATGCAGTTGTCCAGTCAACGGTTAAACTTTAGAATAGGGTAAGAGGGGTATCGGAAGAATACACAATATTTAGGTGCACTGCCATTTCCTTTCGCGTTTTTTACGTCCTCTTTAACTAAAAATTTGTTAATTTTATAAAATTTAAAATTTTTGAAGGTACACACTTTTATGTGAATTCACAGCAAGACAAGGTATTTCCAGATAGCTAAGATGAGATGATACAATACTCTCCATATTTTATAGTTTTACAATACTCTCCATATTTTATAGTTACTCGCACCTCGGGAGTGGTATTGTGAGAAAGGGGAGATTTCCCCAAAGTTTATATATGTATAAGAGCAGGGCTGAACGAAGTAAGCGTCGAATACTATCAAACGTTACGCAAGTATGTGTGCTGTACACTGCAAACAAATAATTGCTTCCGTTTTTTTTTTTTAATTTTAATTTAAAAAAATTTATTTGAGAGAAATACTTTTTTTTAACCTTTTTTCAGCTTATCTTTCAAATTTTGCATAGAATTTTTTTATCTTTTGGGCGACGGTTGGGTGTGAATTTGTATAATATTCTTTTATAAAACCTTATATAATGGCGTTCAAAATTATTTTTTTTTCTAATAGTACCTACTTTGTGTAAGCCAAACATACATACATACATTGCGATTCATAAAAAGCATTCACAGAAAATTAAAAAATATTTTCCTATTCGTACATGATGTTGTCCGCTAGCGAGCTTAAATTTCACTGCGCAACTGACTCGTAATTGTCGCTGTCGACGTCATGTGTACAAAAATGCGGCGTTGCCTGCCACTACTGAAACGATTTTTTCTCAACCGCAATTAATAACAAATAGAAAAGCTAAATTCGGGCGAAACCGATTTTTTTTTACTCTTGCGATGTTATTTTGTATGGGCGGTGCCTAGTATTAAACTTTACTCAATTTGTTCCTATAAATACTGAAAAACAATGTTTTTTGCATCTTTCAAAATTTCCGTTATATGGAAGTTGGGCGTGGTTATGGTCCGATTAAAAAAATTATTGACGGTGATGTTAGTGATATCAAAGACAATATGTTCACCAAATTTTGTGACGATACTTTACACCGTTATTAAGATACCTACAGACGTTTTTTTACAAGTGGGCGTGGTAACTCCCATTTTTTCAAAATTACAAACAAATCAAGTTTCTTAATTAACCATCTCTCTAAATATCAAATTTTAATTCATATTTTTAAATAGATGAAGAAAACACAAAATTTTTCATTTTTCAAAATTTCCGTTATATGGGAGGTGGGCGAGGTTATGGTCCTATTTCAAAAATTTTTAACGATGATAACAGCGATATTGAAGAAAATTTGTTCACACAAATTTTGTGACGATACCTTACACAGTTATTGAGATAGAGATATTTTTTCATAAGTAGGCGTGCTAACACACACTTTTTAAAATTTCATAAATAACTAATTTTTTAGTTCAAAATCTTGACCATTTTCAATGCCAACCTACCCTGTCCAAAGAACAATCTATGTACGAAATTTCATTGATATATCTCAATTTTTACTCAAGTTATTTTTACCACGGACAGACGGACGGACGGACGTTAACTTTCTAATGCTAATAAACGATTATTTTAATAACGACAATTTCTTGAATTAGATTCCATCTAAAGACGTATTATTAAAATACACGAAGATTTCGAATTTTTGTTCTTTTTGAAATTTACTTGCCAGTATAATTAGTAAGTATCAGTTTCAGGGTTTTGATATAAAGAATGAATTTGAACCCGTACCTGAGGTACTTTACTTTATTTATGTACATACATACATATACATATGTTATACAAAAATACATATACATATACTCGTATAGGTCGTATATAAAGCAATTTAGAAATATTTACCTGCGATCAGCATCCAAATACTACTTTGCTCGGAAATGTACGCGCGGCAACAATGGTGCCCATCCATCTCTGCCTAACATGAACGAAATGGCAGAGTAAGACTATAAAAGAGCACAAAAGCTCGCGCAGAGCACAGTCAAAAATTTCACTTCACAAATATTATACGCAAATTTTCAAATGGCTAATAAATTCATTTGCAGTTTTTTGTTGCAAATCGCTATTACAAGCGCATACGCTTTAAGTGTAAATTCCTATGATTTTGAAAATGCAGAACCAGTTAGTACTGAGTGGCGTTCATACGTAGTTTCGGTGCAGAGAAGCGGTGGAGAGATTATTTGCGGTGGTGCTTTAATTGATGAAAGAACCGTTGTTAGTGTTGCCTCGTGCTTGGCATTCCTTGAAGTAGATGAACTCGTTGTGAATTTACATAATGGTGAGAGGATCGTGAGTGTTACAAAGCGTGAATTTCATCCAAATTACAATCCTATAACTATGGCAAATGATGTGTCCGTCTTGAAGTTGGCCGAGCGAGTTAAGGCTGAATATGTTACGTTAGCTGCCGAACAACCGACACCGGGGTCCAGTGGTGTGGTTACTATTTGGAATTCAAAACAGGAATTTGCTGATATTTCCAAGCATTTTTTTAGCGCTGAAGATTGCGTGGGTAAAGGTTATGGATACAGCAAAAAGGAAGTATTTGAATCAATGATTTGCGGCTTGGGTGATAGCTGTGGTGGCCTGGAAGGATATCCGTTCACCGTTAGCGATGAATTGGTCGGTTTGGTATCTTGGGGTTATTCTTGTGGCAATAAAGAGAAACCTGCTGTTTTTAGTGACATTGCGATGTTGAAGGATTGGATTGAATCTACGTCGCAGCGCTTGTAAGGTTTAAATTTACATACTGATGGAAAAAATACAAAGATTAACTATGCACCGGCTAATTATTTATGTTTTACTATTTATTGCAGACTTGCTAGTAAATAGGTGTAAGTTTAGCTGCTGTTGATTAGAATTGGTAGTTTACTCGGCAGGCATAGCACAACATGCCGCGTATTGGCATTGCAACCCGATGTTCCTTGCTTCGAACGCTTTTTTTTTTTTTCAAAGACAACTTTTTTACGTAAAGAAGACTATACTCAATACTTTCAATAAATGATTCATATGTAAATACTTACATATATTTTATTATTTAATCAGCTTATGAGCATTTGTCCTATAGCTAAACAGTTTTAGATCTCAACACTTAAAATTTTTTTTTTATATATCCGCGAAATACGGGCGGGTATGGAGAGATAAAAACCGTTGGGACTGTTATTATTATTAAAAAACAAACAAAAGTAAAAAATAAATAAAAAGTGGTAATAACAGTTGTGGATAAATATGTTTGCATAAAAACTCCTTACTTATTACGAAAATTGTGTTTCACTCCCATTTTTTAAGTAATTTTCTTTTGAATTGACTTATTAATTTTTTTAAAATTCAAACGATAACCAAGTGCGCCAAATAAATGCAGTCAACGATTTAAGCTTGATTTATAAATACTTGTACGCGTAAAAAAAAACAAAAAAGTCACAACTTTGATGCTCTTCAATATCTAAGGTATAATAAATAATAGAGGATACTCATAGTTAATCACGCAATGTGTGTTTAAACGGTTAAACTTATATGCATATGTTCATACATTCATTTCAGTGGACTGATGAGTATAATAAAAAAAAATGAATCTTCATAAAGTATAAAGTATAATTACAAGGCGAACGAAGCATTAATAATTTCTTGCATTTTTTTTTATTGATTTAAGAGTTTTTAAACTAATAAAAAAATGAGTGAGAGCGGCAATTTAAGTATCTTACTCGTACTACAATAGATTTGAGCTTTGAAATTAAGTTTCTAAGAGGATTTGAAAGTAAATGATAAATAAATAAGAGGAATAGAAAGAGATGAAATGTTGTCGGGTAAAAAGTTTTCTTAAGAGTGCTTTTAAATTTTTTTTTTAAATTTGTAGGAATTTTAAGACGAGATTATTGCGTACACATAAAGCTATTTTTGAAAATACAATGAAAGAGTATTGAGACGTAAGCCTGTTATTTGCTGTGCTTTTTCAAATTGCACTTGTTTATATATTTATTTTATTTTTTCTTACTCTACGGGTGATGTGTTACATTTTATTTGTGCTTTAGTTATTGCGGCTAGGGCTCTTATAAAACGGGTTGTCACATATCTATACTCTTGAAGGCAGATAAACTTGAACTGTTTACAGTGGAAAAAATTCAAGTAACAAGAACAATGAATGAAACATATGCCAAACTAAAAACCTCGAAAATCACAAAAATTAGCAAATCTACTTAAGCTAGATTTTAGGGCTTGGAACTGCATGTAATAGAGATGTAGGCACACGCAGGCGTATGAGTTACATATGTGCATACATTAATACTTTACTGAGAAAGCATCTATTTAAACGGAAGATGGATTTAAAAGCAGCCAAACATGTTTGCATTACAGTGAACAATGAATTGTCATTATTTCCATAAACCTTTTTGAAGTAGAACTATTTAAGCGTATATCTAAGGAAACAATTTCGATTTTAATATCTTGCAAAATAATGTAGATTAAAAAAACTGTTAACACCCCATGCACCACAATAGTACATAGTTTAAGGCAAATCTGTAATCCAAGCAAAAAAATGTGCTTGAGAAACATTTTAGTCTTTAAATATATGTATGTAAGTGGTTTTAGTGAGTTAGCTTCATTTAAGTGGAAAAATAACGAAAATGGAATAAAGAAAAATGTGTCAAAATTTGTCAAATTATATAACATGATGCAATAATGAAAGGTGTTGTACGTTGGCAACTTCTCGCTCTAAATCAGCCATTTTGAACGCCCTTAGAAACTGTGTTGTTCCTTTGCAGAATTTGGTTACCAGTTTTGTACAAAAAAAATCTTGAATTGTAGCAAAAAATTAAGTTTTTCATGTGGAATCTATAATATGTATTATTGATTGTTTTGACATTTTGGATAATTTTTCTCATTTGTTGATAATTGGTTTTCTAAAAGCGAGAATTTGAATAAGTTTTTGTAAAAAATGTCAAGTATTTGTATAATGAAACATTATTTGTTAAACTATTAAGTGGAATAAAGCTCTGGGGTTCATTTCGGAAGACAGGATAAACAATTTATTGGTATTTCCAATACAATATTTAAGTGGCAAAAAAAAAATCCGTTTTTTGATAGAGTATCAAAAATATATTTAACCTATGGATGTTGTATTCTAATGTCCGTTTTTGATAAAATTTCAAAAATAGTTCTCCATAAAATCATCGTCATTTATTCCCGTTTCTCTAATACTTCCAAAATACAACATTGAGCTAAGGGCGTTCAAACTGGCGCTGTCACAACATACAACACCTTTCATTATTCCATCATGTTATATAACTGCTCTCTTTTTATGCATACGGGTGTACAAATTTTAATTACAAGAAACTTTGGTTTGAATTTTGGCGAATTTGTATTAAACTTTGTATTTGAATTTGTACAAAAGAGTTTCTTAACTCATTGTCAATTCGGTTATATTGGCCATAATTAATATATATTATATATTTATTTTTGATGAGCTCAAGACCGGAGAAAATGAAACAATTGAATAATATATTATTTAATTTATTTATGCTGTCATTAAAATCCGAATTTAAACTTACTGTTTACGCGCATAAGAAACAAGAAGTATTGCCTGTTAGTTTTTGGTATTAAAATGTTTTGAGGTTACTACTATTATTATTTTAAAGAAGCAACACGGTTTTGATGGTAAGGGAGCCGTTTGACAAAAAGTGAGGGAGCTAGCTGCTTAGTTACTAAACATTTAATAATTCAATCATGGAACACTTATACGCATTTGTGATTTAACATGAGTTTACAAATGGATCGACCGTACTACTAGTTTTATAGGCGAAAATTTTAATGAATTTAAATGAATAAATTCAGAGAAACCCATATTTCGGTTAACCAAGCATTTTTCTCTGTTTGTTAAAAATCTAAAAAAGCAACAAAAAAAACCTGTTTAATTTACATATATGTTTATTCAAAAGAAATTGAAATTTACTTACCATTTTCAGTTGAGTACGCTTTTGTTCTGTACTTCACAAATACATTTTCTTGAACAATTTAGACATGAAAATAGTGATCAAATAAAAAAAAAACTGACAGAGCTAAATTTGTTAAGGACCTTACCATTAGAAATGTGTGCTAAAAAACTTATTTGGGACAATAGTCAGAATTTTGCGGGTAGAGCTGATTTTGGAAGGGACTTACTGTCTGTGGCATATATTTATGTACATACATATGTGCTTATTATGGCGAACGAGACTATTACAAGCGCGATATCTCAGGAATGGAGGTCCTGAACTAATTTTTTGATAAAACTTCCCGTTTCGAGAAAAAAAAAATTGTTTGACCCCGCATACGTTTTTTAGCACACATGGGATCGATGGAGACTTTTGGCACTTTATTTCTAATGGTTAACCAAATGTCTCTACGAAAATTAGGTCTGTCGGAATTTTTGTTATTTCAATTGTCTAAATTGACCGTAATGTAAAAGGTATAGTTGGCAAACCGGTATGGTGAGAAATGTAAGAATGAGTAAGTTGAAAGAGCAGTCGAAGCCGCTATCTGAAGTCGTTAAAGGCGTGAAGTCATTGTGAGTAAAAAGTCGTCGAAGTTGTCAAGTCGGTCGAAGCAGCCAAGTCGTCGGAGTTATATCCAAGTGGTCGAAGTCGTGAAATTGGCGAAAAGCAACTAAGTCGCCGGAATCTATAAGTCGTCGATGCCTTTAAGTCGTCGGAGCGTTTGCGTCGTTGCCCAATTCAGCTGATTCAATCAATTAATTAATACATTTTTTTCAATAACTTTGTAATATATAAATTATCTTAATATCTTTTAATTATAAAGATTGCGTGAGAAAATATCAAATTACGAATTTCGTGCTCCTATTGATTGTGCGATCTCGAGACTACCCACAGTGAACTTATGTTACATAAAAAGTGCTCGAACTGAAAGTTAACCCGATAAATATTTCAAGGGAGATGAAATGATAGCCGCAGGATATACTCGTACATACTTAGGTGTCACTCAAAAAGCGGATTCCAGCAGAAAGAAAACACAAAGATATCAAGCGAAGTCATCTTTAAATTCACGATTAACCCTTATGGTATAAAAGTAGCTCGAAAGTTAAATTGTTCGGAGTCGTTTGTTTGTAGGGTAACAAAAAAAGCTGACCTTGACGCTTGAAAGTTCTGAAAGACCCAATTAATATTTAATATTCTTCTAAATCAACAGTAAACTTGCATTTTGTTGGACTAGACTTGAAGGGGCTATAAAACTGCATAACCAGATTTTTTCAATTGCAAATGTTCAACATTTGAAAAATGTTTGCCAGTACTGTATGTTTGTATGTATGTAGTTTGAAACTTCATTAAAGTTACATATGTGATTTTAGTTAAAGAACGAACTTTTGTTTTAGTTAAACCAAAAATATTTAACACAAAAAATTGCGAATGTTCTCGAAAAATCCACTGGCCCATTTTTACTGTGAGTTACTGTAAAGATTTTCGTTGGCAATTGCTTTAACGAATTGGCAACGGTGTTGTCTGCAATGATTTGAGGGTGAATGAATATTATTCGCTTTCACTTTTAAATAGATACGACCTGATTGCGAGTAATTTAATGTATTTTGTACTCTGATTTATAGTTAGATACTGAAAACTTCTATATACGTGATAATACGAGTGTATATGTATGTATGAACATACATACATATTTTTAAATTGAAAAGTAAGCATAGTGGGCTAATATAACGCATATTCTATGTGTAACCATATTTTATACAGCTCTTAGCTTTGACTATTATCGCTAAGAATTTTTCCAATTTCAAGTGTTCCAAATATTTTCAAGTGCACACACAAAGCAAAACCCAAACATGAAGATAGTGCAGGCAACCATTAGCACAGTAGTCGCAGAACCGTCATCGAATTAAGAGTGGTACACCAGAATTATTAAATTATGACGAACTACAAGCGATACATTTTTTTGGTGTTTGTAGTATACAATATTTTTGGAACTATGGCTGGTACAGGAGAGCCAGATGCACGCGCTCATTTACACGCCGCACACAACAACGACAACAACGGAACCATTGAACCTCGAATTTTAGGTGGTCGGGTGGTCGATATTACCCGACATCCATACCTGATTAACTTACGTATCAAGGACATCTTGCCATCATACGATCATGTTTGTGGTGGCAGCATCTATTCAAAGCGTATCATCATAACGGCAGCACATTGCGTGCACCACAATGTGGCAAGCCAATTGAAAGTTGTTGCAGCCACAAATCACCGTACCGGTAATGATGGTGTAATTGTGCCCGTTCAAGAGATCATCATTCATGAGCAATACTCAAGTGAAAGCAATAATAATGATATCGCATTGTTGGTGCTTGCCATACCATTGCCATTAAATAATTTCACCATGAAATCAATAGAATTGACGAATGTAGAACCGCAGCATGGCAATATTGCCACAATCACCGGTTGGGGCGTTACCGAAAATGGTTATGCTTCCGAATTGTTGCGCGAAGTGCATGTGCCCATCGTTAGCAATGAGGTTTGTCGCCGGCGTTATTTTGGTTTAATACATGATTCTATGTTGTGCGCTGGATTGCTGGATATAGGCGGTAAAGATTCCTGTCAAATGGATTCCGGTGGTCCATTGTTGGTGAATGGCAAGTTAGCTGGTGTGGTATCGTGGGGATCCGCTTGTGGCGATCCCAGTCTTCCGGGCGTATATGCGAATGTATGGTATTTGATAGCATGGTTACGCGAAAAGATCGAGGCAGTTGAGTCGATGCTTTCATAGAAAAACTAAAAATGTGCAGTAATAAGAGAAGCAAAGATTCTTGATTAAAAAACGTATAGCAAATAAACAGAATTTGTAATATACTTGGGGTAATTCCTATCTATTTTAATTGTCATGTACCAATTTACACCATTCATTAAACCGATAGAATCGTACTCTACTGGCAAGAACTGTGAAGTTGCACTAGTTAGAGCTTCGAGCAGAGCAGTCAATCTGAATGAGAACTTTTTAACTTCTCGCTTGATGTTGAAGCATGTAAGAGTAAGAGTAAGTAATAAAGGAAATCCAAATAAAATGATACTAAGGATTTATAGAAAAAAATTTCAATTGAATGCCTTTGTAATATTATGCAAACGCATGGAATTTCCTATCACGAATGTAAATAGAAATGGAAAATGTTAAGGTACAAATGAGTGAAGATATTTACATAAAATTTAAACACAATGATTGGAATATTATGAATTTTATATGAAAACTGACATAAAAAAACTAATAACATCATAATTTGTATTAAAATTGCTGGTAAAATTTGCGCACAGTACGATTTTTAGTGTGTTTGGATGCCAAAATTAAATAGGACAAACTTCTTTGATAATGATTATTCTTTAGGAATTAATGTAAAATGTTCAAATATGACGCAAATGCATTCAAACCTTACCAACAACATAACAATGTTTGTCCAGCTATTAACATTATTTCGGAAAAGTTTTCCCACATGAATATAGTTTATTTCCAATCATGGGATCATGAAGAAACTAATGTTAATCGTCAATGGTTATGAGCATAAAAGCACTGAAGGCGGAATTTTTAGGAAATAAATACTAATTGATAACTGAAAAAGCTGAAATATACAGGTCCATAGAGTTCCTTTAGCCTTTATGGTATAATTATTAGAATACAACATCTAAAGGTTAAATTGAATATAAAATTAGCTTGTTCCAAAGACGAGCTGAGAAAACGAAAAATTGACTTTGACGAGACGATCGAGTCGGTTGAAGGCGGAAGAGAAATGGAAGTTCCTCTATGAAGATGATTTTATAGAGAACTATTTTTGATACTTTATCAAAAACAGATTTTAGAATACAACATCCATTGGTTAAATATATTTTTGATACTGTATCAAAATACGGATATTTTTTTTTCTTGCCAATAAAATATTGTATTGCAAATGTCAATAAAATTGTTTATCCTGTCTTCCGAAATGAACCCCAGAGCTTTATTCCACTTAATATTTTAACAAATAATGTTTCATTATACAAATACTTGCCAATTTTTACAAAAACTTATTCAAATTCTCGCTTTTAGAAAACAATTTATCAACAAATGAGAAAAATTATCTAAAATGTCAAAACAATCGATAATACATTTTATGAGTTTTACATGAAAACTTAATTTTCTGCTACAAGTCAACATGTTTTTTGTACAAAACTGGTAACCAAATTCTGCAAAGGAACAACACAGTTTCTAAGGGCGTCAAGATGGCTGATTTAGAGCGAGAAGTTGCCAACGTACATACAACACCTTTCGTTATTGCATAGCCCTACAGAGATTGCCTGTCCGTCTCTGACTTTATTGAAGTGTCACCAACAATTTCTACTAATATAGGAAGACAGAGAGCATAAAGGAACCTTTTTTTTCAAGAAAAGAAAACATCATAAAACGAACGAAATTAATATAAAATTTGTTCTCGTGGTTTAAGATAAACTAAGATTTTTTGTTAGAGGAATGAAGCTTGTAGCTTTCTAGCAATTTTTGACACAAAACGTCAGCAAATATAGAGCAAAATTATGGGGGACTAATACGATTTGTCAACTTCCGTTTAATGAGAAAATTTTCCATTCAAGAATCATCTGCAAAAAATATTCATACTTAAATATACATAACGGCGGATTCAATAAGGTGGTAAAATTGCGGCAAAAAAAAAATTTACATTTACCAACGAAATGCCTAGTTTGAAAAATAATTGACATATAAACATATATACCTTTCAGTATATATACATAAATAACATTTTCTTAAAATTATCGTGGGCAACAGGTACAATTCGCTTAATAAAACCATAAAGCTATTTTATTATTAATTAGAGTAGGGTTTTTTTTGCTGGTAGATCCTCAGTCGAGACATAGTTACGAACATTTTTTGCTTATAATAAGTGTCGCCTAAGTAAGTATGTTTGTTTATAAAAACTCCAAATACTTAAATGGGTAATAATTAAAGCTTGCTTGCAACTTTTATGTCCTTCTTATCAGGCGGATTGATCGTGTTATAAATCATGTTGTTTTAATATTTTCAACCATATATGCAACCAGCAAAGTAAGAGAAAAAAAATGACAATAAGACATTGATTTAAGGTTTTCACAATTGCACACACTATTTTGCAAAGGTGTTTATACGCTTTTTACAAACCATATTACTTTTAGTCTTCGGTCAATCGGTTGGCAGACAAGTCAGCATTGAATTTTATTCTCCTCGTGCAACGTCATGAACTCCATTATCATATTTGCCGCCATAGCGGTATTTATACTCATCGATACTTCGTGGTCTTACATCCCTGGCGCAGTTGACTCTCCATCGTCCAAGTCGAATCGCAACAATGACGAGCGTATAGTTGGCGGCAAAACCGTGGACATTACATTACATCCACATCAGGTTAGCATGCGTCTAAAAAATCTGTTGTATCCAACGAACTCGTATGCGCACAACTGTGGCGGTTCTATTTACTCGAAGGATATCATTATCACAGCGGCGCATTGTGTAATCGCTAGAGTGCCCAGCGAGTATCAAATTGCTGCTGGTGCAAATCAGCGACGCAGCAGCGATGGCATCGTGGTGCCCGTCCGCGAAATCATCATGCATGAAGAATACGTACCAAGTAGCTATAATAATGACATTGCTATTGTGGTACTGGCCTCACCGCTGCCAATCAACAATTTAACCATAAAACCAGTGCAATTGGTGGAGGAGGGTCCACTGCCTGGTGCTATTGCTACAGTCACCGGCTGGGGTGCCACTTCATCGGGTGGCTACGCGGCGAATCTGTTGCAGGAAGTTCAAGTGCCCATTGTCAGTAATGAGTTGTGTAATTTGGATTATAGTGGTCGGATTACGGATTCTATGTTATGTGCTGGTATACGTGGTGTTGGCGGCAAGGACTCGTGTCAAGGTGATTCTGGTGGTCCATTATTGATTAAAGGCAAATTGGCGGGCGTCGTCTCATGGGGCTATTATTGTGCGGATTCAAGATATCCGGGAGTGTATGCGAACGTATGGAAATTATTGCCATGGTTGCGTGAAAATATTGCCGCCGTTGAGACAAGGTTATTATTGTAGAAAGGAATGATAATTTGGGGGAAATCAAATGAACATAAAGCTAAAGTTATGTTTATGTGTAAACTTTTAAAAAAAATTAATAAATTCAATTAAAAATTTAATACAATTTGTTGTAAATTTGAGGATAAATCTGGCCGCCATTGTGTTTCCGGTGTCAAGAGAATCGTAAAGATGCAAACCGCGTTGTGTAATGTGCAACTGATTATTCTTCGCGTCCCAGGTGCTGTCATGTAAGAGCTTGGGTATCTAAACTTTCGCGCACGAAGGATTTTAAAATTCGCTCGAGTATCGGAGTTGAAATATTATTGACTTTTTCTAGTTGGTGGAAGTTTGTGGACTGAAAAGAAACCAGCTTGTCCATATTCGGCTATAAAATTTTTTTAAATTTATCGTAGTGAGAATAGCTCGAGTCACCCAACGTACCCAATTGTAGGCTTAATGATTATAAAATTAATTTTTATTTTGAAAATCAAGGAAAAGTTATTTTTACAACTCAAAAATGATAACATTAAAAATTTTCTTTTTGAAAACTAAAATTAACAAAGAATTCTTAAATCAATTTTAATTAACATACAAACTCTGAAGGTCCTTCATATGGTTGTTGAAGAGAATGTTTATTCATAACCCGTACAAAAATAAATTTACAATTTTGTAGGTCCTTTGCAACAAAAATACCAGTAGAAGGATCTCTATGATGTTCTATATTAGATTTAAAGTTTCTAAAACGTTCACGCAAATTACTTAAAATATCTGACGAAGTTGAATTTTCAGTGATTGTAACAACAAGTTCACCGGGTAATCGCGAGCTTTGACCGAAAACCATTTCAGCTGGTGTATCTGAAATATCTTCTTTAAAGGTCGATCGCAATCCTAACAAAATAATAGGTAATTCATCGTACCAATTTCTGGTTCCATTTCCAGCCATAATTAAAGCTTTCAATCGCCTATGAAAATTTCCGTTGTTTGTCTTTTTTCTGAGAAATTTTAGTTTGTCGAATCCTTATTTTTTTTCAAAAAGCACATGGTTTTTCACATTTCTTTGCATTCACATAACCAATTTGGATCGTCACGTGTTTTTGATCGATCCTTAAATAGGCTTCTGAAACGATTTCTATTAACCGAACGCGACCTTAAACAACTTTGGTTCATATTCATTTTAATTTCACTTAATTCTAAAGAAAGATTTTGAAAATTCTCACACATAATTTCTGTTGTCTTTACTAAATTCGATATTTGATTTCTCCTCTTTTGAATTTTGAAAATGACTTACAGAAGCTAGTTCAGATTTGTTAATTTGTTCCCAAATATTATCTGCTAATTTTGTTAATTCATTAATGTCAGTAATACTTGAACTAGACAAAATTATTTTAATATTTTGGGGCAATTTCCGTAACCAAATACTTTAAGAAGTTCTGGACTAAAATTGGAATCAGAAAGGAAAAGCATCGACCGAAAAAATTCTGATGGTTTACGATCATCAATTTAATCAGATACAATTTTATCTCATTTTGCATTCTCACTTTAAGAATTTCTTTCAATCAAAATTTGTTTCAATGCCGTAAATTTGTTGTTTTCATGTGGATTTTGTATAAAATCTAAAATTGTTACTATTACTTCTTGTGGAAGTGCAGTAACTGTATGCTCATATTTTGTTGTTTCTTGTGTAATACCTTTTCTGGACAACTTGTCCAGAATTGCGGCAGCTTGACAGAAGTAGCATAAATGTCTCTCCTACTCGCATAAAGATTTGCTAATTATTCTTTAAATATTATTGATATTGATTATGTCGTGATATTAAAACATTAGTGACAAAGTGACAATAATTGCGATAATGACGATGACTGCAACTACAATAAAGAATATTGTTATGACTGCGACTGTAGTGATTTTGATAACGGTGTGTTGCTATTGTTGTGGCTCTTCTTGTTGTTGTTGTTGCTCTTCTTATTGTTATTATTGTATATTCATTTGTTTGTTCCTTTTTTACCCTTTGAAGATTGTTTCTGCTTTTAATTACGTTGTTGTACTCGTACCTATGTTCTCTCTTGATGTTGTTGATTTGTTTTTATTGAATTTGTTTCGTGAAATAAGAAGATTGTTGAATTTTATAATGAGCAAATTTCGCTTGTTATGTTTGTTCCTTCTGCGTTTAGGTGAATGTTAGTACAGCAGTAATCCTTTTCGCCAAATCTAAAAGAATATATTCGTTAACAAAAATTGTATTTTGTTAATATTGTTTCTGCTGTGTGCTGCTGCAATGATGTTGGATGTTATTATATTCAGGCTCCTGAATCGCTGATTGCCATTGCCGCGGATTGCCAATTGTAGGCTTAATGATTATAAAATTAAAGTTATTTCAACAATTCTTAAATCAAATTTAATTAACATACAAAATAGAATCCATACAAAGAAAGTGTGTAACAATAATAAAATCCCTTCATCTGGCTTTTATATTAATATAATAGTTTTCAAGCTAATGCTGGACCGGGTGTCATTTTGATTAGGGTTTACCTTGGTGTACAAGTCTTTTTTCTGAGAAATACAAGGATTTTCCTCGTGGGTCTAGAGATTGCTTTAAGATCAGTTTGCCTAATCTCACTTACTCTTAACCAGAGTTTTTATAATACGAGTTCAACCAATTTTCAGTTAGAAATTCGGATAGAAATTGTTAAGATATCGAAGACTAGGCTTTCAGCCAATCGAATCTGACAAAACACTTTTGATAAGTAGCCGTAGTGCATGATTCAATTATAAAAGGTTAGCTCGATAAACAGCTAGCTCGCTCACTTTTTGTCAAACGGCTCCCTTAGCATCAAAACCGTGTTGCTTCTTAAAAATAATAATAGTAGTTACCTCAAAACTTTTTAATACCAAAAACTAACAGGCAACACTTTTTGTTTCTTATGTGCGCGTAAACAGTAAGTTTAAGTCCGGATTTTAATGACAGCATTTTTTCTGATTACAAGATTGACCCTGTCTCGTAAATATTTCATGTAAATGTATATGGACGCTTTTCACGCTCATATAAATTCGATGTGACAGAGTGGAAATTTTTGTTATTTCTAGAAGGAATGGGTTTAAATAAATTGAAAATAATGTAACATAATAATCATCCAAATGCCAGAAACAATAATTTGTAAGAACTAAATTCTTGAGTTATGAGTTTGATTTATTTTTCTTTTAATATATAAAGATTTATTTCTAACATTTCGAATTAGTGTGGTTTTCTTACAACTCCATTAACTGCATAAAGTCACTTACTATTTGTCGGAATAAAATGTTTAGTCCTTTCACCCTCCAGGGGTTCATCACAATATTGAGAATAACCCTGATACAGAGAGTAATTATATAAATGGAATAAACCGAATAAATAACTTCTTCGTAGTAAGAAAGCTATACTTGTAGCAAAATAATGCAAATGAACCTTCGTTGACTTGGGTTAACGAAGTGTCCGTGAGCACCTTGACCTAGCCATTTGGTGAGTTTTTGGCTATAATCAAAAGCCTGGAGCTGGTTTTTTGAAAATTTGAATGGCGCAGAAATAAAATCGTGCCCATGTTCTATAGAAAGGCTCATTGCATGTTCCCAACAAAAAGGCACCAGCAATGATGTGAAAAAGCTTCTTTATTTTAAAACTCGAACCACTTTGTGATTTAAAAAAATTTTAGCTTGCAGTTTTAATATTCCTATTAAATAGCAGTTAAATTAATTAATTGAGGTAAGAATATTTTTTATTGCCATTGAAGCACAAAATTTCTTGCAAATATGTTAAAATTAACATATTGTATTCTACCACTATTTGCAAACTTTTCATATTATGCTACTCCTAGTTTCACAAAAAGGGAACGCATTATTTACCCTTTTTCCGTACTTTGTATATTCAACATTTTGTAAGGGAGGTCAAAACTCCCTTGTCAATATTGATCTAACCTTTTATTATTGAATCATGGCCGAAGTGCATACACAAGTCGAAAAAAAAAATCATAAATTCGAAAAAAAATCATGAATACTGCTATCTGCCTCACAATTTTAAGCCTGCAAACTAAAAAAATGCCGTTTTTTATTTACTTACTTGCTTAATTGACTCCAAAACCGCCTAGGCGATTTTTACCGAGCTCAGCATAGCATGCCAGCTATTTCTATCTTCCGCTAACTGGCACCAATTGGAAATATCAAGGGTAACCAAGTCCTTTGACGCTTGGTCTTTCCAACGAAGAGGACGCCTCTCCACCGGTATTCGCCATTGCAAAGGCGTAAAGTTCCATTAATCTTTCGATTCTACGGTCATAATGAGACACTGGTAGCGTGTTGTTTATGTCCGTCGAGAGAGGACTTTACTGCTGAATTTCCTACTCAGTCCTTAGTAGCACTTGTTGGCAAACGATTTTCTCCACTGGATTTAAAGACACACATTATTATTGAGGTTGAAGTTGGTTCCTATATAAAATAATTCCCCTACTTATTTAAAATTATAACTGTCAACAGTGATATTTTATTAATGCTAGACTTAACTAAACATTTGTACTGCATACTTAAATTTTTTTTTTTAATTTTAATATTGTAGCGATCTTATTATTTAAGTATAGTAGCACCCTCTAGTTATGTAATATTTCCTTTAGCGACACCTATATTTGTAACAATTACTAGCGCCATCTACATTTTTAGCTTATGCATTACTATTTTTGTACATTTAAGCGTTATAACGGGACTATTCCTTAAGTTCCAATATATTTTGCTATAAAAGCCGGTGTCTGCGACATTTCTGCCTACTTTACATTTTCGGTGATTGAGGAAGCATCGTGGATTTCCAATATTCAGTTAATCTTAGTATTACTGTACGAAGTTTGTTTAAAATTAATATAATAATAAAAGTAATTAAAATCCGCAAAAAACTAAATTGCCGAAAGTGTAAAAATCTAAAGTGGCGCCCAACGAAGTGGCTTGATTAATTCCACGGAATTGTATGCAACCGATTCGACGGAGCTGTCGACTAGGAGGAATGGCGTCATTAACAACGGAACAATTTGAGCGATTAATGCAGGCGGTGACGACAGCCAATACGCGAATTGGGTCGTTTAGTAGCTGTCCTGCGCGTTTCAGTGGTGAACGTAGTGCGTCAAAAGGTGAGGAGTTCCTCGCGGCGATTTCAAAATTTAAGTTGGTGGAAAATATAAACGATGTAGATGCTATTAACGGTATGCCAATGCTGCTCGAAGGCGATGCCTCTGAATGGTGGAGGGGTGTGAAGACCAATGCTGCTACTTTCAGTGATGTTGTAAAAATGTTGCGGGAAGCTTTTTCGCCTCCAAGACCTGCATGGCGCATTTATTCAGAGATCTGTGAGGGTAAACAACAAAGGCACGAACCTACTGACAGTTTCATCCGTAAAAAGAGAGCGTTCTTCGCCCAGTTGCCAAGTCCACTGAAGGAAAGTGAGCAGATTGATATCTTCTTCGGCATGCTAAACTTGCAAGTACGTGACAAGGTGTTCCGTCAAACTATAACTACGTTTGATGATCTTTTGAATAGTGCTCGGGAAGCAGAATATGCGATCATCGAGCACAACGTGACTGTGAACACGAAAGCCGAGTCGAAAGCTGTAAGTACAAAACGGTCAAGTGTGAAATTTCGTTAGCAGATGGTACTTCGTCGTCGCAAGAGTGCTTATCAACCATTTGTAAGATAGTGATTGGAGGAAGATGCCTGAATATTCGATTCATCATATTGCCGGAAGCCACTCGCAGCCGTACATTGCTGGGTGCAGATTTTCTAGAGGAGGTTGGAGTCGTCCTTAATATGGGTCAAAAATAATGGTTTTTCGAAAACTGTCCTAACGTTCAATTTGTCTTTGTTGAAGCGCTGCCTCTAAATCTGAATGTCGTAGAATGCGTTAAAGTGTGCAAACGAAGCCCGTTCGATGTAATGCAGAGCGAATCAAAGCGATACAATGATGACGCATATATGTCAGAATTCGAAAGTTATGGTCCAGAGGTAAGAGACAGCCATTATTCACCTCACTTGATCCAGAAATTTTCAAAGATGCTTTGCGACCTAATGAAACAACTCCTGATCGAAAGACTATGCGTGATTTGTTCACTGGTGTTGTATATGGAGGAGAACCTAGAGATGAAGGTTTTACCCCGCTATATTCATTTGATCTGAAAGTTCTGAAAAGATCAGACGCGCCGAGCTTATCAGCTGAGAAAAGGCTGGAACTCGATCTTTTATTACGTAAGCACGAGGCCGTATTTGTTGAAATAACAGAGACAACGCCGTATGCTGAACATCGAATCAACACGGGTGACCATGAGCCAATCACTTCGCCGCCATACCGCTTGTAGTTTCCGAGATCGCGAGAGTTAAAGTTGGAAATTGACAAAATGTTGACCATGGGGATACTCGAAGAGTGCAAATCGGTCTGGACTCGCCAGTAGTTATGGTTCCAAAACGAGATGGCGGAATACGCATCTGTGTTGACTATCGGAAGTTAAACGCCGTCACCGAACCCGATAGGTACCCATTACCAAGAATGGACGATCTATTGCAAGCTGCAAAAAGTACCCGTTTTATAACCACGTTGGATTTGCAAAGTGGTTACCACCAGATCAAGGTAGCAGGCAAGGATGTTGATAAAACTTGCATAATAACTCCTTTTGGACTTTTTCGTTTTTTGGACTACGAAATGCGCCTGCAACGTTTCAGCGACTCATGTACCGCTTGAAGTCCGCGATACCAGAGGTGCAAGTATTAGCGTATTTGGATGATTTGATTATTTGTTCATCTTCATTTCAAAAACATTTAAGCGATCTCAATAAAATTTTTGAAAAACTTAATAAATTTAAACTTCGTGTTAACGGAACTAAATGTCGATTCTGTTGTTCTGAAGTCAGATACTTGGGTCATATTATCACTTCTTTAGGGATTCGTGTAGATCCAGATAAAATAAGCGCAATAAGTAAAAGACAAGAACCTAAAAATGTCAAATAGTTGTTATCCTTTATACAAACATGCTCGTGGTATAGGAGATTCATTGATCATTATGCAGAAATTGCAAAGCCATTGACTGATCTAACAAAGAAAAACAAAGTATGGACTTGGGAGGATCCTCAACGCAATGCCTTCCGCAAGCTCAGGGAACTGTTAACATCACCGCCTATATTAAAACAGGCGCAGGATGGTCCACCATTTATTATCAAGACGGATGCAAGTGCGTATGCACTCGGAGCAGTTCTACTCCAGGGGGAGGGTAATGAAGAGCATCCTATCGAGTTTGCAAGCCGCTTGTTGACAAGCGCCGAACGAAACTATTCCACTACAGAGCGCGAAGCCCTTGCGATTATTTGGGCTTGTGCCAAATACAGAGGCTACATTGAAGGTGCTGACTTGATTTTAGCAACGGATCACCAACCGTTAAAGTGGCTGCTAAGCGTAAAATCATCATCCGGACGGTTGGAAAGATGGGCTCTACAGATCCAGCAATATAATTTCAAAATTGAGTATACGCCCGGGAGATCCAATGCCGTTGCAGATATGCTTTCGCGACCGCCATGTTTAGACGGTGAAAAAACTGAGTCACTGAGTCAAATTTATTTCCCGCACAAAAGCGTCTCTGACATGCGTAACGAACAACTTAAAGATTCTTACCTAAAAGATATAACAACTTCGCTCGAGGCTGGGGATGAAAACGTTGCAAGACGGATTGATCGCGGGTACATTCTAAATGAAGGAGTGCTATATTGCTATGATAACGAAGATATCGAAAGTGCGCAATATGTTGTGCCTGAACAGGAACGTTTAGAAATCCTTAAATTGTATCATGACGACAGTACCGACGGATATTATGGAGAAGAAAGAACTATCGCAAGAATAGCTTCGAGATATTTATGGCCAGGTATGCGAGCAGATATAAGAAAATACTTAAAATCATGTATTGACTGTCAACGATTTAAAGCAGCAAACATAAACCGTATGGTTTATTACAAACAACCAGTAGTAATCATCGATTTGAGATATTAGCAGTAGATCTCTCTGGCCCGTTGCCACAGACAGAAAATTATCAGTGGATTCTCATAGCAGAGGATGTAGCTTCACGCTGGGTTGAAATATTACCCCTAAAGGAAACTACTGCCGAGAACTGTAGCAAACTTCTAATCGAAGAAGTGTTTCTTCGATACGGCGATTCTAAAGACGGACAATGGAGTGCAATTTGTTTCAGCAGTAATGCAGCAGGTCACACATTACTTGGGTATCCAGCAGCGGCTAACCCCTCTTTATCACCCCGAGGCTAATCCGGTTGAGCGATAAAACCGTGACTTGAAAGCTCAATTGGCAATACTAGTCCAAACGAATCACAACACATGGGTTACTAACCTACCTGCGATTCGTTTTGCAATGAATACCGCAAAATGCCAAAGCACAGGCTATAGTGCTGCCTTTTTAATATTTGGAAGAGAACTTCGAACTATGGATGATGTAAACCGCGATGTTCGACCCATAGTAACAAAAGATAATTACATTCCACAAATCTCATCGTACTTACAAAACTTAACGACTAACTTCAAAGATGCCCGTGAAATCGAGCAAAAGATTCAAGACCGGAATACAGCGCAACATGAGCAACATAGACGTCCACAACCAGATTTTGCTGTTGGTACTGAGGTTATAGTAACAACACACGTCCTTAGTCAAGCTGGAAAAGGGATAACTTCGAAATTTGTACCGAAGAGGGATGGCCCCTATGTCATCACGAAGAAAATTGGATCCAACGTGTTTGAGGTTTCATCCCGAGAGAATCTCAACATGCCATTGGGAACGTACCATATTTCCGCATTGCCCGAATACAAGGGAACCAATGATGACGCCACCGCAGTCCCAATGTACCCACTAAAAAAGCGAGGACGACCAAGGAAGCAATAAGTGTTGGCGTGATCCCGAGGCGAACCCCACACGCCAAAGGGGGAGACTGTAGCGATCTTATTATTTAAGTATAGTAGCGCCCTCTAGTTATGTAATATTTCCTTTAGCGACACCTATATTTGTAACAATTACTAGCGCCACCTACATTTTTAGCTATGCACTATTTTTGTACATTTAAGCGTTATAACGGGACTATTCCTAAAGTTCCAATATATTTTGCTATAAAAGCCGGTGTCTGCGACATTTCTCCTTACTTTTCATTTTCGGTGGTTGAGCAAGCATCGTGGATTTCCAATATCCAGTTAATCTTAGTATTACTGTACGAAGTTTGTTTAAAATTAATATAATAATAAAAGTAATTAAAATCCGCAAAAAACTAAATTGCCGAAAGTGTAAAACTCTACAATATTTTTTTTATTTGAATTACCATTTATTTTTTGTTGTTAATTAATAAATACTATTATCTACCCTATTTTTATAGAAAAATATAGTAATATAATTTATTTATTTAAAATGTACAATTTTACAAAGTTATAATATATTTTCCAGTAAAGCATAAGTACATGTTAGATATATTTCTAAAAACCATGAATAAAATTCCTTAAAAATAATTGCTGTACAAAAAATTAAGGAAAGGTTCAATAAATGATTTTAACTCAAATACACTATTTGTAGTACATATGACCACAAAATTGTAGCAATTTTAATTTAAAATCTTTGAGAAAATACAAATTTTTTATTTTGACAGAGTTACCACCTTTCTGAAATAAAATAAATAATATTAAGAATAAAACATTTCACAACGTACAGCAGTGCATGCTTCACATGAATGAAGGAATTATTGTAAGCACAAAATTCAATTTAGTAAGATTGCGACTTGCAAAATAATTTCCTTTTAATATTAAAACCCAAATGAGTTTAAAAAATTTATATCGTAACCTTAGCAAACTGTAAATATAATTCAATCGAAAATTCTTATCTTAACAGTAGCGCTTACTAAATACGAGCAACCTTTCTATCAACATTCGTTTCTTATCTATGTATGTACATATTTACACATGTATAATCAATTATTTCGAGGCATTTAAAACAGCAGCAAGAATAATGATAAAGTTAGGAGTAAAATAAAGTTAATAAAGCTTGTGGTACAGAAAACAAGTTGATATCTTTTTATTAGCACAGTTTAGAAACAGACACACAATGCAGTATATGGATTGTATATCAAAAAGTATATGTATTTTTGTATTTTTTCAGAAAATAAACTATCTAAATAACTCAAAAGATATTACATCCAGAAGCCCATAAAATTATAATGGTCGAAATCAAGCGAGAACAAACAAACATACACCAAAAGTGGGCGATTCCTATGTACATATGTACATACGAGTACACAATGAACATAAGCCTTGGTTAACAATTAGAAAACAATTGAGACACCAATCTGTTTTTCAAGTTCCATCTACGATAATGGAAGTGAAAATAGGTCGGTATTCATTTGTGAACTTTCCCAATTTCGATAATAATCGTGACAAAAATCAAAGATTAAAAATTTAATATGGACTTCGCACATAGATATGCATAATAACCTACCAACATTATCGATAAGAGAGCAATACTGTGCAATTTTTAAAACTCTTAAACTTATCAAGACTTTATGACCGCTTCTTGAACTTACCCAAAAATTGTACAACCTACCGTTTACCATCCGCGTACATTTTAGTATTCGGTCAAACGACAAGCCGACTGGTCAATCTTCAATTTAACCTACTCTGCGGATACGCAATGAATTCTAGTTCAATTTACGTCGCTTTATTGGCATTGACCCTCATCGGCACGTCCTGTTGTCGCAGCCTTATCGAACAAGAGGTACATCCATTCAATGACGAACGCATAGTTGGCGGCAGCACTGTGGATATTTCAGTTCATCCACATCAGGTTAGCATGCGTCTTAAGAGCATTCTTTCTCCATCGAGCTCGTATGCGCACAACTGTGGTGGTTCCATTTACTCAAAAGATATCATTATAACAGCGGCACATTGCGTTATCGCCAAAGTACCTAGTCAATATCAAATTGTTGCTGGCACGAATCAGCGACGCAGTGCCGAAGGTGCCATTGTACACGTCAAGGAGTTCATCATGCATGAAGATTATGATCCGAATAAATATAATAATGACATCGCTATTGTGGTACTGGCCTCACCGCTGCCAATCAACAATTTCACCATAAAACCGGTTGAATTGGTGGACGAGGGTCCACTGCCTGGTGCTATTGCTACAGTCACCGGCTGGGGTGCCACTTCATCGGGTGGCTACTCGGCGAGTGTATTGCAGGAAGTTCAAGTGCCCGTTGTCAGTAATGAGTTGTGTAATTTGGATTATAGTGGTCGAATTACGGATTCTATGTTATGTGCTGGTATACGTGGTGTTGGCGGCAAGGACTCGTGTCAAGGTGATTCTGGTGGTCCATTATTGATTAAAGGCAAATTGGCGGGCATCGTCTCATGGGGCTATTATTGTGCGGACTCAAGATATCCGGGAGTGTATGCGAACGTATGGGAATTATTGCCATGGTTGCGTAAAAATATTGCTGCGGCTGAGGCAAGTTTGTTAGCAGGAAATTGATAAAAATCGAAATGTATATACTTATGTATGTATAGCGATTCTTGCAATAAAATTACAAATACAAGTTTTAACAAATTTGACGAGTTGGTATTTTAATAGAAAACATTGTATGTATATTTATAAATTTTTTTACTTCAGTAGATTTTTCACTATTATGTTCGTCACTCTGAAAATTCCCCTAAGTAATCGTTCTTCGCTAACAACTTTAAGGTGTCCTTGTTTTTCATTAAAATGCCTTTAGTGCGCTTTCCATTCAAAAACTTGGACTCCGTTTCTTTAAAAGTTATCATCGCAATGTAGAAAGCGAGCTCGTGTATTATGGATTATTGTCGTATATATTTTTATTTTACTAGAAGGCATCATTTTTTATTCTATTGGCTAGAATATAAAATAAAACCTTAAAAGCTCGCTGGTTAAAGCAATCTTGAATCTCTACACTTCGTGGTTTTCGCTCAAAACTATCAAAGTAGACATAAATTCTTATCTGATCAGGCAATGTTGGCGGGTAGTCAAATTTCATTCAATGGAATGTCAATTAGTTGCTGCTTTCGAGATCAACGGATCTCCTCAATGGTTTTATTTTCTCGATTATTTGCAGGTCGGACCGTGTTTCTCGGCAATGCAAAGCATGAAAGCTTCATGCTGAGCGTACTAAGCTTATGTGAGATAAACTATATTTGAACCAATTTTTTTTAACTTCGCGAATTTGTATTTGGAGTTTTGTCAGCAAATCCTCGATAAAATAAAAAAACGCCTCATTAATATTTTTTAAGTACAATTACTCAGAAAAAGGATTAAAGATTGGTTAAATAAGACATTCGATAACTAAATACTTTAAATATTTAAAATAAGTTATTTTATATAAAACAAAATACAAAACAAAAAAAATTAAAATTTAGTACAAAATTTAAGTGTTAAAATTAACTAATAAGTACCTGTTCGGAAAAAGCAATACATTTTTCCTGCAAGGCACTTACATATGTACTTGTTTGCCTGGTTTTTTCTGGACTTTATCAATATCTGCTGATAACCAGTAGATGTCCGAAGCAATTCAAACAGTTAAACTATAAAAAGCTAATATTTTATGCATTTTTGTTGCTTTTTTACTGTACATATGTTCTTATTTGAAAGTTTTGATATCAAGATCAGTTAAATTTATAGTTCTTAATGGTAATCAAAAAATTGATATTCTACGATAATAAAAACACAGCTGCGATTAAAATACAAAATGACATTGAATAGCAGTAAAGTAACTTGAAAAATTACTCACGAAAAGTGCGGTGAAGAAATGAAACAAAAAGGTAGACTGAAGAAATACCTAAAAAAAATTACTATATGTGGAAATTTCTTGAGGATCGAATGGAGGAATAGTTAGGTAAGCGCTGGTTACATGTGCGATTTATAATATTAGTAGTAGTCTTGCACCTTCAGAGACTCTCCACATATATTTTCGGTATATTTTCGACGTTCACAATATCAGAGTTGCAGCTATGTTTAGTGAAAATAAATATAAAGCAATCATCTCATCAAATATTTTGTGACGTTGTGACCACCATTAAGACCACCAAAATTGCTATAAGTAGAAGAAATAATATTAAACCCGAAGAGTACTGAGTTAAGGAAGGGCATTGGGATTTTTGATGTTATGCATACGAAGGAATTCCCTACTTTGCTATATATCAGCCAACCTTTGCTGGACTGAATGTTAAGGGCTTCGTTCTGATTGGCTGGCGATGTAACTCACCTACAGAAATTTAACATTCAGTCCAGCGAAGCAAAAACAAAGTTCTTGGACGTGTTTTACTTATACATATAAGCTCACCACCACCTTGCTAAGTTCGCCTTGAACAGATCATTACATATTAAGTCCGTTCGTGTAAAAGTATAGCAAGAATTATCCAGCAACAAAATTTCTTAGAATTGTGGAGAATTCTCTCTCAAAGAGAGATGCTTGCAAATTTTTACGCGAACCCAAAATTGGTAGAAGCTTGCAAGTTTAACGAACAGCTGATTAAATTTTTGTCCGCGTCCAAATATGAAAAAAGAAAACCGTTGCATTAGTGTTTTCCTGAAACACGAAACTTAACCAAACGAACTTTTACTTGCTTCTTGCATGTTTAATATTCATATTTTATAATTTTAACCATTAAAACTCTTAAACAAAAATTTCCTCTTTATCCAAATTGCAATCAGCTGCTTTTGATCAGCTGTTTTCTTGCTTGCAAATTTGCGCTGGATAAAATTTGTCCAGCAAGAATTTGCAACTTCCCCTCAAAATTAAATGTAATTTTTCGCTCTCAATTTCCCCTTCATTTCAAATTTTTTGGTCACCGCGAACGCGATTTGACAAAAATCGTGATATTTTGTAAGAATACGTAACAATTATCAGCACCGCCATCACTCCTATTATGTAGCTCTCTCTACTGCTCATCGAGATTTTTTAATTCTCTCTCTTTGAGTAAGCTCTCATCAAATCTATGTGTGTGATACGTACTTCGCCAAAACGCTGCACTCTTTGCCCAGTTGGTGTCGGATGTTATTTTTGTTTTTATCTCTAATTTTTTATATGTCTTTAGCTGATCACAATTATGCCGGTATTCTGTAATTTGGTATAATCTTAAGTTCCAACATTTGCGATTATAAGTTAGGGATTATTTACAGTTTCATCTCTAACATTTCTTTTTTTTTTTTTATGTATAGTGTATTTAACTACTGTAAATGATTAAAGATTAAACGATTTTATTAAACAATTTATTTAATTTAAAGCTATTTGTTAGGGGTGGGTAACACAGTATGGCGCCGCACCATTGCGCTGATACCGAGAGTTGAGTTACGAGTGCTGATACCGATTTTTACAACTCTGTAACGCAATGGCGCCAGCAAACACCGGAACACTGGAAACACCACCAACAAACCAAACCATGCAAAGCTTGCATTGCAAGCAACTCATGAACCAACAATTGCATGTATAGGTTGTGTGATGTGTTTACGCAAAATGCAACAATGCAGATGTGTTTGATGTCATCGTATTCCTTTTCAACTTCACATTCGTGATCGGTCTTAGGAAAATGTAAAATGCTGCGAAGTTGTTTTTAATTTTAGTGGAAAATGAGGTAATTTTGCAATTATTTTTTGTAATAATATAAATTGAATAATTTTTTAATACACATATTTCTTTCCAGAGTCCATATAGTTGATGTTTGTTGGAACGATTTTCCGTCATCCCTTGTCAAGTTTGGTTTAAGACAAAATGAAAAAGCGTTAATTTGAAAAAATCAATGTGTTGCCCTGTAATGGCGCAATTGCGCTGACACACTGTTCTGATTCCGACCGTGGCGCTGGCGTCAGTGTGTCAGCGCCAAACAATTTGCGCCACTACCCACCACTACTATTTGTAGTATATCCTGGTAAGTACAAAAATAAAACTTTATGTTGGCCACTTGTGTTCTCACGGACTCGAATATGCGGCAAGTGTTTTAATTTTTTTAGAAGAGTCTGAAGTTCAAACCGTCTTAAAAATTTGTTGATGGGATTTTGCTGCCCGCTTGTTGAGTATATAAAATCTTAAAGTAACTTAATATTTATATTTAAAACCTAGGATTCATTTTATGACATGGATAAAATTATGGAATCTACAAACAATAAACAACGCTTGAAATCACCAACAAGAAACAAGGTATATAAACCACTAACAATAAAAATTTATCGCTTTGGAAAAAACGATAAAGCAAAATTGATTCTTGAACAACTTACGATAAGTTAAAAAAATAAAAAATTAAAAAAAACAGAAAAGAATATGAGTACAATGATTAATTACTATACTAATCAATTAATAATAGTTTAGTACCAATTCGAAACACTTCAGCTGCGGAAGTATACAAAAATGGCAAAGCTTTTTACAAAACCACTAAACATTTTACTTTTAATATCCTGTGTCTCTATCGCTTTCGCCAACAACGATACGCCTGAAAATCGCATCGTTGGCGGCAATACAGTGAACATAGAGAGTGCACCACACTTGGTATCACTCCGTTACAAGCCAAACGCTTCGGCACCCTTCAAGCATCGCTGTTCTGGCACCATTTACTCAAAGGATATCGTTTTGACCACCGCGCGTTGTGTCTTCGGTTTGAATTATCAGCAATTACAAATTCTAGCCGGTAGCAGCTATAGTTCGCAAAGTAATGGTTACATATATTTGATTAATTCCACGCGCATACATCCCGATTTGAATTATTTTTTCTATGATAATGATTTGGCGATAGTACGTTTAAAATTTCCACTTAACACATACAATCCGCGAGTGATCAGTACGATCGAATTGGCTGTAACCCTGCCAGTGGCTGGTAACATAGCGAAAGTAGCTGGTTGGGGCGTTACAGCAGAGCAGTCTGTGCAAGCAGAACGCTTACAGGAAGCTAAAGTGCAGTTAATGGACGATACGCAGTGTAAGGCGGCATATGGCCCCGGACGGATTAGTGCGTCGATGTTTTGTGCAGGCGGTGTGAATGCGGTTGGCAACGTTGTCGATGCCTGTCAAGGAGATGCGGGCAGCGCGTTGGTGTCAAACGATGAAGCTGTCGGTTTGGTGTCGTGGGGTAGTGGCTGCGGACGTGTAGGCTATCCAGGTGTCTATACGAATTTGATACACATGAAGGCATGGATTGAGAGTGTGGCGCAGTTGGAAGAGTAATGCAAGATGAAAGTGCTGTATAAATGATCATTGATGCAATCGCAACTGTTTGCAAAAAAAAAAAAAAAATACAAACATTAGATATCAGTCGTTTCTCGCCAAAGAGAAAACTAAAAATGTAGTCATAGTTAAGGACACAGTTTAATTTTTTTAAATAGTTTTTTATTTCGCAGAGATTGTGAAAAGAGTGTGTGGAGGTATTTACATGCATATAGTCATGATACTCAAAATCAAATCCAAATTGTTTAGCTCTTTGTACATAAAAAATAAATAAAATTTTAATAACGTTTACAATTAGTTTTTTATTTATGTACATATGCGCTTGCAGCGTCAGTTATCTTGGTATTTTCGTATGTTTGTGTGTAGGTCTAGTACACTTGAATAGCTATCAAACCAATTTAAGATTGTCTTTTATTTTGTGTAGTTATTTATGACTTAATGCTAGCGCGATTACGAGGAAGAATTTGCTGTATGTTTAATGGTCCCACAAAATGGGTTTTATCTAGAAATTATGACTTATGAAATATTTTCTTAACTTAATCATAAATATTAAAGTTGCAACAACCGAAAATAAAAATCACAGGTTGTGATAGTGGCGAGACTTAGAAGACATATTGATAACTTAAAAAATGAACAGAGCACGATTTTCATAAAGACGTACATACATACATAACTATGTATATACGATGGTCGGTTGATAACACCGTCAACTAGGGTAAATATGTACTTGTGATTTTCCAAATAAATGAAGTTAATTTTGGCTAATAGTAAAACAGCTTCTATGAAAGCTTAATTTTCGCGATCTGTAAAAAGCGCTAAATTAGAGAACTTCCAAAAGTTCTCTTTTTTGGAAATTCGCTATAGACATTTGAAATGTTATCCCGCCTGCATACCTAATCAATTTACTATTTAATCCAATAAAATCACTATAACTGATCAGAAAGTATCCAATTTATGATTGATACACTTCGCATTAGAAACTTTTATCAACCATCAAAGGGGATGGAAACTATTTCCACCAATATCAAAAACCTTGAGTAAATTTATGATAGAATGCCTGACTGTGCGACATTAAGCGTGGATCTGACGAGACAGCTCTTCGCATGAACTGGGTGGTATAATGGCATAATTCACTAAATGTCATGAAGTACTTAGAACAGTGTTCAGCGGAACTTAGAATCCGCACACTGCTCTCTATCTGGCCATGGCAGTCACATTATAACCGGCAGTCCTATCCTAGACTTAAAAGAATTGCAAGGCTCACGAGAAGTGAACTGTTACTCAATTCCTTCTTTCTTTGCAATCGACTCCAGCGACTTCTTTTAGCGTTTTGGGGCTTTATCATTGCTCGATAAATCCTCGCTAAGTTGGAGCCAATACAGCGATTGAACCGATTAAACTAAGTAATCATTACAAACAATGCAGTAATTAGGTGGCACATGAATTTTAAGTAGTCTAGTAATGACAGGTTCGTCGGTTCAGTTTTGGTTTTTTTTTCAGAGGTTGTTCGAAATTATCGGTCGTTGTGAGCTATGTACTTCTAAAATAAAACGACATTATCGACAATAATTCCAATAAAATACGTATTCTTTACAGACTTTATTTTATGACCAAATAGTTGAGCCTTAACCAAGTTCATCCGTAATATTTTTCTGAGTTAAAATAAAACTTATGAATGAAGCTCTGTGGTTTACTTATAACTAATGCAAATATTGGAATATCATGTTTGAGATTAGTGGAGTTTTATTGACTTCAATGCTTTCGTATCGGTAAAAGGCACATATCTCAAGTAATAGTAATACGAAGTTTTAAATTTATAATCATTAAGTGCTGGCACTTACGGTAGCCGATTACTATCTACATATATATTGAAAAACCTCACATATGCGAATATAAATCAAAATCTAAAACTCATATTATTTAAAACTCCGTCACAGTTACGGTCGCCTCGGTCCGTTCGCTTAAATTCAACATCGATGCATTTACACCAGGATATTTTTGGCGTCCACAGCGACTACCCCAAGAAACAATGCTAAAAAGTTCCGTGCCTACAATCAGTGGACCGCCAGAACCACCATGACAGGCATCTTTGAATGGTAATCTTTTGGCCAAAAACAAAATTGCCACATCATAATCATTTAACACCGTATATCTTTCATGCATAATAAAGCGCAACACTGACACTTCCACATCCGGCTCACTCAGCAATGTTGCACCAGCAACAATACTCAACAATGTAGCGTTCACACCAGCGACGCAATGCGATGCGTTCACAATGACTTAAGGGTGAGTAGATGCTGCCGCCACAGCGATGACGTCCATTGTAGCGCATCGAAACCTGTTGCGGATATTGGCTTATATTTGTTCTTTGTGACCTGCTCATCACCAGGTCACAATTTAGAGACTTTATTTTGAGACTAGAGGCCTTATTTTGAAACTAATGAATGCTAACTGGTCTAAAATTGTGACTGTTGTCTCTATTAGAGACTGAGACTTCTTACTGTATTCGGGGGTTACTATTTGGTGGCGAAACATTTCAAGTCAGTGTTAAATTAGAACTGTGCTTGCGGTGGTATAATTTAAGCGTATTTATAGTGACTGATATCGCGTTTGTGCAAGAAGTTTGTACTATCTATAATTCGTATGAAGATTATCGGCTAGTCAATGAATTAATAAATTACAACTAAATAATATAGCCTTTACAATTAATGGAAAAGGTGATAGTTGCCAACAACTTGCATTTGCTAGATAATCAGCTATTAATGAAAATCTGTTTATTGTTGAGATTGAAGAAATTGAAACTTGTTACAATTTCAATTCTAGCCGAGTATTCCTACTGGGTACATTTAAAGTACGCACACAATCATACTTATTTGCCTCGTTTCCAGTATTTTGTATTAATTTTTTTTTTTTATGAAACATAATTTCAGGCTTACGTGCAATAGATGCAAAGGAAATAGTTTTGATTTCCTTAACGATAGCTTAATGTAAAGCAAGCATATTTTAAGGCGTTTTAGTCACCTTTACGGTTTTGGCGTTTTCTTTCCAAACGTGTCAAAAAAAATCTGTTACAAACTCAACGGTGTAGTCCCAAGTCTCTCACATTTTGATCTTATCCCTTGTTCTATCGTCTATTGTCTATTAGATCCTCCAAGTGCAGTCCCAAGTCTTCAGAAGTTTTAGCTTCATTGACATCGACTCGAATGGCTTACTCACATATTTCACAAATCTGTCATTCCTTTGGCACAATTTTTCGTATATTTGTCTCTTTCTTTTTATCGTTCTTTATCTTTAGCGGATGTTACGGTAAAATAAGGGCCACAAGCTTTTTTTTGGATAAGACGTTCACTTTTCATATTTGTAAACTTGTAGTCCTGCGGGGTTCCTCTGTAGTTCGAATCGAAAATAAATTCTATACATACTCTAAATCGTTCGTATTCAAACTAATTTTCTTTCGAATCGAACTACTGAATAATTCCCTGCTTACATAGTCATATCTTGAACATGATTACCACCTGTTTGAAAGCTGAATTTGATTAAAGTATACTAAAGTTATTTGAAATATTTAAATATTCTGTTTGGAAATTAGAATTCAATTTAATTCCAGAGATGAATTATTGAAATATGGGTCTCGAACGATTCATCTCGGCGCTAAGGAGGTTGACGGTAATAATTTTTGTAGAAGGTTGCCAGCTTTTAGAAAAGTTTAACTCTTCTAAATTATATATATGTATATACATATATATGTTATATGAGATATTAAAATATGTGTATCAGACGATTCGCCGGGATGAGGTACATATTTTGAATAGTGCTGCCAAAAGTGAATCGAAGAAATGCTAAGCGTACATATAATCAAAACAAACGGCGGTCCGCCTGAAAAAGAGGACTTTGGATTATTTCAATTACCTTATCTGGCTTTATTACTGCTTCTTAAGTGGTGTTAAGGATTTTAGGATTACATACACTATTGGTACTTTTTACCAATGCTTATAAATACTAATGAATCGCAATTCAGCCAATTATCAATAATATTACGAGTCATGTTTGCCAAGTTGATATATATGTACATAGGTATGTATGTACATTACTATTTGTATTTGTATGTCCATGACTTTAGCGAATAATATTCTAAATGGACAATTTTACTCACGAGATATTTACTAAGAGAATTGATTACTGTTAAGAATAGTCACGAGCTTGCAACGCGTTTTGCCTGAGTTTCTTAATACAAACGAGTACATATGTATGTACATATATCGAATCCACCGCTTTAATTTTGTTTTAAATGTTTGTTTTTATGATGACTCTCGAAACTTTATTAAATTTTTGATGTATATGAAGAGTTTAATATGGTATTTGGGATCATATACAATTTTTTTTACCTGGAATAATTTCTTCTGTTTTTTTCTTTTCACTTCATTTGATATTTATATTTTTTTTATTTACATACATATGTATGTGTGTATATCGTTGCATTCTATTTCATACTTTATATTAACATTTGATTGTATACCCAAGTACAAGTCTAATCAAGTTAAATGGTTTTTAATACCAACATAATATTTTATGGATGGATAATTTCTGTATTGTTAGCTGTTTAAAATGTTATAAACTTAATCGCATTTAGAAAGTCAAATTGGTGAACGAAAAGTGACGTAAAGAATCAGAACCCGTTTTCTTATGATATATAACAAAGGTTATTTAAAAAAAAAAACTAGAAAGAAAATTCATAATTGTTATGCTTTTTTGTTATAAAACTTTTTAAATCAATAGTTATTGTTTAATAATTATTGTGATTATTTATAGCCGCAATCTCTCAACCAGTGTTTAATTTTATCATAGCTCTCCTTTAAATAACCAAATTAGTTTTAAGAGGAAACTTAAAGTTAAAATCGCCTTGAACAAACGTATAATTCATACCGAAAAACTGCAAACAGTGTGCGAATTATTTAAGAAAAATCTGTATGGGTATATTTAGTTAGATGTGTTTGGCTTAGATTTTGGACCTTGTTCAGACTTACATACATCGGCATGTTTCGCATATCTTCTTCCAGAAAAAAGTCACTCAAAGAGTTTAATGGGGAAGGGTTTTCCTATAATTGTTCACTGCTACGAGTATATATCTCATGGTAAGAACCGAGGGCCCGCTGTTACCATTTCTCACCTTTAAATACTCGTATATCAAGATTCGATCGAAGGATGCACCAATGACCATTTATCTAATTGATATCTAAATTATATTTTTGGCACTTCTAGTTGGTTTAGTTAGTGCAAGAAGAAGAAACGATTTAAAACACAGTCTTGGGTATTAGCAATTCTAACTATAGAACTTTCTTTTTATGGCACAGCAGTTTGCCTTTGCGATTCCAAAGAAACGTACTACATTGTCTGCTGTATCCCTAACACATTCCGTATAAAAACACTTAATTACCTCAAAAGCGCCATTAAAGTATTAGCTTAATTCGCCTTGAGCACATCGATTACAATTTCACTTGAAGTACTTCATAAGCCAACGATGTCGTGTTATTTCCACCCTAATTTACTATTTGTAGTACTAGCCAGCTTTTGTTTGTTAAACATTCAGGCTGCGGTCGTGCCAAACATTCAAACGCAAAATGAAGGACGCATTGTGGGCGGATATCAAGCCGATATAGACAAGTATCCTTACCAAGTGTCTGTACGTCTTGACTCCTCTGTGCTTATACACATTTGTGGTGGTTCAATTTTTGCGCCGCGGGTCATTGTCACTGCTGCGCATTGCCTGAAAGGACGTTACGCTTACCTAATACGTATCGTTGCGGGTTCATCGACGATCGCTGATAAATCAGAGCAAGGAATTGCAGTACAAAAGCTAATCTATCACAAGGATTATGTGAAAAAGACGCACGTCAATGATGTTGGTCTTATAATTTTGAAAGACGCTTTAGTTTACTCTGCCACCGTACGACCTATTGCATTGGCACGAAATGCGGCAAAGGTAGGAGCTCAAGCGATTGCCACCGGTTGGGGAAAGAGTTACGAGAAGGCGGAGCAAATGACTAAAACGTTGCATGCAGTCGAATTGCAAGTGGTGGACAGAGTGGAATGTGGTGTAAAATATGCGGTTAAAAAGTATGCAATCACTGAAGGGATGTTATGCGCGAGCGCCGAGAATGGCGACAAAGACACATGTCAGGGCGATTCCGGTGGTCCACTGGTTGTTGATGGCAAGCTTTTGGGTATCGTTTCGTGGGGCATTGGTTGTGCTCAACATTATCCCGGTGTGTATGCAAGTGTGCCATATTATGGTAAATGGATTGAGCAACAAGCAGCGCCATACTTGTGAGACGGGTCAAGAGAGTGACAGTGTTTGATAGTAAGGGGGAGAAAGAACAAAATGCCAATGAACAAATATATTTTTAAACACACAAACACTACATAAGTGTATACTTACTTGCTTTAATGTGTCATAAATACATATGACCTTATGATACCAAAAATGATGAGCTCTTTAATGAGTGTGTTGTTATGGAATAAAATATGAAAATTTCCTGTTATTATTATTATTATTAAAAAATAAGATTGTTAATGGTTTTTACATATGAACTTTTTAGGAAACAATATAAACATATATATTAAATTATTTTTAAAGGAGTACCTGATATTGTCATGATTTGTACTTCTCGACTGGATTTAAAGAGGCTTGCTTTTTATTCACTACGACAGAAGTTCCCAATATTTTTATTTCTAATGCAATTAGTGCAAATTCTAGCATAATGTGACCTCAAAAGATATGAATGGGCAATTGAATAACAAGATATATTGCACTGTCTTGATGCGATCTCCTTGGCCGCACGTATGAACGGTGCCCCCACCTCGATATAAAAATCGTGCTTGGCGATTTCAATGCCAAGGTGGGCAAGGAGGGCATCTTTGGTTCCACAGTCAGAAAATTCAGTCTCCACGATGAAACATCCGATAACGGATTGAGACACTTCGTCGGGGCCCGAAACATGGTAGTCTGTAGTACCAGGTTCCAGCATAAGAAGATTCACCAGGCTACGTGGCTGTCTCCAGATAGTAAAACACGACCATGTTGTGATAGATGAAAGGCATGCTTCCACTGTCCTAAATATGCGCACGAACCGAGAAGCCAACATAGACTCGGATCATTTTCTTGTGGCAGCTAAGATCCGCCCGCGCCTCTGTGCAGCAAAAAGCGCACGTTAATGGACACAAGGAAAGCTCGACGTCGGAAAGCTGGAATCGTAACAGACAGCCACCCACTTCGTCACTCGACTTAAACTCCTGTTCTCTGAGAGCAATAATCAACAGAATGATATTTCCGAGCAGTGGAACCATATTTCTCGCTGTTTACATAGGCCGCTGAAGAATCTATCGGAATTCAGCGAGCCCGAAAGAACAACGCTGCCTACAGGGCCACACTGCGAACGGGCGCAACGCGAGCTGTGCGGGAGCGTTATCGTGAGTTGAAGAAGGAATGCTTCTATTTTTCGTGAGAAAAAGAGAGAGGCCGAAATTTCATTTCATTTCATTTCATTTCATTTATTGCCAAAAATTAGTACAATAAGATCTATGATCTTTTATAGTACAACAAATCATAGGTAAATTTAGAATAATAAATAAATAAAGGTATAATAGTTATTAAAGCTAAGTTTTTAAAAATATACTACAGAAAATTATAAATAAAGAAGTGAATTACATTTTGAGCAGAAAGTAGGAATTAGATAGCGAAACTCATAATAATACAATACTTATATTTATTTTATTTTAACGAAAGTACATATATAAGACATTCTTGAAGTTGCTTTTATTCAGACTACTGCGAATGTGCATTGGAATAGAGTTCCACGTACGAATGGCATTGACAAAGAATAGCCGTGCGGATGATAGATAATTATAACTCGGTACTATCAAGTCATTAATTCGAGCTGACTTAGGAAAAATAAGCTTGTCGTAAAGATAGCTCGGTTCCTTATACATAATAAGTCGCCAGAGAAAAATACAGTTTCTGGCTTTCAAATAATCGGTAATTTCACAGCCTAATAAACGCGATCTCCAGCCGGATATGTGATCAAATTTTGCTAACCCGAACACATAGCGTGTTACATGATTGAATACTACATTAATTTTATGAGCAGAGTGATAATTTAATTTACTGTAAACTAGTTCAGGGTAGCAGATGATCGGCATTATTAATTGTAAAGCAAGTTTTCTACGAACAGGGACCGGTGTAAAGGTTGCAGACATTCGTAAATTTCTTAAAATATTGTACACTTTGCCAACTATCGAGTTAACATGATCATCACACGTTAAGCCCGTGTTAATAACGAACCCGAGATTAGTTACTTTTGACACAAGTTTAAGACACTTGTCGGCAATATATAGAGGCGGTATATTTAAAAAATTTATTCGTTTTTTAGTTATAGGTAGCACATACGATTTATCGCTGTTTAGACATAGCTCGTTTCTCCTCGCCCATGCAGATATTAATTTTAAGTCGTTATTAAACTTTGTACAGAGATAACCAGTTTCCTCATAAGTTCCAGATAGATATAGTTGAATGTCATCAGCATATGCATGTATATGTACATGCTGGCATGCATAAAATATGTCATTTATAAAGAGACTGAATAATAACGGACCCAAGATAGATCCTTGGGGTACACCAGCTAACAATGGTTTTAGACCAGAGATCTGAGAGCCAACCCTGACACATTGGGTTCTACCCGCTAAGTAGCTCCGCATAAAACGCGTTGCGGAATCGCCGAATCCAAAGTAGTTTTTTAGCTTTATGCAGAGTAGGTCATGATTAACAGAGTCAAAAGCTTTTGAAAAGTCAAGTAGGCATAACAAAGTCAGTTGGTTTTTGTCAAAAGGAGTTCTGATGTCATCTAGAATTTTTAAGATAGCCGTGGAACAGTTATGCTTTGCTCTGAATCCCGACTGATACGGAGACAGCAGTTTAAATTTGTCAATGTGGTCATGAATTTGTTCAGACATCAGCATCTCAAGGACTTTGGAGAGTGCGGGTACAATGCTGATCGGCCGAAAATCACCGGGACTACATGCAGACTTGTTTTTGGCAATTGGTTGCACCGTGGCAACTTTCCACGCATCAGGAAAGCAAGAAGTTGTTATACTATGATTGATGACATGAGTGAGAGTAGGCAATATGTACGGTGCAATAATTTTTACAAATTTAATTGGTATACTATCCGCTCCGATTGCATTCGACCTAAGCTTATTGACACACATAACTACATCACATTCCGACACAGTATTAAACTCAAAGACTTGACAAACGGACGCCAGCAAGCGAACCAATTGACGCAGGAAATGTCGCTTAAAAGATTATTTACATTCAACAAACGATAATCTGGTGAGATAGACGGACTAGCTACTTCACAGTGGTTGTCAAATTTTACATCAAATGCACAGAAAATTAGATCGTGGTCAGAGATAAATGACATTTGGTCAAGTTTCAGAACAACAGACATATCAGACACAATAAAATAATCAAGAAGGCTGGGACAACAGTTTTGCCCATATCTTGTGGGTACAGAGACATTAACGATCTCTAGGCCAACACCGGAAACATAATCTAACAAACGCCGACTATACAAATCACCACATAACAGATTTACATTAAAATCTCCACAAATAATAATATCATTATAATCAACAGCGACAGAGGACAACATAGTAAAATATTCAGTTACATTACAACATTTATGAGGATTATAGACGCACGACAACAGAACTTTGGACAGTGAACTAGACACTTCAACTAACAAGTGCTCAGTAGCGCTACCAGTTATTCCTGGTATCAACCGAGTTTTTGGGTACTTTTTACAATACATAGCAACACCGCCACCCCTTTTAATCTTTCTGTCCATCCTATAAAGTCTGTAACCTTTTATGTCAAAGTGGGCATCCTTTACCTCCGGTCTAAACCAAGTCTCTGAGACACAAATGACATGAACACAAGATAATTCAAATATCGCTCTGATCGTATCCATTTTTTCGTTGTTCAAACTGCGGGCATTAAAGTGCACAACGTTTAATCCATTTTGGCGCTTGCATAAAATATTCAGCATTGCGAGGCTATTGTCCTCAATGCCATTCATACCCCTATTGTTCGCACTCATTTAAAGCAACAGAAGTAAAAGCAACTACAAGGCAACAAAAGCGAAAATAAAAGAGAAAACATAAACTAAACAAACTGAGTTGCGCTATCTTTACATAAAAGAAATAAACAAAAAACAAAACAAGCATACAATCATAAAAACACATAGGCTTACAGCTAGCGAAACTGCTCCAGGTCATTTTCGCACAAGACTTTGGTTGATTGGGTGGCTTTATCTTTGCTTTGCCTTACATGCACGTAGCCACGGAGTGTGAATGCAGACTGTAACTTCCCTTCACGCCGCAATTTTATAGCCGCTTGCAGGAGAATCCTATTTTCCTTGGTTAGGCTCTCAAAAATGTGAAAACTTCCCTGTATCCCAAGGGGCTGCAAGGAAACAACAGCGTTTGTACGCTTGCGATATTCACCAAAAGCACGAAGAGTGCGATTGCGATCGAGTGGCGAGTGAAATTTTATCACAATCGCACCGTTCACACCTGCTCGCGAAGGTTTCGTTCGAAAAATATCTCGTATCTGAGGAGCTAAGAAGTCAATCGACAGACAAACCTGGTTGAATATGCTCTTCAGATTTTCGCCTTCTCCATATGGAACGCCAAAAGCGACGGCATCAGCAGCAATATCATGCGAGCTTTGTTTTATGCCCTTCACTAATTCCGCTTTTAAGCACTCAATTTCACGCTCAGACTTTTCCACTCTCTCCTTCAGCACAGAAATGCACTCAGTTGATTCAGCAACAGCAGCGGTGAGCGTTGAAATCTCCTGCTCAATCCGTTTGTTTAACTTGTTTTCCACTTCTACAAGTTTGTGAGAGACACTCTCGATCAGCGGCCGGAACTGTTCAGTCTGCTGCTGCACCCGTTGCTCAACCTCTTTCAGTTTATTGTACACAGCCGTGAGTGTGATTGCTGCGCCTTCATCAACTTTTGCTGTTTTCGCAGTGGGAGAGCCCTTGCTCAGTCGACGCTTTAGTGATGCGGTAGCGGTAGACATATCAACGAACAAATATACACAAGAACGAGCGGGAAAACAGATAGGCGAATTATGAACAATTTAGTTTTATTTTATTTAGCTTTGCTATTTATTGCTTCACTTTCTTGACAGAAATATTCATAAGCAAGAATCACAATTTGTAAAGTAAGTTTGAAAAACAAACAACAGGTACTTGAAAATAAGACCAAAACTGCGGAGCGAAATAAAGCACGTCTACTCTGTGTAATAGTTGTTATATGTTGTTCCTGCGTGAAATGCGTGAGTGCGAAGAGCGATAGCACGGCTGCAGAGCAACAAAGATCCCGGTGCCGACGGGTTACAATCTGAGTTTTAGCTGAGGATTAGTCTTCTTAACATCGCGTATAAGGTTCTGCCGAGTGTAATGTGTGAAAGACTTTAGCCCACCGTCAATGAACTGATTGGACCTTATCAGTGTGGCTTTAGACCTGGTAAATCTACCACCGACCAGATATTCATAATACGCCAGATTTTGAAAAAACCTGAGAAAGAAGAATCGACATACACCATCTTTTTGTCGACTTCAAAGCCGCCTTCGACAGCACGACAAGAAGTTTCCTATATGCCGCAATGTTTGAATTTGGTATCCCGGCAAAACACCACCAGCTCCGTCAGAAATGTGAAGGACCTCTCCGAGGTTTCAGACAGGGTGACCCTTTGTCGTGATATTTCTTTAACCTTATGCAGGAGAAGATAATTCGAGCCGCAAAACTAAATCGGTCATGCACCATCTTTTACAAGAGTGTGCAATTGCTGGCGTACGCCGATGGCATTGACATCATCGGCCTTAACAACCTCGCAGTTAGTTCTGCCTTCTTCAAACTGGATAGAGAAGCGAAGCGAATGGTCTGGAGGTAAACGAGGGCAAGACGAAGTATCTACTGTCATCAAATAGATAGTCGGCACATTCACGGCTGGGATCAAACATCACTGTTGACAGTTATAACTTTGAAAAAGTAGATTACTTCGTTTACTTAGGAAGCAGCATTAACACCAATAACAGCGTCAGCCTTGAAGTCCAACGCAGAATCTCTCTTGCCACCAAGTGCTTCTTCGGACTGAGTCGGCACAGTAAAGTCCTTTCTCGACAAAAAACTATACTCTATTATAAGTCTCTCACCATGCCCGTCCTGTCCTATTGTATGTCGTAGAAGCATGAAGTTAAATATTTAAATATTTAACTTAAACTAGAATTATCTATTTATCGTGAGGTATTAATTTAGCATACGTTTATATAAATCTATTATTGCCATTGTTAATTGTGTGAATCATGGCCTTGTGCGCGAAATGTAATTCCTCTATTAGAGGAGAGAGTGGCATAAGGTGTGAAGGAGTTTGTGGCAAAGTATACCATGACAGCATAGCATGCTCGGGAGTTGATAAGTACAGCTCAAAGATTCTTTGTGAAAACAACATGGTACGACTGATGTGCAATGAATGCCTAACATATATACAAAACATTGATTTGGTACTGCAAGACATGCAAGTACATAAGTGTCAAGAAGAATAATACCATATTAAATGAATACAAAAATGAATTTGAAAAAGTAATGAAGAAAAGTCAAAACGAAATAAAAGCATTATTGGAATAAGCATGAAATTATTATTAATGAGCAATCGGGGTTCAGAGCGAAAAATTCATGTGAAACCGCACTTAACTTGGTAATAGCAGACCGGAAAGAAAGCAGGTCAAATAAACAGATAACGATTTCAGTTTTTCTCGATTTAAAAAGAGCGTTTGAAACAGTTGATAGAGACATCCTACTAAGGAAACTTTATGCGATTGGAGTACAAGATGTAGGATCTGTGCTCGCAGCACTCCTGTTTATAATCTATATAAATGATGTTAAAAATTGCCTTAGCTACTGCAAAATACGATTATTCGCGGATGACGCACTATTGACCTTAAGTTGTCACACACTGGATGAAGCGGTCACAAAAATACAATCAGATCTAGATTCAATATATAAGTGGTTATGTCAAAATAAGCTGAAAATTAATGTAGAGAAAACTAAATGGATGGTTATTGGGAATAAATTGGTCAATGATGATAATGTAGCTTTGAAAATAGATAATACGCCTTTACAAAGAATAAACGAATTCAAATATTTGGGAATAATAATAGATGATAAGTTAAAATTTGATAAGCATCTTGAATATATAGAAGGCAAACTATCAAAAAAACTAGGATTTATGTTTCGAACATGCAAGCACATTAGCAGGCATTATAAAAAAATGGTTTATAGATCCATCATTGAACCACACTTTATATACTGTCCCACGATACTATTCACCCTAGCCAACTCACAAATATCTAAACTACAGATTAAGCAAAACAGAGTCATGCGATACATACTTAAGAAACGGTTTGAACCTCCAATTCAGGAGTTAATTGACAGTCTAAACTGGCTTAGTGTGAAGCAACTAATTATGTACCATACGATGAAATTTATACATAACATAAAATTAGGAAATCTTCGAAGTTATTTAAATGATCGTGTGAGATACAATAGAGACGTACATAGATATCAAACAAGAAACAGACATAATTTTCACTTGCCAATTGCAAGATCAGAATTTGATAAAAAAAGTTTATATTATGAGGGAGTAAGAGAATATAATGAACTCCCAAATAATATAAAAGATTGCAATAACATCATAAAATTTAAGAAATTACTATTTAATTACTGTAAGACTTTACCAATTAGCTAATTTACTAGATATAATATGTCATCCTAGTCAAATTTTTAAAATAATGTAAAAAATGAAATAGTTTGAATTGTTATATGTAATCTAGGTCTCTAAGACCGTAATAAATAAATAATTAAATAAATAAATAGATGACAGTATCAGATGAGAGAGCTCTTGGGTGATGGGAAAGATGCTTCGAAAGATGTATGGACCTTTGCATCTTTGCTACGGCGAATACCGCGTTCGATGGAACGATGAGCTGTACGAGCTGTACAATGACTTAGATATAGTGCAGCGGATTAAGAATCAGCGGCTCTGCTGGCTGGGTCACGTCGTTCGAATGGATGAAATAGCTTCAGCCCTGAAGATTTTTGACTCGTTACCCGCGGGTGGTAGCAGAGGAAAAGGAAGACCTCCTCTGCGTTGGGAAGATCAAGTGGAAAAAGACTTGGCTATACTTGGGATTTCCAATTGGCGCCAGTTAGCAAAAGATAGGGACAGCTGGCGTGTTTTGTTGAACTCGGCCAAAACCACTTAGGCGGTTGATGCGCCAATTAAGTAAGTAAGTAAGTAAGAAGAAATGATAAAAAAGAACCGACATTTTTCTGTCTGCTTTCACTGAGAAAATCTTGAAACAAAATTTCGATAAATATTTGTGACGGTCCTACTCCTTCAGAAACTCGCCACCCTCATTGGGACTCAAGCTGTAATCAAGAGTCTTCTTATTTTAATGAGCAAATTAAGTGCTGTTTAGGAACATGGAAGCTGCTTTCAGATGAAATAAGGACTCAGATGAATACACGAGGAAGATTTCTAAGGCAAGAAAAAGTCACAGCGGCTACTAACGGCAGTTGGTAGTACTCCGAGTAAACGGTAGTTCAAGGTAGTTTTTCTTCAACTGTCAACACTCTCAAATATTTAACATATCTAGCCTTGATATCTAGGAAAAATATTTGAGTGTGTTGGAAATTGAAATTAAAACTGCCTGAAAACTTCAACGTATAAACTCGAAGTAAAGCGATCACATCTTATTGTCTTCTAGAACTTTATCCGACAAACAAAGGCTTACGAAACTGCCAGAGAGTAATACCTTTGGTGCACTGGATGATTGATCAGAAATATTTTTAGAGAACGTACTGCAGAGCAAATTTTTTTCAGTGTGTTAACTTTCAATTCTGGGTTGTTTTCAAACACTTCAGTTAAGGAATGCGTATATAAATTTTTTTTTTATAAACGGACCATTGTTGTGAATAAACATTTTATTTATTTATTTATTAGATTTAGGCATAATCAATTATTATACTTAAATATAAGAGGAGTACTAGCTGCTGGGGCCTTCGACTCGCTTATTAAATATTTAGCGATAATATATATTATTTTAGATATTGTTATTAAACAAAAATTTTTGTTTATCGAATCTTGTACAAATTAATTCTCATATATGGTTGAGTTGATTGCAATACTTAAGAAAATCTATAAATTTTAAATATTTTCAATGCTATATATACATATTTAAAAGTGAGCTTGGTTCAATTGACCCAAAGAATTTTCCTCTAAAGACGTCTAGCTGCATACAGTTATCAAGGAGTGCTGCTGCAAAAAGGGCAATCGGGAGGTCTTAAACCGCACAATAAATGATCGTGTGTAAGTCGTGTGTAGCCCAAGCGTAGTCGAATGAGTATAGTAGTTTGCTGGCATATAAATACGGCTGGAAATACTGATTTGACGCCTTGGGGATTAACCAAGGTGTATCTGTGTGTACGAGCACGGCATTTTATTTATCTTTGAGCATTTAGTTGCCTCGCTATAGCCTTAAGGATGGCTTTGTTGTTTGCAGTGTGATGTGTTAAGCAAGGTGTTAAGTGTGTTTCAAATGCAGCATTGTCAGCAAGTTCGTTACCTCTAATTTTGTACATTAGAGGTATGTACTTATGTAGGCATGTGTTTAATATTTTAAAGTAAAGCAAAAAAAACATATATTTAAATACGTTAATTAATTAAAAGCCAAACTGGCATATAAATTATATTAAATATTACTTAAATGCAAATGCATCTTATTCTTTCGTGCTTTTAATTTCTCGTCCACCCATGTCTTTAATACCGCCGCATTATTATACACACCAGGCAGATTAGGACGTGCGCAGCCTATACCCCACGATACGCCACCCACAAGTACGCCATTTGCTACCAGCGGTCCGCCAGAGTCGCCTTGGCATGCATCTTTGCCACCCTTAGGCACCCCTGCGCACAACATGCGCTTTGTAATTTTATTATATGCAGCATATTGTTCCGCGCATTTGCTGTGATCGACTATTTTAACGGAAACTTGTTGCAATTTGCTTGACAATGATCCACCCTCCTGCACGCTACCCCAACCAGTTACAACAGCGACTGTGCCAACTGATGGTGTTGCGTTAGCCATACGTATCGGCTGGGCCGAGTCACTGAACGTTATGCGCGTGGCCAATTGGAGTAAGGCAATATCATAATCGATGGTATTTTCGTTGTATTTTTCATGTCGAAAAATGTGAGCGACTTCAACCACATTTTCGACCGAACTATTCAATTGTGTCACACCGTATTGTACGCTTAGCGGAAGGCTCGCTACACAATGCCCGGCTGTGATCACATACAAACCATTCTTTGATTTGTCGCCGGTGTCCAAAATTGTGCAGCCACAGATATGTGATCCTGACTGGCGTAGAGATACTTGATAGGGATAGTCCTTGATACTTGCGTCCTCACCGCCGATGATGCGTCCATCTAATGGGATGAGGTGTGATGACAATAGTCCTGCGTTGCTGGTGGCTAATAGGGATCCGAAGATGAGGACAGTGATGCGTAACATCGTTAAGGCTTTCTGTATTACTTTGTTATGAGTTCCAATTCGTATATTGACTAACTTTTTTTTGTGTGTGCATTGCCTTTTTATATGAAAGTGAAAATGCAATCTCAATATCGTGTATTGATGCAATCCATATAATTGGTCTTATCTATTATTTATTGCTTATAGATAAATGTAATGCGGTAGTAGTTGCGGTTTGTTGAAGTCGATACCTTGGGACGCGAGGTCATAACATTTATCGCCAAGATAACCGAATTAGATCAAGAATGTAATGGAAAGCATAAGCTGTAGATGGCATTGACCTATACGAATTTAATCAATAAAAAAAATGATTATGAAACAAGATTGCAATGATTTATTGAACTATTGGTAGGTTGAGTCAACTTAAGAAAATAATTACATGGTAAGTGCTTTGCAATACTCCGGAGATCATAAAAAGTTTTAATTTCATACATAACGTGCGTCAAGCGGATGCGCTTCTTGTGTCGGTTGGGCGGGAATGCAGGGAAAAAACTGTTGGAATTGCTGCTCAAAAGACTGATAAAATGTTTTTTGTACTCTAATATGCCAACACTGCTCGAAATAATGCAATAAATTGCTTTGAAGATACATATGTTATGTTACTAAAACCCTGCTCAAATCCACGAGTCCGACAGTCATTTATCAGGAGGGCTATAAAACGTGTTGTTTCAATAGGGTCGAAGGAGGTGTTAGAAATATGGGCTTTGTGGCAGTTAGGGTTAGGTCTTTTTTTTCAATACATTTTTCTTTATAGTTTCTACATCGAAATACATACTTACATACATACATATGTACATGCAAACATGTCTATTTTGCATAACACAATTTTATTTCTGCGCACATTTAAATATAAATTGTTTACCCCTTTTCATTCGGACTAATTTCTCATTGCAGGCCCCAAACTATCCTGCCTCATCCTTAGCTGTTTTCATAACTCAGCTACATTTCCCTTGTTTTCTTTGACAAATCCTTTGGCAATTCCGGCTTTTTCCTAATATTCTACCTAATATTATTCCTCTTTAAACTTTGTTTAGTGTTTTGCTCCTGGAATAGGCGATCTTGTCTAAAAAAATTTTAATTTAATTACTTGCATTTTGAATCCGCGAAATTTTTCGCATCTTAAAAAATAGTTAACAAACCAACTAATCCGCCAACTATTTCCGCCCGAAATATGTAAGTGTTGCCGATAAGGGGAAACAATGTTCGAAAGCGGAAAATTTCCGCACGAAATTTATAATCAGCGAACGGTGAAAAGTGAACTACTCATACATATGTATGTATGAATGTATTTCGGGCGAAAACGAAACTCTCAATAGGGGGATGACATTACTTAACTCCATCTTTCAAAACTTGAGTGACTCCATTAGAGTCTGCTCTATAAAGGAAGGACCTTGTGATGCTCCAAATTCAATTATAAGGGCGACAAAATAGGAGCTAAATAAGGAAAATAAGGATCGACGTCCAGAGGTCCTTTGACTTTCAAGGATCTGGATATTTCGGTGCTTGTCTCAAATACTTGAAGCGCTTGCTTTCGTTTTTATAATGAATTTTTGTATTAATAAAGATTTTTAAGCCAAGATGGAAAATAAAAAGGAGCATCGAAAACCATATTCAATTTCAATTTCAGCAAGGTATGTTATTCCACAAAAGTTAAGCCCAGCCCACTGTAATCGTATTTCCTAAACGTAATTCGAAAATTCTCGAACTTGTGGAAGCTAACTCTTTCGTGAAAAAAGACAACACTATCAATGCTTAACACAACGCACGTTAGTTGTTTCTTTCGCCCGCTGTGCAGTAAATTCACAAACCCAAATAAATCTAGGGTTGCTGTTGTAGTGTTTTACGATTCTAATATTTGGTTGGATGAGGATTTTAAGAAGGGACATGCATTTATATAATTTTTTTTATTACTACAATAGTATTTTGAATTTTTATCGCTACTAAATTATAATGACTATAAAATATGTTTGCATAAGAGAGCCTTTGTTAAAAAACGATGCTTTTCACAATATCATCTCCATCCAACTTTGACAGCTTTGCCAATAATATAATTTGCATGCAACCCTGCAAGCGTTTACACATACACATATTTCACACTCGAGTGTGACACAAAGGGAAAGAAAATTGTATGATTTTGAACGAAGCATCGAAAAGTGAGTACGTATTTTAGACTCAAGTGCATAAAATCTTGTGTTTTAATTGATTTCCAACTTATTCAATTGCTGAAAAATAGCAAAATAATCTAGAGCAGCTATTGAAGAAGACTTTGTAAACACAAAATCACAACAAAATGTCGCTATTCGGCTCATTAATGGGAGATTTCGATGATGACCTTTTCATGGGGTAAGTTTCGTGTTCGTGCTGGTGTCTCAACTTGGCGCTGTTGGGTGCTCCGCTGCCGACATCTTCGGAAGAAAAAAATGATCGCCACGAGAAGCAAAGAGCACCAGTTTGTGTATATGTATGTGTATGTTATGCTTTGAAAATTCGTTACACGATGAGGGAGTGAAGAAATTAAAAAAAAAAACCAGGTGTGTTGTAGGAAGTGAAAATTTTAATGGGCTGCTACCGCAGCTGTCGGTGCATCATGTTAGAATAAAGTTTAAAGTTAAAGGAGAAAAGGTGGCGGAAAAGTTTCATGAAGAATTAGTTTGGCTAGACAATTACCCCCGTCAAATAGCTACTGCTAAATAAAATTGCACAATATATGTATGTACATATATACATTATACAAACATACATACATACATACATATGTAAGTATGTATGAAGCATGATTTAGAAAATTCTATCGTTCTTGTGTATGAAGTATAATACGTTTATATGCCCACAAAGGCGAAATCAGTGTCGGCGCCGTCGCATCAACAATCGCACGCGATATAAATCGATAATTTTTATTTTCCTGAACCTTTGCTACAATAGTAATAGCTTCCTTATTTGCACACCCATTCCACCCGCCTATAGAACTCTAGATTTTTCCAAACTTATTTTTAACTTGACTTAACACATTTGTTTCCAAAATTTCTTTGCATGTTGATTATTTATTATGCCAAATTTGCTAGAACGGAAGTTGTTGTTGTTGTAGCAGCACAAATTATGCGGAAGTAATTTGGTTCTATGTGTTTTTTTCTCCTAGGTGTCCTAATTAATTTAGCGTCAACGTTTGTATGCGATTTGAGCTACATACATACATATGTATTTAGGTTAATGGTTTGAATTTCAATACTATTAAACAATTTATTTGAATTATTGATAATTTCCATTTTTATAGAGAAATTCTCCTTGCATATGCGTGTATGTATGTATGTACATAAGTATATACTACATACATATTACATACCCACAAACATACATGCAGACATTTTTTGCTGTTACAAAATATTTAGCTCATTAAAATGTTATTGATTAATAAATTAATTAATTAATTCACTTTCTGATCGCTAACAGTTTTAATGCTAATTTTTTAAAAGTAAGGGTGTTGAGTATTTTCTTCCATACATGTAAAATAAGATTTTGATGATACGAAAATGCTCAAAACCCTTGATAAATCGACGGTAGTTATTAACCAAGTGAAATATGTATGTAGTTTTTACTGAATTGATTGGGCTACAAAACTTCATACTAAAAATCTTGAATAAAAAATTTAAAATTTTGATCACTTTTTAGAAATTTGTTAATTTTTGCGAATTTAGTATAAGCTTTGGAACTTTTATTTTAAAGAAATTACCGAATTTTATATGAAAATTATCAAATATAAATAAATGAATATAAGTAAGTGGCATGTTATGTCATTTAAAACATATTTTATGTAATAACTTTGAAATATTTTCAAAATATACCAGTTTGCAATTTAGACAACATAATGTCCAAAGATTTAAATACTCGTAATTTAAAAAAGTTAGCAACTATTTTTCTGTTGTTGTTGTAGCAGCATATTTTTTTCGTTGACTTTTAAAGAAGATTTCACCGGCCTTATGCTTAAGTGACGTCATCCCTAAATGCTACAACGCGTTAATATTACTTACGTATGAACATATTACATATGCATATAGTATGTATGTACATATGTACATACATATGTATGTATGTATGTATGGACCTTTGATTTTGTACATAGAATAATGTTTTATATCTGGGTTGTGAGCGAAAAGCGCTATTATTAAGATAATCGCGAAAAAAGAAAAACAATAGATAAAGCAATTTTATTTCCGTAAAGAAACTGTATTTAAATTTTGTACCAATCCCATAACGAAGTATCACAGCACTATACAAATGAATATATGATTTTTTATTAACTCAGTCATATAGGAAATTTAAATTTCATTAGGGTCATATTTTTGACAGGATAAGTTTTGTTTTCGAGGTTTTGTTAAATATAATATTATACATACATATTTCTGGAAGTAAAAATTTTTGTAGTGAAAATGCCTGCCGGTGCACGACGACGTTCACGTTCGTAAGCATCACGCAAGCTTTGAGCGATTTTTAAAGAATTAGAATTATAATTGTCCTTATCACACATGTATACTAATCAAATTCTTATCGAACTTCAGCAATCACATGAATGCAATGAATATGCAAATGCGTTCGATGAATCGTTTAATGAACTCATTCATGCCCGATCCCTTTAATATGATGGCACCATTCGATTCAGGCTTCCAACAGAATGCGCTCATGGAACGTGGTAATCCACATGTTGGTAATCCTATGGGAGGTCTCTTTGGTTTTCCCGCAATGCCAAATATAAATCGTCTACTCAGCGCAGGTAAGTTAACAACCACCGGCGAACAACTAAATTTTTTTTCCTGGCACAATATTGGCATTCATTTCTATGCTAATACTATTTTATATAAATTATTTTAGATATCGGCTCACCTAATGGCGCCTCATTCTGCTCTAGCTCAGTTATTAGTATGTCTTCAGGGCCAGATGGTCGTCCACAAATCTATCAGGCCACAACTAGTACAAAAACTGGACCAGGTGGCATACGTGAGACACGTAAAACAGTGGAAGATTCAAGACGTGGCATGAAAAAAATGGCGATTGGTCATCACATTGGTGAACGAGGGCATATTATTGAAAAAGAACAAGACTTGCGATCCGGTCAGTTGGAGGAACGTCAAGAGTTTATAAATTTGGAAGAAGACGACGCAGAGGACTTTGATCGTGAATTCACCAATCGTTCACGCATGGGCGCTGTACGAGGCGCTGTACGAGGTGGTGGCCGTCCACAAGAGATGATCACAATTGAATCGGCTGACGATGAGGATGATGTGCGTCCTCGTCATTATAGCAGACATCACGGCAGCGGTGGACAGCATCGCAGGCAATTGCCAGCATTGCCCGCACCACCACAACAAAATAGGTAAGTTTTTGAAAGTGACTCTCCGCTTTTTTAAGCAATTAAGTTAATATGTAGTTTAATTTTAATTTGTATTCTTAATTGGTGTGTGTATGACGTGTATTTAGGGGCAAACTTATTATACGAATTGTTTGTGACATATGTATGTATGTATAATCTAACAGTGCCCAAATAATTTGTTAAAAATACAGTAACAATTTTTTTTTCGTGCAAGTCGGCGATGTACATAATATATAACTACCAAAATAACTACATTTAACATTCGTTTAATTGTTAAAGAAAAAACAACAATCCTTTTTGCTGCCCTTCCTTTATGCAATGCGTGCTAATTCCTTTCCTTCTAACATCCGAATCAGGCACTATATAATTTCGAAATTCACCTTTTTGTAATATTTTATGTTGTATTGTCTTGTACTCTTCACTGTTCTATATTCGAAATTATACTTTATTTTTCTTTCACGCTTTATAAATATTTATGCTTTTCGTACAAAATAGTAAATCACCAAAAAAATTCACTGGTTTACTCAAAAAACAATTGTTACTTTATATCTACTTGCAGATATGATAAAAAATAAGAAACAAATATATAAAAACAATGAAAAGAATTGATTGAGGATTGAATTTAACTTCGACTAGCATACCTACTACTACCGCTACTACATAATACTAAAATATATTTGTAGATATATATGACTTATGTATACGACCACTACTGCTATCATTCCCAAATTTCGAAACAGAATAACGAAAAATTAAATCGAATTCACAATCAAATGCAAGCAATAATCAATAATAAAAAAAAAAATATTTTAAAAATGCATATTAAACGTTAAACTAAAAAAATACAATAGCCGCCAGAGCATAAAACTTGCATATATTATACATATATACATACATATTATTAACCAAGTAACCGAGGAATTAATAGAAATAAAAGCAGTTGTTACTTCAAAACAAATAAACGCCTACGAGTTTTTAAAATTTCACACTTCAACACTTTCCACTTCACACAAGTACTAATTATTACTAACCGTAAATGGGCAAAAAGTACTAAATTAAATGCTTCCCGTAAAGCAAATTTTCGACACCCACAAATTCGTCCTTAAAAAGCAATTATGAGGTAGGCCATTTTGTAAATTAAATAGCATTACATTTTTCTTTAGTAATTATTAATTGAACAAATTTATTTGCCTTCACTATTGATTTGATAGTTGGAAGTTGTTATTGCTATTTTTTTATATTTAATTTGCTTCTTTAGCATTCACCTTTTTGAAACATAACCTTAAAATAATTTTTGTAAATTAATTTTTGTTTGGTGTAACTTTTTTACTTTATACATACATATATCGAATGCTCATTGTTTTCATACTACATCCTTCTTCCAACGTCAAAGATTGCCAAAAAAATCACATTTTCACAATCATCTCCCCCGTATAATTCAATTAAATCTTATTAAAACAATAAAGAGATAAAACAACTTATTAAGCATCTCGGTGTCGTTTAACGCATTAACTTTTTAATTTAAGAAATTTCCATTAGCAATAAAAATAACTTAAATTTTAAAAATAAGTAAATATACTAGTCATAATCTTTAGGTTATATGAAATTTCTAAAGGAATTGGAAAAAAATTTAAATTTTATCTGGCATGGTTTCAGTTGTGATAATATTTGAGTGATCAGTTTTGTCATAGATGGGGGAATCTCACAAAAATATGCTAAATATCTTATAAAATGTTCCTCAAAATATGCTTCATGATGTTCTAGAAGATCTCATGTAAAACCACAGTTCTCCCGGTCACACACAACTAACCAAGACAGTCGGACAAAACTTATTTTAAGTAGTATTTGATGTAACTGCATATTTTTTTAATATAAAAAGTTTTTAGTGGAAATAACTTCAAAACTAACATTGCAACCCTTTTGATAACATTTACTCCGAGATCATTGTTTGTATTGTAATTAATAATTAGACGAGGTCAAACGAACATCATTTACCATTTTTTACAAGAAGAATAATTTTTCAGTATTCTGACTGAATATGTATATTTTTATATTGTGGCCGCTGTGGTCGAGTTGGTAGCGGTGCGTGCTATAACTCGATATGCCGGTGAGTTCGAGGTTCACAGGGCAAGCAAAATCTTAATTATAGAAAAAGTTTTTTCTAATAGCGGTCACCCCTCGGCAGGCAAAGGCACACTTCCGAGGGTATTTCTGCCATGAAAAAGCTACTCATTAAATACATCTGCCATTCGGAGTCGGCGCAAAACTGTAGGTCCCTCCATTTGTGGTATGTATAATATAAAGACGCACACCACAAATGGTAGAAGAAGCTCGGCCAAACACTGAGCTATGTAGTGTAAGCGCCAAAATTATTATATTATATTTTTATATTGAACATATTCTAAAAAAAATGTCTCCGAATTTACTCCGAATTCTTTTCCAGTATTCTAAATAATAGTTATACGTATTCAAACGTGCAAAATATTCTTAAATTGAACATATTCTCAAAAAACAAATACTCCCAATTTATTCCGAAAACTTATAATTGAATAATGAACGTACCTATCTTCAAATGTACTAACAAAACATTTAGTCGTCCAATTTTCATTGTTGTAAAACGTGACCTGTAGTTAAGATACCACCTTGGAAAAAAGTATTCTTTGCGTATATTCGACACTTTTTACAACATCATGATCACACATATTTTCAACGACACTTAAATCTATTCCTGAGACCAATCGGCCTTTTTTAACGATTGTATGAACGACATACATACATATGTACTAGTTTTTAATTATCTCTTGCTGACTACGCTTGGGGATATACATAACTTCCGCAAAATGATATTATCTCCAAACCCCATATTTCTCAGGGTATTATTATCCTTTATAAAGGTACATATAAACAATTTCTAATAAAATATAATTTTTACTAACTTTTAAACTAGACTACTTATGTGACAAATTAGTTCTAAATAACTTGCGTGCTTTCACTCCACTCGATAAGTCATTTGCTTTCAACAAACCACTAGACAAAAAAAAAGGAAAAAAACATAAATATCTACATACATATGTATATTTGCAAAAATCTTCATCACTCTACGCATTTCCACAAACTCCGTATTAAAACATCACCACCAACTTTATAATATGTAAATTAAATACGCTCCAAAAAAAAAACGTATTTACTTCAATTTTCTTCGCCTTTCGCACTTCGTTCCAAACACAGCTCTCCGTTAACCAATTCGTCGTCGGTTGAATCATTGAACTCCAATACGAACAAAAACAACACCAAAACCGGCGACAATTTGTCTACGAAACGCGCAAATGCTACCACTACAACGAATAATACCAACAACAACAACAACAACATCAGCTATTTGACATCGAATACAGTACGCCGCTCTCCAGCCGCTGCTGGTTATCAACATCATCGTCGTGGCATTACAGCTCGCCGTCCGTTGCGTACGCCGCCATCGTCGCCACTCGCCACTACACCGACCAATCACAGTTACAGCACAGCGGCAACGACAAGGTTTGTGTAACAATATATAAAAAACCAAACAAAACAGCAATAAAATTACGAAAACAATACGCGAATTATGTAATTTACTTGAATGGAAACAAAAAGAATTTTCCATATCTCGCTCGCTAACCTCCCCCGCATTGATGTTCACGAGACTACACTACTCGATTGTTTATTAATTTCGTAATTGTTTTTTACGATGCTTTTTCGTGGTTCGGCGATTAAAAATTGTCTTATAATAATTTATTCGTGCAAATAAAAAGGAATCCCTATTTGAAACAAAACGATCTTCAAAAAACAAAAAATAAATTTCAACACTGATTTCGACAATATATGTATGTTACATGAATATTCAATAATCTCAATTCTTAGGCTATATTTCGGTAAATCAAAAACAACTGCATTCTTTTAGTTTGGAATTTTATGTGTACAAAAGTTTAAAACTAATAAAAAACTTTTAAAAAGTTGCATGAATTTTGAACTCTTTACTTTCCATATCTTGAATGACGCATCACTTAATTTGCATTTTATCACAAATATTGCGTAAATTTTTTTTCAAAATTATTTTCATGAAATTTTTTAAATATTCATTGATATATGTATGTATGTATGTACATACATATGTATGTATGTATGTTTGTTTTTTTGTGATATAAGCAATGTTTTTTATGATAACATTTGTTTTGAAAGGGTTTTCTAAAAATATGTACATATATTTCGTTTTTTAAAAATGTAACGTAAATTAAAGTTTTAAACCAAGGATGCATTTTAACGTTAAATTTAACCGTTCCGAAATATTTTCTCTTGTTTCGGTTGAAACCTTTCAAAATATTATCGTTAAAGCAATTATCATAATAAATTTCATTACGTTTTTAACCGAACGTTAAAACGTTAAGAAAAACGCTGGAGATTCACTCGTCGCAAACAGAAGCGCTGCATACTTTTAGGCACATTAAAATTAACGAAAACGGAAATTTTATGACGTTGCAACATTAACGATTTGATTTCGTATAGATAACATGGCGCCGAAACGCAACAAACTCATTTCGTTAAGTTAATTTTGCTCGTTAACAAAACAAAATGGTATCGTTTCGTTTGTTGAGCAGCCCTGTTTTAAACTTTATACACAATTTATGACAGTTTTCCAAATTTTCGAACTAATTTCGAAGATTTTAATAAGACCGTTTATAAAAGTTTTGGGTATACAGTTTTAAAGCCCATTAAATTCTAGTATAATAAAGAGCACATTTCAAATGGCTCACACTTTGCGTTGATTCTTGATAATTTTTTGAAATTTGGAGTTATTTTTTTGTATTTTATACATTAGAAATAGCGCAAGACCTACGGCATGTTAAAATCCAAGAAATCAACGAAATTTTGGAAAATTCCCATACATTTTGTATAAAGTTTAAAACTTTAATTTACATGCAATTTTTAAAAGAACTAGTATATTTTTTATAAAAATCTTTGAAAAAATTTTATCATAAAGAACATTGCTAATAGTTAAAAAAAAGCAAACATTTACTCTGTTTTGCTCGCTAGTGTATATTTTTGTTTGGCGTTAATAAATAATATGAATTCTTCTCAAAGTTTAAGAAGTTTTCATAAAATATCTCGCGCTAATGTTTTGTTCTGCTTTTTTTAATTTTCCCTATAGCCTAAGGGTTACCATTTTTTACTCAAGCTTACTTAACTGTTTCCTATGAAACATTTTACAAAACAAAGTAATTCCTTCATAAATTTTTGGGAGAAAAGTATGTAATTCGGGTCATGGATGCTCTCCTGTTTTTGTTTTGTTTTTATTTTAATTGCCAGTTTCATCAAAAAAATTTAAATGCACCATGAATTTAAAATATTTTTTAAATTTTATATGGACACTCACAGACAATATAAATTTTAATTCAATTTAAATTACTGGTGAAATCAATTAATGTATTTTTTCGAAGTGTCTCAGAAATAATACAAATTTTGGTGTTCTTCTCTGTTTTAATCAGATGGTGTGCCATGTATTACCACCACAGCTGAGATCACCTGTTTCTCGTATCAAATTCTTTCTTGGCTTGCCATTTCGTTTATTTATCTTTTTCCTTCCCATGCCAATAATGTTTGCCGAATGTTGCAGTCAAAGATCGCCATTAGATTTTATTTTATTAAATCGTGTTTAATATCAAACTCTCTGATTAGGAACCTTACCCACTTTGTGTGAAATTCCTGTTCTCGATAACTATAATTATATAACAAAATGAATGCAGTACATCCAAAACGATAGTTATCGGAAAAAATATTGATAACCGCATCCAGCGAACTATTGATATAAATTTTATATAACTTTGCATTTCCAAGTTTGTGCTTTAGCACAGAAATTGTACGCTTTTATAATACGAATATCATAAAAAGATTATTTTCAATAAGTTTCGTACAAATTGCGTTTTTTCAGCGTTATAGAATGTTAAAATATTTTATTCCAAATAAAATTTTTCCTTTAAAAAGTGGGTTTTGTGGGTTTTTGTTTGTTTTTTTAAGTAAAACCCAAGAATTGTAATCAATTCCCAAAATGGTATACATATATTAATAGATATTTTTTATTGTGCAGATCATTTAAAAATTAAACTTTCAATTTAATTAATCTTATACTCAAAACAAACATTCCCATGTATAATTTATTGAAAATGATTGTACGTTTTTAAACGTTAATAACAAATTTTTTAATAATTTTTTTTTAATATCAAAAAAAATTCCTACTATTTTCTGGCTGCTACTTATCAATAGTACATATTTAACAATTGGTCTCATTTCTATTTTACTTTAACCACAAAAATACCGAAAAATAAAATAAAACTAAAATCACTTTTCACTCAACAGAGATTGGCGTTTGTACAATCCACGTTTTTATCGCACAAATAAATAAATTAAGAAACCACAACTGCATATACAAAAAAAAAAAATTGCAAAAAATTTAGCGGTCATCGGTCGTGCGTAAGCAAATATAATGCAGTTATTGAAGAAATTTATGGAAATTGGAATCAAAGCTGACGGAAATCATAACAAAAAAGAAAATAAAAAATAAAATAAAGAAAACTGTAAATATGCAAACATACATACATTTGCACATACTATTTACTTGTATGTACATATGTATATAAAAAAATGCGAAAATCGAAACGAAGGCACAAAATAATACTGTCAACGAAATTAAAGGCAATATAAATTTAGCTATAAGCATTACAAAATAAGTAAGAAAAAGAAAATTTATTACCACCAAAAAAATCAATAAAACGACGGAGAAATGATTTTGAAATCAAGCAGCGTAACCCACTTAGTATGTACATACATACATATGCACATACATACATGCATATTTAATGAATGTATACAAAAGTGTTGAATCAATTAATTCCACTTGGAAGCATCTTTCATAGACAGAAAATCATACGAGTAATGTAAGATGATGCGCAAAGCAAACGCGGATGATGGTGAAAATTGTTGCTTAAGCTGTCCAAATGTGTGCCGCTAATAAAAACAACACTTAAATAATGAATAATAAGTGAAAATAAGTTCATTTGCTCGTTCTACGGTTATCTAAATTCAACACCTTTATGTACTGCCAGGCCTACTCAAATACAGCTACATAAAATTTTGACTGCCTTTTATTGCTTCAACGATAGCAAAGTAATTATCAATGCGTTCCAGCTTTTTCCCAGCGGTTTTATGCATAAACACTAAATTTAACTGCTTATCTGACACAGCTTGGAAAAAATGTTTACGAAAAGTGCGTCCACTCTTTATTTCTACGTAAATTTGTAAATAGTTATGTTTGTTTGTTTGTCTTCTGTCTTCGCGTCACATCGAGAAGCCTTAGCTGCGCTTAGCTTTTTTCCGCTTAATACTGTAAATATACGCCGCTATAATATGCGTTTAATAAAACCGCAAATCAACATATGTATGTTAAAATGGAATATATAAATATGTATGGTTTTATATAAACAATAAAAACTGTGCAAACTATAGAACTGAAAAAGGAACAAATATGTATAGCAGCGCCAATCAAATAATCGAAAACTGCTGGAATGACGACGTGAAAAAGCCATAAGTAAAGTTGCTGTTGCTAAAGCTTTATCAATATTTAAAAAAAAAAAGAAATATTTTGGTGTTGGAAGTACTCCTTAAAAATATTTGTGGTGGTAGCATTTACGCACGTCGTTGTTTCCATGTCTTTATCTACAGTTGATCATTTTTATATTTTTTTTGCTGAAAGAACGCGCCTTACATTACCTTCTATTTGATGAGAAACGTAATGTTTGTTATTTATCATGATTTTTAAAGTAAAAAAATTCATATATGTATGTGCATTCACACCTATGTATGTATGTACGAACATACATACATATATAAATAATTAATAAAGCATATTCGCTGAGGTTTCATTCGAATGCATCGCACTAGGGAAGTAAAAGCGATGCTGTGTCGTCCAATACATACATATGCATACACTTTCTAAAAATTATGACGATTTTTATTTTATAAAATGTTTATTATATTTCAAAATAAAATGCACAAGATTCTATAGCTAAAAATATAAAAAGTCAAAATTTTCAACTTGTACACAATTAAAAAAACAAATTGTTCAAACTTTCGTTTTAAATGGCTTCTTATTTTTATTTTAAGCATTCGGTTTGGTAGCCAATTCAAATAAGGTACGAGTATAATTATGTACTTGCATAATTATGTACGTGCAAGTTAAAAATACTGTTGATTTTTCGCTGTTTCGCAGTTTCTTCCAAATAAAGCATGCTCGGGAGTTTTTTAATTGAATTCTAGCCTTTCTTGTTGTCTATCCGAGCTATAATATGTATGTGTGTAGGTTTTTCATATCGAAGTCGAACCAAAAATACAAATTCTCTCAATAGCTTGACTCTAGCGCCATCTAGCGGATTTTAAAATGCTTTCTTAAGTGAAGCCATTCTACAATTGAAGTCATTCCCAAGAAGGGCTGGAAAAAGTGGTTGCCAGCATGCTTCCTAGCAGGAATTTTTGATTCGATCAACAAAAGCCCTTCGTGAAGTCAATTTATAGGTAGCGAAGTATAAGATCTTTCAAAATACGTCCTGCATGTGCCCTTCTGCCCAACAAAAGCCCTTCTTGAAACCAATTTATTGGTAGCGAAGTATAAGACCTTTCAAAATCCGTCCTGCATATGCCCTTCTGGAAGCTCTTCTAAGGATAGCGAAAGTAGATGGTCTTCAGTTTGTGCCTCTTAAATTTCAAGAAGGCCTTTTGGAAGTGCTTTTAACTTCTGGGATGTATAATAAATGTAGATTTTCTTAATATCTGGACACATGTGGTATCTGGCAGATTAAAAAACAGTACATGTTCTTCTGTCACGGTTCAAATTTGGTTGAAAAAAATTCATATTTATTGTGCTCGAAGCTAGTTTATGGAAGATTTCTTATTTACAACAACACTTTTATTGGTTGAAGTTTTACCTGCTATTTCGAAGATCAACACATCTCCTCATCAGACTTCTTTATAAATCCTCTATAACTACTTCCCAGGATTGAACCAAGGAATCTCAGGTTGCTGCCACATAAATACATACATACATACATATCGCACCCTAAACCAAAAACAGTCACAACTAAAAAATCTCAAATGTTCAGGAGAGGCAAAACAAACAGTCTCTACAATAATGATGATAATTTTATAATCATACTTTTCCAATAAAAGTAGATAGCAACTACGAAAAAATTTCTGGAGCAGTTGGGGAAGTATTCTGTAAATTAGTTTATGTGGAAAAAATATTTAAAATTTTTTTTTTAATATCCAAGAGAAGTAAAAAATTTTATGTAAAAATGGTTGTAATATTTTAAACGTACTACTTTTCCAGTAAATAAGATAGTTACGATGAAGAAATTTTCAGAGCATGTTGGGAAGTATTCTGGGTATAGATTTATGAGATAAAAGCGATTTTAAAAATTTTGAGTTGTGACGGTTTTTGGTTTAGGGTGCGATATGTACATTGTACTTGCTTATGTACATATGTAAATGTAGATTGAATGGGTTACATATCTGAACACTCAAAAACTTTCTAAATTTTATTGTTTATGCTCAAAATTTTGATGAAATTTTGTTGTATTATTAAAAGATTTTTATAAAGTTTAATACACAAAGTAAATTGCATACAATTCACGTGCTTTACATTTTCCATGCAGTAAAGTATAATGTTGGTTCTGTTTACGAGGATTTATTTCACTCTTCTATAAAGGTCGGTTATGATAATTGTTTCATTATTCGATTAAGGAGTACACTTTGGATGAAACAAAAATAAAGAAGAACTTAAACAAGCAGCCACCGTATATCAATGTCTTAAAAAAAATGTTTAAATGCTTGAGAAATCTCAAAAAAATATAAATATGTATTTAATTAGAATCAAGTTTTTACGACTCAATAATAGTCGCACTATGAACTTTTTGGCAAAGTCGTTGGAGCGTTATTGTGATTTTTCACATAGCCAACTTTAGTAGCAGAGATAATTTCGTTTAAAGAAAAGTTCCCATTGTTTTCACGGCCTTTAAAATTCAATAGTGTTCAGTCGATCAACAATTACCTGCCTTTTTAAACTCCATTTTTGTTTCCATTTTTAGGATTATCTTTTTCCTCCGTGCACCGGCTGCTAATTGGAAAAATTCATTGTCGAAATGAAAATCATATAATCCTTAAAACATTACTAACTATTTTAGTCCAAGTCATTTGCTTGCTCGCCTCCAATACGATTTGTTTGCACGACACCCTTTATTCGGCTGTTTAACTTACAACATATTGCATTTGTTATGTTTTATTTGGCTGCATTCCTTCCCTATTTGTGTGTCTTATTTAATTAATATTTTTATTTTTTATCATAAATTATTTTCGTTATTTTATCTTAAATGCTTTTAAATCTGAAATTCTACTACAATTGACCTTTCTAATATCGTTTAATTTATAATATTAACATTTTTACAGCGTTCATCCCCATCCATATAATGCTGCGGCTGCACGTCGCAATTATCGTTCGAAGCATACCAAACACCATCAACAGCCACATCAGCCCCAAACATTGACCATAACCGAGATAATCGATGACGAGGACGATGATGTGCAGCAGGCAGAGGCATCACCGACAACTGTGACTGTAGAGGAAGAAGATGATGCCGCTGAGCCCACAACAATAATTAATCCAGCAGCTACAGCCGCAACTACGGCTACGAATTCTCACAGATCGAATCATTAAAATCTTTAAATATAAATACTAGACATGCATAAATATAAAATTTGCGTGTAGGAAAATGTGTTGAAACACTGATGATGGCCGAAGAATGTAATGTTTTTTTAAGTAGTTGATGATCGGAAGTGATGTCTGACGCTGGGATGTTTAAGACATTGAAGCATTCCAAGGCGTTTCGGCAGACGAGTGTGATGAACGCGTGAATTGCTTAAATACATATTTAAAAAAAAAAAAATAGTCGGGTGTGGCGACAAAGTATGGGTAGCAGTGGAGAGGCGTATTTTTAGAAATTTAAGCAACGGTACAACACAGAAAAAAATGTTACCTTAGAATAACAATTTAAAACCTTATCATTTATAGTAATATAATAATAATTACCTACACTTTAATGCTCCGCGTGCGCCTATAATTGAGCGGATCATTAAAGATTTATGAAAAGAGAAAGTAGAAGATTCAAGAAAAAAAAATATTTAAGAGTAGCTGTTGTTGCTCAATTCAAGGCTTTTCCAACACAATTTTTAACAAATAACACATTCATAAATTATCTATATACTTAAATATATATTTTGAATTACACTCATGCATAATATGTAATTCGAAACAATGAATTTTGAAGTATATTTGTTAAAAAAAAATGTACCAAATCCTAATGATTAAATACGAAATGCGTAACTCTTACAAAAATAGCGGAAATTTTCTACTTTTTGTCAGCAGTGTGTGTACGAAAATTTGGTCTCGAAACAGTAGAATTTATTTCATCGGCAGCAGCGTCTAAATACTATATATTTTTACAACACTTGTATGTAAGCTGCACATGCTGCTTTCATGCTTTGCATTACAATCGCCTTTGAAATTGCTATGATTAGAAAATGTGAATTTTTAGTGTTTTTGAAAATCTGTGTAAAACTAAATAAGATTTCTGGTAAATGAAAAATTTTCGAAAACCTATGCACACATACCTACATACTACATGTGAAACTAAAAACGTACACCTCTGGAGAATTATTGATCGTATGCAAACAAAATAGCGCAGCAATCTTCAATTTAATGCATAGTTTTTATTAAACTGAAGTTATTTGAAAATATAAATACATGGATGCATAGTTAAGGAAAAGAGCAGAACGGAGAAAAAATTTGAAGATTCTTAGTATAGGAACTACATATGTATTAGCAATTAGAAAATTATTATTTTTTGCAATTAAAATGTGTCTCGGTGCATACTGAATTCCTTACTTATGATTTTTAATATAAATTTTGCTTTAAATATTTTTGTTTTGTTTGAAGTTTTTTATTGTATTGTAATTGTAATGTTTTAAACACTAACGGCATATGTATAATCCGAATGGTTGAGGTCGAGTTTTCGGTTTAAATTGAAATATAATTTGCTACACATTTTAATTATTATTACTTTGGTAAAGAAAACTGTTGGCTAACGAAATATTGCGACAATATATTTTATTTTAGCTAAAATGCTTTTCTTTAAATTTTATTCGTTTTAAATCCGCTATAGTTATGTTAATATGTCAAAAATGTAAACTTACGATATGCAAAACTGACAAGTTCGTGTATAACAATAAAATATATCAAAAACTTACCATCATCAACGCATCCATCGATTTTATTTTTACTTCGCTTAGAAGAGATCAGAAAGTGTAAAAAGTAAGTATTTGATGAGAAAAATTTTTCAAACTTATGCAAATATTGGAAATCTCGTTTAAATATAATTAAGAAATAAAAGGTGTGGTGGGAACCATGATTGACACAACCTCAATTCGTTGGCCGCGATTTATTTTTTTGACGGTTTTAATTTTTTCCTTATACATTTTTGATGCATGGTGGAAACGATAATTAAATCGAGTACGCTAGACTCGTTTGCTTTATGTACTTAACTTCAATTGTTGGTTGTTTTAGCGCCAGTTGAACTCTGTTTGTCGTTTCATCCAAGTTAAAACTTTGTAAACTTAGTTTAAACCAGTACTGAAAATCTGACCCTTAGTTAAAGGAAATCAATATAAACTAATAATTGCTTCAAGTTTTTTTATTATAATTTTGTGAGAAAAATTAAAAATAATGAGAATGCGTATTCAAAATTAAACCTAATTCTACTCGTCTTCAATTCCGCTCCATTCGCGCCTCCGATTCACGCCAATTCCGTTTAATCATTTCAACAATTTGCTTGCATAAACGCGACTTGGCGAAATAATTTCCCACGCAAAGCAAAATAAATGACCAAGAAAGTATTAATACATAATCGATCTGTGGCACTGGTTGCATTGGTAATGGTCCCGTGGCAACGGATTCCTGCGGCATTGGTTCAACATGCTTGATACCTGTGTGTCGCGTCACGAATGCATGAAATGTGCTCACATCACTGTAGAATTTTACAATTGGTCGACCCTGATGGAATAGCAGCAGTGTCGGCAAGCCGACAATACCAAATTCCGTATTGAAACTGGGAAATTTAAATGCATCGATGGCAGCAAAACGCAAAGTCGGAAATAGCATGGGCAGCATGTTGGCATAAGGTGCCACATGTGCACAGCCGAGACTAGATTCGGTGTAGAAGAGCACAATGACACAACTACCTGGCTCGTGGCGTTTAGTTGCATTGCCAACGGGCTTCAGTAGTGCAACTATATCTTTAACATTTTCCATTATATGTAGCGTATTATCGTTGCGTGTAGTATTGTCGTGACGTTCCTGCTGCAAACAACGTACCATTATTGGAGGCTTACGTATCGCTTCGCTAACATTGGACGGCATCAGATGCTGTATGTAAATATCATCGCGAGTGCAGTACCAGCGTTCACTGTACGTTATGTACGGCAAGAAATCGTAGTGACATTGGCCGCGTGAAATGCCCAACTCGGCGAGTGTCATTTGCGAGATGTCCTTGATTCGTGCGCCATGGGCATTATATTCGCCGCCATTGCCACCACCGAATAATTTAAAAATCGTTTTAAACGCAGGTATTTCCGCAGTGGCCAAGCAGAGTAATGCAGCTATGAACGAAGAAATACAAGTCTAAAAAAATTGAGTTAACAAAAATCGTCAAATACTTACAAAAAATCAGAGCGATAAGGATATTGGTCTCGCCCATGATAAACGATTAAGCTTTCGGCTTTTGTGTATTTGAATTGTTCCTTAGACAAACCAAGCCTTGTCTTGTAAAATAAAAAATGGAAAATACTGTAGCCTACAATAAAAATTGTATATAAATAAAAATTCGTATAACAGCTGTCAAAACCAAACAGCTGTTCAGCAGCTGCCAAATAAAAATTGTGCAAATGGCGTTGCCACCGTTTGAAAGAAGTTTAAAACTAAAGTTGCATAAAACAACTGACAGAGGGCGCAACAAAACAGTAAAAATGATTTAATTTCCGAAAATTATAGCAATATAAAATATATACATATACATATATTAACTAAACATATTTGACAAAAAATAAATAAATATAACAAAATATTTTGAAAATTTAAATTTATTGCCTTTAAAGTAATGGGATGGAATGGAAATTTTGGAAGCTCCGCTAAAGCATCTAAGGGCCAGTTTTCAGTGCAAGTTAAACTCTGTTTGTCGTTTAAACTTAGTTTAAACTCAGTATGAATTTTTTTAGTCAACTTTAAACGGAGTTTAAACTAAGTTTAAACGGCCGATCGCGCACGGCTAAACTTAGTTTAACTTATCAGCTGTTTGCTGACTACTTCGTTTTGGTTACAACAAATTTAATTGCGCACAAGGAAACTTACTTTAAGTTTAAACTGAGTTTAACTAAACTTAGTTTAAACTGAGTTTAAACCATCACTGATTTATGGCCCTAAGTACGTGTGACGCTTCATCATGTAGATGAGACTGACGCCAATACTATATACATATATATGTATGTATGTACATATATGTATATGTATATATGTATATGTATGTGACCTTGTCTAAGACAGTAGGTGAAATTGTCCAAAATTCAGGAGCAACATAGGTCGTTTGGTCTGATCGTAAAGCATGGTTCAGGTCCTACAGGGACTGAGGTGGCCGTCAGTCTGGCAATGCAATTATTTTTTTTCTTTATCCTTGAAGAAATATATCATTACTCTTAGCCAGATCGTTAAACTGTTTACTGAATTCCAAATCAAACGAGGATTTAACCTCTCCTTAGAGGACTTTTAGGTACCACAGCATTATACTCGTCTATGTAGGTACCACAGCATTATACTCGCCTATAACTGCTAGCTTTTTCATGAGCCAATTGCACGAAGAAAGAAGTTGAGGAAATGCAAGTGACAAAATGGTAATTTCCGTGATTGCGCTTTGCGGCTGAAATGTGCGATTACTTAAGTGCAAAAGCAATGATGACGAGCGTAATAAAGTTTCACACGTACATATGTATACATAGCATACACAAAATGAATAAACAATGTTGCAACAACAATGTTGAATTAAATGACGCGAATATGGGGCAATAATACCTTGAAAGTCATTAAGAATGTATGTAAGTATGTACATATTTGCATATGCATACAAACCTACAAGCAAGTGCATGAGGATATATTCAATATCTGCATGTACATACATACATACATACATACATATGTATGTAAGTATGCATCTATAGGAATTTGTATGCGGTTATGTGCTTTAATGCAATTACTATTCGAGCGAAATGAGCTGCATTTCTGCCTCTAAAGCCAAGTGGGTGTGTCTGACTTAGTAATTCGAAACTGGCTTGCAATTGAATGCAAACAAAAAAAAAAACAAAACTGGGGAGCACTGCACATTACCAATTGGTGTGAGCGTAAGCGGGTGCTACAAATGCTCGATGTTGTTATATTGCAATCGGAACTTAGTTGCATAATGTTAAGTTGTATGTATACAAGTACATTGAAGCGTATTAATACACTGGCGACTCAACTGTTAGGGATATTATTAATACTTGCGATTGTATACACATAGTGCTCATTTGTACATTCGTACATTTGCATGTACGAGCCGTAGAACTAATTTCTATTTCGATTGGCTTAAAGCGACTTTCACAACAAAAATAATTGCACATGCTTTATAAATACGACGACGACAAAATATACAATAAGTTAACTGCATATGCACGTTGGTGACCTTGTGATTTTTACACTGATTCAAAATGATTTTTTTTGCCACTTAGAGCCAGTTTTTCAGTGCAAGTTGAACTCTGTTTGTCGTTCAAACTAAGTTTAAACTCAGTATGCAGTTTTTCAGTAAACTTTAAAAGGAGTTTAAACTACTTTTACTTTAACTTATCAGATCTTTGCTGACTACTTCTTTGTGATTGCAACAAATTTAATTGACCGCAAGGAAACTAAGTCTAAATACATATAAGCTAAGTTTAACTAAACTTAGTTTAAACTGAGTTTAAACCAGCACTGAAAAACTGACCCCTAAAAATATTAACATACTTATTTGTTTATAAGAAATTTATAATAAAATTTAGTTTATTTTATAGCAAAAATCATACAGAGCCAAGTTTAAAATTTTGTAGAAAATTAAAATTATGTAATTCAGCAAATTTTCCCTCAAAATTCGAAATTCTTTCTCGGCTTTGGCTTAAAAACAAAAATCAGACATCAAACAGAGCGGTTGGTTGGCTTTTACGTTATTTATAACATTTTATTAAGATTAATTTAACAGCCGAGCCTTGTTAATAGTAACTTTACATTTGTTTTTAAAGTCTAGCTAACTAAAACCAAAACAAAAGTAGTGAAGAGACTTGAAAGGCAGTAATACCAGCATGGCAACGAGAAATGCATGGAAAGAAAAGGGGCTCTGAAGCGAGAGCCTGTGAAATATTTTTACGGATGAATCGAAGCAGCATGGCAGGGGTAGATGTGGTGTCATTGGCGAGAAACTGTCGTTTGATATCTAAACTACCAGATTGCAGTGGCGATTAACTGACACGTCAGGGCACTACGAAAATCGGCAATGCTGGGATAAGTGGCATTGGGGTTCTTCTGTCAATGGGCTTTTAGCTAGCTTAGCTCTGGACGGAAGCACCGATGTGCAGTGGCGATGCCCGTTTGAACGGTAGTTGACGGTGGTGGGTGTAGAGAGCCGCTTTATAATACCAAACCGCTACTTTCTGACCCGATTGGGATTCTGAATGGACACTGCTCGATGGACATTCTCAATGTACGATTAAATAAAGACTCAGATTCGATGTGTCTCGGTGCTTCTCATAACTTAGATGATCACCCGTTGTTATCGTTTCAGGGAAATAAATATGTTTATTCGTATAATTTTTATACCCTAGCGTATTTGTACACAAGGGTATTATCACTTTGTTCGCATAACGGTTACTTGTAACCGCAAAAAATAATCGAGATAGATATAGACATATATGTATGTATATACTAAAATTATCTGAATTAAAAGAGGAATTGATTTAGCCCTGACTGAATAGTGATATCTCAATGAAATTTGGTATATATATTGCTCTTTGCACAGGGTAGGTTGGTAATGGCCAATAGACATATATGTATGTATATACTAAAATTATCTGAATTAAAAGAGGAATTGATTTAGCCCAGACTGAATTGTGATATCTCAATGAAATTTGGTATATATATTGCTCTTTGGACAGGGTAGGTTGGTAATGGCCAATATCGGTTAATAACCACGCCCACCTCTCATATAACGAAGTGAAATTTGGTATTTGGAGCGATTTTGAACTAAGAAATTAGGTATTTATGAAATTTAAAAAAATGGGCGTTGCCACGCTCACTTATGAAAAAGTTTTCGTATCTCATTAACAATGTTAGGTATCGTCAAAAAATTTGGTAGACATATTTTCCTTAATATTGCCCACGTCCCCTTTAATGGAAGTTTTGGAAAATGCATAAACTCCATTTTTTCGGTATCTATTATTATTAGGTATTTCTGAAATTTTGAGAAATGGGCGTTGCCACGCCCACTTATAAAAATGTTTCTGTTTCTCACAAAATTTGGTGAACAAATTTTCCTCAATATCGCTGTTAATATCGTTAAAATTTTTTGAAATCGGACCATTACCTCGCCCACCTCCCATATAACGGAAATTTTGAAAAAGGCAAAAATTTCGTTTTTTTCTTTATTTATTGGGACATATTAATTAAAATTTGATATTAAGAGAGATAGTTAATTAAGAAACTTGATTTTTATGAAATTTTGAAAAATGGGCGTTACAACGCCCACTTATAAAAAACGCCTGTAGGTATCTCGATAACGATGTAACGTATCATCACAAAATTTGGGAACATATTTTCCTTGATATCACTAGCAACACAGTCAAAAGTTTTTGAAATCGGACCATAACCAAGCCCAACTTCTATATAACGGAAATTTTGAAAAAAGCAAAAAACTTCGGTTTTCAGTATTTATTGGAAGTAATTGAGTAAAGTTTAATTTTAGCTGGGGTTTGAAACAAAAAAAGGGGTTTTTATAAAATTATGGGCACCGCCCATACAAAAATACATTGCGAGGGTATATACAAATCGGTTTCACCCGAATTTAGCTTTTCTTACTTGTTTAATCTAAGTGAGTCTTTCTTTGATGCTTCCCCTTATCATAACGCCTCGCAGAAAACAATTAAGAAAGTTAAGCGTATGCCAAGTATTGTGCTGTTTTGAAGACAGTTCAGACTACCGTATAGGTGGACTAGCCAAATATATTTTGTCGATAAGGATAGGCATTGGTCAATCAAGGACATTTTCTGCATTCGCATGAGTCGCGGTCAGTAAGCGATGATTTTATTTAAGGCTTTGACAAAGTCACAGCTATAATTATTATCCAAAGTTAACACAAAGCCTGTGGCAAGCAACCAACCTTTAGGTTAAATATGAAGAAGCATAGAACAGACCTTATTGCAAGTAATATTCCAATAATTCTACAACGTCGCTTATATTACCAAATCGTTTTTCATTGAACAATTCACTTCAAGAGTACTTAATTGTGATTATTTTGCGCTTTGCGACTGCAACACTTTTCATTCTTACTAACACACACAATTACTATACATTTATAATTATTTATAAACCATAAATTCTTTATTGTAACCGGATATGTTTGTAAATGTTCCGTTGCTGTTGTTGTTATTGCTTAGTTAGTTTGCGTGCTAGTGTTACAATTTACGCACTGTTGCATTATTTGAGCGAGCAAGGAAGTACACCCATTGCATGAATGCCTCACTGCATCAGGACTTGCATAATCCAAATGTACAGTTGCATTTAACTATTTGCACACACACACACATACGCACGCATACACATATAAAAATGCATTTGAAATGCAAGCTCTTGGCGAATCCCAACTTTGCATGCCTTTGCATAATTATATATATGCATGTTTGTATTTATGTTTGTATGTATGCATGTGTGTAAGTATTTACACTACTTGTAATTTTATGCCTGCTTGCCTGCTATAATGCTCTCGATGTTATTGCATGCCATTTGCTAGTGAGTATTTGTCTGCCGTCGTTCTTGCATTGTTTTCGAAATGGAAAACTTTAACTAATACAAATACATACATACATGTGTTATTGCTAGTTGTTTTGCTATTGTTTTTGTGTCAAATAAACATCGAGAGTATTTTATTTAAATTTTCTGTTTATTATTATTATACTTTCAACAAATTTTAAGTGATTCGTTCTTGTCTTTTTACATACATATCTAACTGCTTTCCCTGGGGCTACAAGAATGGTCGACTTTACTTAAGTTATATTTAGAAAGAAAAAAATTGATAAATCAAAATCAAATTGAATCAATTGAAAATGAATTTCTTGATTAGTGAATTGTTAAAAGTCAACGACAATACAATTAAGAAATTAAGCAAACAAATCTCTGGAGGAAACAAAATAAACAAAAAACTTAGCAGAAAGATATAAGCAAAAAATTAAGAACAAAAAAATAATATTTGAAATATACATGTATTTAAATGAAAATCAAATTAAAAATGCTTATTGGTAGCATAAAATAGAAAGCGCTTCAGGTGGCTGATTGTACTCTCAAAGAACAGCTTGAGAATGTTCAAGAGATTTCTTAGGAGTCACTGCAGACTTTAATATCAATATTGCATTACTTATTTTATCATCGATTTTGTGTAACACTTTCAGGTTTAGATAATTTTTTTTATTTTACAAAACTGCGATCCGATCACTAATAGCAGTTAGAGCTGGAGGTTTACTTATTCGATGAAAGTATTAGGCTTCCGAACAGAAACTCTTTTCGATTCAAAATCACAGCCTAATGCAGCTCTGCTGTTTCGGAGATAACTACATCTCATTTCATTTGCAATGTCAAACCTCCGAGGGTATTTCTGCTTTAAAAAAGCTTCTCATAAAATACATTTGCCGTTCGGATTCGGCTTAAAATAGTAGGTCCCTCCATTTGTGGTATAATATAAAGACGCACACCACAAATCGTAGAAGAAGCTCGGCCAAACACTGAGCTATATAGTGTAAGCGCCAAATTATTATTATTATTATTGCGATAAGATGTGTCTGGAAAAGAAGATTTAGAATATTTAGTTGCTCATACGCCGTGTTGCTCCAATGGAAGGTTAGTACTATATATTAAAGAAGTCTGAGCTAATCGCTACCCAAGCCCGCACAGCTGATTAAATTATTGGCAACTTTAGTGACCAAGTATATAAAGTAATGAAAACTTTTTCTGGATTAAGTTATCAGGCTCAAACTTCATTCCTGGATGCAGGTATCCAAAAATATCATATTTATTTATTAAGTCAAACATACAACCATAAGTTATTTTTACAATATTTGACTATATAACTACGTTACATTACACATATGCTTATAAATCTTAGAGTAACAGTTAATTTTAACACAATTAATAATAATAATAATAAAAATTATAATAATAAAAATAATAATAATATACAGAATATAACATAAGTAGAAGATATAATGGTAGTAAAGGGAAAGTTAATAGATTAAGTAGAAAAGTTAAGAAAAAGTTTGATAGTTGTTATCCATAGAATAGTTTGTTTCGACAAAATGAAGAAGTAATTCCCGTCTAAAGCGCAATGTTCCCCTAATACTCCTGATTTTAAGCGCCAAAGTGTTCCACAGACGGACAGAGAACACAAAGTATTGGCGTTCAGTCACTAAACAACTATACTTCATTGGTACTAAGTTGAGAGAACGGGAAGATTTGGTAAACCGAAGCCGATCCTTGAGATATTGGGGTTCATTAGTAGCGATGATTTTGTAGAGTAGCAATAGACATTTAAATTTGAGTAGATCGTCAAAAGACACGGACATAATGTGCTTCGAAAGCTCAGAAATATGGTCGAAGCGTTTTTTAGAGTAGATGTACCTAGCGATGTTATTATACAAAACATTAAGTTTACTACGACACACACTATCACAATTAAAATACAGCTCACAACCATACAGTAACGTCGGTAACAGATACGTTTTTGGTAGAAGCAGTCGAATTTTCACTGGTGTAAAATGTTCAGTGGTCCATAGATTTCGGAGCATGCCATATACTTTGCCTATAGCGCTAAGGATGTGGTTTCTCCATGTCAAAGTTCTATTAAATATAATTCCTAAATTTTTGACAGTGTCGACATACTTAATAAGATTTATAATAATTTTCCTTTCAAAAACCCTCTTACGAAAATTAGCTTGCTTTCGCATTATGTTTGTGCAAAGTTGCATATATTTCAGGTATTTGTGTTATTACAGAATATTTATGGACCGATTTAACTAAAATTCAGAATGTAAAATCCAAAGAGAAGAGGAAACAATTTTTTGCAAAAGCGCTCCGGTAGGTGGCACCAAGATCAACTGCTTTCCAAAATGGATTTGATATGCGCCTACTTAACTATACGAGTACATGTGTAGAAATCAACTGGTGGTGACGATAAGTAATTTGGATTGAATATATGTGACATCATAGATATAAAAATTAAAGGAATTAACCTTAATTAATACAACACTTCCTTGACTAGCCACACTCGAAATCATCGCACTTAAACACTCCATATCTAAACTAGCCACACCTAAATTCAGCACATTTAACTAACCACACTTCATGTCACCTGATATAATTATCTAGATAAAATCTAGTATTAAATTAACTGCTTCAGACTTACCCACAATTAAACTTTATTTCATTACGCAAGATGCGCACGCGTCAGCCTAGTCAGAAAATTTATATTCCTTATATTTATTGCACATTCTATTGATGTACTACTGGCCAGAAGAAAAAAGTCCAATGAAAAGAACTATTTCCAGAACTTTCTCAACAACTTTGCGTCGCCTATATCCGAAAAAATTTCTTGCTTTTACAATTATTTCTATTTAAAATATTTTAGCTTGCTTTTATTACACACATTAACTTGTACAGCACTCGAAATTTCTCTTGCTGAACAAATTACCTGTTCTTACATGGCTAAATTCTGCCAAATTTAATATAATAAAAATACGAATATAAATGCAAAAACTATGAAACTATGTACATACATATGTATGTGTATGTAACTAGTAGCATGCGGAAGCATCGCAAAGAAAAAAGAACCACAAACATATGACAACATTTAACAAAAACATTTCTGTAATTACTTTAACGATTTCCGCCTGCAAGACAAGCAAACGAATATCTATGTATGATTAGGAGTAATTTTTGCAGACGCTTGCTGGTTTCCTTTCTATCGCCGCAAAGAATAGTCGACAGCCTAGCATAGATTGCCAGCGCAAAAGCACACATACATACATACATACACAAATAAAATGAAAAGTTGATACTATCATATGTTTGCTTGCTTATTGTAGTTGTTGCTGCATTATAATCTTTGTGTGCCCTGTGCTCAGATCTCTCAACCATAAAGTTTAATTAACATTTTATTTTCCTATTTTTCAACACCGACTGCTTGCTGGCTTGTCTGGCTGTCTGTCCGTTCGTTCGTTTGTTCGTTCGTTCGTCTAATGCTGAGTCAGTGCAGACATACGTAGAAGCCAACGGCAACAATATGTTGAGAGAAGCGAAGCGAGCAGTTTGTCTGTATGGAAAAATGGAATGTATGTATGTATATACATTTGAGTTAATATTTTTACATAAATGTGTGTGTGTACATACGAAGGAAGTAATTTGCTACATGTATGTACATCCCATCTTCCTTGGGCAACCGCATGTGGCAGGTGCTTCATACACACGGCCACGTCGCCTGCTGCCATTTTATTGGTGTATTGGAAAGTTGTCGGCAACACCTCAATATTTTATAGTTTTTATGCATGTATGTACATACGTACATATGCATGTATGTAGGTGCGTGTAGTAATCCGGGCAGCTGTCGAGAGATGTGAGTTCGAGAGGTACGAAACTTTTCGGTATCGACTAGATGAACAATTATTATGGTGTTACATGCTCGTTTGACATCCGTACACACCTTGTTGTTAAATGTATGGGTAGGTGTTGTTGAAAAAACATGTGCTTATGTCGGACCGTCTGTAGTTTGGCATGTCTGCATTTGTTTAATTTGAATTAAAACTAGCAATGAATAAAGTTTTTTTTTCTGATGGAATTTTTACATTTAAACTTTATGCATTTTAAATTAACTATTTGGCTTGTGAAATAATTTTCAAATCATTACTAGTTATGTCTACTTTTGTTGGAGTTCCAGCTTTGTTGAAGAGTGAAGCTGGTTTTAGATAAATAACAGATTGCGATGTGAGAGAAAAACTCCAAATTTTCTTATATTTATTAGCAACTCACAAAAACATTGGTACAAACAGACACAAACAAGGCGAATTCATTTAAGGTGAATTGCTGAATTGACTCCACCTTGAATGAATTCGCCTTGACATCCTTAGAAAATATTCTCAAACTTCGATCTTTGATCTTTGACAGAGTTTGTGCAAAAATTATTAAAATTAAGCAAGTTTCAAAAAAAACTGCAAGAGAATCGATCAACGTTCAAACAAAAATTTTGGAAAAATTTCAAATTTAAGAATTTTTTTTTTATATAGAGCATTGTAAAATTTAGAGAATGCAGTAAAGTTAAGCCTTGAATTGAGTTTAAACTAATGTAGATTTTAGATTGCTATATATATGCGTGTATAAAATTGAATTCTATATAAAAGTAATTGCTCAACATCCTCGACAAAATACAGTCTTAAAATTCAGCTAATATTTTTAGTTGCTTGTAAGTTTGGGTTGTTTAAGCTATAATTAAATGAACTAAAAATAAAACTTACGTACTCGAAAATTTTATAAAAATCCACATAAAATGTTGAACATTTTGAAGGCAATTTAAAAAAAATTTTTTTTGTAATTATTTTTGTAAAAATTATTAAAATTTTATTTATATGGCTTTCCGCAGCAATTATCACAATATGTGTGCGTCGAATTTGTGGCAGTAGTAAAATTAGAAAGGCTCAAAAAAAAATACTTCTTTTTGATAATCACTTATTTGCATTATAAATGGAAAGGTTTTATGCTGCGGCAATTCTCATGAAAAAACATAAAATTAATTAGTGATATTCACTCCCGTCGCTGCTATTACTTTAAATTTTAAGTAAAAAACTGAAGAATCGTGGCATATCTCTGTTATTTGAACAATAGCAATCTGGCAACAACCACCTTTACTTTCATATAACAGTACTTCCAGCACATGCATGGACAATAAAAAAAGTGAAGACTATCAGATTTGTTAAAACTCGATATACGCATCTCTTGTGAGTTCTTATAATTATTTTTTTAAAAAGGTGACAATTTTCATCGACGTTCTCTTCCTTTTGAAATGAAGTAAAGTTCACCTAAATCGTTTTTCGTCATATATGCTAAATTGCCTGACACTTTTTTTGTTAACAAAAGTAATCTCTTGACGCAGCAAGGAAGTTGTCGCAAGTTTCGCAAGTGAGAAATGTGAGATATTAATACCAAATCTCTTTGCGAAAATAGCAATGGTCTATGAGAAATTGGATGAGATAGCCGGTCTTGCACACATTTTATTATTTCAACTATCAAATTTGTTGCATACACTGGAGAGAAAAATCGATAGAATGTTTGCTTTTTTGAGATATTAGCAATGTTCTTCATGAAATTTTTTTTCGATTCTCTCGCAAATGTCATATAAATTAAAGTTTTAAACATTATACGAAATTTATGACAATTTTGGGTATGCAGTTTTATAGCCCATTAAATTCTAGTATAATCAATCCACATTAAACAGGTAGCAGGATCAGGGTTGATATTTTGATTTTTTTCATTTGAAGAAATTTGAAGTGGTCCTTCACGTGTCAAAGTTTGTTTACATTTTTTTGTTTATTTACATTTTACAAAATATTTGGTTGGAAATAAATATATTTAAGAGTAAAGTTTTTCTAAATGGGAAAGTGTTTTCTGTGCAAAAAGAGGAAAGGAGAGGAGAGGAAGAGAGAACATGCTTGTGGTATGGAGCTTCCTGTATATTCCTGGGTTTGTTCCGATCACTTTCGGAGTCGGAATTGGTTATAGTAAGAGAGCAAAGGACAAAGTTATTGCCAAATTCTGTTCCCTCGCTATATACTTTGTGGTGTTTGAATAGTGTTTTACGATATATTGTTAATGGATGCATCTTGTGAAATAGAGTAAGTTCAACTATTTTTTTTTTTAATATAATTATGTATATATTTATTTGTATACTTTTTGTCCATAGTGGCTATTTAATAATCGCTGAGCATTGCGTGAAATAAATAAGTTTTAAAGCCCTGTCAACTGTAAATCTTCTGGGAGTCGTTGTTGCGCTTGGTCTTTTAATGTTAAGGCAATGAAGCACGTACAATATGTACATATATCACTTTCATAATCAAACGACGTAGATCCATTAGCAGTTCCGTCAGCAACCGAATCTGTGACGGTGCCGGAAATATTTTGTATTTCTCTATTTTTAATTGTCATACTCGCCAAATTTGACAATTATTGTTTTACGTATCATGGACCAAACAAAATAACAAACCATGATTCAATTATTAAAGGTTTGGTAACTAAGCAGCTAGCTCCCTCACTTTTTGTCAAACGGCTCCTCAAAACTTTTTAATACCAAAAATTAACAGGCAACACTTTTTGTTTATTTTGTCCGCTTAAACGGTAAGTTTAAATCCGGCTTTTAAAGACAGCTTTCTTTCTAATTACAAGACTGACCCCGTCTAGTAAATATTTTATGTAAATGTGTATAAATTACGCGTTTTTGCATTGAATGCTTTTCGCACGCATATACATACATATGTATGTATGTACATACATATATTCGATATGACGTAGTGGAAAGTTTGTAATTTCTAGAAGGAATAGTTTTAAATTTAAAATAATGTGACATAATGTGATAATCATCCAAAAACATACATTTTTAAGAACTAAATTTTTGAGCTATGAAGTTTGATTCATTTTTCTTGTAATATATAAAGATTCTCATTCTTAAATTTCGAATTATTTATTATGGTTTTTGCCGTCCAGGATTCGTCATAATATGTATTAAGAATAATCGAATAATCAAACGAAATTATTTGTCGGGTAGTTCATGGGGCAAATAAATTGAAAATTTATTCGCTGGTCAAAAATTTAAAAAAAAATGTACCAATAATTACATAATTATGTCTTGTAAGCGTAGCTATTGTATTTCTTAATTTAAATGAAATGCCTTCGAAATTTTTATTTAAAAAATCGATAACATTTTACTACTAATTATTTATTTTTTAAAAAAGGGAAACAAATTCTAACCCGTTTTCCATACTACGTAAAACAAGGGAGTGCCAAAATTCGAATGTCATTATTTACCTAACCTTTTATAATTGAATCATGATAACAAACTACATGACAGGGTTGTATTTTCTCTAAGGCTTTTACCCTGTTAATATGCCTTGAATATAATAATGTATGAACTTCAAGTAGCTCACACTTCGCGTTGATTTTTGGTAACTTTTTAAAATTTGTATTTATTTTTTTTCATATAACGGAAAGAAATAGCGCATGACTTATGGGATGTTAAATAATTATACATATATCAACGAAAATTTGTATAAATGTACATATACGTTATATGAAAAGAAAATCCAAAATACCATCTTAATGCAACCCTGCTGAAGGGAGCTAACTCACGGAGCGCGCGAATATGCTTCCGGAATATGAGTATGCTTATTGTTCAATTAAAATTTTCCTTTTTTCTCTTCAACATTCACATCTTGCGTGCTGTTACTTAATAGTTTCATTGTATATTCAATCGTTTATATTATGCTTCTCAAAAAATATATAAATTTGCAACGCCATATTATTAAACATTATCGACGTTTATGCTATATTACTCTCGCTACTTTTCATTCCAATCGTTCTTCGGTCAACAATTTTCATGTGCTCGTTCTTCTGCGATTCTTTTATTTATTTACTTGTTGTCTTAGGTCTATTCTATCTTCAATTGAAATGAAAAGTTGGAGATGGACAAGCAAACAAGAAACCAGAATGCGAATGCAACTACTCCAGCACACACGGCAATATCATTTTGTAGGCTCGAATTTGCGCAGTTTGTGGTTTCACGACTGTAAGGCGAGTTTTTTTTTATTTTGCTTCCATTTTTATTTTGTCTCTTGTACATTTTTTATTTCTGTATTTATGCGTAAATGTTCTTTTTTTTACCAGCGAGTCCACTCTTTTTTATTTCTCTGCTATTGTTGTTATATTTTCTTTGTATTCCACTTTTTATAGCTTCATTGCATTACCGCCAGCGGCTCAGCAGCATTTGCTGCGTTTATCGGACTATTTATTTGTGTTTACTCTAGCATTGGCCAAGAGTATGCTTGTTTATACTATTATTCTGAAAAAATAAAATTAAAATAAAATAAAATGATACTGCTTATCATATCGCACCAAAAAATTCAATGTCCTTTCGAGCCTTTAACAATATTACCTTATTTTAAGAGTTTCGGCTTTAGCGACGGATTTCGTCAAGTGCGCCATTTGCCATCATTTTGTCTCTTATCAACATAAATAGATATTTTTTATAACGTAATTTTTTTTGGTCCTTTCACTTGTTTCGCATTTTATTGCTGAACGCCTATTGTTTTTATCGCCATTGTCAATATTTATTTTGGCAATTTCACGTTTATCACTTTAGTAATTAGACGTGAAGTGATGAAAATGTATTTTTTTTGTCCTTTGTCAGGTTTTGTAGCGCTTTGTTTGGGAATTGAATTGTTTGTGTTGCCCAATTATGGTAGCGTTTATTATTTATTCTTAGTGGTCACAAAAAGTGGAATATGAAAATATGAAAATAAAGAAAACCCACCGAAAGTATAAACAATACCAAATAATTACGTATTATTAAGAGTTTGCTTTTGACACTGAGTGCTTAAGTTTCTTTACTAAATTAATGAAAATTCGTGATTTATCACACTAAAATATTTTTAAAAATACTTTTCGATAACTAAAACAATTAATTGGTAAATGAAAATATTTTGATATTATTTCCACTGTCTCTTAAGAAATTTTAAATCATTTTTCTTGTTAATTCCAATATTATGGAAATCCAAAATAATTCTCGGATCTATGGATTAGAGAACATCCATTCAAAAAGTCCAAACCTTTCATGGCATATTGCCTCTGCCTGACTGGTTGATGTCCTCGACAGAGCAGGGGTTGCCATCATCACCTATCGAGAAATGTAATAAAAGAGTGTAGAGAAGACATCCAACATTTCTTTCGACCTCCACTACAACTGTCATGTAAAGCATCAAACATTTTTGGTCGAAGTTTTGGTGTTATAGAGACTTCATCACCTAGTTCTATTGCACCAAAGCTTTTACGGAGGAAAAGAAGGATGTGACCAAACATCGCTTCTATGAATAAGTTGAGTGCACATTCGAGAGTTGTCTATACCACGATTTTAAAATCATATTTGCGAGTCTCTCAGGTTCTAGCATAAGCAGAAATACCAAAATACGTGATTATCTCCGGTAGACACGATTCTGATGCCCTTGGGCATAAGCCGCGGAGCTAACATTGCTTCGAAATGTCTCCTAAACTTATACAAGGAAGGCTCGACGCTCAAAATTTAACATTTCGCCACTTGATCTGTAAAGCAAAACGCCCTGAGTTCAAAACCGTTTGTGATTAATAATAATAATAAAATAATAATAATTTGGCACTTACACTATATAGCTGAGTATTTGGCCGAGCTCCTCTACAACAAATGGAGGGGCCCACAGTTTTGTGCCGACTCCGAACGGCAGATGTATCTCAGGATAAGCATTTTCATGGCAGAAATACCGTCGGAGGTTTGCCATTATTTGCCGAGAGGTGACTGCTATTAGAAAAAAAACTTATCTATGATTTAGATTATACCTGCCCTGGCTGAGGCTCATACCTCGAACCCTGCGGCTTATCGAGTAATAGCATGCACCGCTATCAACTCGATCACAGCGGCCATTAGGATTCCTATGTCCAAAATAAAAAGAAAATCTTCGAACCGTTCGAGACCAAACGAGGCTCGGTAGGCCATTGAGAAGCACAGCTTCTTCTCTACTAACAAAAATTTCGCCGCACAAATCCTTCTGCAAGGGCGACGTCCTTCAGTGGTGTATGGACCATGTTCCCAATAAGCTGGTTTTACTTGGTACGAACACTGCGTTGTATCTTGTTGAATTCCTTTGGTTTCGACTCCAACTGCCACTATTGTTGAAGAAAATCTGCTCTTATTATGCTTGTCTGACGAGTTTAGCACAGGCATTGAACAACTCCGAAAAGGTGGAGCACATTTTACTAAAAGTAAAAATTTGAGACACCTTAAAACTTATTTCGAATTTCATGGTAAATAAGTTTGAAGAAGTAAAACAAAAAAGTGTCAAAAAAGCGAAACAAAATGATCTAAATACGTCAATTTACATGTGAAAGTTCTATGTATGTATGTAACTCCAAAATTTGTCCCAATGAGCTAATGGCTTTTCGATAAGCAAGCTAAAAGCAAATTGTGCACCTGCGACATCAACAGCAACATCAGGGCACAGATCATATTTGGTAAGTGGATATTTATGTAGCATACATCAAGGCGTATCGGCAAACTAATATCGTCAAGTTTAAATTGTCAGTTTGTGTGTTGCATAAGTATGAGTTTATTTACAAGTCCAAATATTAACGCATTAAACAAACAGCTGTCACAATTGATGATGATCACAGCGAAGATGAACTGTACATAATTCACGCAGAGAGTCAATAGGGCAAGAAGGACCGATGCATATGTGTATGTGTGTATCTGAGCATATTTGGCACGTATGCGCACAAACACTTTTACAACGCTGAACTTCGAAGCAATCAAATTGTAATCAACACGCAAATGACTTATATGTATGCTATGTAAACTTCAAACCTGACTAAGTGCGAGTGGAATTGTGGCAGGAAAGTTCGCTGGCTGAAGATTTGTCAGGGGGCAAATCGAAGCATCAGTCAGCCAATCATCGCGTTAACAACAGCTGTTGCAAACATTTTCCGCCGACTGGTGGCAAACACATCGTTAGGCAAATTATCTGAAAGCTCGGTAATGGGCTGAAGTTGGAGCAGCCGCCAGCGCGACAAATGGAAATCGATTAGGCGGTGTTAGTAGTTTTGCGGTACACGCCCCAACCGTTGTCGAGGTAACAAATAAGCTCCTGCTGATGAAGTTTAGCTGGAACAAGTTGTTCTTGTCGATGTAAGAATTTCTTACCCACCATTGCGAATTTGCTGTTATTTTTGTTATTTTATGTTTCCCTAATGCAGGCTATCGCACCACCGCTTCCTCAACTTCACTTTCCGAACGCTTCTAATGTCGACTGTTATGCTGCTCGTTGTTGTGTGAAAGCAGCAAAGATTTGCAGCTCGCGGCTGGAACTCGCTTACTTAGTGCGGCAAAGCGTTTATATCAACGGATGCATCAGCTGCTAGTCTTGAGCTGCATAATTTCCTTTTTTGCTTGAGTTATGTTCTGACAGCACTGATTTATGTGTGTCAGCTCTTGTGGTTTGTCGGTTAGCGAGCGATTATGGCAGTCATTTGGCTTACGCTTGTTATTTGGTAATGAATAGCAAAATCAAAAAAGCAACCAACTTAAGCTGTAAGCCGATGCAACAGTTTGCAAATGGCATAGTATAACCAAAAGCGACGGGTGTGATCAGTGAATGCACAGAAGAGATGAAGGCATTACCTTATTGCATACGCTCACGAAAATTTTACTGAAATTTCAATATTTTAAATTCTAAATTCTAAAATCTATATTCCATTTTGTATAATGTATATTCTATATTGCATATTCTACATTGTTTATTCTATATTCTATATTGTATATTGTATATTGTATATTGTATAATATATATTCTATATACTATATTATATATTATATATTCTATATTCTATCTTCTATATTCTATATTCTATATTCTATATTCTATATTCTATATTCTATATTCTATATTCAATATTCTATATTATATATTCTATATTCTATATTCTATATTCTATATTCTATATTCAATATTCTATATTCTGTATTCTACATTATTCATTCTATATTCAATATTCTATATTTTATATTCTATATTACATATTCTATATCCTATATTCTATATTCTATATTCATTATTCTATATTCTATATTCTATATTCTATATTCTCTATTCTGTATTCTACATTATTCATTCTATATTCAATATTCTATATTTTATATTCTATATTATATATTATATATTCCATATTCTTTATTTTATATTTTATATTCAATATTCTTTATTCTGTATTATATATTCTATATTATATTATCTTTATTCTATATTCTATATTATATTTTCTTTATTCTATATTCTATATTCTATATTATATTTTCTTTATTCTATATTCCATATTCTATATTCTATATTCTATATTGTGTATTCTACATTATTCATCCTATATTCAATATTCTATATTTTATATTCTATATTATATATTATATGTATATTCCATATTCTCTATTTTATATTCTTGGTTCTTTATTCTGTATTATATATTCTATATTCCATATTTTATCTCCTATATTCTATACTCTATCATCTTTATTCTATATTCTCTGTTCTAAGTTCTATATTCTATATTATATTATCTTTATTCAATATTCTATATTATATTTTCTTTGTTCTATATTCTATATTCTATACTCTATATTATATATTATATATTCTATATTCATTCTTCTATATTCTATATTCTGTATTCTACATTATTCATTCTATATTCTATATTCAATATTCTATATTTTATATTATATATTATATATTCCATATTCTCTATTTTATATTTTATATTCAATATTCTTTATTCTGTATTATATATTCTATATTCTATATTCATTATTCTATATTCTATATTCTATATTATGTATTCTACATTATCCATTCTATATTCAATATTCTATATTTTATATTCTATATTCTATATTCTATATTCTATATTCTATATTCTATATTCTATATTCTATATTCTATATTCTATATTCTATATTCTATATTCTATATTCTATATTCTATATTCTATATTCTATATTCTATATTCTATATTCTGTATTCTACATTATTCATTCTATATTCAATATTCTATATTTTATATTCTATATTATACATTCTATATCCTATATTCTATATTCTATATTCTATATTCTATATTCTATATTCATTATTCTATATTCTATATTCTATCTTCTATATTCTCTGTTCTAAGTTCTATATTCTCTATTATATATTATATATTTTATATTATATATTATCTTCTCTTTATTCTAAACTCTATATTATATTTTCTTTATTCTATATTCTATATTATATTTTCCTTTTTCTATATTCTATATTCTATATTCTATATTCTTTATTCTATATTCTATATTCTATATTCTATATTCTATATTCTATATTCTTTATTCTATATTCTATATTCCGTATTCTGCATTATTCATTCTATATTCAATATTCTATATTTTATATTCTATATTATATATTCTATATTCTATATTCTATATTCTATATTCTATATTCTATATTCTAAATTCTATATTCTATATTCTATATTCTATATTCTATATTCTATATTCTATATTCTATATTCTATATTCTATATTCTATATTCTATATTCATTATTCTATATTCTATATTATGTATTCTACATTATTCATTCTATATTCAATATTCTATATTTTATATTCTATATTCTATATTCTATATTCTATATTCTATATTCTATATTCTATATTCTATATTCTATATTCTGTATTCTACATTATTCATTCTATATTCAATATTCTATATTTTATATTCTATATTATATATTCTATATCCTATATTCTATATTCTATATTATATATTCATTATTCTATATTCTATATTCTATATTCTATATTCTGTATTCTACATTATTCATTCTATATTCAATATTCTATATTCTATATTCTATATTCTATATTCTATATTCTATATTCTATATTCTATATTCTATATTCTATATTCTATATTCTATATTCTATATTCTATATTTTATATTCTATATTATATTATCTTTATTCTATATTTTCTTGCAATAGGGATTCTATTTTTATACAAGGTGGCTATTTAACAAGGATGTAGGTATATAGTATAACATATGTCTGTACAAACATTCGAGTTACTTTTTATCTCAGCTTTGTTAGTTCTATTATGAATAAACACTTTAGTGAAGTAAATGAAATGAAGCATAAATTGCTTTGAACTTCCTGTGATCCGCATGTCAAATACGAAATAAATACAAGAAATAATGCCTCCTTGGTTTTCTTGAGCATGTTTGGAAATGCATAGTACATATGTACATACAAATATTTATGTAACTTACTTGAGAGCATGTAAAATATATGAGTAAACATATATAAATATACATACATACACACATATGTATGCATTTTTAATTCTTAGTTTTCCCTTAATTATCCATAACTCTTTTCGCATTAAGTCGATGTATTCTGTTGGCAACATTTGCTTTTCTACATAAATATGTTTGTAATGAGTTAGGGGACTTACTTACTCTCTTGTTTATTTCAATAATGCGTTCCTTACCAAAATTTATGGTTCATTTAACACTTGCTAGCAATTTAAAAAGCAATTATGTATAGTATAAATATCGAAAAAATGATCGTATGTGTTAACGGTGTTAATTTCGAAGAAAAAAGGTTGAGATTTTCATACATAAAATAATGCTCAATTGTCATTGATTTTTGAGTTTATCATTATCTATGTATGTATATATCTCATATTATAGTAATCGTTTCGGTTTTAGACATCGTTATCATTCTTATTATCTTTTTATTTCTCTTGGTAATTTTTATTACTTACATTTTTTTTATCGAAATTGTTATTGATACTATTCAAATTAATATTATTTATTACTATCGAGAGTTTATAATATATTTACTTTATTAATTTTGAGTTGTTTAAAATTTTTTTATTTTCATATACAAATTTGGTTTTTCAATATTTTTTTAATTGATTTCCCATTATTAATTTTATTTTTTATATAGAAACCAAGGCGAATTCATAAAAGGTGGTGTTAATCAAATAGCTGATTGGTGGTTGGTTGTCAAATTTAATTGTTTAGTTGCAAAAATTCAATTGTTCCGTTTAACTACAAGACATTTACAGATTTGGTTCACTATATGTTTTTGGTGTGACTCTAACAGTGTAAAATTATTTCGCGAAAGTTAAATACAAAGGAGATCAACTTTGACCATAACCTACCAAAGCGTTGCATTTTTAGAATCGATACCACCTTACATGAATTCGCCTTAATAGAAAGTTTTTTTTTATGTTTATTAACAATTGTATTTTTAGTAAACTAATAAATACAATAACTTAACGCTATGGCTACAGTGGCCTTAGGCGATTGAAATATGTGTGCATGTGAGCAAATACATTATGTACTATTTATATTTCATTAAATATATTGCAATATTTTAGGTACTTTATTAGTTTGAAAGTGTTGTCTGTGGAGTCATTCAAAAGTAGGTCTGTAGGTTTGATGTTGTTGAGTAATTTTCTGTGGTTTAAAAAATGTGTGCAGTCGTCTAGGATGTGTTTGATGCTAGTGTTTAAGGTATCGCAATATTTACAGGTATTTGCGACTTCTTTTATTCGGTATTCGTGCGTTAGTCTTGTATGTCCGAGGCGCAACCTAATTATTTTTGTAATTTCCCTTCTGGATATATCGTTGCTATGTGCAGATTTGGATTCGTTGATTGTACATTTTTTTGGGTTAAAACATTGATACCAGCTAGTTGTATTTACGTATGAGGAATATTTTTCATTTCTGAAATAAGTTTTTATGTAATTTTTTATATCTGTGTATAGGAGGTTTAGGGACATATGTAGTTAGTGGTCGCTTTTGTGCTTCTTTTGCGGCACTATCCGCCAGCTCATTACCTTTAATAAGTGTGTGCCCAGGTATCCATATTAGTTTGATTTTGTTTTTGTGTTTTATTAAAGAGTTTCGGATATGGTCTGAATAATAGTTTTTGTTGTTTATGTTTTTTATCATTTTTAAAGATGCAAAGGAGTCGGAACAAATCGCTAATTTTCCAGGCATTTTGCTAGCAAATTGTACTGCTTCGAAGATGGCTATAGTTTCCGCACCGAAATTTGTGCTGTAGGAAGGAAGGAGTTTGCAGGTTAATATTTGATTGTTATGTATAACGCTGAAGCTTATTATGTTGTCGGTTTTTGAACCGTCGGTGAAGATGGGTTTAAATTTTTTATTTGTAAGGTTTTCGGTTAGTTCTGAAAACTGTTTTGAAATACTATTGCAGGAGTGTTGTCTTTTTTCCATTGATGAAGTGATAAGTCTATGGAAACAAGGGGTAATTGCCATTCAGGGCATTGTTTAGTAGTTTTTAGTTTATTATTTATGGGAATATTCAGTTCTTCAGCTTTTTTTATTATGCGATGGATTGTAGATTCAATTTTAAGATTTTGTTTCGAGTTTAGTTTGTTTGATACTTTGGAAAGAGAGATTAGTCGTTAAAAAACCGGTTTTTGCATAGCTTTGTTGTTGCAATTTCTTTCATTTGTGTCAACGATGGAATGTCTGTTTCAAATGTCATATTGTGGATTGGTGTGGCTCTGTAAGCGCCTAAAGCAGATCGTATTGCGGAATTTAGTACTGAACTTAGTTTATTAATAGTGGATTTAGGGGCATATCCGAAGAGATATAGTCCATGATACAGTTTTGATGCGATTAGGGATTTTACAGCCATCAGTACAGAAATGGTGTTGGCGTTGAGTTTTGGGCTTGAGAGGCATTTAAAGATGATCAATCGTTTGTTTAATGAGTCAAGGAGATGCGAAATATGTGTTTCCCATCTATATCTCTTGTTGAATTCAATTCCTAATATTTTAAGATTGTCGGTGTTATTTATTGAAATATTGTTGCATGTAATACTTGGATGACAGTTATTTTTCCTACAAATGTGTAAATGTTTGCATTTCTCCATTGAGAGGTTGGCGCCTGAGTAGCTGCACCTGTTTATAATGTCATTGTGGATGTCGTTGAGATCTATGTCTGTGCTTTTTTGTTTATTTAGTTTTTTTATGAGAATAAAATCGTCTGCGTAGGCGAGGAAGTCTATTTCTTTATGTAGTGATATTACGTTGCTAAGTTTGTTGTAGGCTATAAGAAATAGGATCACGGAAAGCGGAGACCCTTGTGGGATCCCATTTTGGAGAGGGTATGTTTCGGAGAATTGCGAGTCTATTTTTATTTTTATTTTTCTGTTTGTCATGAAGTTTTTGGTGTAGTTATAAATCTTTGGTCCAATTTTCCAAGCAGTGAACTGGTCTAGGACAGTATGAACTCCGATTTTGTCAAACGCTTTAGCAAAGTCAAGTGAGATGAGTGATACGTGTTTTTTTAAGTTAAGGGACTGGGTGATCTGATGGTCTAGGCAATCAGACACTGATTTACCCTTTTTGAAGCCGGTTTGGTGGCTATGTAGTAGTTTGTTGCAGGAAACAAACCACCATAGCCGGTTAGCTATGACTTTGTCCAATATTTTGGCGCAAACAGGATTTAAGGATATGGGGCGGTAGGATTTGATGGAAGATTTGCCTTGGTTGGGTTTGTGGATAGAGATGACGAGGCTATTTTTATACATTTGAGGAATTTGGGAGTTAAAAATGTTATTGTAAAGGTGGAGTAGACGATGTTTCAGAGAGGTCGGGAGTTTTTTATCATAGCGTTTGAAATTCGATCGATGCCTGGAGTGTGGCCTTTTAGCTTAGACAGTGCTATTGAGAGTTCTATTTGGGTTATGTCGTTTTCAATTTATAGAGCAGTTCTATTAGGGTTAAAGTTGTTGGTGTATGTTAAGAAGGCGTGTTTGTTGTGCATATTCATTAAAAATAAAATATTTTAAAAATATAATAAACTTTTATACTATACTATTTACCACTTTTTATTTTCGTATAACAGACATCGACAAAAGTTATTTTAAAATCCAAATCTTTTATTGACACTCGCGATATTCGTACTCTTATTTACCCATGCAAATTCAATTTTTTAATTTCGATGCACATTTTAGTCTTCTCATTCACAGCACACTACGTTGCAATTTAGTACATATAAAATAAAAACACAGTCTTAAGCAATGCAAAACTCCTCAAATTTTAAGCAAGTTAAAAATAAATTTAAATTTTTTATCAACGCCTTCTCTCTTCACATGCAAAAAAATGTGTCAACATTCAGCGATTATGAATAATTTCACACCTCGTTGTAACAAAAATATATTCATTCATATTTATGAGTATATGCTGGAGCAGATAATGCCACCATTTTAATCTTATTTCAACACTTGGCAGCACACAAAATCGCCATGCACAATTACGTTACTTTGGCGCACGCACACAACCACTAATACTCTCGCATTTCTCAGACCGACAAATATATACATAAATCCAGCGCCAGACAATAAGATTGCGCTAGGAATAATGTAGAGTTCGCCAGGTTGGGTGAGAGGATGTTAAAAAAGTTTGGGAGCAAAATGCGCCAGGATAAACACTCAGCGGGTGTTAAGCGCAGATTTTCATTTCATTTCGCGCTGCTGACAGTAGGAAGAGCAGAAAATTGCAGCCGCGGAAAATTGTTGAAACTCGTTTATAATAGGGTTTGGTTACGCGTTCTGGTTTTGGTTTCGTTCTGCACGAGAATGTCATATAAATAAAGTATTCACAAAAAAACAAAAAAGGAACATAGCTCTCGGAAACGTTTTAAAAAATAACTTTTCCGATCTCAAAAAGAATAAAATGAGAAAAAAACTTTCGGGAACTTTATCAAAAATAATTAATTGAATTATTTGAAAAAGTTCTCAAGTAGAACAAAATGAAAACGAAAATTTCGCAAACGTTTCAAAAATAACAAAAGGAAAACAAAACTTTTTAGAACGCTATGAAGAAGAACGTTACCAATGAGAACTGAAATATCGATATTGTTTTCGTTGAGGATTAAATAAGAATATAAGTAAAGAAAACGTTCTATTTTGTTCTTTCTTGTTTGTTTCTTTACCAGAAAGTTCTGAATATTCAATAACAGTCGTGAACTTTTAGTTTCATTTTATTTTATTTTTTACAACTTTTCCAAAAGTATTGTTCGCCATATATTCTTTAAAGCAACGTTTCCAAGCGTTTTGTTCACATAAAGTTCCCATTTTAAATATTCTGAACAGCAGCTTTGTTCCCTTTTGTTTTGTTCTAATTTCGGTTCAAGTTTTAAAGCGTTCTTCGAACCAACATAACAAGAACAATGTAAAATTGTGATTATACCTTCTTTTCTCGACTCATCATTTAAATTGAGAAGCATTTTCAATTCAAAAATTACTTAATTTTTCCTACACGGCTGCTAGATACGGTTTTTTTTAATTATTTACATAAACTAAAACAACTTCAAGCCATAAATCAGCATTTAAATTTATGTTTGGTAGCGCACAGTTTAAAGTCTGTTTGTCTGCTGTATGGTCAAAACTTTATTTAGAACCCTAGGCAATACACACATTTAGCTACTAAATCCCAGCTCTTTGTCTGTTGGTGTTGAACGTAGTAAAAGCTATGGACACAAATCCTCTGCGTGCCTTTGAATAAGTAATTAACTATGCATGAGTATTTGTATTTACTTTGTTCATATCTGTTATAGCAAACGATTTCAAAAAGTGAAAAATGGATTAAAGAAATCACAATAAAAAAAGCAAAAAAAAAACAAAAAGGGGTGTAGAAAAAGAGAGTCATACATAGAAAAATTGTCTTTCATACTCGTATGTAAAAAATGTTTGGAGGAGATCACTTCGATCTTGCACTTGCACTTTATTTATTTGGGCGACGACATGTTTGTACAGATTTTTGAATCGCCTAATGCAGCTTTGCACATGCATTAAAATTTTGTTTCTGTTTTTTTTTTCTTAATGCCAAAAATAGAGGATTTTTTAAATAGGGAATTGATAGCACGAATATCCGGAACACTGTTTATATCAAATGGTTCATATGGCGTCTGAAATAAGAAAGAGTGAAACTACCTCTACAAATAATTGTATCATACTCAATTTCTAGGCACCGAGAAAAAAAATGCGTAAAAATAATTCGTTTGCCGCAGCGGGCATGTCGGCGTAGAAAATATGTTTGAGCGTATTTTTTTGTGTTAAAATTTCGCTTCTTCTCAAATTAAATAGCAGCAACAACACATACTTGTGTGAGTGCTACATTTTCTGCCTCGCCTGCGTGTTACCGCTGCTGATTTGTGTTCACCGCTGCTCGAAGCGCAAATTTTTCATTTTTTAATAAACAGCCAAGCGGCTTGTGTTGCCACTGATTTGCATAGAAGCACAACGGTCGCGACGACGTGTGCGCTGGTAGTGTTGGAGTAAGGTGGCGAGTAGCTGCAGGCAGCCTGCGGCGCATTAACGACGACGACCATTCTTGTCTACGGGCTGTTAACGCTAAGCGCGCACCGGGCTTCCCACAAATGTCCCTAAATATGAAGAGTGTGTCTTTTTATTATTCTCTGCCAAGCTTTTAGATATATTTTTTCTATCAACGTTATTAATATTTTGCTTGCTTGTTTTTTTTTTTCAAATTTTTCATACACTTTTTCACAGTTTAAAATTGGCATTTTTATTTTGATTTTTTACATAATTTTTTTCCATATTCTTTTTTTATGCAAATTATTCATTCGTTCATTTATTTTGTGCGCTGCAACAGTTGCCGCTCTTATTACGTTTACTGTGGATTGTTTCGGTGTCGTGTCGTCGCACTTTTCTTTTCTTGTCTGCTCTCAAATGGGTTTATTTCATTTTTCTATTCAAACTCCTTTCTTTTGTTCAACAACACATTTATCATGCGGGTGTTGTTGTTATTTCTTTGCAACTAAAGCTATTGCGTGTAGCATTGCCTTGTATTCCGTAGTATATTCATCACATTTTCACACATTCAACTGTTAAGCTCTTTTAAGCATCACACCATCTTCTAAGCGGTTTATTAAATTTTTTCCCCTGTAGGTGTGTGAAAATTGAATGAAAGCTCGTTGTAATACTGTCACATAATATTAAAAATGTTTAACAGGTTGAAGTTATTTCAGGTTGGAAGATTTTAATTAAGCGAGTAATTTTCTTTGTGTTTATTATTTCGTTACAACACCACGCAGTTCTGCAATTCTTAACTGATTTATGAAATAAATAAATAAAAGCGCCGAGCTCTTCAAGCGATATTTTTTTTAACTTGTTTTCGCCAAAATTTATCAGTTTTATAATGATAGAGCATGACTTCAAAATTTCTGTTTGCTCAGTGCACTTAGATTCTTAGTACTCATTGTACTAAGGTAAATGTGAATTTTATCCCTAACGATTAGTCAGGGCACCTAAACGAAAAACGCGATACCAGTGTTGCCATTCAAGAACGTTGAGAAGTGTTCCTGCCATATCTGAAGTGTGTTTCCAGAATCCTATCCTCGTCTTTTCATCGCCAGCACTTTTTTGACTGCAGGAAATATTAAGCAAAGTGTTTTAAGTTATGCATGAAAATCAAAATAAATTAAAATTCAATATTCTTTTTTGAAGAATTTTAGTGTCGATAAGTTATAAAAAACATTATTTTTTATAACAAGAAATTGTGCTTTCGTAAAAAATTTCAGAATTGAGGATGATCACAAATTGAAGTCGAAATAAAATCGACAATTAAAATTCTTCAAAAAAGAGTATTGAATTTTTTTTATATAGATGTTGTTAAAATAAATTTCCCTAATATTTAATAAAATGTGCAAGTGAAAAGTACAATTTTTGTTTCGAGGTTCTACTGAAAATCTTTACGCAACACTCTTACAGTAGCCATGCAATTGCACTATCTCTCTCTCTCTCTCATCACTGCACAGGGCGTATGAGTAACTTCAATTGCTGCTAAAACTGTCCATGTTCGAGTATATTGCAACCGTGAAATTTGATTTGAACAGAATTAGATGTCGCGACTGGCGAAATGAAATTTTAATTTGTTATTTGCTACAATAACCAAAAAAAAAATCTTTGTAAGAAGCGAAAACAGATTTGAAAGTAGCTAGAAAGGATGGCAAACACGAAATAGACAAATCGCATAGCTTTTGCCACAATGCTTCCATTCATGAACGTGCAACACAGCGCACGCTATAATGTGGTAAGCTAGCGTTACGCTGAATTGAATTTACCACAGCGAGAGGGCAGTCAACTTGCAAACATTTGTCAGCGTTAAAAACTATAAAATTTCATAAATTTCAGACAAAAGAATAAAGAAAAGCAAATAAAAAAAGTTTGGAGCAAGAGAAAAACTCAAGTGCGACACGAAAAAGAAAACGAATTTCGAATGTGCATCAACCGAGTTGAATGAAAGACAGCAAAACTAAAGAGTTCACAGGAGAACAAAGCGGAATACAAATACGCGGAATGCAATTGCTTTTTTTTAGTGAACATACATACAAGTGCCACAAATGACAACAGCTGCCAACGTGCAACAATCTTATTACGAACGTTTTTATTTTTTTTATATATTTTTTTTTTATTTTTGCAGCCTGCACAACTAACAGAATTGTAGTGTTCGCTGGAGCAATAATAGTAATAATAATAAAAAAGAAAGAAGCAAAAAGTGCTCGAGCAAAGTAGCTTTGCTAAGTGAAAAAGCACGTAAATGGCAAAATTGGCTGCGGGCAAAACACGCGAGTAGCTGACAAGCAAACGGCGTATTGTAGAAAAACTAGCGGCGCTTTGAAAGTACTCGCCGTTTGCTTTATGTTTTTATTTTTTGGTTTCTTTTGCTGCTTGAAGCGCCCGCCGTTAGAGTAGCGGGAATAGCAAAAGGCTGAACGACGGTGAGACGCAGATTGCTTTTAAATTTAATTGGTTTCGAAATAGTGCAAAAAAAAATAAACAGTATGTATGTATATGTACATATATCAGAAACAAAAGCAAGCCGTTTCGGTGTAGGCGATGGCAGCAGCGTTGACTTGAAAGCAAAACAATGTAAATATGAAGCGTGTAAATGCAAACAGAAAGAAGAAGGAAAAATATATCACAGAAGGAGTTGAGTTGGAAAAAATTCAGATACCAAAAAAAGTAAAAACACAAATCAGGAAGTAGTTGCAAAACTATTGTGACAACAAAACATATGGCAGGTGGTGTAGAAAAAAGCAACAAACAAAGTAAAAAACAAATATAATTCTGGCGCATTGAGGCGCGGCTAATGGCGAAAATCAATGTCGTCTCAACTAAAGGTGCGCACAGTTGGGCGCTCAATATTTATTTGCTAACTACTGACGACCGACCAGTCGCTGCATATCTCCAAATGTGACACCCTTAACTGTCGTACTCCATTTGACTTAAAATTGCTGCGCACCGCTTTGCTATTGCGGCTGTATCATTTGAACGTCTCTTCTTATTATCCCATACTTCCTCTCGCCTGCTGCCGCTGCATAGCTTCTTTACAAAGCTGTTGCACGTTGTCAAAGCACATTTTCATATTTTTAAAAGCTGTCATAAGTAGTTACTTAGCAGAAATTCCCCAACGGCAAACCATCTACTTAACTGCTTTTGTGCATAAACTTTAAATAAATTTGTAAACTTGCTTGCAGTTGAATGAACATTAAGTGTATTCTGTGAAAATATGGAGTGGCTGATGTGATGGAAGCAGGCAGCAGAAGTGGAGAGCTGACTGATAGTGTGGAAAATTTGTGTTGCAAATATTGAGAGATGCTTGGCAAGCGGCACATCCAGTCAACGGGGCGTAATGGAATATTTCACCATTTATTAGTCGCAGTTCAATGCGAGAAGGTATTTATATCAAATTTTCCTATCTCTGCAGGTCGAATGAAAATACTCGTCCCGAAATTCATGTGTTGCTTTGATAAGAGAACGCGATATCGTTGTGGAAAGTTGATAAATGTTTACCTCTCTTTCTTAGCCCGATAACTTCTATAAGGCATCTCAGTTAGTGCACACCATCGTTGAAAGTTCCAGTGAAACTGCACATGCAGATTTGACGAGTCGTAAAAGATTGTGAGATTTTTTTCAGTGTAATCCCGACTATGAAAATTTTGGAATCTCGCAATGTTCCAGTTTGATTCATTAGTAATTTATAATTATGGTTTAATCATCAATTTTGTGTAGCAGTTTATGAAACGGTGTCTATGGAGAGTAATGACTAAATTTCCACAAGCTTTAGTAAAGTATCTTCTCCACCATATTGTTTGCACTAATCTCTATTAAAAATGCCAAAACCATTGGGAAAAAATGCATACAAAAGGTGACATATTAATAGCAAACTCATGTTCAGTAACCCCAAATTAGGCTGAAAACGTAATTTTTTTTTACTAGAAGCCAGTTTCATTGAATTTTATGCTTTAATTTTTCTTTAAACATATTATTTTTACACAAGTGGCAACCATTTTTCACAAATTAAGATTTTCTTTAACCTAAAAGACTATTTAAAGCTGTTTCAAATAATAAACAAATTATAATTATGCATTTATTTTATACCTATTAGTTCATATGAGATTAAGTTTTGAACAGGTGGCAGCTCTATTGACAATATCTTTTCCTAAAACTTGTCCGTTAGACATAAATATTTCAAAATATCTTTTCACTTAGGAATTAAATGAACATTTCTATTTTCTTGCAGGTGGCAACTCTTTTCAAAATATTCTCATATAAAAAATTTTCTTAAACTTTTTTTACGTTTGTTTCATCTATTAAAATATGTGTTTAAATTCCCAAGTTGCCTTAATTCGAAAGAAATTTTTACGTTTTAAACAAATGGCAACCCTTTTCCAAATATGTATTTTCAATCCTTTTGCAAGGATCTTTTTTGACCTAAAATTCTTTTTAAAATCTAATAATCCTATTTATATGAATTTAATTTTTAACAGGTGGCAGCACTATGGATTTTTTTTATAAAACGTTCTTAAATCTCTTTCGTTTGGCATACATTTGATTTATATATAAGTTCATATAATGGTTACTTTCGTACAGGTGGCAACTCTATTCAAAATATTTTCTTAAACATTTTTTTGTCTCTTCTATTTTAATGTTTTTAAATTTCCAAGTTGTCTTTATTCAAGATAAATTCGAGCCTTTAAACAGGTGGCAACCCTCATACATGTAGTTTAGAAATAAAGTGTTTTCAACGAAACTTGAACTAAATATTTAAAAAGGTGGCAGCCCTATTCTAAAAACTTTTTGCACATTTACAGGACAAGCCCTTTACTGCTGATCTGCGTACTCTCGAGGAAGTAAAACCTCCCTGTAGACCCTCATGTTCTAAGAGATATTAATGTATAATCCACAAGGCATGGCCTTAGCCCTTATTTCCAACCTATTTGATAACCTGAGGCTTAAGAAGTTCGTGTTTATGTGTAAAATATTGATACAATTTTAAGTAGTGACTATTTAAAATTAAATTTAAGGGCCAGTTATAAGAAGAAACTTTGCATCATCTTTTATTAAAGTGTTAAAATTGCTTTCCAATTTATCAATTCTCATTCCATAAACTGAAATCTTTCCACTTAATTTAACACAATAATTCACCTTTGCGTCCAATACTCGCACGCCATGACTTTTCTGCGGTTTCGTTGTTATGAAGTAATATTTTATACCACTTTATACTTTGCGTTTTCAATTGCATCTGGCGCGTTGCCTATCTCTGGCAACAGTGGCACACACATCACTTAAGCATACATAGAAATACATATGTTGCTAGGAGTACTCGTATATTCAACATTAAGAAGTTGAGTCGAGTGCAAAACCAAAGACATTGCGGCCAACAAGCAACGGCTGCTACCAGCACGCTTACCACCAGTCAGAGCCTCCAACAAACACCCGCAATCTAAACTACAAGAAAAGTCTTGCATTTGAGATAAGCGACCACAAGAGTAAAGGTATGGAGACATTATGTAGACGCAGCGTGAAAAGAAGAAGTAGAAGATGGTGCAATAGCGATCAATAAAAAGGCAGAAGGCATTTGGATAGCGGATAGTGGACAGTGGCGAGTGTCTACTACCAAGCATTCCTTGACTTGCACATTGGCTAGCCAAATAAAGTGGCAGGCGGTGAATACGCAGCCGGCAGACAAACAAACAAATGCAGACACAAACAAAAGTGGAAAAAATGGCAGCAATGTTGCCAATACTTCTCAGAGGCTTCTTTCGCATGCATTTTCATGGCAACTATACAATACTTGGGCAGCTAAAACTGATTTGGGATTTGAGCGGTCTCGCGTGCAAGCCAAGTGGACAACGCTATGAAATATGTCCGACAGAAGTTTTGCCAATTTTTCTTGCAAATTTTCTGCGCAATGAAAATTGTTTTTTTTTTTTTTTTAATGCACTATTGTTCATCGCACAAAACAAACATACGTACCTATCTTTCGGACATTCAATAAAGGATGTAAGAGACGCCCACACAAGAGACTTATAGAGAAGAAGTAGTCACTTGCATTTGCTTGGCTGACGTCAAAGCGGAATTTTGTGTGCAAGTTTTTTTTTGTTGATTGAAGCGTTTGTGAGCAAAGAAATTCTCAAGCTTGCGTCTGTGGGTTTTTCTTAGTGATTTATGTGTATGTATACATACCTAAATATATTTTTTCATTTCTTCAAATCTACTCTGTCTTTCGCTCTCGTCTTTCGTCCAACAAATGAATTCAATTGCAATTTTTCATTTCGTGCAACGATTGAAAATAAGTTGCAATATTGAAAGCACACAGAAAGTTTGAAGGAGCTGCGGTTGATGCTGGTCACTGCAACAAGAACAAAGCACTTTATAGATTCACCATCAGCAGAATTACATAAATATATATGTATACAGGTACAAAGGGATACATACATACTTATATACTGCATTGTAATAGTTGAAAATTCATGCATCTTTTGGTTAGCCACTCGATCTTAGATTAAAGCCAAAAGTAAGTTGTGCACAAGTTTGTAATGTGGGTCATGGAGGGATATCTTAAAATTAATTTCAGTAAGTTAAAAGAAAAGAAGCTCAGCATTGTTTTGTTTTGAATTTGTCAAGCTGAAATTTGATAATTTTTTTTAATTCATTCCAGCTGTCGATAAGTTTGTTTTTTATAGATTAGAACTTCGAAATCGTTATCGATGTATTTACTTACTTACCAATGATATCGTCATTGATAAATTATCAATATTTTTATTTAATTCTGTTTATAAGTGTTAATCGATAAGTTTTAAACTTCCATTGAAGATATCGATAATTACACAAATATCGAAAACTATATCTTTAGTAATATTTAAAGGATACCGATAACAATATTTAGAGCGATATAAGAATGTAGATAACCATTGCGATAACAATACTTAATAACAATAACGACGATAACTATAACGATAACTTTAGTAATACAATTATCAAAGGTGAAGCGATAATTACATTCTTATAACCCTAACGGTAGCGACAGCGAAGACGATAACAAAAACGTTAACGATAACGATTACGATATGGTAAAAAAATGTTGCATTGCTGAGAATTCAGGAATGAAGGCAATGTACATACATACATACATATGTAACATGCATTTTCAAAATTTTTTTTTTCTGTAGTCCATTTTGTCAGCCTTTTCGAGTGTTCGATTCCATGTGTCACAAGCTGACGCCGAAAAATCACCACAAAAACTAGCAAAAGTTCAGACAGGCGACATAAAACTTCAGAAGTCAAGCCGAAACGTTGGTTATTCGTAGATGAATTTTCGGGCATTTCACATTGGCATTTGATTACCAACGCCAAAGTGAGTTCAAACAAAAAGAATGCAGATGAAAAAAGAAAAAACAAAAAAAGCGAACCAAAAAAACTGGGAATGAAAGACGGTAATATTGAATACAGAGTTGCGGGTAGCTGCATCACTGAAGTATGTGCAACGCCAGGGAATTTAAGAAAGTAGACGAAGTTAAGCGGAAGCTGCTACCAAATCGAGTTGAGTTCATGCAGCAGTACGCAGCAAAACAACTAACGAAAGCAGTGAAGTTCCAACGACGTTAAATTACATACCCGCAACTAAATGAAAATACGATACGAAATGCGAAATGTCATTAGACAGACGAAACTTTGCCCAATGGCCAGTCGCCCAGTGAATACACACTGCCGCCTTGCTGCACTACCGACACAATCGCTAAATGGATTGAAAAGAAGAGTAAAAAGAAAGTAGAAAAAGTTTAAAGATCACCATCTCTTATGCAACCTCGTCCTGTGTACACATTGCACATCGATGACTTTTTCACGCTGGCACAAAATTATTTCAATTCGACTGTGAGCCAAAAATCAGGTTAAGCTAAGCCGCCGTAAGTGTCTATGGATAGCGTGCAAATAATGATTTTTCAGAGATTTTTCAGCGCTGACAGTAAGCTGCGTTTGCTATTAGATATTGACAACTGAAACAAAAAAAAACCAACCAAAAAAAAAAGAAAAAGCTGGCGTAGTGAATGCTTTTGGCCGAAAAGCTGACATTTTTGTTTTTAAACTAAGTCAATGTGGCGTTTTGTGCTTTTCCGTCACACCGTTACGGTATTTATGTAGAAAAAAATTCAAAAAATTGTTGCAAAAAAAACCTTTTGACCCGCAAAGCCGCATAACGCATGCGAATAACGCGCGCAAATGAAATGAACGCTCGTTTGCTGATAGCTTTGACGGTCGATAAGAAAAGTTTGGCGTGCTCAGGTGCTGGCGACAAGCATTAACTACGTATAGAAGCGCACAAAAAAAAAGTGGACAGCTAACATTTCAGCTTTGTTGGCGTGTACGCCAAATATTGGCAGCGTTGACAGTCGAGCCACTGTTTCTTCCCTTCTGCCTTCGCCGTTCATAACCTCACTTGCTGTTCGGCAAACTCCGCTTGACCACAATTTTTTTTTACTTTTACTAAAGCACACTCTCTCTCCCCCTCTATCTCTCTCTCTCTCTCTCTCTCTCTCCCCCCCTCTTTGCCTATCAAATATATTGTTGTCGATGGGCGCAAAAACTTTTCCGCCGTTCGTTTGAAGTGAGTCAATTAGTGGAATTGGTCGTGTCAGCTTGGCAAGGTATGGATATCCTTTTTTGTGCCTTTTTTTGCTTCTACTTTGATTTTCATTTGCGTGTAATTTATCTGGATTTTATTTCGTTTTTGTTCATTTCGGCAGTTGCATTTGGCTTTTGATGTGTGACTTATTAGAAAAGTTTTTGGTTGGTTTTTGGATAAATTAAAAAATAGGGCACAAGTGAACGTCGTCAGTGGCAGAGGGTTTTTAAAGAAAAAAGGTACTCGAATTATTGAAAATGTTGAGCTTAAAAGGTATGCCAAGTACATAAGTTCAGGTCGATTCCACTCATTATTAATCCAAAAATCCGTGGGACCACCGCAGTCTTAACCTTAACAAACTTAACAAAGGAAATATTTTGGTGTAGTTAATCTTGTGGAAGGATTTTAGCACCTTGGGCCATTGGGTGAAGCGATCAATTTCAAAATATCTAAGTGGTCTTAGGGTAGTGTTGGAAAATTTTCGATAATATGCACATTCCATGACTCCGACGATGAAAGTGTAAGCAATTCAATACTATTGCATTTTTTTTTAAATATTGGTAAAAGAAATAAATAGTAGTTTGATTTTGCAATATATGAAATTTATTCTTGTAATAAATAAAAAATTTATTTTTGATACAAGAAGTTTTGTCTATAAATATCCGAAAAATAAAAATAGACCAGACTTGAGGTTTCAGCACTGCCGCATTTGTTTTTTTTTGTGTCGTATGACAATAAGCAAATAAAATTAAATCTGAAAATTGGCTCTGATGCATAAGTCGCAATTTGTCCATTAAATACATTAAAGGTATTTTAAAGTTTAAGATTTGTACTCTATGCAACAACCCGCATAGTTTGATATTCTAATTTAGAACTTATTCAGTGTACTTAAACTTAAGATCTAAATGGTAAATCTAGAGGATGCAGCCTTCTCAGTCGGCGAGTCTAGGCGCTGTTGTCCAATAAGTTTATGGCGTGTATGTTGTCGTGGCAGCTTAGTCGGTTAACATATCTAGAACTGAGTTTCTGAATCTCACATTTTACCATTGGTATTTATAGATCTTTGTGTAAGTGAGTATTTTCGATATACCACGGAGCGTTGGCAATCAGCCTGAGTGTTTTCGACTGATATCTTTGAATTATCTCAACGTTAGATTTACTTGCGGTTCCCCAGATTTACGTCCCGTATGTCCAAACCGGTTAAGACTAAGTTTAGACTTAGGGCCAGTACATTTTTCTAGTCTTGATTTTAAGCTTGGCTTATATGTGTTGTTTGCCAAGTTAATCTTCTGTCTAAGTGCATCCCGAGGTACTTAGTGCTGATGCATTTTGGGATAGTTGTTTGATTGAGATTGACGCTGGGGCAATCACCTGTTTTCATTACCATGCTATTCCAATTTCGAAGCCAAGACTCTAATTCATTCAGCTGTTTTTGAACAGCTTCAGAAACTTCGTTTGCGGAGATAGCGGAGGCAAGGATGGCGGTGTCGTCTGTTTGTGTGTCTTTTTTATTTTAAATAACAACCCTGCGTGTCAAACTCTGTCAAAGCTTGGTGAATGTCTAAGAAAACTGCGGAACAGTATTGTTTCTCCTTCAGACAACTTATAATGGTTTTGACGATTCGATGGCACTGTTCCGGAGTTCTATGTAGTTGCCTGAATCCAAATGGATGGTATGGGATGACGGATATGGATTCCAGAACCGGCAATAATCGTCGAAGAAATATTCTTTCAAGTATTTTTGAGAAGATTGTCAGCAAACTTATCGGCCTATAAAATAATTTTATTGCGGTTTGGAGTGAGGCATGCTTTAACAGTTATACACTCTGTTAGAGTTTATTTGTCAGACGTTAATCTCCAACAAAGCTGAAGCGATCACAGGAGAATTTCTCAGAGACCAATCACATTTCCACAGGATGGGAAGACTGGACTAAATGAACTTTCTTTCGTGATACTTGATTGTTAATAATTAAATGGTTGGTTGTCTACTTTATTGCGGAGTCAAATGTATTCGTACTTATGCTTCTTTCTCTAGAAACGCAGTTATATCTCGCTTTTTTCCCTTTAATAATAATAGTCGTCAACTCTCTCAAATTTTGAATACACTTTACAACACTAGTCTGTCAAAATTAATGATCGTTTGTAAAATTTTCTGGCGAAACAAAATAAAACGAGACGATTTTACTTACATCCTCTATATTTTGGTTTTTTACTTATTTTGATGTTTAGCGAAAATTTTCCAATTTCCCATGATACTTTTCAATGATTATTCACAATAGCACCACTTTCTCATTTTCCAACACTTTCAATGAGGTCGGCTATTTTTAAGCTAGTTTATTTCAACCCGCTTATTTCAACTCAACTCGCTTGTTTTTGTTGTTGCTTTCCACGCTATACGATAAGCTACATAGTGTTCTTTTGCAAGTCGCTTACAAAAGATGACGGCTAATATTAATATTTTATTGAGGACAAAACGATTAAGCTCCTAATAAATAATTTTTTATTAACAACCAAATAGTGGTTTTTATTTTTGTCAGCAAAGTTTAGAGTTAAATATTTTTAAGAATACAAGCGTCACCTTCTTTTTCTTAGCAGTATGCGTATATTAAATAAAATATTGGAATGCTATTAAACTTTTAATCGCTAAAACGAATCCGCTTAATATAATTAAATGATTCCAAACTCACTTCGTACTATACTACCACAATTGATAATCGTGTTTGCGAATTAAGTATTTGAATTGCAAATTTGAATACAGATCAAATCCCATTAGCGTTAAATATACCACACTTGTATGTACGAGTACGAGTATATCCTAACTCCTACGTACTGGCGCTCCTCTGATAACAGCTGGACTGCTAAGCTGCTTGTTCTATGTAAATGCATAAGTGGAACATGTAAGTTTTTTGCATAAATTTTCTAAAAGATGTAAATTAGTTGAAGTTTTTATGCGATATAAATCAACTTTTGGAAAATAAGTGATGAAGGAGGGGTGTACAAACAAATTATGCTTTAACGATACTTCAGTGATGCTCCATGCCAATAAAGCGACGCACATGAGTATTAAATATAATAATTTGTAAGATATGGATAGAAAAGGGTTACAAGAGAGAATCACAAAAAGGCAAAGGATACTTAAGAGCAATGCGAAGCAATATGGATTGTGGTATCATGCCATAATAAATGTGGCTAAAAACTTGAGGATAACCCTTTTTTTTTGGCAACCACTTATGACTCCTCTGGGTGAAGTTAAAGCAGAAAAGTGTTAAAAGCCAGCCGAAGTGAGTAAGGCAAAGAGGTTATGTAAAGAGAATAAAGCGTTCAAAAAGGCTGCCAGAATTTGGTGGGAGAAGAAAAAGTAATAGGAGTTAGAGTGTTAGCAGAACTGCAGTCTACACTTGATGAAAGAAATAAAATGCGTTCAACGCGGCAGCAATAAAATGTTGTGCTATTTCATACATAAACTGGTCGAGCTGAGAAAATGTAAATGCGTGAAAAATGAAGAAGCTTTGCAAGAAGATGTAGTATGCTTCGTTTAACACACATCAATTCAGAAGGAGTTGAAAGAGGCGTAGCACACTCAATTGATATGCAACGCATCTTCATGCAAGTTAAACAAGCAATAAAAAGCATCTAGCTGCAAGAAAAAAAGGTAAGCAGGATAAACATAAAAAGCTCGACAGTTCGACAAACAACAACACAGTAAAAAAAAAATTAAAACAAAAAAAGCATAAAAATCAACCAAAAACGCAAACTAAAAACAGCTACTTCCCACAACTGCGTGAGGGTTTCGGTTGAAAAAAAAAAAAAAAAAAATGCCGACTTATGTTTTCGACATGTTGAGCGCCTATAAATATGCCATACATTCTAAACGCACTTATATTTTCTGTTTGAAAAAACCAAAACACAAAAAAGGGAAAAGGTGGGTCGTTTTATTGCCAGTAGATGCTGACGCTGGAGAATTGACTTATCTTAACGTGAAGACATTGGTCACAATGCTTAGTTGACTGACTGATCTCGGGATTAGCTGGATATATATTCGTATGTACATATATTCAGCGTTGTTATGTCTGTTGATGTGCTGCGAAATAAATTTTTTTTTTGCAACGAAAAAAATGAATAGTGTCGAGCATCTTTTTAGGCTGCAGTTTATAGCTTTCCTATTTTGTTTATTTTTAAAATTTTTTGTCCCAAAAGCTTGTGTGTGCCTTGTATGTGTCTGCTTTGGTTTATGTGTCTTTTTTATGTCAAGTGCTGCATTTGAGTTGCGAATTTTCTTTTTCTCTTATATTTATAATTTTTTACGCACTATTTATGCACCTGACTTGCGGCCTGATTTTGGGTGACAATGTTTAGTTGGGCGCTCTAACATATTAGCTGCATTTTTTTCAGTTAGAAAAGTGCCAATTAGCCTTAAAATATTATTGCCAAATTGTATTTTGTTATTTATTGCAGTTGTATCCTGATTTTTGGATTAAGTTCAGTGTAAATCTTTTCCTTTTGGCAAAGAAATCCAAAACGGAAACCAAAATATGTTGAATTTAATTGCCTGTTCTAAATTTCGTAGTGAATGGCAAACTTGTTTTAAGATTAAACCTTTCAGAAAACAAATCGAGAAATAATCGATGAGATGATGTTTAGCTGACACTATTTCAAAAATTACACAGAGCTGTCCAGACCGCAATGAGGCGCTCGGCTTAACTGAATCCTGGTGTGCCGAAGAGAGATGGTTCATTACACAAGTCTGCAAAAACAAAAAATAGTTGAGAGCTGTTTTGATTTTTTTTGTGTAATTCTGATGTCATAGAACGTCAAGTTTTCTGACAATGTAGGTGTCTATGTTAAAAAAGTTATCATCTTAAAATAAAATATGAAATATTAAAAAAAAATTTTTAAATTTATAATTGCGTAACAAAACTAATTTATTTATGTGAAATACATTAGTTAGTAAGCACTAAACAAATTTATTTTTCTCAGTGAGACTCCTTTTGGTACATTTTCACTTGTGGGAAGCATCGGGAAGGTCTCTTCGAGCGATTTGTTTGTTGTTAGGATCTTAATGACCTCTTTAAAGGCAATCCACCCTTCTCTTTGAGGATTCGTCATGGTTGTGATGCTTAGTGGATCAGCCATAAGCCGTCTAATAGCTGGTTCAACGAAAACACCTTCCTTCAACTTTGCCTCCGATAGGACTGGAAACTTTGATATTAAGTATTTGAAGCAATTTCCATCTATTGGAAGTAACTTAAGAAATTGCTTCATCAATCCTAGCTTTAAGTGAATTGGTGGTAGAAGAATTTTATGAGGAGGCATCAAAGTTTTATGCAGGACATTCTTTTCGTCAACTTTAAGCTCCATCGGAGGCCAACACTTTTTGGTCCAGTGATTTGTTCGGTCTCTACTATCCCATAGACACAAAAAGCAAGGGAATTTGGTAACCCAGATTGTTGTCCGAGCGCCATGCCCAAGATTTTGAAATCACCGCACACTTGCCAATCGTGGTCTTTATATTTTAATTTGCAAATAATCAATTCCAAGTTCTTGTAGGTTTCCTTGAGGTGTACGGCATGGCCGACAGAAAGGGGAGTATAGAAACCGCCGTTGTGAAGCAGAACTGCTTTAAGGCTTCTTTTTGAAGAATCTATAAAAATACGCTACTCTGCTGGGTCGTATCAGGTCTTAAATGTATCCATCAAACCTTCAATATTGGTACAATAAACCAACTCGTCGACTTGGGGAAAGTAGGAAGTAAACTGGGTGTTCCTTATTTAGAAATAATTGATAGTTATGGTAAACATTTAAAAATAGTAATCAAATAAAAATTATACCTATTATTAATGCCTACAAGTTAGTCTAAAAAAACTCTTTTTTATAATAAAATTTTGCGTTTTCTAAAATAACCTTACGTTCAGGAATTTTTTGAGTATTTTTTTAGTTTTCAGAACACCTAAATACAAAGAAATCAGTTGAAAATATCCAGACAGCATTTTTGTTACAGTCCTGCGTTATTTTCCTTGAAGAAAGAAAGGCTACCAAGCAGTCTAACAGATCTACCAGATACTACTTTCTAATACTTTGAGGGTATCGCCCAAACTGAAGCAAAATTCATAGATGCTGTGCTTCCAAAACATTCTTCTATAAGCCTTTCTGGGTTCCTGGAAGAGACTTGTGGTGCCATAAAATCCAATGATTAATGAAAGATGCACAGTTTGGTATACTCACAGAACTGTGATGAATGACGAAAGTACAAGAGAAAGTGTATTTAAAAATTTTTTTGTTCAATAAAAATATACAATAACTAGTTTCGTTAAATACATAAAATCCTTCTATCAAGCTAAAAAAAAATCAAAAAACTTGGGTTTCTTATAATTAAATTCTCCTCCTATCAAAGTGGCGCTCACAATTCATTTTAGAATACTATCTTACAAATGAAACCGCCAGCCTAAGATTTCTACTTTATTATTTTATTATCATACTCCTTCGCCTTAAATAATCAACTAAAAGGATAAGAAAGCTTTAGAACTTCATCATCTACTCATACCATAGCGAATAATAACTAATTCATTAGCGAATTTATGTTGGCTTTGAACCGGCGCCCTACCATAACATGTCAAAAGAGAAGCAAATAAAAATAAAAATAAAAGAAAATAATAAAAAAAAACATCAAACTGAAAAATAGAAGGCGCCCGTAAGTGATGGCGCACATACACAAACAAATAAGAGGCAACCAAAGTAATGAAGGATAAGAAACCTTAGCACGCAGATCGGCTGGCTGGCGGGCTAGCAAGTAACTCCTTTTTTACGCAGGCACTCCAAACATTTTTGTCATAATGAAAAGTCTCATTTTTCATTGCAAGAATCAGGCAGCGCCCAGCAGTACTCTACGTGCATGTAAGTACTCGCACAAACGTGAAGCGACAAGTTTCAAAGAAAACCAGTAAGTAAACGGAAATGAAAAAAATGAGTATGGCAACTGCTTGAATTCATTTGTCAAACGCAGCAGTGACTTAGAAATGAAACAGGCAAAAAATTAAGCCAAGCTATCGAAAAAGGAGCGAAATGAAAACAACATTGTCTGCTAGTCAGAGGAAATGCGACACTGCGTTGTTCATTTGACCGTTTCCGGTTACGTCGAACAAAAATTAAAAAAAGAAAGAAGGCAAAAAAACAGAGGCGAATATATAAATGAATGAGTTGGCGAATAAATGAATTGGCAACGCAGTATAAACAAGAGGAATAGCAAAAAAAAAGCATTCAATTTGAAGGATTTGTTGAGTAGCACGAAGGTGCGGTGAAAATGTGCAACAATAAGAAAAATTAATTTCATTAATGCGAGTCGTCAGCAGGCGGAACCGCCAACGGCATTTACTACACAAACATACACAAACATATATAGTATACATATGTACATAATGCATTATTTATGACGAATTAGAGAAGTAATGAGAACATTTTCTTTCTTGCAAGACAAGGGATTGAAATGACAAATAAGATAATTTATTTTGAATTATAAGACGGTAGAGATTTAAAATGAAAGAAATAGAGAAAAACAAGAATTCTAAATTTCAGAAAAAATCGTAAAAATAAAAAAAATAACTTAAAGTAAGCGTAGGGGAAATATATTAATGGAAAAATAAAATAAAATTTAATGTCAAATGTATTCTAAAAGTAAGCAAGTAAATAGGAAAAATAAAATAAAAAGAAGAGCATTCAAGAAATAAAAACAAAATTTAAATAAATAAAAGAGAATAATAGAACAAATTTAAATGAAAAGCAATATTCGAAAAGAAGACAAAAAAAAGGAAAGAAAAGCAAATAAAAGGAAACAAAAGGTATTTGCCTTCTGAAAAAGGAAAGACATAAAAAAAGAAAGGAAATGGATAGAAAATAAATGAAAGAAAGAAAAGAAATGGAAAAAAGAAGATAAAAGAAAAAAGACAAAAAAGCGAAGTAAATGATAAGCAAAATAGTAGCAGGAAAAAAATATTAAAAGTTTAAAAATACAAAGTTAAAATTATGAGTTATATGTACTTACATGTACATATGTACATACATATATAGAAAAGAAAATAAAATCGTGAATAAATTAAAATGAAAACAAAAAATTATCATAAAACAAAAACTATTAAAAATCATAAAAAATTATAATTAAAATAAACAACATTGAATAAACGAAATTTAGAAATAAATAAAGTTAAGTGGTTAAAAACAAAGTATGGCACGAAATCAAAATTTTATTAAATTAACATAAAAAATGCAAGCAAGTAAAATATATGAAAAAGCATAAATAAAAGTTAAGAGATAACAATAAAAATATTAAGTAAAAAATTAGTTAATTAAAATTAAAACAAATTATTTTAAAATGCAAATAATTGGAAAAAATTAATAAAAAAATTAACGGGAACGAAATAGAACATAATACAACTGAATATACATATATATTAAAAAAGAGAACTGAATTAAAGTTAAATAAGGTTAAACTGAACAAATACAATAAAACAAAGCAACCTAAAATGAACAAAGCAAAATGAAATATTTCTATTTTAAATATTTTTGAGCTTTAAGACCGATTGGTTTATTGGAAAATTATTAGGAAAAAACAACAATACTCAAAGCGGTAGAAGTTATAGTACTATTTAGGAAATCATCACATTTCCTCATCAGACTTCTTTCTTCTTGGCTTCTGCGGGAGTCGAACCCGCAACAATATATGTATTTCTAAACAAAATGAAAATAACAAAATAAAATAAAACGAATTAAAATAAGAAATACAATAAATTAAAATAAAATAACAATTCACAATTTTATTGAGCACGAGGCCAGTTTCTGAAAGATTTTTATTTGGAAAAAAAACACCAGTTTTTAATGGTAGAAGTTATAGTACAATTTCGGAAATCACCACATTTTCCTCATCAGACTTTTTTTAAATTTATTTTTTATTTAATGTTCAACACTACTTTCTCAGGCTCAATAAAATTATAAATTATTATTCATTTAAAAGGCCAATAAAAATCTTAACAAAATTGATATGAAGGGATGAGCACGCCTAAATGCATTCTAAACATAGTAAAACTAATTAAATATTAAGAGTTGCTAAAAATACAAACAACAACCACGTAAGCAAGTTTAAATCGCTGCAGATTAGCTGCTTGTGTTTTTTAGCTAGTTTGTTTAAGGAAGATGGAATAAACAGAACAGAAATAAAAAGTGTCTGATGAGGAAAAAGTATTGATTTCCAAAATTGTACTATAACTTCTACTATGAAAAACTGTTGTGGTTTTTCCAAAAAAAATCTTCCATAAACTGGCCTCGCGCTCAATAAAATTATGAATTATTATTCATTTATAAGGCCAATAAAAATCTTAACAAAATTTATTAAAATAAAAAATGAATGTTTGTTTGTTTTTCTGTTGGCCTAGTAAATGTTAAATTTACAATTTTTATTGAGCTCAAGGCCAGTTTATGGAAGATTTTTGTGAAAAAACAACAACAGTTTTTTAATGGTAGAAATTATAGAACTATTTCGGAAATACTACTATAAGGAAATGTGGTGGTTTCGGAAATAGTACTATAATTTCTACCATTAAAAAAACTGTTGTTGTTTTTTTACAAAAAAAAATTGTGGCCGCTGCGGTCGAGTTGGTAGCGGTGCGTACTATAACTCGATATGCCGGTGAGTTCGAGGTTCTCAGTCAGGGCAAGCAAAATCTTAATCATAGAAAAAGTTTTATTCTGATAGCGGTCACCCCTCGGCAAGCAATGGCAAACCTCCGAGGGTATTTCTGCCATGAAAAAGCTTCTCATTAAATACATCTGCCCTTCGAAGTCGGCACAAAACTTTAGGTCCCTCCATTTGTGGTATAATATAAAAACTGAGCTATATAGTGTTAGCGTCAAAATTATTATTATTATTATAAATTAAATGAAATAAAATAAAGTGAAATAAAAGAAAATGAAATTAAGTAGAATAACATAAAATATAATAAAAACAACAAGCAAATAAAAGAAAACAATATATAATTAAATATATTAAATCAAATAAAGTGCAGTGCAAGAAATTAATTCAATTTGACTTAAATGGAATTATGTAGTTAAAAATATAAAAAAAAACTAAATAAAACTGCGTGCAAATTAAAAGATGTAATTTTTTTTATTAAATAAGAAAAAACTTAATATATAAAAACAGTAAAAAATAAAATTATAGAAAATATGTACCATATTTCAATATTAAACAAAAATAGATAACAATATAATATATAGAATAAAATTTAATCACATAGGTTAACGAAAAAAAAAACATTTTCTAAAAGAACTAAATAATTAATAAATTTTATAAAATTTACTCTTACAAATAGAAAAACTGGGATTTTAATTATGCAAAAAAATGAAATTACTAAAAGAAAAACAGAAAATTATATTTTATAAAATTTAATGGAAATAACTTAAATTTTCGTTTAAATTAATCAAATATGTATTCTAAGGCATAATACGCACATAATCGTCATATTGTACAACTATACAAATTTTATTATTACTATTATATTTTATTATATATACGCAGCTAATTAGATGTTCGTACAAACTAATTAAAGCAACCAACTAGTAAATCAAATTTATGCAACTATTTCAAAGCCATCGAAAACAATTAAAATTAAAATTACAATCAAAATTCAAATAGCCATTATCAGCAGAATGACTTTTATTAATAATTGTCATGATGTTTTTTTTTTTTTGTTAATGCGTGTACATAACAATTAACAAATTGACCTCAACGAACCGTAAGAAATGATGGAACGAAACAAACGTGATGAGCATGCAATTGAACTGAAAAAAAAAAGACAATTAAAAGGCATCGAACATAGTGAGGAATATTGTTTATGTACATATTTATGTATGTATGTGTGTATGTATGTACTTATAAGTATAAATATTAAATACAGTGAAAAGATAGCATGAAAAGAAGCATCTCTATGTTTGTGTACATGTGTATATGTATGCGTGTGAATAGCCATAAATAATAAATAGAGCAAAAAGGTTATTGAATTTTGAAGAAAACTAATTAAAGTGAAATTAAATGGTAATTATGTGTCTTGGATTTGCGTGGTGATATATGTATGTATGTACACACATGTCTGTACTTGGTATACACGCTTATACTTACCCTGCCGGAAATCAAAGTACTTTAAAAGTAATTTAAAAAGTACTTTTTTTCTAACCACAAGCGCTTTAAGTTCATTATATTTTCTTGTCATTAACTAACCTTTTTAACATGGCGATGTCCTAGGAGCAAGTCAATTATCGGACTCTGCATTTGATTTTAACCACTTTCAAATATATTTGAAGGAATGAACATTAAAATAATGTTTTTTGCAACTGTAATAAAATGTATTTATTTTCAGCTACTTTAAAACTGCTTTTTTTACAACTATTTTAAACTCGATTTCTTTTTAAACTTCTTTATTTTATATCTACTCTTTTCTATATTTTTAAAAACGCATTTTAGTTTAGTTTTTATAAAATATATTTACAATATGTATTTTTGTTTAAATTAAGTAAGGAATTCAGTTCATTTTCAACGTACGTTTACACGTTTTAAATAAAATTGAATTTAGTTTCTTCTGCATACATACTTCGTATAAACATTGTTTTTTTTTAGCGCCTGAATGGCCTTGCGAGTAACTTCCTCTGGGTCCCGATTTTCGACACAAAAGGCATAATAATGTTAAAGAAAAAATGTAAATATTTTAAAAATCACGCATTTTATGGGCTCGCCCACTGTCTTACCTTTTAAAAGCGGATAGAAATTAGCGAAAGCTTTTAATCTTTTTTTCCGTGAGTTCCATCGAGATTGAAATTCATTACAACGTCCTTAAACCAAAGAGCCAAAAGCATCTTTTTAGTTTTTCCTTTCATTAGGGACTTCGTCATCTGTTTTTATTGGAAATCGTAAGTGAATGACACAACAGCCTTCTGCTGTCGGATGAGAGTTTTTATGAGTACAGTGTATGTATATACTATGTTTACTATATGGATTCAATTAAATAACTTCTTAGTTTCTCTTCAATACAAAAGTTTTTAAATTATTTTGTTTTAAAGCAGCTGATTTCCAACTACTTTAAAATTGGTTAGTTTTTCAGACTGTCTGCTTTTTTCCAACAGGGTACATACACACATACAAATATGTAGAAATTTCAAGCAAAGAATTATTTATGAGCACATAACATACATATACAAATATATTCCACGGCAAAAATGTAGCAGCTGCTTATATTAAGAAAAAGTTTAGACAAAATGCTTTCTTTTTTTTAAATTTTTTGTTTTTTATTCAAATAAAAGTTAAATCTCTAACAAATACCACATACCAGTTTCAAACATTATACAAGATTAATAGAAATTTTAAAATTTTTATTAAAAAAAAGAAAAATATATTTTTTCGAATTATAGTGAGTATGTAGTTTTGTAGCATTTTTAATTTTAGTTTGATGAAGTTTGATAATGATTTTCGTTGAATTTTGAAAAAAAAAAAGAATTTCTAAAGTGTTGCGTTTTTTCACACATAAAATAAATTAAGTTCAATCGTTAGATGGAAACAAATGCCAAGAAAATTTCAAAACCAGCAGTAATTTTAAATGACTCAAAAAAAAAATTTAAATGCTTGGAATAAAATATCTACTTCAAATTAAAATTTGATAATTTATAAATTTTGTAGGAAGTCTGAAATTCGAGAATTCTCTGTATTAAAAAAAAATACTAAATAAAATTTTATGTTTCAAATTTGTCAGTATGTGGATGTGCTATATTTTTTTTGTGAACTGTATATATGTATGTATATATGTATGCATGCATATATAAGTCTGCGATTAGCGTTCTTGTGATGATAAATTGTGTGTAAAAGAGATGGAAGAAGAGAAAACGTATAGCAAAGTAAGAAAAAAAACCACACAGAATAATTTTGATAACAAAAAAATTGGAGAAACTTCTGAATAAATTAGCGAAGCATATTTGTATTCAATTTAAAAACGATTAACTTTATGAGATTAATTGTAAATGTAGTTGAAGCTTATGCTAATGCTTTAGTATTATTCCACGTTTACACGTGGTGAGGAATCGCAATTCATCTGAGATTTTCAACAGTTTAAATATATCATCAGTATCGAGGAAATGCTTCTCAAAATAATTTTTTTCGTTAGCTTCGAAGTACGATATTTTGCTACAATAGCTAACTTTTCCAAAGACAAAATCCAAATCGCAGGTTGTCTGAACGTCTGGTAAATCCAACGAGAAGACTTAAACATAAAGGCAAAAAAAAACACGTTTGAAAACTTCATACAAAACTTTGCATCATTTAAATCTATATTTTATTTGGTTGCTTTAATTTTAATCGTGCCCTTGTAAGCTTAGATTATCTGTTATATGTATGTAAACGTAGTGTAAGAGTAACATGTAGATTAAAATTGAGAGAAATATATGAAAAGGGCGCTGCTAGTGACAATGTATAAATTATGTGATAAATCAAGTTCAATGAAAATCGCTATGTATGTTTGTAAAATTAAAAATCTGTATGCTGCTACAAAATTTTATGTGAGCAAAACCTTTAGTATCATAGTGAACTCGTTGGCGGAAGGTGCTTGCTTTCTAGAGGCTTAACGGTGCGTAATCAATGCTTGTATATTTCTAAAATATTCTTTATAGTTTTTGTTTTTAATAGTAAAAATGAAGAATGAAAAGATTGGAATTGTCGGCAGGTGAGTAAAGAAATTTTAAAAAGCAATTATGAAAATGTTTATTATTTTAGTGCATCTTTTTTTTTATTAATTTTGTGGGAATTATTCCATGTAAAAAGAAAAAAAATTTACGAGGAATAAAATACGTTTCCAGTATATGATAATTGTGCTTTTTTGCAAGATTTTTAAGAGTTTTCTTACCGTTTCTCAAAAAACACTATGTGAAGCATATTTGCTGCTTTAAGCTCATGTGAAAGGACTTCAGTAGAGATTTGATAAATTCCAGAATAAAAGTAACTTTTAACTTAAACACAATTCCAGAAGTTATGCCATACTGCTCAATTCTTTTATATTCTTTAAGTATGATTCAAATATTTCTTTGCCTAGATTGGTTAAAATTAAAACTACAACACCTTGGATATGAACTTAAAGTTTTTAATTGCTTTTCTGCTATTTTCAGTGGTCTCATCGGACGCGCCTGGTCTATGCTTTTCGCCTCTGTCGGCTATAAAGTAGTACTCTATGATATACTACCCGAACAAACTAGCACCGCCATAGAAGAGATAGAGAAGGAACTGAATGTGCTACATTCAAAAAATGCGCTCCGTGGTAAACTTAGTCCAGCTGAACAATTTAGTTGTATCAGCGTCACCACCGACATTAACGAGCTGGTGAAAGATGCCATTTATCTGCAGGAATGTATACCAGAACGCATTGATATGAAACGTTCGTTATACTCACAACTAGCAGGAATTGTAGGACCACAAACCATTATGGCCAGCTCGACAAGTACTTTTATGCCATCGCTGTTTAGCGAACAAATGCCAAAGTATCGTGAGAATGTGAGTTATATGATGCAAGTAATTTAAACAGATTTATTTAAAATTTTTTTTTCTTTAATGCAGGTTGTCGTCGCACATCCTCTAAATCCACCCTACTACATACCGCTTGTCGAAATTGTGCCTGCTCCATGGACTAAGCCGGAGATTGTGACACGCGCACGTGATCTCATGATTGAAATCGGCCAAAAACCGGTCACACTTACCCGACAGATCGAGGGTTTCGTCACCAATCGCATACAATACGCCATCTTAAATGAAGTGTGGCGCCTGGTGGCCGAAGGTGTTGTGAGTGTGGTCGATGTAGATTGTGTTGTGACCGAAGGTTTGGGTCTACGCTATGCGCTGTTGGGTCCACTCGAGACGGCACATTTGAATGCCAATGGTGTGGAAGATTACTTTCAACGTTTTGGCGGTGAGGTCTACGCCGTCAGTCAGACTTACGGCCCTACACCAAAAATGGTGCCAGGTGAGGCCTTGTCGAAAATTGCTGCCGGCTGCGAGGAGCTGGTGCCAAGAGAGCAATTGAATGCACGCCGAGAGTTGCGTAATCAATTTTTGCGCGAATTGTGTGCGCTCAAGAAGCAGTTAGATTGAGGGAGAATGCGTTGCCAACTGATGGTAGATATATACTCGTAGATAGATAATAACAAAGTTGTAAAAAAAAAATTAATGCAAATAAAGCTATCAGTTGCTTCTTGCACACCATGTATATATTCATACGAGTGTGTGTGTAGTATGTTTCAACTTTTCATCAAAAATTTCACACACAAATCTGAGTTTGCCAATCTGCTTTTATTGGCACATCCTTTGCAGCCAATTATGAATGCAGCAGCAGCAGGTAAAAATCAGATTTATATGCACATGCATAAGAAAGCGCTCCTCATCTACACTCTTTGGTGTAATATGAAAATGGAGACGCATCACACTGACACATCTCTTTTGGTACTCGTACTTGTAAAGTGACCCTGCAGGAAAATTGCAATGTGTTGGCACTTTTGAATCGCCTTAAGTTTTTTGAAATATTTGTAGAATTTCACTTAAAACAAAGAAAACCTTTTTATGGAATACAACAATTTATCCACACTCTTTGTTAAAAAGGCCGACACTTTTTTTTACATACAATACATTTTTTAATAGGGTTTCCACCATTTTTCGGTTGGAAATTTTTTTTATTTGTTATAATTTTTAAATGCGACAACACGCAAATGATTTTTAAGTTTATTCCGAGTTATTTTTTCTTAAATAGGGTTGCCACTTGAAAAATGAGATGCATCAATAAAAATAAACTAAATAAAACTACTTAATATTAGTATAAAACGAAAGCTTTGCGACTGTGCCTTTAGCTAGGTATATTTCAAGCAGGGTTGCCATATTATTGTAAAATGAACCATTCAATTTAAAATTTATGTGACTAAAAATTATGCAACATGTAAATAAAGCAAAATAGTTTTAAGAAATTGTTAGCAATCATGTTTTTCAATATGATTGTCAATTTTAAGATGAAAATTAATTTAATATACAAGCTATAAAAACATATCAGTACATTATTAAACGAACACTCTATGAGTCACTCTTTTTCTAGCCATTTTTTTTAACCATGTCGAAGATACTTGTACATCGACCATTTCATTTATTAGGGTTGCCAATTTTAAGTTGTAAAGTTATTAATAATTGAAGCTAAATAAAATTGATGAATACCATTTTCAAATTAAAGCTACGGGTGAAATATTTTTACAACGAAATGGGATTGCCACGTCTTTAAAAAAAATTACTTGTAGTTTTTTTTTACAGTAATAGGGTTGCTAGTTTTTCAATGAAAAGGAAATAAAAATGCAACCTTATAAATTATAGAGATTGGTTTAAGGGAAAGCTATGCGAAAGACCTTTTTCTATACGTATTTTTGAACAGGGTTGCCACATATTTTTTTAAAATGCGAAATATTTAATTTATTATTATTTCCGTGCTGAGTTATCAGTACTGAATTTATTCACACTTTTTCTGTAAGACATTTAAAATAATAATTAACAGGCTATCAGAGTAATCTGGTGTGGTAGAACTGCATTAGCAGGTTTCCGTTAAATACCAGTGAGCCAAGTAAATATATAAAAAATTTAACTTTTTCTATTCTATTTTCGATTTAAGTAATCAAAATTTCCTACAGGTTATTTTTATCTCTGAACCAGTGTTACTTCACTCGTCGAACGTCATTGAACTGTATGTTATAGGAGGTGACGGTGCTTTATCTGCTTAAAATTATGAAGTAAACAAATCTCTCTTGGGAAAACAAATCTCTTCAGAGTAAGAGTCTTAAAAGCAGCATAAATTGATGAGCGTGTATACATTCATACACACATATTATTGTATTGATTAGCTTTGCTGCAGCATGCAGTAGCGTCACACCTACGTCTTTTTTTATGTAAATGCATGTGCATATGTACATTAAGTTGCCTCACGCGTCGTAAATTTAAAATTACGCGAAAGACTGAATTGTTTTTAATTTATTGAAGTAATGAATATTTGAAGGGAATTTTTATTTTATTTTATTGAATTTGAATTAAAAAAATATAAACCTAAGTTTCGAACTTTGTAGAAAATTAAAAAAAAACAGTTCAATAACCTTTCGAACAAATTAAAACTTTGTATCGGTGAATTATTAGAATTTTTTTCAGTTTGCAGTTTTTTAGCACATTCACATTTAGTTAGTTGATTTTATATATTTTTTTACTAAGATGAAATTTCCTCTATATTTTTTTATACGATAATACAGTGGAATACCAAAAGTCAACATCGAACTATTTTTTTACACTTTCTTATAGACAAATTAAATAGGCTACAAAACTAAAATTAAAAAAAAAATGATATCTAAAAAACATTTTATCATAAAAGTATACTTATTTAGGTGATTCACAAGTGATCCCTAAATGTCGTAAAGTTTTAAGAACATATACATACATTTTTGTTAGTTCAAACTTAACTTTTTTTGTTTTTGTTGCTTTGCACAAAAAGAGAATGTTAAATACGACATTTTACGACACCATGTGAATCACCTAATTGAAACTTTGCTTCGGCCATGCTTTCGGTCATGAAATTCTGTCTTACTAATTGTTTTTTTTTGGATTTTGCATATCTTAACTTAAAAATTTTGATGTAAAATTTTGAAAATTTTTTTTGGTATGTTCTTAGTTTGGTAAAAGCTTTGTGACACGAACATATACGATTTTTATTTGTGAACAACTGTGGTTTTCTTGAATAATATTGGAAACTAAATAATTTTCAATATATTTCTTTCCACATACAATTTGTTTTCTGCAAAACCGTTCTGTTCGATGTAAGAGTAATCGAAATAAACTGCTAAGTTTACTTTCGAAACGGGATTTGTTTAAGGCAATACAACGTTCTTAAAAGTTCCAATTTGAAAAGTTGAGAATTTAAAAAACCTTGATGCGCATATCTTGAGTTTATAAACTTCTGTAGTCGCATTTAAAACAAAAAGGTACATGATTTTAGAAAAATTTTTAATTACTCTATTTCATGAAAAATATGTAAGTTTAATTAAGTTTTGTAATTTCCTTGGGAAACAAGAAAATTTATTTAACGAGGCGCTTTAGTAAACACTAACTTTTACATAAATACAAATACATAGACATACATGCATGTGTACATACGGTTGCATGAATATATTGATTTCACAAACAGGGTGCCTCAAAAATGTGCATTTTATTTTTGAAGATGAAAAGCAGGCAGAATTCGAGGTTGAAAATTTATGTTTTAAAGTAGAATTTTAGCAGATTAATAATTTTCATACATTCTCAGTGGAATATTGCCTAGCTTAAATTCTTCGGTAGGAAATATGTACAATGCATTTATCGTGTAAGCCAGCGCTGTTTCGGTAGTGCGATCTCCTGCTATCGTCTGAACAACGAAAATTAATTTTCAAGTTTGGTGGTCCTTAAAATTGCAATTTTTTTATTATCAAACGATTTAGTTGAGAACATCAGCTAAATTCTACGACACAACACAATGATTGTAACACCCTGTAGAATGTATGTACGAGTATGTGTATTTGATCACTACTACCCAGTTATTAACAGAGTTAAATGCAATTGACAAAGATAAATAAATTTATGTAAATATTTCATGCATTTATGAAGGTACTGACGAAAATTCAATGAACATTAATAAACTACAATTTGTTTTTTTTACAACATTGGACGCAGCAGGTTGATTGATTTGTTTCTCCTCACCAACCGGGACAGATATTTATTAATAAGGCGGTGATGTTTTTTTCCCTCTCTTATTTGAAAATACGAATTCTGCTTGCTAGAATATCAGTCAGTTTAGCTGGTACTAAGAAAAAATTTACCAAGTAAGAAGATATATATTTTTATAGAACTTTTAAGTTTAAATGTTTATATTTATAAGGGGATTAATCAAACTAAGTTTACTGATGTGAGCTCAATAACAATTGTTTGTAAAAAAGAAGAAACAATATTTATACCAGACCTAAAAATGCGACAAAATTTAACTTTCTTTTTATTTTTTCTAAGTAATTTATAATATTAATATTTAATTAAAAAAAAAATTCACTGATGTGTGCTCAATAACAATTGTTTGTAAAAAAAGAAGAAATAATATATTTTTTTTCTAAGTAATTTATAATATATTTTAATTTAAAAAATTCATTCTCCAACAAAAAACCATACAAGCCCATATTTTAAACTTTATACGCAACTTTTAATGTTAACATTGAAATTTGAACTTGATAAAACTTAAATATTTTTTTGAGTATGCAGTTTTGTAGCCCTTTCAATTCTAGTGAAATAAGGTGCAAGTTTTATGTGGCTATTAATTATCGTTGATTTTTAATAATTTTATGACTGGCTTATATCTAAAATATTAAAAAAAAAAAAATTGTGGAATAGCGTTTTTAAAAAAATTTCAAAAATCAAAGATAGTTTTAAGCCATTTCACTGTCAAAATTTATAAAACTATAATGACCGGGCTACAAAACTGCATAATCGAAAACTTCTAAATTATTTTTAAAGTTCGTAATTTTTGATGAAATTATTATACATTTTGTTTAAAGTTCGAAATTTTGATACGCGCAATTTTAATTTTACTATACAGTACATATTTATAAAAAATTAACGCAAAAATTTATCATGACATATATGTAGTTATTAGTGCTAGCGCAAAAAAAAAAACGATTAAGTGGTGGAGTCACAGTATGTTTGAAAAAAATCCATAAATGTAAGTATGCATATATAATACATCAGCTTTTATATATTCCATTGCGAATATTGGTTTCCACTGTTAGTCGTATCTTCGATTAGATTCGCACTTGATAGCCCTTCGGTGATTTACTAATTGACATTGATATATCTAACTTTATTTAAAAACTTATGTACACTCGTAAAGGTACCTACTTACATATGTACATACTTTTATATATCCATTTTCCAATGCTCTTTCTATGCTATCCACTTTGCAAACGCATAGTTTATAAAGTTTCCAAAAATAGATGGAAAATATTGATTCGGCTTCAAGGTAAAAATTACTTACAAGCGAGTAAACTTGAAGCCACAAAGACTGAGTAGAACTTGTTAAGCGAAAACAACGAAAAGTGCACAAGTTTACAATGCCTGCAAGGCTATCAGACTATACTAGGAACATTAAGTATGAACGTAGTGTATACATTTAGATACAAACATATATCTACATATACACATATTATTGCTTTGTGTGCGTTCAGATATTTTTATACTTAACTAGAGCGTATACACGTATGTTTGTTTATTATTGAAAATTGATAAGCGTAGCGTTGTCGTCCCCTTATTTGTTACGTTATACGCGCCCATTTGCATAGAAATTTGCTATAATGCATACAAACAACGTGCAAATAAAGGAGCAAACGGGCGGGGTCGCAACAGTTATGCACACACATACATATATACATACATAGTACATATGTATATGCGTATGTTCATACGTAGTGGTAATGCATACTCGTAGATAGCGTACGTGTCTATATTTATTACTTTTCTAATAGCTATTGACGTTATAAATTATGCATTGAAGTGAAACAACTGATTAACAAAGAAAACTTATTAAATTATGTTACGCGATATCGTAGCGTAGTTGTTTGCAAATGAAAGTAGATAATTTAATAGCAAAATTGTATTGAACGTTTTATTTTTTATAATAAGAATTCAACTTAAAACAAATACATAAGTAGATTAGCAAGAATTTATTGCTTTGCTTACTACTTCATGAGAATAAAACTGAAAACCTCTTTGAGTAAAGAAAAAAGTTTCATAGTGGAATTATTTTTTTCTAAATAAACCTTCGGCGATGACTGGAGAATACTGAAGCGAGACTTGATAACTCGTGCTTGGAACCATCTTACTTTAACTGAATGTTTCTTTTCTTTTTCGAGTAAGCTTGTTTTATGTATTTGCTATGGTTGTTAGTAACCGCTGTAGTCGAGTGGGTAGCGGTGCGTGTTATAACTTGATATGACGCTGAGTTCGAGGTTCGAATCTCGGCCAGGGCAAGTAAAATCTAAATCAAAGAAACGTTTTTTTCTTATATCGGTCACCCCTCGAAAGGCAATGACAAACCTCCGCGGGTATTTCTGCCATGAAAAAACTTTTCATAAAATACATCTGCCGTTCGTTATCGGCACAAAATACACTAAGCTTTATAGCGTAAGCGCCAAATTATTATTATATTTTCTGTTATAGTACAGGATTTTCCAATAAGAGTGATATGATTTCTTAAAAAAAAAACACACTAATTGTAAAGGAAATTCAAATGTTTTTTATTTAATGTGAAGTACAATCGATACAATTAAGTTCTGAATATAACATCATTCAAATGGCCTCCACGACTTCTTTTGCAGGGACGAATTCGATGAACACAATTTTCGAGTACTTTTTCCACTAATCAAGTCGTATGTCATTAATAGCACGTTCCATATTGACTTCTAAAGCTTGAAGAGTCTGGTTTATTGCTAAAGACCAATGACTTCAAATAACCCCACAAGAAGTAGTGTAATGGTGTTAAATCACAACTTCTTGGAGGCCATTCAATGTCACAATTTCCTGAAATAATCGAATCTCCAAACTTTTCTCGCAGTAATTCGGTAGTTGCACATGCTGTGTGGCACGTAGCCCCGTCTTGTTGGAACCAGTTGTTGTCAAGATCAAAAGTAGGTTATCATCGATCTATACCGCTCTCCATTGACAGTAACGGTGTCACCAGCTTCATTTCAACAGAAGTACGGACCGATGATTCCACCAGACCAAAAACCACACCAAACTGTCAATTTAGGTGAATGTAATGGTTGTTCATGAATAATTTGTGGATTTTCTCCGCACCAGAATCGACAGTTTTGTTTATTTACGGCACCACTCAGATGAAAGTGAGCCTTATCGGAGAAGATGATTTTCTTAAAAAAGTTGCAATTGGAGAACGATTATTTTGATAATAAAATTGAATAATTTGTAAACGTTGTTCTTGCGTATATCATTCCATAATTAAATTGTATACATTACAGAATACAATGGAAAAAAAAAGACAAATCATAACATATTAAAAATGGCCGAAACGACACTTAGAAGTTATATCATCTCTATTGGAAAACCCATTATATGCATTTGCTATATTTGAAATGGAAATTAATATTGAAATATAATATATATGTACATGATTAGTTAGGTAACCTAGGATTGGTTAGATTAGGTTGAGGTGGTTGCTGGTGTTGTCCCATCACACATCCATGTTGGGTCCTTTATGATATCAGAGAGATCTCGAACACTTAACCCTCCATTAACTACATCGTAGAATTGACCAAGCTGCGCAACTGCTGTGTAATGAACTAAGCTGCAGCGTTTAGGTCTTTTAAAAATCCTTTGCTTAAGAAACTTTATCGTCTCCTACTTAACGCAGGGAATTCACTTTGTAAGTATCTGACGAATTCAGGTTCCACTTCAACAAAGCAGCTGTTTCTGGAATGCACTTAATTGTTTTGCATGCCCTCTTATTATATGCAAGTTGCCTGTAATTATTTCATTGTAAATATAGCCGCCGATAATTCCGACCATTTCAGGGGCAGAAGCTCTCGCATCCCTATCGAACCACACTAGATTTGTTGTGTGGCATGTACTCGTATTAGAATGATTCACTTTTTTGTTTTAAAACTTTAAAATTGCTCAACAACGAGCTTACATGAGCTTCTCTCTTCCATTCAGGTAAGACAAAGTGTCTTATCTTGGAAGCTCATCAGATTTCACGTTTACGGTCAACTCTCTGAGGCAACTTATCTCGGAAGAAAATTCTGCTGGTCCGATATTTTTAATTAAATTCCCATGTGGGATCTTCGGTGTCGGACTAGTCTACATTCTAAGCAACGAACTTCTAGCATTTCCCGATACAAGTTGCTCTTGTCTTGAGCTTCAAACCCTTCGAGGTATACCAACAGTCATCACCAATCAAACCAAATACCAAGCCATGACATAATATCTCATACCACTGGCAATGGTACGGTCTTTTTGCTGGAACATATCTGCCCTATTTGAAATCTTGGTATTAGGTAGTGTTGGTGAAATGGAATTAATAGATCCAAACTTTTGTCTTACATGCTAAAGATTTCTAGCTTGGTAAAATGTGTACTTCAGAGTGCCACTTTTATGTCGAAATATTATGAGCAATGGTAGGTTTTGCAAATACACTACAAAGCTTTGATGAGAAACTCTTGAAAACTGGGCAACCGACTTCAATTATAAAAATTAATATGACAAAGACCAGAGCAAGCATCAATCATAAGAAAGGAGAAACTTTCTACTGCCATTATATTGTTTAATTGAGATCATACAAGCAGAAATTCTTTAATCCATTATTTTTCGGGGTAGAGCTAAACGAGAGCATTGTACTTGCTACGATGTTTGTTTTTTATAATCGCAGGTGGAGAGAGAGCTACCAGCGAATGTGTCGGCACTTTGGTTTAAGTTCCGTGAACTTCAGCCTCTAGGCATAGCTGCGAACATTTTTGGCCGATCATTGTAAGCTATATGCGCAAATAATCCATTAACAATAAGGTTGCTCTTGATTGAAACAATTTTATAAAGTAAGCTCGATGGAATAGTATTCCATGTGCTTAAATCCATGTGCCTGATACTTGGAGATTAATCGCACGACACTAACGCCCACTTCTTTTGCTCTCAAATAGAATACGCGGTATTCGTTTGGCGACCGTTTCATGCGGTATATATCAAAAGATTGGAGTCTGTCCAAAAAGCTTTTATGCGTTTTGCCTTGTGCACGATTAAGTTTGCAGATCCTATTCCGTCGTATCGCTCTCGGTGTTTACTTATAGACCTCATGTCTTTAGAGTCTAGGCGTGATCTTTTGTCGATGTGTTTTGTCTTTGACTTATGTACCGGCTCAATTGATTGTCCATACTTGCTCACGAAAATTCATTTTAGTGTTCCCTCACACATACTTCGCTGTGATGATATATTTTTTGTCGGGTTTGCTAAGACTGTCTATGGTATGAATGCACCTCTTAGAAGGACGCTATCTCAATTTAATGCTTATTCTTCTTCCTTAGATTTTGATTTTACCTACTCTAAGTCTACTTTTAAGAATTTACTCATACGACTCCTGTCGTTAAGCCTTTGAAATTAAAATGTATCATAAAGTCTGTAAGCAACTTGTTTGTTGATTAATAAATAAATAAATAAAAATAAAATAAATAAATAAAAATAAACCTTAAACTATTTTCTCACTCTGGTCCTATCAAGTAAACAACGCCATTTCCAGGCTTTTCGTTGGAAGAAGATAATAGATCGATAACATTAATGACACTTATATCGATAACTAAATCGCTAACAAAAAACAAGTACGATACAATGGGCTATATTAATACGAAAAAAAATTTCTAAAACGTAAGTCGTCTTAATATCGATGATGACAACGATAACGATAAAAACCGATGAAGTGAAATTATGTACCCTTTTTCTTACGAATCGGCAAATATGTGACTTCAAAGCTCTGCGATTGCAAGAAAAAAGTATTTTTATGCTTCTTTATATGATATGACTTTTTGTCGAATATGTCTGTAACCCAAAGCGAAACTCCAATGACCACAAAACTAAGCCACTGCAAACTTCTATGAACTTTTTTTTTGCATTTTCGTACATTCTACGCGCCAAATGTAAATCTAATCAACATTTGCTTCCGCAGTTTCTACTATGGAATTTTTGCTGATTTTATTTTTCAAATTGGCAACATTGAATTGTTGCGAAGGAACATATTTTCTAACACCATTACCTTTAAAGAATATATAATGCGGCCAATTGTTTTTTTTTTTGCTGTGCACGCATTCAAAGCATACACTTAGTTGTGTTTGCACTTCGTTTTATTCTGTTTGGTGCTACACACTGACACGCCTCACTGACACTAAACAAAAATTAAATTTTGTCTTAGCAAAAAGAATAGCAGAAAAAATCATGCGGAACGGAAAAGTTAGACTAAAGGTGGATAAAACGTAGTCGACAGTGTGATAAAGCAAGTTGAACGGGGCACGCAGTGTGGAGGGCATAGCCGACGCCAACTACAAATTTGCTTATGCAACACCTCTCTCTCTCTCTACCATTCATGCCACACACTCGCTTTCTTCTCCGTCTCCGCACCTTTGACTGCGTGCTGTGGCGTGTGGCAAAGCACGTGACTAGAATTATTTTTTTGCAATGCGAAAATGGAAATAGAAATGGCATTGCGGTACTTTGAGGTTAGCTGGTGACATTGGCGGGAGTTTTTACCGTGCAAAAACTGTCGGTCTGTCTGCCCGCAGTGATGACTGGGAATCAGATTAGAAAAGTAGAAAGCGAACGTGAGCGGGTGAAGCACGTTTATCTGTGTGTGTGTGTGTTTAGGTGAATTGGCAACTTTGACTACTATTTAGCTATGCAATTTTGCGTATGCTACTACCATTTCTACTGCTATTGCTGCTGTTGCCTCCTTGCCGGCGGGTGGATGCGCTCGCCATAAATTGGGCGTGCGTGTGACTGGCGACTAACTCGCTCTGCTTGTGTGGCCGTTTGAATGTGTTTGTGAGCGGCAGTTTGCTGTTGCGCAATAAATAAGTTGGAAATTTGACACTCTAATTTGATTAGATTTTCTGTTAGTACGCAGATGGTGGGTTGGGTAGAGCATTGTAGCAAAGCTGTGAAGGCATTGGAGTTTCCAAAAAGTTCAGATTAATTGTAATTGCGCTCAAGTTTTTTTTTTGCCACTGAAGTGTTGCATTTATATTAATGAGAGGCGTTGAAATGGCAGCTCACGTGAGTTGGATACAGAATTTATGTAACTAGAATGTATTGGATGGAGTAATTAATTATTGTTATATTAGGTGTGGGAATTGGGGAAATTCTGCGCACTTATATACGTCTAAACAGGCTTAACTGTCATGTTGTGTTGTGATGTGCTATTATACACATTTTCAAGTAATGACAGTTCCGCAACGCCGACGACAGTTTGAAATATGACAGCTAAGTAATTTTGAAAGACACATATTGAGTTGAGTAGGCATTCATATACTAGTATATCGATATACCAATCATGTTCTCCTTCTTATAATTTTATCGATGTAAGTATCGTTATCGGTATTAGTATCCTTATAGTTATAACTATCGTAATCGAATCATTCTGATTATTGGTATGGTTATCAAAATCAATATAACTTCAGTTATTTTTATCGTTATTGCTAAGTTATTATCGTTATCATTTTTTATCGTTATCGCTTACTTTATGATTATCGCAATCGCTATCATTATTGATCAATTAATCGTTGTATTTATCGTTGTCGGTTGCCTTCTCGTTATTGTTATTGTTATTGTTATTTTTATCGCTATCGCTTTTTTAGTAGAGTAGGCATTCATCGATGTAAGGATTGGTATCGCTATTTGTATCGCTATTGTTGTAACTATCGTAATCAAATCATTCTAATTTTTGTTATGGTTATCGAAATCGTTATAATTTCAGTTATTGTTATCCTTATTGCTAAGTAATTATCGTTATAATTTTTTTATCGTTATCGCTTACTTTATTATTATCGCAATCGCTATCATTATTGATCAATTAATCGTTGTATTTATCGTTGTCGGTTGTCTTCTCCTTATTGTTATCGCTATCACTATTTTAGTAGAGTAGGCATTCATATACTATATCGATATACCAATCATGTCTTCCTTTTTATAGTGTTATCGATGTAAATATCGTTATTGTTATTGGTATCGCTAATGATATTACTATCGTAATCCAATCATTCTGATTATTGTTATGGTTATCGAAATCGTTATAATTTCAGGTACTGTTATCGTCATTGCTAAGTAATTATCGTTATCGCTTACTTTATTATTATCGTAATCGCTATCATTATTGATCAATTAATTGTTGTATTTATCGTTATCGTTTTCCTTCTCGTTATTGTTATCGTTATCGCTGTTTTTATCTTTATCGATTACATTATAGTTATTGCAATTATTGTCAACATAATATCTGTAATCATTATTATTGTAATTTTTTTTATTAGAAAGATGGATTGCCAATGACAGTATAATTTTTTCTTTCTATAACGTCATCCTAACTTAATTTTTAACCATCATGTCTTATACGTAGCAAAAATTCTTTTTTGTTTAGTCTTAACAACAAATTCTTAATTTAAAGCTAGGAGCGATCTTATCAGAGGCTCTCTTTCGATTCCCCTCTAAACTCCTTTTAACATCTCTCGGTGGCGATTTCAGATTCGTATCGCTCCGAGCTGTACTCTGCTCGTCTCATTTTAGAAAAAAATATTTGTTTGATCCTCCGTCGAGATTAAGTTTTAATAACGAGTTACATTTTTTGCCTTTCATTTTTATCACCCTGCCTGGTATTTTTAACCATTTTTTTACACCTTTTTTTGTTGTTTTCGTTGCTGTGCGTAACCAACAATATTTTAATGCAAAAATCTAGTGCACACTACAGTCCTTCGGGGCACTTACCGCCACACTGTATAGTGTTGATGGGCAAAAAGTTACAAAATAAAAATTAAAAATTCAAGCAAATGCGAAACCAAGCAACTAACAAAATGCGAAAGCAAGACAAAACTTAAAAAAAAAATTTTAAATGCAACCACCAAAAAATGTGATATCTACTTGGAATGTGCGGAAAAAAGCGAAGAAAAAGTAAAAGAAAAACTAAAAGAAAATAATACCCTTCAGCAATCAACAACTAGTTGGTGGACGCGTTCGCTTAGTGTTTTGGTAGTTGTGCTGTTGCTGTTGTTGTCCACACCTTCTGTTGTGCCAACTGTTAACCACACAGCAACGCGTCACCACTCCAACGACTGCCTCTGCGACAAGATATCAGCACCAAAAGAATTTAGTGGCGCTCTAGCCGCTATATTTTTTTACGTCAAATTCGCACAGCACCAAGTGACTGATGGTTTTTACCACAAACAGTGCTGCGTTTTCTTCATCCCAAATTGCAGTCATCCACGCCGTGCTCAGCGTTTTTCATACTCTTGTTCGGTTTACTTATCCTTTAGCTGCTGGCTGGCGATGAGAATTTGTTAGCATTCGCTGTGTAGCTTCATTGGTATGCTAGAATATGCTACTCCTCACACTTCATTTGCTGGCAAAAAAAGAAAGAAAAAAAGAAATAGAAATCACACAACGACAACGATATGGTAAAAGCGACAACACGGCATTGTTACGCAAATTACTAACAACTTTTTGGTAGGGAAGCATCGTAAAAATTCATTGTTTTATTACATTGCATTCCTTTGGGACACACGTCGACGCATATGTACATACAAATGTATGTGTGTATGTCTGCAGCAATCCCTGAACTAGTGTTATTTGCTCTTCTACTTACCTTTCCAACTCATCCTCAACCAACTTTGCTTGCTACACTTGACACCTTCAGCAGCCTCGGTTGCTTGATTGGAGTTGCAATGTCATTTGCTTAATTTTTTTTTTGTTTGTTTTGTTTTATTTTGGTTTTGGTTTTGGTCTCTAACGCCAAAAGCAGCAACTCTTCATTATGTCTGCCGCCAATGGCTATATTTAAATATATGTATGTTTGCTTGTTACTGCTGTTGCTGTTCGTTACTTCCGGCGCGGAAATTGTAATGTAACACGTGATCGCTCACGCCACACAAACATAGAATTCATCTTCATTTCAATTTTCATTTGGCGAACATGTGATTGTTGCTCTCTGTTGCTCTAGTAATTGCTGTTTTTGCATATTTTTTTTTTTTTGTGGTGCAGCCAATGTCTTGCTTTGGTAGCTGTTTGTAGATGTTGGAGAGTTATGGCAAAGCTGTAGCGAAATGTATTTTTGCTGTTTGAGCTAATTCCATCTTCTCTTCTTTCAGTTAATATCCTTTCGGGTGGGATACTTTACGAGTGGGCGGCATGGTTTTGCTCTAAGAGCTGTAATAAGTATTAGTAGTTGTGCTTGCCACAGGCCACAGTTCGTGATTTTAACTTTCATCAACTTCAGAGCGACAACATATGCAAAGAGATATGAGAGTGGAGAATGAAAAAAAAATAAAAATCAATCACCAGCGTGATTTTTAAATTTAAAAAATGTTCTATCAACCCAAAAATTAAGTAACTTTCGCTTTAAATGTGTTGACTAAATTTAAGAAAAAAAATTCCACAACGCGTATAGGTATACAAATATTTTATTCGGTTCTATACTTACAGAAATATTCCAATTACAATTTGAATATGTAAATTGTTGAATTTTATAAGTTAAACATAAACAATATAGCACTCTATTATGAGTTGCGAAGGGAATGTATTTGGCGAAGCGAATAAAAAAATCCAAAATATTTTGACAGATGCAACTACGAGAACGGCGTCTTGGAATATTGAATTTTTTCGCTATTCGCTTCGATTTATCGAAATATTGCGAAATAATATTCATTCGCTTCGACTAAAACACACGCTTCGTAACTCATAATATCAGCCATAAAACCTTATTTGAAAAAGAAAGTGCAATGAGATGCGAGTTATTTTAAAATGGCTCTTGTTATACCCGCGCGTACTTGTACACAAGGATGTTATAACTTTGTTCACATAATGGTTGCTTGTAACAGCATAACGGAATCAAGATAGATATAGACATATACATATATACCAAAGTGCTCAGAATGAAAAGAGAAGTCGATTTAGCGATGTCTGTATGTCCGTCCGTCCGTCCGTGCAGACGATAACTTGAGTAAAAATTGAGATATCTCAGTTAAATTATGTACAAAATTTGCCCTTTGGACAGGGTAGGTTGGTATTGAAAACGTTTTTTTTTTTTCATATATGTTGCGCCGAGTCATGAAAGGCAGAGGTTTGTTAAGTGTCGAGATATAAAACTGTTCAGCTACAGAACAAATACTCATCAGCTGATCGAATAGTAATATATATGTATGTATGTATCAATTATTGAGAGCATTGAGTATAGTTTTCTTTATGTAAAGAAGTGAGTCTGAAATATCAAAAGAACCGGAGTGAGTGTTAAAATCCTGACACGAACTACGGAGTGGCTCATTTAATTCAGAATTACTTTTACATGGCTTCAGAAAGAGAGCACGGAAATGTCTTGAAAATCTGGAGTGACCGTTTAGTTTTATTTCGCCAAGAAGAGATGGGCTAGAGATCAAGCCTGTCAGTAACTTGACAAAAAAAAAAAATGCCTAGCATTTCTCTGCGACTAGCAAGTGTAGGAAGATTAATGAGTTTTAAACGACTTATATATGGCGGCAGAAATTGTTTTTGAATTGACTTTATTCGGTCGGAATGAACTTTATAGCGCGGGTTCCAAACAACAGATCCATATTCCAGTATGGACCTCACTAACGTTGTGAACAGAGTCTTCGTGATGTAAGGGTCGTTGAATTCTTTTGACCACCGTTTTACAAATGCAAAAACACCCTTGGCTTTGTTAACTGTAACATTTATGTGAAGATTAAAATTAAATTTTCTGGTCCATTGTAATTCCAAGATCAACAAAGTCAAACACTTCTTCGAGGTTATGGTTACATATACGAACTGCCCTTCGTGAAAAGCACATTACTTTAAATTTTTAAGGTTAAGTGGCATGTTGTTTACTTCACACCAGTTAGTCATGCTATTTTAATCCGCTTGTAGTAAGGACCTTTCCTCAACAGAATGATACGATCTAAAAAGCGTTACATCATCAGCATACAATAAAATGTTTGAATAATTTATTACAAAAGGTCATTTATAAAAAGTAAAAACAGAATCGGACCAAGGTGACTTCCTTGCGGGACCCCTGAAGAAACATGAATAATGTTTGAGAACTATTTTTAAAAAGAACTCGTTGTGTTATGTCAATGAGGTAAAAAGACATCCAACGAAGGAGATTAGGTTGAAAACCAAGGAGATCGAGTTTATGGATCAGTAAAGAATGACTTACTCTGTCGAATGCTTTACTAAAATCAGTATTTAGAGAGATAGTTAATTAAGAAACTTGATTTTTATGAAATTTTGAAAAATGGGCGTTACCACGCCCACTTATAAAAAAATCTCAATAACGATGTAAAGTGTCGTCACAAAATTTGGTGAGCATATTGTCCTTGATATCACTAGCATCACCGTCAAACATTTTTGAAATCGGACCTTAAGCACGGCTAAATTCCATATAACGGAAATTTTGAAAAATTCAAAAAACTTCGTTTTTCAGTATTTGTTGGCAGAAATTGAGTAAAGTATAATACTCGCTGCGATTTGAAACGAAGAAACGGGAATTTTATGAAATCACGGGCGCCGACCATACAAAAATATATCGCGAGGGTATATAAAAATCGATTTCGCCCGAATTTAGCATTTCTTACTTGTTAAACTCTATAATTACACAAAAAAATGAAGTCGAAATACCTGGGAAGTGATGTTATTTTTCTTGTAGGTCTTATCGAGTAAAACTAGAATCCAATTTTGGAATTTGTCAAACACCCCCAAAATCTTGGGGTAACCTTAAAAAACCGATAGAAAACCCAAGAAAAATAACATCACTTCCCAGGATATTTTGGAGTGTCACACTGTGTTATTTGATACTTTTTTCTCTCTTTTATTAAAATGTAGTCTTCAGTGTAATTTACTTCTTCTAGTTATTGTTATTGCACCTAGCTTTATCATATTTTTTATTTAAAAACTTATTTATTGTTATTAGTCACTAATGCCCGAATTCAGTAAAAAATCTCAGTCTCTAATAGAGACAAAAGTCACAATTTTAGACCAGTTGGTATTCCTTAGTCCACCTCAATATTGTGACCTGGTGATGAGCAGGTCACAAAAGATTGAAATAAAATTAAAAGAGAATAACGTGAAAGCGAAGTAAGGTAATAAAATCTAGATTATAGTCTCAAACTTTCAGACTTGAGATTATACCAAATTACTGAATTCGGGCATAAGTTTTGCGGCTTTTGTTCTTCTTAGTCATGTCGTGTATATATTGCTTCATTCTCAAGGACAGAAGTTTCTGGATTTACGTGTTTCTTCGGTCTTTCCGTATGGAACAGAAGATCTAGCTATCATGATATCTTTGTGGTTATTATTATTTTTTGCAAGCTCGATATGGATTGACTTACACAGTACAACACATGATATGCCAACTCAATTCTGAGAACTGTATGTGAAATAAGACCCATTTATTTCAACTAAATCGGGCTACTGGCTGTCGAGCTATGTCAAACAACAGTGCCTAAAACGTGATAAATTCCCCTATACGATAGTACTTACTTCAAATCGATATTAAAAATATTTTGGCAGGTAAGAAGACAAAACGAATGATGCAGAAATTATTCTTTTTGGGTCTAATTTCACATACAGCTCTCAGAATTGAGTTGGCAATCAATGAACTGAAAAATGTTGTACTGTTTTATTTTGATTCAGCTTGATTCTCTTTTTTCTGTCCAATCAATTATTCACTGACTCTAATAGTTTACTTGTAGGTGCGAATATATTCATTCCACACATAGCAATTATGGATTTCATTGGTAATGAAATATCAGCTGTATACAGAAGGTATTGAGTTGGGTCTTGTCGTACACAAGGGCTGATTTTATGCAGCTTCGAAATTTTTTTATCATATATAACTCTGAATTATCGAAATTTAGTGCATGACTCAAGCATGTCTTTGTGTTGCTATGAGAGCAAGTACTTTTTTTAAACTATTAACGCATCGAGCCAAACTTTATTAAAGGCTTGAGCAACGTCCAAAAATATGGCTGAGCAGACCTTCCCTTGTTCCAGTGCATCTTCGATAATCTGTAAAATTTTATTAATTTAATCTAATGTCGAATGTTTTTCACGAAATCCGAACTAATGCGTTGGTAAAATTTGTTTGATTAAACCCTTTTTGTTTTAATCGTGTTGCGTAAGTGGTTGTTTAAACGTTTTACCTAATAAAGGCAATGCATTTTAAGCAATATTTTTTTTTATTTCTGCTGATATTCCATCGAATTCGGGCGTTTTAGCCGGTGAATTTCAACTGAATCTTGAGTAAGTATCAGCGCTTGGTAATAGCTGAATGAGGGTTTTGGTAGGCTGTGAGCCCGCTTTTCTGGCTGTTTTGGTGGGTGGGTTGTTATGAACTGGACGCGTAGTAGTATTTTTTTGTAAATTCTTTTATAAGCAAGTTGAGAATTACATCTATGTACGTTATGTAATGAATTTAATATTATTTTTAATTTTCTTTTAAATAGCTGAATACAATTTCTAATGGGTTTACATATCGTATAACTGTATTTAAAGGTTCCCACTAGTAACGGAAATTTTGTTTGGATTTTTTTATATTCTCATATGTCACATTCGTCAATCATAAATATGTATAGAAGCTGTTGTCAGTATTAAAAACGCTGCACTATTACCTGATTTAATAACAAATGTGATAAGTAAACGTTAGATAACCTATGCCATTCGAAACTCCTCTCACTCCTTCCCTTAACCGCATTGGCTATATTTTTTTCTTTCTGCAGTGTCATGCTCATCTAAGTCTGTCTCGACTATTCTGGTAAAATAATATTACCATTTTTTTTGGTTGCAATGTGGCTTGCGCTGCTATTATGGCTTGCTATTAAAAAAACTGTTCTTTAGCTATCTTCAAACAAATTAACAGTTTACTCGTTGGCATCGGTGTTGGCATTGTATTGTAGTGATTGCAATGTACACATTTTTTCTATCAAATTCGTTGTTGTTGTTTATTCTCTATATACAAGTATAAGTATGCAACATTTCCATTATTGCTTTGCACTGCTTGTTACACAATGTTGTTGTTAGTACTTCTTTTTTTTTGCATTTGCTTTCTCATTACGTACTTACATAAATATCACCACAATATTCTCACTTAGTCACCACAGTCTGCTGCATGCCACATAAATTACTTACTCTATTCCCCCATAGCCGCTTGCCGGCGCATAGCAAACATGAGCCAGCGATTTTTCCATCGATATTGTCGGCTTCTGTTCCTATTTCAACGCTTTCGCTTTATTCATTTCCTTCCGTCGTGGTATTTATGCAATAAAATAAACATACATACATATAAAAATATTTATTGAAAAAAAAAGCAAAAAATGCCGTCTCACTTTTCTTAAACGTTAAATATATTTTTATTAGTTTTCTTCGTTGCACTGTTGGCCGCGTCTCTTATTGCCACTAACGTAACAAAATTAAACAGTTGTTGTTTTTATTTGTAGCGCATAGCTTCTGTGTTTCTTTACTTACATATGTACATATATAATTTTTCCGTTATGCCCATTGTAGTGTCTGGTTCTTGCTTTACATGTAGAGCCAATATTACTTCTTGTTCGTGCAACATTTGGTGTCACCACCAATGCACGTTGTCTGCATTTTAAGTGCAATATAAGTTGTAGCAAGCGATTGTTTTTGGGCTGGCGTTTGTCGGTTTGTCTGGCATTGCAGATTTTTCATTTTCAAGGTCTTGATTTTTCTTTTAGTTTTTTGTTGTTTGTGCAACAGAGGTGTTCAATAAAATGTCCTTCACCACCTTGGTTAACCTTTAGTCTGAATATCCATCAACTTTAATTGGTAGCTAATTAAGGAAGCCTCACTTTCGCTTTGTAAGTCACACAAGCAGGTAGGGAAGAGAGCCGGAAAAAATTACAACGTCTTTTGGGATCTGAAATTAACAGATTTAATATTACAATTTATTACTTATATAAGCGGGAGGGTAGTTCAAAAATATACCGAAAAAAGTTAAATTTGAATTTTAATACTCTACCCACAATGGATTGTTCTACAACGCAAAAAATGTCCCCATTTTATTAAAAAAAAGAGCTTTTAGATGTTGCTCAGGGTTTTACATACATATACATATCTGAAATGCAAAAAAAAAAATTTCGTAGAAATCTTATAGAATCCTTGAAAATCAGTAATTTTTAATCGGCCAACCCTCTTTTTTTTTACACAAGACTTTAAACATAATCAATAAATTATTTAATCATTTTTTTATATTAAATTTTTATATAAGTGTTATAAATTATTTGGTAAAAAAACAACAAAATATTGTGCGTATTGAGCTACGTCTAATGACTTTTTTTTATTGTTTTCCTTCTATGTAGAAAAATTCAAGGAGATAAAAGCACTAATTCGCATTCAAGTTAAGACTTTACTTATTTTTGTATCACTGTTTAAATACACATTTTGTAAATAAAAAAAAAAAATCGTTAAAACATAAATTGTTCTATGCAAGCGAGAGACTTTTTAGGTAGTCATTACATAGCAGCTAATTTTTCTCTACACATGTTTGCATAACTATATATAAGTGTGTCTGTATTTCTTTTTGTTTTCCAGTGTTTATTTGATAGTTAGTACAAGAATAGCAGCTTACAATTTCATTTGTCTGGTTTTGTGTTATACGAACAGTGGTCAAAAACAGCAGATTGAAATTATAATATTTATATTCAACAAAACTTTTTAATATCTGGCTTGAGAGGGAGATAAAACTCCTTAAAGAAAATGTTATTTGTTGAAAAGTCAATAAGATAATATTTAATTGAAGTCGGCGTAAGTTTCTTGGATAGCGCGCATATAAATGGCATTGGAAGGTTGCCTCCAGACTATGTATCACAATATGACCAATTCGGTTTTGCGTTTTACTATTTACGGTTTTAAAAACTTTTCGCGCTAGGAACGTTGCCGAGTGTTTGTTCTCGAAGGTTTCGTGCTTGCGCTATGGAAATAAATTGTTCCTTTACTATTTTTCCTAATCAATTCCTAAAAGATAAATCTCGGCTTCTATAAACGGGACTTTACAAAAATAAGATAAACCAAAGAACATAAATGTATAAGAATGTTTATGTTCTTTGGATAAACTAAGATAAGATAGCGTATTTATGTAAGATTCACTTAGCTTCCTTGAATGAGGTGGGTTAAATTGTGATGAGGAAAGATAAGCTAAGTTGAGGTGAGTTGAGGTGAGGGATATGAGTTAAGGTGAAAAGAGTTTACATGTGAAGTGTTAAGTTGTGGTGAGTTTAGCTGTGAGAATTTCCTAAAATTTTCCTGTTCACTATTTCCGTCGGAAACAATTTCGTCTCAATCGCCTTATGACTTTTCAATTCACTAGTAGTTAAAAACATATATCATAACACAAAATATAAGAGAATAAATATAACATAACATAACACAGTGTAACATATCATCACGTAACAAAAAATAAGAGAATAAAATATCATAACATAATTTAACACAGCGTAACATATTATCAAATATTAAATACACAGCATGGTATATAAAAATGAACATAAAATAACACTGCACAATACGAGTATACAGTTGTCCACAAAATAATAGGAGTGCCTATATGAAAAATGTACTTGGCTACATATGTTTTTATTTAGCACATGTAAGTGACCTGATATAATAGCGGTACTCATAACGGGATGTAAGCAAACCGGGATGGAACAAAATTTTATAGTAACGATAGTTATTCTAGTGTCGCTTTATCCAATTTATTCGAGACTCGTGTTTTTTCGTTGAACAAAAAAATAGGAGTGTTAGACATTTCCTTATTAAAATAACAGTAAAAGTAAGTAGAGTACATAGTCTAGAAACAATTTTCTTTAATAATTTTTAATTTATGACTTGGATTTATTTCCCAGTGGGTTGAGGTAAGCACTGCACCGAGAAAAAGCGCGAAATTATAAAAAAGCTAAGAAAACAAAAAAACATATAAAATAATTCAGGAAAATGTAGAATGCTATGCTCAAATGATAGCAAATGCCTTAATCATAAAAACAAAATAAACGCGCGGTCGAAATCGTAAAAACGTCAATTGTAGACGACGAACTTAATTTAAAGGTAAGTGCCGAAACTGTTCGTAGACGTCTGGTTAACCACAACTTATTTGCACGAAGTCCACGAAAAGTACCGCTACTCAAGAAGAAACACATGGAAGCCCGTATAAAATTTTCAAAAGATCATGCGTCCTGGTCGTTAAGTAAATGGCGAAATAAACTGTGGTCTGACGACTCCAAAATTGAATTATTCGGTAGTACAGGCTCTAGAAATTTTTTTCGGCGCCCACTTAACACAGAATATAACCCCAGATTTACAACAAAAACCGTCAATCATGGCGGCGCTAAAATCATGGTATGGGGTATCTTTTCATATAGTGGAGTTGGTGCCATTCAGTTGATTGAAGGTATCATGGACCAAAGAGCATATGTAAAAATATTAGATGAGGTAATGTTACCATATGCTACATGAAATATGCCCTTGATATGGATATATCAACAGGATAATTATCTTAAACATACCAGCTAGTGCGCAAAGGAGTGGTTTAGGGTTATGCATTGGCCTGCTCAGTTTCCTGACCTCAACCCCATATAAAACCTGTGGACTGACATTAAAAAACATGTTACTGAACGAAAACCATTAATTCGTCGTTTATAGAATACTCCTATTTTTTTTGTGGAACTAGATTTTACTTTATGATCAGTATGAAAAGAGGAATCGATTTAGCCCTGACTGTCTGTCCGTCCGCCCCTCTGTCCGTGGTTACAATAACTTGAGTAAAAATTGAGATATCTCAATGAAATTTGCTATAGATTGCCCTTTGGACAGGGTAGGTTGGTATTGAAAATGGTCAAGATCGGTCAATAACCACGCCCACCTCTCATATAACGGAAGTTTTTGAAAAATGCAAAAACTTCGTTTTCTCAGTATCTATTACAGCAAATTGAGTGAAATTTGGTATTTGGAGCAATTTTGAACTCAGAAATTAGGCATTTATGAAATTTTGAAAAATGGGCGTTGCCACGCCCTCTTATTAAAAAGTTTCCGTATCTCAATAACGGCGTAAGGTATCGTCACTAAATTTCGTGAGCATATTGTCCTTGATAACGGGTGTTTTTTTTAGGGGTATAGAACTTCGAATTGAAATAAAACACAAGAAAATCGTTTTAAGGTCCATCAATTTGGCTTTATTGGAAGGATGATTTTATGCCATTAATGTTTAAATATGATTTCGGGCATGTGGCCGCCGCGGCTGGCTCGAATAAAGCCAATTCTACAGGTCCAATTTTCAACCACTTTTTCGAGCATATGGGGCCGTATGTCGGCAATAACGCCACGAATGTTGGCTTCCAATTCCCCTAACGTTTCTGGTTTGTTGGTGTAGACGAGCGACTTCACATATCCCCAAAGAAAATAATCCAATGGTGTCAAATCACACGATCTTGGTGGCCAATTGACAGGTCCATTCCGCGAAATTATGCGCTCAGCGAATGTTTCCTTCAATAAATCGATTGTGACGTGCGCTGTGTGGCATGTAGCGCCGTCTTGTTGGAACCACAACTCATCCACATTCATGCCATCCAATTCGGGAACAAAATAGTCGGTTATCATGGCTCTATACCGGTCTCCATTAACGGTAACTGCCTCTCCAGCATTATTGCGGAAGAAGTATGGTCCAATGACTCCACCAGCCCATAGAGCACACCAAACAGTCAGTTTTTGTGGATGTAATGGCGTTTCAAGGGTCTCATGTGGATTCTCTTCACTCCAAATGCGGCAATTTTGCTTGTTGACGTAGCCATTCAACCAAAAATGAGCCTCATCACTGAACAAAATTTTGCGATGAAAATCAGCATCGAGATCAATCTCATTTTCGGCCCATACACCAAAATCACGACGCATTGCATGGTCTCGCGGCTTTAATTCTTGCACAAGCTGGATCTTGTAAGGTCGCAAGCCAAGATCTTTGCGCAAAATCTTCCATAAAGTTGATGGACAAAGCTCCAATTGCTGTGCACGGTGGCGAATCGATTCATTCGGGTCCTCTTCAACACTTTGCTCTACAGCGGCAATTGTTTCTTCGGTGCGCACTGTTCGACGTCTCTGCGGATGCGTATTATCACATAGAGTAAACGTAGTGCAAAAACGATCCATGGTTAACCGAATTAATTGCTCTGATGGACGATTATGTCGACCATAAAATGGACGGAGCTCACGGTAAACTTCGCGAACTGAACCATTATTTTCGAAATAAATTTGCACGATTTGCAAGCGTTGTTCTTTTGTCAACCTGTTCATGATGAAATGGCAAACCAAACTGAACATAAATGACATTAGAGTTGCCAGATTTGACCACAAAATGCCAGTTTTATCTCCATTCGAAAAACAAACCTGTAAAAAAAACACCCTTTATCACTAACATCACTAATCAGACCATAACCACGCCCACCTCCTATATAACGGAAAATTTGAGAAACGCAAAAACTCCGTTTTTTCTTTATCCAATAAAGCAAACTGAGTGAAATTTGGTATTTGGGGTGATTTTAATTAAGGAAACTGTATATTTATAAAATTTTGATAAATAGGCGTTGCCACGCCCACTTATAAAAAAATGTCTGTATCTCAATAAGGGTATTAGTTATCGCCACAAAACTTGGTATACATATTTTCCTTGACAGCAGTCTTACTATGGTCAAATATTTTTGAAATCGGACCATAACACACGAACCTTCCGTATAACGGAAGTTTCGAAAAATGCCCACTTATGCTAAAATGTCTGTATTTTTACTCATCTCAATCATAAGATTTCATATAATCTGAAAATGCAATATTTCAGTAACACTAATACCAAAATTGTTTTATATTGGCTTTTATACATATTTGGAAATGGGCGTGGTTCCGTCCATACCATAAAACATCGCGAGGGTATATAAAATTCGAATTTAGCTATTCTTACTTGTTTTTTTAAGTTTGATTGAAAAATGTGGACTGTGGAAATATAAATACACCATCTGTGAATTATTTTATGCAAAAAAAATTTTAATTAAAACCGTTTTATTTGCAAATAATTAACTGTTCATTTTTTTCAAGTTGTCACTCCTATTTTTTTGTGGACAACATGATCTAACAGTATAACATAGCATAGCATAATATAACATAAAATAATGTAATACGACATAAGATAACGAGAAGTAATGCAATAAATCAATTCAAGAGAGGTCTAAAGAAATCCCCTAATACTTTCCCATCAGCGGAAACCTTTAGCTTAGCAATAATTTTTTCGCACCTTTCAATTAGTCACCCACAACATCAGCGAATTGCACCACTGTGCGCAATTACTTAACACGCTGAAAATATTCCAAAAATGCCCATTACATAGACTTATTAGCGCAGCATATTGAGATACATATATATATATATAATCATTTACGAGTGGTGTGGTGGAGAGTATGCGCGCATGTCTCATCGAAATCGCGTAGCACAAGTAAGTAGCGGCCGCTTATTAATTTCTATTGTTTTTCCATATGCTATGCTTAAGCCACTCACCAACGATTAACTCTCCACACTCTCCTACTTACACACAATTGATGAAGCGACCTGATGATCGGAAGCGAAGACAATGCAATGCATACGAACGAATGACAACAATAACTGACACTGACTCATCAACAACTTAGCACAGCTGTTAGCGAGAATAGCAAGTATCGATGGACGCTTGTAAGCTCGCTCAGCTTCATTACATTGATTTGTGTGTGCTAAGAGTATCAGTTTCGAAGCGGTTGAGTAGCAGTCGGCATCTAAGCGTTTAGCAGTTAACTTGTTTGACTTGTGAGTATAGAAGTGGCGCAAAATTTGTGATTTTTTTTTCATTTTTTTACATACCTATGTATATCTCCTTATATGGTTTATTATTATTTATTTACATTTAACGCTTCTTTCTACTTGCAGTTTTATTGCATTCTTCGGGTAATTTATTAAGACTACATTCCATGGGCTGGTTAAAGAAGACAGTGATTGCGGTGCTGGTGGCTTTGCTGGTGGTAGCGATTGTTATCTCACTTTTTGTTGCTTTAAATTATGCATATCCGCAAAAGGTTCGACATCACGACTATGATGATGAGTATGAGGATGAGGAGCGCGGCGTTAGTAAAGATGACGAGGAGATACCTTTCATCAGCTCAATTTTGAATACATTTAGTTAGAGCGTAAACAAATTGGAAATGCGTGAAAGTTAAAATTTGTCAAAGCCAAATGCTGAAACTAGTTTATAATATATAACCAAACTCACTTGATTGTTGTGATAGTTTAGTCGAAAAAATTAGTGCAATTTTGTTAAGCAACTATTTAAAGCATTTGCGAAGAAATTTTGTAAATTTCTTATGCCAAAATGCGCTTAGAATTTAAGTACGAACTTGTAAATATTTGCGAAATGTTATTTTTTATAAATATTTGTTACAAAGTGTATATTTATTATAAAATAAAATGCTAGTGTAAGTCAATATTGTTAAACGAAAAACCTGTAAATAAAATTATAAATGCAAAAATGAAAAATACTTCCAGTTATTTCTAGCGTTTACTACACACATAGTCGCAGAAAAATATGCACGTGTCACATTTTATAATAAAAATTAAAATTAAAAACATTTACTCATGCAAGCTTCTACGATTTAGCAACATTTTACGGAATTTCTAAACTAGTGTGGTTTCGTCTTTGAGCGAAAATTAGCTTTGCGCTCAAGCAGTGACTCATGTTTGAGTCGATTGTGTTTTGCGCTCAAACACTCAATTTCGCTTGAGTCGTTAAATTGATGCACTTAAACACTCAATTGTGTTTGAGTAGCATTGCTAGCGCACTCAAATAACCACTTTGAGTTTTTTTTTCGCTTTCAGCTAGAATAAGAATTGAGTTGCGTCTAAAGCTGAAATTTTGCGCTCAGGTTAGGCAACAACTTGCTAAGCAACTTTGTTGCGTCACTATGGATGTTGTTTTCGATAATGCTATTGTTAAGCTTGGAATTTTGAATGCTTGAATAAATAATAATTTATGTTTATTGTGTTTGCAATGTCATATATATTTTTAAAGTTATAAAAACTACATAGAAAGTTTTAAACTGACTGTAAATACAACCAGGTTTTATTTGACCCATTTTATTATTCGACTGTTAATTTCTGTGTGTTGTGTTTCTTCACAATTCATTAAATTACATTGGCACCTCGCATTGAAGCAAATTGCAAAGCGCCAACTATAAAGACAAAAAAATAAAAATAGCAATTCTTAAAATTATTTTTTATTGCAAAACAAATTTTTGGCTGCTCGAACGTTGTGTAGTAAAATTGGCGTTAAACGTTTGCTTTCAAATTGAATGAGATCGTAATTTCGATATACAAAAAGTTTTCCGATCAGAAATTTCAAATGATTGCAATATTTTGCTAGCCGACTTTTTTTATAACAAAATAACCAAAAAAAATCGCTTTTTCGAATTTTTAAAACTCCACAATTCGCAAAGTAATAAAATGTTTCTAACTAGGTCACCACAAAAATTGCAAATTGTACTTAACTACATATTTAATTTTATTTTCACACTCTTTTTGTGGGAGTTCATATACGATAGCAGTTATTCTATTTTCTGTATTTTAGCGCTTTGTAGCGCAAAGTCGTCCAATTACGCACATACATACATATATCCAACTTGGTATCGCATAGAATTTTAATCGAAAAACTTCAAATGTCTAACTGATTGCCTGCCTACCTGTCTGCCAGCTTGTCAGTGGTTTGAATTGATTTGCCTTGCCAAAGGCGAAAACCAGCCAAATGAACATGCGGTTGTGAAAGGATATGCTATTTATTTTAAATATAGTGCGTATCGAAATTATGCGACATTCAGAAATTTATGAAAATTTACGATTTCAAAATTAAATTTTCCAATTAAAATACAATACATTCTCTAACAAAAACCATATTAACACAAGTTTTAAACTTTTTTAAAAATCGTATAACAGTTTAACAAAGTGACATCGAAAATAAAAAACATTTTTTTTAAATACCTCATGTAAGCCACTTTGTTGCTTATTTTATTTAAATTTTCAAATACAAAATGGAAGCGTTTGAAAATAACCATTGATTTTTTAAAACACTTTTAATTTCACATTTTCTTTGTATAAAAAATTGCGATATGCAAGATTTAGAAGAAATCGCTGAATGGCTTCAGTAAAAAAAAATTGTCCAAAATTTAATGGGCTATTAAACTATGTAGGGGAGAGTAGGGTACAACGGGGTTCCTTGACTACAAAAATTTGTTGTATAAAAATTGTTTAAAGCAACAAAAAAATGTGTCAATTAGTTTTTGAAGAACAGTTATGTGTTTAGAAAAGAAATTTATATAATCAGCAAGATTACAAAATATTATATTGTTCAAAAATACATTTAAAGAAAGTGATGATTTTCGCGGTATCGAAAAATGGTCAGGTAAAACGAGGTACCCCCAAGAATAAAGCAAAAAATCGTTTTATTCGCAATGTTTACAATGTCTTGAACAGTATTTACTACTTTTTCTTTTTTTGGATCTTCTTAGTAATTTTACATTGCCTTTTGTGGCATTTTATTCTCTTTTCGTCTTTTTTTTATTTTTTTTTAAATTTTTATTTTTTTAATATTTTATATTTTTATTGAGAGAAGTGGTTATGAAAATTAAATTAAAAATAGTTTAATTTAATAATCAAAAAAGAAGTCTGATGAGGAAATGTGGTGATTTCCGAAATAGTACTATAACTTCAACCATTAAAAACTGTTGTTGTTTTTTCACAAACAAATCTTCCATAAACTGGCCTTGAGCTCAATAAAATTATAAAATATTAACATTTACTAGGCCAACAGAAAAATGAACAAACTTTTATTTCTTTATTTATTTTTTATTCACATTTTTTGAACCTTGTGATTTACCAAGATTTGTCTGATTCTACAAATTCTGCGATTCTTTCAATTGTAAAACGAAAATTCATGATTTAAAAAAAATCCAATATTAGTAGATTTACAAATGACCTATGTAAAGTTTATATAAATATGCTATCAATGATCTGGCGTTAATCAACGTAGATAGTAGATATTATGAAAATAAAGTACGGGTACCCCATTTTACACGACTTGATACATTTTTACTAAAAAATTAATAATTAACTAACAACTTAACCTAACTGAGCGATGATCACCTCAAGTTACGTGTAATAGAATACAGATTCGCACGTAATACTTATTTTTTTTCTTTTCGTGAAGGTCGTAGAATCCTGCGACAAAGCTTGATGCCGAAATATTAACCTCCTGAGACTAAAAAATCGTTAAGTGATCTGTACTTAGTCTAAGTGCTCAATTGCCAATGACATTCACACAGTTTCATGATACCGACACAGGCAACAAGTAACTATAGTATAAAGTAGATAGCGGCACGTTTTCCCCAAAAAAATATAGTAGTACCCCGTTTTACCCTACCATCCCCTACTTAAAAATATATTTAATTTTTTTTAAGTTCGAAATTTTGATGAAATCAAGTTGTTGAAGGTTTAAAAAATAAATGAAAATTATGATTTTTTTAAAACAATGTATTTAAATTTTTAAGTAAAATCAATTTTTTTCAAACCAGTGGGGTGATTTTAAAAACTAGATAATCTATGAGTTAAAGTCAATTCAAATGATCTGAGTTTAGTGGCAATAATCGTTTTCTAGGTTAGGTAATTTAAGCGTTTTTTTTTCAATTTAAAATGAATGGTGGCATGTCTTACGGATGCCCGAGATGTCATAACACATCAACACAATTAATGTTAATCACAGATGCTGAGGGCTCAACTTGGGACATTGCATCTTATACTTACGCTTTAAATTGAGTAATCTTGTTTATTTAGATTAAAAAAAAATGTATGTTCGAAATCAAATTTTCAAACAAACACTTAAAAAAAAAAAACATCCCCTGTTTTTATATCTTCATTTCGGTTACGTATTGTGCGTCAGTGTCAGCTACTAGGCTTCGTGAACTGGGCCTGTGGAAGGAGAGAATGGAAGGGACATAGTACATTCCTTTCTCTTTTGCCTGCCACGTTAAGACCGGGCACTGATTATATGCAGCCAGAAAAAAATTTCCATAGGCCCTTTGTGGTTCTATTCGCGTCAAGCTCTGAATGAGATAGATGTTTTCATAGGTCCGCGTGAAATCACCACAAAGACGCTGACGGTTCCAAGATGGAGCTGGGGTGTTGGGTCACGAGTATTCTCAGACTTCTTGGGAAAGGGAAAGTCTTACTACCTGCCGAAATTTGCTTGTGGTTTTCAAGCAAACGTTTTTTGCTAACACCGAAGACTGTTGTGCCTTAGAGCGTAACTGCCTAGGGCAATTTCGAAATGAGCGTGTAGCACCTTTCATAACAAATTTGAATGTGGCTAAGGAATGCAGAACTCTATTAAGGGAGTCTGCAACTAGTTCTCAGTATATTTCATTTGAGCTCCTGGGCATCGGCGAATAGCTGGAAACTAGGTAGCCGATCAGCTAGCCAAAGAGAGTAACCACAAATGAGATGTCGAGGACATTCATGCATCTGGCGAAGGGTAGGCTTAACGTCGCAAGATATGCGGAAGTTCTCACAGGGCAATGGTCGATTGAAACACACGCCAGAAGATTTGAGCTTCGTTTTTGAGCTGCTTTGCCGCCATTCTAACCTAACCTCTCACTAAAAATTTAATCGTACACGCTTCTATTAAAAAAACATTTTTTTATGTCAACGCCTTGATATACGGCATTCTGCGATAATTTGACACTGAAATTTTAAAAAACGGTTAAGACAATATTAACAATGCTACTATTAGTTATAATCTTAAAATTGTTAATTTATTTAAAAAACCCTAAAGTGCCTTTCAGGTTTATCATGCTCAAAAGGACTAGACTTTATTTTATAGTAGATATATTTTAAATATTTTTTATTTAGTTTGAAAATAAGATTATTATAGTATTTTGTTTTAGAGCATACTCTGTTAATTCTTTGAAAAATATTAGAAATTAAATAAAAGAAAAAAATGAGTAAAAGCTCTTCAGTTTGTGGGTGTCGTATATTTGTTGAAAGTAGTTAATTTGTTAGTTTGAATTTGGTTTTTTTTTTGCACACAAAATGAAAAATAACTAAGTGCATATAAAATAAGTGGAAAAATAGTTTTTGGATTTCTACTTTATTATACCAATGCGGCAATGCATTGTTGAATCGAGTAGGAGATCGCTGTCAGCGTGTTTGTGTGTGTTTAAATATTTTAGCTTGGCGCAGTCATAACAGCCAAAAACAATTGAAAATCGGTATGGCAACAATATGCCAAACAATATATACATACATATGTATATGCAGGCAATTGAAAGTGCGGTTATGTTGTTAGCCAACATCGATTGGGGTTGTGGTTGCTGATTGAGTAGCAGCTTAGAACTCGCATGCCATTTGCCAAGTGGAAGTGGGAAAAATTGCGGGCTTGAGGGTTGAGGGTTGGCTTGAGTGTTCATATTTATATTTCAACTTTTCAACTTTCCAATTTGTTTATTTGTATAACCTAAGCCGCTAGTAAATCTGGCTATTTCGACTGGCTACCAGGTAAGCATTTATATAAGTTTGCTACATTTCTATAGACACACACGACTATATATAAATAAATGCTAGCAATTTCTACTACAATTTCCCTTTTGTTTTTGTATTGTCTGCGAATTGGCTTATACTCATACACATGCATATCCTATACATCGAAATTGTTATTCCAACGCATCCTCACCGACTGCGCGATATGAGCGTCTGTGTCGGCGCTTTAGTTTGTTGCAGGTGCAAAATGTATAGATTTCTGTTTGCTCAAGCTCTCTCGCCAATGCATACAGACTGCGCGCCAGACTGGTCAGCCAACAAATTTAATTTATTTTCCTACTTCAAAAGTCAAGTGTTGCGTTTGTTTTGCATTGTCAGCTGATTTTTTTGCCTTTCGATGTTTTTCCCAAAGCTTGATTTTTTATGGATTGGCAGTTTTCCATTGTTTTTTTGTGCATGCCATTTTTTTTTTTTGCTTTGATTATATATGCTATTGAATCCACTGGTGCTTTATACGAGTATGTTTGTGGCTAAGCAAATAATGGCACTCTGGAAGGAGTGCGGAAGAGAGCTCATCCTGCGACAGCTGCAACCATTTATACGTAGCCGAATATAACGCCACGCTAGCGCAGCGAGATAGTTTAAAAATGGAAATAGCGAAATATGAAAAAACATTGATAACATAATAGGTAATAAGTAATACAAGAAATATTGTATGCTTACGTTGCGAGATTGGAAGAAACACACACACAAGTTTAATAATGCAAGCGTTCGAAAAATAAATGAGCAGAAATACAACGAATACCTGTATTGGTATGTTCATTGGCTGTAAAGTTGAAATTCACCCGAGGCGCACACCTTTTAAAAGAGAGCGCAGTAACCGCAAGTGCTAGAGGGAAGAAAATAATGCTTAGATGAGCGGACTGTGATTTGTTTTAAAATGCAAAGAGTAGGAAGATGTGATGTACATGTTACGCCCAACAGGAAATCTTTATCAAGAGATTTATTTGTAATTACTCAGATTATAAATTATTTAGTCAGTACAAAGTTGAATTGGCAAAAGACAAACAAACACTTGTGCTATTCATCGAGTATTCGAAACCTCGTGGCATTTGAATTTAGTTTCGAAGATAACAAAAGATGATGGTTGCATTTATTATAAAAATAACTACAGAGAAGATGTTCAAAAGTGTGGTAGCAACTTTTATTGAATTAAAATCATTTAATGTCTATACAACAGAATAGTGTTTGCTGAAAGCTTTGGATGGGATAGCCTTTACTCAATTACTTGACTCTTGTGCAGGCTACATTGGTGATATGGTGCGCAGGTTATATCTCTCACTCGTTCCAGCTCCTACTGCTGTAGTCTGCGAATAAATGGGAGAGGTACAACTGAGCGCACATATTCTGGCCTGGCGCTGCTCGCTAGTTACTTATTTTCTTTTCTAGTTCAGTCACTCGACGAGAGCCGTCGTAATCCACCGACAAAAGTCCGCCACAAGTCGTCTCTGCAACTAAACCGATAGCGTGCTCGTTGCTCTAAGCTTTCCTATCCTTATGTGACATTTTTAATGCGCTCGCTGCCATACATATATTTATTCTCTCCCATTTGACACCTTGATTGCTCGCGACGGTTGGGTAAGCGTCCAAAAATGCGCTCGATTTTCTTTTAAGAAAATGCATCATAGAAAGCCGAACAATTAAAAAAATTAGTGTGATACTTTAAAGCCAACTAAACCTTCTTCTGTTCAAGCTTAAAATAATTGAGAGAATACCTTAAAGTTCCCAGCACGCGTAAAGCCGCTAAATCCGACGAAAAAAACAAGCTGATTTCATTAGTTATGGAGCGAAATTTGCGTAAATTTGCAAACACTGTATTTATCCCTAGGTGCCAGCTAAATAATTTTTCTTAAGATTTGTCTGTTCAGTATCTGAAAAAAGGATTATCGCAATTAATGACTTGTAGATGGTCCACATGTTTTTTTTTTTATTAAAGTCGTTATCTTTTATGTCTCTCAGATTAAGAGACAAATTTCCTGCTGGCTTTTTTAGAAATGCAAATGCAAATCGCATACAAACTGTCAAAGTGCATAAAATCAATTAAATTGCTTGCCTTTGTTTAGCTCAGTCCATATATTGTTGTTGATATTAGTTTTGTGTTGTTGTTTTTATCTTTTGCTGTCCTTTCACCACAGATACACCGATTTCCTATCAATCAGCTTAATATTGTAGTTCTTTTCTATTAGTTTTGGAATTCAACTGAAATACATATCTTGACATTGATTGCGCAAATCTCCGATGAATTGATATATGCGCAAACTCGCAATTGAGGATGAGTGGATGTGGAAGTGAACAGTGGTCAAGATATGTAGATTCAGATTAGTTTCGCAGCCAATAGCAACGGAGGCCATTAATTCGAATAAAGATATGTAAGCAATGGAAAACTATTCAGTTTGTATACATTTTTGCATGAATGTGTGAGTGCAAAGAGAGCAAATCACTGCTAACAAGCTTAAATGATATGCCATTCTACTCTTAAAGCAGATTTAAAATTTTACAAAAAAATAAATGAAGGTGAGTCGTTTTTGAGAGTCGAAAAGTTGAAATGATTTGTTTGTGATTAGCTTCGCAGTTGCTCTGCGACTTGTGAATTTTTTTTGTGAATTAGAAAGATCTACGAGATTGAGAAAGCTCTGACCTACATAAGACAATAAATATAATGAAGCAAGCTTAGCAAATAATTTTAGTTGCGCTTTTTATTTCTACAAAAACTTTCATATCTTGGATTAACGTCCTTTAGAAACGTAATGGTAGTGTGGGCTTAAAGCTTATCCTTTAAGAACTGCTGAGCATGAAGAGAGACTAGGCAGTCCCGGAACATAGGTAACCTATTCAATCTGTGTAGGTAGGTAGGTAAGTAGGTATGAGTGGCTGTCACCGCTAATCCAGCGACTCACTTAGGCCATTAGTAGAGGCCCGTTGTGGTAGCTTAACGCTCACTCCCTCTTGCTGAACCATATTGAATTCTTGACGAAGCTCGTCAAGCATCTTGGGTCTATTTCACCTAATTCTCCAAGGTTCCTAAAAACAGGTGCCCCTCGAAACCGTAGCCTGCTTCTGGCTAGAGCTGAACAGATACAGAGAAGATGCAGGACCGTTTCTTCCTCTTCATAATTTTTGCAGCTTCTACAGCATCTATAGAAGGGTACTCCAAGACGACCGGCATGTTTGCCTATGAGGCAGTGCCGTGTAAAAGCGCCAATTACTTGGGATATATCGTCCCGTTTAAAGGCATAAAGACGACGCGACCGTTTTTGGTCCCATCTTGGCCAAGTCAGCCTAGAGATCCTACAGGTCGTTCGCACGAGCATAAGTAGATTCTTTTAAAAGCAGCTTGCAAGTGCCAAAGGGCATACCAATAGGTTCTTTACTGGGAAGAATCTGCTTGGTTGTTCCTTCCCTGTGGTCAGGAACCCAAATGAGGTTGAGCCTGTTCTGCTTCGCCATCTCCTGCAGAGATCGCCTGCAATCCAGTACATTTAATTGTACCTGAGCTCATGGCTCTGATTGCCGCTTGGCTATCACTAAATATATCGATATCATTGCCTTTTAAAGCGGTCTGTAACAAGTCTATAGCCGCCATAATTGCTAGAACCTCAGCCTGGAAGACACTATAGTGATCCGGCAGCCAAAAATAACAGTTCAGAGATAGGTCCTGCGTTAAGACCCCTCCTCCCACTCTGCTATTCAGTTTCGAGCCATCTGTAAAGACTTCCAGGTGAAGTGTAGAAGTTATTCAATCTGTGTAGTTAAAAACAAATTTGAACCCATCGACCAAGGAAGCGTGGCACTGATACTCAAAAATTCGCCGTACATTCAGTTCGATTGTCTGAAAAACAAAAGCAAAGAAAGTAGCTACGTTGGTTGAAATGCAAAACTGTGGCTAAATTGCCGAAATATAATGCAAAGAAAGGGACAAGAGTATTAAAGACGTAGCGAATAAAGGGATTCAATAAAAGTTTTCGGCAAAAGCATTGCACGAACTCGTAAGATTTTACACATTGTGGCCGAAATAAGGACTGTCTGCGGGGGAATGATCAACAAATATTCCCACAAACTCCTGTCGAAAAAATTTAACGACAGGCGCGGGAAGTTTAATCTTCAACAGGGCTGTTTGAAATAGAAGAAAAATATTGACAACAAACCAGAACTCTTAAATCAAGCAGTGATCCTTCCGGCAGTCTCTGCAACGAGTGACTCAACTACCTACAAGTATGTGCCAAATGGGTGAAAGTCGCTATATACTCGCATTCTCTCCACCAACTCATTCCAGTCCGTTGGCAAAGTTTCACAGTTTACTAGTTTTGTTGTTGTGTTTTCTGTTCAACATTAAAAAAAAAAACTGTAAAAATACCTCACTAATTAAATCATTTCAACTTAAACTTTCCTAACGCAAACTGAAACACTTGAACTGCCTTAACGACCGCTAGAACACTCGAGCACCCGCTCGTCTCATATCATTTTGGTATTCCACTTCAAGTGACCGAACAGAATAGCAGACGTCTGGCTGTGCGAGCGTTGCGAAACAAAAAGTCAACAATAACAACAAAAACAGCCACAATGTTGAAGATGCGGAAACCGCAGGAAATGTGAGATGATTTTGCTACATCATCTAACAATGTACGAGTAGTATGCAACAAAATACAGCAACAACAATTCGTAGATAAGCATAACAAAAAAATAAGACAAAAATAAAAAAAACAACCGAGCAGCAACGCAACATACAAAGGTAAAGGGCAATTGTCATGCGATGCGCCTAAGCCAATGTTTAGTGGCGCAAGTGAGGCGCAGAGCCGCCGACTGAGTTGTGACTGGGAAGCGAAGCGAGTAAGGAGAGTCAGTCGGACAGTGCAACATAAAAGCAGGATGTAAACTACGAGTGGCAGGAAGATCGTACGCCGAACCGCTGAGCAAGAAAATAAGGACACAAGATGAGCAGAGGATAGCCGAGGCACACAGCACCATGTCCGTGAGATAAGTTGTTGAAGGGGCTAAGAGTAATGTGAGTGCGTGTGCGTGCAAAGGATACAAATGATGAAGCGCCATAGCTTGTTGTATCCTCTAGCCATATGAACTTGTGTATGAAGTGTATGCGAATGTAAGCGCTTGTTTGAGAGCATGTTTGTATTTCGTGTTTCTTTAGCGCACTTGGTGCCCTTGTGTGCAGACACAGTGTTTCCGGTTTCCGATTTTGCATACGCTACGGTCATAAGCACACACACACACATGCGTACATTCGCGAAACTCAAACCCATATTTTCGTGCAACAATTGACTTGCACTTCAGCTTAACATTTAGTTGGTTCATGATAGGATATACATAAGTACTTACGGATGCATTCACTTCCTGCTCCACTTGCTGTTGGCCACCCACTTATTGCCTGATCTTTATATATACTATACATGCTATGCATAAGCATATGTTTCTTCTGCGATTATTCTGTGCGGTGGAGTTACACGTAAGTATGTATGAAAATTCAGTTTCGTTCACTTCAAAAGCACGCACTTCAATATTCGGTATGTGAATTGAATATTCGATGGCCTTGCAAGTGGATGTATGCACGAATATGCGTGTAAGCGGAAATTGTATGGTACTGTTACTGATGTTGTTGTTTTTTTGTTAGTGTACGAGTAAAAATATCTATTATCTATGCATCTAGGCGAGCTATAGGCATTTTTTTTTAATTTTTCAAGTGTTTTAAGTTGTCGAAAAAAATTCAATTTCAATAATTCGAAAAAAAAACGTTGCAAATTGAACAGTATAGACCAGTATTATTCTTGTATTCAATTTATAATATTTTTAAATTGGAATACAGTTATTTCTTTAACAAAAACCATATAATTCAAAGTTCCAAACATTTAAAAAATGTATAATAATTAAAAAAATAAATTTATTATAACTTCGAGCTGATTTTTGTGGGGTATACTGGTTTTAAGAGCATTAAATTTTAGTAAAATATAATATGTGGACGTTTTAAATGGCTTAATAAAACACTAGATTTTTGACATTACTTTATTGACTATACTCGTTACTTTTTTGAGCTTGCGTTATTTAGAATAATAGCGGAAGAAAGTCAGTAAAAAACAATTTAAATTTTTAGTATCTACATTAAATTGTTCACTTGATTATAAAAGAAGAATTATTGGGCTACAAAACTATTAGCTCAAAAGATGTCTATGTAGTGAATATGTTCGTATGAAGTATACTTACATATGCATACAGACATATATATGTATACTCGTGCTAGATTACCCGGTGAACTTAGTATCACCAATCCTATCAACATCCCGCCGAGCAGAGTCCTTACGGCTAGTTTACTTTCGCCGTCAGATTGATCGATATGTCGCCAACCGATTAAAATTTTCAGAACTCTCGGAAATTACAAAAAAAAGTTGACCTACAATAAAATTATTTCTTTTGTTGCATTTTATTTCGGAGGGATATGTTTTAGTAACAACATATATGTATGTATATTTCACATGAGCCACTCACACACGTTCAGCATACTTATCTAACACCGTTTTAATTTCGTTCGGTAATTAAACGAAACTTGCTAACAATTTAAATGAAATGCGTAAATATATTAAGATGATGGTTTTCCGACACGCGAACACGTGATGCATAATTGTCCATGCGTGAAATTAAAATTGATTAAAACTTGCAACGGCTGACCTTGCCATTACATACATATGTACATATATGGTTATCGCAAAGGCCAGAAGCACGGGAAATTGTAGCCGCTAAAAATCGAATGGTGAATTCGTTGGAATCATCGGTATACGCGGGATCAAGACATCCTCTCCTTTGTAATTTCCCTTTATGATCTTGGCCCGATGACAGTCGAGGTTGATTAATGTTACGCAGCATGATCACAACTGACAATCCTTTTAATTTTAAATTGTGAGGTCGTAATCCAGCAAATTCCAGTGAATTTAAAAGCTGGGATAGTTGACTACGTCATCTTGGTTTGTAACTCTGTCAACTGATTTGTAAGAAAACTACTCTCTTGATAGAAAATTTTAAATATCCACATTGAGATCATCGATATCTTTATTTCTGATCACCAACATTGCTTTTTTACTAAGTTTGGAAAAACTCGCTGAATAAGCTCCTGTTTTGAGTCGGTGAGGTGGTATCAACTGCGACCTTACCAATTCCAATAATTACTAACTGCTTCGAAAACACAATCGGCGTTTCATCTTGTTAGAAAAACACTTGGATCTTAGTTGTTAATTGGAGTGTCTTAACGTGCCGCCACAAATAAGATGATTTTAGGCATACGTTAAGTTCGTTAGCAACTGTGATCGAGGAATAACTGGAAGAGTCCGACGAAAATAACCTGATAACAGAATAATGGCTCCACGAAAATCGTTTAACGTTAACGCCTGTGCCTCCAGTGACTTCTTGTGGGCCATCGTGCGTTCATCCCAAAACGATCAATTTGCATATTTAGTGGTAAAATGTGCAGTTTGTCCACCTTCTAATAATGTTGCAGCTATTCCAGATGAAGCCAACGCTAGAGCTACTTCATTTCACGATCTGATCTTTGCCAATAGCAATGAAATTAGATACGTTTTCCCAGTCCCCCCGGGAGCATCAAGGAAGTGAATTCCAGCAGATCTATGGTTTACAGCTTCTACCAAAGTATCATACCCAAAAATTTTCTTAAGATTTGATCATAATCTGGTATTATATTTAAGAAATCTTTTTAATGAAAAAAAAAACTAAATTTAAAGTCATACTGTTAATCTTTATAAAATTACAAACAAGAAAATATTAATTATTATTATTATTAGGAACTTTGTGCCTCTAGCATGGACTAGAGATTTTCTTTGAATTCAGCTTGTTAGAGAAATTTTAGTATCGAACATAAATCATACCTGAATAATATATTGCCATATGATATCAAATAGTTTCGTAGGTATATTTTACGTATATAAATCCATACGCGGCAATGTTCCAGGATATGCAGATGCAGTTGTGTCTGATAATAATTCAATTAATGAAGTTTTCTCGTGATTACTCTCAGATGGTTCTTTGAAAAGCCTTTGCCTTCTGTGATTGTTTTATTTTTTTTTACATATCTTCCCTAGTCGTGACGGATAAGACCACCTTTTCCTATACTGGAGAAAGTTTTAGAGTCTATATATTGATTTGATACTCCTTCGTTTGTAAGTCTATCCGAATGACTTGAACCCAATTAATCCAGAAACCAAATGTTCAGAGCAAGAATGTTCAGCTTTTCAAGTCACTTCAACACAAGTTATGAGGTTAGTTATTTAGTTAAGTTATAGGGTGTGGCAGGATCAAGGGGAACTGCGATCTAAAATATCTTTTGTATACCTTCAATTTGTTCCTAACTCTGAAGGCCCAAGATACTATAAACTTCTCTAATAAACGCTAATATTAACTTGGCAGACGAGTTCCCAATGTTGAGAGGGTCGACTATTTTTGAGTTAAAATATATTATTCTTAGTCTGGCCAACGCCGGACAATCGCACATAACGTGCTCGTCGACGTCTCCTCCTCCTCAAGACAGCGACGGCAGCCTGTCTCGTTGGCGAGTCCAATCCGGGGCATTTGGACACGCAGATTGTTGTGACCGGTCAAATAACCAGTAAGCAGCCTAATATTGCTCCTATTTAAGTGGATTATGTCCTTCCTAGAAAAAAGATACCCAAATAATTTGGTCTGTCTGAGGCCTCCTGGCGTTGCCCAGTACCTACTGCGTTCTGAGTTTACCCACTGAGTGATTAAAGATCTCGAAGAGGACCAGCTAAGTTCGAAAAAGGGTTCCGATCCCATAAAGACAGAACGATGAGCCTTTTCTGGTCAATTCATCAGCGGCCTCGTTGTCTTCAATCCCGCAGTGTCCTGGTACCCAGCAGGTGTTTTCTTGTTTTTCGCTGCTAAGAGTTGAAGAGTGCCATAGCCGGGCCTGGAATTAATCTCCCTATTAGACAGGGCTTTGATTGTCGCTTGGCTAGCTGAAAATATAATTAAATAGAGTCTTTCAAACCCTTTTCGAGGTTTAATATGGAGCACGTTGCGACTGTTAGAATCTCAGCCTGAAAGACAGTGGGTCACATGCCCAATGCACTCGAGAGTTTAGTGCCGGGTCCATAGACACCTGCACCTGTTCTCCCCTCCATCTTGGACCCGTCTGTATACGAATGTATGTATCTGGGATCAAGTTGAGGAGACCCATTTAACCAGACCTATCGATTCAGTATTTTTACCTGGAAATTCCGACCAAAACAGAGCTCCAATAGTGAACTTCATCAGATATTTGCATTTGTAGGATCCTCGAGGCCGCGATTGATTGGTCATGAATATGTAGAGGAGTCCACCCTAGGAGTGACTTCAAAGCCGCGGTTCTTATTGATCCTGAGGCCGAAAGCAGTGCCAACCTTTGGAGCTTGTTAAGTCGAGTGACGATGGTTTTTTTGGATGGTTTTTCGCCACCAGACTACGCAGGCGTAAGTAATAATCGGACGAACAATCGTGTGAAAAAGCCATCATATTAGCTTGGAATTCAGACCCCATGTCCGACTAAAAAGGGCTTCTGCAAGCACACATGGCTCGGGTAGAGGTTACATAGCGAGATTTTATAGTCTTAATAGCTGATGGGCTGTCCGAGAGGACCGCAATGTCCCGACCCCGGTAGTTGCGCCCATCTAGAACTCCACTTTTTTTGGCATACATTTCTATCTGGGAGTTCGACACTTTTTCCCCCATGGATACCGAATATTTCAATCCTTGCCTAAGTTTCTAAATAATAATTCCACTCAATACCTTTTGTGGCTCAGCTCAGTTTAAAATCTTTCTGTGAAACTAAATTCGGATTTCATGGTATCTCTCGTTGGATGCTAAGATATAAGTGAACCTCCATTGATGCCGTCGTACAGGTTCAAAAAGTTGCTCTGTCGAATATAAAGGCAAATAAAGGTTTAAATTTTTTGTTTGTTACATTTAGTTCCAGTTTTTCAGTGCTGGTTTCAACTCAGCTTAAACTAAGTTTGGTTAAACTCAGTTTAAATTTAAACTTAGTTTTCTTGCACTCAATTAAATTTTTTGCAACCAAAACGAAATAGTCAGCACGCAGCTGATAAGTTAAACTAAGTTTAACCGTGCGCAATCGGCCATTTAAACTTAGTTTAAACTCCGTTTAAAGTTGACTGAAAAACTGAATACTGAGTTTAAACTTAGTTTAAACGACAAACAGAGTTCAACTTGCACTGAAAAACTGGCCCTTAGACGTCGAACTTTTATGCAAATAAAAAAGAAACCAGCCTAAAAACAGTCATTTTCGCTAATATGGCAAACAAATCGTGATTAAATTTTTTAACACATATTTTTGGGCTAATTTTTAGCAAGAAAATCTGATGTCAAATCATACCATTAGTTCAGCTATAGGCAAAATAGTTAGCTCTACGGCAGGACAATGGATTTTATGATAATCTTAAAAGATAGAAATGATATTTTCTTGTCTTTGGAAAGTTCTTCGCATGACACAACTATGCCTAAAACTATGCTTTATTTTTAGCTTTATTTTACAGACCAACCTTACATTCGCTCATGCCGCAAATTTACTGCCAAAAATTTCAAATGCACTCACAACTTGTATGAGAGCAACCGGAAGTGAGCGGTGCGCGTTAAAAGCTAACTCAAATTCCTAGATTGTTTTGCGTGATATTTTGAATTGACATTTTTGACAGTGCATTGGTGGCGTGGGTGAATATTAGGTTGAGCTTCAAGTCGTATTCAAACAAACTTGATAGAAAAATTACGTAGCGAAAACACGCACGCAAGTTGATTTAGGTTGATCGAAAGTAATATTAGAATGACTTGTTAGAAATTAATAAACTAATTTAAAAAAATCCTTTTGTTTTAATATAAACAAGCTAATGCGGCATAGTTTTTGACACAACAGTCAAGCGATAAATTTCAAAAGTTTAATAAAATTTGAGTGCAAGGAAAATAAAATTAATAAAAAAGGCAATCAACAAACAGCAATTTATGCAATCAAAGAAAATTTATATAAAATCACAGCAACCGTTCCTCCAAACACGTTTCGCCTATTTTGAAGTATGCGTCAGAGTTGCGCGAGAAATTCCTTAAATTTCCATTTACGCGCACCATCAATATTTTCATTCCACATTCAATTAAATATGCGTTGTGATGCCTTACCCCCCAAGATACACACACAAATGCACATATGTTCGATGACGAAAATAGCAACAAACGAATAAATTTCAAGGCACCAACTTGGATGAGTGTCGGGAACAATGGCAGGAAATTCACAGCAGAAGCACCAGGAACAGCAGCAGTGGTGAGACGACAACATTGTTAAATTGTTGTTATATGTGGCTATAAATTGTTGCATACAGAGCAGAGTGGCAGTAGAACAGCAACAAAAAGAAAAAAAAGCTGGAACATCAGCATCGACAGCAGAAGCTCGCTTGCAGCAGAATATATGAAGTGACGCTAAAAAGGGGTCTTTTGAAGGCGTAATAGCAGTGCTCGAGGGACACAAAAGGGGTAGGGGGAAGGGGTGCACATGTACAGTGCGTGAGCATAAAATATGTGTACATGTATGTATGTATGTATGCAAGCATGTTTGTCAGCCGCTTGCCAACAAGTAGACATTAATCATACGCCCTGGTTTTTCTGTGTTTTTTGTTTTTACTCTGAGAAAAGACACAAGCTCTACGCTGCAGGCGAGTCATATTTTCTGTGGCTGACACGAGCTCAGGCAATCATAGCGTGCTCTCAATGAATATGCAGATATAACAATTTATATACATACACTTATTCATATGCATATAAACAATTGGGCGCGGATTGTGCTGCATGTATGAATGTACAGAACTCGCTTTCAAAAGAATAACTGCTTTTTAATTTTAATTAAATCTAAATTTTTTTAAATTAAAATAATGTTAATTTTGTTGAAAAAAAATATGAATGCTACCAAAATTTTATCAAAATTTCAAATCAAAATTTTTTTTTAGGATTTTTTTCAGTACTGCATACAAATAGGAGTAAGACTTTATCAATAACTTTTGGAATCTTTTTTTATTCTTCTACGACTAATTCACCCCCTTCAAAATAATCCCACCGTATGCAATACAACTATGCCAAAGCATTTTCCAATTTTCAAAACATGTTTTATACACGTCTCCGGAATGGCCTTCAGTTCCTTCTTCGATTCGGCTTTTATCTCTTCATTTGAAACAAATCGGTGTTTCCGTGAAGTGCTCCTTTGAGTTTGCTGAACAGCCAGAAGTCACACGGAGCCAAATCAGGTGAATACGGTGGTTGTGGAACGATATGCATTGAATTTTTGGCGGAATGGTCACGAAGAACGAGTGGTGCAAAAACCAAGCTTTGTCTTTTCACAAATCTGGCCTCTTAAGGCGAATAGCTTCACAAAAACGACGCATAACACTCAAATAATATTTTTTGTTAACAGTTTGGCTGGAATTCGTAATGCACAACACCACCATAATCGAAGAAAACTGTCAACATGACCTTGATTTTTGAGCGTCTTTGGCGTGATTTTTTCGGTCTCGGCTCTCCGTTGGCACGATATTCGCTCGATTGATCGGTTGTTTTTGGATCGTAAGCGTATACCACAGTCTCAAGTTATTATGCGTTTCATCTTGTCCAGATAGTCAGATAGCATCGTTTCACAGACTTCTATGCGACGCTGGATTTTGAAAATATTTAGTGTTTTTGACACCAATCGCGATTTGACTCTTTTCAGGCACAAAAAATCTTTTAAAATTGTGCTGACTGACCCATTTGAAATTCCAACAGAATCAGCAAGTTCTCTAGTAGTCAATCGACGATTTTGCAGCACCGCTCGACCTTCTTTGAAGAATTTGTGTCAAAACGCTCGCTCTTGACATTGACTTCTCACCAAAGGCCCTCTGCAACATTCTGAACGTTTCGGCGGCCGATATTTCATTTCGCGCACAACATTTTAAGTTACTTCTTTGTTGAATAATTCCAGATATTATAAAAATCGAAGAAACAACTTTCTTTGTTCGCAAACACAAGCGTAACGACTACACCAATGAACATATTGACGTAAAGTTTTACACAGCTGTCAATAACAGTACCACCAACTTAAAAATAAAAACATTTACCTGAATCGATAAACCCGGGAAGTTTAAATTGATAAGTCTTACTCATATTTGTAGGCAGTTTTGTAGCTCGTTAAGTTTTATAAAAATAAGGTGCGTGTTTTATTTAAATACAAATTCCTTTACTTTTTGCAATTTTTTTTTGACGATGCTGTTGTAAAGCCTTTTCCATGTAAACAATTTCCAGCCTGATTTAAATGCAAGAAATTGCGGAAGATCGGCAACAAACAAATTTTCAAAAATCAACAGTACTCTGTAAGTACTTCAAAATCGAACTATGATATTTTGAAATAAGTTGTCCTACAAAACAACATACCAGAGATGTATATATTTTTTTTAAGCAATAATTATAATAAAAGCGGTTAGAAAAGAGTTATTTTTGAACATTTATTTTATTTTAAATAAAATTTTATTTTAACCCGAATTTTTTTGTAGGCCAAGTATAACAGTTATTAATGGTCAGCTTTACTTTAAGGCCGAAATAAAAGCGCTTTCCTAATAAACAAATCACTTATGCAAATTAAACAAGTTTAGTATAATTTTTGGTATAATTGTTTGTTTATGGGCAAGGACTTTTAATTCAGACGCAAAAAAAAAATGGATCAAAAAGTCGCGATTTTTCAGTCCGAACGTTGTTTTATTATTGAACTTTTTCACAAAAAGTTGGAAAAGAAGAATTCAGGCTTATTGTCGAAGAAGTTCTGTGATCAAAGGGCTTTGATAACATCGAGAAAAAATTTTATTTTCGGTCTTTGATTGAATGTGCGAAAATCTGTATACTCAAAAAAAATCTTAGAATTTATTATTACTTAAATTGGAGGGCTAGAAAACTTCAAGCTAAAAAAGTTTTTAGCAATTTTTACTTTTTACCAAAGATCGTTGAACTCTTTTTAACTGCATATCCAAATTAATTCTTAATAATTAAAAATTTTTTGCGAAATTTCGTTGTACATACTTACTTTTAATTGTGTACTAGTTTGAAACTTCAGAATTTCTATTTTTAGTTAGAAAATGTTATATATTTGAATTTAAAAATTATGAAAATTTTTTTTTTTCATTAATCGTGCGGTTATAATTTTGATATGAGGTGTAGTAAGTGTGTGTCTGCGTTCATGCAGGCTTTGTTGTTGCGCTTCTCACGGCCAACACACTCCATTTTCCAATTTAATTCTTCTGCTTCAATGCACTTCACAATGACTGCAATGACTGCTCGATTTCGCCATGTTGTCTTTTCCTTTTCCTTTCGAATTTTCCTTTTCGTTTGTCCCTGCACAAACTTTTTGATTGCTTCACAATGCATTGCATATTTATGGGCATTTTAACCAGTCTGTCATAAATACAGAATTGCAACACACATACATATGTACATACATACATACATGCCGGCATTCGTAAACGCTAAATATTGTATTTCTTTGAGACAGCGGAATTAATTCATTTTACGTAACGTGATTAAAAATCGTTATCGTAAACGAATGCGTAATCGAAATGGGAATGCCATTGGCAAACAGTAAAAAAAAAGTGCGAAAGGTGAGTCAAAAGTGTGTAAGTATTAAAAGAGAGGCGCGCAATGAAAAATGAGCAAAAAATTGTGCACGCGCGTAAGTCGTTGCCTCCCTTTTCCGCACGCTAAACTCTATGCTGTTTTTTTATCTTTTCTACTGCCTACTTTTAGGCGCACGCACGATTAAAATGCAATTTATATTCTATATTTTTTTTGTTTTCATATTTTTGCCTTCAACTTGCACATAAATTTTGCCAAAGTAAGATTTATATCTTTTGGCAAAAAGTTTATGTATTCAATTTTAAATTAACTGCTACTTATGTATGTAAGAGTGTGGCGTTAGATGAGCGATGTCGCAACATATGCTACAGATTTTCTTGATATACATACATATATGCGTAGAAAGTACATTAATATTAAAAAAATTATTAAAATTCAATTGCTTCAAAACGACTTTGCGAAAGGAGGCAGGAACAAACGTTTTTTTAGCTCCTTAAGCTTAATATGTTTTTATGCTTAAATATGTAAAATGGTAAGGGAATGAATAATTTTGTTCAAACTTTTTTACGCATAGCTGCCTGTTTTATAGTACTGAAAGCTGATAGAATTTTCAAATATTGAGTTACTTCAAGGGATAGTTTGTAAACATGTGCTCTTTTACTATCAAATAGCTAAATATATGAATATTTTTATAATTAAATCGCCTAAAAGTATACTGGCAAGTATTCTTTTTTAGCAAATAAGAAATTATTTAAAACAATACAAATTCAATTCATAGCAAAATTTGGTAATTTCTTTTTAAGCAAAATTATCATGGTTGTTTTTATATCACTACCTTAGTTTGACCACCTACATAGCTTAAATTATCTCTAATTCCTTCAATGAAAGTAACACATTTCGACATTAGATTTTGATACAGACTTCATAAGAGGGTCTCATATAAGTTATACGCTAGTGAACTTAGTTTGTAATGATTTTGGTTGGTTGGTTTAAGTGTAACCTACAGCCATTTGGCGGATTTTATGAATCGCAGTATATCATACAAAGAGAGACGGCTGCACTCTAAAATACTCTGCATGAATGGGTTGCTTTTAACCTTATTCTAGCATGAGCCGGGCACTCGCACAGAAAGTGCTCAACTGTCTCCTTTGAGCCTGAGTCTTAACAGCTGCGACGTCAAAATATTTCACGACAAATGGGTGTAAAAATTAAATAATTTAGAAGCGCGTCACATTCACTACTTATACTACTGCGCCTAAAACTATGCCACTGCAAAAACTGTACTGTTATTGGTAACGTTAAATTAGTCAACCAAAATTATATAGTCGAATGTATTGCATTTAAGTTCCGTGGACCACCACAGCTCTCTGCAGTCCATTCTCTCATATTTACTAATTGTTAATAATGCTAAGTGTGTGTGCATACTTTCAGACTGCGCATTATATTTAAGCAAATCAAAACTACTTTCAACATTGCGTAAAAGCGTAAATGGCATTGTGGTTGGCACGCAGCTAGCGTGAGCACACAAATGGATACGGAACACGATAAAAATGCTTTTAATACAGCACTTTGGTTTCCTAAAATTTCATAAAACACATAGTACACACACACACATGAACACCCATATACACAAAATTTGATGCACAATTGCCTGCCTGACCGCAAAACGCAAAATTGAAAACAAATTCCTCGCTCACACAATCCAATGTGAATACTCTGAAAATCCCACACAAATGTGTGTGTGTGTGTGTATTGTGTGCCTTCACTTGAACCCCCCATGCTTGCCTAATTCACTCACACAGTAACGTGCTCACGCCCACACATGCGCTCATTCTCTCGATAATTGTGTATTTCAGTTGGCCGAATTTTCGGTGTTCTAATTAGTGTTATAAATTCAGTGCGCCCATGAATGCTGCCAACCGCGGAAATCAATTATTTTGCATTTCTAAAATGGCGCCACCTCACTTCATAAGTTCTCATCATGCGTGGTATTTGCAGCGGGCGGAGGTTGGGGTAAAAGCGCGTAAGTGAATTTTTTGCAGTGAGATTTTTTTTTAATTGCTGATTACTGAATTAAATTTTTCGTGTTGAAGAGTTTCGTGGTTAAAGCGGAATGCAGCAAATATCTAGACTCCAAATTTTCCACAATTATATTAAATAAAAGTGAAGACACTCAAACTGTGGGAAATTATTATATTTATAATTTTAAAACTGCAAATTTAAAGCTGCTAATGCATGTTAAAAAAATTCAAATTATCGATATACACAGCTATATCGTCATCGATATTTTTACAGCTTTAAATCGTCATCGATAAATTTTTAGGTGTCGTTTTGTTCATCGTATCCTCAATAGGTGTAGTATTGTTATCGATATTTTATATGATTGCAATCGATAACTGTATATATACTGACTTTTCGTTCTTACGTTATCAATTAACTTGTCAACAGTGTTATCGAAAATGAACACGTGATCAAATTTTTAGCGTTATCGATATATAAAAATATGATTATCTTATTGCATTAAACATCGTTCATGATCAATTTATAAGCAGTGTTATCGATAGCATGCCCGTAATCAATATGCAATTGTTATCGATATCAGAAACTCTGTTTATCGTCATCATTATACACATCGCTGCTGATTAAATTCTCCCCAGATGTTTTCGCTACTTTATCCCTTATCGATATATTATTGTTATCGATATCCTTAAGACAGCTTAATAATTTTATCACAAATTTCCAAAGCGTTCATACAAATGCGCGGTGATTAATTCCATTGCTCCTATGTATATTCGCCAAGAGAACACACTCACTTTGTGAAAAAAGAACTCATTTTCAAGCACCGAATTAAATTTTGCCAAAAGATGGATTAATACTCGCTTTTGCATTGATATTTCGACCTTAACACAACCACCATCGCAAAGGTTAGTGTGTGAGCTTTTTCGAGCTTTAAAATTTGGTTAGTTTTCAGTGTTATTCGAATTTTATGCTCCGTTTTATGTCCCGTTTAAATATAACAACACGGCCACAAATATTGTTCGACGTCAATTTTGAATTTTTTTTTCGAACTCACACATGAAATACTTATTTACACGCGTAAATCTACCAAAAGCTTGCTTTTGTTTCAACTACGATCGAATTTTGTCATTTCAACTTTCATTTATGTACATACCCGCACCTGAGCGCTCAGACACACAATGTCATTGCAACAATAAATTAACACTCGAATACCGAAAAATGCTTTTAAAAGCCACATTTTTTCAAAAGCGGTTTTGGTGGCGGATCTCTTATTGTTATCCTTACTGCTATTTGTGCATATGTGTGTATGAAGTTCACAGTGAAAAGTCATTTTTGTTTGAAAATACATATACAACTGGTACATTAACTGGTGCCAATGGGCGCATCACTGCACTACGTATAACAGTTATCAAATTTCAATATGTTTCTACACCGCGATTGCCGATATCTGTCCACGTTATGTGGAAGTTTTAAAGCCGTATATTAAAACCTTAGGCCAGACTAGAAATAAAAAAAAAGTTCGTAGAGAGCTAAAAAATTATTTAAGAATAAATACAGGAAAATTCAAATGTGGAAAAAATTAATTCAAATTAAAAAATAAAATAAAAAAAATTAAATTATATAAAAACTTAGATTGTGATAAAGATAATAATGAATTGAAATATTTAAATTTACCTTAGAATGTAAAGAATATTGAAAGCAATAATACAATTTTGTAACTTAAAATAATATATAAAAAAAAATTATATTAACTTTGCATTGAAAAAAATATGTAAAAAATATTTTAAAATTGTAAAAAATGGATACAAAAATAAGAATAGATATAATAATAATATTAAAACAAATAATGAAAAACCTAAATTTAAATGACTCTGTATTCTGAAAAGAAAGTTATATACAAATTTGTAAAAATCAATATTTTTGTGATAACAAATACTTGAATAAATATCTGTGATACAAATTTTGGTTTATTTTTTCGAAATAGTACTATAACTTCTACCATTAAAAACTGTTGTTGTTTTTTCACAAAAATCTTCCATAAACTGGCCTTGAGCTCAATAAAATTGTAAATGTGATAAAAATTTTTATAAAAAAAGAAACAAATTGCTTTATATTTTTGTTATATAAATAATGTAGCTAAATAATAGAAATCTAATAAAAAAAAATTAATAAATAAAATTAAAAAATTAAAATTTTTTTTTAAAAATAATACAAATTAAAACAAACAAACTAAGAAATAAAAAGAAAAATGAAGTCAAAAGAAAAATTAATTTTCAATTTAAAAATTCAAAACTAAAAAGTAATGAAATACAATATTTTTTTTATTGAAAATTTCTTAGTTACTATTTCATAGTTTAATGGAAACACATACGTATATTAAGTAAAACAGTCATAAAAATTAAAATTAGATATAAATTGAAAAATTAAACAAAATTTTATTAAACAAAACTAAGACCCGGCAAAGACTGAAGTGAAAAGTCAAATTTTATTGAAACATTTAATATAGAAAGCAAATGGATGAATCAAAAGACTTATATACAAACTAAAAAAAAAAAAAAAATTTGAATTGAATCTCAAAATCCAAATCAAAAATTTTAGTAATACACAGTGCCCAAAAAAACTGTATATTTCTGATCTTTTGTTGTTGTTGCTTCCGACAGGGTGTGAAAAATGACAGTGATGATGGCACAACACCGAAACCGATTAGTCTTAAAACAAACTTTACGAAATTTCGTTCCAAAATCCATTACTGCATATTTCTCTTTAACACCTCATATTTGGAATTTAAGTAAAAACATAAAATAATCGAAGAAGTGAAAAAAACATTAATAAATGAAAATAAGCGATATTAAAAATTTGAGAAAACTTAAATATAAAATTTGATGAAAAATGATTAAAATGGAGAACACACAATAGTTTTAAAATATGAACTCTGTACTTTTTGTTAGTTAATCAACTGAATTAGGCAGGTTTGACTGCTGGGTAAATACATACATATGTACATACGTTTCTATACAAAAGAAAGGCAGCGAGCTCAAGTTTGTGCGTTCGCGCATTCATGTACACCTATTCATTGTCATTGCCAATGTCCAGCGTTGTTGTATTGTTGCCTATTATTATTATTATTATTATTGTACTCGTATGTTGCCCGGTGGCGGCCCATTTCATGTAAAGCCACATTCGGCTTGTTGGCTGCCACTCTTTTTCATTTATGTAGTACCTCTTCAACATATGTTTTTATTGTATGGACACACAACATCACAGCCGTACATACGAGAATCTATCTACACGCAATGTAGTGGCATTACATTGTCTGCGTTGACTGTTTTAATTGTTGCACTGTCTGTGGCCAGAACGGCTTAAAAGGTTCTTTTAATTACAACTAACGGACACCCACTCATCTGCGATTATTTCTTCTGGCTGCCAGCTGCATTCCGCCAACCATGCGCCACAGTTCACACGAAAGAGTCATAAAAACATATATTTTACACAACTTCAATTATGCAATGTACAGACGAAATGGGAGCGCTCCACTCCCATTTGTGAGGCATATTGTACTTTACATGATTTTTGATCAGTATATCTGCACTAGAGGATGGAGGAATGCAATTGTTTGGAAATCAATAGAGTTTTGTATGAGAATTAATTTTTTTTTTAATTGAGTTTATTAAGGAAACATTTTTTTTTTACAATGGTTAGTTCTACAATAAACAATAGAATACTTAAAATTAACGCTTAACTATAGTCTCCTGCTCGAGCTCTCAAGTTAAATGTATTATAATTATAGAATTCACTTTTAAAGATTAATTAGTGGATAAGTTTCTTACATTGAAATTCATTTTTATTTGTATGTAATAAAAAATAGTTCATAAGAAACATTACAATTCGTGCGTTTTATGAATGATAAAATCGGAAAGAAAAACAAAAAGGTAAAAGAAAGAACTAATTTTACACATAGGAGGAATATAATAATATAATATGAGAATTTATATTTAGCATGAGTAGCGTTTTGCGAGTTTATTGTTGTTACGATATATTGTGAAATAATAATGCACAGCTATCGTAGGAAATCTTTTTTTACCCTTCTGCATATTTTGGTGTAATTAATTTAACGTTTGAAAAACTCTTAGGAACCCCGATATATCTTCGCGTTATTGCGCAGTTGCCAAGATAAACAAAATTAACAGCCCTATGCTAATATCCTCACAAAACTCACCTTACTGACTGTTGTGAGTTTCCTGACTATTGTGAGGTAACCTTTATGCTGGCGTTAATTCAAAAGCTTAAATGCTCATAACTGTCAGGAAAGTTGTGATGTGCGAACGACAGCCTCACAGTACGAAAGCAGCTGATTTTTATTGAGCAATTATATCAATATTTTGTTAACTTTTGTGCGTAATCAGTGTCGTGTGTTGATTTTTGTTTAAATAAAAAAATATTCAGGAATGGCGGAGTTATTGCTTGTTTGTGCAGCAGAATTGGAGTAAAGAGAATGCAAGAGAGGGTGTAAGAGTTAGGGGTCGCTATATAACGTCCCTTTAGAATCTACAGCTTTTATATACTAAAAAATATTGCATTTTTAATTTCATTACAATTAATGTATTTTAATAAAAAAAATTCCTTTTATTTCTTAAATAATAATCGTGTATGACGCATATTTTTAAATGGATTTGTAGGCATCATATGTATGTACATATTTAAAAATCGTTGAACCTTTTGAACCAAATCGAACCGCTGGTTAAGTAGCTATAGCTTTTAGTTAAAATGTTTAGTCTTTCATGAGAAATAACAGTGATGAAAACTTTTAATTTTTTATTGTTTTTTTATTAATATTCATATTTCATTCACTTTTTTATTACATTTTTAAGTAACGCCTTATGTCCAATTATGCTACATAGAGGTTACGAAATTTTACGAAGCAAAAACAAACCCCATTTGCTTATGGACATCACTTTTGGTTTATACAAATAATAATAAGGCAGATTATTATAATTATTTATTTGCGCTTATGCTTATGCTATTGTCTTTCGCTTCTTTTTGACAGCAAAACGCTTTTCACCTCGTATGGTGATTTTGTTGAGCTTTTTTCTTATGAGGTGTGGCCAAGAATAACCTCACAAAATAGACCTTATAAGAAACCTCACAAATTTTTGCTCACAACTCAGTTGTGAGGTTTCATTATAATAGGGCTGTAACTTTCGGTGGCTCACTTTCAATCTTGAATCTTCTGCTTATACCATAGAACCTCCTTGAAAGTAAAACTTTGGCTCAGCGAAGCTCTCCACCAACTTTTGTTAATTACCGCTTTTAGGCGCAAAAAATGTTAATCTCTTTACAGCCTTTATTAATCTCGTTGGATTCCCAATGACTAAGCGCAGAAAATTCCCACATATGTCATGAAACATTGCAAGATTCTTGGCAACTGCTCCAAAAATTAGTAACAGTACATTTTCAAATAAAAAAAATATTAAGTTTGCAGTGCACAATCTAGGCGCGCTGTTTAATAGAGAAATAAGTATGGAAATTATATGTAAAAACATCTTTTTCACAAGACTCTAGAAAATGGGATGACTTGCTGCACAGTACCCGCGTCTATGAAGAAACGATTTTGATGACTAGACATATAATTTTTATGCAAAAAGTTAGCCTAAAAGTATGCACCTTATAAGTTTAAGCAAATTGTACACCAGTTAATATATTTTGCTTCTAGTTTCGATGATTCATATTTTTCGGCGTCTCTCTTCGCATTTAAAACAAAATTCTACGCAAAACTTTCCTCAATAGTACAGCGCCTAGAATTATACTGCAGTAATCAGGTGCACAGGTTCAACGAAAGCATTAAATAACAAGTTATAGCTGCACACTTTTAGGCATGCGGCATTAAGATGGTTTGTTTTGTTTGTAACAAAATTATAAAAAGACATACATACATATGTACATATTTTATATATTTTTATTATTTTGAAAAAGTTTTAATATATATCTCCCTTAATCTGGATGAATACAGTGTTCGATAAAAATTTTTTGCAGTGTTCAGCACAACCACTTCTCCACACATGCTTTTACTCCATTTCCCCTTTCACTCTCGCCACAGCATAAAACTCAATGTGTTTTTATGCCCTTCACTCTTGGGAGAGTTTATTGATATTATTCGAATTGTTCAATAGTTTATTATGGTGGGTGTGTATTCGGCCATGGAGTTGTGGCAAAATTAATGAAAGCGCTATTAAAACAAATAGAAACAAAAGAGAAATCGCCAAAGTTATTGTTATTATTTCAAATGGATTTCATTTTGCGGCAACATTGCTTGTATTAGTGTTATATTCGTACTAGTTGTTGTATGATTATTATTTTTTGCTCACATTATTGTCGCTATTTGCACACAATTATACATACATTTATTGTTGATAAAGTTATTGCTGTTGGCATTGTAAACTTGTTACGATAACATTTGTAAGCTTAATACATTGTTGACACCAACAAGGGAGTTACCAGAGCGAAATGAGATTGTACACACATACAAACATACTTTTGGTTGTGTGTTTCTGGTTGGTGTGTGTGTGAATGATAATATAAATGTATGAATTTCGATTGTGTGGAGTAGCGAAGCGTCAGCATTAAATAATGAATAAAATACTATTCGTTCGAATGCATTAAAAGCACATACAAACAAACAAACATACAAACATACATGTAGGTAGCGATAAAACTGTATGAAGCACACTAAAACGAAATAAATGGTGAAATGAAATAGTTAAAGGATGATTGTTTGACAGCTGATAGAGCGCGTCAAGAGGACACATTATGAATTGAGGAGATTGTGTGCGGACGTTGACTTGCGCTTATTATCTTCTTCACTGTTTTTTTTTTCTTTGTAGTTATTCTTTCTATTGTTGACAGTTGCCATTGTTTCATGTTTGAATTGTTGAAAGATGTCAGATTAGAGTGGGACATCACGAGATAACAATAGACAACTACTACTAGTTAACAAATGTAATCGAAAGGTCTCAAGGGTATTTGAACCCATTCCTGACGTTTATTGCAACTCACTGTAATTAAACAGAAATCCTCTTACTCGATACGTAATTGAAAAATTTTCTTGCTAAATGTCATCTGTGAGGTATTTAATAAGATTAGGAAAAAGTAATGTTATAAAATTGCACAATGTTAAAAGAGGTGATTGATTAAGAGTTTAATTAAATGCGAAACAATAAATTTAAAATTTCTTTGTTTAAGCTTGTTTTCGTTCAGAAAAAAGCCAAATTTTTGTGCTCGTTGAAAAGGGTCGTCAAATTTAACTTATTTTTTTATTTTCGTGTTTTTGAGCTTGTTTTGAGCATCGCAACTTTATTTGAGACTAGCATTCGCTTTTGACATTAATTTTAAATTTTATACATATAAGGACATAAGTTGTCGTTTTGCTAAGGAAATAATATATTTGACAACTGGTTTTATGCTTACAGCCAAAATTCACAAAAAAAATTTACAAATGTACATAGCTACATAGATTTGAAATGCTTTGTAAAATTACATTTTCGTACATAATTTATATTTATTAAACTTTTCAAATCTATTGTATCTATGAAATTTTCTGTCAGAAAATATAACTTATTCTAGTTCTAAATTTTTTCAGGAGTTTTTGGTCCATTTACGAGTACATTTCTGGCTTAGAAAATAAAAAAAATGGTTAAGTTTTTTAAAAATATTTAGGCTATTTGTTCAGTCCAATTTTTGAGAAAGCAAATAGAACAAACTTTTAAATTCTTTTTTGTCTAGAAAACAAAATTTTTTTCTATACACATTCATACAATGTACATATTTATGTTCATATGCTTTAAAAATAAAAGTAATTGGCTTGGAAAAAACCAAGAAGAAAACTAAACAAACGTTTAAATTAAACGCAAATATAACATTAATTTAGAATATTTTGTTAGTTTTATTTTCTAAAAAAAATTAAATTTGCTTGTTTAGTCTACTTTTTAATTTTTTTATCGTTGGAAAGTAAAAGTAATTTTTATGTTTTTTAAATAGTATTTAATCAAATTTTCTTTCATAAAGTAAAAGAAAAAAATTAAAAAATTAAATCTACACGGCGAAATAATTTTTACTTTATAACTTTTTTCTATTGTTGATAAAAGCTATTTTTTAAGACTTATTGTTCGATTTTAAATTTGCTCAGAAAATAACTGTAATATATATATCATTGAAAACTATAGTATTTTTTGACTTGATAAAATTCACTAGTTCAGTCTAGAACATATTTTTGAAGCTTTGTTTATTTGCTTTGAAAGCAACTAATTTTTATTTTTTATTTTATTTAGGAAAAATAAAAAATATTTTTTTTTAGCTCTATGAACATTGCACATAAATTTCTCTGAATCAGAATTGAAAATAAAAACTTCCAAAATTGAGAAATATTCCTTTTTCAAGGATTTGATGTCAGAACTCAAAGTAAACAAGACTATAATAGATTCGAAAAGAAAAGGGTAAAAGTAATAAAATTATAATTCGCTTTCAAGTGTCATGTCTGACATATTTAATTTTTTCAAGAAATTGTGCAATAAATAAAATTTTTCCACACAAATACAACACCAGCCAGAATAGAACATCAACACAACAATAAAAACACTTAAATTTGAACAGTGAGAGTCACAATTCATCATGCGACAACAAAGGCAGCTACAGACTTGACGGTAATGCTAAGTTGTGGAGCTTGTGCTGCCAAACAGATGGAAGAAAGATGAGGCCAGCAGCAGTATACTGACATTAATAGAAGAAAAACAAACAATATTCTGTAAGTTTGATAAGAATAGGGGCTTCATACATACATACTCGAACATTGTTTGAGAAGGTAACAATTTGATATATGGCTTACTACGAGTATTGTATCATCGCTAAGGATGAAGGAAGGTTAGAGGATGGCAATGAGTGTAGAGATCATACACGTGCAAACTTCTGTCAGTGTGGGATTGCCAGCAAGAAGGGAATGCAGAAGAGCGAGAGCATGGAATAGCGATAGTGAAGACACAGTCGGTTAGTGTAAGTATGAACTTAAACAATGACAAGAACCAGGAGCGTGCATACACTGCGATGCCGGCATGTGCGGTTTGCAAAGAGTGAGAAGTGAAGAGAAAGAGGGAAGAGAAGAGATATACACTTAGCGTGTGACAGCTCAGAAGAGACCTTGCTAGCTTTGTGTGGGCGAATTTGTTTGAAAGTTTGCACGATAAAATCGAACAATAATACAAATCAAGAAATAATTGTTAAGTTAATGGGTAGAAATAGAAACGCGATGTGCAGTAATGTGAGCAGAGAAACAAGATAAAAAAAGTAAAAAATACAATTGTGAATTGGTAATAGAAATGAATATATCAATAAAAATAAATTTGAAATGAATTCGTTGTGAATACCAAAAGTTAAGTAAAAACACGAAAACTAAACCAACAAGATGAGATAATCAAATGAAGCTGCAGTGTCAACGCTTTGTTTATTGTGTGACGGAGAGTGTGCACGTGTATCATTGACCCCACGAGGGAGTATTTGGTCGACCAAGAGTGAGAGTGCGGTTACTTGTGCGTGCCTCAAAGGTCACACAGTGACAGCGGACGCCACGAGGAAGATAAATGTCATTTACAAATCAAAGAAAACAATTGCCGAAAATAAGATTGGATGCATAGGAGTATGAGAAGAAGGGAACGCAACAGGGAAGGTGAAAAAGTAGCGAGAAGGTCTGATTGAATAGTGTGGCATTAAATTAATGAAGCAAGCATGGCATTTGAAGGAATATAAGCAAGAAAAATATAGACAAACAATATATGTATACTAAATGACAATATGGTAAAGTAGAAAAAAGTAAATGTTTGAATTTAACATTTCAAACTTTGAAATACAAGTTTATTGAACGACAGCTGAGTGGACGACGCTTAGCGATTGCTTTGAATTTAACAATGAAAAAAGGTGATATTTTAAAATTTGTCCTAAACAAGACCTTTTGATAGACTCATAATTGTATTTATTTCGAATATAAAATCTGATGTTGTGGATTTGTATAGAGCGTTAGAAATTAGTATGAAACACAAGAAGGGCATTAGTTTCCCTTAGAAATTTGGTTGCATAATATAAACATAAAACATCACCAACTTGATAAATTATTCAATGAAATGTCATAACATAACATAACATAACAAAACAAAACAAAGCAAAACATATTATAATAAAACATAAAATCATATAAAGTGACACAATAAAACATAACATAACATAACACAACACAACATAACATACCATAACATAACATAACATAACATAGCCTAACACAACATAACGTAACATAACATAACATAATATAACATAAGATTACATAACAAACCGTAACGTAACGTAACGTAACATAACATAACATAAAATAATATACGACAAAATTTTAAACAATTTAACATGCTCATATTAAAAAAATATTTAAATCTTTTTTTTTAAAACAAGTAATTATCGTTTACAAATATTAAACACACACAATTTCTAATTTTCAATAAAAAACTAAACTCGTTATTCTTTGTACACTTCCCGCCACTAAACATTGAAATTTGTTTAGTTTTAATGGCGTTGGTTGCCGCTTTTCATTTCGTGGTAACTGCTGTTGCAACCCCATATACTCGTTTATTGTATGTAACAACATTTTTATTTGCATTGTCGGCGTTTATTTTAATTGATGGTCGATTTGAGTGCGCGCCGTTATAAATAAAAAATTGATTGTTGAAAAATACATAAATTGCGTAAACATACATTTTTTATGTTCACATTCAGTAAAACTACATATAAAATGTAAGCGCGAGTGAATATTCGTATAATATAAGCAAAATAAATTAAATGGCAGAAAGTGTCGAATGAACCCAGTAAAAAAAGTTGAGCACAAAAAAATTAAGCAAATCGTCGATGGGTTGGTTATTCCGAAAAATATATCTAATTCCAATGGGTTTTGGTTTGCTGCTTTTTATGATTTCTAGTTTAAAAAATTTGTGAAAATCTATGTTGCATCTATGCCCTTGTTTTTTTTTTTTTTGTATAAAAAGACCAGTGATATTCGTTGTAGTTACAGTATGGTAAATATTTCAAACAAGAAATTTACGTGCTCTTGCTTAAAATATGGTGTCTGTAAAGGGTATGAAAATTATTTTAAATTGTTTTACATATGAAAGGAATAAGAAAAAATGAATAAAATGATAAAAGCCAAGAAACAATATTTATTTGACATGTAAAAAAAGTATCGAAAAATATTAAAATTAAGATCGAAAAATTCAAAATATTGGCTAAACAGTCTGAAATTTAATGATATATCAGTTGTACGTAGAAAAGTTGTCCCTTCATAGTTGTCTTGGGCTCTACGCCTTAGCCAAAAAATATGATTAGAGTTTTTATTTGAAGAAAACTTGCCGATTTTTCTTACAACTATTTTAACATACTCGTAGTTCCAAATTTATTCATGCTTTAACAGCAAATATGATGATTTAAATGCAAAAGGTATATTTTCTAAAAAACTGATTAAAAATATAATTTATATCATGTTTGAAGAATTTTCATTTTCTCTTTTAGAGTTCACTGAGTAAAAATTTCATTTATTTTCCCATACTTTTTGCATATTCCTTTGACTTCAGTTCGTTTATTATTTACGCTAACTCTCACCCTCTGTGTGTGTGTTTTGTTTATTTGCTTATTTACATCTACGCAGATCTCAATTAACAGCGGAATTGCATTTTGCTGAATAATTAAAAACGCAAAGCTGACGTTAGAGTGGAAAGCAAAGCAGGACTAGCTGAATGCCAGTAAATGGATTAGATGAAAAAAATGCAAACAGAAAAAGAGAGAGGGAGTGAAAGAGAAAATTAACCAGAGACCGACGCACTTAAATAGAAAGACAAACAAAGGGATGTACATATAATTCACATACTTAGATACATATGTAGTTACACAGTAGGGTGAGTCGAAAATATTTTGCTTAAGGCGGTATTCTACTTAAAACGGTTCAAAAATTAGATTTTTTTTATTGCATATTTTCATCGTACATTATATGTATGTGAAATATGTCTGCAATATATTATAACTCGATCTTAAATACAAAGCAATAAATTGAATTATTGCCAATGCACGGCGATGTTTTCATGAATCTTTCAACGCGTTTTTCTCAGAACCTTTATTTTCAAAACAGTTGCCGCGATAACTAGAAAAATACTAGATCGATTGCGTTGAAATTTTTACAGTTTACTCAGCAATCTCATATTTCTAGCCGGAACCGGAATTATGCAAAACGCATTTGTTTAAAGATGGTAAAAATCTTATATCGTCATTTAACGTAGTGTAAAATTTAAAATTTTTAATTTATCGACTATATTCCGCTTTCGGATATTACAAGTCTACGGAATACAAAGAAAGTTTAATTTTCTATTTCAGATGATTTAAACGAGAAAAATCGTGGCAACATTGAATCAACGTAATTCTGCAGGCACAACTTTGATGCTGATTTGACAAAGTAAAGTTAATGATGATAACACTTAGTTTAACTTGTTAGTCTTGTTTTGACAAAAAAATATAAAAAAGGTAATTTTCCGGTCTCTAAAGTAGAAAACCCCATTAAGGAATTTGAATAGAAGGAAAGTATATCTGAAGATTATCTTATATATACAGTGCGGGGCAAACTTTGTGTAGCCTTATGTAATTAAAAAATTTTTATAGTGAATTTAATTTTAAATATATCTCGATTTTATTTGTTAATTAATAGGTAATAAAAACTTTTTTTTGATTTGCAGAAATTGTTAAAAATATTCTAAAATAACTTAAAACTTTTATTCAGAATTTAAACAAAAAGGTTTGAAATACAGTTTCGTTGCCCATTAAATTATATTTTCACAAACTGTTAGTTTCGTTGATTTTTGAGAATTTTTTATCCAAACAAGGAATGAATGAACTCGATTTTGATATGGAAGAAAATGCGTTACATCTTTAATGAAAAAAATGTCTCAAAAATCAGAGAATTTTTATTGGTTTTAGTTGAATATTGAATCCTAATTTTATTACAAGTTTAAAATATTTTTTTTATCAAGCAATATTTTTTCGTTTATCTTGGCATTTCAAATATTATTGCAATTTTTCAAAAATAATAAATCTTATAACCGCTCAACATAGCTTTTTTTTAAACCTTTTAAACATACTTACGTCATACTTTTTGCCCTTAAAAAATTAAATTTTATTTAGACCAAGCCTAATACTGTCTGAGACAACTATGTAATCACAACAGCGCTGAAAATGTTGGGAAATCTAAAAGTAAACACAATAAAACCAAAGCCAACACAAACAATAGCTGTATTGGTAGCAGGCTACCACAGTGCGTTTTAAAATGCAGCAGACAAGGGCAAACCAGTGGCAAAAAAAAAATAAATAAAACAAAAAAGCATCGACAAATGCATTTGTAATGAAATAGAAGGATGCTAAAAAGCAACAAACACAAAAACAAAATGCGACTAGATATTGCTGCATTACCACGATTCATTCCCAATACGAGCATTCGAACAAATATCCTTGCCATTGCCAGCCATTAACATTGCCAAAGGCTGATCTGGGAGACTTGCGGCGAAGTATCACATACGCCACACCGTTGTCATTGACATTGACATTTCGTTGTGGACTGCTATGTTTTGCTTGCATAGTGCAAATGTCAAGTGAAATTGAATTGGCAATATAGGCAAGAGAAAAAGGAGGAGAGAACACAAGCGTGTGATTTTTTTATTCAGGAGAAGAAGAAAGTCGTGTACGAGCATATGCAAAGACAGCTTGAAATCCAATTGTATTGAGAGAAAATTTAATGATGTTGTTAAAGTGTAAAATGAAAACAAATAACCAAAAAGCAAAAGGCCATGCGCTTTTCGTGTGAAAAATTACTTGCGATTCTGCATATGTACATATGTGTGTATGTATGATCGTTGCCGTCCTCACAAGAATTCTGTTTTGAGCTTGCTTTGAAGCTATGTAAAATAACTTTATTTGGCTTAACTTAAGCGCCAAATGTCAAGGCCAATCCATTTGTGAATTTTACAGAAGGCACAAAGAGAGCAAATTAAAGCAACGTACGAAAAAGCAATTTCGAGATACCAGGGCGTATGAGCAACATCATTTGTCATGCTATATTTGCAAGGAAAAGGCTATTTGTTGACAAAAGTGATTACAATTTGAATATTAAAACAAGCCATAGGAACGCTCAAACCAATGAGAATGTAAAAAACATCTAAGTAAGAATGCAAACTCATCTTCTTTTTAGTTTAAGATTTTCGTTGTGAACTTTATTGAAAGCACTTTAGTGTGAAATATCTCTGCGGTAGTAATATTTAGTTTTGCATAAATCTACTCTTAAATAATAACGTAATAATTTCTTATTTGCACATAATTGAATTGAAACTTCTCGGAAATCGTAAAGAATTGAATGGTGAATAGGGGAAATGATTGGCGACAGCAACAAGTGCTCCGTCTTTTCACCATACACGAACTTACAGCGTGCAAACTTGCCACACCTTTAAAAATATATTTATGCCTAACCACCAACATGTAAACTCGTTTTTTCCAAATTCACCACATTTGAACTCACCATACCTATATTCACCTCGTTTAAATCCATCACTTCCAAATCCATCACACAGCTAAATTTACCACACTTAAAATCACAAAGTCTATACACACCACACACGCCAACTCTCTTCTACGCACCTAACCTTGTAAGACATCCACTCACCTTAAATTTTAATAATTAAATTTTCTACAGTTCGATATCTTGTTAACATGATTTATTATCATAATTGTTGAAAGACTGAGAAATTAATTAAGAGGAATTTTACCAAAAATAAGAAATGAAATTAAACATGTACATACATACTTAAAGTAGTATTAACACATGATAAGTGAATGGTTTTTTAAGGCTTCTTACAAAAATTTTTATTAAATTTCTTAAATTGTTTTTATTGTTATAGCTAAGGAATTTTTTTATTAAAAAAAAAAAATTAAATTCCTAGAAGTCACGATAACATACAATAAAATAACAATAATATGGCAAGATTATTGACAAAAAAAAACCAACTAATCAGAAAAAATTCAATATACTATTTGTTTAGGCTTCCGGCCTAAATCTTATCGCCACCCTCCTTCGACCGACAAATCATACACGCAACCCTAGTAAGCGGTATGCATGCACACACTCACACACAGACACACACTTTCACCCACATGCACACACACACACAGTCCTTTACACTTTTCGGAGTGCCGGTACTTGCCGCCAAACAGTGCCCTTTCGTTAACTTTCCCCTTAACTCGGTGCACCGTTTGGTGGTTCAACGGCGTTTAAACAAATTCCGACTGATCACTTCTTTTCCGAAGACGAGAGACACAGCAGCCACCACGCCACTACGGAGGTAATTTCTATATTTTCATACTACCACATAATCACAATTATACCAAATTATAACGATTTAAATTGAATAAATTCTATTATTCGCTAATATCAAAACAATCGTTCATTTCTTCTTTTTCCATAACACTGTACACCGGGCGTATATTCCGTATACGCGCGTGTAAATATTGGTCCTTCTGTTTATTTAATATTAATTTTTCTTTTATTATTCATATCTATTTCTGTGAAACTGGTTATTTGGAATACCTTAGTCAAACTATTTATTTATGTGAAGTAAACTATTTATTAATATGACTTACCTTCTGCTGATAAGTGCAGGACTTTTTATCCTTTTATGGAAAATTTTTCTTATTTAATTTTCATAATTTTTTTTGAAACCTTAGTTTTCAAACTTTATAATGAATTTGTAATGATTTAACTAATTCTTTTTAAAAATTATATTTTAAGCAGATTTTTGGCAAGGCAGATTTGTATCCAGTTTAATTTTGGTATTTTCAATACAAGTTTAAAGAACTTACAAACTACCGTTGATTTATGAAATTTTCTACATAAATGTGGAACTAAAAAACCTCAAGCAAGCGTTAAAAAAAAGAAATCGCGGTGGTATAAAAAAATTACAAAAACCAACTATAATTCCATACTTTTTATATGTAAAGTTTTAGGAAAATTGTATAATTATTTATAATAAAAAAATTTTTAAATTTAAAAAAAAAAATTAAAAATTTTTGCTTATACGAGTAGTGCTTTGGAAATTGGAAATTGATAAAGTAAAAATATCTCAGAAGTCTTTTAATATTTTGATTATTTTTTCATCACATAAAAAAATAGATTAAATATGAATTTTTCTGACACAAAAACTCAATTACTTTGAAAATATGACAAAATATTAATCTTGCGCATATATTTTCTTATAATATCATTGAGCCAAAATTAAAGCACTTTTATGATATTCATTTTCAGAGATAATTTAAATAATATAATTTTATTTACTGACAAGTTAATTAACATTTTATTTAAATTCAAAAATAAATCTTTAATAAAATAATATAAATTTGTATTTTATGTGTTTTAATATACTAAAAAGCAAGCGATTACTGATACGAATTTCCTTCGTTGTTTTTTTTATAACTAAGTTGATTTAAAAATTGTTGTCAATACATCAAACCCATGTCACGCCACATCTCTTTCAAAACACTTACATCGTTTATACTCCGTTAGTTCGCCAGCCTGCTAAGTTTTAAGCTAACAAGAGCAGAAGAACACAGCCAATGAGCAAAATTCCCTAACAATAATGACTCTTAACAACACTAAGGATGAGGCTTTGGGACGGGCCCATTTGTTTTTTTAACGTGTTTGTCTCCTTGTGCAGCTATGCCGCCATGTCACTTGTCTAGCTGGACAACATACTTCAAATATCAAACTGTCTGACTGCCATTATTCTTCTGTGACTTTATGAAGGCGACTGTTGTATTTCTGTGCCTATCATCTTTACACATACGTATGTATGTAAGTATGTGTGTGTGTCGCAAACTAGCTGAGCCTTCGTTTATTTGGGCGCAAATGTTTGATGTGCTTGTTTGCATTTGCGTTGGAAAATGCTGCAACTGAGCAGTGTTTAGCTAATCTAAAATGTATGAATTGTTGCGATATTTATGACAGGCAACAGGACCCTGGACACCCTGGACAGTCGTCATACACAATTTATGCATTTATACAAATGACAAAGGAACTACCCATACATACACACATATGTACATACATACGAAGGTATGTATGTAGGCCGAGAAAACAGGAAGCCATGTCATACAGAATAGGCAAACGTTTTGAAGAGATCTGCCTGTGTACACTTCTTTTCCAAGTTACCATTATTTTTCATGAAATATTTTTTGAGAAGTTTTTTAAATAAAGTGTACTACTTTCTATAGCAAATGACATACATTTAAATCAAAGTTTCAAAATAATTAAATATTAAATAATAATAAATAAAATAACATTTTTTTACGAAAATTATCTCAAGAACAATTTTATTTATTGAGTAAAGTTATTAAAAGTATTTTTGTTTGAATTTGGTTAATCTTCAAAAAAATGTTTTTTTTTAATAACGATGCACATCAGTACTATTTTTTAAAATTACTATTGAAAAAAAATAAAAAAAAAATTTCTTTTTAACATTCTATAATATTTTTATGAACAATTCCAAATATTTTGTATATGGTGAGTAAGTGCGGCATATATGGCCTATGCGTATTATATGGCCCACCTCAATAGTTTCTGTACAACAAAGCCAAGACATCACACAGTGAGTGAATTTTAAACATATTTCAGCCGAGAACGATTCAGTGTTATTTGGCGGGCGTGACGAGACAGATGTGCGCATTATAGCACGAAATCTTTTTTTGGGTGGTAACTTAGTGTTTTTTCGGTACATTTTCTTAAGGTTTTTTGGGCTTATTTTCGATTAAAAACTAATTTTGGAATATTAGATATATAGTAAACCCATATTTCATAAAGTGGAAGCAAATTTGAACAAATGACTCGTAAGTATGTATGAATAAAAAAACAAAAAAAAGTACTGTGTGGGGAATATGGCCCATTAAGATGTTGATAATATGGACCAGTGGACCATATTTTAAACGCGTTTCATTCAACGTCTGTAATATTACATTATTCTTTTCTATCTTTTAAATGATAATAGTGGCTTCAAAATCAAGTCAAGCTCCCAAACAACGACAGATGTTGTGCAAGAAAAAGATGATGGAAGCAATTTCTGCCGTAAAGACTAAAAATATGGGATTTTTGAAGGCATCTAAGCAATACAAAGTCCCTAAAACTACTTTGCGGCGTTTAGTGGCAGATAAGAAAAGACCTGTAGAGGAAGTAGTGGCGAGTAAGCTTGGGAGAAAACCAATTTTCCCACCAGAACTCGAAGATTCCCTTGTAGATTATATACTACTTATGGAAGCGAAATTGTTTCGATTAACACGAAATAATATAAGATCCTTGGCATTTCAATTGGCTTTAAAAAACGATTTACCAAACTAATTTCCAGTCGTAAAAGAAACAGCAGGAAGAGATTGGCTGCGTTTGTTTCTTAGACGTCATCCATCTCTGTCGTTCCGTCAACCAACCAGCACATCCGTAGCCCGTGCAAGCGGTTTTTCGAAGGAAAACGTGGTTATTTTCTTAGACCTGCTAGAAATAGATATGAAAACATACAATTTCTCTCCAAATAACATCTACAATGTAGATGAAACTGGAATATCTGTTGTGCCAGCCAAAATGCCGAAGGTTTTAGCCCTTAAAGGCCGGAAACAAATAAGAGCTCTTTTTTCCGCTGAAAGAGGTTCTTTAATTACCGCCCTAGTCCATATTTAACACTATATGGTCCATATTAACTGCACTTTTTGAAAAGTGCTAAATTGAAGTACATTTTATTTTTCAATTATATCTTCTATTTGTGTTTTTTTTTTTTACTATTTTCTAATGGATACTGAATTTGAAATACTTTAAACGCTGTTTAGAATAAAAAATACATGAATAAATATTGAATACGAAGTTTTATTGGCAGAAAAGTTAACGGTGGTCCATATACATCGCACTTACTCTACATTTATACAAGCTTTTCTAATTGTTTATCGTAAAAATAGGATTGCAAAAGAAAAATAAAAGGTAGCAGTCAGTTTCAAAAAAGTAATTTGAATGAAACAAAAAATTAAAAATTATTTAATACTTTGAATTTTAAATAAAAACTGGCAGAAAATATAAAATTTAATTCCATTTAAATAGCTAGTGAATCCTGTTGTTAAATTTCTAACGTTTTTTCATGTGTATAAATAAAAATGGTCTGTAGAATTGCTCTGCTGCGTGAAATATTATTATGGCTTGTCACTTAACTGGAAAAATTAATTTTATTTTATTATCAAGGAAAAGTTTTCGAAAATTTCTTTTAATACTATTTTTAAACACGGCACACGCGAACAGTTTTTGAAAAATAAATATTTTCTTATAATATAAAAAAAAATGTGTAAAAATCTATGCCATTTTTTTGTATATAGTTGAGTTTAAAGAAATGCTTTGCAATATAAGTGGAATTGGCATAATTGCTAGAATTTTATTGGCACTAATTAACACGCAAAGTGATCGCCAAATTGCATACAAAAAATTGAAAAAAAGTATTCTCAAATATGATAGTTTTTTTCTAAAATACAATCGCGAAAAATGTTTGAAAAACACATTTTTTTATTTGTAGAAAACAATATAATTGTCACCGGTACCAAAAACTTGCAAGAAAACACAATTTTCATGCGTTTTGTTTTAACTTAAGGGATGTAAAAAGTACTTCCGATATAATGCTTTAATTTTCTTAAATAAAAATTTATTTTTAGCAGGGTGTGCTGGATTTTTTTTAAATTGCTTATATAAAATATTAAGTGATTTTTATTTTTAAATTGGGTAAAAAACAAAGAAAATGTTCTTGCTATTTGAAATAAAGAAGTTGATTGAAATCGACAAAAAATAAGATAAAGCGATTTGAGAAGAAAGTTTTCAACATTTTAAGAACTACGTAATAAGACACAATCATCAGTACAGCAAACTAGTTTAAATGCCACCTTTTTTATTATTTTTTTAATTTAAAAAACTTTATAATATTATAAATAAATTATGTATAGATACAATAGTATAAGTATCAAAAGATATACATTTTTTTTTTACAACTTGCTTTTTCTGTACCTTAGTTCTATCAAAATTTGTATAAATTCTTAGCAAAAACTATCGAAACAACAGTTTTTTTTTCGATTATTTTATTTAATTTTTTTTTGTCGTGAATTGCATTAGTTAGTATATAGAATATTAAGTTTGGTCACTGTGAAGAGGAACTGCTTTAAGGATTCATGTCTTTATGCTACAAGCTGATTTTGAGCGTCCAAGTGACAAAGGATTGACGCCAATAGCTACAAATTGCGTATACACGTTGTCTCAAATTCATTCTAATTTTGGCTATAATCGTTGCTATTGCAACAGTGGCCAATATCACATTTCTGTGGCACTTCTCTGCACTTCATAGACAAGCAAAAATGACAACAGAATTGAAATTATTTGGTCACCTTACCACAATCAAGCAAAACATTTAAGCCTCCTTTGTTGCTCTTTTGCCATTTTGACGGGCGTTAACGAGTTAGCAAAAATTTCCATATTACTCCCACCATCATAAGAGGAGGCAGTAGAGAGGGAGAGAGGGAGAGAGAGAGTATGCTGTCAATCAAGAAAAAGCCATTGTGTGTTGGCTGCCGAATGCCAAGTGTCAATTGCACAGGCATTGTATTGTTTTAGGTGTCAATTGTAAATGAAAATGTTTAAAAGCTGTCACAGGCGGCTCGACTATCCAGCTGGTTGTATGTCGAACTTAGAGCAGGCATTGTGAGAGAGAAGGAAGAGTGTGGTATGCCTGCCTTGTGTGGCTACACAGCGATCATATGTCGCAAATAAACAAATCATAAATGCAAATTTCGGTTACCTTTACCAGCCACGCACAAAAGTGAGACTGAATTGTGCGCCAGAGACTGTCTGGCGTCTGCAGGGATCGAGCATTGAACCTGTTTTGTTTACACGTGTATGTGTGTGAGTGAATATATACATACATTAGTACATATGCATATACACATACTCACAACTGATACTGACCACTAATTCCCGTTTCAGATATTCACTTGCTGTTTACAATTTCACGCGTTTATTGCGTGTTTGTGTTTCTATATATGCAATGGCTACTAATTTGAATTTCTTGTCTTTAAATTCTAGTTTTAATGTCTTTCTGTGAAACTTTATTTTATATTTTGAATAAACGTTTATTCAAGTAGAAAAAATTAGAAACATTTAAAGGCACACAATTTTAATTTTGTTTTTAAGTGCTTTATATGGCATTCAAAGCTGTTTTGGTTTTAATTAAACTGCTAAATTTGGCATTTGATGCACTTCCGCGCCAGTTCATTGTGAAAAATTCTATGGAAAAAATCTAAATTTAATTAAAATGCTTGTATATTAATTTAGTCCAACCATATTCGAAAATTTTGCTTTCTAAAAAAAATTTCTTGAAAAAAATTTTGTTTAGTTGAAATGATTCTTTTTAGTCTTATTTCTATCAACAAATCATCTCAATTGTAATAATTGCTACCACTTGAAAAGAGATACGATTTTGTGAAATGGAATTGAACAGAATTTTTGGCTACCGAAAACCTTATAAGATTAAGACCGATTATCAATTTAAACTTAAAAAATTTTGATGACATTTGTATGAAATTTGAAAAGTACAGTACACATTTGAAACTTGTGCTTATATGGATTTCATTAAAAAAGTCATCAAAAGATTTAATTAAACTGAAACTATTTTCCCTTTTTCAATTTCACTTTTTTGACAGCCACTTATATGAGGGTATATTTTAGTTATATTTTAAAATAAATTATTTGTCTTTTTTTTATTAAAGTAAAATGATATGCAATTCACTACATACATAAATTAATGGCGTTCAGTAAAATTTTATTAACTATTATTATTATTATTTTATTACTTGTAAATGCTGAAATATCTTAAATTTTTATCACTTTTCTCAAATCGTTCAATTATCTTAATCACATCGGAATAAATTAGAATAACATAGCTAAATGTAGTGAAATGGTTTTAAGAATTAAATAAACTGTTTATAAATTATTTCTTATAGTAGAAGTTTTAAATAAATATTCGTTTAAAAAACTTTTGGTATTAGATGTATATGTAGAAAGAGTTAAAAAATTTGTGCACAACCGGACGTAAAAATATATTTAAGAACCGCTAAAACATCAGAACTGCGTAATGGTTCCTTAAGTAAATATTGATTGAAACTTACCAAAACTTTAAATTGAATTAATACTTTTAATAAATAAATAAAAGTAATAACTTAATAATATTATAAAATTAAAGGATTTTTTTAAAAAACTTCAAGTGTCAATTTAAAAAACTTTGAAAAAAATTCAAAATCGAAATGACTTCGAACTTTGGTGACTGCAAAGAAGCCGGTTTATTTTCGCAAAGACAAATGCAAATGAAAAATGAAGAGGTGACGAAAATCATTTCTGAGGTTTTAAAGACTTGTTTACTTCATTGTAAAAATCTCGCATTATTAGACATTTTTTATTGAGTAATCTACTTCTGATTAATCAAATCCATAGTTATTATAGTTTACAAAAAAAAAAACAAAAAAAAAACAATTCGAATTTAAATCTTTCCAACTTTTGTTAATTTATTTTGAGTTTGCTTAATCAGGAAAGCATTTTTTTCTAGCATTAAATAAAAATATTGAAATTCATTACTTATCAGTTTCACAAGCAATCAACTTAATCAGCTTCTGATTAACAAGAATGCAATTAATTGTGAAATTAAATATTTTGATGTATAATTTTTAATTAAGTTTCAATTAATCAGCTTTAACGAGTAATTGATTAACATAACATCTCAGGTTGAAATTGAAATCTGATTTGAAATTTCCTTTATGCAGAAATGCATTTTTTAAATTTTCTGGAATTTAGCAGCTTTGTTATGTTTAAATTTTTCCAATCGACATAAATATTTATTACATACAATTCCAATCGGCTTTTAAATAAAAATATTTAATTTAAAATAAAGCGTAGTTTGTAAAAATTGTTGACATTGTTTTTTGTTAAAGTAAAAGAAGCTATTCATGTCTCTTCAAAAATTTGCTTAAATGAGTGTTGTCTGATAATTATCTTTATTTCTTTAATGAAAAAGTTATAAAAAATTAAAGCAGTAACTAACATAAAACTTTTTTTATTATTTCCATCACTGCTCTTACATATATTAATTACCATTGTATATGTTTTTAGTGTACACCAGAGATCAACAAAAATAACTGTAATTGTTGTATTATTTATATAAGTATGTATACAAAATAACATTAATATAACAAAGAAGAACGATTTGCTGTAAATCATGTATGTATTTGTTGGTATTTTAAAGAAAAAAGGAAATAAACGTAAAATTTGACAAATATACAAACTAATTTATACTTCAAGAACAAATATAAATATTTGGTACAAAAGAAGCACTGCTGCGCCCCCACACTTATTGGTTGGATTGTCAACAATAAGTTAAATGCTCTCTGCAGGACATAGCCTTTATGGCCTCATTACAAAAACTATCAATTTCTTCTAACAAGCCTTCTGTTACTTTTATGCCTTCCGATTATTGAACAATTGCGAGCTGCTCATTAAAACTTGATGCAATTTATCTTTGAGACTTTCTGCCTTATCCGCTTCAGGCTCCTCGTTGTTAGTTATATTAAAATCGCATTATGAAAGCAAGGCATACTTTCTACTCGAGTGGGATATTCTCCAACTCATTTATAATGGCAAGGACAAAACAAAGCCTTAAGGGAGTTAACAAGCTGTCTTATTTGTCGATTGTGAACTCTCTAAAGGCTTTGTTTTACCCTTAAAAAGGAAATTTTCAAGAATGATACAAAGTTTGAAATATAAATGGCTATTAAATTCTTTGTTTTCTACAATTCCGGGATTTGATAGACTTATCCCGGGATATTCGGGATCTAAAAAAGGCCGGGATCCCGGGATTGACATGCCCAGCGTAAAGGCATATGTTTTGTGCAATGATTACGTATGAAAATTTTATAATCAGCCGTTGCTGTTGTACTGTTTTTTATATACTTATTAATTTTAATTAAGTTAACTATGAATTTGTTAACATGTATGTATGTATGTACATATTTTCGTTTATTGAAAATGTATTCTTTAAATTTAAGCTTTAATTCAACTGGTACTTAATCTACAATTGGCGATCCTGCCAGCAGCAATCTACAATCAATACAGAATTTTATATTAAGGGAATCTCATTAAGAAACTATTGAAGATCTTGAAATTTAGCAATCATCCAATTTTTTAATACACATATTAAAATCTACAAACTGGAAGTTTGTGATTAATTGTGACTAAATATAGAGAAGAAATCTGCAATCTGAAATGTCTAAATCCTGCAATTTATACACCTTCAAATACTCAATTACGAATCCTGTCAATTACTTTATTTTATTCAATAAATTTTCTACGAAAATTTTCAATCTGAAATGTTCCTGTTCTTCAATCAATTCTCCAATCTAATTACGGAATTTCGGTGCTGTTCATTTTTGTGTTTTTTATGAAATTCTCCACAAGTATGCATGGATGTTGAACATCAATTTTTGATAATAGATTATACAATTTTTGTACTGAGTCTTACTGCAAGTATTCTAACGTACATATATAAGTTACAAATTCTTATATAAATATACATACATATATATAAAATTTTATAATAATAGAAGTATATTTCTTAATTTTCAAATATATACATATATGTATATCAGTAGTCATATTTAAGTTGTAAACTTCTTTTTTCAAAAGGATGCCACGTTCTTCTGTCCGCGATATTCTCCTAGTAAAAACAAGAGGCTTGACCAGGTTCTATATAATTCTGATCTAAGAGACATAAAACTATCCGAATTATATCGAACGTTAAGTTTAACCAAAGAACATAAATGTATAAGAAGGGACAACACGTTACTTTTAGCAACGAGTGAATCTCCAGGGGCATGCTTTCTCTTTTGCTCAAATGAATTTTTTGATTGGCTAGAGTAAGAAAGCATGCCCCTGGAGATTCACTCGTTGCTAATAATAACGTGTTGTCCATTCTTATACATTTATGTTCTTTGGTTTAACTGCAGGTTCTAGCATACATTCCGAGAAATTATGGCTAAGAAAATTATCAAAAGGAATCAAGTTGCAATATATCAAACATAAATAGTTTAATTAAACTTGCGGGAGATTTACAATGGTTTTGCGGATAATTATTTTATAATATATTTACAACAAAACTAATTAAATGATTTTGCGCTTTTTTGTCTTTTACCTAAATAATCTTAATGTCAACAATCTTTATATGCGTTGAAAATCTTTGATTTGGAACACCTTTCAGCTGTCTGAAAAAGTGCGAGACAAAAAATATCCAAAAATGTGATATTCCAAAAGGGCAAATAAAGCTTAAATAGATAAAAAAAAATGGTTAAATGAACTCAATCTCTCTTTTAACAATTTTCCAGTTTTTTAAGTGCTGAACGAGCGGCACACCTTTTTGACAAAATGTTCATAATAAAGCTTTTCCAAAGCCGTTTTGTTTAGCGCACATGCAGCAACATTTTATTTAACTTATTATGAAATTAAATAAAGATTTTTTAACAAGTGGCAGCCCTTTATGAAACTATAGTTGAAAATAAGGTCTCTCAAATTAAAATATTTAAAAAGAAAGTGTTTAGGCCAACGTCCTAAATTTGTCGCAGCGTGTTGACCCGCATTAATGTTTTCTACAATGTTAAGTGCACTGTTAAAATGTCCCTTCACTTAATAAGCAGTTCAACCGGCAACCGTAACAAAATGCAAAAACGGTGCAATTGATGTTATTTTTCAACATCATCGAAGAGGACGTCTCACAACCACTTTGCTCCCGATTAATCGTACTTCTTTTCTAGAAAGGTAATAATAGCGTTATAGCCATATTACATATCCGCACATACATTTATTATTAACACAACATTTTGTACATTTATACCTGAATAAACACTGACATCACACTTTGATTCTTTTCATTATTATTTGAATCGGCCTTGCGAGAGATAAAAAAGATCATTGTCGAATCAACATTTGGTCCTTCGTCGCCTTTCAAGTTACCAGCGCCTAGATATTAACCACTGGAGCCAACTACATCCTTTGGGAAAAGTAGCAGCGATTTTATCGAAACAACCACCAAGCGGATTTGAAATCTGATAGCACACACTCACGCACAATAAGAAACACCGGAGTCTGCAATATTAACAAATCAACCCTCACTTATTTAAATACGAGATCGAAGGTACGTGGTTCGAAGTTTCACTGCACTTAGTTAATGTTAATATCAAAAATTTATCAAAAATATCTGTGAAAATAAAAGCGGGAGTGATTGGTGAACTGTGAAAAGTTTTGGTGCTATACACACACACGTACACATACATAAGTGTTCACAAGTGGCAAGTCATTTACTTCAATCTAGCACTGTTGTTGTTGGTCGAATATTTGTTCCGAATTAACGCGATAATACTTGCAAGATATTTTTCAATTTGGGTGCTTATTTTGTAAAAAATTTTATTTGCTAACGCACAACTTCTTTCGATCTTGTATATTTGTTGCTTAAATTCACACACGACAGCACTGCACTTTTTGGTTATCATAACCACACTTTTGTTGCACTTGTGATTATTATTGTTACTTTTCCCAGCTTCACGAAATCACTTTGCGTTTGCATTAAAAACAAGAACACACAATTAGTTCATTTGCATATCCAACGAGGTTATTGCTGTGTACGAAAATATACATAAATACAAAACAAAATATTTGGCATACAAACATACATGCCTACTTACCATACGGTTGGCGAGCAATAAATAAACATAATTTGATTTATCAATATAATACTTCATATACATACATATTGCGGAAAACATTAATTTTGATTAAAATACAGTCCATTAGCTTGTGGGTATCAGTGGAGTTTTTCAGCAGTTAACGAGTTGCCTGTTCAAATTGCGTTAAGGGTTGTTCTGAGGTCATATTTAAAGATATTTAAACACAAACGAAGGCTTTAACGTTGCCTGGAAGAATTTTTGCGATAGGTATGAAAATAAAAGGATTCTTGTCAATACCCAATTAAAAATTCTTTTTAGCTTACATACAGTCGAGACTGAATGCGGAAGCTCAATAAAAAGGCTTCAGAGGGATATAAACAATTGTATATCCTCCCTGGAGAGTCATAAGATTGACATATCCAACTGGGATCCAATAATTACATACCTTTGTTCTACCAAGTTGCCAGAAGAAACTCTTTCTTTGTGGGAACAATCAGTGGAAAATAAAACAGATATTTCCAAGTGGGCAGATATGGACCGGTTCCTATCTAGCAGATTTCAAACACTAGAGTCAGTGTCTGGTTTAAGAGGAATCAAGTTTCCAAAAACTCAAAAAGTTTCTCTTCAGAAGCATTCCTCTGAGCCATCGCAAAAGAAGCTGGGCTCTTTTCAAACAAGTGTTAGAAAATTTACTTGTAAAATGTGTCATAGTAACGAACATAGACTTCACATGTGTCCAAAATTTCTAAAAATGACTGTGGCTGATAGGCTATCTTTTATTAAAAAGAACAACAGCTGTTATAATTGCTTGTCATTTGGACATTCGGTGTCGAAATGCACCAGTTCCTACAATTGCGCCACATGTCATTCTCGACATCATTCACTCCTGCATCTCCAGGCGGCTGCTCCTAAAACAGCTGGTAGGGGAAATGTTGATGATAACGCGCCATCGACATCAAGGCAGGCACAAATACGCAACCAAAATGCGAACAATAGCCAACAAGCAGTAAAAAAGGTCCAAGCAAATTACGCTAACACTAGCAAAGGTGTTTTATTAGGGACAGCTCGTGTTACCATCCATTTCAATGGAACAGACTTTTCTGCTAGAGCATTAATTGATTCTGGCTCTGAGTGTTCCTTCATCACGGAGAGGCTCAGACGCAGAATCAATTTACCTTCAAAGAAAATGCATGCTCAAGTTTCAGGAATTAATAATTCGGTGTCTGCACAGGTAAACGAAGCCTGCCCTATTCAACTGCGGTCACCCATTGACCCATTGATTTCGATTGAGGCTATTGTGTTAGTTTTACCGCATCTTACTGGGAATTTACCAACGTACGAAGTTAGCGCGCTAACACAACAAGCTTTTCCTGACATCATATTGGCAGATAAAAGATTTTTCAACCATGATCAAGTCGACCTTGTTCTTGGCGGGGATGTTTATCCTCAAATTATTTTGAATGGTATTAAGAAGAACGTTCTTAGTACTCTCCTTGCACAAGAGACAGTGTTTGGCTGGATACTGACTGGTCGCGCTGATGCAGTCGAGCCAGCAAACAGCAATAGGGTGTCGTTTTTCAATGAGGTCACCCTAGAAAAGCGACTAAACTCTTTCTGGGAACTAGAGGATATTCCGAAGGTCAAAGTTCCAACAGAAGAAGAAAGACAGTGCGAGGAATTATATAAAAGTTCAACAACGAGAAACAAAGATGGAAGATATATCGTATCACTTCCATTTAAAGCAGAATTCCACACCGACGTGAATTTGGGACCATCATTGAAAAGAGCATGCTCTCAATTTTACAGGAACGAGACGCGACTTAGGAAAAACCCAGATCTACAAAGAGAATATAGCAGAGTATTAATGGAGTATGAATCTATGGGGCACATGTCGAGAATTACAACAACTCAGTATGCAGAGGCTGTTGATAATTATTATCTGCCTCATCACGCTGTAATAAAAGATGAAAGTGCGTCCACAAAAGTGCGAGTTGTTTTTAATGCGTCGTCTCCGACCGCGAACGGCATCAGTCTAAATGATGTTCTTCTGCCAGGGCCAGTCCTTCAGTATGATCTTACAATGCTCATTATCCGCTGGAGACTTTTCAAGTACGTATTCAATAGTGATATTGAAAAGATGTACAGGCAGATCCTATTGGATTCCGATCAGACAAAATATCAAAGAATAGTTTTCCGAGAATGCCCGGACGATAATATCAGTCTTTATGAACTGAAAACAATAACGTTTGGCGTGAACTGTGCGCCCTATTTGGCAATAAGAACATTGCTTCAAGTAGCAGATGACTCAGAAGGCTCTTATCCGATAGCTTCACACATTTTGCGAAAACACATGTATGTCGATGATGTTCTTGCTGGTGGACACACCATCGACCTTGCGATAAGAGCCAGAGATGAAATTACCACAGTATTGAAATCAGCTGGGTTCCCTCTGCGAAAATGGACATCCAATTGCAACGAAGTTTTAAAAGGAATACCGAAACCATATCTCCTCAGTGAAGACTTTCTTGAGTTCGAAGATACGAGTAGTGTAAAAGCACTCGGAATAAGATGGAATGCTCATTCTGACCAATTTTATTTCGTATCCAAGCCAATAGAAAACCACGAAAATCATACAAAAAGGACGATATTATCAGCCATCGCGAAACTGTTTGACCCACTAGGATGGTTAGCACCAATAGTTATTGTCGCAAAAATACTAATGCAGACTATATGGTTAGAAGGCACGGATTGGGATGAGACGGTATCCCAAACAACAATGGAAAGATGGCATACTTTTACAAAAAGTTATCAGGAAATCGACAACATACGGATACCTCGATGGGTATTTTTTTCACCAACTGATAAAGTGGAAATACATGGATTTTGTGACGCCTCAGAGAAGGCATACGGTGCTGCAGTCTACTTACGCGTAGAAAGAGAAGACAAAACTCATGTGAATTTATTACTAGCAAAAACGAGAGTAGCTCCAGTCAAAACAATATCCCTACCACGACTGGAGCTCTGCGGAGCAGTGCTATTGGCAGAGGTGGTCGAGTCAATTACTAATAACTTAGATTTGGGTACCCTGAATATTCACCTTTGGACAGATTCGACGATTGTTCTAGCATGGATACGAAAACCACCATGTACGTGGTCAACATTTGTTGCCCATCGAATTACTAAAATCGTTGAAAAAGTAGGAAACTTAAACTGGCTTCATGTAGATTCTGCCTCAAATCCGGCAGATCTGGCCAGTAGAGGTATAGCAACAAACGAATTAGTCAACAACTCTTTGTGGTGGCAAGGACCTTCTTGGCTGCAAGAAGATAGAAAAAATTGGCCAACACAGGAGGTTGAATTCGACACAAATATTGAGGAGAAACGAATACGGGCTCATACTGCGACCATAGAGCTTTGTGACATTCTTATCAGGTTTTCCAGTCTACCGCGGGCTTTGAGGGTCATCTCTTATGTGTTGAGATTCTCTCAAAGAACTCATCCGATGTCTAAAGCTTCATTTCAGCGAGAATCGTGCTCGATTTCGACAGATGAAATTAAAGCAACGACTTTCCGTCTGATAAAAATATCACAGAAGCATAGTTACGGAGCGGAGATTGCAAGACTGAAAGCTGGAGAATCTGTAGGGCCTAGTAGTGAAATACTAAATCTTAACCCGTTCCTTGATAAAGAACAGGTACTTAGAGCAGGTGGTCGTCTTGGTGCATCTCTCGATCTGAGTTACACTGAACGTCATCCCATAATCTTACCATACAATTGTAGTTTTTCCCGTCTGTCAGTTCAATTCGTCCATGAGGTTTCACTCCACGGTGAAAATCAACTAATGTTGCGACTGATCCGAACGCAATACTGGATACCGAAAGTGAAAAATATGATCAAGTCGATAATCCATAATTGTAAGATATGTACTATCTTTAAAAACCGCTCGCAAACTCAGCTAATGGGTATTCTTCCACAAGAGCGAACAACTTTTTCCAGAGCTTTTACAAATACAGGGGTGGATTTCGCCGGTCCCTTTGATATAAAAAGTTATAGCGGACGCGGATGCCGCATGTCGAAAGGCTATGTCTGTCTGTTCGTCTGTTTTGCGACCAAGGCAATCCACCTGGAAGCGACAAGCGACCTGAGCACATCGTCATTTCTTGCCGCTTTCTCCAGGTTCGTGGCCAGAAGAGGATGTCCGAAAAATGTCTACTCAGACAACGGGACCAACTTTGTTGGCGCATCAAGAACCCTAAAAGCAGAATTTAAGGAATTTATTTCTGACTCCCGGAGCAATACGTTATCGAAGTATGCTCACCAGACACTAGAATGGCATTTCATACCTGCTGGAGCTCCACACATGGGCGGTTTGTGGGAGGCAGGCGTGAAAAGCTTCAAGCGGCATTTTAAAAAGATAGCGTTTAGTCACAAATATACGTTTGAAGAGTTTTGCACACTTTTGTGTCGGATAGAGTCGTGTCTTAACTCGCGACCATTAAGCTCAGCTTCGAATGATCCATCTGATCTAGAGCCTCTCACTCCCGGTCACTTTTTGACCGGACAACACCTTTTAGCACCACCAGAAATAGATGTTAGTGAAAACCCTACTTCCATAGTCAATAGGTGGGAAAAAATGAAGGCCTTACATCAGAATTTCTGTCGGAGGTGGAAAACAGAATATCTTTCCGAGCTTCAGAAACGTATCAAGTGGAAGCATCCTAAATCTGACATGAAAATTGGTGATTTGGTAGTTGTGAGAGAGGATAATTTACCTCCGAATGAGTGGAGATTAGGAAGGGTAATCAATCTTCACCCAGGTTCAGACCATCGAGTGCGAGTAGTAGACGTCATCACTGAAAAGGGGCAGGTGAGAAGACCAATTGCTAAATTGGTATTACTGCCTCCTTGCAACAAAGAGAAAGGTGAGACAACCAATTCTACACCAACCAATAATACCACATAAAGAAATTCCATTTTGGAATTTTTCCTTAACTATTCATAAACATAAAGAAAAAGAACCATAAGGAAAAACATCCCCTAGTACAAACGCATAATTTTACTAATAATGCTACATTAAACTTCACTCACCCATTCCGTTCGAATTCCAATGGGATACTGTTGTACGTCGTTATTTAGAACACCTCACTTCAGCTATTCGAGTATCTTAAACGCACAGACGTGAGATAGATGCTCAATGCAAACCTAAGTTTTCTGCAAGGATAGACGCTATGATCAGATATATTGCCATTTATTTAATGTGAGAATTTCATTTTTTTTGATAACCAACGATACATCCAAACGTACACACACATGTATGTATATATGTACATACATTTTTATTACATATGTACATATGTACGTATACATTTGCTTTTATTATTAATATTCAATATCAAACTGAATTTTTTAATTTATCTTTTCATATTCTTAAAACTTACAGCTTCTATGTAGAAGAAAAAAAAAAAACGAAAGCATACAAAATTATTATCTAAACTTTAATAAGCGCGTGCATTTTAAATTTAAGACTTATACGTTGTTATATACTGACTCTAATTGTAAGTTCCGAACAGCTTCATTGTGTTCGTACATTTTTTTAGCGTCTTCCAACTGCATTTTTCTCAAAAGACGGTTGTGTGCCAATCTTTCCTGTTCATCTATTAGTTGAATTTTAAACAATTCATTTTGTGCAGATACCGTTTCATTTGTCAATCTATCCTGTTCTTCTACTAATTGAACTTTTAAAAATTCATTTTGGGGAAATACTCCATCATCGTTTTCAGAAACCGCTCCATTGCATTCATCTGCTTCTTTCATTGGTGATTGTAGCTTAATACTTACGATTTTTCCTTTTTAAATTTTTATAATTTTGCTGTAAGCTGTCTAAAGTGCGTGTGTAACCGTGAGAATTCGAATTAAATTCTTCTTCCACTTCTAACCAAGCTTTCTGCTTTCGCGAAACGGTAGCACGGTCGAGATTTTTATTGTCAATTATATGCCTACGCTTTTTAATACATTCACATAAAAGTGAGTTCTCACTATTCGTGAAATTTGGAGCACGGAAGCGCTGCATGATTAAACTGGAAAAAGGAAGTGTTCCACTAGGAAATCCTGTTCTCCGATAGATGGTTACTGAATTAGAATCTGAAAATAAAAGAGAAGAATTTAAAGATTATTATAACTTTAGTGAAATACCAGTAGCAAACATACTTACGCAGCATTTGTAAAACGAAGAAATGTGAATGAATGGCCATTCTCGGAAATAGAATGTCATCGATAACATAATTTACTATTCCGATACTTTGTAGGGTTGAGTGGCAAAAAAGTGCGACTATGGTGATTGGCGCACATTATGTACTATGTTTGCGCAAACTGTTCAAACGAAAAATTGTGCGTGCACATTAAAAAGGGTCTTTAAAATGCCACCAAATTTAAATAAAGGATTATAGGTAGATTTGAAAGACGTTATAAACGTACAATTACATAAAGTTTCTTTAAAAATAGAAAACACGTTCGAACTATTTAATTCTTTGTTTTTTTTTTTTTCAAATCGTTGTTGAATACTGCTATGCTATGGAAGTTATTAAGTTATCCAATATTACCAGTAAGCGAGATAAATAGGTAAATTGGTGGGTAAGTTGATATCCACTTGCTATTCATATCTGCAGTTAAGTTTTTGGTATGTTTAACTCATTCACACAAAAAGTTGACATATTGAATTAAAAAAAAAAAAAATTTTTTACAACAGATAATGTTGTAAAAGCCTCGTTGGATCAATTTCAAAAGACTTTCAAATATGGCAAATAACAAATTCAACCCAGAAAAAATAAAATTTCGGAATCACCTGAAACGAACCTCGGCATGGCATGGTATTTATTGACTGCTGGTGCTTGATTACCACTATACATGTAGCTCACAATTTGTTCCGGCAACCCTGCCAAAATATTGCTAAACCATAAAGTCTCCCCTACGCTGCTCGTTTGGCCGTCAATCATTAGGAAGACCCTCCACTACTATTAGTTGTATAGTAAATGTTCAAATCAATGCAAACATAATCTGCTGGTTGAACAGATCCACGAATATTGATTGACAATGCACGTTGTTTATTAATTATTTCAAATTGCTCGCCAAACCAAAAAAAAAAAAAAGGTTTTGCTTACTCGCCATTCCTAATCAAAGGGAAATACGTAATTTCAGTACAATGACTCGCTATACGTCAATGCGCCACCGCTCCGAATCTCCAAACAGCAGGTACACGCTAATGTGCAGAATATGCAGCAAGAAGCACCCAATCAGGCTCTGCCCTGTTTTTCGTTCAAAGGGTCCCGAAGACCGACTTCGTCAGGTTTTACTACTGCGGTACTGCTCTAATTGCCTCTCGGGAGCCCATAGTGTGGCTCAGTGTACAAACAATGGAAGATGTAGACGTTGCGACGAGAAGCATCATACTCTGTTGCACATCGATAACACATTGGAAATAACTCGCGTAAACCGACGTCCGCCTAGGACTATATTAAATGATGAAAACGACAGTGATGTGTTATCGATGGAGGCACCAGATTTCGAAGATACGAATTCCCCTCGAGAAGACGGCGAAACGTCATTGACTGGAGGGGAAACCGAAGCTTTCCCCCCAGAAAATGCTGCCAGAATGGAAACGAACGCTTTCCATCTGGAGAGTGCAAGCGGATCGGAACCCAGGCGTTCCGACCGCCAATTCAAACAAAATCGACTGCAAGGATTGGAAATCACAGCTTTCCAACCTTCACGTAATCGCCGACGACCAAGAAATGCCCCGAAGCAGAACGGGAGAGTGGAATCTCGGGCATTCCACCTCCCCAGAGGAAGTTCTTTCCGTACAGGGTTGAATCAACCGCACCAATCAGTTGGTTATCCTCTTCACTGTTTGACGACTGTCGCCCCAACTGCCGTAGTTAAAGTTGAATCAGGAGGGCGCCTACATCTTGTACGGGCTCTTATTGACCCCTGCGCAAACACGTCAATAATAGCAGAGGACCTTGCACGAGATCTACGGTTAGGAGTAACGGAGGTTAACCATCACCGCGGCTGCTTTATAAAATTGCGAGGTAAGCACGGTCAGTCAGCGAATGTTACAACGCACGCTACTGCCGTACGGAACTACGGCAGACGTACACCAGCCAATAACATTGACCCAAAAATAGCAGGACCTTATGCAAACTTGAAACTAGCTGACCCGCAGTTCCACATCTCGGCACCTGTTCGTCTGACTCTTGGCGCTGACGTTTATGCAAAAATATTATTGAATATGCTCCCAGCTGGAACTTTGGGTCCACTCTTGGCACAGGACACCATCTTTGGATGGGTAGTTTCTGGGGCCTGTTAGGTCAATATTTTTTCCCTAATATTATTATCATACTTACTTATATGTATATCGATTCATTGAATTTGAAAATAAAGTGCAAGTGAAATTTTAAGCCATGTACTTACGTATATTTCGAAATTTTAGATTAAACTTATTCCGTAGTTAGATACAACTGGATTGGACCAAAAATGAAGTATTGGAGTTCGTTCTTAAATTGTATAATTTAGTAGAGTAAGATATGAATGTCTGAGCGGAGTATAGTGGCTGGGATACGTCAATTTTAAAATATTGCAAGTCGCAAGGGGGCCGGCATGTTTAGGCCAACGTCCTAAATTTGTCGCAGCGTGTTGACCCGCATTAATGTTTTCTACAATGTTAAGTGCACTGTTAAAATGTCCCTTCACTTAATAAGCAGTTCAACCGGCAACCGTAACAAAATGCAAAAACGGTGCAATTGATGTTATTTTTCAACATCATCGAAGAGGACGTCTCACAACCACTTTGCTCCCGATTAATCGTACTTCTTTTCTAGAAAGGTAATAATAGCGTTATAGCCATATTACATATCCGCACATACATTTATTATTAACACAACATTTTGTACATTTATACCTGAATAAACACTGACATCACACTTTGATTCTTTTCATTATTATTTGAATCGGCCTTGCGAGAGATAAAAAAGATCATTGTCGAATCAACAGAAAGCAAGCAGCATTAAATTAAAATTATTAAAATGTCAAAGCTCTAAAGATAAAATGTTCCCAACTTTTGCATTTGTCTCTTAAGTTCTAAAATATTTTAAAAACTTGCTATTTAATTATTTACAAATTTTCATTATTTTATAATAAAGCACGCCATTAAAATAAAAACAAAATAATCATTCTACATTTTTTTCTTTTGTAAGTGCTTCTTATTTATTGAACTTACCAACGTTCAACTTACTTTCTTCCGATCATTAGTGACATTTTTCACCTACTTCAGATTTTGCATGCGAATTATTTCCAAACATTTCAATTTTTTTTATGTATTTCTTTTTGCACATTATTTGGCACACAAGTAGAATTTGCTACTAAAAAAAAAACGGAAAAAAATAAAATAACACCTCCACTTACTTTCACACGCTTAAAATAAAAAACACGCGCACATACACACACACAAACACATACATGCATTCATATATACTTGCTTGCGACATTTAAGTGCTGCAAATCCCTGAACAACTTTATTATAGTGGATGCTTCAGTGCCAACATAATTCACACGTTGCAATACCAAGCAGTGCCAACATGTGAAGTATTTTTCCTTGTACAACAAAAGGAAATGCAAACTATTTTACATAAAATTTATTGCCAACAAGAAAGGCAAAAAAGTAGAAGCATGTGGATGGGAAATTGGAGAAAGCAAAAGCGTGTCAGTGTAATACAAAAAAAGAAAAAAAAAAAAGAAAAAAAAAAACTGTTGAAAAAAAATTATTTCAAGAATAGTCAGATAAATAAATAAACACAATGAAATCACTGCCAAACGGAATAGGATATTGAAAATGAAATAAAGGAAGTATGTGAAGAAGAAGAAGAACTACAACTCACACGCTCACCGTATAGGCAACGCACAGCCGGTGGTGTCTGACTAACGAGTAATGATGGCGTTAGGTCAAGGATACGAGCGTGTGCCAAGCCGTGCACAAAAGAGCTTTATATTCTTTATATATACATACATATGTATGTATATTAGAAATATAAGAAATAAAAAACGTCAGACTCGCATGAGAAATATTCAATTCGTATAATATTCAAAGCCATTGATTCAATATCACTCAAGTACATCATATTTGGCGCTGTTTGCGTTACTACAAAGGTCTCCTTGGATTTACGGCAAATGGTTTCGCTGAAAGTTTCAACAAAAAAAAAAAAAAAAAACTAAGGTAAACTATTACAAAGCGGCTTTTCCATAATATTTATTTGCATACAACTAAAGCAATAAGTATTCAAGCAAAACATACTTACATATATAAGTATGTACGTGTCCACATATTTATTGAAATATGCATTTGTATGCGTAGAGTTTGTATTGAACATTTTAAGAAAAGAATTTGCATTGAATAAATTATAACAAAAAAAAATAGCGTATTTAATATGACGCGCCGTTAGCAATTGGCTAGAAGCGATTTGTAAAAAAGCTTCAATGATTTGTTTGATCGATGGTAAAAGCTTGTCAAGTTTCAAAAAGTTCGAGCTAAATTTTGGAAACTCTACCCAACGCCTTACAAATGAGCTTTTATATTTTGTGGAACTTGAATTAAGCTTTTGAGCTGTCAACACTTTTTGATAACTACTTAAAAGTTAGTCAAGTTATATTCAAGAGGACTGCTTGAATATTGTCTTACAGTTACTAAGCAAAGGTGTAGTTTTTTGTAGAAATTTTGATTGAACAGTTTCTCAAATTTTTTGTAAAGCTTTCAATAACGAAATACATACATATGTATGTACTACCATAACAATTTTTCAGTGTTAATTTCAAAATTGTTGAACATCACCTTATTTTAGTTGTTCAGGGACGATGCACTTAGTCGAATCTTTTATAGACAAGTTTCAAAGCTTGCAGAATTGCAGTTCAGTTTTTCAGTTATGCGAGGGCTTATAAATAAAAAAAAATTGAAAAATCTAATTTGAAAATATTTAGAAATTGAATGAGTGCAGTAAAGTTTCAAGAACCTTCATGGTGACAAAACTTTTAAATTTATGTTATTTTTACCTTCCCAAAAGCTAGTTATATATAAGCTCTGTAGAAATTAAAAGCTTTTGTTTGTATAAAAGTACGGAAATCATTTCGTTTAAAATAAAACCTGCATTCTGAACGTTTTGCTAAAAAAATTTATTTTGAGTCTTCCGATACAGCACGGATAGCTTTAGATAATATAAATGATAAAAAGATCTTAAAGTCTTGAAGAGCTTTTAAATAGTTTAATAGCTAACCACAGCCAAAAGCTCTTTGAATGATAAATTTATTAAAAAAATGAGTTTATTACAAATATTACCGGGTTTTAAAGCATCTTAATTTGTTGTTGAAAAGCTCCCAAGGGCGATATCAATGGTTAGTTATGGCTCGCTAACCCAAAATCTCATTTGTTGTTAAATTTAATTTGTTTAAATTTTCAACGAAAATGCTCTCATATGGCAACTCTCTTGCAGACGCTGCCTGCTTTTGGCTGCAATCTCGTTTGAATGCCAAAAAGCAGACAAATTAAATTTTCATGCTGCTTTGCATTCGCATAAAGCAAGCCTACATTTCGACGTGCGACGGCAAGCTACACTAATCCAATTCGACGTCGTCCAGCAGTTGCTGTTTTTCCATGCAACTTCACCAGCAGCATTTCTTAGTCGTTATCTGAAAATTTTTTTTTCTTACATTGTCGTTTACATATACTCGTATTCATGTATGTATGTACATATATAGTCATAAATGTTACAAGCTTTACAATTGCTTTGCATGCGCTTCTGAAAAGCAAAGCTAAGATCCTGCTTGGTTGGTCTGTTAGCATTTTATTATATATTTTTCGGTAAGTGGATGCACTGGTAATTTGACAGGAAATTCAGAAATTCTTTTGATTGCCAACATCTTTTTTGAACCGCAATCGGACAGCATTAAAAATTAGACTTGCCTTAGCTTGTGGATGGTAGCTTGAAGCAACAATTATGTATTCAAATGTCTATTTGTCAATGGAAAACGTAGTAATAAAAAAAATATTTATTAACAGAAACACATTTTGAAAATCAAAGTCTGAAATTGGGGAGCTTTTCGGGAATATACTCAGTTGCTAGCTAGAATAGTATCCACTTAGTCGAATCTTTTATAGACAAGTTTTAAAGCTTGCAGAATTTCAGTTCAGTTTTTAAGTTATGCGAGGGCTTCTATAAATAAAACATTTGAAAAATTTAATTTTAAAACATAAATGTTTGTTTATTTTTCTGTTGGCAACATAAATGATAACTTAAATTTCTGAGAGGTCTCGAATATTTTGCCTTTGGTGCTGAATAAGCCAGTGAGAGAACGAAATAAGTGGATTTGATCGTCAAACTTTGGATTACTTTCGCTATAGGCTCTTTTGGGGGTGCTGGCATGAAATGAAGACAAAGTTCTTCTGAGCTGGGATCGATTATAGACGTTTGCAAGCGGTTCTTATGCTTGGAAGTTATGCATTTTAATGGTTAATACTCTTTTGTTCGATTTTCAGTAAATATTTCGGTAAAGTGCCGGTTAATTGTTGGTAATTTTTATACTTTTTCGATTTATCTCTGTTAGATCTACATTATTATTCATTTTTCTCTGCTTTTCCTGTAATTTTATGTGATATTTTACGTGATATTTTCGGTACTTTTTCATAGTTTTTCGGTACATTTTCTATATATAACACAATTTCGATACATTTTCTGCACTTTTGCGTTGCTTTTTCGGTATTTTTTTGCATCACTAAATATTTTTGTTGTAGATTTCTGGTACTTTTTGATGCATTTATAGTAGTTTTCCGTTAATTTTTCGGTGCATCTTTGATATTTTTCATGTCCTGATCATTTTCGCCACTTTTCCAGCTCTATGTCGTTACATTTTTTGGTATATTTTAAGATAATTTTTCGGTAAAATATTTTCGGTTAATATTTTTCGTCAACTCTTCAGAGTTGATAATTTTTTCGATTTTCTCTCAGATTTTTTTGCTAGAGCCATATATCCTATTTTTCTAGTACATTTCGGTAAATTATTGGAAACTTCAAAAACTTAAACTTCATCTCAAAACTTTATCTTTAACGCAAGTTGTAATTTTAACGTAAGCCACCTTTAATTTAACCATTCAATTTGAGAAATATTTACACACATCGTAGTTTGTCTCTATACCTATCTTCCAATATTCATTGTACATTTGCTTTGCAAAGATATTTGTGTGAAATCGGTTAGTCCAATTTGTCGCCAAGCTTCCGTTACGTGGTGTGTGGCAAATGTAATGCGAGTAGCATGTGGCAAATGTGTAAGACGTGCTCACCTGTGCGCCCGAGTGCTTAACAAAATGGCGCCTGCTCATTCTCAAGATTATGAATTTATATCTAGTCGTAAGCATGCGGCATACGACTCACTATACTATCTAAGTATGTGCACATTCGTATGTATATACACATAAATTTGTATCGACCTTAATACGCACATATATGTATACAAAAATGTGTGCCACGAAAGCCAACAAATTGAGGCAACTTTGCTTACGAACATTTCAATCCATTTCTTATTTGTCACAATCTTTCCTGCTCGCCCTTCAAACAGTTCCTCTTGATTGCATTCATGTTGTTCATAGAATTTCAACTTTTTAATAAAATTATTATATTACCTACATATGTTATATTGTGTGTATTCCACTTCTATGCAACGCAATGGATTTTAGTTTCCATGCAGGCTCCAGGTCTATATTTTGCTTTATACCTGTGCGAAAGTGTTTTGCCTGGCTGGCAACGCTGAAAAAAAATTATTTTAAAATAAAACGAACAAAATCAATACATGTTTATTATAGAGTACAATAATATATTTTTTTTTGTATAATTATGTATAATTGCTTACGACTAAGGTGCAGAATTTATTTTACATGAAGCGGAAAAATGTTTGTAAATATGCATTAATACTTGATGATATTGAAAATTGAAACACGAATCCGAATAACAACCAAATGGCACAAAATGGACAAAAATAATGCCGCGTGTATATGTATATGTATAGTGTACACAGAAATAGTTGGGGATGATAAGAAGTGCTTCTTCTATGCACCGTACCTCAGCTGAACGGACATAAACTCCCCACACTTAAATTTTCCATTTCTTAAGTAACAATTTATAAACTCACCACTTTTAATTTCCTTCCCCACGCTTTTAATCATCTTACCTTAACTCACCACACCATAATTCATCACACCTTAAGCTCCTACAACTACACATATTTTATCTTAACATAAGTTGAATGCTTAACACCTGTAATTACCGTATCTAAACTCACCACTCCTGAATTTACCACGCTTATAATCAGTATTTCAATGTAACTCACATCTAAAATACCCACACTTACACTGTCACACCCAAACTCACCAAACCAAAACTTACCACACCTGAATTCACCACACTTAGTTGCATACAAATTAAAATGGGGAAATCATATTTTAAAAACTACATAATTTTTTTGCAACGTTTTCCTAAATTGCGCAGACAAAAATATTAACGCATTCATTTATTGTCATTATTGCAGCAAATGGTGTTGGCAGTCTTCCAATTTTGAGCCTACATATGCAGACATTCACTTAGTTCATTAAGCATGCTCTTTATTTACTGAATAATTTTCCATTCACTTATTACTATTTAACCTATTGGAGTGATAATATTCATTAGCTAATAATATGTGTATGGTATATTTACAATGTGGCTCACCAATATGCTCGTATGTTACAAATATAAACATATAGTTATTTTATATTGATAAAGCTTTTATAAACATTGCGTACATCAACGCGCACATTTGAGTATTTTAAAATATAATGCAAAACAACACTCGTTGCTGTTACATGTTAACTCAAAGTAACTCATACACCCTGTCCCGTAAGCCATTGGAGAGATATAGAAAATGTATTGTGAAAAAATGCTTGCCTATAAAAGAAGGGAAGCTTTCTTTATATTATTTTTTTTTATTGCAGATATTTAGTTTTCAATGCAACGTATTATGCAGATATATATAAATATGTTTATTAAAATATGAAAGCAATTTAAAAAAAAATATCTGTTTACCATTCAACTTACTTTAAAGGGATGGAAAAAGGTTGCAGCGATAATGTGTTAAGTTGTGTTGTTAAGCTTACAGAAATCTCCAAAGCATCTACCGATTTTCCTTATTTGTAGGTACATATATTTTAAATTTAGGGTTTCGTTTTTTTAGTTTTTTTCGAAATATGTAATATTAGAAAAAATATTTTTTTACTCTTTCCCGAAAATAGGAACAAATATTACGCGATTTTCAAAATCTTTTAATTTTTAAAATTTCAAATCTTTTAAATAAAACCTTGAGATTTAAACTTTCGAAATAATGGTTTTTTGAGAAAACTAAATACGTATTTAGAAGAACACATATCTAAATATATATCTGGCTTTAATGTTGTTTTCTTAATATTTTTTTGTGGATTCAATGATCTGCTTCATCTCTTATGTTCTTAAATCAAAAAAAGAAAATTTTTGAATTTTTAAATTTATGCTTTTTTGGAGAAAATTTTACTCTTTGTTAGTACGAAAAAAGCACGGTGTTGTAAAGTCAAACAAATTTTCGGTAGTTCAAAATTATTTTTTTTTGCATTGCACAGAAAAAGTATGTGAAATAACACCACAAGGAATTTTAAAAATTTTTCAAATATGACACTTTGCGACATTTTGCGAATCACCTAATAAAATAATAATACATATTGTACATAATTAAACTAAAATTGGACTGAAAAATAAAATAGTTTACTTGTCAAGCGTTTTAGCAACTCGAACTTCTTTGCTTTTCTACCAACAAAAACTGGCCTCGAGCTTAATAACAGCCGTAGAAAAAAATGTTCTAAAGCAAAAAAAAAAAAAAATAATAAAAAAAATAATAGTTTCAATTATCACATTCTGTATTTTTAGAATGAGCAGGTGCATATCTTCACGGCTTTTACAATTAAGTATTGATTAATTAAAGTTTTTTAAACAAATTTTTTATATAAATTGATATTTTTACAAATTTTTATTGAAAATGGGAAAATTTGGGAACGGCAAAGCGGCCGAATTTTCACCTTTTATACGAGCATCATATCACCACAAATTCTTTGCAAATTTTTTTTCATTTCAACCCTGACATTCTCCTTTAAAATTTTCAAACGCTATCAAGCTTCATCACTTTTGTGTATTTCCATAATTGTTTGTGTTTGCCAATTTGCTATGTAAGCATTGTATTCATATCATATTTATGTTTTATACGCAAACACGCAGGATTGTATGTTTAATGCATATATATATACATATATATATGTACGTGTACAGTGCCTTAGCTTTGACCCAACAATGTGAAAGCAATGTCCTTTTTGCAATATTTTCTGCATAGAGGTCGATAACATACACACATAAAGATTATTGCATACTTTTCACCCCTCCATGTTAGTTCTAGAAAGTTTATAACAATTATTGCTAAACTACTGCAAGCCTACAATATGTTTATTCACATTTATACTTACATACATGAGTTTATCCTTACAGGCGCACTCTCTTTTCATTTTCTCACTCATTTGCGTCATCAGCTAGTCATTGAATATATGTATGTATTTATAACCGGATCGTTACCCTGACTCATGGTATTTTAATTAGATTCGTGTTTGCATACAATCAAGTATGCAATCCAATATGTTTACGCACCCAAACACAGACGAGAAAACAAACAAACATGAACTTACTAATACATTCATACATTCAAATTAACACTAACATTCATTTGCTAGTTGCTTTCTACTTTTACTAACCGGTTCATCATTAAACACGCTGCGCTTACTTAGGCGCTGACCCTTTCCACTTCAACTAAGTTTATATCTGTATGTAAGTATGAGAAAATGTATACATTTCTATGTTGTTTGTAAATAATTGACCTCAAATATGTGTGCTGAAGCGAATTAGAATGGGGCAGGCCAACATGTGTGTGTACACATAATTATAAATTCATATATGTATATGTATTTACATACCATACATTTGTAAATAGGACGCTTAATTATTAAAAGTGGGGATGAAGCCTTCATCTCGTTTGTGGCACGCTTTTAGGCGCACGCACGCTGGCATTCGCTTGCTTGTGTTAAACGTGCATTCGTATTTTGTAAGCACCGGATTGCACTAATTTAGCACGTCATCCGTGTTGTAGATTATGAATTTATTGTAGCTATTTAGTAGAAGTTTTATGTGTGGTTGGAAGTATTTAATTAAATGTTAGCTATTATAGACTTCAATGAGGCAAGCGAATACTTGAATGATATACATAAATGTTAAGTACTTCTTCAAACGTTCTGTCAAATGATTTATTTATTTTAATTTCATGCAAAATATCAACGCAGTAGATCATAGACTGAATAGTGTACGAAAACAAATTACGTTCTATAGCAATAGTTAAACTGTCTTTTAATCCAAGGGCTGCTCGTTTCTGCCTATAATTGTCTCAGGATTTAAGTTGAGGCTGCACTTCTTTGCGAAATAAAATAAATAAAAGATAAAACCGAAACAATAAACAATCTCTAAAATTTGCTTTTAATAATTTCAAAACTGATCTGTAAAAGTATAGTTCAGTTAGTATAGTTAGTAAGGTTCTTTTTATTTTTAAATTAACGATTAATTTCGTGAGTTGTTTTATGGTTAAAAACTGTTTTATATTTTTTTACATTATTTTTTAGAACTTGTTTTAAAATACTGATTCAAAAATATTTACATTTTTAAATGTTCTAGTTATATATTTATTTTATTTTAATTATTTACAGATGCCAATTCTATTCGAAAGCCCATTTTATTAGAAGTTTTCAAAAATCTTTCGACTAAAATTTATTTTGTTTTGGTTATTTTTTTTTAAATTCAACTGTATCAATTAAAATAAATAAATATGTTTATAATAGTTTTTTTATTTTATTTAAATATTTAAATATTTTCCCAATGCCCTTTTAGTTTCAAAAGCTATAATTTTATTTTAGACTGTCGTAATAAAAATGTTACGGGAATGGCAATGTAACACAAACGTTTTTTTATTTAAGAAGCCCATTCTTCTATTAGTTGCACTTGAAATTTCCATACGATTTGATACATTAAAGATAGTTGTTAAAAAATAATAATAAATATAAATGCTTTAACGAAATTTTATTAGCTTTTTCTTTCAACAAACTTTTCTCTATTCTTGGAAATTAAAAAAAAAATTATTTAAGGTTTAATTAGTAGTAATGTGTTATAAATAAAAGCTCACGAGTGTGGCAATAACTGTGTATGATTTTTTTGCAATTAATTAAATTTATTTTTAAAGCTCACAAGCTTGAGAGGAATTGACATGGATTTCATTTTGTTGTAAGTGGAATAGAAAATATTTCTTATACATTAAATTCTGCAATATGCCTTTGCAAATTTTATAAGCAATTATGAGAGTTTTTATGATGCTTTTTCCGTAAGGTAAAAAAAAGAGTTCACTAATTCAATACTATGAGTATAATATAAACAAAATATTTGTAAAAATGATTTTTTTTGTTAAAGCTCGTTTATATGTTTTTAATTTAACCCTCTATTGATTCGTCTAATAAGAAAAACTTTGCCTGGAACTATGTTGAAGACGCAGCTTTTTGTAAGTTTTCATATGGGCTTCGAAAATTTAACCTTTTTATTTCTACATTTTTTCTAATAAACTAATTTTTCACAGACATCCAACACTGCCGTTATTTTGTCTAACAGGATAAAATATAGAAAATATATAAAATCATTGAATTTCCTTTCGTTGGAAGTCTTCAAAATTTATTTTATTTGTTCTGCAAACAAAATTTCTACAAGCCATAAAATTCTTATATTTATTTTTTAAATCTTTTGGGCAATTTATTTTCACATTTCAGCTGATACATCATGGTGGATTGGAAGAAAATTGCTCTTTATACAGTCTACATTAATATGCTTATCACTTCGCTGACGCTTTTGCTTCATTTGACCACACTTGGCATGCATAAGCTTGAACAACTGCCTGAGGGAGATGATGTACTATCGGATTACATAAAAAGTAAGTTTTTTTTTTTTAAATACTTTGCTCTCAATAAGTGGTAATTATTTAATTTTTTATTACGTACACAGACTCAAAGCTTTCAGAAATAATTAATTGGATTGCTGTTGATGTAATACGGTTGTTCACTACTGTCATGTTGATATCGGCGATCCAGCAGGTATTGCTGCTGCTTTCAATTTAATATTAACTGAAATGTGATGTCTCATTTTCTTAAACCTTTAATATAGCGCAATTGTGATACAATTATATTTTGGACTGAGTTTAAGGTGGCTTCAGCGATTGTCTTTGCGGGTGTGATTTTATGGCATCTGAGGAAAGGTGAAAACAGTCTGAAAGATATAGGATTTCCTGTAGTTTCAGTTGGTAAGTTCCTATTAAATATTTTATAATAAAATCTTTGAGTTTAACTGACTTCGTATTGTCTCTCTCTTTCCCAAGCAACTTCTTTACCAATCGCTATTCTGGTGCACACAGCTTTCACTCAGTAAATTGAACAATTGCTTCGCAAAATAGTTTGACTGCTATGTAAAGCTTACAGCTCAGATTTAAAATAAAGTTCGATGTCTGATAATTGTTTACATTGAGTTTAATAAAAATTTAAAATAACTAGTCAACCTTTTGAAAAGGAAGTAGTTTTTAATATTTTCAGCAAAGTTTTCGTGCTATATCTAATAATATTAATATATTAGAAAAATTCAGAGCTTTGCAACTGAAGAATATCGAAAATGACGAATGCGTTTGCGCTAACCAGCATTGAATTTAATTTTAAACTTTTAATTCGATAACGCTTTTGGGATTGACCTAACATTTCAGTGAGACAATTTGAGTAAATTTTTCAAGTTTGAGCTTTCGTTTAGTAACTCTGTTGAGCTTGTAAGAATAAAATAACTAGGATATAAGCAAAAGAAGAATCTAAACTTCGAAATAAGAGAAAAAACATACTAAAGCTCAAAAAGTTCGATTGTGTATTTTCTCATGTTTTATTTTCTGTGAAAATATTGAAACGTTATTAAGAAAATTAGCTTTTTTGCATTTAATATTACCTGTAAAAATTCGTTTAAAAAAAAAATTCATCGCTGAAGAAAAAGTTCTAGTAAAGCGAAAGGTATACATTTTGAAGTGCTTTTTAAGTTTCATACAACAATTTATTTTTAAATCTCTTTTTGAAAGCTGTATAGCTCCACTCGGGTGAGAAAGCTCAAATAAAAACTTGTATCTTTTAATTATGTTCGCTTTCAAAAAAAATTTAAAAGAGCTTAAACAGCTTATTGCTAAATTTATAGCAGAAATCAGCTGTTTTAATCCTTTTGAAATCCCAAAATTTTATGAGAAACCTCTTATCAAAGCTAAAAGTACTAAAACTTTGTATAAGAGAACATCTATACAGAAACTTTAAATTGGAAAAGACTTTTACAAACATTACGTAACCGATGTGAGCATCAAATACATCCCCTAATGTTTTATCTTTACAGCTTGTTTGTTAAGTATAACATTTTTTCCACTCCAAATAAAAATTCTAACATAAAATACATTTACTTGTCAAAAATTATCAAATTTAATTTTAATATATATTTTGGTTTGTTTACAAAACAAAATTTGTATTCTACTTAAATTCAACTTAAATTAAAAACAAAACGTCGCAGCTGCCAACACTTACTTAAATGCACTTCCGTTAAATTCAGAGATTGGGGCGGAGCACACGGTTGGAAATTTCGGTGAATCCATGGAATGCACGTACGAAAATATGGCTTTTGCGTTGGCTTACTTCAGCATGACATTTTGGCTACTTTGTGTGCTTTTGCATGTGATCGCGCTGATTTTGTATGTAAATTTGGAAAGCACATTACCGAAACGCTGCGATACAGCTTTGATAAGATTTGTTAAAAGTGAGTAAATGAAATCGATGGAAAATAACTGAAAATCATAGAAATCAAATTGTAAAATATAACCGCCTGAAAGTAGGCAACAATATTTGGAAGCTGAAAGTACAACATGTTTCAAATATGTATGTAGCTTTAACAGTAAAGCCCATCTCTGACCTCTTAAGCTTTTACTTACTAAAATTCTAATTTCCATTAATTTTTAAATCTCGTTATTTTATATATTTAGCCACACCTATTGCGTTCCACTATGATTCACTTGCTGCCGACATATTACGTGCTGGTGCCTCTGTTATTCTTTTGAAAGCACTTTGGGATGTAAGTTTTTGAAGATCCATAGTTTGTCAGGTTGGAGTTAAAGATATTTTATAAATATTTTTTTTTTTTACCTTAATTCTATTTATATCTTCTATAGGCAAACGCCAACATGCTAGTAAATTTCTTGCGCTACAAATATATCGAAGTATTTCTCCTACTTATTTTATTTGTGAGCAGATGCTTCCGTAATGAATTTGGCGCTTTTGTGAAGGGATATTATATGATATCACTTGGTGAGTAAAATTTTTTTCGTATGTACCACTTGTAATTTTTCTACTTCTTGAAATAATATAAAAAATGTATAACTTCGTCGTTAACATATTTCAATGTGGAGGATAGTGATTTTGAGCAGAAAAGAGGTATGGCAATATTTTAATTTTTTTTTTTGGAATTTTGAAGCCGAATCACTTTCACGCGGAAGCAGCAAATGATCAATCATTAATCATAGCATATTTTAAGGCTGGTTTGTAAACGTCGGTTTTTTGACCAGCTGTACTAATATTTTCTCAATAAATCCGCCTATAAACATGCAACAATTTGTTTCATTTCATTTTAATTTCTCATGAATATGTAATTTTTGAATTCAGAGTTTGAAAACGATTTTTATTATTGTAATTTCGAATTAATTAATTCAATTTTTTCTTGCTAATTTTAGTACTGGACATCTCGCTTTTGTATGTCGTCTTCAATTACTGCTGTGAGCTTTTAATCACTAAGTGAGAAAAATCACATTGTTGGAATGATTTGCAGATATGCAAGACTATACAGCTTTCAATGTAAAAGTTAATAAAATTTGTGTAAGTTTGGAATTTAAATTGAAATATGTAATTTTTGCACTTGAGATACATTTTCCATTTTCTACATCTTAAGTTCATCTATCATTTTCCAAAAAATACTACTCTCAATACTTGTACGCCTTACAGGATACCAAAAAAATTTCTGTTTTTCAAAAATTTATCTAATATGTGTAAAGTTTTGTGCATTTATACCAAATTTCTACGCCGTAATGCGCGGGAGGTCTTGTTTTTACCTGCAAAATGCGAATTTTTAACATTTACGTAAAATATTAATAAATGTTTACAAGTAAGTATAAGGCAATTTAATATGTTCTTTCAACTAAGTAATAGAATATTAGAGTGCATAGCCTTTTTAATTTTTTTAGTTGTTTATTTCTGCTCTATACGAAAACACGTTTTACTGAAAAACTTTATTATTTTAATGTATATTTTTTTGTTAACAAACTAATTTATTTAATTAATTAATTTATTTTTAATTTATTTATTTTATTTTATTTTTTTTAAATTAATTTAAATTTTATTTTAAAACTAAATTTCATTCAATTCGGGTTTCTCTAATTTTACCAATCTTGTTGATGACGGATGTCTCATCGCTTAAACTTTTAGTACTTTTGGACCTTTCTTTGCATTTGTAGAAAAGAAAGGTTTTTGTGTTAAAATAATGCTTTGATATTAGTACAGAGCTCTCAAGAAAATGGAAAAATAAATAAAAATTTACCTCTATAAAATTTTTTTAAATCAGTCTAAAGCTCTGACGAAAAATATGCTCGTTTATTATTTCTTCAAGAAAATTTTTAGCACCGGCAAAGTACCTTTTCAGGCAACAGAAATAATTAAAAACTATTTTTTGTGATTTTTCTTGAGAGCTGTATTCATGCGCTTACTTGGAACATAATTTTCGCCTGACAATAGTTTGAAGGAACATTTTTTTTCTTTTCAAAAATAGATGATTCCATAACAAGGCGAATTCATAGAAGGTGGTATATTCCCATCAGCTCGTTGCTTGTTCTACCTTCGCCTTGCGCGGTGAAAGTGTCAAAATTACTATTTTGTTTACATTTTCCATTTCTATTTACATTCGTGATAGGAAATTCCATGCGTTTGCATACTCTTACAAAGACATTTAATTAAAAATGTTTACTATAAATCCTTAGTACGTTTGCTTTTTGTGCCAATCTTGGAATTCCGACCATTTGTTTATTTTTGTTTTTCTAAGTTGCTCTGACATTTTCATCGCAAAATAAACAAAATTTTTACTTATATGTGGAATATACAACCTTAAATGAATTAGCCTTGATTCCATAATAAACGCCTCTTTTGCCGCTTTAAAGATTTTCGTTGCCTTTTTATTGCCTTTGTTACGATGTCCGCCCTCTCTTAGTACTTTATTTTGCCTTTTTAACTAGATTTTAAGGTCCAAAAACCTTCACATGTTGATTAATTTCTGGAAAAATTATTTTTTGTTAATATGGGTTTGTACTGAATTTTGATTTGCGTAAATCTTAACATCTTATTGGCATTTCAAAAAGTGTTCTTTTTATAGATACATACATTAACATTACTCTGCTGTAATTGTAGAATAAAGAAAAAAACAACAAAGGTGGGATATGCCGACTTAAACTAAATCGTAAGTTCTTTTATGTACATGTACATCTATTTTTTTGTACCCAATTCAAAAAAATTTCAGCACCAAAGAACTCTGAACTTGCGATAATTTATTAAATCAGCCACAAAGGACGCACAATAGAAACAAATGTGCATAGGCAAGTATTACAAAACAAACATAAAATTAAACTCACACACTCGCACTCACATCCTTGTGTATGCCTGTGTATGTATGTTATGTATAAGAGCAACTGCTTCCTTTTATTTTGTCAACAATAGTAGCACATGTGCCAGTTGGCTGGCGTCGTCATTATTTCATGCAGTAAGTCAAAGTTCCATACGCGTCTCAGGCATTTCTTGGCCGCCAGCGACCATTTCGAGTGCATAGTTCTAACGTCTAGACGTTTATTGTTGTATTTAAAGTTTTATATATACAAACATATTTTTGCCAAAAGTCATTATTCTTTGGCCATTGTGCAGTAAAAGTTGTAAATATGAAATGGTGGTAAATAGTAAATTGAAAAGTTCCAGAGCACACATTGCACAAATGCGTAAAAAATATATTAAATTAAAATTTATAAATTTTCGAATTTTGCAGCAAAAATGTTCTTAGTGTGTACAGTTGGCGTTCCCAAAAAAGACTGAGCATTATTTTTCTGCTATTTGTTTATGATTAACAATAACAATAACAATTAATAATAAGGAGCGTATTTATTCTTTTGCGCTTGTTTATTGTTTATAACTACACCTTTTCCAACAGTATTTTAGAAAAACACAAATGTATTTCAGAAAAACGCAAATGTATTAATTTTCTCTTATTCTGAAATACATTTGTGCTTTTCTGAAATACATTTGCGTTTTTCTGAAATACTGTTGGAAAAGGTGTAGATATTTTGACTCAACTTCTTTTTTTTTTGATGAACGCCTGTGATATGTGTGTATAAAAATATTAATATGAAATGATTATCCTTACGATGATTATCCTTACGATAATCCCTTGATGAGTGTATGGATTATTTTTAATTTACTTTGGATTGGCTCCGCAAGTATTTTCTTAAAAAAAAATTAAATTCTTCTGCCTTCAATGAGCGAGCAATTACATTTTTTCGTGTAGTGGAAAGTCTGCAATCGTTTCATTGTAGAGAACCCATTCAATGGTATTTTCTATTACTAAAAGCAATATTTCTAAATATAGTATATACTGAAACCTTTCCAGTGTTTGATTGATTGCAAACTCCGTTTGAGAGCGTTTCGATCGCAAACCTTGTCGTATAACTACACAAATTTTTCTATGGATAATCCGTGGACTGGTCTTTGATATTCATTACCTTGTTGCCGTTATTAAATAAAATATTATTTTTTATTATCGAATTTTTCATACAAAATTTGTTTTTGTTTTATGAATTTGCCTGTATATATCGAAAGACGAAATTATAACAGATTCAATGAAAACAAAAAAATCCAATTATGACGAAAATTAGTTAACCTCATCAGATATGTATGTATTTGCGTGAAATTGAAGAGAACTTTTATGAAACTTCATTTTCTAATTTAAATACGCTGCAAGGCACTTATGCGGGCTGAAGCACACAAAATATGCTATTGTAACCAGAAACCTTTAAATGTATTTTTTAATGTTAAAATTTTACAAATTTGCACTGTTCTATAGCAAGCGCATAAAAGTACGGCAAACCCCTAACTTTTACTTTTTGTTACTCCCTTTTCTCAATAATGTGAAAAGGCAAAATATGTATACTCGTATAGTAAAAAACATTCACTCAAAGGTATGTACATACGTTTATGCTAATGCAAAATTTTGCTTGAAAACAGGAAATATTCAATAATTTTATTCTCCCGACTGCCGTTAGCTTTATTGCTTGTAACTTGTTGTTGTCGTCGTTGCTACTGTTGTACTCTGTCAACTCTTCAAGACGATGTTGGTAATCAATTTTGTAATTGTACGAGTATAAACATCCCCGCAAACAAAAAATTCCGCTATTATTCTCGAATTAAATTAAATCAGAATTACTTCCCAAAACGTTACGAATTATTCCCTAACTAATGCAATAAATGATTAATCAATCTCAAATGATTTATTTACGCATACAATTGGAGTTGATTTTCTCAATGATAAATTCCTGAAACTAACTAACTAAAAATCGATTTACTTTGAGTAGTCAAAGTATTTCTTATGCATACAACAAAAAAAAAAGATTTTTTTCAAAGTTATTCCGTACGAGTAAAATTATGGATCAATTATTCTTCAGATAATTACTTACAAGTGGCCGACTAACCATTATCCGATGAAATTGTAGCTTAATTACTACTCGCCTAGTTTTTTTTTCGCATTTAATTAGAATATATTAGTCAAAGATTACATATAAAATTTTAGATAAGTTATTACCAAAGTTCATTAAAATGAAAAAAATGAAGATTAATTTTAAAGACTAATTTTTCACAGTTAGATTAAAGTTCAAGTTGTTTTCTACAAATTATCTTCGGTATTATGTGCTGTTAAGTAATTGCGCGAGTAATCATGACACTCAAAGTTTGATTGTGTCAAGGAATTTAGATAAATTTTGCATCGATTGATGTTTTAAAAGGACACCTCAGTGAATTCAGCAAAATTAATCAACGACTAATCAAGATTGGCATTTAATTAATCCCTTAATCTTGCAGATACAATGTAAAAATAATTTGTGCACGACTAATCGTTCACACGCTTAATTGAATATTAGTTTATTTACAAACAATTTTGCAATGCTGATTTTTTTTAAATTTCTCTGTAAAATTCAGATAAATATCAATCAAGGAATTTTTGTGATTTTAGCAACGAAATAAAATAATTTATAATTAATTAAATCTTTATTGATGAAATAAAACATTTATTAATTTTTGATTAATCTCGTGCAAGTTAAAATAAATGGCAAGTCACTGCTAGCAGTCACAAAATTATAATGTAATAGTCACATGTTCATCGATGACTTATTAGTCTCTGAATCGTAAAATAGAATACTCATAGGTCACGATTAAGCTATTCATTGTAATTTTAAAGTAACATTTTCGTTTGCCATTCTCCAATTCTATCCGTCATCAACTAATCTTTCGCAAGTACAATTGAAAACTAATAATTCCTCTAATAATCTCTTGCTCGTTTAAGTTCAAATTGAATATTAGTTCATCTCAAACGCATATAAAACTGTTATTATTCGCATGCTCTTTCTGAAATAGTTCCGAATTCATGCCTGATTAATTGCGCTTTGTGCTGGGTTGTGCACAAACACACGTACACATATTTATATTGAATAACATTTTCGCTTTTCACATTATTTACGCAATATTGATGAGCTGCTGCATAGCTCCAGCGCTGTAATTGTGCCCTTGCTATTGCTATTGTTGTAATGTATGTGTGTTATCAATATTGAATTGTTGTTGTGCATTTCTATTTGAAAAATCGCTAAATTTGTATGATTGCCAATATTGCGCACATTTTCGTCCACCTCGTCTCATTGTACGGCGTGAGCTTTTTTCTTTTTCTACGTTTTCCTCGCAGCACTGTAGCTACTTTACATAATTTCTTTACAATTTCATATTTTCTTTTTGGAAGACGAACATACTCGTCTTTCTGCTCTATCCTATTTTTCATTACAAAAGAATTAGCATGAGAGTTTGTTGTCGTTATTGTAACTGCATGCAATGTCTATTATGTTGGTTGGTTGATTGGTTGGCTCATTTCGCATCAACAGCTGTGTACCCTCACGCTCCCAAGGTATTTCGTAGGTATTTTAATTTTACAATATTTTATCTTGTAATTTTTGCCATTTTATTTTGCCTGACTTTCGCATTTGTTATTGTTATTGAAATTTCTACAAAATTAACAGAAATTGCTTTTCTCATCATTTTGAAGAATGGCATTAAGAAATGCCTTTAAGCTTTTATTCACTTCATCTTGTATGGTATATTTACTTGAAGTATGAGTTGATGAGCTGATTCACTTGTAATGTAAATAGAATATTGTAATTTTTTTTGTTGTTGTTGTGCGCGCTGCTGTTAATGTGTCCCACTAAATAATAGCCGCTTTTATCATTTAATAATATTGAAATTACTTAGAAAGCACTTCAAGGCAAGCTGCATGCACACTTAGATGGGTGAGTTGTAAATTGTTTGCATTTTTGCATTTGCTTAGTGATAAAGCAAAGATGATAAAAATATGGAAACTTCTTTCTTGCCTTTTATTGCTGCAGATATTTGGACCGCTCTTCTTCTTTAATTTGAATTTTTGTTTATCAGCGCAATAAAAAAAATGGTTAGTTTATGTAAAAATTATTATCAAGTAAAATTTTTTAAACCAAGTTTCAAACTTTTTGGAGGATTAGAACTTTTCTATAAAAGTGCACTTTTTTTTTTGGAAAAAATGTTTATTTTAAGTATGTATATAATTTTTTTTTGCATTTAATAAAGTGCAAGTTTCAAATCACTTAAGATGAACGCTGAACTTTAAAATTTTTTTTGTCACTTTTACCTTCAAACAACGTTTGAAACGATTACATTTTAAGTTCGAGAGTAAACGCAACACACTCGACAGTTTTGATGCAGAAATTCTAAAAGAAAGAAAAAAATATTTTATTTCATTGAAAATTGATTATTTATTTATTTATTTTATTTCTGTCTACCTATGCATATTACAGACTATATAAAGGATATATAAAGAATAATAAATTAAATATGGTAAATAATTGTTACTTAAAGTTATATAAATTAAGACTAAAATCTAGGTTAAGATAGCCGAATGCGTTTTACCATTGGTTCATTAAAGGCATATTTTGTTTTCTGGACTTTGTCTTCGAATAAAAGTACCCGTCGCAAATCGTGGTGACTAGTATGAAAGTTTATCAATTTTAGTAAATCATTACAATTTATGTTTGAGTGTGTTAGATTGTACACGAATAATAATGAAAAATAGATACGTCTGTCTTCAAGGCTTTGCAGACCGAGCAATTTGCGTCTGCCTTAATAATAAGGGAGACCATTAGGCCAGCGCAGTTTATAAAATGCATGCTTTGTAAACACTTTTTGGACTCTTTCGATTTTGCTTACATAGGACTGATAGAATGGGTTCCAAATCAATGAACAATAATCTAGAAGGCTTCGCATTAAAGAGCCGTAGAGTGCCTTTAGTGTCAAGGGATCAGAAAAATCTTCGGTATTGCGACGAAGAAATCCGATCATGGAAAACGCCTTCGCAACAATGTAGTCTACATGTTTAGAAAACGTTAGTGCTGAATCGAAAATTACGCCCAAGTCCTAAATTTCTTCCTTGCGAGTGAGCTTAAGATCATTCAAATAGCAATCAAAGGCTATATAGTTAAGCTTTTTCTTATATGAAACAACGCAGCATTTTTTCAATATTTAAATAAAGGATGTTTAGTGGACACCATTCCTGAAACCTTCTAAGATCCTATTGAAGATTAAGGCAGTCGCTTATATATTGGATTTTCATAAATAACTTGACATCAACAGCAAACATTAAACATTTTGCAGAATAGAATATGTTTGAAAAGTCATTTATAAATATCAAAAAGAGAAGAGGACCACAGTAAGTACCTTGCGGTGTTCCAGACCAGGCATTAATTATTATTTCAAATTTGAACGATGCCATTTTTACATCCAATTTCCTATTATTTAAGAAGCTAGAAAAGAATTTAAAAGTGTTCCTTTTTATAACGTAATCGCTAAGCTTCTTAATCCTAGAATGGTAAACATATTTTTTTGCTCTTTAATGGTAATCTTCGCCTGTGAGGCGACTTTTATAAAAAACCCACATTTTACCCTTAAAAAACAAAAATTTATTAAAACAAAAACGTATTTATTACATGCTTGGTAATAAAAATAAACATAAAACAATTCATTTTTTTAAATATCTTAAATATATTTTTGACAACATTTATAGATCACATATTTTATTAGTAGTATGAATAGATCTTTTACAAAAAAAAATAAAAAATTAAAAATCCGTTGGAGATCAAAAAATAAACTTCTTGTAGACCTTATATCTAATTAACATATTAAAAAATAATATAAATCTTAAAACTTAAAAAAAAATTGCGCAAGACAAAATAAAGTTTGTGATTTTACCACCTACTTTTTTACATCACATTACTCCATCATTGCCTACAGCTTCCTGAACATGAGTCGGTGTGGATTGTATATTGACATCATTTTCATTAGATATGTAGATCACTATTCTGCATGTCATCGTCGAAGTCATCGACGTAAGTGGGATCAGCCACACTATCATCTGAATCGATATCTACTCCCAAATCGTCATCAAGTTCACTTCCATCAAGCGATATCTCCTCAAGCCATTTGAGTAACTGCACATCAGGAGGAGCCATATCTAAAAACTATAAAAATTATACAAAAACTCAAAATTTTAGCAAAAAACCAAAACAAATGCGCAAACGAATATGTACAAAAAAAAGTACCTTTATTGGTAAACTCAGAGAACGTATAAATATAATTATTATACGTTCTCTGACTCAACTAAGTTGGCACGAGCGCACGCTTCAATACGAGTGAACGATCAGAAAATATTGCAAAAAAAAAAATTCTTCGCTTCACAGGCGGTGTTTACCATTCTAGGGTTAATGAGAATATAATGGTCCACTTTGTCGATTGCCTTTGAGAAATCTGTATAAACGATGTCTAGTTGTGCTTGATTTACAAAGGCTTTGATGATATTATTAGTGAGCACCGTAATGTCACAAAGCCATGTTGGTTCTCGCAAATGTGATTGTTGATTCTATTCAATAAATTAGACATGTAGAAAAGCCGTTAGTTTTCCGTCTACTGTTTATATAATGCCAAAAGTTGGAGGGATTAATTCTTAAATCTGATTCAACTTATGGAGATTAGTAAACTCCTTTTTTAAACGGAGTAACCACGGAGGTTTGTTATTCGATTTTAACTTTTGAATGGGGACGAAGCAAAAGATGGCAAAACAGTTTGTCAAATAAAATACCATAAGACATGGTCGGATCATCGAAAGTGATCAAAAAAGGACCAATCTGAGCTTTCAATGTGGTTTCTTACCTTTAAAATATTCGCTTTATAGTAATTACGTTTCGATGTAATATTCGACGGAAGTTTATTAAATTTATAAAACTCGAAATCTATTAAAAGTGCTTTATGGTATGGGGTATTACTTAAAATAGGCGAAAGATATTGTTGGCAAGATGAATTCAATTCAGCAAAAATAAAAAATAAAAAAATTAATTAGAAGGTATTAAATTATAATATATTATTAAAGGATAAGCATGAAATATTTCCTAAGTTGAAATCTCCAAGCCATATATTATTTTATCGTTTTGTGTTAAATTATCGCATACAAATGTTAAATTGTTAAGTTACTATAAATCTTGTATTAAATATGAAATTTGGATTTTTATAGTTTTTTTAGAGAATGCTCTGCGCTTTAGTTGTAAAAGAAAAGTAAAAATGAAAGTATATATAGGGTATTCACAAGTGGTCGTAAGGTGTCGGTTTGTTGTAAATTATAAAATGTGAAGATTTCCATATTGTGTTAGTGAAAATTTTTTTGTGCACTGCAATAAAAACAACAACAAAAAAATTTAAGGCTATCGAAAATATTTATGACTTCATAATTTTACAACATTTTACGACACTTTGTGAATACCCTAATTGTCTCACATTAGAAATACGAGTACGCTTGTAAAATGTCTGATATAATTAGGAGCGATTTTCAGACTTACACAAGTACCAACAAAATTAACTTAACGAATACTACGCAGTCGCGAACAACTACAAATTAAAATAAATATAAAATTGACAACTTTTTGAAGATATGTACTTTATTTTTTTTTTATGAATTTGCATATTTAAATAATTTTCAAATAAAGTCATTACTTTCGAAAACGCGATACCTACATACATATGTACATACAAAATTCTTGCACAAATTACAATTAAGAAACATGTTTTTTCTTTGCTGGGTGCTTTAAAACATATTTGCTGTTTTACAAACTCCGCTCATCTGTTTTTCGCGCCTACTTCTCTCCGAGCCACATAAAAAAATTAATAATGGTCCAGCGTTAATTGCAAATTAGTTGCTAACATTCTCGATTACAAAAGAAGCGCAGAAAAAATTAAAAAAAAGAACCAAAACAGAATTGTAGCTAATAGCGAAATAAGCTAAAAAATTCCAGTAAGCAAGCACAGCCGCCCAAAAACCGGAAAGGGCGGATTCTTGTGAAATTAATGCGTTGTAATTAAACGCCAACATAGACGTAAACGAAAAAGCGAATCAAAAAGAAAAAAAAAAAATAAACAGAAAATGTGGGAAAGAAAAATCACAGCAAAGTCTAAGGCGTGCGTGTGTGTGTGTGTGTGTAGCTTGAAGGACAAGAGCGCGTGTGTGGCAATTATAAAAATGGAAAAAAAATAAATAAATTATACAAGTGTTGGATAGCAGCGGACAGCGGTGGTAGTCAGCTGCTGTTTTTACTGCTTGTTAATTTTTTTTTGCTTTTCCTGTGTTGACGTATTTTTAATGTTTTCACCAATGGTAACAATGCCACATCATACGCTCTGCTAGCCATTGTAAGCCACATTTAGGTGGGTGGCATAAATAAATCAGTATATTATGAAAAACCATTAAAGCTTTACCTACTTCACGTTCACACCCACGCAAGCTCATCATCACACGCTCGTATTTGCACACACTAACATATTTACTGTCATCTCTTATTACGTTGGTGCCATTACCACTGCCACTGCCACAGTTCGTGGCGCACATTAGCGACAGCATAACATCACGTTTGCAACGCTTACGCCAGCTGTCTGCTATGTATGTATGTGAACGTGCAACCGTTGCAATGCATCGCCGCTGTTGCACGCATACTTTCCTACTCGCTCTTTTTATTGGCATTTTTTTAAATTTATTTTTTTTTTTTCTGTCTAGCAGCGGTTTTGTTTTCCTTAATGAAATGTTTGGTATGTACCAAGTAAAGTGAATAAAAGAAGTTGTTAACAAAATTTTTAAATGTACGTATGTATGCAAGTTTATATATATTTACAAGTATATATGTAATGATCGTTTGCATTGTTGCTCGCACCAACACACAAGCCAATTAACTATGCAGACAACAAATAAGCTGCAAATTAAAAAAAAAAAAATTTGTATTTGCTCACAGAAACATGCATAAAAATATTTTAATTTTTATTTTGTCATTCCACCTTCTTAACGAGCTGTGCCTAATTTGAAAATTTTTAACTCGCCAAAGCAGATATCGTGTTTATTTTAGTATACGTAATTTTAATCGATAACTTTATCTTTACTATTTTTGTCTTAAAAATCTTCTACTTAGCTTTCTGACTTACATTTATAGTTGTTTTTTCATTGTTAGATCTGTCGTTTTCGTTATCGGTTTTCGCGGTTTTCTATTTTTTTGCATGCCGAGTCATGAAAGGCAGGAGTTTGATGGGTGTCGAGACTCTAAAACTTTTTAGCTACATAATAAAAGTTCATCAGCTGATTTTAAATTTAAATTATTTTGGACAGTATCCATCATCTATGGAGTGTACAAAGTATAGTATTCTTTATGTAAAAAAGTGAGTCGGATATATAAAAGAAACCGGAATGAAAGTTAAAGTCCTGGCATAAACTACAGAGTGGCTAGTTTAATTCGAAATTATTTTTGCAAGAATACAGAAAAAGAGGTCGGAAATGCCCGAAAATTCGGGCGGGAACGTTCCACTTCACTTCTGAAATTGTTTTTGAAATGACTCTATACGGCCAGAATGAACTTGATAGTGCGGGTTCCAAACGATGAAACCATATTCTAGTATTGGCCAAACTAACGCTGTGAAAAGAGCCTTCGTAATGTTGGGGTCACTGAATTCTTTTGATCATCGTTTTACAAACGCAAAAACAACTTTGTCGATTGTAGCATTCATATGAAGATTGGAGTTAAGTTTTGGGTCCATTGTGTCAACAATGTTAAATACTTGTTCAAGGTTATAATTACTTATGTCATAAGATGCTGGTTGAACTGCTGGTTGAATTTACTTCACACCAATTATACATGCTATTAAAGTCCGCTTGTAGTAAATACCTTTCATCAATAGTGTTAAATGATCTAAAAAGCTTTACATCATCCGCATACAACACAATTTTTGAATATTTCACAACAGAAGAAATATCGTTTAAAAAAGTAAGAACATAATCGAACCAAGTGACTTCCTTGTGGAACCGCTGATGATACATGAATAACGCTCGAATAATAAGTTTTAAAAAGGACTCGATATCCAACGAATTTGCCATTTGGTTGAAAACCAAGGAGGATCAAGTTTATGATAAGTAAGAAGTCCTATCGTTGTAATTACCGCTCACATTGTTGCGAAACTTATTTGCTCTCGAAGATTTGGTGTTTTTTCGATAAATGTGTATATTTTTTTATCGTTTTGGTTGGCGCAGTCTTTATCGTTAGATGTTTTCGCTAACGTTACCTTTATATAAATGCATCATTTTAGCTTTGTAACGTTAATGTGAAACATATAGTATACATATATCATCGATATAATATTGTCAATTAGCGCTATATTAATCGAAACCTACTATCTACTGTCTTTATAAAAATCTCTGTTGAAGAAGTTATAGTCACGAGCAAAGTTGTTGTGAGATTTATTGCTAACGCTATGCTATAACAGTTATTGATTTAAATTTACCATTTCGATAATAGTTTCCTGAGTATTACAGTTAGCATAATCACTGTAGTAATCAATATCGGTAAAGTTATCGTTAAACTGCTCGATATGACTTTTTCTTTAGATATATCGATTTATGATTATCAAATTCTAAATCGCATCGGTAATGGTTATTGGTTTTTGCTATCATTCTCTTTAAATGCATCGCATAGTGGAAGTACTAATTATCGCCAGTGAAATCGTTAAACATATTATGATCGATGTGCTGTGTTGTTTCGCTATTGTTATCGACGCTTGTGTCATAATTGTCAGGTACATTCAATTTGTTATAATTATAGTTAGCAATTTATTTTTTATATTTAAATTTTAGATAAGTTAGTTATCATAAAATCTGTTGCTATCGATACGACGTTAATATTCATAATCTTCAAAGATATTTGTGATCTCATTTTCAGTGATGCCATGTCATTATATTTATTGAAATCGGCACAGTAATACTATCAGTTTTATAAATTAATTTCTATTGTTTTCTATTTATTATATGATGATATCAACAGCACTGTTATCGTTATATTGATATGTATTTTTATACCCATTTGTGTGTGCGTCTTTATATTTTACCACAAATGGAGGGACCTACAGTTTTGTGCCGACTCCGAACAGCAGTTGTATAATATGAGAAGCTTTTTCAGGGCAGAAATACCCTCGGAGGTTTGCCATTGCCTGCCGAGGGGTGACCGGTATTAGAAAAAAAATTTTATATTATTAAGATTTTGTTTGCCCTGACAGAGATTCGAACCTTGAACTCACCGGCATATCAAGTTATAGCACCCACCGCTACCAACTCGACCACAGTTTGGTACATATGTAGGTTGCTCTTTTTCCAGAATAGGTTGGTATTGACAATGGCCAAGATCGGTCAATAACCACGCCCACCTCCCATATAACAGAAGTTTTTGAAAAATGCAAAAACTTCGTTTTTTCGGTATCTATTACAGCAAATTGAGTGAAATTTAGTATTTCGAGCGATTTGCCACGTCCACTTATGAAAAAGTTTCCATATCTCAACTTTATATTAAACTGGACATCGCTATTATTATTGTCAAAATTTTTTTGAAATCGTTATTCAATGGAACAAATTAATTTAATTTAATATTAGGAGCGATTGTAAATAAAGAAACGGAACTTTTATAAAATATAAAAAAGGGCGTTGCCACGCCTTCTTATGATGAAACATATGTACATATCTCAATAACGGTGGCAGGTATGGTCACTAAAATTTGTAAAAATTTCGCTACTATTATCGTAAAAAATGTTTAAAATCAAATCATTGTTGGGTAAAATTTAATATTTCTGTAGTTTGAAACAAAGAAACTGGGTTCTTTTGCTATTTTGAAATATGAGCGTGGCACTGCTCATATCAAACAAAAAATTAGCTTTCCTTACTTGATAATATTATTATCATCGTTGCTACTTGCAACAGTTTTGTCGTTATGGTTTTAGTTATTGTAATCGTCTTTATTATACTTATCGATTGAAATAAAACACCAGACAAAGACGTATATAATGAAATATATTTCCACTCATGTAAATACATATGTATGTATGTATATAGTTTCCATTTTACTTTTATTTTAGTAACATTTTTTAATAATACATTTTTATGCGCTAGTATACGATATTTAGTGTCTTGAAATTAATGTATCTTGTTATTGTGGAATTGCACAGAATTGTGAAGAGAACATACCACTTAAAATTTTTATAATATTTTACTCGACCGCATGTTAATCCCTTAAGTATACCTTATTGTTTAATAAACCTTTAACATTTTCTGGTGTTGACTAAGTATTTTTTTAACGACACAAATTTTTCAAAAAAGTTCGCTAGCTAATTTTGGTTGAAAAAACTGCATTATTATTATTTTTTAATACAAAGGGTTATCCTCTCCTTATCTCTTATCTGTTCTTGTCTATGCCAATGCCTGTATAAAGAAAAGTTTATAAAAGATAGTACTTTATTCCTTTTAAGTTTTATAGCGCAGTTACCCACCGACGTAGAACGGCCGTAGGTGTCAGCTGACATGACCTATCTTATGAGAGCGCCTTGTTAATGAAAACTCACCACCGTAGAATTTTCGTGTTGACGGAGAACTTACGTAGGAAATCCAAACGAATTTCATTTTTGCCATAGAAACGTATCAGGTGATTATTCTCTCTCTCATCATTCTCGTACAAGGTTGCCACCGCGTACTTTTTGAAATCATTAAAAAGTTAGTTTCCAAATACTTGAAATATTCTTAAATTATTAGAAAAATACTACCGAATATAGCATATTATAGCATAATATATTATTTAAATAGGTTAACACTTCGATTCGATCATTTACATTATAAAAATGTTAACTAAAATTTTAATTTTATGCAAAAACATATCTATATATAAAACAATGGCAACATTGTATAAAGGTGAGCGAACTAAACAAAAAGAAGCGAGTTGTATACAATCAGAGAACAGCAGCTTTCTACGCTAAGGCTACGGTAATGAGTTTTTGTAAAAATGAGATTCTACGCTATGCTACGTACACGTTCGTGTGTAACTGCGCTATTAATTGTTGCACTACGTGGCTTATAGTTAAGCCCGTTTAGTGATAATAATAATTCCAAAATATATATATATATATTTGAAAGAAATTACAAGCTGGTTAAAATTTGTAAAACTTATTTTTGTTAACATGTAGAACAATTTTATTTACTATTACATATTAAAAATTAGTTAGTACTATTTGCTACATACAATTTTTTTTATGAACCCCTCGATAACAGCGAAAGCCATATTTCTTCATAACCATTACTTCTTACAAATACATACATTTTGATTATAGAAAAATATGCACATGATGTAGTAAATATATAAGAATCAGCAGAACCAGCAAGTTTCCTGCTCCTCAAAACAAATTAATGCTTACGCCGAAAACATGGACTGACATCGCGGCAAGCGACTGTCTGCTGGACTATGATACATTTTTTTCGTGTAAATGTTGCTATGCAGTTTTTGGCATTTATATCATAATTTTCGTTTCATATTACATTCTCTACATTAATTCAACTAATTAAGAGCAAATTAATGAATGACCGTTGCGGCAAATGGGGAATGAGAGTGAAGACAGCAACCAGAAAATATTTAAGTGAGCTTAAATAGAAATGGCGAAGAAAAATGGCGGACAGCAGAAATGGTAAGCCGACAGTCGCAAAGTAAGAGGAATCATAGAAAAAAGCAAACAGTTTGCAGTAATAGACAGATGGTGTGAAACTAATTGCGCGAAAATGTTGTAGCTATTAAATGAGAGTAGAGTAGCGAGTTGGAGCGGAAGCGCTGCTAAAACAAGTGGAGTAGGTACTCGTATGAACATAGTAAGAGTTGGTGTGGTAAAATAGAAGATTTTGTATTCTAATTTATGTGATATAAACTGGAATTTTGTATGATAATTGTGGCACATGCTAGCGAGAAAGAAGAAGAACAAAACTAAAAATAATAAATAAAATAACTGATGAGGAAATATGCCGAAAAAATGTGCTTCACAAAGTAAGCTATCAAATCAGGCGCTTCATGCATTAAAGCACATTCAGTTAGCTACGCTAATAAAGATGTTTGCACATAACAAATGCCATTTGGCTATTTATGCTCCTTTTGTGGAGGGTCAAAGGCGAGCTAAGAAGGATTAAAAACGATTTGTCATACATATTTGTATAGCACGAATTGGGATGGTACTCGTATCGCCTATCGATTGATTGCATACAAGCATATGTAGGCGCTCATTGATAGCTGAAGGGACCATTTGAATAGCAAACTAAAATGCAAATAGCAAATCAAAACAAATCCGAGCACCGATAAAAGATTGAGGGAAACATTTGATAAACGAAAAGAAATACAAAATTTTAATGTAAGCCAAAACATGCGTATTTAGAAAGCAATGTAAGCCGCAGCAAATCAGCTTAAAGAGCAAAGCTGATAAGGAAACACATACATATAAGAACTACATAAGTACATATCTACTAAATACAGTGAGCGCAAAAATTACGTACATTGATTTTTTGCACAATATTCTATTGAAATATAGTTCATACAAAGAAGTATAAAACAAAAATCGATCGCCGTTTGGTGTTCTAAAAAATAGTGAGAAAGAGCTATTCTGACTTTCAAAAAGTCATTTATCTTTAATACACATAAATGTTAAATTGCTCTTTTATTTAAAAATAAAATAAATTTTAAATAAAAAAGTTAATATTTTATAATTTTATTGAGCTCAAGGCCAGTTTATGGAAGATTTGTTTGTGAAAAAACAACAGATTTTAATGGTTGAAGTTATAGTACTATTTCGGAAATCACCACATTTCCTCATCAGACTTCTTTTTGATTATTAAACTAAATTATTTTTAACTTAATTTTTCATAACCACTTCTCTCAGGCTTTGAACCCAGGAGCTCGGAGTTGCAGAGCCAATACGCTAGCCGAGTTGGCTGTTGTGTTTATTTCATCTTCCTTAAACAAACCAACTACAAACAAGAGCAACTGATCTGCCGCTATTTAACTTGTTTGTGTGGTTGTTTAAATAAAAAAGTTAAAAACTATGATTGAAAAATTTGAGTTTCTAACAAAATTTTGAAAACTTCCAAAAATTTAGTCTTACGTATTTTCTGACTTTTTTCTAGCAATCATAATTTAAACTCTAAGCTCTGCTAGCAATAAAATCAAGTAAAAAGTTTCTAAAAAGGTATAAAAGTTTTTTTTTTAATTTTCTTGTTTTAATATAATAACTGAAATCTGGATTAATTTTATTTTTGCAACAGTTCAAATAAAAACTAGTTTTTTTTATTTGTAATGGAAATAATTTAAAATGACCGTGGTTGAGAACATAAACTTAAAAACGTTTTTTTTAGAGATTTTTATGACTAATAATGTTTTTTATTTAAATTTGTTATGCAATAAATTTTATGATTATATTTAAAACTAATAAACACATATTCGTAGCATAAAAAAATATTTTTAAATTCCCATTTTTGGGATTTTCATATTTCTTAAGAAAAAAATTGATTTACATGTATGACTTTTCACTATGGTATCAAAAATATTTTTTTTATAAAAAAACGATAATGTAGATTAATAGATGTACATATGTACATACACATATGAGAGATATTCAGAAATGTGCAACTTGCATGAACGAGAATTTTTAAAAGTTTTGATTAAAAAAGGTGAAATATTGTTATTTTTTATTTTTCTGAATTTTATACAAATACTAATTATAGCTAAGAACTGAAAAATATGGTGAACTATAAATTTTGCAGATTAAATATTTGGTAAAAGCTTTCAACTTAAATGTTGGAGGTGGTTCCATTTTCGATTTGGGTAATTTCTCTAAATAAAACATTTAATTTTTTTTATTTATTTTATCTATGTACATACATATATTAAAACAAACAAAAAAAGGTATTTAAATGAAAATCAAAAAATTGATTTGTAAGAAAATTTCTTCTTCTAAGTGTATAAATGTTTATGTTTTCATATTAAACGCCAGCAAATCGCAACAAATCTGCTTGTAAGACGCTCAAGTTGGCTGTCAACTGTCAAAGAAAAAAGGATATGTTCGTGCAAGACGAACACACACACCCAAACACGCACACTGACTCAAGAGCCATGAGCTCTTCAATCACTTACTTATTTGCTACACGACATTTGAATGCTTCCATTTTGTGCATGTATGCGTGTTTGTGAAAGGATTGAAATGGTTGCTTCGAAAAATCTTTAACAAAATACCAAACAAATAAATCAGCAATGCAGCAAACAAAAAAAAAAATTAACTAACAAAATATGTACGTAAACAACAGCAACATTTAACAAAGGCGTACAAATCTTCACAACAACAGCAACATACGACCCACAATCGCAAATATGAACGTACGTACAGAGGCAGGAGGCAGGACAAAGGACGCAGGACATGATTGTTGACCGGTCGGTCGCATGGCTGCTCGGTCGCATAGTTGGCATTGATTTAGTTGTATTGCTTGTGAAAATAAATGTGCAAAGCTTTTGTATTTTGACCTCATTCATTGGCGCTTCTGGTGAGCTATCGGAGGAGGAGGAGACAGGCAATGAAGAATAGTATGCCATTATATTCATACTTAAATAAATGTAAGACTTGAAAAGCCCAAGCGGAAAGTCTCGAGAAATATTCTTTATTTCAATATCTAGAGTGTCATTGTAGAAAAAAGTAGTTTGTCCGAGCTGCCACTTTAGTTTTTAAACCATCCTATTAACGAACGATTCGACTTAAATGAAGTTTTCTACGTTTTTCGATAATTGATTGCCATTTTTAAGCTAGAATTCCTCTGTCATAGAAGTATTGACAAAGAAAAGGGGGAAGTTTATGTATACAGACGTTTTCTAAGTACAATTTTTCAACTGAAAAATCATTCGTTGTAGGTAAAACTTGTTGCCAATTATTTATTGCTAGGTCTGAACCACATCTAAGTAAGATCTATTAGAGCCATCTAACTAAACTATTTGAGCTCCGGGTCAACGCTCTTCGCGTGTGTGTGGCACCTTGTGGAATACAAATTTTGCTAAAAGGATGAAAAATTTCCACTTCTAGCAGACAACCCGGTTATTGACAATAAAGTCAAACCTAAGGTACCTTTATTAGTTTCCTATTCAGAAGCGAATCATGCAAGTTTTTTAATATCTCAAAACCAACTAGGTTTTTGATTTCTGTACCCTTGTAAGCCTGGTTACACGAAAATATTTTTCAAAATATAAGTCATTGAAATTATTATCTGTAAGTATTTCTATCTGATGAAATTTCGCTATAAAAATGATGATGATTTCCTAGGTATGTTTACTGAACCGTATAATTACTGAACTGTCACTATAAATGCCTTAGCAATTTTCTCAGGGCTAAACAGCATATGCCAGCTTTTTCTGTCTTCCGCTTACTTTACGTCAATTTAAAACATTTGGTGTACCCATGTTCTTTACCGCTTTCTAAAGTGGATGTCTTACTCTTCCTCTGCCACCACCAGCAGCTCAAGCAATTTTATCCATTCGAAAAACATGACCTCGCCACCGAAACCGGGGTTGAAATTATTTTAAATGATTAGAAGGCATTTTTGATACGACTTAATCGCCGTGTTCTATTTTGATCTTCACTTTTACTGACCTAGATCCTGGAATTGCTTTTCCCTCGGTTAATTTTTATCTTCCCATACACACATTTTTTGTGGTTATCTTAGAAAAATTTACTCTAGAACACATGCAACTAGAACAGTTGCTGAGGTTTACTAACGAAATTGGCAAGGAATATGAATATTATTGAGAAATAGTCAGAAGAGTTTGGATGGCAATCATTATGAAAATAACGATGACGACGACAAACACAAACTCGTGAAAACTTGAATAAACATTGGAACAAATTAATATCCATTCAAGGCGGATCGAACAGGTAACCGCAGTAGAGAAATTACAACCCTGCTAGATTTTTTTAAAATATCTTTATTGTCAATAAGAACTATCAAATCAGTTAAATGAAAACAAAATTTTACAATTCAATTCACAGATTGAATTCATCCAAAATAATTAAATAAAAAATGCACATTTTTATTTCGGAACTCTGTGTTTGAGAATTGGGACATATTTGGGCATCGAGTGTACGCTTTTTGCACCAGCAACCAATCCACAGCACGCGAAATGATCTATGGACACCACATTGCTTCCGTGAACGTGATGCCAAAAGCTCTCTGCCTAACAATTCTTCGGCGTGGCTCTTTTTATAAAGAAACTTTGCCTTTTCTTACTGTTTCTAGCTGAGAATGCAGTTTTCCAAATCTGTACAAGTTGGGCATAAAATACATAACTCAAATATACAAAATATTCATTAATTTCATGAGCAAAATGCACAATACATTTTTTCACTACAGAAGTTTGTCAATTAAAATAAATGAAAAAAATTAAATTATTAACTCTACTGGGGTTAGCTGTTAAATCTGCCTTGTATCCATTGCTTTCATTGAACAATTTTTCACAACAAAGCCTCGCGCCTTGTCTTACTTTGGATGTGGTGTGAAAACAAGTGACAACTTTTTAGAATCTATAATGAGTCTTTTGTTTGTATTTTTTCTTGGTAATATTGTTCTGATACCCATCCTTTTCAAACTTCCTACGGGGCAACTATTATACTCGCAAGCACATACCCTTCTCAATAATGCAGGCGCGCTTGAGTGGTGGCGGAAATCCTTTTTTAACAGCTCTTTTATCGAACAACCCTGTACAATGCGAAAGGAGCTTCACAAACATTTTTGCCAATTCACTACAATAAGTGTGCTTTTATACTTCTTGTGAGCCTGTTTATTTGTATTTTATTGTAGTCGAAACGTGACTAAAATCTATTTTACCGCATTTCATTCACTTTGTCGCTATACTACAAACATACATACATAAATGTTTTGTTAGTTTCATTGTTCGCTAATAAAAACTCTTTTCTTGCCTCTGATACTAGCTAGTTTTTGCCTACCAAACACTCTCACATACGTGTGTGTGTATGTATTTTGTTTACCCTCAGGCATTTGTGGTATAATTTATATGTCCATTTCCATTGCCTAAAATTTTGCTAGCCACACATTTTTCACTAGCCGAACTTCTAATACTTACGTGTATAGTATAGCAGCAGTGCTTCGGCTGCCAAAGCTTTCGTAGTTTACTGCTTCCATTCATTGGGATTTTGTGTGTATGTACGAAGTCTAAACATATATTTTTAACAGCATTCCACCCGTCTCCTCTTCTGTTCATTTAACTCCACTATTTAGGCTAAATTTTATGCACACCCTTTATTTTGCGAACAATAAAACAGCAAATCAGCAATCAGAGTGCGTATGCGAACGTTTCGTTTGCCTACATTTAAAGAAGCAAATAATATTCTCAATATCCTTATAATAAATGGCTTTTTAGTTAAGCTGCCAATTTAGCATTGCTTTGTTGGATAATTGCATTCTAATGCTGCTTATCAAGCATTATAGTGTCGATTGTAAAACTTTTTTTTTTTTTGAGGCGTATGAAAGTGTTAAAAATATATTTGATTATAATGAAAAATAAGGGAAGTTAAAGAATAAAAATAATGAGTTGGAGCGAAGACTTATTGGGCTGTGCTGTTCAATTGATGTGAAGGGAAATATTTTGTATGGATACTCAGAGCTTTTAAAAGTTGCCACAATTGTGTTCTTGTGGTACAATTTGAAACCAAAAGGTATAACGATACAACATAAATCTTATTGGTACAATTGCGCAATGCAGCACTTTGTAAATTTCGATTGGTTTTTTTTTTTAAGTTCTACTTATTAATACCCATATTTTCTTCGTTCGTTACTTCGTGCAAACTAGGACTAAATTTGTTTTACTTAACACTGTTAAGTATTACGATTTCTTATAGAAATGGTTTTGTCCTTTTCTACCTCACACAATTAAAAAATTAAATGAAGGCCCTACAATTAGATGATTCTCATGATGCAATAATGAAAGGTGTTGCAGGTTAGCAACTTCTCGCTCTAAATCTGCCATATTGTACGCCCTTGGAAACTGTGTTGTTCCTTTGTGGAATTTCGTTATCAGTTATAAAAAAAAATTTTTTGAACTGCAGCAGAAAATTAAGTTTTTCATGTGGAACTTAGAATAGGTAACATATTACTTATTGGTTTAGCATTTTGCATTGTTTTTACTTATTTGTTGACAATCAGTTTTCTGAATGCGAGAATTTGAATAAGTTTTTGTGAAAATTTTCAAGTTTTTGGATAATAAAACATGATCCATTAAATTATTTATTAAAATATATCTCTGGAGTTCATTTCGGAAGACAGGATCAACAAATTTATTGGCAATACTTTATTGGCAAGAAAAAAACGTCCCTTTTTTAAGAGCATTATTTGCTTTTTATTAACATAAGTATGTACATAACATAGATTTACATTATGTAGAAGCTGATTTTTTCACCTAATAATATTTTTAATAAAGGCTAACGGAACTATTAATGTTTTTCCAGTAATCAATAAGTATTTTTTTATTTTACAAAAAACCGACGTCAGTATTTCTATGCTCATAAGAATTAAGGATTACCGTTAGTTTCTTCATGAAGCAATGTGAGGTTCTACATTCCCGAAAAAACATTAATTCTTTTAAATTTGCTATCTTAAAAAACTAAAATGTCGTATTGTGCGCAGGTTTCACCAACAATTTAAATACAAATTATTATTATTTTTGCCAGTTTTCATATTAAATTCATTCGTTATGGTTAAATTTTATCTTCACTGATTTGTACTTTCCTAAGAACGACCTTATTTTCTTCCCGTTTCTCTTATACCACCTAAATTCAACATTAAGCTAAAGACGTTCAAACTGGCGCTGTCACAACGTACAACACCTTCCATTATTTCATCGTGATGATTCTTAACTTTGAATAGTTGCCACTTCTGAATGATGCTTACGTGATTTATGAACATAACATATACATTCGAGTATTTGCTCTTTATCTGCTCAAAATTTGTGCAGTAAAACAAAACAAAATTTGGAATGTTGAATTGAAAATGGTTACAGTATTGAGGCGTACACATTTTTAATTTAACTTGAGATGACTGCAAAGGATATGAATTTCAAATACTTGTGGAAAGAAAAATATTGCTGGATAGAACGTGACGACTCTCCTCAAAGAAAGAAAAATTTGTAATATGCAGTTCACCGATTGTTGTAGGATTATATCACATATATCAGCGCCATACATATCTACTCTTTAAAAATGTGACTCACGATCTCACAAAAAATGAAATGGTTGTTTAATTTTTTCTTATTTTAGTAGATTTATGTATATTTTTACAAGATGTTTATTTAACAAGCTTAATATTTATTATAAATGTCCGTCGTTTTTGTCAAAACATTTAAAATGTTTTGTTGGTGTATTTTAATTTGTTTTGGTAAATTTTTTTTTGTTTTGTTATATTTGGACGTATGATATAATTAAATTTCATTTAGCATCCCTGAACTGAGGTGATTTGACTAAAAACCATGCATATATTCTGATTCTTTCTTTAAAGAGTGCGATGTTATTTTAATTTTTCTTTAAACGTTGAGCCTATTCAATATATTCAATAGAACTTCCTTTTAGTTAAAAACATTTTTAAAGCAATATGAAGATGAGTTATTTGAAATTTTGTAAAACTACAAAAAAAAGTAAAGTAGATGATTACGATTTAAGAAGCACTAACGCTACCTCTCGTTTGCAAGAAATCGGAAGATAATGCATTTAATTGGCTATATCTTGTGTCCATTGCAAAAACTAATTCGTTTTTTTTTATCTCCAATTAAATTTCATTATCAGAGGTGCAACAAAGTATGAATGAAGCACCTTTCATGCCACGCGACTACGTCATCGTTAATAATGAGACAGTCAGCCACTTCAATGCGATTCGCGTCCAATTTGATTTGCATCACCCACTGCAAAGTGGACTAAACACTGGAGAAGCAAGGCAAAAAAGAAAAAAAAAATATGAAATATGAAGAAAAATGCGAAGTGCTGCAAAGCCAAAGCCAATCAATGCAAAATCTCGCTTCAACTAACGGAAATGAATGCAAAAGCGCGAAAGCGAGGAAATTGAAAAAAAAAAAACAATAACAAATGATGCTACACAAATCCGTTTGCAAGTACAGGCACGCTATGCTAAGTAGCAGCATCAGCGTGTTGAGTTGAAGGCAAAGTGCCGTGGGTGAAGAGCGACTGTGTTGATCCCGCTCGAACTACGACTGTCGGTGCTAAATTTGCACTTCAAGTGGACGAGCAAGACTGGCGAAAAGTAGCTTTAACTCCTAGTAATTGCTATGCAGATAGAATGTTGATGATAGTACAAACTACCTACCTTTACTTTGATATATGAATCTGACTGTGCTGCGAGGTGTAGCTGGCGTTGCGGCAGGCTTAGGTGTAGCTGGCGCAAATATGCAGCAAATGAAAGTTAATGATGATGCAACAGCAATCATTTTTCGCAATAACTCTCCACACTTTCAAGTGCACAAATATGCAATGCTCTGTGTGTGCTTTTACTTTGCATACAAAGCAAATTTTTGTTGCTAAGTTTCTGTTGATTTCTAACGAAGCTCTCGAGTAGTACGCAGGTAGTGTTGAGAGATGTTTAATGAGCGTAGAAATATTAAAAATTACGACTAAACTGCAAAAACAACACGTAAAATATGTGAATTACTATTTGGTAAATTGAAAAAATCCTTCTTGTTATTTTTAAAGAAAGCAAAGGAAACTGATTTGAGCGTTTGAGTAGATATTTATAAAAAAGTTCTTTTATAATTTAGCAGTATTTTGAAAGGTAAGTGCTTGTAGATGAATATAAAATTACTGGCAAAATTTTCATTCCTTTTATTTCATTGTTTCTTTTAGCCATCCTGCCTTATTTTTACTTCAAAATATAAAAGGAAATTCATTACTGAAATATTAAAACACACTTTTTATACAAATAATGATGTTCAGAAAATTTGTAGTATATATAAATTTTTTTTAGATATTGTGTAAATTAAAGCCAACGTTTGTATGGAATACTAAAATATAGTTACAACTAGCAATTTTGCGATTTAATAAAATATTTGAAATATATGTATACATATATTAGTTTGAAAACAAATTAGAATTTGTATCTTAGTGAATTCCTGAAGTTGAATTTAAAAAATTAAAAACACTTTATTATTGTAATAAACAACAAGAATGTTTGAAAATACCACAAAAGAAATAAATAAAAAAAGGAAATTGGAAATTTTTAAATTAATTTTTAATTTGTCTTCCCAAATATTAAGTAATTTTTTTTCATTGTGTTTAATTGCAAAATTTATAAATACTTTTCAACTTCTAGTTAAAAAATTATGAATTAATTAATATCTGATAACGTATGTATATAACAAAAAAAGAACAAAACTAATTAGAGAAAACTAAACTATCGTTTATAATAAAAAACTAAGCTATTATAAGATGATATATAAACGAGAGTTTAGTCTTCTCTTGTTATTTATAATTAGTTAAAATTAAGTAAATTAAAATTAAATCAAATATAACAAACTAAAATATAAAAATAATATAAAAAAGGAAATAAAATGAAATGAATTAAAATTAAAAAAATTATAAAAAAAACAATGAAAAGCAAAATACAGTTAATTTTTCATTTATTTATAAAAGTAATATATATAATTACGATCACAATTTAAATTAAGCATTAGCAACGTGGCCATCCGCTTTGGTTAAATAGTGTAGATTTACGTTTCAAAGTATAAGTTGTTTGGCAAAGATATCTTATGAGGGCTCTTAAAACAAAAAAAAATTAAATAAAATACAATAGAAAAATATATTAAAAAAAAAAAAATTAAATAAAATTAAATTACAAAAATAAATTATTAAAAAAAATAATTATAGGTATATAAAATAAAAATGCCAAAAAATAAAATGAAGCAAACTAAAACAAAATAAAAATACTTTTAAGAAATAAAATTAATAGTGTGCAATTAAAAGTAAGAAAAAATATGTAAAAATGTATAAAAAAGTCAAATTAAAATAAGTACAAAATAAGAATATGAGAGCTAATATACAATTAACCGAAAAAAAAAAAATATTTTGGTAAAGTAAAGTTAACATTATATAATAAAAGAGAAAATACTTTGTACGATTTAATGTAAGATTACAATTTTTCTGATGAGTATCTATCATATAAAAGTCGAATAAGCAAATATGTATGCATAATAAAAAAAAATCAAGTACGCTTCGAAAACTCCTCGGATGAAATAAGAATGTCATTTTGTTGTCCACTTTGTTAGAAATTTAGTTGTCCAAAAAAGTGCATAATTTTTCGTTAAAAATTGTCACTTTATTGTATGCACACTTAGAGGTGGTAACAAACTTGGTCATATAAAAACGAAGCTATGCATCCTCACACACGGCACATATTCGTTTGTAAATCAAAATTTTGTATTAACTCAAAACAAATAGTGGACATAGTGACCCAATTTCTCATATTAATGCCTACAAACGTACCTACACAATTGCCTCCGCTTGCAGGCACACCAATTCGCCAAGTCACCGACAACACACATATTCAAATTTTCACCGAAACAAAGCCATTATCTAAGCATTCTTTTTTCGATAGTTGAAAATTGTAACAAAAGCCAACATAAGCAGCTGCATTGTAGCAGCAATCAATGATGGCAAAAAAGAAATAAAATTAAACTAGAAAAAAATCTAAAAAAAATTCCAATCTGAAACAATAGAAGCGTGAAGGGCACAGAAGTTGAACACAAAACCTTTGGTGGCGCAAGTTTTGTCAAGTTAAAAAAAAAAAAAAATCGAAAAATTACCCCAATACACATACGCACATACACTCTTGCTTACATAGTTATATTGCTTGCAGTTTTCCTATGCAACAGTAGTTGAGTGCTGTCAATTTTAGTTTTTAAGCCTGAAACTCTTTTGCTTTTTTTCTTCTTCTTCTATTACTTACATAGGCAGCCAAGGCTGGAACGCAAAAAATTGTATGCATTTTTTTGTAATATTTGTTTGGCCTTTCAATGAATGTAACGTAAAAATTTGCACAGCGACTTTTAGTGAAGCATTTCAAAATTTATGCATCACCGCAAAAAACTTTTTCGATTTCCACAATCTTCATTGTGAATATTGAACTTTTCTGGCGGATTTGTTGTTAGGTTTGGTTTAGTTTGCGAATTGTTTGGCTATTTTCGAAATATAAGGCAAGCAACTATGCCTGCCTAGAGGCTCAAGCCGACAAAGGGGTTAAGTCGAGTTTTGGAAGAATGTGAACTGAAAAGCTGCAGATGAGAAAAGTTCAGTTTGAAGAAGAAAAAAAAAATGAAAAAGCATTTTAAAAAATAATAAGTAAATGATTTATTTTATTATTATTATTATTATTTCCAAAATAATGAATTACTATGAATTGAATTTATAATTTAAAAGTAAAATTTACGGTTCTTATCAAAAAATTTAATTACAAATTTTCATAAGTCTATTAGTTTCGCCATTTAGATTATTGTTTTATATACCAATGAAAATAGTTTCATTTAAGTAGTAAATTATGCATTGTGAAAAGCAATAATAAACAACAAAATGCTTAAAGTGGAAAATTCGTATACATAGTAAATAAAAAAAATTAAAAATTTTGAAATTATATTTTTTTAAACAAAAATATAAAAAAGTATGGGTAATTAAATTGAACATATTCATTTTAGCGCTCGAATAATTTAATAAAGGATTATATCGGGACTGGCTCGGGATCAATTCGGGACAGTTTTAGGATATATTTAGCACTTTTGCAGGATTGCTTCGCAACCACTACAAAACTACTTCACATTCGTTGCATAACTTGCTTCAGAAAATTTCAGAACTTTTTCGGGACTGTTTCAAAACAACATTGCGTGGTACAGTTCCGAATTTTTAGGTCTTAATAGTTCGGGTTTATTTTGAGACTTATTTGTATACTTTTCCATGACCCTTTCAGGTCTACTTCAGGACTGCTTTAGAATAACTCTGGGACTAGTTGAGTTCGATTTCTATAATATTTCAGGTATGTCGCAAGAACATTTCAGTATTATTTCAAACAATTCAAGACTTGTTTGATATCATTTTAGAATAAATTCATGTGACTAGTTTAATTATTTTGAGGTACTTCGATACTAACCTGATAAAGTCCTGAACCATGAAGTAGTTTCGAAAAAATCGTAAAATGAATAAAATGAAAAAATAATAATTTCCTATTTCTAATATAACCATATTTATGTACGTAAATTAATCGCCAATATGCTTTGCTGAGCTTTACACAGAATATTTTTTAGCTTAACTTCTTAACAGACATTTCTATGTTAAAGTAAGTGATGACACTTCCGAAATATACGAAATTAATGCTGGTGTTCCACAAGGCAGCGTGCTTGGCCCAACACTGTACACAATTTTCACTGCTGATATGCCAATAATAAACGAAGAAAATATAACCGTTGCTACATCCTTCCTATCTCCGCTAACGAAGCTTCTGAAGCTGTTCAAAGACAGCTGAATGAATTAGAGCCTTGGCTTCGAAATTGGAACATCATGATAAACACGGCGAAATCAGCACATGATACCTTCACCATGAAAACTGGTGATTGCCCCAGCGTCACTCTCAATCAAAGAACTATTCCAAAATGCATCAGCGCAAAAAGTATCTCGGGAGGCACTTAGACAGAAGATTAACTTGGCAACAACACATAAAAGCCAAGCGAGAGCAGCTTAAAATCAATACCAGAAAATTGTACTGGTTACTCGGCCCTAAGTCTAAACTTAGTCTTAAAAATAAGGTGCTCTTATATACATAAAAGCATTTTAAAACCGGTTTGGACATACGGGATCCAAATCTGGGGAACCGCAAGTAAATCTAACGTTGAGATAATTCCAAGATATCAGTCGAAAACACTCAGGCTAATTGCCAACGCTCCGTGGTATATCAAAAATACTTACTTACTCACAAAGATCTATAAATACCAATGATAAAATGTGAGATTCAGAAACTCAGTTGTAGATATGTTAACCGACTAAGCTGCCACCCCAACATACACGTCATAAACTTATTGGACAACAGCGCCTAGACTCGCCAACTGAGAAGGCTGCATCCTCTAGATTTACCATTTAGATCTTAAGTTTAAGTACACTGAATAAGTTGTAAATTAGAATACCAAACTATGCGGGTTGTTACATAGAGTACAAATCTTAAACTTTAAAATACCTTTAATGTATTTAATGGACAAATTGCAACTTATGCATCAGCGCCAATTTTTTGATTTAATTGCATTTGCTTATTGTCATACGACAGATTGTAAATAAAAAGGAGAGAAAAAAAACTTCTTAACGCACTTATTACAAATAATTCAAAATTTATTTTCGCTGTTGTAATTTTACGGTAGCTTGAACAAAACAACTAAAATGAAAATGAAAAATTCAAAATACAATTAATAACAATGAAATGTAACTTATTTCTTTAAGCTCCCTTCGATTGTGTGCTACTTTCGTATTCTTTATTTTTGAGTAATAACTTAACACAAGTTTTAAATTAACGCAAAACTTTCACGGCTCGCTCTACACTTTGTCATGGCGAAATCAACAATTTTTAGTCACCAACTCGCGACAAAAGCTCATTTAACTGCCCACGACGGCGGCGGTCTCAGTGACACAAATATTTGCGTAGATACTTATGTATTAGCTATCTTAAGGCAGCGCGACGATTTTTCGTCAACGCGTGTGGATTATTATAAAAGTGGAACATTTTTTTTTTTCTATTTATTTTGCTTTTATTTATTTTTAATAAGTTCTTTTTAAAGTTATTCAGCCACAACTTGTGTCCTTAGCGTCGGGTGAGTGCTTCGATTTTGTCTTGCCGCAGACAGACACACACACACACACACACACACACACACATACACATTACTTCTGTTCCTGCCTTAGTAACGTGATTTTAGTTCCACTGCTTTTCTTAGGATTTTTTTTTTGTTTTCTTTACGCTAAACTTTGCCGCTGTGAATTATTTACAAATTGTTGCGTTTGGTTGGCGTCGTATGGAAAGTAGCAAAACAAGTGGCTAAAATGTAAAAAAAAAACCTACTTGCTACCATATTCTGGTTATCGAAAGTGGCGGTGGCCACATAAATGTAAAAACTTTTACATAGAAACGAAAAAAAAAAGAAATTGTAAAAAATGCAAAATAAAAACTTGTAAAAATTTCTTGAAGTAATTTAGCTACTTGGCGTTACATTTTTTTTTGCTACTTTGTACTTTTGATTGTTTTTTATTAACTTTTTTATATATTTGGCTCGTCTCACTTTCTATTTTTCATTTTTTACAAACATACATACGTATTTTTTTTTTTTGCTTTGCAAAGCGTAACAATTTCACTGCAACATTCTAATCGACTTTTCACGTCTCCTCTGCACTCTTCGCCGTTGTGTTCCGCTCTCCGCTATTGCGTCTCATTTCTTTGCGCTTCGTTTCACTTCACAAATTGTCCTGAACTTTAACTTGCTTTCCTTGCTGGGTCCCTTTAATTTTTATTTTTTTTTGCTGTCTAGTTGCGTTCTTGCTAGTCGACTTTGCGTTGCGGCAAAAGTTTTCACGCGCAGTTGTTTAAAAATTCATTGCATGCATTTAGGCGCGCTACAAGTCAAGCATTATTGCAAAAAGCTGAAATGTACACCCTACAACCTACAAGACTTAAGTGAATTTATTTGCGAGTTTGAAGTTGAGTTTAAAAAGGTACGCACAGATGTTCTTTTCTTTTGCAATTGCAATTGCGTATACGATTGGAAAGTGAATGTTGTAGTTAGTTGAGGGGTGAGAGTGGTAAAGAGATAAGCAGAATGGCAAAGTTTGTTGCAAACGCAAGAGTTACTCATGCGTTGAGGTGGGGAAGTTGCTTTTTGCATGAAAGGTTTTAAAGCGTATTCGAAGTCAAAGAGGTACATAATCGGTAAATTTATAATTCGCGATAGAGCCAGTAAGCGATATCGATAAAAAAAATTACTTCTACAACTTAACGACAATCATAACTTTTTGAAAATCGATATCCTTACTTTAAAAGTTGAAAATTTGAACACCCCAAAAGTTGTTTAGTGGAATTTCGAACTGGCTTAAAATTGTCTTTATTATCTTCGGCATTATCAAAAATCACAAAAAAATCTACTTCAAAACTTACTTAAAATTTTTTGAAACTATTTAAGTTGGTTATTAAAATTTTATTTTTCCAAATAATTACAAAATGTTAAAATAAATGTTTGTTCTTAAAAGAAATTTAATATATATAATAAAAAATCTTCCTTTTCGTTTAAAGTAGAAAATGAAAACAATGAAAAAAAAGGTGTGTTTGCTTTTAAGTCTAAATTTTTATTATAACTCTTTTTCAAAATGTATGGTATTTTTTTGTTTATGCGCCTAATACGAGTAGTATGCCTCAAAATCTTGCTTTTAAGAGTTTAAGAAAAGCAAAAAAGAAATTTAAATATTTTAAATATATTTTTAAATATAAAAGTCGATATTGATGTTTTATAATTTATTTGGCCGCTGTGGTCGAGTGGTTAGCGGTGCATGCTATTACTCGATATGCCGATTATTGGTCGCCGAATTATTATTATTATTTATTAAGGTTTGCAAATAATGAATATTTTTGGATTTCTTTGAATTTTTTCTTCGCTCATAAGTAATAAAGTGGTTGTTAAAAAGTAAATTTTTGCGACGCCACTCAAGTAAGTTTTCGTTATATTAATGCTTTTGTGGAATTTTTGATAAAAAAACAATTTTATTTCAAATATAAAAAATTATAGAAGTCAAGTTGATAAAAAAAAACAGTAGTTATTTAAAATAGCAATAAATAAAAAACTTAAATTCAAAGTTTTTCCGAGTTAATTTGGTCAATTAAATAAATAAGTAAAGATATTCAAATTGAGCTTGAATGACGAAGCATTGAAAGCTTTTCATGAAGCTATGATTTGAAATGCCTTACTAAAATTGATAATCAAATTCCCCAGTGTTTTTTTTTCATCAAATTGGAGTTTTTTAGGTGGCGATGCAAACAATTTAAATTTAACGACCACCCTTACAATTATAAATGAGTGCTTTTAATAACAATTAAGTTAATCAAATTTGGTATGTAGATATACAACAAAAATTTGGCTCAGTTTATAGGAGCCTCCTCTCCAAGGTTATCAAAAAAAAAAAATCCAAATTTTACAAAAAAAAATTCCACTGAAAATTGTATTTTTCTTCGATCTTCTTTTTAATTGTCGCGTTTTTGGTTAATTTCAAAATTTTACAATAGAAAAAGAAACTAAGCGAAAGTTTGCTTTTTTTGTTTGTTCGAGAATGCGCAGTTGTTCATTAAAAATTCTTCTGTGTTTTTAGCAATTTTCGTTATGAAATGAAAATATAAAATTGTCAACGCACGAAAAAATTATTGTAGGTTGAGTGAAACCTGTAAATGATCAAAAGTTTATATTTGCGAAGCGAAAAGGTACACTTTACACTTTACACACTCACAACAAAAGCGACTTTGTATCGTCGCACAGTCTTTCATTCTAATGTGGCAGCATAAAACCGGCCAATTGAGCAGCATTTTCGTTGATGCCTTAGTGTTGTTGAACGCTACGAGAATTCGCAACTTTTTTGTTGCTTTAATATAGACTGACTGTTGTTACTCAAATTAATTGTTGTTGCAGCGATTGCCCACTACTACACGTCACCTGACAACGCCAATCGCCAACAATTCCCTAGAGAAATTTGTTTGATTTATGTTAAAGTATTGAGAGTGTATGTGTGGTGTGTGTGTGTATATATCTATATGGGACAGACGCGTTTGAACGACGGCAGCAAATTAATAGCAACACCAGCAAGTGAAGCAAAGTGAAGTAGAATAAAGTTTACCGCCGACAAGTTGCCATAACCCAACTTCTGGACACGTCCACCCACCGACAACTTCCACCAACAACTACTTTTACTTAGCTTCGTTTTGCGCTTCTTCTTTCATTCCTGCTCACTTCGCTCCTGCCGCTGCCATAAGTCACGTGAAATGTGAAACGTGCGCCGACATACGAAATTGCAACAAACTGCGGCAAGCAGGAGGTGACAGCTAAAAGTGTGATGAAAATGTCATTTTGCTGCTTCCAGCAGTCGCGCTCACGTTTGTCTCGCTGCCCAAAAAGGTCGCGTGAAATTTGCGGTGTCTCATACTCTTCAAAGCAAAAAAAAAAATTTAGCTTGAAGTTTGCAACGAGTACCAAAGCAAAAATGAAGTTGGACCGTCAGTTTGGCGGTGATATTGGCTCTGGTATGGGTTGATAAATGAAGTAAATTGCGAAACTTTTGCGCTGGCATGTCGTAGAAAATCACTAAAATAAAGTAGCGCAATTTGAGGTGTGAAAACATTGTGATGGGTGAAAAGCAGAAGGAAGTGGTAAGTAGGGCGAGAACGTTGAGCGGGAAGCTAAAGCATACATTTCTGCAGCGGGTACTACGCGTCTGGCTATCGCAGACGCTAATGACACTTGGTTGGCGTTGGTGCTGGCGCTTAGCAAAGGGGAACGAAATATTCTATGGGGAAAAGGGCGAGTAACTTGAACTACAATACAAGTATACATTGTATATATGCACATTAGACCGAGTTAGTTACCATTTTAGAAATTAAAACAATAAAAAAAAATTTAATTTATAATAAACCACGCTTCAAACGTTTCTTTTCTGCTAAGTTGTTTCTCAAATCTCGAGTGGAGTTTTTATGAAAATTGGTTGAATTTATAGATCCATGAATCCTCTTGACTACAGTATATAAAACTCAAATAAAAACATTGCCTTATAACCCTTTTGTATATAAAACTTTCAAAGCAAATTTTAAATAATTTGAATATATAAAGTGGGGCGGCATTGGTTTGGCTATTATTATTGAATATAATCATACGATGAAGTTTGTTAAGGTAAATGAGCCACGAATTAATTAGTTTTCGCTTCCGAAAGAAGAAGCATACCTTGAAAGCGAAAATCAGTTTATTCTTGATCAAGTTTAAAACTTTTACTGAGGAGCGTTTAAGATTTCTGAAAAATGTTTTTATGTTTTATTTTGGTCACTCGTATCGGCCTTTGAAGTTTATTTTATGAAACAACTTTATTTTAACAACTACATAGTGTTCCAGCTTGTTTAAAAAATGTTTCAATATATATTTTTTAATACTAAAATTTTGCAATACTTTTTTTTCTTAAATAAACATTTGTGAATAATAGTTTTTTGATTGTTAAGTTTTACAAAAAGAGTTATCTTTATAGAAATTACCTCTAATAGAGTATTTTTTAAAACAGTCTGACTGTTTATATTATCAAATATATCATCTAAGCCGCAACTTTGTTATTGAAACACCGAGCTTAAAGAAATATTTTACCTTAAATATATCTTTAGTACCAAAATTTTGCAATTTTTAAATTTACGCAATTTGCAATATATTTTATTTTGTCTCAAATCTTAGGAGTATATTATAAATTTTGGATTAAAAAAAAATTTGATTCCAAACATTTTTTAAATAACTTTTTTTTATGTGCAAATTTGTATTACATTATTCTCGTATTGCCACTTTTTACAATAGAAAATTGAACAAAATAAATTTATAAATACTTTCGGTTTTACTAAATTTTGGAACGATTTTCCGTCATCACTTGTAAATTATGATTTAAAAAAAAAGAAAAAAAAAAATTTTTTTTTTTAAAAATGTATATTACATTATTCTTATACTGCCACCTTTAACAATAAAAAATGTAACAAAAAATTCATAAATACTTTTGGATTTACTAAATTTTGGAACGATTTTCTGTCATCTCTTTTCAATTTTGATTGAAATAATTTTTCAAATAACTTTTTTTTGTTAAAAATGTGTATTTTATTATGCAAAAGAAAATTTTACAAACCAAAAATTTCTTTAATACTTTCGGATTTACTGAATTTTGGAACGATATTCCGGCATCCCTTGCAAGTTTTGGTTTTAAACCGATATATTTTCAAGATTAAAACAAAAATTGAATTTTCGATGAAAATTTATTAATTATGGACTTTGGGAAAACAAAGCAGTAATTTTTTTTAATATAATTTTTATTTAGTTTACTCTTTAATATTTCTTCAAATCTATGGTACATTTTTTTCATAACGTTGCGATCAATTTTTTTTGTTACAAAACTTTTGAAACTCACCGAAAATTCTAAATTTTTTAGTTGCAAAAAAAAAAATTATTTTTAAATATTGAGGTTAATTAATGAGCGTATGTATACTCGTATACTTATATATATTGACATAGTCGTATATACGTATATATGTTTACATGTACCTACGTATATCTCGTATAACAAATTCACTGCCGAGTGCATTGCTAGCAAAGTCTATTGAAGTAAACGTGTCAGTTGCAATTAACACAAAGGCTCCAACTTACTTCAGACCCCACACGGGCCTTAGCCCCACTTTCTTTTCTCCACCAATTCTACACTAAAGTCATTCGCCTTCCGCTTTTTCACGTTAACCCGTCGATTGTGCATTTGTGCAAACGTCTATTGCAGGGGCGGGTGCAGAAAATAATTTGGAGGGAAGATTCCAAAAAAATATTTTTGTAGACAAATCATGATTGATGAACGGTTATGTAGAAGAACAAATAGTAAAAATTCTTGAAAAATTTTTGCGTGTAAGGTTCTGATATTTCGGGAGGGGTCCGGACACCCAAACCCCCCACACCCCTATATCCGCGCCTGATCGAATGGGTTTTGGTAGAGCGACGACGGGACTTGAATCGTTTCTTGGTTTCTTGTTTGATGTTTGCTTGGCTTTTTGCTTACTCTACTCTTTGTTGTTGTGTTTGAAGTATTGTTGTGTGGCATGTCTGCGAGCGCTAACAGTCAAGAAATGTATTTGATTAAAATGAATTGACACTTTTAGCGTTAAAAGCTGACGGATATGCAACACATGCAATAAATACCCGAAGACACAAATGCGAGTGTCTGCACCTACGTAGATATGTACGAGTATGTACAAATAAGGGAAGGCTAGTATTTAATTGACTTAAAGAACTTTGGTTTAGTTAAGTTTAGTTGTGACTACTCCTTAAGTGAAGTTCTGGCTGTGTACTTTTGGTAAGTTTTACTGAAGCTGATTTTACTTCTTTTCCATTACTAATTTCGCTGCAGTTTGCTTCTAATGGTTTTTATTCACGGTCAAGCAACCTAAAATTGTTTATTGTGTTAACTTTTGGTGTCTTAAAGTTTAAAATTTTTCTAGTAAAGTTCTTTTTTTTAAATATTTTTTTATTTAATTAATTTTTTTAAAAATCAATTAACACCCTTGTGCCGTCTTTCCAACAAAAAAACTTATTTACAATTATGTTTTGCTTGCTATCAAAAAAAAAACTACCGAATTACTAAATACTTCGTTAAAAAAAAAGTTTATCATTTAATTGTTTTTAAACTACGTGCTCAGGATTTCCATTAAATTTTAATTTTTTATTAACATGGTAATTAATTTAATTACGTCCATTGTTGTTGTTTATTTATTTTTAATTACCTCATTTACATAATTAGTAAATAAAAGTAGTCTATATAAATTATTTTTGATTCTTTTAATTAGATGATTTATCACAAATTTGTTTGTTTAATTTAATTAATAATAATTTATAAAAATTTGTCTACCATGATTAAGAAAGCTAATTATGAATAATCAATTAATATAAAAATATTAAAATAGTTGGAAATATTGAAACAATTCAAATTAATTAAATATCAGAACACTAATTTGATTATTTTTAGTTCTTTCATTATTGTTTGTTATATTTGTATAAAACTTGGATTTATATAGTTAATTAATTAGTTTCAGTTTTTTAGAATTTTATTTAATTTTAGGATTTATTTCCACTTATTTCACCAAACAAATATTCTTTATAATTTTCAGTTATCAATTTCTAAATTAGAAATATTCTGTAATTTATTTGGAAAAATTATCAAGAATAATTAAATAATAAGAAATAATCCAATGGAAAGAATTAATCGAATGTTTAAAAATAACCAAATAATTAAAAATAATAACATTAAAAAAAATTAAAATTTTTGTTAAACTAAAAATAAGATCAAATAACTTAAAAAATATTTCGATTAGCCTTAATTATTTGTATACCAAACACAACTAAATATATTTGGAAATAAATTAACTGATAATCAAATAATTGAATATAACCAAATAGTTAACAATGCCCAAATAGTTCAAAATACTTTTAAATATAATCGCATAATCAAATTGATAATATTATTAAAAAATTATTTTGATTATTTTTAATTATTGATTAATTTTTACTAGATATTAAAAGAAAATATACAAGATTATGTTTGGTAATTTAACTTATTATATATTATCGAAAAAAATTGGAACTCTGGCGGAATTTATAAAAAATCGTTAAATAGCAAAATATCTAAATAGCTTTTAAGATTTCAATCGCACCCTCATATTTGGCAACAAAAAAAAAGTAAAACTAAGCCTTCAGCGCTATCCTCATGACCTCTCCCATCTACCTTTTTCCCTAACACAAACAAATCACAATTTCGAATATTTTGATTCAATTAAATATGTAAGTATTAAAATAACAAACAAAATAAGTAAAAGCTAAGTAACTAACTGAATTGGATTATTGCAAGCAAAGTTGGCTAATTCTATACACTAGAAAGCAATATCGCAAAACATGTAGACCAAATAACAATTTCTTTATTCATTTATTTTCACAAATAGAAAGTAGAGAATTAAATAAAGTGAAAACCAAAATGTACGGTCCCCAATTGAAGTCTACAAAGTTATTTATTATGCTCGGTCAGTCAATGAATGCGTCACGTTTTCATTGCGAAATTCGATTTACTTGCTACGGTCACTTATTTGGTAGCTCTGTCGCGTAGTTTGGTTACGAATGCTGCTTGTTACGCTGCTGCTTCTTTATTCCTACTCAATCTTATTTGCTGTATTTTGTACCAAATTGTAATTGAAGTGGTACAAGTGTAGTGTTTTCTTTATGCGAGTACGAATATTGCTTTCAGTGTTTATTGAGTAGCTTTTGTGTATTTGTACTTTATACATTAAGAATGTATTCATTCTTTTATTTGGACACGTGGCTTAAGAAAGTAGGGGAAACGTGACATATTTGCATGGATGGATTTGATATGAGAGAAATTGAAAAATAGTGTTCCAACTAGAATTGACATAAGTACTATTTAACCCAACCACTGAATTTTCTATAACTTCTTGCAGTTTTTAAATTGATTAAGTTGTTAATTGTGGATGAGTCAAAATCTTAAGTCTTTATGAAGAGAAAGAGAGAGCAGGAAATTGCGAGCTTTGCGTGTATTTCATAGAGGGAGAGATAAAGGGAGAGATTCGTGTGAGACAGCGAAAAATTGCAAAGTGAAGCTGGTTGAAATCCACTTGAGGCACATAAGTTGCCTGCCGCTACAATCCAATTTCGAAACTGAAACTTTTAATAAAAATGTGATAGAAAAAAGAAGTGAGACGATTGGTATTTGCCAGGAAAAGAGCAATAAGTTGTAAGTTAAACGGCCAAATAAATAAAGTGCGTGAGCGAAGAACAAAATGGGCGGAGGCTGAGAGGAGAGCGCGCGACTCATCTGCTAAAGCTGGTGAGATGGATTGAGCAAATGAAGAATAGATATTTATTAAAAAAACATATAATATTTTTCCTAAAGTGATAGTATTTTAAAACTGTTGTTATTAAAAAAAAAATTTTTACTTTAAGAGTATTCTAAACTTTCTTTCTCTCTTTCTCTCCCTCTATCTCACTTTCTCTTTTCTTTCTCTCTTTCTCTCTCCCAGGCATCCTGCGGTTTCATGTTATTTCGCCATCTCGGTCTCTCTCTATCTTTCTAGGGAAAACTTGGAGCGCTAGAAACCTTTACCGACACCTCCTTTACCATCCCAATGTCGTCGCTATTGAAAAGTTAATTAAATACATACAATATTGTTTAAGATACACTTTTGTAAAGATTTACTTTGATCTATGCGTTGAAACGTATGTTAAGCTTTTAATAGCTGTAAACTAATAGTTTTATATAAAGTAAGATTACGAATATGGTAAGAATATTTTTTTTTTGCAAAATCGATCACATAAGACTTGATAATGAAAAGTAAAAGGATATATGTATATGTGGATAGGTATACCGATAACTGAAGAGAACTTTAAAGGAAAGCTTAAAAGTTTATTGTGCCTAAAAATATATCTCTTATCCATTATAATTTTTGTAGGCCCGACAGATGCGAGTACAATATATACATACATTTTTTTTTAATTTTAGAATTTTTATAAATTTTTGTTATTTATTGCCCTTATAAATGTTTAATAATTGACAAATTTATTGAGCTCGAGGACAGTTGAATGAAGATTTTATTTGGAAAAACAACAATAAAATCTTCATTAAACTGGCCTCTATAAATTTGTCAATTATTTTAGAATTTTATAAATTGCTGGTAAAATCGTTTTTTTTCGAAATTTTTAAAATGTAATACTTTATGAATTTCAGTGTTTTACTGCAAAACAAATTCCTCTGCTACTTTTTTATTTGTGGCAGCAAATCCATATGTTGACTTAAATTTTGAAGTATGTACTTACAACATTTCCCACTTTACTCTCACTTAATCCACTATCATATGCTTCTGCTACTTATTTTATAGTCCTTTGGGTCTCTTTCTCTTTATTACCGCACTCACTTTCACCTTTACACACTTAGCTGCACTTCACTCCCCCTATCATTTTACTGCCACATCTACACGCTCTACTCTGTGTACTTTGGTATACTTTGATGTTTTTCTACTTCCATTTTGTCTCTTTTGCACTCACATTTCAGCACTTTGGTTTATTAGCTTAAATGTGACTTATCCGTTTTTATACAAAAGTAACTTTTTTACAGTATAAAGCTTCTTAGTGTCACACCTTGTCTAGTTTCTGCGGAGAGCGAGGGGGTGAAAAAATGTGGGCGAATAAGGCCCAAAATTGAATTTTAAAATCTTTTCACATACGTCTGTGCGAGTTACGATTTGAACGAATGTTTAAAAAACAGCGTATTTTATCTGCAGAAGTATCATTTGGGTCGTGAGTTAATCTGTGCTTTATTTTATTGGTTTGCGCTAATAGAGGCCATTTAGGCTTTTCTTAAACTAATTGAGTTTATTTGAAGTTTTTATAGCATCTTTTTTAAAGCCGCAATAAATTAAAGTGAAATAAACAACGCAATTTTAAAGCTAAATAAAAAAATAATTTATGTACTCAACGAAGAATGGAAGTTATTACACAGTACGACAGTGGTTGGTACACATGAGAAATGTTAACAGAATATGAAAATAGGCTTAAAATAAAGAAATACGTGTCTCGGCGTTTTGCTGTAGCACGTCAGAATTTTGAGAAAAACGATTTTTAAGCTTCAAAGGACCGTGTAGGTTCACTTCTAAAGTTCTATAAAAACAGAATGGGCAAACCGATTTTAATGCTTGAGCCAGTTTTGAAAAGGTAACTAAATTTAAATTTTCTTTTATAAAGAAAACAATTTTTCCTCTCTGGTAGATGGCGCTTTAATTTTCATGTAAAGTTAAACAATAACCAAACATGTACGAAATTCATTGAAAATACAAAAAAAAATTTTAAAAATACAAAAATGAATATGAAATCTTAACTATTATTTTGTGTTAAAAATTTTGGTCGTTTATTTTTTTTATTTTTATTTCGTACATTTTTGGTTGATTTTTAACTTAACATGAAAATTAAAGCGCCATCTACCGGAGAAAAAAAGAATCCATATTTAATTACCTTTTCAAAACTGGCTCAAGCATTAAAATCGGTTCACCCATTCTGTTTTTATAGAACTTTTTTTTAATAGTATTACGTTAGAAGGGAACCTCCACGGTCCTTTGAAGCTTAAACATCGATTTTCTCAAAATTCTGACGTGCTACAGCAAAACGCCGAGACACGTGTTTCTTTATTTTAAGCCTATTTTCATATTCTGTTAACATTTCTCATGTGTATTTTGATTTTGTCGTACTGTGTTATAGTATAGCGAAATAAATGATATTTGTGGCACCAGAATTTTCATGGTTTATGTTTGTAATCGCCTAGACAGGATGTTGGCCACCTCAGACTTTATAGGATAGGACTGAGTACCAAAGAAGAAGTGCTCAGGCAGCAAAAAATAATAATTAGAGCACAGGCAAAGACTCTGTTGTGAGAATACAGTAATAAAAGATGAAACATACTTATAAACCTCCCAAAGCCTATGGTCAGAATCCTAAAAGGTGTCCTAACCGGCTACGGCATGTTGTGGGGTCACCTGCATAAGCATAAGTATTTGGTCAAACGACATATTTCGCTTCGGTGACATGGTCAAGGACACCCACACACACCTAATCCTTTCTTCTATCGCGGTAATTACTTTCAATAAAATTATTATCATCGTGCTTACTGTTACTTTTATCGATATCAGGTTTTTAATAATTTCTAATTTTCAATTAAAACATTGTTAAATCTATTACAAACTACATTACGAAAATATCGAAATTGAAATAAAAATTATATAATTTTTTGGGGTATGTAGATATGTACTTCATTCAATTTAATACTACAAACTGCAAGTTTCTAGTAGCTACGAATTAACGCTGATTTTTCACAATTTTTTCACTGACGCTCTTTCGCGATTTTTCCATATAAAAAATAATCGCGGTTTTGCGTTGTAAAGAGCCAAACTGCCAGTAAAAAAATTGTGTAAAATCTGTGCTAACTGGTAGATACTTACAACTTGCACATTTGCACACTAAAATTTAATGAGCCAAAAAACTACATACTCAAAAAAATTTTGATGAAAGTTCGCAAAATAAAATGTAAAGCTTTAAAAAATTGGTGTTTATGGTTTTTCATAGAGCATGAACCACATTTTACTAGAAAATAATTTTAATAAGTTTTTTTCAGTTGAATTTTTATGAATCATATACGCTTATTTTGTTATCGATATTGAATTTGCGACCGTGGAAATCTATATGAGAATCGTTAACACTGACATTATTTATCTCGATGTTTTTATCACTATCGATTTTGTTATCGTTAAGATTATGTGTCTTATTTATGTTAATATTGGGTATAGCAGTCTTTTTTTTGTCGTTATTGATGTAAATATGATATTTATATATGTAGTTGTAGCAGATAACATTAGAGTTATCATAATCTTTGTCGCTGTCGCAAGTAAAGTTTAAATCACCTTAAAAAAATAAGATTAAATTTTGAATATGTTTTCTCATTGTTGTACACACAATCATTTGCCTCGCAATTGATATTTAGCTCTAAAAATCCGACTCTTTCATCTACATACATGCTGTGCAAAATAATTAAATTCATAACTAATTTCCGACGAAGCCAATTCAAGAGAAAATAACTGGCTTCACTTCAAAAGGGTTCAAGCTAAAGGAGTAAGATGAATTAACGCCAATGTCAGCGACAGAAAATGCGAGAGACAAGAAATATTTAGCAGCGGCAGACAAAGCAACAGTCAGCGAGATGTTGCAGCACACTGACACTGAAACGCTGACGATGCAAGGACTAAGCAATGGGCAGCTATTATGCCTCCCCACAAGTCTGATTTGTTTAAATAAATATAAGTACAAAAAACTTATAAACGTGCATTCGTCTGTGTGTGTGGAATGACTAAAAAAGTAAAGGAGATTAATGTTTATGCGTTGACAGACAACTGAAATCGTATGCTGGACTAAAATTTTAAAAGAAGACGAAAACTCACCGAAAAGCATAGAGGACAGCAGTGAGCTGTAGCAAACTCACTGTCTGCGGCTGCAAGCTGAGCTGACAATAGTCGACGAAAAAGTTGAACGTAGATGACAAAAACAGCGACTTGTCTGAATTGTCTGTGAAGACAATAACTGGCATAGGAGGAGATGAATTAAAAGAATGACAGCAACAAATTACTGTCAAGCAGCGGAAATAAAATATGGCAAGCAGGGAGAGAGAAAATCTAGTTTAACGCGTGTGCAGCCAAATAATTAAATGAAATAAATAAGACAAGCAGGCTTTTAATCCGCTTTTTAGACTGGTCTAATAGGACTATGTTAAAATAATTTGAAACTCATTTGCAGATTAGCAGCGAACAACAAGAGCCAAAACAAATGGACGATCGTAAAGGCGGAAAAAGCAAAGAAGCAAAGTAAATGTGTGTTTTCGCACAAGTACTTATCCATTTGTAGCATGCGAAATTTTGGTATGAGCACATCCATTCCAAACTTTGACGCACAAATAAATTGAATTAATTCGCATTTGATGAAACTCCAAAACAATTTTCGCTCAGCCGCATTTTTTTGCGTCGCAAATTTTGTGTTTTTATGTGCTTGTTGTTGCTTTTGTTTGTTTCGTTTTTACTCTCGTTCTGCCACTGTCATTCGCTTCAAGCTCATTACTTAACTGATACTAAAATAAAGTTGATAAATTTTGAGCTTAACGCTTTATGAGTAGCTGTCAGCTGGTAGTGAAACGCAAGCAACATAAATTTATATGAAGGAATGAACAGCGGTTCACTAAGTTGAAAACTTTGTACTGATTGTTAGTGTATAAAAAAAAGTTAGCTAATTTTATATACAGAAAATATAAATATGATAAATTGGAATTACTTAACTATTGATTTTGAAGTAAGGCTTCTGATTTTTATATAGCAAATGAAGCACGAAAATCCAGTTTCAGAGGCAGCAGTCTATGCCGATTTTAATTTGTGCTGAACCGGGGCTTTACGAAAGTCTTGAGTTGACGATACAGGCTTACGATGAAGAGTTATTTTATTATATTTTGATTGTTTTGAGATCAAATAATTCATATTGTAAATTCAGTGTGTCTCAAGAAATGACAACTGAAACACAAAATATTTTGGCTGAAACCATACAAAGCAGTAGAGAATTAATTAAAAGAAAATAATTACAGGAGCTTCTTCTTCTTCTCTAATTATATAAAAGTAAGTCACGTACGTATACGCGCCCATAACTCCAGAATGAATTGTCTTATTTATTTTTTAAGTTGTGTTTGTCTTTGTCCAAGGAAAAATGTTACGGAGAAAAAGTTCCGATAGGTGGCGCTGGTGTCGAGTTATAACTAAAAATCGCATTTATAGTCCGATTTCAGTTATATTTCATACATGTATTGGTAAGGGGAAGCAAAACATATCTGCGTGTAGTCGACTTATTTAAAAAGGCGTATTTCTGTATCGATTTTGATGAAATTCATGTTTTATTTTACTCGCTTGATGCAAAAGGGGTTCGCGAAAAGTTATGTTATTTGGTAGCGCTGGAGTCGAGATATACAGAAAACTCGACATATTAACTGTGACGACGATGTATTGCTTTAATATTCATCAACGCTACATTTTTAGCTTTTCAAAATCTGCTATAAGTATAAGGAAAAGTAGGAAGCCACAAAACTGTTGTGAAATTTAGGTGGCACTTTCCTTTTCCGCATTAAATGCGTGTAAAACATAGTTCAAAAAGTCTTTCACTTACTTCTTATACATTTACGGCTGGACGAAGTTCGCCGGGTCTTTTAGTTTTATCTAAATATAAAATCTTCTTTAATGTCACAATTTGTGTAATCAATTATTTATTAGTTGATGTAGATGTCGATGTCGATTATGTCGGGAAAAATAGTTTTTTGGAATGTTGAATTAGCTCTACAGGTTATACTCGTAAATCAATAAAAATTTAAAGCTATCGAAGCTCTAAAATTAAAATCAGTTTTCGAAATTATTTTTAAGTAAACAAAGCGAACTTTTGTTACACGCCTATTCGTTACTTGTATAATTCTTTACATACTTACATTTCGAAAAAGCTTAAACACAAGCTGCAAGCTTTATGATATTGGAGGGCCAGAGGAGAGAAGCAATAAAGCACTATAATTACATACACAAGTTGTGAACTGTTAATGCCTTGTCAGTGACAGCTGTCAAATACTCGAAAACTGCTACGATCTCATACTAAGAACCTTCAATATTATTTGATGCTGCGTATACGAAACTAATAATTTTGTCTAGTAAATGTTCTATACTAGTTTTACCAATTGTAGACTTAATGAAACAGTCAATTGACAGCATACCTTTCTCAACAACAATTCAATTTTACCTGCACACTAACGAAGCTATTGACATTATTGATGGTATTAGCAGCTGTGGGACGCAGGGAACGGCGATATGTTCTCACACACCAAGTCGGTTTTAACGCACTCGAATTCCCCTCCTTCGTTTCGTCGTTACCAAAATCACAAAATATATTAACGTCAAACGACAAAGGCTATAATGAGTACAGATGCAGCTGTTACGCACTTGTCATACCAGCTTGAAACACTCGCCTCCCCACATTGACTACAACAACATTAATCCTACTCACAACAACTTCATATGTCTACTCAAAAACTTTTGACCCTACGGGCTACCAACAGCCGGTTGGCAACCTCAACAGGGTACAACGTCAACCAAAATGAAAATGTAAATATTTAATCAGGATAATAATGAAGTCGTATTATCGTTATGCCAACAAGTCGATAGAGTGCACAATTTGGGAGGTGAGGGTTTGTGCAAATGTGTTGGTGTCGAATTCGATATTGCAGCTGTGTTACCTTAACGAAAGGAGCGTGGAAATGCGCACAAAAACAACGAGTAATAAGTACAATGTCAAGTGAAAATGTTGCGCAAACTCTAAAATATTGGTTTGTCCGTAGGCAGGCTGAAGCCTGAGTTCACCTTCAAATTTGATAAATGTGTCGCTGTTGCTGGTGCTGCTGCTTCTCTTCTCTACTTCCCGTGGACTCACACATGAGTGTGACAGTTACACAGGAGAGGTTCGGTGTACTGTTGTGACTACGCATCAATGGATGTTTCAACTTTAGTTGATAGACGAGACAAGGATATCCAATGCAGTGAAAATCTAGTAGGAAAGCTTTCAACGTAAATAGTTTTGAACAGGGGACTAGAAGTTTACAGAAAATTTGGATCAGGATAATTCGAGATTTTAAAAATTGTATTCTTATTTAATTTGTGCGCTAAAATCCATAAGAGCTAATACCATGAGTCACAACTCAAGACGACGAAGTGTTTATATATTTAAGTTAGTTCGATGAAAAAATTACAGATTTTCAACTAGCGGCTGTGAGTTGGATTTGAGTGATGACGAAGACGACAATCAAGCGTAATGAAAATGTTAGGATATCTAACAAGCTCTAGAAATGGTTGAGGTTGAGTTTGAGATCAAGTGTAAGGTAAAGGGTTTTTAAGGTAATATGTTTGATTGAGTTAACCATGGAGATTGAGTCGAGTGTAAAATTTTTGAATTTTGGTTTAAGGGTGAGTTTGAATTAAAGACCACTTAGAAGGTAGAAGTCGAAAAAGATGTGACAAGGGAAAGTGAATTTTTCAACCAAAAGCCGTTTGTCACCGCGTCATCTTCTGTATAGAGTTTTCTTTGTATTTCCTACTGACATGTTGACATATACCACTCTTAACGCGAAAATGTATACATAACCACTTATGCCTGGTCAGCGTTGCTGGATATGCAGTGTGAGTACGTCGATGGTTCAATCACTTAGTTTAATTAATTTCAACGCCGCTGTGAACGAACATTTTTTTAAGAAGGCTCATGTTACCCTACACAAATGCGTGGACCCATTAAAGACTTGAAAGTGTGGTAGTGATTAATGAACATTTGAAAAAAAAGTGAGCGTTTTACGATGTTTGGCCTTTCATGGTTTTTTCTCTGTTATTCGTTTTTTACTATGAGCATTTACTTATTTGTGCTTACAGCGCTAGAAAAAATTATTTCAAATGCATTTAGTAGTGCGAAGACATAACTCGTTTTTCAATATTTCTCCTACCTGCAAAATTTTGTTTGCAAAAATGTTCATTGTAAGGTTTTACTTTGTTTGCAGCCTCCACGTTGAACATCAGTTTCACTTTGATGCACGTAATTGGATTGTTAATTTTTTATTTTGTAATTTAAGTGCTTTAGTCTGGAAAGTAAATTATCGCCAAATTCATTCTGTTGCACCTTTGAGCAACTCAGCGTTGGTGTTGACACACTTTAATCCTTTTGCGTACTTTTTTCTTACCGCTTCGTCTCGGACGCTTATATAATTGCGCTTCTGTCGCGTTCTCGGTAAACACGTAAACCACCAAAGTTGCTTTATTAAGCCTTTGTAAATATTTCCTAGGAAAATTTTCATTTTCATTTTTGCGTTCCTTTATCTCTGCATTACATTTTTGCCCGCTTTATCCACCCATCACTCATTCCACATTTCCAACCATCAGTCATCACTCTTGTTTTGAAGACAGTCGGTCGGCGGGTGGCTTCGGCACTACTTTTGTTTTATACCACGAAATTGATGGCGTTAAATTGTATCTCATATGGAATTAATGAGTAAACGTAAAGCTTTATTAAAAATTGATGTTGGCACGTTGGCATTGAGATGGCCTCTGCTGATTATGGCTGTGGTTATGCGTGTGTGGGTGTGTGCGTACAGGACGACGAAGACGTTCAGTGTTGCTTCTTATACGAATAATGAAGGCAATAATGAAGAATGTACAACTACTTACCTGGTTGCTTAATTCTGATTGTGTTCTCCATAGTTAGTGTCGCGTTGACAATGTGAGTGATGATAATATTGACGTATATATCGGTCAGCTCCTTTGCATCAGCCTAAGTAGTTTTTTCGTTAAATAGCTTAAAGATTGGGTATGTAAAGTGCTCATATAAGTAAAATAATTATATAGGTATCTATAGAATTACTTTAAATTAATTTTCATCTTAGCAAGAAAATCACTCGTTTGTGTTGGATGGTTTCGAAACTTAAATGAATGCTTCGTTTACTTGGTTTTCGCTATTATTATTATTATTATTATTATTATCAGGACATAGTAGCGCTGCGACCTAAAAAATAACTATTGTGATACCGCTTTTAGTTGGCACTCCATCCTTAGGCTATTTATAAAATTAAGCACTTTGGAAGGTGTGATTGTGCATATTGTGGATGGAGATAATAGTCGCTCTCCAAGATTTATAAGCCGGAGTCTACCTATACTCGGGCATTCACACAGTATATGCTTAGAGGTCTCGGCATCTAAGTCACAAAACCTACGGTTGGCAACCTCCGAGAGTCCTATTTTGTGAAAATGGTAACTCTGCGTACAGTGACCTGTTATGCACCCGGTGAGAGTTGTAAGACCCTGTTTGCCGAGATTGAGGAGTTATCCAAAGGCTTCACGTTATGGACTTGTGAACCTCTTAGATTAGGATTCGGAGTCGGCACAAAATTGTAGGTTCTTCCATTTGGTGGTAGAATATAAAGACGCACACCACAAATGGTAGGAGAAGCTCGGCCAAACACTGAGCTTTATAGTGTAAGCCCCAAAATTATTATTATTATTATTAGATTGTCTATAGCCCTTTGACGATCGCCACTGGGCTGCGATACTTCAGCCATCCCTCCTTCTTAAAAGCTCTGCTCTGCTTTGCGCAGAGGCGATATCGCAACCAATGAAGTTCTACTGAGGTGCGATTATTGCAAGTTGATTTTCACTAACTCATATCGATTGAGAGCATCAATTAATTGAATTCACTTCATGTCTGAAGAATGTTAAAGTAAAACGATAGATGTAGTATTTATTAGGGTTCTCTAAACACTGACTACTGGGTTTTTGGGTTAGCCAAATGGCGACTGCTACTCTAAATAATAATGATAAGCGTGATATCAAGAATTTGACTCACTTAAGGTTACAGTGTTCAAAGTTTAAGAAATGATTTATGGCAAAATATTGACTGATAATGAAATTGACTTGCAAGTAAAGTTTATGTTATGCTTAAGTTGAGAATAAATAATAAATTAATATATGTTCATTTTTCTGTTGGCCTAGTAAATGTTAATATTTCTATAATTTTATTGAGCTCAAGGCCAGTTTATGGAAGATTTGTTTGTGAAAAAACAACAACAGCTGTCAATGGTTGAAGTTATAGTACTATTTCGGAAATCACCACATTTCCTCATCAGACTTCTTTTTGATTATTAAATTAAATTATTTTTAATTTAATTTTCATAACCACTTCTCTCAGGCTTTGAACCCGGGAGCTCGGAGTTGCAGAGCCAATACGCTACCTATTGTGCTACGCTAGCCGAGTTGGCTGTTGTGTTTATTTCATCTTCCTTAAACAAACCAACTACAAACAAGAGCAACTGATCTGCCGCTATTTAACTTGTTTATTTACAGTGGGACTAATTCAATCACAATATTTAACTTAAAAATTTATAGAAATTAGAAACAATTTAATCAGCATACATAATTCCGCAACAAGTACTATAACTTCAACCATTAAAAACTGTTGTTGTTTTTTCACAAACAAATCTTCCATAAACTGGCCTTGAGCTCAATAAAATTATAAAATATTAACATTTTACTAGGCCAACAGAAAAATGAACAAACATTGTAGACAAGGATGAGCACGCCTTAAAAATGCATATAATGTAAAGTAAAAACAGAATTTGCAAAATAAAAACACAAACAACAACCACATAAACAAGTTAAATAGCGGCAGATCAGTTGCTCTTGTTTGTAGTTGGTTTGTTTAAGGAAGATGAAATAAACACAACAGCCAACTCGGCTAGCGTAGCACAATAGGTAGCGTATTGGCTCTGCAACTCCGAGCTCCCGGGTTCAAAGCCTGAGAGAAGTGGTTATGAAAATTAAATTAAAAATAATTTAATTTAATAATCAAAAAGAAGTCTGATGAGGAAATGTGGTGATTTCCGAAATAGTACTATAACTTCAACCATTGACTGCTGTTGTTGTTTTTTCACAAACAAATCTTCCATAAACTGGCCTTGAGCTCAATAAAATTATAGAAATATTAACATTTACTAGGCCAACAGAAAAATGAACAAACATTGTAGACAAGGATGAGCACGCCTTAAAAATGCATATAATGTAAAGTAAAAAACAGAATTTGCAAAATAAAAACACAAACAACAACCACACAAACAAGTTAAATAGCGGCAGATCAGTTGCTCTTGTTTGTAGTTGGTTTGTTTAAGGAAGATGAAATAAACACAACAGCCAACTCGGCTAGCGTAGCACAATAGGTAGCGTATTGGCTCTGCAACTCCGAGCTCCCGGGTTCAAAGCCTGAGAGAAGTGGTTATGAAAATTAAATTAAAAATAATTTAATTTAATAATCAAAAAGAAGTCTGATGAGGAAATGTGGTGATTTCCGAAATAGTACTATAACTTCAACCATTGACAGCTGTTGTTGTTTTTTCACAAACAAATCTTCCATAAACTGGCCTTGAGCTCAATAAAATTATAGAAATATAAATTAATATATTCCACATGCGATTGAGATTATGATAAACAGGAATGATATTTAAATTATAAGAAACATCCAATTGAGATTGATCCAGGGCAGGGATGACGTTAGGATCTCACAGCTCCCATTGGCGAGCTTCCCCAGAGACGATATACAAAAAGTGGTATTGGTTGGCAGGAAATTTGAGGTAGAAGTGTAGTGCCGCAATTTTGAATAAGCCTACACGGATGGCTCGAGGACTTCCGCAGGCATCGGAGCAGATATCTACGGTTCCAGATTAAACGTCTTGGTTCCCATTGGGTGATTCCGAAATATCTTTCAAGGAGTTATTTGCTATCAGTTAGTGTGCCGAGACTTACCTGCGTAGGAACTTTTTTTATTTTTATAGAATGAGAAAACAGAAATATCGAGAAGAGCGGAAGTTTTAAAAGCAATCATTTTTAACTGTTTACCGTGTTTATATAAAGCAGTTTTTACAGATTGTGGAATGGAATTCCAGAGCCTCACAGCATTAATGAAGAACAGCCTTGACGAAGACAAATAGGTGTATTTAGGAATAACCAGACTTTGATGTCTACTTGACCTAGTAAATTGCAGTCTTTCATACAAATGTTTAGGAGTTTTATATTTTATGAGCTTGAACATGAATTTACAATTTCTTGCCGCAAGGTAATTTAATATATTACGAGTACATCTAATTTTGGATTTCCAAAAAGATATGTGACCATAGACGTAACGTGTAACATTATTAAATAAAATATCAATCTTGTAATATAAGACAGAATCTAGTTTGCTATATACAAGCTCACAGTACGTGATATGAGGCACAATAAGTTGAACAGCAAGCTTTCTTCTTGTCTCCAGAGGTGTAACAATGCCGAAATTTTTAACCTACGCAAAACAACATAGACACTGCTAACAACTTTTTTGATGTGGTCAAAACATGTCAAAATAGAATTTATAGCAAAGCCTAAGTTTTTTTATTTTTTCGATAAACATTAATACGCTATTGCCAATACTAAGTTTTGGAATATTCTCCAAATATACTTTACTGTTACTAACGGGCAACATATAGGACTTAGCAGCATTCAAACGCAGATAATTATCTATTTTAAAACACAAATCCTCAACAAGACCAACACGACTGGACAAATACAATTGAATGCCACCAGCATAGGCATGGACATTCACATACTGACAAACAGAGAATACATCGTTGACAAAAAGACTAAACAAGAGGGACCGAGAACAGAACCTTGAGGAACACCGGAGACAACAGCACAAGATGCGGACGAGGCAGCCTTCTAAGTTCTTCCTGAAAGGTAAGTGGTCATAAGTTCGCAGTGAAAAAATGATTATTTCAAGTCAAGGCTCTGTCCTCCTCCGAAGTCAAATCTGCTCTCCTCTTCCGATGAAACCTTATCCAGTTTTTATGAGTACCACTGCATATGAGATTAGATGGCAACAAAGAAGCTAAGTTGCTAGCCTGAAAAGGGGTAGCCTCTACTCATATTGGACCTGAGTCCTTTCATGCTGTGGATCCAAGCACCATAATAGAGGACCTCAGGAAGAAAACTGAAAAAACCGACTAACCTACACTTGGAAAATATCACAGGCCTTCGCAGTCCAAGTGTCTCTTTGGGGGTATAATATGAAAATACATTAGCTGCTCAAGGACCATCCCAAGTAGAGACTCATCACAGAAATTCTGACGAGGCACTGCAGACTCAAGGGAGGCCGTGGCAAATACATTCTCTTTTTCTGGCCATTCTAGCTATTTTGGAGGCCCTTGGCTGGCTAAAGTGTTGTGAATAATTTTCGAAGACATAATAACCCAATGGTCTCAGCGCGTTCCTCTTCTAAAATTTAACCTAATCTAAATATTATGAATTCTCTGCAACACGAGAAGGGTTTCTGCAAAAAAAAGAGAGCGCAAAAGACTTATAGAAAGCTGTCCCTTACTTTATTCAAGTTATTTGTTTATTATAATTTAGTGATATTAAAGCAATAAATAATGTTCATCTAAAAAAACTTTATCAGCTTTCAACGAACTGCAATAAAGTCAACTTAATCAATATTTTCAGCACTCCAAACAAACTGTCGATAAACTCACGCTCCATCGTCTCATACTGCAGCACCTTCATAGGAATACATTTACTCTGTGCACTTACACACGACTTAATTCTACTTCTCACACCCATCGCGCACTCAATTAACTCCTTTTGCAATTAAAATGTCAACATTAGCATTAAACAAAGCAAAAACGACGCGACTGTCGTTGCTGCAACTCGCGGACTCTACGCCTAAAAGTATGCCTGGAGGTAAATTATAAATGGCTTCATATCATTGAAAAAAATCACCTACACACGTCTGTGTGTGATTCTCTTCTTTACACTTTCATTGCTCCTCAAATGAATAAATATACCCACGAATGAATTTAATACTGAGAGGCGGTGAAAGTATTTTTTTGCGCCTAAAATTATAGCACTCAATTGAAGTGCACTCTCAATTTGACCACAAAGGAAGTGAAATAAAAACATTCTATAGCACAATTTATCATAAACTCTTATTCATTATTTTGTTGAGGTACGTGTACATATTTAAGTATGTGATTTTTATATAAGAGTGAGTAGGAAAATAAATATGTTGGAACTTTGCTAAAAAAAATTAATTTAGCCAAACTCGAAAAGTAGATGTCCGCACGTGTGGACTATGTTTTTAACCGCTAGATGACGCCAGATTCGGTATATTTCAAATAGCCGTTATGGACCGATTTTTATGATCTCCAGGAGCTGTGCTGTAGGCGCTCTTAGAATTACTTTTTGAAAGATGAAAACACAAAAATTTCATTACACAAATTCATGAAAAATTCATGAAAATCAATTAAAAATATTTTAAATAGTTTTAAAATTGGAGATAATTGGAAATTAATAATGTTTTTGGTGTATAAAAACTCAGTATGTTCTTGTTAGTGCAAAGCACAAAAGTCACTATGTCAATTGAGTAAAAATTAATTTCTAGTTTCAATTTATTTACACAGCTCAATGTTTAACAAAAGAAGTTAAAAAGTTTACTTTCCACTTTATGAAATCAAGTATTTAAAAATATTTGCCTCATGTCTAGTAAAAAAAATAGATAAAAAATGATATTTTTAAAAAATTAACACCTTATCATTCATATTATTTTATTAATTCTCATTTTATTGTCAAAGATGGCGGCAACCACATTCAAAAATGTCAGATTTTTATCGTCAATACAATATCCTTTAAATTTTGGCAAGTCGTTACATGCTAGATAAAATATGTTTTTTATTTTAGAAGATAAGTTTATCTCAAAAAAATATGAAATAAAAATATGAGTTTAATGCGAAATTTCATTATTGATATCAAAGATGTGTTTAGAATATTTTATGGAAGTGTAAACAATTTGACAAAAAGATTCAATTATTTATGTTAATAAAATATTTGATTTTTCCGATCGTGTTCGAAGGTTTACATAATCATTCTTGATTTATTTGTTGAAATACGAGTAACAAAATTAATAGCAAAATAGCAATTTACGAATTTTAGACCTACAACCTTTTTGTATACAGAATTGCAATATAATTTTTGAAAAAAAGTTTTGAAATGACGTAAATTGAATTGTGTAAACCAGTTTATCATACATTCTGTTTTTACGAAATACCTGCCAAATAATAAAATTTTGAACAGATATTTTGATATCCGGATTCTTATTGGCAGTATTTGCTTTAATTGTTCCAAATAACGAATACTATTTATTTTATTACGTGTATGTTTGTAAATACTTTACCTATCTTCCTTATCAAATTAAAAGAACAACCAAATATTTTGCCTTCATTCTGCTTTTTAAAATTTTAATTCCTTTAAAAATAATATTTTTTTAAGCAGAAATCTTTCTAGCAAATCTATATTAGCTGAAATTTTAATCTTTATGAAAATTAAAAAAAAAATGTTAAATTATTTTGAAATTTATAAATGTTCGTAATATTTTTTTTTGTTTTTTTTCGTTTTTTTTATTGATTTATTCAAAGCCTGGGAGAAGTGGTTATGAATAATTAATTAAATTAATTTAATAAAAAGGAAGTCTGATGAGGAAATGTGGTGATTTCCGAAATAGTACTATAACTTCTACCATTAAAAACTGCTGTTGTTTTTTCACAAAAAAAAATATTTCATAAACTGGCCTTGAGCTCACTAAAATTGTCAATCATTTTGAAATTTGTATAAACTTTTTTTTGGTGTTAAAATTATTTTGAGTAAGCAGTTCGCCTATAAGCGAAATTTTAGTGCAATATTTGGTGGCTACATTTTACCGTTGATTTTTGAATTATTTTTTGTTACGCTCTTCTGCAACTTCCTAATAGTGCATAGGTTAAAATTTTTTTACATTATGTACTGGTATATAAATAGGACGGGTTTTAAAAAAATTCGAAATTTTGAGGCAATTTTGTTGATATATTAGTTACACATTGCAACAGTACTTTGCACTTATAAGAAGTTATTTACGTTATAATTCTAGCAAAAAATTACAAAAATCTTGATTTGAATTTTTGGTTTTCAATTAAAGTTTACAATTATTTGGCAAGGTATTTTTTAGTGTAAAATTATGCTTATTTGAGGTTCTTTTAAAACAAACTTTCGAAGTGCTTGTAAAAATCTGAAACACGGATTTGTAACCTTTTAGTTTAATAACCGCACATATTTCGACTTTTTCATGTATGAAAAAATGCTTATAATTTTTCGCGCTGTGCAATATTTTTGATTAATGTTGGTTAATTGAATTTATGTATGTACATGTTTTTTTTGATAAGAGAGTGAGCTGTATGTGAATTGAAAAATATCATAAGAAAATCTAGAAATTATAAATGTTTCACACATGTCGACAACTAGCTGTCGTATAATTTTAAAAAGCATTGTGGTCTTAACTTTAATTAAACTTCAGCGGTGCTTTGCAGTTTTTTCCTTTCATTAACACAAATAAGTGTGAAAGAAAACAAAATGTATGGTGCGGCAAGCACACATTGCATCGACATTTACACACATACATTTTTACTTACATACATATGCACATATATTGTATTTACTAGCGTCGCATAAATGTAAATTAAAAAAAAATGTGCATGCCTCCATGAATAGTTAACCGACTGGTAGCAACGGCAAATAATTTTTTTCTGCGTACTCTGATTTAGTCGCATTCACGATATGTGTTAGTTTGCATGAAAATATGTACATATGTTTATTTATATAAATGTATATATTTATTAACGATGTAAGTACATATTTTTTCTTGCTTCATGCAGAGCTTTAATACGGCTCTATCCTGCAATTTGAAAGCATTTTATTTTGAAATTATTTTATTGCTGCTGTTTCCCTTCAAAAGAGTTTGCCCTTTATACACGCGTTATTACTTTATACGCATTTTCTTTTATGTTTTTTGTGTTCTTAACTAAGTTGCAACACTTTCTTACAATTAATAACATTTAAAGGACTACAAAGCCCAGGCAACAGCACGGCAACAAAAGTGCGCACATTTGGGAATATAAATATATGTTCATATATGGATATGTTCTTATACTTGGCTCAAAATGTGTGCCTATAGTGATTTTTTTTTAAATATTCAGAAAGATAGGCCAACAGAAAAATGAACAAACATTGTAGAAAAGGATGAGCACGCCTTAAAAATGCATATAACGTAAAGTAAAAAACAGAATTTGCAAAATAAAAAACACAAACAACAACCACACAAACAAGTTAAATAGCGGCAGATCAGTTGCTCTTGTTTGTAGTTGGTTTGTTTAAGGAAGATGAAATAAACACAACAGCCAACTCGGCTAGCGTAGCACAATAGGTAGCGTATTGGCTCTGCAACTCTGAGCTCCCGGGTTCAAAGCCTGAGAGAAGTGGTTATGAAAATTAAATTAAAAAAAATAATTTAATTTAATAATCAAAAAAAGAGGTCTGATGAGGAAATGTGGTGATTTCCGAAATAGTACTATAACTTCAACCATTAAAAACTGTTGTTGTTTTTTCACAAACAAATCTTCCATAAACTGGCCTTGAGCTCAATAAAATATTAACATTTACTAGGCCAACAGAAACATTTTAAATATTTAAAAAAATAAATTATAAAAAAAATTTTTCCTATGTATATTTTTTCCAAATTTTTTTTAGTGAATTCAATTTGAGCTTAAATTAAATGTTTCTTTAAAACGTTTCAAAAAAATGTCAAACAAAAGTTTTTTCCAAATTGTTTTTAGTGAATTCAATTTGAGCGAAAATTAAATGTTTCTTTGAAACGTTTCAAAAAAATTTCAAACAAAAGTTTTTCTAATCTAAGAAAAGAAAAAAATCTCAAAATCTGTCTGCAAAAAAATCGTAATAAAAAATTAACGAAAGTTCACTGTAAATTTTAGTTAATGGAGGTAAGCCAAAGTTAGGCTGGAAGCAATGCAGAAGCAACTACTGCTTCTTTGGCAAGATTTAATATAGTCCTTGATATTGAAAAAAAACTGCCAAGAAATCTCCAAGTATTTTCTTCTGTACTAAAAAGTTTAGTAATGTTTTCGAATATACTCGTATATTACATAGTAGTTTCAAAAACACTAATTTTCTTTTTTTTTTAATTCCTGCATATCGTTGATATTTTATGAAAGATTGTGTGTTATTCTAACTATGTACATATGTGTATTCCCCTAATGCATGTTTCTAAAATACTTACATTTCCCTTTTAAATGCCTCAGCTTCATTTCCCAATTACCCACTCAACTTCCTTAGTGTTAATTCCTATGCAACAAACATTGTAATACTCTTTCGCACATTAATTTTAATGATTTCAAAGCTTTCACTTAATACTAGACTTTGTCGAGTAGCAATACATGCTCTACCTCTTTGCTCTCGCTCACTCTCTCGCTCTGTGCTTTCCACAAATTCCCTTACGCAATTTAACATAGCAATGCTTAATATTGCTACAGAGGACAGTGTTACCAACTTTATGATAATAATCTAAAAAAATGTATTCTTTGTAATGTGGAGGACGGAAAAGAATTTTGTTAGATATTATCAAGAATTTTGCATAATGCATTTGAATCAGAAATTGAATTCAATCTTATAAAAAATTCTTTATAAATATAAAAAGACATATTTATTGAAGTAATATCCCATATTTTATTGTATGCGATTTTGGGTGTAATAACAGTTTGTTACCAATAATTTTGATTGCATTTTTTTCCGTTTTTTTTAAATCCGGGCAAAACTTAGAGAACAGTTTTCTTTTTATTTGATAAACAGAAAACTGGCGTAAAACTCAATGAACACTGTAAATATCAAATCTTTAATATGTCTCTTAATGTCGCCGTTTTGATTTTGTAGTTTTGTTATAACATTTGTATTATTTTAAATTTTAATAAGAATTTATTTTTTCAGTTTCTATTAGATCAAATGCATTTCGGTTAGGAAAATATAATTTTTTTTTTTTGTGAAATTGGCAACACCGATAGCGTTCTATGTTTTCAATTTTGTTAACTGTAATATGTGTATGTATTGCTATTTTCATTGTTATTGTAATAAATTTAATCTCCATTACTTGGCTATTACTCTGTGCTAACTGCTAATGAACTTTAGAACATAATGTTGTAGTTAGTACAAAAAAAAAAAAAAAAAAAAATACTAAGTACAAACAAGTGTTCATAAACATTAGCATTTTTATAAATATGCTTGTACACTTTTGCTGGCAATCGCTTGGGAGAATGCTGTAAAAAAAATGGGTTAATTGGCACTAGCTGCTGGATATTTGTTCTGTTTCTGCTTTCATTGAACTTTACTTTCTTGATTTTGTATTTTTATAATAGTGTACGTATGTGGCTTGGCAATGTGCTTAGGCAATTTAATTCTACATCTACAATAATTTTCTCCATTAACAATTTAAACCATTCACACTTCAATGTGCGAAACATTTTGTTTCGTATCAAGCGTTTTAAGGATATTCGCACTAACGCTGACGGGCTTTTAATTTGATGTTTAAAAAATTTACGCAAATACCGTAGCCATACACGTATAACTTGCAGATCAAAGACTGCAGTGTTTTTCAAGCAGTGATCTTTGCTATAGAAAAAGCAGCCGAAAAATCGACTGGCTTTGTGAATATTCAGGCAGGCACGAAGATATTTAATCGAAACTAGTGAACTTGAAAGTTCTGCGAAAATCCCGAGCTGCTCTGACGTCGCGAAGGCAAATCAACGTTATGCTCTGCTATGTGATAGAGACAATTATGTCTCCGAGCGAAAGTATAGAATTCAGCCACTATATTCCAACCTAATCTGAGCTCAACTCTTTTACAGGTTTCGTCACTGAATTGCGTTGTGGTATCAGCAGCGTTCGGACTGCTGTAACTCGATTCCACAGTAAATGACTCGAAAAATTGCAGTAAAACGAGATTTTCGGAGAAGATTCAACTTTTTTTTTATCAAATAGTATAAAGAAAAATATGTTAAATCTTTTAGTACTTTTTCAGTTTTTTCTACACCAACCCATTTTCTATTTAATTTTTCAACCATGGATTTTTTCCTCCGAAATAGCTTTGTACTTTTTAGGGTTTCTAATTTCACTGTCCATCTGAAAATATAAATAAGTGCAACAGTAATTTAAAACATGATTTTTTATCGTCGTTCAAACACCACGTAAACAACCGGTAGATTGAGCTTTGATTTGGTTTTTTGACATCTTATATTTGCTTTTTTTCTTATCATGTCACTGTATGTAAGCCAAACCAATTCCTGCTTTAGGAAATAAAAAGTGATGCTGAAAGGAATGTTAAAGAATAAAAGAGACAACTTCTGTTACACAGAACACAGAAGTCATTGAGCTAAAATTAAAAAAGTTACCATATTATTTTGTAATATACCTTGAATTCAAAACCAAAAATAAAAACTGAGCATACTATTAGTCAAGCAGAGTACGGAGTAGATTTTAAAATTAAAAAAGAAATCGAAGTAAATCTACTCCGATCGGAGCTAAGTCCAGACGCTGACTAGCAGTCCACAAAAGCATGCTTCAGAGGGAACGAGTGAGGAAAAGAGAGACTCTTAGTCGATTCTAGCAGGCATTATAAAAAAGTGAACGACTAATACTGCAGTTAACCATCGACGTGTACATAGCCGTAGCGTAAAGGCTCAGATAGTCAAGACTTTACTTAACTTAACTTAACTTAACTTTACGATTACGCAACACGTCAACCTAATTTTTGACGATTAATTCTTGTTGCATATTGTTCTTTGAATATCTTCGTTGACACAAGAAAATAAAGCACTTGTGAGATTCTTATTTGAATGGCAAATTGCTTGTAAAAATGTCAAGGAAAAATAAATTGTGTCGAATGTTTTTAAGTTTAGCACAAATGTAAAAAATATGCCAGAAGCAGTCACTTGGTCAGAGGAAAAGATGGTGGCAAATCCACCCTATAAATAAAGAGTTTTTGTGGTGCCAATTTACATCCAGGGCAAAATATATCGTTCAATTCTTTATTGGGGCATACAATCAACTTTTCGTCATTCATTTTTATGTTTAAATTTTTTTTTGTCTATAATTTAATGTTCAGCTATTTGACGGTTCGCCGTCTATGTTAAAACATCAAATAAACTCGATTTAAATGTAATTTTTGCATAAATTTTTTTGTTCTCATTTACGTAAATCCGTCTTGTCAGTGCTAACCAAATAAAAGCTAACAAAGTCAAATTTCATTTTAATTCGGACATACCTGTTAAAATACTGATTTGGGTGCCAATCCAATATATTTCTCTCGATTATATTCATTTAAGCGCTTTAAGAGCACAAAAACCTTTTTAAAAACACTTAAAGGCAGTAAAAATTTGATGTCCCACAGTTAAAAATTCTCATAGGGCAGTGTAATTTATTTATTACTCTTCATACTAACTATTCCCAACAGCGAATAAAGCTTGTAAAATTGAAATTCATTGCGCAGCAATAAAAAATCGGACAAATTAGACACCCTTGCGACTGTGAACCAAATCGCTGAGAGTATGCAAAGCTAAAATATTGTCCTTCGCTTGGCATAAAAATCAAATCAAACTTGGGTGAACGGAAGAAAAAAAAGAAAAAAAAAATCCACCAAATCGCTGCTGAATGCGTCAAAGCTAATTTGCTTTGAATATTCGTCCGTCCTCAATTATGACGCTGACAAGCAGAACGTTGTTGCTATGGCTGGTGTTGTTATTGCTCTGTACGGCTATTGTTGTTTATGAAGCATTCGAGCGCGACGTTAACTTGGCAAATGTCAAAATGACAAGCGAAGGAAATGCAAATAAATATTCAAAAGAGCCAACGACTACTGACTGACTACGCCGCTACCTGCCACTTGAGTACTAAAATGAAAACAGACGCCAGTCAGAAGAAATTGAAGTGTGTGAAGTGCGCAAAGACAACGCCAAATGAAATTTGCTGGAGTTTGAGTGCTGCTTTGGTGCTGTTTGGTATGCGCGGCACGTTTTATTGTCAACGACGCCGTCGTAGAAAGAGGAGAATGTCGAGAAGAAAAAGTAAGCAGAAGAAGGAGGAAGCGTGCTCAAATAAGGCGGACACAAAGCACTCAAACAATCCACCAAATAACTAGAGAGCTAGAAGAAAGCACGACGCAACCAGAAAAGGATGTCTTCTTCAACTAAGTATTTGTGGCAAATGAAAAATTTAATTCTATACACTGTCATATATGTCAAATTTTCTGTTTTGTGGCAAAAAATGGACATGAAATGACAAGAAGACAGCAGGGCGGATAATAAAATAGACAGACAGGTGGTTGACAGGAGAGAGATGCAAAAAAAAAGAAGAAAAAGTGCATTTTTTTACGAAGTGGAGATGGGCGCGACTATGCAGCGTGGTTGGGCGCGCTCATTTGATGACAGCGAAATTTGATTACGTCTGCCATTGATTGGGGAGTGGTTGAGCGATGGCGGGGACATTGGAGCTGGGCAACTTGACGCAAGAGCGGACAAGCGCCAACTGCCTTGTTTTAAGTTTACAATAAAGTCTACCTTTGCGCTTGTTGTTGTTGTTGTATTTGTTGGGACGCTTCGAAAATGACGGATGTAGCATTTTATTACATTCGAAAAGGATAAATTGCATGCGTCGGTGGTTGAGGGATTTGCAAGCGAAGAGACGAAATTTAATAAAAAAATATATACAAACAGGTGAAGCGGAAAGTCATTGCTTGAGAATGATATTATTTGTTGGAGCGTTTGTTTTTTTTTTATGATAAATATATACTTATATTTGTGTGTGTACAAGATATAAACTCCCTAGCAGTTGCGTGAATTTGTAAAAAACAAACAAAATACTATCTCGCAGGTAGCTTTACAAAAAAAAAAAAATTCAATCAACTTAAAAATATTATTTTAAAATGTTTTGAAGCTCGCGGCTTTATGGCTTTGTAAATTTCAAGTACCTACAAATTTAGCTGCTTTTTTACCATTTTTTTTGTAACTCTGCCATACCATTAAAGAAAACTCTAAAAATTGCTTAATTTTTGTAAATTTTTTTGCCGTTGCGGAAATGATGATTGAAACAATATATTAACGTTTACAAAAAATTTACCAAACATTGTTGCATTTCGTAAGCTTTTGAAGTTTTTTTAAGTAGAACGCAATGTTATTACCAAATATATTTGGGTAAAATAAAGTGTACATTTTAACAGGCTTAAAATTCTCAATACTTAAAAAAAAAGTGTTTGAAAAATAAGCTTCGCAATTTTTGACGTAAAACATTTAAAAATCTTGCTTTTGTGATTTTTGTTAGAGAATGGTTTATTGAAAAATAATTGAAATTACTTTACGTAAAATAAGCTATTTAATTGTCAATGCCGTAGGAGTTCAAAATCGGAAATTTAAATAACACACATTCGTAAAGCAAAAAAAATAATCAGTTTTTTTAAATTATCACAGTTATTACTTTTACATGTAAGGAGTATATTGATAATTATTTGATTCAAAAATATAAAAAAAATTGAAATACCTTTGAAAGTACTTAAGCAACAAAAAACGTTGAAAGTGAAACATTTTTTTAAAAAAATTACATTCTGGAAAACATTTAAATTCCACATTATTTTTTTGCGAATTCGACTGAGACAACATATGTACATACTCGTATACTCTGTTTACAAATTATAGTACAAACATATTAATCGTCCATTTATATCAAACTAATTGTCATTTAAAACATCCTTAATTCTCTAACAAATTTAAAATAAACTTAAAAAAATGTTTAAATATTATAAAAATGTAGAAAAAATTTATCAAAATTCCTTAAAAATTTCGAACTTAAAAAAAAAAAATTCAGATTTTTTCGGGTATGCAAATATGCGGCTCATTCAATTTTAGTGTCAGAAAAAGCAAGTTTCTTGTGGCACGAATTGCCACTCAAGTTTGTAAAATTTTTTACTGGCGCTCTTTTGAAATTTTTTAATTAAATAAAATCGCGTTGTTTCGTTGTATGGAGCAAACTGCTTAAGAAATAAAGCATATTTTAGTTGAAAAATAATTTTAATTAATTGATAGAAAAATTAATTGCCCGAATCTGTCAATAAAGGTGTGGTACACAAATTTCGGTTCCACCCGAACTCAGCCTCTCTTTTAAGGTTTTATTATATTCAAAACACTGCGCTGAGATATGCATGTGAACATTTATTGTAATTTACAAAGTTATAATCGCTAAAGGTGCTAGAGCGCCTATGTGTAGGCTTACATTTTTTTAAATCTTTTTAAACATTTCATTTCTGCTTGAGAGAATGTGCTAGTGCAGGTTTAAAAATCTGCTTCTTTCAAGCGCAGAGTAGCGTGAAATCCAGAGATTGACCTTGGTAGCGATGAAATGTGAAGACACACATTATTGCAATGTTCAACCCTTTTGGGCAATGCGGCTGTGTGAATGTGTAAACGTATGCAGTGCTGGTGGAAAGTTTAATTCAAGCGCACTGAAAATGAGTAAATGAGATTTTCTTAAAATCATATAAAATCTACAAATGCGAATGGTGGCGCATAATTTTTGATTTTTTCTTATTATGATTATTATTATTTTTGAGTATTGCGCATATTTCGGTCTGACCTTTTTGTTTGAAAATTTCTGCACTTCATATCTATATTTGTCTGCGCCTTTTTCATGTATTTTCTTGTAGTGTTTTTCGCAACCATAAACTGCTTTTAAAGCTGTGCTATTGACAGCTTAAAAGGGCTCATTTAGGCGAAGCAATGGATGCACACTTGAGAGAAAAAAACAAACAGGATATGTGATACGTAAAAAGGATAAGATGCGTGGATCGCATGCGATTTATGAAATTTGTCTCAAGATACGAGTATTAAAAGTAAAATTTAATTCATTCTAGCAAACGGGTTAGCTGGACGGCTGACTGGTTAAGCACAAAGCAGACTGTACTTATGGAAAGGGAAACTGAAAGGAAACTTTTTAAAGCCAAAGGTGGGAAAGAAAGAAAAATAAATGTACGAAAGTATTTATCATAAAAATTGGAGGAATGTTGAGTGTATGATTGGAAAATATTTCGCATAATCTTATGAGTATAAAAGCGAAACTGCACAAGCATTTCCCATACTTAGTGTGTATCTGCGCTTTGGAGAAAAAGGACGTTCTCAAATAAATTTGCACAAAAATTGCGCGCTTCAATGCATTTTCATAATTGAAATATTTCGTAGACTGCCAGCAGTCAGTAGCCCACAGCCAACAGCCATTACCAATAACCCAAAGTAGCAAATGCTTTTCCATTTTTTTTTTTTTTATATTTTGTGCTCTTCATCGAAAAAGATGCGCCTTTAAGTGATAGAAGCAAGTTTAGCAGAGCAGGCGTGCGCAAAATCGATGACAAATACAAATACAATTCGGGCTTTGGTTTAGCGTTGTAGTTGGAGCTATTATTGAGGTATTCGCAAGCATTTTCTGTGCGAAATTTAAGTGAAGTTGTCTGTAGGTGTGTGTGTGTGTGTGTGTGAAAAGGATACTCTACATATGTGAAGTGGGGCAACTATGAAAAGGACGCAGCAATACGCAATCATTCACATGAGCACAAACAATATGTGTGAGTACAAATACCCACACACACACATACACACAAATATGCGCATGGGGTTTTTGCAGTTGACTGAATGTGCACATCATTTCTAAGGACATTCAACATTTTTCGCTTTCAAGTTCAACTACTTGGCAATCATTTATTTCTGCAAACATCCTTCATTGCTTGCCTCAATTTTTTTTTTATTTTTTATTTTTGCTCTTGTTTTTTATTTTACGAGTATCTTCGCTTCGCTGCCTGCAGCGACAATTTGTCTATCGCGTGGTTTATTTAGGAAGTCGCCAAATTCGCTACATAACCCTTTCAATTTATATTTTATTCGCTACTTGCTTGCTGCTATTCACTCGCCACTCTTCACTCTGCCTTCTCGAACAATCGAACGTTTTCGCGTGTTTTCTTGCTTTCCTTCCAAGCTTGTTTATTTATTTAACCGCTTGGCTGATTCGCTCGCATTGCTTTAATTCTGTTGCAGCTGTTAGTGTCGTTGTTGTGTACGCAGCTGGAAGTAAGGAAGCGACATTTAAAGAAAACAAGCGGCGATGGAAGAAGGTGGTGGAAAAATCACAGAGATTTCTACTATTCAAATTTAATAAGCATATGTTAGGTAATTGAAAGAAACTGTGTTTTACTCTGAAAAAAAAAAAATTATGAAATACTCGTAGATAGTTCTATGGGGTCATTTCATCTCAAATGGTCAAGGCTCGCTAAGTCTTTTTTTTCCAATACATTTTTTTTTATAGTTTCTACATCGAAATCCACGAGACACTTATTTTTTCTTTTTGCTTGATTTTGAGTTCTTTCGTCGTGGGGAATTTTTGAAAATTTGTCTGAAAACTCGATTTTGTTCTATTGGTGCATGTTAATTTTTTTTGAAAATTCCTCTTAGTGTGAAACATGATATATTTAGTAATAATATTTTTGGACCAAGTTTTAAGTTTAAATCAATGTTTAAATGGAACTTTTCGGCCGGTTATTTTAAATTAAACAAATGTTTAACTTTTTTTCCTACGCGTTTCGACGCATATTCGCGTCTTCCTCAGGGAGTCTATTTTTTACAAATATAATAAACATTAACAAATTACAATGGTAACAAACAACAAGCATTTTCTTGCACTTACATTGATTAGAACAATTACATATGACAACATAAATATCAATAAATATCAAGTCGGTCGCATTTTCTGTGCGATCACAGAAGCGTGTGCAGAATTTTTATATTGCAAAAAAAGTTTTTGACCTAAAAAATTTTTAATTGCATACATTGTTTTTCTTCATATTTTTTTTTATAGTCATATATATGTTATAGTATATACAATGTATACATATATATATATACACTAAATTATGTAGCAGCTTCAACTAGCCTAAATTCCTTGTTTAGGAATTATGATTTTTAGAAGACAAAGTGAAATAATGGCAGTTTATAATGCATATATTTGGTATAAGAAATATTTTAATACACTCAAATTCTATATATTCTATAGAGTATTTTACTCAAAGTGTTAGGCTCGGATGAAGCATCATTTTATTTTTATTTAATTATCTACTATTATAGATAAATTAATCACAAATAAAAAAATACGAGCATTAATTTTTCTATTAAATTCTGGAGAATAGCAATATTAAATTGTGTGTGTGTATTAGTTCATATACATTGCGATTTCCATCATGTCTTATCCGAACGTTCAGTTTTATCAGTATCAGAAAGCAAGTCATCATATAAAAGTTCATCGCTATAGTGGCCGCTGTGGTCGAGTTGGTAGCGGTGCGTGCTATAACTCGATATGCCGGTGAGTTCGAGGTTCGAATCTCAGTCAGGGCAAGCAAAATCTTAATCATAGATAAAGTTTTTTCTAATAGCGGTCACGCCTCGGCAGACAATGGCAAAGCTCCAAGGGTATTTCTGTCAAGAAAAAGCTTCTCATTAAATACATCGGCCGTTCGGAGTCGGCACAAAAACTGTAGGTCCCTCCATTTGTGGTAGAATATAAAGACGCACACCACAAATGGTAGGAGAAGCTCGGCCAAACACTGAGCTATATAGTGTACGCGCCAAAATTATATTATTATATATCCATCGCTATCCAGAAAGGTTTTCATCGAAATCTTCATGCTTTACCTTCACATACATTTTAGAATCTTAAGTGTTTATATGCGATTGATATATTTCGTTTTATTTTTATCTTTAGAAAGAGAAGCAAAACCTGAAAATAATTGAAGGTATTGAAACTTCAACTATTTTTAAAAAAGGATCCTATAATATTTTAATTTTCAGTTATGGCTTTATAATTTCTGTGGAAGATGTATTTTACTATTAAATATACTTAAATATATAAAAACCGTATTTCATATTCGCAATGATTTTAGGCTCTGAATTATTGACTATAATCAACCGATAGGCGCAGTCAAAGGCGTGGAATTTATTTATTTATTTTACAGCTTTCAGCGCGCTTGTTCTTTAAATTTGTATATCTTTAAACTGCTCGATTAATAAAATATTTTGTGTAGATGGTATTTTTAGAAGATCTGTTGGCTTCTTATCACTAAATATATTCTTTCTAATTTTTTCAAAATGTTTTCAATCATTAAGCTGGTGGTCAAAGTTAGTTTGGACAGTGGCAAAACTGGCGGTCGGGTGCTGTGGTATCACAAAGCAAGTGCTCGTGTGAAACTTTTTTATATCCTAACCGTAGCCTTACGAAAATTTCGCTTTGTATACGCGTACATGAGGATGCGTATATTTGTTGTCGGTCACCGATTATAAAATTGCAATAATAATTACTATATGTTGACAATCCGTAGCTCTTGCTTGCAGGAATTTCGGTGTGATAAGCTTTTGAAGTTCATTATTTTCGGTTGCTGGGAAGAAATTAAGTGGTTATCAGGAACCCACAATAATTTTATTTTTTTTCTGTCTTTTGGTTATAGTTTTATGTTATTGTTTATATAATTTTGCTATCAATATTCAAGCAAGTACTTCGGCGCTTAAAACTGAACACTAAGATGCAACCAGACATTTGACAATTATTGATTACCGTAAGCGAGGTGTGGTTTTGAGTTTTCAAACCAACGGTAAATAAAAGCGTCCAGGTTTTAGTGGTGTAGAGGTGCAAGCATTCTTAGAAAAGTTATTGATATGCCTTTGAACAGCTGGCGTGTTAAGATTATGTTTGCAGATTTATTTGAAAGGATTAATAATTTCAGTGTCAAAATTAAAATATACATATATATTTTTTTCACAGTAGGGCTTCATGTTGAGCTCGATGAACTTAGCAGCCCTCGATAGTTGATTTAAATTTTTTGTTCCTCTTGTGTTTTGCGGATAGAGACACGTCTTTGTGGAATTTATAGTTTTAAACCTTATTTTTATTCATTTAACCTATCATACTGATGTATCTAACTAAAGGCATATTATATTTTTTTTTATAAATTTATTGCATTTCGGATGGTTCAAAAATAAATGTAACTTCATTTGCTTTACAACCTTTACCACCTTTTTCGAAATTTTCTATTTCTTTATGCACGTTTGAAATTAATGCTTGAACATATATTTAGGCAAATTACAATCGACAATTTGTTTTTTAAACTTATTTACCTTTAGCATTTGGGTACACATTTCAAAAAAATTGCTCTAAAATACAACACTTAAAAAATTTTTTTTAAATTAAAAATTCATAAATACTGACTAACTTTAAAGAAAGATTACAAGAGAAAAGTTGAATGACAGCTCGTTATAGTCAGTGCCGGTACTGGATATTTGACTATTTCTTCAAGAATCGATTTCTCATTTAGTCATGAAATTAAATGAACACATACTGACTTGAATCCCACTTTGTTTTAAAAGTTTTATAAAGTTTTCAAATTATGCTGTTTCAAAAAAGATTCAACCAATCATTATTTCAAATCTACAGTTGTCAGAATCTGTTTCTATATCCTTCTAGAAAATGCTTCTAAATTCATTAAAATTATTTTTTTGTCACGACGAAAAGCTTTTAAGCCGCCGCATTAAGGCAAATAACACAAGTCTGCAACAAAAAAATAATTGAGTTCTTTTGTGTAATTCTTATGTTTTTGGGTGTGCTGAATTCGAAAATAACTTTTATTTTGTCATAGAATGTCAAGTTTTCTGACAACGTAGGTGTTTATGTTAAACAAGTTATCATCTTAAAATAAAATATAAAAGATTAAAAAAATGTTTTTAAATTTATAATTGCGTAACAAAACTAATTTATTTATGTAAAATACATTAATTAATAAGCACTAAATACATTTCTTTTTCTTAGTGAGACTTCTTTTGTGGGATGCATCGGGAAGGTTTCTTTAAAGCGTCCAACAGTAGTCTGCCATCATTGAAACGCTCCAACTTCCCTGGTATCATTTTTCCATCTCCTTATTATCTTGGTGAAATCGTTCACCTTGCTCTTCACTGACGTCTCCTAAATTTTCTGGAAAGTGGTCAAGTTGGGAATGAAGAAAATGTACTTTTAAACTCATCAGGCAACCTAAAGCTTGAAATGCTTTTAACATTCTTTTGGCGATTTGTTTGTAGTTAGAATCTTTGTTATTGCCTAAAAATTTCTTTATGACCTCTTTAAAGGCAATCCACCCTTATTTTTGGGGATCCGTCATGGTTGTTATGAATAGTGGATTAGCCATAAGCCGTCTAATATCTGGTCCAACGAAAACACCTTCCTTCAATTTTGCCTCCGAGTGGCCTGGAAACTTTGATATTAAATATTTGAAGCAATTTCCATCTCTTGGAAGTGACTTTAGAAATTGCTTCATCAATCCCAGCTTTATGTGAAGCGGTGGTAGAAGATATTTATGAGGAGGCACCAAAGTTGCATGCAGGACATTCTTTTCGCCAACTTTAAGCTTCCTTTGGAGGCCAACACTTTTTGGTCCAGTGATTTGTTCGGTCTCTACTATCCCATAGACACAAAAAGCAAGGGAATTTGGTAAGCCCAGATTGTTGTCCGCGCGCCATGCCAAAGATTTTAAAATCACCGCACACTTGCCAACTGTGGTCTTTATATTTTAATTTGCAAATAATCGATTCCAAGTTCTTGTAGGTTTCCTTGAGGTGTACGGAATGACCGACAGGAATGGAAGTATAGAAACCGCCGTTGTGAAGCAGAACTGCTTTAAGGCCTCTTTTTGAAGAACCTATGAAAACACGCCACTCTGCTGGGTCGAATGAGATCTTAAATGTATCCATCAAACCTTCTACACTATCGAAGCGCGCACGTTCAGGTTACAACATGTTTTTGTTTGTTAATGCAGCTCACACAGGGTGTTAGTTATTTAGAAATTAATGATAGTTATGGTAAACATTTAAAAACAGTAATCAAAATAAAATTATACCTATGTATTATTAATGCCTACAAGTTAGCCAAAAAAAACCCTTTTTTATAATAAAATTTTGCGTTTTGTAAAATAACCTTACTTTCTGGAATTTTTTGAGTATTTTTTTAGTTTTCAGAACACCTACATAACTACATAGAAATCAGTTGGAAATATCCAGTTTTCAGAACACCTAATTATATGTTTTTAAATTTTGCGTTAGACTTTCAACTTTTTATTTAAGTTTTACCCATGCTCTTACGCTAAAAAGTATGCCTCTTTAAATAATAAGTGATGACAATAATATACATACATATATTTGATTAACATTTTACAAAATTTTATTTTTATTGTCTCACTCGAGTGGTTTGACACATTTCTATACCAGCTAGCTTGCTTTTTGGGCATGAAGCGTCATACCACAAGTCCAAATATAGTTGTTAGAGTAGCCTGAGCAGCTATCTCAGCAGCAACTCCCGCCTGAATGTTTGCTTCCTACCAGCTCCAGTTTGCAGTTGCTGTCAGTAAAACTTGTCACCGCCGCTTTGTATTTATTTGACTGCTGAGTTTGGCTGTTTTCCATCGTTTTCTGAACAGCACTTTCTCTCTCCCTCTAATCGTTGTGCTTCACTGGCTTGTCGGCAAAATTAGGTTTGTTTACTTTGTTGGTTTTTTTTTTCATATTTGTGTATTCCCATGTCGATGATATTCGTTTATTCATTTGTTTTTGTTTGTTCTTTTTGTTTATTTTACTTAGTTCCCTAACGGAGATATGAACAAACTAAAATATTAGTATAACTTTCATGTATGAAATAATATTGAAACTGTCTGTACCGACAGAGAAAAATGTAAAACTTTTGTTATAAATTATAATTTTTGCAAGCAAAGTGTAACTAAGACATTCCATATCGCCACAATAATATATACAAGTTGTAACTTGGTTTCATTTCGAATTTCCGATTTATACAAAATCTTTCAAGCGAGCATACTAGATTTATTGGAGATTAAAAATTTAAATTTTAAATAGTTACATAAAATAATAATTTATGAAATAAATTCAATTAACCTTTTATAAAAAATAAACAAAATATTAACAAATATCGTAAAAACAATTTTTATTTCAATAAAAATATTTTTCGTAGCAGGTTTAGAACGAGTTATAGATCACAAGTTAGTAAAACATTCTCCACCGGAGCCGAGTGCAAAGCTTACCGATGCGAGAAAACCTGTTTTGCACTGTTTTCCAACGCTCACTTGAGGTGTAGTGGCATTTTACGAGTAATATTCAATCGTTTATCATAACAGACGGTTGTCAGTGATTTTACTTAAAGTTATTGAAGTTTTTTCTCGCCCTGCCCTTTGGGATCAAAAAAATAAAAGCTATTTTAATCGAATATTAGTAGAAAACCTTTGGAAATCGGTTGCAATTGAACCGAGTTTTTAACCTGCAGCTAAGAAGAAATGTGTAAGTCATACAAAACTTCCCGTTTTACCGCATATTCGTAAACTGGAACCTGAAGTTAAGTTTTTATGTCGAATGGATATCCAGAATATTGTATACAAGCATGTTTATGAGAAAAATATATTTAATTCAATACCTTGTACGTACATTCCAACACAAGAACCAATTTTGGGTAAATTTTGATTGAATCCTTGCCAGAATATAATCAAAAGTTTCAATTTTTCTTCCTGTATAATCATAAAATCTTTGCGAACCCTTTCTTAACTCTTTATATCGATGATAAAACTCGCCAAATTTACTTCGTTACCCATTTATTGGATGAATTCCAAACACTTTTTTTTTTTTAAATGTACTACAAAGCTTGATGCTAAATATTCTTCATCTGACCAATCCATTTCTCTAACTGACGCTTGTATCATATAAGCGCATCCACTCTGCGGTACCAAATATGGATCAGCGCCGATCGGAATCAGCCTTACGCTCGGCTCGGCTTTCAGCGTGCACTCTGCGGATGCCCTAATACAAATCAACGCTGACAGCTGCCGGCCGCATTACGTAGGTTTTCGCATAATTGGGTACTCAAAAGTTTACCAGAAAAAAAAACATCAGTCATTATAAAATATGTAAAAACAGAACATTTTTTTGAGGTAATTTAAAAGTAATAAGGCAATTTTCTAATGCACTTACCCAAGATATCACAACAAATATGTTTTCTTAAAATAAATTAAAAAAAAAATTTGATATCTAAATTCTAAATTTTCCGCTAGCTTTGTGTATAGAATTTACTTCTTTCATGCTGAAAAAAAAAATGTTCGCATGCACTACTAAAGAATGCAGCGTAGTCACTAAGTTAATCCTTTAGCAAATAAAAATTAAAAATGGACTTCCTTGTATTGCTAACTACATCAAACTTCAAACGTCAACAAACAACGCAAACACTAAACCCAACAAAGGTTGGCATAGCAGCACAAATTTGTAGGCGCCTAAAAGCGCACAACAGCATTAACCTTTTTTTCAACGCATAGATATGGACTTGCAAAGAAAAAAGAAGCCAAACGGTAACGAAAAAAAGCATTTCAGCAACACTGGACAAATTTACAAAGGAATCCTTAGGGGGAAAAAAATGCTGAGAAGAAAGCGACTGAAAGTTAGAAAAGTATGGGGGGCGGGAAGGGGGGTAAACAACCAGCCACTGATCCCTAAAGCGTAGGCAAACAAAAACTAATTTCATTATTTACGAATTCCTCTACACACGCTCGCTCACTAACTGCAACTAGCAAGCGGCGTATTGTTGTTGATGCAAAGTAAGCAAGTAAAAAGGTAAAGTAAGCAAATGTAAATAAAAGTGTGCAAAGTTTACCTTTAACTCTTTCATTTTGTTGACTCAACTCCGATTGAGTTGAGTGGTCTGCTAGCCATGAAGTTGACTACTTTTGCCTTTTTTGTTATCCCTTTTCAACCATTTACCGCTCATTTTTATGTTGTTGTCAATTTAGTCCTCCGCTTCTTTTTTACTCACTCGTTTCTCCATTGCTGATGACAGTTGATGTGTAAGGTTAGCGTAGCATCAGCGGCCTTGCAGTTGAGCTCCAGACTCGCGCTGGGATTTAGTAATCCTGTGGGGTAGCTGCAACAATCTCCTTCACTGTGTGTTTGTTTTTTGAGTCCATTGCAATTGGTGTGTGTTTGTTTGGAAGTAAATATTTTTCTGCTTTCCAGACTCCTTCTGTATAACTCTTCATTTTTATCGCTCGCTCTCACTGTTTGGCGGCTTTGTTTGTGTTTTTGTCTGCCGAGTTAAAAGTTGTGACATATGCAATAATATCATAATTACCCCAGAGACTGCCCATAGACCAACTCAAGCTGCTTGTGTATCTATATTTTATGATTACTGACAGATATGGAACTTCGGTTCAGCAATTCTGGTGAGAAGAATAAGTTCAATATAGCACCTTTGTTCAATTAGCTCTTTTAGTCATTTCTTAGTGATATAGAACTCAGGTAGGTATCTATACAATTAGTATCCTAGTCTGTACTAAAAATTTCATATTTTCTGAATAATCTAAATGCCATTCTTGTAAAATGTGAAATGGTGTCATTATTTTATACTCTCGGACACTACTTACAGTGTTGTACATTAAAAAAAAAATAGCATACAAAATTACATAGCTTCTTGCCTCGTATATTTAATTACTTTAAAAAATTACTTTAAAAATTTTCAATTTAAATTCAGTACATAGAGTAGTGGTGCACTCTTTTTTGACTTGCTCGTTAAACCGCATTTTTCAACTGAATACAACGAGTTAGATAATTACCTTGATTACATTTATGTAAAACACCATTTTTGTTGCAAGACATCTTCTTGGTGTAAGTTAAAAAAAAAGTGCACCACATTGCCCCCATCGAAATTTGTGGTGCAGAATGTGAAAAAAATTATAATTTTTGGTTTGATTTAAGAAAGTAAACCATTATTATGTATTTATTTATTATTCTACAAATAATTTCAAGTGGAAATGTATGTGTATATATAAATTAAATCTATATAAATTCATATAAAGTTAAAAAAAAACACAGTTGAAAATAAATAAGAAGTAAAATTCTTTTTTTTTATTAATTTATTTATTTAATCAAAAAAAAAACTCAATTTATTTAAAAAAAAACAATTATTTGAATACTGAAACATAAAACTCGATCGAAAAAACTAAATATAACAGCTCTTTCTATTAAAAAAATTTTTCTAAATATCAGAATATTCAATTTACTTCTCTCTCAAATGCACCACATTTCCCCAACGGTAATTTTTCAGGTTAACTTCAATAACTCGTTAAAAAACACAATTCTCTCAAAAATAAAGAAATATTTTTCATTGGCAGAAATTTTCGCTTTGGAAAACACTAACCTAGTGTGTTTTTTTGTGAGACAAATTATTTCTTTCACACGATAAAAAAACACTTTTGTCGTCCCGAAAACCGGAATTTTACAAATGTCACGAAAAAATTTGAAAGTCATAAAGTTACTTGTTTCGGGATCGGAGAATACGAATTTATGGTTCAAATTGTAAAAAAACAAAATGGCGACTCCAAAATAGAGAAACGAAATTTCAGAATTTCACTTTATACTTACGAAAATCACTATTCGTGAGCTGTTTCTGTAGGGGAATACGAATTTGAGGGCAAAATTTCGAAATACAAAATGGCGTCTACAAAATGGCGGCCCAAAATTCGACAATTTAATTATAAAAATTAGTATTCGGGTATTTTTGTGGTCGGGGAATGCGTGTGACATATTTTTTAATTTGAAACGTTAGCTGTGAAAATTTGTTTAATACTAAGGCGTAAACTGTGGCGTTGACTGGAGACACTGCTGTGTTATTCTACTACTGTTTTACGCTCACAAAAAAATTTATAATAATTAGGGCTACAAATGGCTGCAACTGTTTCTTAAAAATTTTTATTCGCCAGCCATTTATTTTAAAAAATTCACCGAAACTAAAACCAATCGACACCAATCAAAAGTTTGCGGCGTGTTTTATTAACTCATTATCAAAATATCGATATTCATGAATGGTGGATTTTGCTGTTGTCACAAATACATCACACGTGATTATATTCAGAGCATGACATACTAAATTAAAATGCTAATTTAGCTACTCCATTATGAGTCATAGCACTTCTAACGTAGGTTGAATTTCAACGTTTTTGTAAATCTCACAAGATAATAAAAACACTTGACTTTCAAGTCGTACAGAAAACGAAGTTGGCATGATAACGCTATATGTTATCAGCATTCCCTTATAAAAAAGTTCTAAATAATATATTCTATTTAAATTAAAAAAAAACTTTGCAATTTTTCATTTTTGGTCAGTTTTTTTGGGTTTCTAGACCAGTGTGTGACGGCTAGTTAATCATTTCATTCCTTTTGTCTAAAAATCCAGTTCTCAGAAATGTTAAATTTTTTGGATGCAGTTTTATAGTCCATTAAATTGTGATTTAACAAAGTGAAAGTTTCAAGTATCTAGGAAATACCGTTTTTTAAGAATTTTTTTTGTCAAGGGTACCGCGGCTTTCCTCCATATAACAAATAAGCAACATTTATTTTTAAATAGAAGACAAAAAAAATTCTAATAAATCTACAGTAACACCTAGCTACGTGAAACTTTCACTTTGTCAGACCAAAATTTAATGGGCTATAAAATTGCATACTCAAAAAAATTCTAACACTTCTGAGCAAAAAATTTAAAATCTACATATAAATTTGTTGACATTTTCTTCAGTTTTCTACAAAGTTTAAAAGTTCTGTTTTTTATAGTTTATGTTAGAGAATGGACTTAGTTTCAAATAAAAATTTTAAAATATAAATAAATAAATATACGTGACATTTTGAATGCTGTTGCTTTTGATATGCACAATACTGTGCATATACAAAAATTATTTTTTTGCTCTTTTGCTTATGAAGCGAATAAAATTGCTAAGTAAATACATTGCAAAACAAAAATAAACATGCAAAGTGACAGCAAACACCTGGAATCACAAATAAATATTCCAATCCCAAAGGACCAGCGCAGCGTATGAGTAACGCATTGATGTTAAGCGCAGTGAAAGTCAATATGCGCGAAATTTTGTGTGACGCTTTAATGATAAATGTTTGTGAAATAATAAAAAAATATATAAATGACACAAATAGTGGAGTTTAAAATTTAAAAATAATTTAAGATCAATAAACTTGTGCAAAAATTTCAAATTTTAAATGAAGTAAAAAGAAGTGTTGGGTAGGAGACAAAATCAGATTGGCAGTTGATTGATAATATCAGTTTAAGTTTTATCACAAAGTTCACCAGCGTGGTTTGGCTGCACAAAACTTTTGGTGCAACTTTTTTTTTGTTAAGTAGTAATAAAACACTTTCCCTTCGCTATCATGCTGTTTGTTCGTCCTTTTTGTTGCTTGCTGGCATTGCTGCCTCTACCGATAGGCTTATTTTTGGCAAAGATTAAATTCAAACTTGAGTTGGGTTTACAAAGATTTTGATAAAAAATATCAACTGCAACAATTTCTGCAAATTTCTGCTAAATTGTATAACAAACCAAAACTCAGCTAATATGTGTATGTATTTTGCTCAATCATCAGCAGCATTTATTTTGCCTAGCGGGGCGTTAAAGTGACGCGCTTGCTATTGTGGCCAGCTGTGCCATGTAGGCTAGCTATGTTTGTTGGTTTTATCAGTCATCCGCAACATGCTCACTGCCCAGCTTTGTTTGTGTTTATCTTCATTGTTCACCTGCTTTTGTCAGTATGAACAGTAACAGTAACGTTCACCTCATTTATGTTGCTGTTAATCGGTGGTGCCGGCGGTGATTCTTAGTCACAAAATGTCGTTGCCGCTTATTAGACTGATAATGTTTAATACGTTGATCATAGCCACATTTTGCCAGCTTGTCTGCTTGTCAGCTTGGCTGTGGTATCCATTTGTGTCGCGGTTGCTGGCACAGACGCGAACTACTCGTTTGTTGTTGACAGCGGTTGGTGTTGTAACGCAAGCGAGGTTTTTTGGGTTATGGCAGCGAGTGCTGTACATGATTTTGGTTTGTTTTGGTAATTCTAATATATAATCACGGATAATATGTGAGATATATCAGCAAATGGAATACCAGCAGCGAAAATCTGAGCGATTTTAAAAGCAGGAAAATTTTTTCGGTTTGCCGGTCAGATAGAAGGTTAAGTCGTAAAAGAACAATCGTTTTCATGATTCAAATCAGAGTTTAAGAAACGAATATAATTCTTTAGAATTTTTTAAAATCTATTTTACTTAATATGAAATGGAATCGCAAGTCGTCAGCAATCTCAACGTGGTTGTAAGTAAATCAGTAACCCATTGAAGGAATTGGCAACTAATAAAAGGGACTGATCTGACGTTTTGATAATGCAGGCAAATGATTATATTCGATAAAAAAGTATTATACCTGAGGTTTCGAATGACGTTAGTTTCATAGCCTTATAAAATAAAGTACTTAAGATGTAAAAATACGAATATATTTCCAAAAAATGAGTGCTTAATTTATCTTATAGTTGAAAAGCTCGCGTCAAAAATATACAAGCAATTTCTGAAAGGTAAAACTTTCCAAGCAGATGAAATTATAGTGATGGAAAAGTAGTGTGAAGGCACGCCGCGAAACGCACATAGGTGTTATGTTCATAAAAATCTCTTCACTGTTTCTTAAAAGCTAAAAAATATTTGAAGCAGACGAGCAAGTATAATTAAAATATGGAATATATTAAGCAGACAACGAAATATTGGGACACTTGGCATCAGCGTTACCTCATACTTATAAGTGAAATATATTGCTAATTCTTCTGTCTTCAATTTTCGTAAAATGACAACAAAAAAAGATTAAAGAAAAGACCCCAGTAAATATGAAGACGAACATTTAATGCACACTTTCGCAGAGTCTTATATCACACGATGGATATACGATGTGGTTGAAGAAGGCCAACGCAAATAAGTTTCTGAATGATAAAAGCTCTAAATATAAATTTTTAGCTCGCTACGATGGCTTTCGTCAATTGTTTCGTCTACTTTCAGTGTAGTTTCTAAGCAGTTTGTCTGCTTTAATGTACCAGTTTGGGAAACAGCAAGAAAGGGAACAATAAAGCCTAGCCTTAACTCCAACTAATGTACTGACCACCTTCTGATAAAGCTGAAAGCTTTCTTCCACAGTCCAGTCTTTGGCGCAGTTTGAGTGAACAGCATTACCTTGAAATGAAGACGATCTGCAATTGTTAGTCTAACATTGAATTGTCCAAATCAATTAAAATTCCTTGGATAACAGTGATGATGTCAATCTTTGCACTCAACCGACGGGTTTATGATAATTAAACATTATAATAAATATATTATATTAAATATATTTTCGTGCTTCAATATAATTTTTTTGAAAATTCCATGCGAATAGACAAATCAAGAGGATCTAACTGCCTTGTTATTTGAACTTTGTACGGAAACAGGTTTAAGTCATCATGAATTATCCATTGTTATGACCGTCTGCTAACTCTGCCGATAAGTTTCGAGTCGAAACTCTTGGATTTGTCTGAATTAAAGATGCAACAGCCGCGATTATGTCTTGAACACGAACAAATGGACTTCGATGTTGCCGTCTTCTTGCGATGCTTCCAAATTCCGCAAACATGTTTACCAACCTCATAATCTACTCCATCTACTCGGGGGAGTTCCGCCAAACTCCCAACCGAATTCTGATTGAACGGAAATGACGGACTATAAAGCATGGTACCGCTGCACTATGTACATACAAATAGTATTGCGGTATTCCAAGCATTAATTTAAAAAAAAATTAAATAATAACCTGCCAAATAAAAACATAGTAAGCCGATTACTTAGACATAAAAGACGTTTTGTTTTTGTAGCCACCCTGTACTTGTTATCCATATATCAGGTCTAGTAAAAGACAATCCATTATTTTTGCATTAAATTGAAGGCTTTATTTACCATAGTAAGAATTATCTGATTTATGTTAAATATGCACCGTTTTGATCGATAACTTGTTGCTTTTTCGAAGGTAATTTCATTATGTCCCTATAGGCAAAAAAACTGGGACAATCGATTTTCACAGGCTACTCTTGAGGCCAATTTTTCACCAGCCAAATCATTCGCCATAGACAGGAACAAATGGTAATCACTTGATGCGAGGTCCGGACAATAAGGTAGATGCATAAGAACCCTCCAACCAAGCTCTTGGAGCTTCAGGCGAATCACTATCGATATGTGTGGTCTGCCGTTGTCCTAATGAAACACAATTCCTCTCCTTGTGCATGATTGGCTGTTACAGTATCAGGACCTTAAACACTATTAAGATATTCAGCTGCCTGACTTTCTGACGCTATCCAGCGTAATCCAATCGCACTTATAGAACGCAAGATACATATCACTACAGCCATCTATTGCTATACTAGACCTGATATATAATACTTATATATTGGCAGTAACCCATCTGCGCAATGTGAAAAAATTCAGCAATCACAAAAAAAAAAAAAAATAGTTCCAGTACAAATGTACGTTGTGCGCATGCGCTGGTTATACATGTATTAGTATCTGGGAATATTTGTGGCAAACACATACAATCAGGTTTGCCATATATGCAGGAGCACCTATAAATAATATTGAAGAGGATTATTTTACTCTGGGGGACTTATACCCTTTTTGGCGATGTTTACTTATATAAACTAAATTGTGCTGATGAAGTATTAAAATTTTATTTCATAGCTCCTTGGAAATCAAACCAAAACGAAATGATTTGTATTGATAAGCAATTTTTTATATGTAAATGTTTTATTCATATGCATATTCATAAATCTCTATTTTAATTAATCATTGACTATTTAACTAAAGAGAAAAAATATTGACTATTCAACTAAAGAGAAAAAATATTATGTTGGCTCAACTCAAAACGGAACTGATATTTTTACAATATTCGCAATGTCGTTCATTTTAAATTTGTTTGTTATCTTTTTTGATGAATATTTCTAATTTTTACACATAGTATAATTTAAAAGTATATGGATTTTGTCAAATAAAGTTCAATTTAAAAAATAAAAATTAACGGAAACAATGTGGTGTCCATAGATCATTTCGCCAGCTGTGAATTGGTTGCTGGCGTAAAAGGCGTACAATTGATGCCCAACTCTGTCCCAAGGCTCAAGCATTAAGTTCTGAAATAAACGTGTATATTTTTAATTTTTTTATTTTGGGTAAATTAAATTTGTGAATTGTGAGCTTTTGTTTTCATTCGACTGTTTTGATAGTTCTTATTGACAATAAAGAAATATCAAAAAATTTTAGCAGGGTTGCTATTTCTCTACTGCGATTACCTGTTACTGGAAGTTTTTTTTTTGAATACATACGACTACTTAGTTTTTCTATTAATTTTTTAGATATTTGTCCTGTAATAATTGCTGACTGCACTTGTCGATCGTGCCTACATATAAGTATTACATATATGGCTCTATCTTAAAACTAGTATTTAAGTCTTTGAAAAAAAAAAAACATGTCTTCAAATTAACTACGCCAGACTAAAAAATCCGATTGCAAATTGTCGTTTTTTTTAACCAAATGGAGCGAAAAAAACACATTTTTTAATTTCCCCAAGTTTCTGCTTATTTCTCAAAAGTTTTCGTCACAAAAAAAAACCGAATTGTGCAATCTAAAATGGCTGTAATGAATTTTAATTACAGAAGTAATTTTAAAACACATTAACATTCAATTACCAACTTGAAACTGACAAAAAGATGTGCGTGGAAAAGAAAAAATATAAACCGAAGCTAAAGAGTGTGCAGCCAAAAGTGATTGAAACAAAATTTCCATAAAGATTTACAATAAATACTTTCGCAGACAAGCGAACTGTAAGCGAGTGTGGTAAAGTTTATTACAAAACCATTGACGTAAACGAATTTTAATAGTTAATGTGCTTTTAATGAACTCTCCTCCAGCGCCAGCACTGCAACCAGCCAGCCAGCCAACCAGCCAACCAGTCAGTGATAACAAATTTTGACATTTACCGCATGCAAAATTTTACTGAAAACCAAAAATATGTATATTTTTTTTGTAGTGAATGGCAAGAGAGGCAGAAACAGCAGTGAACAGCAGACAGAAGCAAAGACAAAAACTTCCATTGAGTGACAGTGAAAAGCGGGTGAAAATATTCGAAATCACATTACGCAGCCATTGGCAACTGTACACTCACACACACACACACACGCAAAAACGCGCACACTACGAAGACTACGAAAGAGTTTATTGTTTAGCAATCAATTTTACTGAGCGCGCCAAACAATAGCAATGATGGACGAATAAAAAGCCAATGGCAAAGAGAATGAGCAAAGTAACAATGAAACCAAAGAAGCTACCGTCAGAGAGAGAGAGAGGGAGCGAGGAAATGTGTGTGTGTTTGTGTGTGCTTTGCTGAATAGTTAGCATATTGCAAGCAACCAAGCAGCTGCTCTGCTGCCAGCCGCACAAACACAATATGCATTGCTGGCGCCGAGAAGTATGCAATGCCAACGCAGGCGAATGCAAGGGAAAATGATTGTGAATGCATTTAAGCAGTGCAATGCAACTCGCAGTAAAATAACAGCAACAATGAAAATTGCCACAAATAAACTGCAATGCAGTTCACAGCCTGAACGCCTGTGTGTGTATTTGTGTGTTTGTTGGCATGCTTTTGTCTACGCGCACGTGTATGTATGTATGTATGAACATGAATGTAACTAAATCAGTGCGCAGTTTGATATTATGTGCAAATACACACACACACACATTTAAATATGCCAAGCATATCTCTTTGTAGTGGGCGTTGCGGTTGCCTTGTTGCAAGCCAAAACCAAATCGAAATTTAATGACAACACATTTGTCATTGTCAATGTCAAAGTGTCAAGCAATGACACAGCAGCCACCAGCCAGCAGCCAGCAGTCAGCAGTCAGCAGCTACTATGTATGTATGTATGTTAGGGTGGGTCAAATTGTATGGGTCAAAAAAAGTCGATGTTTGGTACCCCCTAGTTGTGTTTTATAAATCATTTTAAGCAACTTTTCCAACGGAAGTATGGTTTTATTTTGAATTCCGAGCCCCCCAATTTTTAAAAATAGGTATTTTTTCGTCCTTTTCAAGATTCGACTTGGACACAGCATTGAAAAAAGGATTACAATATTTTGCTATGTATGTGTAAAGGGGTTTTTTGGTACGAAAAAACCGAATTTGACATTGGCTCGGCGATAAAATTATGTTTTGATACTCAATTTGAACAAAAAATGCTTAAGATGGACGAAAATGGCACAAAAAAAATTGAATTTTTTTCATTTATATTTTATATAAATTTTTATCTTTAAGGTTGGAATTGTAAAGAATAATAAATTTGAAATGAGAAAAATAGGCTTTGTTCATTTAGCGAGTAGATAGAGGAAGATCTAAGGAAAGGAAAAAAAAAAATACCTATTTTTAAAAATTGGAGGGCTCGGAATTCAAAATAAAACCATACTTCCATTGGAAAAGTTGCTTAAAATGATTTATAAAACACAACTAGGGGGTACCAAACATCGACCAAAAATTTAACTCACCCTAATGTATGTATATATCAGCAGTCATGCCAGCAGCGCGATGGCAGCGAAGACTGCAACAACCAACTACTGCCGCTGTGTGTAAGTGGGCGAAAAACCTTTAGAATGGCCAAGCTACGCGTCAGTTAAGCAGAGTAAACAAATTTAGAGCAATCAAGTGGGTTCTCTAGGGAATAGACGAGCTGGCGTGGCTACGACTAAGATTAGCAGTGAAAGTGCATTTCGCTAAGAAGTCATTGCTTGCAAAATTGTTAATTACTTCATAATTTATTGTTTGGAAATTATTGTTATTTAATTAATATACATAAATAAGGACCTCAGCGTTTATGTGCTACGGAACTGCGTACCCAAATAATTGTTTTTCAATCTTAAAAAAAAATTTGCATTTTAGTTTAATTTTTTTTAAATTTTTAAATCTTGTATATACGAGGGCGGATAAATAAGTCCGTGACTTTTTGAATGAAACACAAGTTTTTGGATAAACAAATATTTTATTTTTCAACATAGTCTCTTTTGAGTTCTATGCACTTTGTCCAACGCTTCTTAAATTTTTTAAGCCTTCAAAAAATTGGATTTGTCGAAGGCATCAAAATACTCATTTGTTTGTGATATGATTTCATCGTTGGCGTCAAATTTCTTTGCGTCGAGCCATTTCTTCAGATTAGGAAATAAGACATAGTTCCTGTGGGCTAAATCCGGAGAATAGGGCGGATGAGGGAGTAATTTGTATTCCAATTCATGGATTTTTGCCATGGAAACTACACATTTGTGCACTCTTGCATTGTCCTGGTGAAAAATAACTTTTTTTTCCAAGTCTTCATAAAATCGACCTATAAGTTGGCATAATATTCGGATTGTTTTACCCTTTTGCAGAAAGTCAATGTGGATTATACCGCGTGCAACCCAATTAACGGTCGCCATGACTTTATTGGCTGACAAACCCACCTTGTCCTTCTTTGGAGCCGATTCACTCCGAGAAACCCACTACTTTGACTGATGTTTAGTTTCTGGTGTGTTGTAGTTGACCCATCTTGCGGAAAGCTTTCTCCAACCCAAGTGATCATTAAAAATTGGAACCATTGAGCCACGTGAGATGCCTAAGGCTGCCACACATCGCATTTTTTATCTCCGATCGGCCAACATCATATCGTGAATTTTTCCAACTGTTTCGGGTGTTGAGACCTCAATTGGGCATTCAGAACGTTCGGTATCTTCCGTGCCACAACGAAATTCATTAAACCACTTTTTTAAAATTGAAATTAATGGCGAAGAGTCCCCGTTGTATTTACCAAAGCTAGTTTGAGTGATGGTCTTTTTCGGAAAAAAATAATGCTTAATGAGCACACGAAATTAATTTTTTCCTATTTTCTCCTCAAATCACGCGGTAGTCTGCTATGAATGACTGTCAAACGCAAACTAAATGCCGCAGCTTGTTCAAACTTTGACAGGAGTTAACTGACAGATGCCTGTTAATAGTAGCAGTGTTGCCATTCCAGTAAAGAGGCAATAAATTCAAAAAGTCGCGGACTTATTGATCCGCCCTCGTAGTTGGCATCTGGTATGATTTTTGTTTAAGAATTTTCTTTACTTTAATTGAAAAATAAAAAAACATAAAGTCTATTTCTCAAAATTGATATTAAAGCTAAGTATACCGCTCTAGAGAAAATAAAAAAAAATTCATATAAAAAGTATACTCAAGAAATAATAAATAAATTTTCATCAATAATAATCTCTTAAATCAGTCTGAAGCTCTCAAAAAGATATGCTTGTATCATGGTATAATTTTATTCAGGAGATGTCAGTTCGAATTCACCAAATGACAGACTGTCTTAATTGTGGCATGCATTTTTAAAGAAGTAAAAACGGGAGAAAAGAAGTCCAGGATAAAGAAATTATTAAAATAAATGTAAATTATTTGGATAAGATACGCGTATATACACACTTTATATGTCTATGAATACATTTATACATACATATGTATGTATATGGATAAATAAGTGTTTAATTATTAGGCACAATCCGGGCTGTACAGGAAAAACCTAATATTTTTCTAAGAAAATAAAAAAAATTGTATGCTTATATTGAAAATCTCTTTATGGAAAATGTCTGTTTTTGCTAATATACTCGAATGAGAACATATTCGGGTACATGTGAATGAATGTGGGACATCAAAGTGTCTCCACTAAAATATTTGTAATTCGAAATCAGAAACATTATACGGATTCAATAGTAATATCAGATTATGAAAAAAATATATTAAAACCTTTCTTAAAATGTCAAAGGAATATGTCGACGTAAAAATTGTATATACGAGTAATTTCATGGTTTTTCTCGTCAAAATGGTTCTCTTTATTTCAAATAGAACAAAATTTTAATTTTATAATTTTTAGAAAATTGCCAGAGACTTATTTTATTTTATTTATTTGCTATGAACTTTTTCTTAATAAAATACAAAGGACCTAAAGGTTAAAGTTTGATAGTTCAGAAGTCAGAAGCAAAAACCAATACAACCGCTCTGCTTATAGTGTTTGTTTAATGGAATATATTTTTATAAATCACACAACTGCAAAAACAAACCCCGTTGCGAAAATATTTTCGCATTCCATGAAAATACGCCACGTTTCTAAATTCGCCTTGAAGCAAAACAAAAAAAAAACACGAAATATTTGAAAGGAATATTTCTAATACTATTTTAGTATGCCTATGCATAGGAGTTTAGGGGAGTGGGTGAGACTGGAAATAAGCCAGCGAGCAATGTCAAAATTTACAGCTATTCGGTTTACTGACACTGCTTTTTTTTAACGCTCTATTCAAAGCTTAAAGGATAGTATACAGCTCTCAAGGAATTCAAGAAAATGCATATAAAACTACACTCAAGAAATGAAAAAAAAAAAATTCTTCAATACAAAATTTCTTAAATCAGTCTGAAGCTATCGAGAAAAATATGCTTTTATATTAATTTCTTTAAGAAAATTTACAGCAACGATAAAGTAAAGTAAAGTAACGTAAAAAAAGATTGTAATTTTTCTTGAGAGCTGTTTTCTAGGCTTAAATTAGAAAACAAGGACTGCAAAGGTTGAAAAAATTGTATTTAAATTTATTAAAAAAGTTTTTTGTTCATCATCAAATGAACTGATATTGGCAGTTGTTCTGTAGGCTTTTGGTATGCAAAAAGTGTATTTATTTGCAAAAACATTAACAAATATGAAACACAGTGACATCGAAAACTCAATATTACGAGGATAAAATCGATATAATAGGAAGACATCCAAGGTGGTGATATTATCATCATATTAGTCACACTGTTAATTAGCCAAAAGGTATACGTAAATATGGACCCAAGGCTGACATTGAGTAAGTGTATTTTTCATAGTTTAGAGTTGCAGAATTTAAATTTTCACTTGTCTAAGCTTTAGTCCATTTTAGAACTTAAATGCAATTAGTCTTTTAACATTGTCGAGAATCTATATTTTGCTATTTACTTATACAAAGTAGATAATTAAAAGTAAGTTATATAGCTTTGACGTACATGTCATTATTAAACTGTCAGATCAATTATCATTTTTTATGCTCGGCTTGAAGTGTAATTGCTTTGTTTATAGTCAATATAATTTACCAAACAAAAAAAATGCCAGAAATGAATTTCCGTCAATAATTTATTATCACATTGCATTTTTCTTGCTTTCCATGTAATTTTAGTTTCCTTACTCTGCTTCACATTTCACATTTCCACTTCCATCGAAACTATGTATATTCAAACTAACTGCAGCAACTAGAAAATTTGTTCGCAAAGTTTATTGTATTTTACTAGAGTTCGCGAAATACTTAAAGTTTATTTTATCTCATAATTTGTCACTGGAATTTTCGGTTAAGAAAAGTTGTTGCACTAAAGTTCTCCTATGCCTGTACATGCATAAATACAAACAGATTTATGTATTTTATGTATGTATGTATATACATATGTACATATATTGCAGCATCCCTTTGAATATCGGGTTTGTTTTGAAAGTTATGTTAAGTAAGCTTTCGTTTGCGAGAAAGTCAAAGTTTTTAGAGTATAGATAAACATAAATACAAAATGTATTGTCACATTACAATTAAAATCAAATTTAAAAATATTCATTGTGGAAATTTGTCCATTTGCAATTATGCTGAAAATATTATACGCTTAATAAAACTCATACAAAGAGGGTCGTGTATTACTTTCCTTGGATTTGTTCTAATATAAATTTATAAATTTTGTAATTGTAACAAAAAATCACTAATTTAAAAGTCTTTAAATGCAATTTAGTATTTGCAAATAATTTCAAGTCATCCGATCAAATTATCTTAAATCACCCATTAGAGTATAACCATTATGAGTAGTTAGGTACCCTGCAAGAAACATACTGGTAATTTAACTAGTGAAATGACCTGAAGTCATGACTGAAACTTTCCGTATTTTTTCCATCAAATTCCTAAAGGCATCGTGAGTTTTTGTAACCCTTTGTTTTCATGTGTTTCTATGAGTGTGATTATACATCACGCTCTTTCTCATGTCTCATGTGCTTAGCTTAATGTATAGCCGCACTGCTCACAACCGTCACAGCTACTCTGGTTTGTACTAGTAAAATGAAGCAATTGACCAGTTACATGATCGTCATTTTACTTGGATATGTCCAATACATTTTTTTAATACTAGTAAAATCACCGTAAATTTACATATCATTTTACGTGTAATTTAACCTCAGTTTTACTACTTAAATCATAATCCTTTTCTAATATAAATTAAAACGCTTGTTTGGATTTTTATTTATTATTTTTAATTTAAATTATTTTCCAATTCAACTATTATATTTTAAACGTAATACATTTTATTTTTCATTTAATTTGATATTTTTAAACAAATTAAACTTGTTTTGGCATTTCTGTTTTCATATATACATATGTACATATATAAATTTAGTTGAGTAGTTAGTTGATATGCAGGTACATGATTTAGCAAAATTTAATTGGTATATGTAAGTTAGGTACTGTGAGTTTTAAAAGGTTAACATTATGTGCCAATACCCTTCACATTAAATTATTAAATTCAAATTACTTTCGCATTAAATATTTGTTTCGCTTATATCTTTAATGGCTTAACTCTATGCTCCTTTTGACTCCATTTTCGATGCGCCCGCGTCATTTAAAAATATCTGTAAAATTAAAAATATAAATGCAATCAAATAAATGAATATAAATTTAAATAATAAAAAATATTACCAAAAGGCACCGTGTCAAGCAATTTCAATTCCGACATAGCCTTTTTATTGCACCTACCATCCCAGTTAAAAAATTGTAGCACTTTTTCGCTAGTCCCTTTTATCAAAAATATGTAAGAAGTTTGCAAAATAAATGTTTTTATTTAACGTAAGCACACGTAACAGTATTAGCCATTAAAATGGTTATAAAAAGTAACATGTTTCATTTTCTATTTCATAATACAGAACTTACCTGCAAATCATTTATTATTTCCAAATTTGTGATGCTTTTCGACCGCCGAAAATAAAACATATCTTTAAATTATAAACAAACGTCAAAATTCGTTATTCTCCTTTTCACTTTTTCACTTTTTAACCATTCCTATTCATGCAATTTGCGCGAATAAAACAGATTTATTAAATCAGAAGAAAAAATAAATGTCGCTTTTTTATTTTAGGATTTTTTCACAACAAAATGTCAAATGTACTGTTTATCCATGATTCAATTATAAAAGGTTCTGCAATAAAGCAGCTTACTCATTCCCCCATGACATATCGGCTTCTTAACTCATGAAGAATGTTGCTTATTCTACAATTTATACTTGAAATGGTAGTATATTGTAAACTTCTTCATACCAAAAAAAAAGTTGGCATCACTGACTCGTTGGTCTAATTTATTATTTTTTTATTAACTGACATTTGATTTTGTGATTGTGTGAATTTAGGTAAGTTTTACAAAATATGTATGAATTTCATAGTAATATAACCATTCTTCATTTGAAACATATAATATACCTTATTTGCAGTGTAATTTACCACAACACATAGAAAGCAAACCCCTCTGTGCGATATTATTTTAATATTGGCACTTTCTGGCCGTGAAGCTGGTGAGTAAATTTGAGTTTTGTTTTTATTTGATTACATCAATGATAAATGCATTTATTTTCAGAATATCTCTTCCCAGACAGCGAAGCGAGGTATACATATATAATTGCATATTCATATACATACATATGTACATATATTTCCACCGCCGATCGACTGGAGATTTTTTCCTACAGCAGAGATGTGTGTAAGCATAGGCACAACATACAAACGTAAGTAAAATGTAATATATCAACTGCTTTAATAAAGAGGTATTTTAATAATTGAACCTTCTTATTTATAGGCTCTTCGTACGTTTGGTGTTTCCCTGCTCAACTGCAAAGCCACCATCTTCACCTCAAACGCACACACGCACACGTAAGGTTAATTCTATAGCAACTGCAACTATAAGGAGAAATTCTAATTATTGAACCTTTTAGTTTACAGGTTCATTTAAATGTTTGGTGTATCCCTACCTATTTACCAACCTTCCCAAAGACGATACAAAATTGATTAAGATCTAGTTTTTAACGATCATGAGCAAATAAAAGTGGGATTTATCGTTACAGTTTCCAATATAATCATACTGTTTTATTATTGTTTTTACTTAAAAGAATTTACAGATCTGCTTTGCATTTGGGGGATAAGAATGTATAAATCCTTTGTCCGCGGTTTGTTGTGAGGTTTAGAAACAATACTTTAAAATAAAAAGAAAAATCCTAGCCTTCGATGTATAGCAATGCCATTTATTCCGCTTTGTCAAAATGTACATGCAGGCTGTTAAATCTGCAAAAAATATATATTTGAATACAATTTAGCATTACTTCAGCTCATAACCTGCATTGCAAGATGGAACATTTTTAATAATATATGAATGGGAATGCCACTTTCCTTGCATGCGATGGTCCGATGGAATTTGGTGCGGATGTACATATGTACATATGTATATAAAATCAGTTTCTCGTGCATGGTTATAAGAAGTGTGGGCGTACGGTCTTTAAATATTTGATACCGCATATCTCGAAAAATATTTATGTGCCATGAGTACTGTAATTTTGTATTTACGCACAGCCACGCTTTTCTACGCGACGGTTGAGTTCTTTTTTTATTAAATTTTTATTATTTACAATTAAAATAAATTCATTTATCTCCACAATTTTATTTAATACATGCATTTCTTAATTACTCAAAAACAAAATACTATTTTAATACATATTTTACATAGTAATTTTTTACTACCTTTTGGCAAAAAGGGATAATATTCTTCCCTCTTTCTGCGTACTTCCAAAATACAACTATAGATTAAGGAGTGTCAGAATTTAGCTGTCAGTAAGTACATAACCTTTTATAATTGAATCATGCTGTTTATCCATGATTCAATAATAAAAGGTTAGATCAATATTGACAAGGGAGATTTGACACTCCCTTACAAAAGGTTGCATATACGAAGTACGAACAAAGGGTAAATAATGCGTTCCCTTTTTGTGAAACTAGGAGTAGCATAGTATGGAAAGATTGCAAATAGTGGTAGAATACAATATGTTAATTTTAACATATTTGCAAGAAATTTTGTGCTTAAATTACAATAAAAAGTAGTCTTACCTCAATTAATTAATTTAACTGCTATTTAGTAAGAATATTAAAACTGCAAGCTAAAATTATGTTAAGCTCTAAACAAATTTTTAATCACAAAGTGGTTATGAGTCCGAGTTTTAAAATAAAGAAGCTTTTTCACATCATTGCTGGTGCTTATGTGTTGGGTACATGCAATGAGGGTTTCTATAGAACATGGGCACTATTTTATTTCTGCGCCATTAAAATTTTCAAAATACCAGCTCCAGGCCTTTGATTATAGCCAAAACTCGCTAGATGGCTAGGTCAAGGTGCTCCCGGACACTTCGTTAACCCAAGTCAACGAAGACTCATTTGCATTATTTTGCGACAAGTATATCTTTCTTACTACGAATAAGTTATTTATTCGATTTGTTCCTTTTATTTATTTACCATCGATATCAGGGTTATTCTTAATATTGTGATGAACCCCTGGAGGGTGAAAGGACCAAAAATTTTAATTCCGATAAATAGTAAGTGACTTTGTGGAGTTAATTGAGTTGTAAAAAAACTACAATAATTCAAATGTTAGAAAGAAATCTTTATATATTAAAAGAAAAATAAATCAAATTTCATAACTCAAGAATTTAGTTCTTACAAATTCTTGTTTTTGGCAATTGGATGATTATTATGTCACATTATTTTTAATTTATTTAAACCCATTCCTTTTAGAAATAACAAAACTTTCCACTTTGTCGAATTTATATGCGCGTGAAAAGCGTTAAAAGAAAAAGCGCGTCATTTATACACATTTACTTGAAATGTTTACAAGACGGGGTCAATCTTGTAATCAGAAAAAATGCTGTATTTAGAAACATTAGAAACAAAAAGTGTTGCCTGTGAGTTTTCGGTATAAAAAAGTTTTGAGGTAACTACTATTATTATTTTTAAGAAGCAACACGGTTTTGATGCTAAGGGAGCCGTTTGATAAAAAGTGAGCGAGCTAGCTGCTTATCAAGCTAACCTTTTATTATTGAATCAAGTTGTTTATCTACTTATTAGTGAAAATGTGTGTAAGTGTATTGGAGTTTCTGTCATTCGAGTTTTGCAGGGTACAAGTTGTACACTGAGAATCGTAAATATTCACCTTCTTTGCATTTGTAAAATATCGTAAACATTTTTATTAAAGTATTTGAGTTTAGTTATCGATTTCAAACCTATAAAATTATCAAACTATCTATTAAATGTATAAAAAATTGTTTGAAGGCACTGCATAGTAGATCTTCTTTAAACTAATTTATTCCACATAAAGGCGAAGCAAGGAGGTTAGGTACTGACATAATTTTCGCAACTTTTCTAATTAACTAGAATTAACGTTCTAAACAAAATTTTCGGACGAAAAATGGACTTCAGAGAGCCCTTATAAGCCCACTATTACTTAATCGAAATGAAATTTTGTTTTTGTAGTATACATTTTATAACATAAATTCTTGTTATATATATTTAAAATATCAAATATTTTTATATATATTTTTTTATAATTTTCTCTTTCACAATTTCTCTATCAAAATCTTCCGCATGCACAACACGCATACCATACAAAGAGCACGCGTGTCGCGAGGTCTTAGCTGTGCAAAAAGTTTAACATACCAGCAACTCCGAGACAAACGTGTACTTACCGCTACAGCTGTTGTTATTTTGGTTAGCAGCATTTTTCTTATATATTTTTTTTTGCTAGTTTTAGATTTGCAAAGTTTTTCAGTTTGCGAGTTGCAAAAAAAAAAACTATACACAACCAGAAAAAATGAGCTAAAAAACTGTGAATGTACAAAGCTTTTAGAAAAATGGGAAGTAGAAAAAAACTAAAAAAAAAATGTTTAAAAACAGTTGCGCGAATTTTTCCGCCACTGTAAAGCTGCTGTAAAAACTTTCGTTCTTACTTTTGCGCTGCTTGTTAAATAAAAAATAAAATTTATCCCCCCCCTTTTTTTTGGTTCGTCTCTTTTGGTACTTTGTTTAACTCACTTGTTAACTGCTGCCGTCGTAAGGATGACGTATATACATAATGAAAATCTGATTTCCAGCTTAACTTGTGCACTGTCGGTTGGCTGTGCAAACTACATGGATCGTCTCACTTCTGCTCCTTTAACTCACTTTCTGTCGTCTCGCTCACTTGCTTACTTCCTTATAACGAGTATATTCGTTTACTCAATCAGTCATTTTTTATTTTAAAAGTCTTCCCCGCATGTTCACTCATACTAGTGGATTATGTGTTGTTTCTTGTTTTTTTTTTACGCCAATTGCTTTCACCTGAAATGCGTTTAAGCAAAATAATTTCTTCTGATTATTCAACTTTCGTTAAATTTTTACCGAGTTATGAAATATTTAAAATAATTGAAGGTAGAAAAGAAAAAAGTACCTACACATTTTACCTGTTGCATCGGTGAGTGTTTGGGGATAAGCGGCAGTAAATTCCAAAGTAGTTCTCCTCACCATAAAAAGCAAAGATGGCCATCTTTTACTTTATTCTATAAAGTACACGAAATTAGAGTTGTAACACAATCGAATGGACCAGTACAGCCACAACGGCAATCTCATTGAGAGTGGTTATTAAAGTCGGTCGGCGGTCAAACATTTTTTTAATACATTTTTATAAATTGTTAAAAACAAAAAATATGTGTTTGAAACCCATTAAAGCTAAATATTAAAAAATAAAAAAAGTTTATGCAAATAAAAACTCCAGGCTTTTAAAAATGAAAAATATTTTTAATTTAATTGGTAAAAGTTAAGTACGAAAAAAGTCAACATTTCCATTTTAAATTATAATAAGTAATGCTTTTGAGAAGTTCAAAAAAATTTTAAATCATAAAATATTTCAATATTTTTAATATTTCATACTTTGAATGCTACTGCAAAAAATAAAATACTCTTTACTTTACTTAATGCATTCACCATTTATTTTAATTGAAATTTGTTAATATCCTTCTTTGCTTTGTTATGTTAAGTTATGCTTAATAGTAAATTGAAACAATAACATGTCAATTGACACGAAAAAAGTTGGACAAATCAGTGTTTTTTATTCTCTCCATGCCTGAAGTCACCATACCTTAACTCACCACATTTAAGTTTTCCATACCAAAAGTTTTCCATACCACCTACACTCACCTTTCGTAAAGTTTCTGCTTCTTAACTGACCATACCTAAACTCTCACATCTACACTCACCACACATTAATTGTACACGCCTTAACTTAGCACATATAAACTCACCTTACCTGAATGTACCAATTCTAAACCGACCACATTTAAATTTTTAGTCGTAAAAATTTTCACTCCAGTGCACCGTAATCACCTATCCTCTGCTAAACACACTTAACTTTACTTTATCTTACCGGGTTTCGCCAGTAAATTTAAAACTTATCAAATTGTAAAAATTTTAAATTTGTGTAGAAATGTGGTTATCTAAAATTTTATTTGTTAATCTTGTTTGCAATTTTGAAATTTTGCAATTTTGAAATTTTGCAACTTTTTATTTCATGAGCCCGATAAATTAAAAATTGATTTGTGGTACCAGACATTAGTGCTTTAATAAGAGCATTGATTCTGTATAAAACACAACACCAACATGTCATTTTTGAGTTGTGACCCTTTTGTGTCGAGTGTGTTATATATATGATTTTTAAAGAGACAGTGTTTTTTTCTTAATTTTATTCGTCTAATTTGACCTCTACGAACTTCTTTTCCATTACATGAATGATTCATTTTCCCCTGTGTAGCTTATTTGAAATTTAGCAGCAAAATAAATTACTTCAGCGAAAAGTGTTTTTTTACTGCCGAAAAGAACATCTTTATTTTGTTAACCACATCTTATTCTTTGATTCGACTGCTTGGCTTGGTAAAATAAAAATTCAATGTTGAAAAACTTATTCACCAACTACACAAACAGTGCTCATAAAAGTATTCGTACTACCTTTGTCTGGCTACAGTTGAATAGTTGAATTGAAGTTGTAAAACTGATGAAGTTGAGTACCCAGCCGGAGGACGGGGAAAGTGTAATCGCAAAGTATAGCAATAAGTGAAATGATAGTCAAAGGTGTATAGTAATGTGAAGGGAGAAAAAGTAAAAAGTACTTAATGAAAAGGAAATGTAGTGGCCCGCAAGAAAAAAATAAACAAAAAAAAGTAAAAATAAAAATAAAAAACAATGCCAAAAATGTGAATGAAAATGGCTGCAAAACTTTTGCACGACCTGAAATAAACTCAATTTTTCTTCGCCTGCTGCAGAGGTCAGCAGCGAATGTGAAAGTTTATCCATTCGAGGCGGCAAGCAGGCAGTTTGTGGTAATGCGATTCATACTACGAGCCGAGTACATTTTCAAAAGTAAGTACATAACATAACTTAACTTTCGTGCAACTAAAGTGAGCGAGATCTTATTTACAAATGTTATTACTTTTATATGAAAGTCTGTGTGTGTCTTGTAACGTACACTTATAAATAAATAAAATTAATAATACAACTTAACAGCAAATTGAGTGTGGGTCACCATCAAAATTCGAGGCCAAGAAAATTTAGTTACTTACGAAACGCTGGTGGATGACGAGACTTTTGGTGTGAGTGGAGTGTAGGAAGTCGAGTGATGTAGTCGAGTAAGGTTTTTGTTGCTGGCATCACTTGATGACCATTTCATGTAACAATAACAACAACAACAATGTTTTCTATTTCACTTTATCAACTAAAGTTGTTTATTTGTGCGTTTGTATGGTTTTTTTGGTGTTTTTATGTGTTTATAAGCGCTTCTACTTTAGACTATATCTCCGCCTTTGGTTAATTCATTTACTTTATGTGCGCTCAAACCAGAAGCGGATTTTTGATGAAATACTTTTGTGCACAATGTTGTATGACGCAATTTATTATGAATTTAATTTTGTGAATTACAAGTAGAAATGCTAGTTAGAGAGGCTTTCGAGTGGCTGGAGAAGCAATGGACAAATTATAAACTTTCTTTATTAACATGTATTAGTGAAATAGTTGAAAAAAATTGGATACTACTTTTTAGAGTTATAAAGAGTTACACAATAGAGTTTGAGAATTTCGCATCTGATTGCAAAGGTATTTTTTTTAATAAGGAAGAAAGAAAACATAATTCTTGAAATATATTTGCATATCGAGCTTTGAAATGCTTTTAACTATACTTTTGTACGTAAGCATTTAAATTTAATGCGTTACCTGTAAAAAGTGACGTAAATTTTATAATTTTTTTGGAAGATGCTATATTTTTTGAAAATGAAATGCAAATGTCATTTTAGATTTCACGAGCAATCCTCTGAACCTTGAAGCCTTCAAAGATAATTTCCATCAAGTATTCGATAACATTTCATTAGAAGCTTTGATAAGATTGATGGATTTAAAGTAAAACTAACAATTTAACTAATGACAATTCAGTGCCAGTCAACGAACAGACACGCTTTGATAGTAATTTGTAAGCTCTCAATATAGTCCATGCCTTACACGCTGGTGTTGGTAAACAGAAGAAAAAAAATAATACTCTGTATTGGATGAAACAAAAAGCACTTAAGATTTTTAAGAAGAAACAACTAGCGTACTTTACTGAACTCGATCGAATCCGTCTTAATGATTAGGACATCAATTGATGAGACGGAGAATGCAAGGAATTTGAATTTTGGGAAGATGTGTCAATTTGTGTTTGTGCTATAATTTGTGAACAGAGTGGTATACTCCTTATTTCTTAATTTTCACTTTGTGGTTATATGACGAAGCAATTTATCTCTTCTTAGTACTATTTTCATTTCAATCTACAAATGGGTGAATTTTTATGTTATTTTCAAACAATTAGTCACATAAATATGTCGTCTAAGTGGCCGCCTGCATATAAAGAGATTTACAAATTTTAAGACGTACAAAGTAAAACAGCTAAACTTAGTAAATTGAATTTTTCCAGAGTACACAGGAATATATTTTAGCTTCATTTCGACATTGTGTTGTATGTATAGTTTCGTTCTCGAATATTTTTGCCTGCATACATTTCATCCATTGCACTTTTCTGCTTTAGTTGCACCGCAGTTTTTCCGTACACTGTACATACACACATTCTAGCCATATGCTTTTTGCTAGCTTTAGTTTTATTTAGTTTTTATTTGCTAAAAAAAATGCCCACTTACACATGCAATCAGCCGTGAATAGGCCAGTCTCTCTCGATTGTGCATCCCAATGTTATGTCACGGATCATATAAATACATACATATGTACATTGTCAAGTCGGCCGGCCGGCCAAGTAAGGATTGACTGTAAAACCGAGCGCGACAATGCGCTCGCATAGCAAGCAAACAGACAAATGTGACATGTGGCAAGTGGCACAAAACGCCATTTAACCGGATGTGTTTGGATCTCCTCCCACGCGATATTTTTTTCTTCTAACACAGATGTCCATTTTCATAACAGACGATTTTTTGTGTGGTTTACATGGCGCTACTATCTTTCGGTGGCAAGCAGCATCACATTTGCTTTATAGCACTTTGTTTGTACTTGCATACATACATATATATATTTTTTTAACTCAGCCTGTATTTTGTTAATCTTGTTTTGAGTTTGCATGTGTTTTTACGAGTAAGCCACAATCGCTTATCTGCCCCGCTGTTGAATAGTCATGTACTGGTGGTTTTTGCGCATTCTCTGCTGATGGGCACAAGAAGCGATAAGCGCGTTACTTGCTGCTATGCTATGCTGTGTTGCATGCAATTCGCAGCAATGTTTGCCCTATTAACCCTTCATATGTTAAGCGTATTTTGGTGTGCGATTTTTTTCATCACAACCTCATTTGTGTGTTTGACAAACGCTGGTGTTTTTGTTGCCTACTTTTAGGCGCTGCCTGTGATGAGCATAGTTGCATGTTTTGTGCAATAAATATTTGTTCAACGCTTTAACCACCAATAGCTTAATTTCTGGCGACTGTCAAAAATTCCAAGTAAATTCTTTCGAATAATATTTCATTTACATACTGCATAAGCTCATAATTATTTAAAAATAACTCTATACTATGCGTTAAAGTAACAGCCTTTCAAAGAAAACTGGTTTCAGGCGCACTTCTTTGGATTTTATAAACTTTTTTAAAACAATTGTGTAAGTATTTTATATTATACATTTTTATAAACTTTTTTGCTATCTCTTCTGAGTCAGTTATCTGTTTTGTGCCACCAGTCATATCATTATCATTAAGTGTTGCCTACTTTCAGGCGCATAAACGAATTCAACTCAGATCTTTTGTACAATTTGGGTATAAAGCTCAACTGCTTTAAATTTTTTTAATCTTCCGCAAGCTTTAAAAATACCTTAGGCTTTTATTTGCCATCTTCCAACAAAAGTGTTGCCTACTTTATAGCTCAATTGCTTTACTTTACTCTCTAAGTGCTTATCGCTATGCATCACTTTTTTGTTCTAATTTCTTTTGCTCGCTTTCTCTCACCTTCTTCAAGCTGTTATCTTTGTTTTTTGTCATCTTCTATGTAACGTTGGCATCAAAAAACAGCTATTTAAACTTTTCGTGGCCTACTTTTAGGCACTTTTGCTTACAACGTATGCAATTTTTGTTGTCACAAGTTTTATGCGTACATGCGCTTAAATTTTTATTAAAGTTTTGAATTTCTTACATTATTTGGTATGTGTGAAACTTCTTTATAATTTTGTTTTAGCTTATGTTTCTTGCTATATTCGGCGCTTCTCCTGTATTTTTTGTGCTACAAAAAGCACTTACAGTTGGAAGGCGGCAACACGCTCAGCACGCAAAGTTTGGTCTTTCGCGATTTTGTTTCTTTTGGTCTTAAGTGTTTTTACATACTCAAGCGTGCTACTTACATGTCTGGTTTAATGTAAATGTTAAAGGATTTAACGCAACCCGCTTATATTAATCCACCTTAGCTTACTTCATATTAAATATCAATTTGAATTAGAGTTAGTAATACTTTAAAGTTAATAATGTTGGTTAATTTTTAATTATTTGTCTAGTTTACAACTAAATTTACATTTACTAGCTATAATAAAAACTGGAGAACGAATTGCGTTTGCTTTAATCCGACATTCATACCCACCAAAGTAAACTGTAGACTTGCTCAAATTTTTTTCTACTTATAATGACTCGAGTGAAACCAATTTTTATTTGTACTGAAATACAGTAAGTTTACTACATCTTATCAACAAATTATATGATACAATCTTAAGCCACTCTGATATGAGTGCTAATCATGATATAGTTTCCGATATCTAGTGATTTTTTTTATCGAAAACCTAAACCAAAATATTTTTGGCGTAGAATACGTCTTACCTTACGATATGGGCACCCATGTCAGATTGTTATTGTTGTAATCTCTATTTCTTTAATTATAAGGAAACGGCGAGATACATTTTTTTAAAATTTTGTTTGTAGTCAAATGAAGATGTTAGCTTTCGTTTGACATACATTTCATATTGGTTGATATCTTCCTAATATTTAAATTTCTCAAATGAAAATTTTATAAACACATCCAAACAAATATGTGTGTGGTGATTGGTTGAGTATGTAGTAGTGGTGTAGTTTGTAGCGTGAATAGACGTTCATTTTATTGCATAATTTTAGGCGGGAAAATTTAAGTAGAGTAAAGGCAGAGAAAGCGCTGCCAACTACTGCTTATTGGTGGTGATTTTAACACAGAAATCACTTCAAATACTAGATTGGCGAAATTTATGAGCGATACATTTAATTTGGATTATATTCGATATGATGCTCCCACAACTATTGATAACACAACCATTGACTTAGTTTTTGCGAGAAATTTAAAGGTTAATTTAAAAACATATTTATCCTATTTTTCCTATCATAAGCCTATATTCTCTAAAGTAACTTTCAAATAATCAAATAGATTTGGGTCTGTTATTTATCATTTATCCTTACTATTGATAACTATCATTGACTTCGTTTTTGCGAGAAATTTAATTGATAATTTAAAAACATTTTTATCCTATTTTCCTGTCATAAGCTTATGTATATCATCAAAAGTAACTATCAAATAAAGAAATTCATTTGCTTGTATTATTTATCATTATAAATTATCATTATACATATGTTTTATGTCTTATCGGATGGCGTATTCTATGTTAAACTTAATGGCCGTGTCTCTGACACAGCCTCCTTCTTTTTTTCGGTAATAGTTACACTTAAGAGTAATCAATTTGTTTATAAATTCACAGCATTTGATATTATCGAATGATCTCTTCGTGTGTTTTTCATAGTTATTAACCTGATACTAAATTTTTAATTAGCAATTAAACATTAGATTTTTAGCACAGTTTTTAATGTAAAAAAAAAACTATAATTCTCATAACCATTAATGCATTTCAATGGACTTCAATGGACTTAAGACATCCCGACTTGATTGAGAAACACAAGGGTCGGACTTGGATTTATGTAGCGACACCAAAATATGTGTTCTAGAGCTATTTTACGTTTTTTTTGTGGAGTTTTATAATAGATTTATTGACAAAACTACCACAGGAAGTGGTACAGATAAACGTAGCTATTAAGTTTATTTTAATAAAAAACCAATTTGCATCAACAATTATTAGATCAGACAAGCCTAAACAATCATCAATAGAAATATTTTTAATTAGGTAGCTTCATCTATGTATGTATGTAAAATTTCTAAAATTTAATAATAATAAAAGCTTTAGTTAGAAGGATGTTGCCATCCGAGAAATGCAATGGACGAGGCAAGGGTAACAATCGGTAGGCCCTTTCGACTTCTAATACAACTGCCATGCAAAGGGAGCACAAATTCGGTGTCGGGTTTGTGGTGTGAAAGACTTCGGCATCAAGTACTGTCATTCACACCGAAGGTGGAACGTCTCGCCACAATTCGCATCAAGGCGAGATTCTTCAGCAAACAGACCAAAGATTGTTGTAAGAACAGCCTCTTCGCCGATATAAAAATGGAGCTTGACGATTTTAATATCAGATGGGCAATTAGGTCATCTTTGGTTTCATAGACGGAAACTTCAGTCTCCACGGCAAAATGTCCGATAACGGTTTGAGACTGATCAAGTTCGCCGGATCCCTAAACATGATAGTCCTTAGTACCAGCTTCCGGCATAAGAAAAGCCATCAAGCTACGTGGCTGTACTTAGATGCCTAGGCGGTAATATTGTTAAGCAATCGTTTTGCCGAAATAATTGAATTTATTTATATCGAGTAATTTTTTGCTTGCAGTAAACCAATTTCGGTGTTAGGTAATTTTTTGTGTGCTTTTTGTTAGAGTTTTACTATATAAAAAACTCACTTCAAGAAGACAATGTTTTTAATCGAAATGATTATAAACACAGAGGTATTCAATTAATCTAAATATGTTTTTAAAAAAGTTTTTCTAGGATATTTAAATTAAAATTCTCAATTTCTCTTACTTCTAAATATTTTATAAATTACTTTTTTTATATTTATACTTTGGAATTAATACGTCACTGAATATCGGTGAAAAATGTATCAAATTAAATTTTAAAATAATATTTTTTTAATGAAGCGTGTCAATTTCAATCAAAAATCACGGATTAAAGTCATTTGATTTTTGTAATAAAAATCACTTTTTCAAGAATTTTAATAACATTTTTGCCTATCGTACGCTTTTCTCTGATAAAATTTTTTATATAATTCCTTAAAAAGTCTCACGTTATTCACGCCATTTATGTTATCAGTTTGTCTGTTATTATATAACTTGAGAATATAATGCTTTTGTAACAATATAACCAAAATTTTTAGGATGAAAATTTGAAATTAGAATTATTTAAAAATATAATGTACTAAAATTACTTGAAGCCAATGTTTGTGTGTAAGTATAACTAAATCTAAGATATTCTTGCCTGAAATATCTCAGCTTCGTCTCGCCTACGCCTTAAAAAAAACTAAAGACATATATTTGAATTACACATACATACATATACATATGTATGTAGATATGTCTGCGTATGCCTTGCGTCAAATACTTCTCCAACTTGCGCTCGTTTGCGTGTTCAAGTGCAAAATGAGGCGAGTTTTGAGACACTTTAAAACGACGGTCGCACGCCCTTTCAGACAGGATAGAGATTAAAAAAGAAAAAACAAAATCATAAAGAAGGCAAAAATGGCACACACTTAGATTGCAAACGATGACGAAAAGTGATAAGAAACAGCAATTTAAGCGAACTGGCGAAATGGTGATACCCTTTTAAGAGCTTTTCTATTTCTAGTAGTAGTTTCTGAGCTTTTTTTTTCAAAAGCGTTGTTTGCCATGTGTGATTGATACTGGTGATAGGGTTAGTTATTAGGAGCAAAATATGCCGTTGGATAGTTTTTGTTAGCAACGTATACGTAAGCGAAGATATATATAGTTTGCATTATTATAAAGGAGATGGATTACAAACAAACTAAACAGTTGGCACTAGATAAAGTGAATAATGTGTAGGATTATTTTATATGTAAATTCGAAGTATTTTATTTATTTATTTATTTATAAATATTACACTTAGAAATAAATTATAGCATAATATTAACAGGAGCTATGGCAACTATTAGGGCCTTTAGTTCACTTGCAGTGTGATTTTAGCCTTAGAATATACACAATTTTTTAATACACTTATCTAATGCGTACTATTTTTACTTAAATATTAACCAAATAGGTTTAAATAACTGCAATATATACATATATTTACCACAAAGGGCATAGCTTAGATGAGGTGATACAAATTACATCATTTTAGGAATTTTAAAATGAGATGTACATATCGCACCCTAAACCAAAAACAGTCACAACTCAAAAAATCTCAAATGTTCATTAGAGGCAAAACGAACAGTCTCTACAATAATGATGATAATTTTATAATCATACTTTTCCAGTAAAAGAAGATAGTAACTACGAAAAAATTTCTGGAGCAGTTAGGGAAGTATTCCGTGAATAAGTTTATGTGGAAAAACGATTTAAAATTTTTTTTTTAATATCCAAGAGAAGTAAAAAATTTTATGTAAAAATGGTTGTAATATTTTAAACGTACTTTTCCAGTAAATAAGATAGTTACGATAAAAAAATTTGCGGAGCATGTTGGGAAGTATTCTGGGAATAGGTTTATGAGATAAAAGCGATTTAAACAAATTTTGAGTTGTGACGGTTTTTGGTTTAGGGTGCGATATGCATATTATTTATACTTAGGTTAGACAGTTAGGGAAACGAAGTTGTCTTTGGGTGTGAAAGCCCAACATTTAGACATGACTTACTTATATTTTTATTTCGCAAGTGCTCTCCCTGGTATCTGGGAATGGTCTGGAATCCAAGGGTAAGATTGTATTAAAAATGTTTCTTATAGTATCTGTATAGTGTTCGGTATGGTTTAAGTTACATATATAATCGGGTGATGCATTGTGAATCCGTTCATATTGCGTAGTTTCCTTTTAGCTATTGGGTGTATTTGACAGCTTCACATATCGCAATAAGTTGTGCTGTATTCGAAGTAATTTTATCGGTTTTTGCCTGTTTTCTAAAAGTGATTTTATACGTATTTTAAACTTTACAATGCAATTGGATTACACAGTTGAAAAATAACCAAATATTCAAAAAAAACATTAAAATTGTTCTAGCAAATTATTTAGAAAAATGAGATTTGCTAGTTACATATTCGCCTCTGCACCTTTTTGTTTTTGTACAAATTAAAATTTTTTAAAATTTTCTCCAAATGGTGTGTGTACGCTGCAAAAATTTTATTACGTCCGATATTAAACCTTTTTTTTTGTGATGGCTGAAATAAAGACATTTATTTCGGCATAAAATGTAAAACAAAATAATAGTTGATAATTATTTCCTGAAAATATAGAATTTAATATCGACATTTTAGTTTCCCATGTGAATGATGTCCCTTAAAGAATAAGAATATAAGATGATATGTTGTGGTGATGTTAGCTCATAATATGACAATGCAAAGAAGGTGATGGCATGATTTTAACTCGCTTATACTTCAAGGCAAATTAAATTGGAAAATATATTTGTTATATATGACTCGGTCTGGAAAAGTTTTTTTTATGCAACCAGTTGCACATTTTATATAAAATAACTCATTGTTTGCGGTGATCAGGCAATACAAAAACCCGTGAAAAATCGCAACTTCTCCTTGCGGGTATTAACCCTATCTGAAGAAATTTTGAACTAGTGAACAAAAAAAATAAAGAATTAAATATTCATAAAAATTCAGCAACTTTTGAATAAATGCTTTTGCAGAGGTTGCGAACCCTTGGAAAATGTGGTCGATATTTTAACCAATTTTCATAAAAGGAGTGCAAATTTCAGATATCTTGCATATTGTATTTCTTTTTATTTTTAAAATTTACGTAGGTTTCATTGAAATTCATACTTTTTTTTTTAGAAATACTTTATTATATTAACGAATACGACTTAAACTAGTACAATTTCAATGACTTCACCTTCTTGAATCGAACTTGATTCGTAAGAAAATGGGTCTGGTTCAAATTATAGTTCCTCGTTTCGATGCTTATCTTGTCTGTAACAATGAATTGTGCACTGTTTGAAACTTCAGTATCACATTCCAATTCCATCGCTTTAAAAAAACTCTTCTTTGACTTCAGAAAAGTTTGTTTCAACAACGTTTTCTTGATTAAATTTTCGCCTTATAAAAGACTATACGAATGTTATCATCAGGATCGATATCAATTTCTGCTGGCACAAGATTATCAGAACCTTTGGCAACTTCATCTTCGTTCACAATTCATTTTCTTTCACTAAATCCGCTACTTTTGCATTTATCATATCCAATATAACAAATTTTTCTCTTTCAGATAAACCATTTTTACACGAACTCATAATAAACACGTGTTTTTAGTTTTAAAGTCAACAAATGTGTGCGTCCACATGAAAAGGGCCTACTTTGTCGCATCTAATTTCCGAGATATATAGATTTTTCGATACATGGATCGAATTTCGTAATTTTTTATTATGGTTTATTATGAAACTATATACATTTACGCGTCGAATGACACCAAATTTAGCTTTCTAGGTAAAATAGAAATAATTAATTTTATTAAAAAACAAAAAAAAGAAAAGGGCCCACTTTGTCGCATTGGAGAAATATGAAGCATTTCCGTGTTTTATGGACTTTTTTTGAAAGAAAAGAAAAAAAAGAAAAAGACCACGTTGTGGATTCTGTGATGAAGAAGGCCACCGAAATTCAGTACGGAATGGTATACCACTATGTCCAAAGCGCAAACGCGATGAGATGTGATAAAATTTGTCGATTGATTACTGTCAATGACTGTAATGAATGAATTACTGCTGATTTGTTGTCTTTGTTTTATATTTAATAATAATAAAATATTCACTGTTGAATCCATTTCAATTTTCTTACTTTCCTATCTGCCTGATTCATTGGTCAAACGTTAACTCATTCATAATTTTCTGTGATCATCGGTTGAATTAGTTGAAAAAGCAAATATTTAGAAAATGGCCCACTTTGTCGAGTTGATGTTAATTAGTTGTTTCACATATAATAATGATTGAAAAATTATCTTATAGTATTTTTTCTCATGCTGACTATGTTCCTGTTCGATTCAAACGAACACTCATTTAACGTCCGAGTAGAAATGAAAAAAATCGAACTTTCAACTTCAAATTGATTTTTCTCAATTAGTCATTTTTCGGATATTCACCTTCAAAGTTCTATATTTCCCTCAATTCTTCAGTTAGGATGGTCTAATTTGTCTCAAAATGTTCGGAAATCAACTAGGAAGACGCCTATTTGCATAACTCCAATACCGCCGAAGTGGGCCCTTTTCACGTGGACGCACCCAAATAAAGATATTCTCACAATTTCAATGCGTAAATTAATTTTTCATACGTATTTGTATATATAAATTATTTATACGAAAAGAATCGGATATTTATGTATATACATATGTATGTACTTCTCTAAATTTAGAATTTTAAATTTAACGCCTATTTGCCGACATTTGTGCATGATATTGACAAAATTCCATTTGTACAATATATTTTACATTAGAGTTGCGTACATTTGTACAATATATTGCACAATTTTTTTTGCGAGCGTAAATAATTTTTTTTATTTTAAAATTTTTTAATAGTGATGCTTTGTTTTTGAAGAGTGAAATGTTGAATTTTATTTGAGGCACACGTTTATAGAAAAATTGTTTGAGTATTTAAATAAAATATTTAAATTTGGTGGTGTCCTCGTAGAAAATTTATATTTCTTCTTTGAACATTTTTGCAAAGTTATATAAAATCATTCATATTAATACTGTATTCGTAAGCTATAGTTATATGAAAAGATGAAAGTATAAGTTTCCATAAACTCAATGTTTTTTTTTTCAAAATCTATGATAATTCCAAATTTGCAGGCCAATGAATGGCAGACTTTTCTCTTGTACAATATATTGACCAAATGCAGGGAAAGGGTTAAGAAAGAGAAGCTTATAAGGTTTCAGATTTTATTCTCAAATGCCATTAAACATTTGAAGACCCATGGAGTTTTTCCCGCGTACATCACTTAGTTTTCCCAAATTGGCAATATTTAATTCGATGATACTATATATTTTAAGGTATTTTTCTAGAGATTACTGTACTTGCCACACACAGCTGGAGAATTTTTCGAAAGATTCTCAAATCGGCACGTCGCTACACACCGTGACAGTGCAAACGACTAAAGGCACCTATGTATGTACGTTGTCTGCTCGACAATAAGCTACTGTCTATTTGTGCGTAGAATTTAAGCGACTATGTGCAACCATGTGCACCACAATTTAGTAAAGAGTGAATTTATGTGGCATACTTTTAGGCGCACAAGAAACATGTGTAAAAATATAAACAAAGATAACAAAAAGAAAAAACCAAAATGAATATCGCAACAGAAAAAAGCACCCACCAGATTATTCAAGCGAATTTGGGGCAGCATATTAATATATTTTTAGATGCACACACAATCATATTTCAACACATACTCGTATATGCATTTTTATGTGTTAGTACGTACGAGTATGTTATATACACTTTGTATTGAAAGGCGCTGCGTTTGTGTGTTCCTTGTTCGGTTGCAAGTAGCTTAATTTGTACAAATTTTCATACAAACTTGCATTAGCACACATTTAAATAAATGTGATAGCGTAATATTTGTTTTTATTTTTGTCCATTACATGATTATTGTTGGCTCGTTTGTGCGCTAATTCAAAAAGCTTGCTATGTTGGGAATAGTAGATAACATTTTGTAAACATTTTTTTTTTTTGCCTAATGCTTATTGCTTCACTCGTTTTCATTATTGTGTTTTGTTAGTCCTTCACCTTCTTTCGACAACTCCTCTTTTTCGCGCATTTCCCCTAAATGTTTGCCACAAATTGCTAGTTATGTATGTAAATATTAGTTATAAAAAAATCTATTTACATATATGAATGTAAAGGTGTCCGCTCAGATACATCTATGTATGTATATCTACAAATATGTATTTAATTCTATTGAGTTGAGTGCGAATTCGTTGCATAGTTCTGGGCGGTTTGGCATGTTAGGCAGCAAATAAATAAAATAATAATAAAATGCAAAAATGTGCGAAAATGCGAGAAAATTAAGATAAATTACGAAAAAGTGGAGTAAAGGAATACAAATTGAGAGCTTAAAAATAGTCTTAGTACATCCCTGCTGCACTTTTATTCGTTCTGAATTGCCCAATTCTATTTTTACACATGAATAGTTCTGCTCTTATTAAGCTAAACTAGCCTTGTAAGAGCTGCTGTAAGCTGCAGGTCCTTTTACTTTCTTGAACTCAATGAAGTAAAACAATGAATGGGAAATATGAAAATAATTGTTTGCTTTAACAGAATATTATTATAAAAAAATTGTTGTATAAAGCAGCTGCTGGTATGTCCAAACGAGTTATCCAAATTTATTTAGTGAAGAGAAGCAAGTTGAGTTTTTGTTAGAAATCTATGCTGAGTAGGTACTATTGAAAGTTTATTAAGAAAAAAATTGTATACGAGGATTTATTGTGCTTGTATCTGTTGTATGAATATTTTTGAAATTTGTTGTATGAAACTTTGAAGTTTTTGAAATGCTCATCTTTTGAAGATTTGTTAAAGCGAATAAAAGTTGTGTGTTGGTAAAATTGTGATAAGGGCACTTGTAATGCCCATTTGATTAGCAACCAAATATAAAATTATGTTTGCTGCTAATGGTGTTAGGTTTTTCACTGACCTTAAATGATTAAATATTGACAAATTTAATGAGCCCGAGCCAAGGTTTTGAAAGATTTTTTTTTTGTTTAAAGAATATAAAAAAACACAACAGCCCAATCAACACGAGGTTCCTTGAATCAAGTCTGGAAAGCGGTAATGAAATATAAATAAAATTAAATTTCAAGAAGTCTGATGGGGAGATGCGGTGATCTCCGTAATAGCGGCTGTAACTTCTTCCTTTAAAACTGTTGATGTTTTTTTTTTCAAAAAAAATATTTCAAAACCTGACATCGAGTTCAAAAAAATTGTCAATTATTATTTATTAATTATTGATAGTCAGTTTTACTGAGCTCGAGGCCAGTTTATAAAAGAATCATTTATTAATAATTTAATTAAAGGCCGAAAATAAAAAATTTTAAAAAATTATTATTTCTTTATTTAAAAAAATTTCAAATAAAATGTACTTCATTTTCTAACAAATTTCAATATGTACCTAATACGATAATTATTTTCAAAATTAAAAAAAAACGCTTTCCGAGAGTTGCAACATTGCGTTTTTATAAAATAATTTGATCTTAATGATAAACACTGCCTTTTCAGTACAAATTTTTTCTGTACAAAAGTATTGAAATTGAAAGTAATTTTTTTTTAATTTTTGATCAGTTTTTTTGCTGTTTTGCTCATCATTAAGTAATGTTTTTATTGTCTTTACAGGCTTTTAAATTTAAAAGTTCTTTGACTCACAATAATCCCAAATAATACTCTTCAATGACAATAAGTATGCGATAAATATAAAATATTTGACAATTGCGAATTGCAATGAAAGTCATTTTCCACTCTAAAATATTCTAAATAACCAATTTAAATCACCCAAACGAATAACCAATTCGGGATAATTGAAAACAAAACCTATAAAAGTGGTATAACAGAAAGAGAGGGAAACTGAAATATTTACATATGCTGATTATGTGCGGCATAAACGGCACTACAAATTCGCAAATTGAATGTCGAAATGTCATTTCCGTTAACAAAATGCTAGCCGAGTGCTACGACTACGATGAAAAGTTTAAGGGCTTCTCTATGCCTGCATGCACATACACATTTGCTGTGCAAAATTATAGATATGCACTGTTACATTACGAACAACAATAACTGCAGTATTAACTAAAAGGGATAGCAGACATTGCAAATCAAATATCTCAATGACTGCTCACTTAATATCCGACTATTGAATGTGTCGCCAAATACCCAAAATACCAAATGTTTGAGAAGCTGTTATTACTGCTGCATTGAGAATTCACCAAAGCAACCAAAGCAACAATGCCGAGAAAGTGAATTCGAACACAATATTGAAAGGGATCGCAGGAAATGAGCACAGAAATTCGGCAACTTGGCACCTCGACACACAACTCTGGACAATTGTAATCTTGCGAATGTGCTTATTTAGCATACGAAATTGCAATTTGAAATGCCTGTGAACAAATGTAGCGACGACTTGGTGACAAAGGCAATAAGCATTACAACAACAATGCGCAAATGTATACTTACCTTGACAACAACACATCACTGACAATGGCAATAAGCACAGACAGGCTAATTGATTGAATTGTTGGGTATTTTTGGGTGATATGAGATGCAATAGAAGGCGAGGAATGTGCCAAACTTGCGATGCCTTAGTAGCTAATGAAATTTTAAAATATATATTTGTACAATCGTATACTCATATTTGTATGAGCACTTCTGTAATCTCAGCTCAGTTTTTATCAATCGAAATAGTTACGTGTGAAAATTAAAAAACAAAAAAAAACCTCTTTGCACTCTTAACTGCACTTCAGTGATTTGTGTGAATTCCAGAAGTCATTTCGTTACGACCACAAAACCGGCGTCACACGACATGAATATTCAGGAAACGTGTGCTTTCCGTTGCAGGCATTGGTTAGGATATTTGATCGAAATGTTTCAAACGTATTCGAATAGGTGAAGTTTTAAAACTAATGTGACAAATTTTGAAAGCTTTGTACTTTTTTAATTAAATTTGCATTATTTACTAATATAATTATAATTCATTCAGTTGATATAAATAGGAAATTACTTGTTTTAATTTATTATTGTTATTATTATTATAAAGAAAAGAGGTGATGAATCACCAACTTACACTTAAAGAAGGATTAGTTAAACAGATCTTCGGCTTGGAATATTTTAACAATCACTGATTATTAATAAATATATGTATTAAGAATTTGAATTGCTTTCGTGAATCCGGCTGAAAATAATTAAATATACTCAAAAAATCCTCACTCAGCAATATTGAGAAAAAATTCAGACAACATCAAAAACAGCAAACATCAAAAATATTTAAGAAAAATCAACAAATACTAATAAGGAATTAAAAATAATAAAAAAAAAAAATCTTGGATAACTAAAAAAATTACGAAAAATAATTGAAATATTCTTGACAACTGCAAAAAAAATCAAAACATAATATAAACTCGTAAACCTTAAAAAATAATTATTTCAGTAAATAATGATGTCAACGAAATCAGCAAAAAACGTAAAGCGGTTATCATAAATTTTATATTAACGAAAAACTCTGAAATAATCGAGAAATTTAAATTAAAGAGAAACTCTGAAATAATCGAGAACAATTTAACATTCATTAAAAAAAAAAATGTATAATAATTTACATAAAAAAATAATCAAGAATAATAATAAACAAGTTCGTAAATCAAGAAAAGTTAAAACAATCATTAAAATTAAAATAACTAAGAAATACAATACAAAAATGTTGTAATTAACATGAAAAATCAAATATATTTAGGAATTCAAAAATAGTAATCAGGAACTAAAATTATTCAAGGATAAATACAATACAAAGTAATATATATGTAAGTAATTAAAAATTGAAAAAAACATTAAAGTTCAATAACACTTAATTAGTAAGGAGAACAACTTGTTTCTTGAAAATGTTTTATTTTTCATGGCTCTTTTTGATTTTTCAAATTTAAACATTTGGACTTTATCTAGAATATACCTACTTTTAAAAAAGTTAGAGGTTTGCATACCAATTTTAACTTTTTCCATGGAATTTTTTAGAATTTGAGTTTAAAGTTTTTTAGACTATGCAATTTTTATACAATAAATGAAAGTTTGACGCAACTCAAGGCTTTAATTTTTCTTATTTTTTTTTATATCTTAGTTAATCTGTAACTGAAAACAGTTGTCGTTCTATGTAGAAAATCATTTCATGTCCTACTTATCTACCATATTATTATGATAATGGAAAAGTATGCACTTGTTTGCTCTTGAACTTACGATTAATCTTTTCTTAAAGCTTTAGAGTTAGTGTTGTTAAACTTAAAATAAACTTATTGTGGGTTGTTGAGACTGGAAATTGTTTCCGTCTTCTTTTTCGAAATATGTGATATATAATTTCTGATATTATTGGACTATGGTTGCATACTTTAAAATTGCCAGTTTTGATTTATTTCTGCCGAACACGCGTACCATAAATATTCAAATAGTTAAGAATCCAAATGTACACATGGAAATATAGAAGCAAGTTTTCAACGACCATTGTGTCGGTCAACACGCTTCTCTGTTGTCACTTATGTATCGATGCCACAAATATGAGAAATTGCATGTTTTGCGGTGCTGTTGCAGACTAAAATACTAAAGTCACAACAAGATGCCGCAACAACCGAGAGACGAGCCGACCAAAGGACGCAATGTTTGCTGTTGTTGACAGGCGGGCAACAAAACACCTGCAGTCATGGCCTTAGTAATTGGCTATGTACGTTATGGCGAAGACGAGTGTACCATATATACATACTTAAGTATGTATGTATGCAAGTAGTATGTATAAATGATAATATGTAGATGCATATCCGTATTCGGACACATAAATGCCAACGAGCCAACGAGCAATTGGTTGTTACCTTGGGTAAATACGCAAATTTGGGATCTGACAGTGTACAAACGATTGCCTGTTAGCTGTAATTGTTTCTGATTATGGAGCTGTCACCATGGAAGTTGAGATCTCTAAAATGCTTGGATCAAAGACGACTTAAAGTCGGTCATTTAGATACCATCGTGCGGTTTATTGCGACTCGAATGCTTTTGATTGCAATCAAGTAAGAAACAAATTGAGGCTAACATTTCAAATAGGAACTTGGAGAGCTAATATAAAAGGTTCAGTTAAATAAGCAATAATAATAAATATAACTTTAAATTTCAGCTATAAAAAAATATCATTACTTCTCAGAACCGAGTTTAACTATGTTTTGTAACTAAGCAACTCTTTCTTTTTTATTTAAGTTCCACATCCACCGGTCACTGTTTGAGTTAAATCGACGATATCAACTACCACTCTACTAGTGGTGGAAAGAGCTCCAAATATTTATAGAGTTGGCTTAAATTTAAGGATTTAAAAAAAAAAATGGTTTCAGTAAATTTTTTTTTTGCCTTTCGTTCTCCTTTACTATTTGTCATATATCAATCTTTTTCCACCTCATAAATTTATTTAGTTTTTTTTTTATTCATCAACAATTTTCTCTTCCTTTTAGTTTTCATTCTTTTTTCCATTTGCCTCTTTTACTCCTTTCAATATTGTGTCTTTTGCAGTCAAATTGCGGACAGATATCCGTTGTACGCTTCGTTTGCCTTTACTTCCTTTATTTTTTAGCCGTTTAAAATTTTCATTTTTCTTAGTGTTTTTATTCTTTTGCTTCCCTTTGAAGTTGTGGTCTGTTTTATTTTTGTTTTTCACCAATTTTTCCTTATTTCCCGCTTTTTTCCTTACTGCATTCACTATTTTACTAGCAAATTTGTATTAATATTCTTTTGTAATATCATTTTTTTTTCTTATATATTTCCTTTCTTTCTTTGTTAGCCTATCTTTTGTTTATGTTAACTTTTACCTAGTTTTTGTTTCGTATTAATTTAGTATTTGTTTGTAACTTACAATATGTACATCTTGAAACATTTTTTTAAATAATTTTTTTAAATTTTATTTTCATTGCACTTTTTCGTTTTTGTTTTTGAATTTTTATTTCGATTCTCATATTTTTTTTTACATTTTTTGTTCCTAGCTAATCATTCATCTTCTTCCTTTTCATTGATTCCCTTTTTAAATATGTTTTTATATCAGGTTTAATTTGTTTCTTCTTACTTTTTTCTCTTCGGTTTTATTCTCTAATTTTTCTTTTTTTGATCTTGTTTTAGTGGTATCTAGTGTTTCTTTTCATTTTATTTATAGATCTTGCTTATCTTCCCTTTTTGTTTTTTCTTCTCTTTTTTCATTTCACTAATCTTTAGCGCTCTGATTCATTTAATATTTCTCTATATCGCTTTACTTTATTTCATTTTTGGTTTATCCTCTAATATTAGTTTTTGATTGTAGTCTTCTTCATTGGATTTTCATTAAGTTTCTGTCTTTAAATTTTGCTATTAATTTTTTATTTTATTTTATATTCATTTTTGTTTTACGCCTTTTGCAAGTCTTATGCTTATACTTTTCTTTGACTCGCTATCCTTATTCTTTAATTTGTTGTAACGTTCCATTTTTGCTGTTTTGAGTCTACTTCCGTTACCTTATTTATTTATTACGTTTTAAGAAATTACAACATTTTCTCTCTCTCTCCTTGGGGGTTATTTCGCAGTATTAAATTTTCCAATACTCTTTTCGATTTTCCCTTGATGGTTGCTAGCTCTCTACTATCTCCTATTTTTTTTCTTTCCTAGTTTCCGCTATCCTTTAGTTCATATTGTATATGTATGTATTTCTTTTTTTTATATTTTCTCCGGTATATCTTTTTTTTGTTAAATGTTTTATCTTGCTTTTAAAATCTTGGATCGTTGTCATTCAATTTTGTTTAATATTTTTTCCATTTGTTATTTTTAATATTTACGTTTAATTATTTTTCTACCAAATGTGAATAACTTTTTTTACAAGTACGGCCTTACTCTCTACATAATTTCAGTGTTTGATTTTTTATTTTTATATCATAGTTTTTATTTTATTTGTTGATTGTTTATTGTCATCGGAGAAAAATTTCCTTCCTTGAACTACTCTTTCTATTATTTCTTTCTTGCTTATCAATTTTCAATTAGTTTGATTTAATTGTTTTGTTTCAATTTTTTTTTTTTGGTTTTTAATTTCTTTTTAATTCACATTCACCATTATTTTATTGTTTACATTATTTTATACCAGTTCAATGCACTCAAGGTCATTTCAATTATTTCATTGAAATCCAATTTTTTATTGCTCATCTGCAACTTTAATTTCCAGTAACAGCTGCAGGTGTTCTCTAAAATTTTAAATGGTTCTTGTTAATATTATTTTTAACGAATTTTTTTTTACCATTCATTTGTTTTGCTTTAAGTTGGCACTGCATTAAATTCATTCGTTGCTGCATTACTGTTTCACTGTTGCCTGACGAACTTACTCACACATGGAAACAATAGCAAGTAGAAGTATTTTGCTGCACTTTTCCGCATCACTGGTTACATTTGGTATGATGTATAATATATACACACATACGAGTGTATGTAAATGTATAGAATTTTTTTTTTTAATATTTAATGCACATTTCTGTGATTTTCTTTCTTCATTACTGTACCTACATTTTTCACACTTTTTACTTCAGTTAACGCAACTAAGTGTAAGTTACTGTACTCGTATATACTATAAATACGAACACATTACTGCCAACCTATATACACATATACATATAAACATGTATGTATGCATGTTCGTGCGTTCATTTGTTTGTATGCAATTTTATGAGCTCGAATAAGTGCACACATTTAACATGGAACTTGTTTTTTTTCCTCATTTTATTATATGTGCCCTTTTTTATTTTTTGCGCCACTTTTATTTTATTCAAAATATTTGCTCTCACTTGTATTCTTTTCTTTTCTCCGCTATTTATATAAGTCGACATGTATATACATTTTTCTTTTTTTTTCACTGTTTTCCCCTTCACTTTCCTTGTTTTACTTTAGCTCGTAGTTCTTTTCATGCTTCGCTTTACATTTTATTGCCGTAATTCTCGACACTTACACACATTTTTCTTCCGCCACTTTTGCTACGGTGAAATGCGTTTTATACGCTTGACGTTGTGGGTGATGAGCGGGACACACACACACACATACTACGCATGTATGTATGCATATACGAGTATATGTAAGTGCAGGTGGAAAATTGCGTTTTAAATTCACTGTTGGGGCTAAAATTGAAGTTTAATATCGTTAAAGTGCAGTATATTTACTGGAAAATGGAATATTAAAGAGAAATTTGCATTTGAGACGTATTGGGTAGGGTCTCTTGTCTACGAGTATGTGATCAATATTAAATCCGTATAAGTCGTGATGTACAAAAAGCGGTACGATACTACGATACTCTAATGGTGGCGAGTCTATGTACATAAAAGAGTGCTCAATAGGTGGTAAGCAATTTTTTAGATGGTACTATATATCTCATAGTGGTTTCATCAACTTTGAAGGGTCAAAACGTACATTTACTCAATATACTCGTATTTTAATTATTACGATTTTTTTTAATATACCATTTTTAAAATTGAATTTGTAATTTTATAAAAGCGCTTTCAAGCTGGTTGAGACTTTCTTACGATATGTATGTACAATGATTTAACACAATTTCATAAAAATTTCGTACGTTTAAAAATAAATGTTTAGAATATTTTTTAGTGTGCAAGTGCAAGTTTCAAGTGTCTACATCACTGATTTTTGACATGGCGGAATTATACAGGTGCCATTTTTATAATAGCTGATTCGTTCACATTTTCGCCGCGGTACATAAATGACAAATTGATCTGTTTTCTGGTTAGCTGAATTTGTTTGGTAAACTGTTGTCAAAACAATGATGGCATTTTGATATTTGTTTACAATTTAACTACAAATGAATTGTGTATTGTAAGCTGGGAAAATAATAAATTTTATATTGTTGTGCGGGTTGTGCGATATTGCGAAGTGGAAAAAATAAAAATGATTCAAAAAGATGGACAAATTAATTTTAAGTGCAAAAAGATTGGAAGGAGGAAAAGGTCCCTTTTTCCAAGTGCAGAAAAAGTAGAAAAAGAGGATGCTGTAGGCCAAAGCGCGTGGTTTAGAACTTAGGTTGAAGGACAGGATATGTGCGGATCACTTTTGCTTTATGTGGTGTTGTTCATACAACTTTCTGCGCTCGTGGCAATTTGGATGGTGTACTTACATTTGATTGCTAAACAGTTTGCCATTTTACGAATCAATTTTAAATGAAAAAATACTTGCACTCAAGCTTTAGTAAAGACCTTTTTTTATTAAAGCGCGCAACAATGTATTTTTTTATCACTTTTTTGCCAGAGTGCAATTAAACAATTTTTTGTTTTTTGTTTTCATCAATGGTGAATAAATGTCAGTTAAAATTCGCCTGAGCTTATTTTAACAAATCGAAATCATTCAATTCGCCTTAATTTTGACAAATAGTTACCAAAAGCAAAAACAAAATACACGCTGTTTTTGGTGTTGTCGTGGCGATACTACCTTATAGATTTTTGATAATTTTTTTACTGACAAACAACGCAAAACCGCGTTTAATTTTTGTATGTCAAAAATCAGTGATAACTCGTAGCCACTAGAAACTTTCACTTTGTTATACTAAAATTGAATGAGCTACAATCTGCATACCCGAAAAAATTAAAATTTTTTTTTTAAAGTTCGCAATACTAATGAAGCTTTAATGTTAAAGACTTTTCTTCATTAGAGAATAAACGATGTTATAATAAAAATTACAAATAAATGTGTCAATATGTGTTTGTGGTATAATTTGTGAATAGAGCAAAGCTGCCTTCACCCAAAGACACATAAAAGTACACTTAGACGGAAAGACCCTGCAGTTGATGCATCGATTCCAAAATATAAAATTTAATAGCAATGTTGATTGCAGATTTTGGTTGAGCTTAAATTTGAGTGATATTCGCAAAGGCGCTTATCTAGATAACGTTGACTAAGTCGTGGCAATGGCTGTATTGCCAATATGAAGTTATCAATAATGGTTACTAAGTAAAACGTTTTTTAGATGACAGTGTTGCGAGAAGTAAGATCAATGGAGTAGGTACAAAGCTAAAGTTTGCAGCATGAATTGTGAAATTTTCCTCTCTGGTCTGGTCTGGTATATCTCTCTATTAGCAGACTAAGGTCACTCGTAGTATATTCAACTGGTCCAGAAAGTCAAAATTTTTCAGCTTGGAGCCTCGCCGACTATGAATATGTAAGTTGGCTTCGAGTAAATCATGCTCTCTTCGGAGAAATGTTATGCGCTTTCCAAGGTGTCTAGAATTTTGGAAAAAATAAAATTTGTGAACATTCATTTAGATAGATTACTTAGACCAACTGCATTGCAACTCATTTACATGAAAAGGATGTAGCAAAATTTCAGCCTTCAAACATCGCTCCACTACAAAAAAAATAAAAATAAGTAACACCAATGAATTTTGGAGTTCATTTCAAAGTTAATGCAACTTGCGACAGTTGCCAAATATGTAAAAGCATACCAACTTAATACACATTTATATATTTATATTTATATTTATATTTGTTTTTGTAGCTCTTGTTTTGTCTGCATTACAGCAGCTGAATGTCGAGAATGTCGTGGGTTCACTCAAACGAAAGGGTCGGTCAGTTGCAGAAGTTAATAGTGCTTTTCGCAATACCGTTCTCCTCATTATATTTTAAGTAGCAGTCTTCTTGCTTTTATATACTAAATATATTTATTTCTCGTTGCCTTTGCAGCTGTAATGCAAAGCTGGAGTTGTACGCTTGGCTGCTGCTTTTCAACATTTTGTTGTCATTGTTTATTTACAACTGCAACTATGCAAACTATTTCACAAGCAGCTAAGCATTTGCATTGAAGGCAGAGATTGGAGGTAAGCGGGAGTACAAGCAGCAAAAGTTAGGTGGTGGAGAACTTGGTGAGAAGCAGCGGATAGACGGTGAAGTTAATGTAAGGAAGAGTAACAGAAAGCGCAAAATTTCACCATACTAAATAATAATAAAAACCAAAAAAAAAAATGTATATTACACGTTCGACCAACATAGCTGTTGGCAGAGACAAGGGATAAATGTAGAGAGTGCCCCCCGCCTTTTTAGCTTTCACTGGCCCTTACTTGCACACATCTATGCCTTAGCCACTGCAGCTTCACCGCGCACTGCGTTTTCTTACTACGGTTATGCAACTTTTAGTTTTTAATAGTCACCTTTTAGGCGCAAAGCACGCCAATAATCCGGCCTAATTACATTTAAAGCTTAAGGTTTATTTATTGCTTTTTTTATGGTTTGTTTTCTGCTTTACTGCTCGCTGTTTGGCTTTGACTTGCCTAGCGGTAGTTTATTTTAATATTTTAGCGAGTATAAGTACATACATACAAGTATTTATATGAGCTTTATTATGGCTTCATTTATTCGCATTTGCTAAGCAGGTGGCAGGTGGTAATCCCTCGGCATTTGCTGCAATAAAATGTGTAATTTTCCTAATGAAAATACGCGCCATTGCGAAAGTGGGAAAGTGTGAAAGTGAATGAGTCTAAAGGGATAGCTGTTGGTGGTGATCAAAAAGGGATTATGTCAGGATTTATGCAACACATTTACGATGGCTGGCGTTTTTAATAAATGCCAAAAGGGAGTTGGTGTTGTGTTGCACATTTTTTTTCTTTTTTTGCTGCAAACATTCAATGAGCGAAAGTTTTGCGCTAATCAGTGTTGGTAGTGTTGAGTTTTTAAATCAAAGTAAGTCGTAAAGTATTAGGTGGGAAAACGTTCTTAATAAATTTAAATATTACTTGCTTATATAAATATTTGAATATAAAATATGTGTTGTATGTTTGTGTAAACAATAATTATGGGCTAGAAAAAAAGATTTAACAAAATTTTATAATTAGCTTTTCGGTGCTTTCTATTTGTTTTTGTTACTCTTTCCAAGGCAAAAGAAAAGGATAACACACACAGAATTATTCTGTGTTTTTAGATCACAAACATTTTTGTACGAAAACTACTTCTTAGTCGACGAAACACCGCAAAGCGATTCCGAAAGCGCGGATATGATGTGTTTTCTTTCACGAAAATTTATCATAATTTTTCACTGAAGCCTCGCACAAACTCAACAACTTAATAGAAAGTGATAAGGTGTTTCCAAAAAAGGGACAGGGATTTATATGCACACAAATTTAAAGAGAGAAAATATTAAATGAAAATTTTTTCCGCAAAAGTTCATTACACAAAAGTAGATACATAAAATTTATAGTAATATTTACTTTTTAACAATTTCGCTGCCGGCATTCAAAGAAAAATACCATTGAACAGGTGCCAATAAAATCTTTACGTAATTATGATAAGAGGACGGGTCAATAGTCCTTGGTTTTTTGAATTTCTTGCCTCAATACTGAAATGGAAACACTACTACTATCAACAGGCATCTGTCAGTTGACTCCAATTAGAACAAGCTGCGGCATTTAGTTTGTGTTTGACAGCCATTCATAGCAGACTACCGCGTGATTTGAGGAGAAAATGGAAAAAATTAATTTCGTGTGCTCATTAGGCATTATTTTTTGCGAAAAAAGACCATCACTCACATCAAAGCTAAGCTTGATGAATACTATGGGGACTCTTCACCATCAATTTCAGTGATTTAATGAATTTTGTTGTGGTCGTACAAGCACGAAAGATGCCGAACGTTTTGGATGACCAATTGAGGTCTTAACACCCAAAACAGTTGGAAAAATTCACGATATGATGTTGGCCGATCGGAGATTGAAAGTGCGAAGTGTGATAGCCTTAGCCATCTCACATGGCTCAATGGTTCCAATTTTAAATGATCACTTAGGTATAAGAAAGCTTTCCGCAAGATGGGTGCCGCGTTGCTGACAATCGACCACAAACGCAATCGTGTGACAATTTGGCAGGAGTTTTTGCACCATTTCGTAACCGTGGACGAAACATGGATCCACTACAACACACCAAAACTAAAGCAGTGAAAACAGTGGGTTTCTCGGGGTGAATCGGCTCCAAAGAAGGCCGAGGTGGGTTTGTCAGCCATGGCGACCGTCTTTTGGGATGCACGCGTACTTTATGTGTGTTTTTATACCCGCGCACTTGTGTACAAGGATATTATAAATTTGTTCACATAACGGTTGTTTGTAACAGTATAACGGAATCAAGATAGATATAGACATATATATACCAAAATGCTCAGAAAGAAAAGAGAAGGCGATTTATCGATGTCTGTCTGTCCGTCCGTCCGTCCGTGCAGACGATAACGTCCGAAAAAACTGAGATATCTCAATGAAACTTGGAAGTTAGATTTTCTTTGACCCAGAGCAGGTTGGTATTGAAAATGGGCAAAGTCGGACAGTAACCACGCCCACCTTCCATATAACGGCAATTGTCGAAAATGCAAAAATTGCTATATTTCAGTAGCTATGGAAGCTTATTTGCTCAAATTTGGTATGTATTGTTGTAAGCGAGCAGTAAATCCGACTGTATCAAAATTTTCTACAGGGGCGTGGCACCGTCCACTTATGAGTTCATATGTATATCTCTGGAACCACCCACCCGATTTTGTTCAAATTTGTTACACGTATTACACTATCCCTATTTAAGCGATATTTGCCCATCTGTCATATAACGGTAAATCGGACATTTCAATAAAAGTTGAAGGGAAATATCTTGGGTTTAGTATGTGGTGTTGTATTGCAGCCAGAAATCCGACTAAATGACAATTTTGAAAAAGGGGCGTGTCACCGCCCACTTTTAATATCATACGTATGTATGTATATGTCTGGAACTACTTTATCGATTTCGTCTAAACTTGCCACACATGTTAGATTGTACCTAGTTAATTTAAAAATTTAGCTGAAAGCGTGCGTCGGGTATATAAAGTTCGATCGAACTTAGCCACTTCCTTACATGTTTTTTTACATTTTCAATTGTAGGTTTTTTTTTAAGGTGTGCCGTGTGATCCACTAGTGGTCACATCATTAATTTTTATTTTTTATTTCTGGAGACATTGAATAGGTTTTGAAATAGAGAATGGAGATTATTCAGTAAAACAAGAATCACAAAACTGGTATATACTCTCTCAGCTTTAGGCTGATCATTTGCGAATTTAAAGACAATCGACATCATCGAAAAATCACATACGTATATTTAATGAACTTGAAACTAGAGATGCTACAAATCGAAAAATGAGAAAACGCTGCGCAAATTATTACCAATTATTGAGGACATGAGCCTCTAAAGAAGATCATCAACAATTTCCGCGATCTGGCAAGCCACGCGCTAATTCAGCAAACGGCAATTGCCACGGGGCAGCGACCGCCCGGGGGTGATGAAGATGCAAGACGTTTACTAATAAAACGGCCGCCAAAGCGTTCACATCTTTTTCTTGGATTAGATTAGCATACATCATTGAATTGTTAAACAGTTAATATTCATTTTATTAAAAACCTTGTTAATTCAATTTCGCTATCTATTTGTCCCAAATTTATATCTAATACAAATTGTAACTAATTAATTTAATTTTCGCAAAGCGCTACGCTAAAGTGCATTTACGATAAAAATCATTATTACGCATGATAAAATAATTTTGAATTCACATCATACGGACATAGTAAAATCCAAAGTTTGGTTATTTATTGTATACACTAGCAATCAAGGAAAGTTAGCGTAGAATTATACACCAATAAATCACAAAAAATGTAGAAAGATGAATATGTATCTGCCAAAAATGCAAAGGAAGTATCGACGTACTTTAACATATGGGACAACATCTGGTTTTTTATCTAGGATGTTGCAACAAAAAACACTTGAAGTTTGTACTACGTACTAATAACTTCTAATTTTTCTTATTTTTATAGTTATAAGACATAAAAGCGATTATCTCCTGTTTTGTTTTCAATAATTGTTTAATTTACGCACTGTAAATTTTTTTGAAATAAAACATCAATAAAACCCAAAATTTAGAGACAGAAAAAATATTAATTCCATCAATGCAAAATCATACGACACATGCCCACTGCTAGTGTAGGTGGCCTCTGATGAAAGTTGTGTCTGACCATGGGTAGTGCACATGGCACCGAACGTGTAACAAATATTTGCTTGATAATAAAATGTTTAAAGAAAATTTAATCCATAAAAAAAATTGGAGAGTTTGCATAACTTCTTAAGCTGTTCTTAAACTTTTATTAGATCTTTTGGATTAAAATTAAACAAATATAATTGTGAAAATACTTTTTATAGGAATATTTAAAAAATTTGTTGATTTGCAAATTTTATTTAGGAATAATTGTGTTTCGAAAAATATTTATTTACTAACAAATATTTTACTGTTCACAATTAAGCTATTTAAGTTTATTTCTCTGAGATATAATGCAATTGTGGCTTCGTTATGCGCTTTTTGGGCTCTTTCTGCGATGTGGTGTTTATATATTTAATCGCGGCAAAACGCCATGCTTCGTTTTTTATTGATCTTCGCAGTTTTTGAAAAAAAAGAATAGTTGGATGCGTTGGAATAAGTTGTTGGAATGAGTTGTAAGAAAATAATTGCTACTTTTAAAACATTTTTTTTTTTTGTAACATTTAAGGCGTTCGCACACAAATAGCTTAATAAAATTCTGTTTCTGGCAAGTTCCCTGTACCGATCGGTTGTTGTAAACTTCTCTGTGGCATGCAACAGGTGCTTTTTCCAATAAATATATAAGTCTTTCTAATTACAGCAAACACTATTTCTATATACTCGTACAAGTACAAAACTGTTGCACTTTGCAAGTTGACTTTCCTTCACTTCCGCTTATAAGTAAAAACTTTTGTAAACCGCGCTTAAACAGTCGGGAAAATTATTTTGAAAGTTTCAATTTGCGGCTGAAAAGCGTCAGAAAAAAAAAATCTGCAAAAAAAAAACCAAAAACAACAAACAATAAACCAATCAAGCCAGGCAGTGGAAGTTGGCGAGAAAGAAAATGAATGTTTAGAAAAAGTACTTGCGAAAGTTTTGACTGTTGTGGCCGAACCAGCATGTGGCTTTCTAATTATGAAACTGCAGGCAAACAGGCGAATATGTAAGTATGTACGAGTATGTGTTGCGGCAAAAAAGGTTGCAGGCGTGAATTTGTAGCGTAGCAAGCAAGCTGTGCAAAGCGCTTGTAAGACAGCCAATCACTTGTCAGAAGTTTGAAGTTTAAGTTGAAATAACCAAAGGAAGCGGCACCTTTGATGGCTTCAATCGTTGTCTGAAGTTTCTTTGTTTCTTAGTAATGTAGTTAATGCACATACAAACATATATATTTTGTTGCTGGAAATTGTGAGCATCAATGGCTGAGCGATTAGCGCTATGGAAATATGTGTTCATTGTGTTTCGTGCTTATTTCAGTTGTTTTTCAAAATGTCTGGACACGGGAATGCTGGAACAAAAAAAAAAAGAAAAAGAAGAAAAACCTTTGCGAATAATATGAAACTTTGATGTGTGAAATGTGGAAACATAAAAACAAATCTTTTTAAGTTATTCATTATTTAAAAATACCGCATTAATACATAATTTAGAAAGCTTTCCACTATTTTTAAAATATTTATAAAACAATACCTGTGGTATCAATTTAACGCAATTTTTGTTTCTTTTATAATTTGATTTGAAATTTTTTTTTAGCTAATGTTTGCTTTGAATGCAATTAGCGATTAAACAAATTTTTTTTTTATTTTATATGTATATATAAATATTTAAATACAATTGAACTCTACAAAAAAATTACAATGTAATAATTTCTGGTTGCTTGTATTTTCTTAAATTTATCGATATTTTATTAAACAATAATGCTCGCGGCAAAAATTGTAGCAGGTGCATATTTTGTTATTTTTTGTACGTTTTTATTTCTTATATTTTTCTATTAAAATTCCTTTTATTTTCTAACGAAAACTATGTAAACTCAAATTATAGGTTAGGTTAGGTTGGAGTGGCTGCCAACCGCAAAGAAAGCACGGCGGCACACTTATGCTGAAATAGAGAAGCCCGTTGTGAAACCACTGGCGTAAGCCATGCGTCCCTACCCATCTCTTAAAAATTTAACCATCCTGTACGTCTAATGTAGAGAAGAAAATTTTAGATGCTTGCCGAGTTCAAGTCGGCTAAGCAATCCAAGTAGTAATGTTTGAAGGATAGTAAGCGTGCCTTGGCTAGACCGGAGCATTGGCAAAGGTAGTGTTCAATACTCTCCACCTCTTCCTCGTTCCGACAGCTGCGGCAGAAGTAATTTTTTGGGTAACCTAGTCTCTTCCCATGCGTGCCCATAAGGCAGTGTCCGGGTATTCCCCCAACTAATAGTCAAAGAGACGGTCGGTCAAGTCTTGTGATTGCTGTAGAACGCTTCACATCGACGACTAGCCAAATTTGTCTGGTAATATGGCAGGTTGGTTTCGAAGCCCACCTGGAATTCACCTTCTCTATAATTTCAGATCTTAATATCTGTCTGCAAGATGCCAGAGGTATACCAGCATCCTGGGCAGCGTTAACAGTAGTTAATTCCGTCCCTTTCTTTGCTAGCTCGTCAGCCAGGCAATTGCCTGGAATGTCTCTATGACCAGGATCCCACACAACACACACGGAGCACATTTCTGCCAGCCGGTTTAGTGTCCTTCTGCACTTAATGGCTACCTTGCAGGTTGTACTGTATGAATTAAGAGATTTTATCGCAGCCTGGCTGTCAGAGTATATGGTTATTCCTCGTTCTAGAGAGGAACAAGAAATAAGACAACGAGCTGCCTCCAATATTGCAGTTAGCTCAGCCTGAAAAACACTCACTTGAGTGAATCCCACTTCCCACTCTTGCGTTCAACTTGGAGCCGTCTGTGTACACAACCGTCGATCCCGGGTCTAGATCCACGGTACATAGCCATTCGCTCCTCTCTGGGATGCTTATGGTGAACTTGTTTCCACAACGTAGAGGATGAGTAGTATAGTCTAGTTTCCTTACGTTGTCTAGCAGAGTTTCTAGGATTTTTGCATGTCCGGATCCAAGATCACTCCACGGCTGGATTGCATTTAGCCTGACCGCACTGCAGCTCGCCAGAAATTTGCCATAGAGATCCACCGGTGAAAGAGAACTCAAATTATAGCTTTAATTCGAATATTTTTCCGATTCAACAAAATTTTAGTTTATAAAATTTTCATATCGTAAATTGCAAGTTTGAAGACACAACAAATAATTGCTAGTTTTTGAGATTTTTTTGTGTACATTTTTTCCATAGGATAAAGTTTGACGAAAAACAAACAATAATGATAAATTGTCAAAATTTGCGATTTATTTAAAAAGCCTGGACCTTGAACTTTGCGTGTCCAATTTTTACGGGCTATAAATGGTATAACAAAAAGTTTTAAATTTTTCTTAGAAGTTCGAAATTTAAAAAATTTGTCTTTGGTTTATTATAAATTTTAAAAAACTTTTGAATTTGGGTTAAAAATTTGAAAATGTACATTAAATAGTCAAAAGTGGTAAAAAATTGAAGATCTATTATTTTGACTGCACAAATGAAAATCTCGTTGCAATTTCCTTTTTTTATATGATCGCCATTATGTACCTCATTTCATAATTATAACTGCTTCGAAATAGATTTGTTTTTTAATTCTTACTAAAATATTGGTTAACCTTCGATAAGTCGCGTGCGCCTTTCATGTAAGCATGTCGTGCCTTTGTATTTATTAGGAATTACATATTCTGAAACATTTTAATTAAGTAACTGTTTGCCATACCAAAAAATTTGTGTTTCATAGTAATTTCTTTATTGAAATTGTCCAATATAATTTTAGTGCAAAAATTCCAACAATTTTGCAATTACACCATTACTTCCTAGTAACATATATGTTTCTAAAAAATATTCTCAAAAGAAGAAGAACATTAATACTTGCAATTTCGCAAATATTTTAAGCAATCAAATTATTTCAGCAAATGTCTATAAATTCTAGAACTTATGCCATTTTAAATTCTCTCAACTGCTGCTGGTGAATTCTGCCAACTTGCCGACCACACCGAACGACGTGTAAACAAGATATCTCACACGCCCATAAAAGTTTGCAGTAAATAGTTTTTACTACATAAACAAATATCTAAATATGTGTGCAATATTACGGGAAAGTCAGCTGATATGTATGTAATCTTATAAAGCTTACAAAATCTTACTTACAAACTTAAAAACTTAAAATATTTATACGCCCGCTTACACATTTGTACAAATATATTTTGTATGTATGCACACAAACACATAAAAATAAATTTATATACATATATATATATACGAGTATATATTTACTGCCCAGCTGTTTGCGTACCCTTACGGATAGTTAAATAATTTCAATAGAATTACTTTGCAAATTTCTGTACTTTGCACTTTGAATATTCTATTGCAGCGTAAAATGTGTTGTAGCTTGTAAACACCCTGCAGTAAATTGGGCTAGTTCAAAACAAGCGCCGAACTATTTCATTTAAAGGTGGAACTGTTCTCCATCTATCCGAACGCAATGCTTTCAACTGTCTCTCTTACAATCGTGATGTAGGAAGTGGCAATTATCCTCCTCTGCAGAACTTTAGAACGCATTATTAACTGGATACATTTAGAATAGTTTCAAGATGGTTTAAAAATAAATACTCCTGGGCTTGTGCCAAAGAAAATAGTGTCAAGCTAGTTCCAAAACGAATAGTTTTGAACCATTATAAATATAAGGAAATTTAAAATATACATCACTAGTGAAAAAAAGAACTCGATTTAATATTTCAAAGATAATGTTTGATTTTTAACATACGATGGACATACCGATGCATTCCAGACTTAGAGCGCTGGGTTCAAAGAAGCACAGATTCAAGCACGAGGTTGATCCTTACTGTGACTGCTGCGGGATCGGCGTAGCAGACAGTGTGGAACATGTATTCTTGGGATGCTCACGCTTCAACGACCAAAGGGCCATATTGCAAAGAGAAATTTGTGAAAACCTTTCGCCGGAAGAAATTGTGAACTACATGCTAAGAGGCAAAAATTCATCAACAATTAATACTCTTAAAAGAGAAGAAAGACAAAGACGCAGAAACGCCAACGTAACAGTGCCACAGGATACGTAGTAACGGCATCATAAGAGTGGTAGTAAGTGTTACATCGGAATCAAGGCCTTTCCGACTGCACTTAGCTTACTAAAAAGGTCCTAAGCATCTCAGCGGAATGGAACCTAGGACATTCCAACCGCTAAATGGCGCTCTCAGATTGCTCGCCTGGCTCAACAAAATGGGCAGATCGGAATCTCAGACTTACCGATTGCGTATGCGATATTAGAGCTGATTTTCTAGGCTCACGAGCGGTGCCGAAACATTCACATTCAGCCGTCGACGCGGATTGGAACCTAGGACGTTCCAACCGCAAAATTACGCAAAGAAAAGCTATAGTAATATAAAAGTTTAATATTTTTCAGATATAAATGCAGTCAAAGAATCAATAATCTAAAGCGTTGGGGCGGAAGAGCTACAGACGCAAAAAACTGCGGTCTGTTCACATATAAGTTCAAAGCTTAAACTGTGAATTGGTAGAATCATTTTACTAGCAAATATAAAAAACTTGCAACAGGATACAAGAATCCGATAAAGTGTCGCTTACGATATACGAGTAATTGCAAGTACATCCCGATACTCATACGCACATTTTTATAAGTAAAATACCAAGATATACGGATATGTTCTGGGATAATTGTTAAGAAATTTAAGTTATGTTGCGATCAGAAAGTATTTTATATGGAAACATAGAATAAAACCTTAAAAGTCGATTTCTATTTTCAGTTGATATGGTGGGTGGTTATCGCGAAGAGTGTCAACTTATCAGATGTGCTATCGCTGGTAAACATAAATTTAAATATATAAATCATACCATACTAGTTGAAAATATGTATGTATGTCAAAACTGACGCAAATTAAATAAATAAATAGCTTGTGCCATTGTTTGACCTGTAGATCGTGTAAATGTTTCTGAATATTTTGAGATTTAAACATTTATAGGAAAAACGGCCTCTTGGCTCTATTTAATGAGACAATTTTGTTATTTAACAGTCTTACACGGTTTTAGACAAATTTTTCAGGAACTATTAATTATAAGCAAAAAAAGGTATTTATTTTAATAAAAACACATTTTTTTCCAGTAAGATTTGACAAAATTTCGTATATAGCAATATCATCACACAACTTTAAATAGTATTATATAAACCATAATCATTAAAGTATTGACCTAAAAAACCATTAAATGTAAAAAACATTTAGTGTGAATTTTATTGGAAGTTTATTTACGCATATTTTAAGTAGATCGCACTGCTTGCATTATAATAATATCAACCGTCTCACTATGCATTCGTTTTGCAGCGGTTATGAGACAGTGACGAAGCCAATAGTGCGGAACTAGTGCTTTGTCTAACTGTCCCCCCTTTTTTTACTGCAGGGCACTTCTACACTTGTGTTTGAATGTAACATTAACATATGAGTTTTTGCCTTAAAACTGGCAAATGTGTGTGAGTGTGTGAACCATTAAGAATTTCCACTAGAGTCAAAAAATACGAACATTTACACTAACTCCAGAAAGGTTAAATTAAAAAAAAAATGTTTTCTAAATATTTTGGCTTTTATTTAGAGCTTTTAGAAAAATTCTATGTGCGCGATATAACACATTCAGTTAAAGTGTAATAGGGCACACAACTCAAGTCTTTCAGACATGGAATTGAATTTTGGAATTTTTTTTTGGAAAATTTTGATTTTAAAATTTTGTACATGTAACGCAAACATTTTATAAGACACATTTTTTTGCAGTAACTTTGTATGCCTTTAGGCATTGATAAAAATTTAAAAAACATCCTTGAACTTCTTAGAAAAATTTTAAAACTTCGATTTAAATGGTATTTGTTGTGTAATGAATTTCGTTTTTATAAAAATTATGCGACACAAATTTCCGCTATTGTGAATAAAACAAAAACTATGTGAACACTTCTATCAGTCACTGTATGCATCTACAATATTTGTTACTTTTCACTTATTTGTTTTGGTCTTCACACATACATATGTATGTACTGTGTACTGTTTACCCGGAAATATATACATACGAGTACATACACATGTTTGTCTACGTGAAAAATTTTTGTAGTCAACTGATTGAAAAATATAACAAAAATAACTACAGGAAAACATAGTAAAATTTTTGAAAATATTTATTTATAATAAAGATTTAATTATTTTTTGTTTTCAATAATGCAGTGTATTAAGTACATTAGTCAAATTTATATTTTAGTGCATAAATTTCAAGTCTAATTTTTTATAGTTATTTTTTTCATAAACACGTGCTAAACTAATTTCTAATAGGGAGAAATACACAGAAACTTACGTACCTAAAGGATATAAGAAAAACAAAAAAAAAACGATAATTCAAGCCGCTTGAAATTAGCAATATTTGCAATACGAGTTTTTTAAAAACGCTAAGTAATAAGAGATTGTCTTAAATATTTAGTATGTTTAAATACGTTTAAAATTGAAATTTATGAGACTTTTAGTAAACAAAAATTTTAAAAAAATTTATTGAGAAATTCGGGTTTGTGCTTTAATTTTGTTCAAAAATTTAAAAATGGTTTAAAATAGTGTTGTTATTTTTGAATCATAACAATTTATTAAAAGCAATAACCATGCCTGAATATGTCGGTACTACATATATGCTGCTATTAGTTTGCACACAGATGTACGCAAGTGCATAAATGTAGGAATAAATAATGAACTTTATTTGCCCGAAGTGAAATTATAAACTTTAGAAAAACTATTTGGTGGAAAATGGCAAGCGAATGTAGAACGCAGTTTAATTACTGGCCACTGAAAATTTGGTAAAATTTTAATCAAAATTATAAACTAACACAAGTTATGCATTGCTCAATGATGTCCGATAATAGAATGCGATGAATAATCGTATAATGAAACCACGTTATGATCTTGAATTAATAAAAAAAGAATGTGCGCTTAATCTTTTTTTCGTTCTTATTGAACCCATAAGAATTCTTATAATTTGATTAAACATCACATTGTATGATACGTAGAAAATCAATTCAAATCTCACCTTACCATAGCACAATATAAGCATAACAAATTGGTCAACACTCTAAAAAAAGGCCGCTTTCTTTTGATAAGGAAATCATTTATTAATAAACTTCTCGCCTTCAAAGAAATTTTCAACTTATTAAGTAAAAACGCACTAAATTTGTTGAAAACTTGTCACCTATTCGATGTACGTTTTTCCTTTCCGTTTGATTACTTTGATTATACTGGAAAATTGCTTAGAAACTTTTTTATAAAAGTGCCGTCAAGTGAAGACTAAAGCTTGAAATTATGACGGTGTTGGTTTGAATCCTCAATTAAATTTATTTAAGTCACTGTTTAATATTGCAATTTTAATAAAGCTATGAGAAATGATAAAAATTAAAAAACTATAAAAAGAAAAAAAGAAATTAAAAAAATATTGGAAATGTTTTTTTTGTATTCCTGCTAAAACTCGAATCGCAACCTTATTTGTATGTATGTGGCAATTTTATGCTCAAACCTGCCTCGAATTGTATTTACAGACAAAAAAAAAATAATAAATTGTTTGAAAAAAAAAAAAAAGAATTTAAAGGAGATTGTGTTTCACATGTTTCCTTATTTAGTGAATAGCAATTATTTTCTATTAAATATAATTTTCTTAGAAACAAGAAAAAAATTTTGTAATTAAAAAAAACAGGTTTTTTTCATCACTTGATAACAGCATATTAAGCAAATCATATAAATTGTATTGATTTGGCTTTTAATGAAATCAATAATAATGATACTTTTAAAACAACTACACTAAAATGAAAACACTTAATTAAAAACATATCGACTTGATTAAATTATAAATAAGACGCGATTGGGAAGATATGATCGCACCGAAAATGAAATGTTTTTAGAAAACAATTGCTGTTTGGTTAAAAACTTGCTATATTATTCGTAAAAGTGCCTCCGAAACTCTACGGACATTTTTTTTTAACTGAGCTTCTGTTGAGAGAAGATCTGAGTTCATATAATAACTATATAAGACTTAATTGAACTTCAGTGGTAATCTGAAATTCGATTCGATAGAGAATTAGTACGAATTCGACCAGTTTTGAAAATGAAACCCTTAGGCTTTCGAACAAAAATTCTCTCTACATAGTTGGCCAGTTCATAAACTGTTACTTTAAATCACATCCACAGAATGTGAAAATGCTTAAAAACTTCCACATTGGGAAATTCGAGTAATTTTGGTTTTTCCTTTTTAACTTCAGTTTGCTACATTTTCGACTGTCTCAGCTCATAGCATTGCACATAGCCATAATTAATAATTGTAACGAAATTCAAATTTTACTACCATTTGGCCAACTAACTTGCCTTATTTCCTGTGCAGACATTTTCGTTTAAAAACAATTTTGTAAGCTAACACCGCACCTAACACTTGACTCAGCGACTTAACCAAGGTCATTGTGGCTAAAATGTTTGAATTTTTGGCCAAAGTTTCAAGTGCTAATAAGACAAAGAGAAGACAATGCAAAAAAATATGGTTAGAGGATTGAGGCTGAAGTTATGTTATGTTAATACGAGGATATATATACATATATACATCAACTTCTTAAAAATTTTAAATTTCAAATCTTGCAAGTAGTTCGACAAAGTTCGAAAAATAAACAAATGCAAAATAGGATACTTATATGTACAGCAAGAATGCGAAGAAATTGTGGTTAATAAGTATTTCTTTAAGTTTTGTAATATTTGTATATTCTTGTAAGTGTACTTACTGTATGAAAGTGTGTAAATGTTTTTGTTTGAAATGAAAAATTGTTTCCCCAAACATTTTTAATACTTCACTGCCGCTGTTAGCTGAACAACTCCTTTTTCCCAAATGAGTAGCTTAACTATCTCGCATATATGTAAATACGAGTATGTCTGTATATTAGAATTCATCGTTTGGGTATCAACCACGTGTCCTATTTAACTTTATAGCTGCTCCTGTATGTATTAGTTATTTTATCCTGCTCTAAATTATCTCTCTCTTCTTATATCTCCTCGCCAATATTTCTCAAGTATTTACTATTAATTTTAATTTTTTTTTCAGCATACCTTTTTGTCTTGTGGCACTTGCAGGCGATGCTGTAAGCAAAACTCTCTAAAAAAAACTTACACCTTATATATATCCTTGTCCATAAAATTTTGTTTGATCTATGCGCGTGTGCAATATCTACGGTATTTGAAGTGTATTTGTTATTGTTGTTTTGACATATCAAAGTAAGTCAATATACACTTGAGTGTTAAGTGAGCGGAAATTGTCCGAAAACATTGCATAGAAGAACTCATTTCAAGCGTAAATAAGCGCAAAGAATTTTGCATTTAACTTATTTAATTTACTTTGCCATAAAACCAAGTTTTGCTTTTGTTCTCAAGAGCACACATTTTAGTTTCTCCTTACAAATTTGGGTATATACGAGTATATATAGTACATACATATACATACATAGTTATATCAATCATATAGTTAGACTCTAACCTCGTTTTAAATTCCTTCAACAAACATACAAACATATATAAACAAATGTACACACACAAATATGGTGAAAACATCTTAGAAAAGGCATCACTCAAAACCTACCTTTTCGTACTTTGATATTTTTTTTTTACTTTATTTAAACGGTGAGTAGTTAGTTTAGTAGGCTTGTGGTATTATTTTGCAAATGACTAAGGCTCTTTCGATATATTAGATGTTCCCCTTGTGGTGCTGCTCACTTAGATGCAAATAGCGCCTTCCTTATAAATTCTTTTCATGAAAAAATAAAAAAAAAAATTTTACAGAAATGTTTATAAAATTCGTGTGAAAAAAATTACACCATGCCTTTAAGAAAAAAAAAACGCTCATAGTTTTGCTAAAACTCTCTCGATTTTTTATAAACTTTATAAAACGTTAAAAACTTTTAATAAAGCGATTTGCATAAAGAAAAAATAACACTATATTCGAGTATGAAATGAAAACTTTTGAAGTCAACTTCAAATCAAAATGATATCTCATCATCATAACATCACATCGTCAGATATATACACCCTGTGATATTTTTTATGGATCCAGAATAAGTATGAGTTGATTTTAATGGAAACCCACTTGTCCGACCTGCGTTCTCCCTTCAGACGTAAAAGGGTGCAAAAACTAGTACAGTTTAATTACTTTCTTCAAACATTCACTTTATTCGCAAAAATGAACATTTTAGTAAATTTTACTTTAATGGCGATCCAATTTTTATGTGAATCTTTTTCATGGCAAAAATATTCTCTGACTGAGATTCGAACCTCGAACTCAGCGGCATATATAGTTATAGCACGCACCGCTACACACTCGATCATCAGCGGCCTCAAATTGTAGGAGAAACTAGATCAAATGCCCAAATACTCAGCTTCATAGTGCAAGCGCTAACTAAAATTATTTTAATTGCATTTTTTTTTGATGAGTTGATGTGATGTCACATCGTGTGTTATAATATATAATATAACATCACATCACATCGGAAGCTTAGTAAATAACATCATTGAATTTATGATATTTTTTTTTAGTGAAATGATATGACTTTGTTGGAAAATTAATCCCAATATGCCACTCAATGGTTAATGTGTTGTTTTATTGCTGTAAAATAAGAGATTAAAATTGGTAAGATCAAAACATTTACTGGATATTATAAAAATGCATCGCAAGTAGCAAAGGCACATTTCATAAGCATATTTTATTTTAATTTGAATTTGCAATTCAAGGCAGTTCAAAAATATCTTTGAAACCTTAGCTTTTCAAATCAGAAACAAAATACGCAGAGGTCATACATTTTTTGTTTAAATTTTTTTAATGCGGCTACCTTTTTAATATGCTTTGAAAGAAGCTGCCTTTTCATGTTACTCAAACTAGATTTTTGGTTGAGTTTTGAATATTACTTTCAACGCCCCTTTTATATTCTCTTACTATTTGTATCCATGAAGGAATGGTTTTTAATTTTGATTCCTTACTTGTTGATAAGCCTCCATGCAGTTCAGACCTTACAAGCCATTTAACCTCTGGTATATCCGGAATATTGTAAGTTTAGTAAATTTTGTAAATTTTCTGTCTCACAAGCGGTTTTTGTGGGTGGCTACCGAAATGGGTATTAAAAGTTGGAAATGCAAAACTCGAACTTGTGGACGCTGTTGAAAAGAACTCAATGTGAGTGTTTTGTGTGGGTAGGTTTTTTCATTGTTGAAAGTAAAGCAACTCTAGTGAAAATTTATTGTGCACACTACATATGTACTGGCGAGAGTTTTAAGTTACAGCGGCAGAAATAAATTTTAATTACAATCGGTAATGAAACACTTCAGGCGATGCATCAATTGCGTTATGCCTACACTGACCTTACCTCCGAGTTAAAAAGTACATTTTCCGAATAAATTTTTAAGTAAATGATGCCTCAATACACGCGCACATATTTCAATATTTAATTAAAAAGGATCACGCCTGTCATAACTGTCAACTAGTTGGTAATTTTTATTTACTTTTTCTTTAATTCCACATATGAAGGTTTGTGTGTATGAGTTTATGTAGGAGGGAATGAGTGCAAATTTTTACTACTTTTTACTATACTCTTATGCAATAATGGTATTGAAAATGTTCCCTTGTCCATTTGAATTCCCCTGCAAGCAATTTACACTTCAATTTACATACACATACATACATATATGCACATTATTTATGCGTGAATTATACAATTGTCACTTTTGACATTTACATGCATCAAATTGTCAGCGCAAATGGCAGTGCAAATCAGATTGAAAGAAAGAAAATGCTGGCAGGCAACATATTAGACTATGTTTATGTAGATTTTACTATTATTCGAATTTTTGACCTCCGGTCTTACATCATTTCTTCCATATAAAAAATAACGCTGCAGAAGAGTACCTTAAAAAAATTGCCAGAAATCAGTGGTAATTTGTATGTAATTGCACTTGCATTTAATTACACAATAACAAATAAATAACCTACAAAATTGCATACTCAAACAATTTTTACATTGAGCCGAAATGCGCATTTCGAATGAGTCATTTCATGGCCGTTTATATTGTCTTATTCGCATTTCCTCTGACAATTCATTTGAAACATCTACCTTGTACGAGGGCGGTTTGATATGTCAGTAACTTTTTGGATTTTACCTCGCAGAAACTATCTATCTATTAGTAGACTTCTGTGAAATTTTGAGCAAGTCGTGTAATTTAGTTTATGCTTGATAAACATTGAAAGCAGATAACCTCTTGACTTTTGACAAAAAGCATTAATATTTACGTAGAAAATAAATCACCAGAATTAAGGACACTGCACCATCAATTTTAATGGTTAGGAAGTGGTTTACTGAGTTCCGTTGTGGTCATATCAGCACAAGTGACGCCCAACGTTCAGTTCATCCAAAGGAGGTTCTACATCAGAAACTGTCGTGAGGCAGCTGTGAGCAGGTACATCACATTTTACACGAATGTTTGGAAACTAGATGAACGCTAAACTAAGTATATACAGTTAAAAAGATATCGTGTTGAGGAATAGAACCCTTTTTTGCACAAAAAAAATATTTTTTATTCAAAATGTGACTGATTTATCAAACCGCCCCCATATTAATTGTGTTGACAATCAACTGTGGGTGTCAAAAACTAGTCAAATCGCTTGCCAGGGCTGTTATTTTTTGATGTGTTCGAGAAAATATGTCACGTTGGGAAGCATTTCGTTCGTGATTTTGTTTAAATGCGATATTTTGGAAATGGGAATTTGTATGGGAAAATGCGTGATTTGGCTTCGCATTTGAAATTTTACGCCCAAATGACGCATTTAAGCTCAATGTAAATGTAGTATAAAACGATTTTAAAGAGTTCGAAATTTCGATGGAATTTAATTAAATCATTGCATAAAGAGAAAAAATAATTTTTATGGTTTTTATTAGAGAAAGAATGGACCCCATCTAATATAAATTTATTTAAGTGTAAATGTACATATACATATACATATATAGATACTTATGTATGTTCATGAGTTCGTTGATGTGCATTCGTGTGGCAATAAAAGCCACATGCAATTAAGTGCATAATTAAAATTGACCAAACACCTAGCAATAATAATAACCAGATTGCGGTTGAAAACGTTAATTCCCTGGAAGTGCCATACAAAAAAATTGTCAAGTTACTTATTAAATATACTTCAATCACGATATGTTAAATAATGCCTTTAAACAGTCGGTGTAACAAATTTTTTTTTGTAAAAGTTTACTACTTATTTTTTCAAAGTAAGACTATAGAAGCGAACCAATGGGTTCTTTCACCAGTATCTTTCAAGCGGAAATACACGCAATTAAAAGCTAATACTCACCCGCTGTGAAGTCTAAGCTAGTTTGGGACTGCATAGAAAAATTAAACACTCTTGAAATAGAAGGGAACGAGATGGTGGACTGTCTTGCTAAAAAAGCTACAGCATTTCCATTCAATAATCTTGAGCCCATCTGTGGGCTATTATCCAATACTATTGGAAGTTTTTTAAAAACTTTAAGAAGGCGAGAAGAAGTCAAATGTGGAAATTGCTTTCAGGCTTAAGACAGTCGAAACCCTTTCTGGGAGATTTTAATCCCAGAAGAGCTAAGGCACTTAGAGGCGTTCTTTGGGGGAAACTGAGGTTTTTTAGTGGGTTTTTGCCTGCTTAATTATCACTTAAATTTCTTTGGAGTGGTCACGGAGTCAATTTGCAGAATGTGCGGAGAATGTGACGAAACTCCAACGCATTTGATCGCGGAGTGCTGAAGGCTAATGCATATTAGATTCAGATTTTTTAATCTTAATCTTAAGAGAGTAGAAGAGATATTGATATATGTTCTGAATTTAAAAAAAAATTGCGAAAGGAATATATATAAAAATACTTTAAAAGAATATATAAAATTCGTTTATTAGCATTTGGTTTATAGCCGACTTTTTTTTAGATATTTTAAGAGAAACAAAAATAATTATCTATTTTTAGAATTTTAAAATTTTCTAATTAATTGGGCCTTGCACGCTTCCAATATAAATAAGTGAATTACTTCTTATACTTGGTTCATTGTTTTTTTCGTTTTCTTAATTAAATTTATTTTAAAAGTCTTGCACTAAAAATAACTTTAAGTTAAGTTTTTTAATCTTCGATCTTCTAATTCATGTTTTGGCAACAAACTGATATTTAATCGATAAATCGTACCAGTATCGGTGGTTTGAAAAAAGTATTTAATTGTAAAAAAATTAACAAAATAGTTATATTAATCTTAGAAACTTCTAGTTAACCATGTCTTAAAAGTTAAACAAATAACTTTCAAAGTATTCCTTTGATTTCAATGAGCAGTTAACAATTAGATAAATAAAATAAAAATCGGTTTCCTCATAATCATCGGATTTCCGGGGTCAAATCTTACATACATATATGCTGATAATTCTGAAGTTTATTCAAATTTGAAAAAAGACACAAGGATTTTCGTTGGAGTTTTTTAATAACTTCGAGTGTTTTTTTAAGTAACTTTGTTCGAATGTTATACCACCGCACATTGAATACATTTAAATTTAAAAAAAAAAATTTTTTTTTCGAAAATATTTTGTTTAAAAAAAATTGAATATGCAGTTTAAGAGTGAATAAAACTCTTTTAAGAAATCCGATAAACTATTCAAAAAATAAAAAAAAAAATTAAAAACCTTCATTAAAGTCCAAATGTTTTCGCAAGTATTTTTATACTACGCATTTTTTATAGCGAATGTAATTTTAGGCAAATGGAGTGCAAGACTCAACCGGCTTAGGTTAACCAGGTTTTTTGAACTTTTTTTAAAAATGCTCTTTTTAAATTTCGGAAGCAAAACGAGAGTGAGAAATCAAAGATAACCATTAGTCACTTGAAATTTACAATTTCGCTGTATAAAAATTAAAGACACTACAAAAGAGCATACTCCAAAATTCGTTTTTCCAAGTTCATTTTTCCTTAATTTATAATTTTTTTTATTCTTGCTCTTCATGCGCACTCACCAACTGCATAATTACGTATTGCATATGCTTATTTAACGTTTAAATCCAATTTATATTCATGAAAAGTGTAAATTAGCTTAAACGTCACTCATGTTGACAGCGTCGCTAAGTGGCAGGCCAATAATATTTGTACACATGAGACATAGAAAAAAAAAAAGACAAAACCAAAAAACCTTCCTCACTTTTTCATATTAGTATTTGCCCATAGCTACGCCGAAAATCAGCGCGTAACTTCATAAGCGGCAGCCGCAACGTTGGAAACATCATTAAAAATTTACATCATTAAAATTTAAATTTAATATTACGCATACGCCATGGCAACGCTAGAATTGCGAATGGGCTGTGACGCGGCAGTGTGTTGTTTTTTTATCAAAATTGCACTAAGTATTATTGCTAACGCTCTCATTGATTGTACTTTATTGCGTTGTCAAAGCAATTGTCAACTTGTTTCTTATTTTTTATTATTTTTATTATTAAACTTATTCTTGCTGTTGTAGCTTGCCTTAAATCAATTGCTTACTGCAAATGCAACACTTAATTTCAATTGTTTTGTAGCATATTATTTTTAAATGCAGGGAAATTCATTGGAAAGCTAGCTATGTATTGCCTTGTGTGTCTTGTGAATTTTCTTTTAACCTTAAAGGCCGGCTTCTCTTTAGTCGCTAATGCTCCGGATTATTCCCAATTTCGGTCCACGCAGTGTTATTTTGTAGCTTTTTGCGCTCAGTGCTATATCAAGAAATCGCGTTTTTGCGACTTAATAGCTTGACGCATTAAAATTTTTATCAAACGCTTTTAAAGATTGCCAAAACCAATAAGTTTGTCCTTAGATGGACAACTGTGCTTCATTTAAATGATTGACTACGGATTTCAATAAATTTAATTGATAATCTTAGCAGCGATTAATGTCTTTTTATTACCTTACTGACTGCAAAAAATCTACCTCCGTTTGTCAGAACTTATAACATATCTACATATATGTATGTATTTTTTATATGGAAGGAATTGCGAAGAAGCGTTTGTACAAAAATTGTCAAAAATCAGTCGTAATTCTTAGTCACTTGGAAATTGCACTTTATTGTACTAAATTTTAATGCGCTACATATATGTATATTCTTATTTTTTTTTAAAGTTTGTTATTTAGATGAATTTTTGATTTATGTTTTCTACAATTATTATAATATTTAAGTAATTATTTTTAATGGTGTTTTTTTTTATAGAGAATTAACGATATTTTATTTGAAAAATAGTTTTAAATAATTAGAATATAAATAAGTTGTCCAATTGAAACCAGTCCCAGAATAAAACTGTTGAAGATTCAAATTTGTAAATTTGAAAATTAAAAAAAAAAAAATCTTGCAAAACAAAAGATGTTCTATACAAAATTGTTTGATTTTCAAAGGTCTATTGAATTGAGCGAAATATAACAACTCTTAGCATTTATTTTGTAACAGAAAAATGAAACGCCCCTTGGCCTTTGCTGCCTTCTGAAGCATCACTAGGCCAGTCTTTCATCGCTTCGAAACATCTCAACTCGTGATGGCACATACATACGTCGAGTGGTCATCGTTCTGGTTGCTAGGTAGACCACGTTATAATTTAGGCGATTGGCCTCCTAATTCAATAACACTTGCAATACAATACGATCTTGTAGATTGGCCGAATAAACTTCTTTTTTGAATTCGTTAAAAAAAGTTTATAGCATAAAGTTTATTCTTAATAGTACAGTTAAAGATCCAAAAAAGTCAAATATCATCCAAATTAATTTCTTTTATTCCTCTTAAGGCATAATTTCACCTTTCGTTTAGGGACTCTGTTATAGTGAAATATTCGACTTTTGGTAATTGGATGTGTCGCTGTTATATTATTTGTTGATTTCCACCGAGCTCCTCATTTGCCAAAACTAGCTCACTCAACTTTCACATCAATATTGTTTTTGTTCATACGCGTAGCTTTTCGTTACTTGGGATTTTGCAAATGATTGCATGCATTTATTTTTATTGTTGCTTTATTACACAGTGCGTGCATGTTTTGTTAATATTTTACACACAAAATTGTAATCAATTTTAAATGTACACAATCATTTTAAATATTCCATTGCATTGCCTACAGTTGGCTGTTTTAATATAAAGTGCCTTTTAATGAAGTACAACCTTGGCATGTGTCCAAAGTTCTCTTTTCCCTCAATTGCCGCGCATGCGTTTGTGTGCATTCAGTGGTGCTGCATTTGTTGTGCGTTTGCAATATGTTGTAGTTTTGTCAGGTGGTTGGGCGTAAAATTGTGCCTTCGTGTTGCTGGTAATTTACAATTCAACCTTTTATAGTTGTTATAATTGTTCATTTGAGAATACTATCGTGGTCGTAAGCATTTTATGTGGACATTTCATTTTATGACAGTAAATAAACAGGCCATTTCAGTTATAATTAAATTTTTGAAAACATATTTAACGCAGTTTTATTTTAGCAACGTAAATAGGAAATTGGTATAAGCTATTTGCGGAATATTTTAGTATAAAAAGTCACTAGTTTGAAAACAACGTAAATAAAGAATAGAAGGTGGAATTAAAGGAAAAATATTTCTCAATAAATGGGACGTTTTCAACAAAAGCCAAAATAAAAAAATCTTTATGTATATTACGAAATTTGAGTACTTTGTGCAATATCTTGTTCTCGTTCGGTTCTTCGCAAAAAGCTGTGGGATATTTATGATTTGTTTCCATATCGTTCTCTTTCAAATAATACTGCGAATGATGTTTATTTTTCGAGAAAACGCTTCTGAGACTTACAGTAGTTTGCCACTTATATTCAGGTTTTTATTTTTAAGAAATTTCAATTTAAATTAAACCATATAAATCCAAGTTTAAAACTTTGTAGAAAACTAAAAAGAAAACCCATTAAATTTTAATATAGATTTTGCACTTTTTTCTCAGATGTGTAAGAATTTTTTGGAGTGAGCAGTTTCATAGCACAAAATAAGCGAAATTTATTTTAATTTGAAACAAAGAGTCAACGTTTATTCCTAGACAACTTTTTACATTATTACACTAAAATTGAATGGGCTATAAAACTGCATACCAAAAAAAATTCAAAAACTTCTGAGAAAAAGGTTAAAAATCTTTTATAAAAGTTCGTTGAATTTTTTTCGTTTGTTATTATTTGGCCACATAACTAGAATTTTTTTTCCAGTTTTTTAAAAAGTTTAAAAATGGAATGATTGACAGCCGTGCTCCCCTTTCCTTTCGGAATCAGCTATGCATGCTTTTTTGAGCAGCCATCGAAACACACATTTCAATTAATAACTAATACAGCGATGTCATAAATGGCTTCTACAAATATCAAAGAATATTTAAAAATATTATTCCAATCGAAAATAATTAAACATTCACATATTTGGTCAATAACTTTTTATTTCACATACAACCAAGCATTCGGATTCAATTCACAAAAATGTATGTGAACCGAATTCACAGGGAATTTTGTGAATGTGAAACTGGGAGAACGGCTGATAGTTTATGTTAGAGAATGAACTAAATTTTAATTAAATGGCAAACTATGCCATTTTGAATTTGGTTGCTAATAACCTGCACAGCACTGTATGCTCCTATTTTTCTCTGTCAAAATGGTCCTCAGATTTCTGGTTATGAGATTTTATTCTATTTAAAAATTTACAAAAATGCTCTTCGCATCTTTTTCTCTGGGGTATGTTTTTATTTCATTCTCATTTTCGACAACTTTTTTGTCACTTTAATTTTTTTGCAAGCACCTTCCAGTTTTGATTTAAACTTTAAAGCGTTCTGGGGAATGAAACAACAAGATTTCCGACCATACCATTTGTTCATCATTCCTGTTAAAAACATTAGCACTTGCTGAATTTCTATTTTTGTTTTTGAAACCTCATTCTGAAATTTTTGTATTTTTGATAAATAAAATTTTTGCCATATACATATGTACGTTAATTCTAGGAAATATTTTTAAAAATAACTAACGCTATAAGTGTTTGGGGATGTATGTAGTTAATCTCGAAAGAGGAAGCGTTGTAGACAATTAAAGTATACGTTATTTAAGTCAATAAACTATTCTTTATTAAAGTAACTAATATATATTAAATTACAATTATTGATAGCTATCTACTCATCGGAAATAGTTCATATTTCTACCACTAATTATGGCAATTAAAAAATAAATAAAGAATAATCTCTCAAGCCAATGGAATGTAAAATATTTTTGGTCAGTCTGTCTTTAGCGAATACAAACAAACTTGATGGTTTGCCCACGCGAGAACATGCCACATTTATGTAGTTGTCCGTGGGAAAAGCGTGGTGTACACAAATCTAAGCCTGGCAAAAAATGAATTGAGGTTATTGTAATCGCTACCCACATTCACACGGTTAGCGAGTGCGCGTTCAGAGTCCTCGTCACCCATAAAGTATAGATAAGAAGGCCGTTTTATGGTTTAGGTGGTGTTTCAATTTCCGTTAGTTGCACTTTTCCTGTTGAACAACACATTCCGACTGGCTCATTTTTAAATTTAAGTGGCCGACAATGTGGGCATTCCTCGCCCAAAGTACCAATCGCCACTTTGTTATGAGCATAATATTCAATATAAAGCTCATACTGGAATGCTAGACAAAGGAATTAATTTTATGTAAATGGTCGAAGTTGTTGTTTGCGTTATTGGTTAATTGCTCTACGTCTGCTGACAATGAATCTGCGCGCTTCTCTTCGTTCTAATTGCCTTTGTTTATTACGTTCATCTCGTGCCTCTTGCGCCTTGCTTACACGAACATCTTCTTTATTATTATTTTACTTACCTTTCACAATAATAAAACACGTACATTTATTCAATACGTAAAAGTTTCTGTTTTAATTTAAAACTATTTCTACAAAATGTTAATTATGATATATACGGGTAAACTAAAGTTCGTTGTTGTCGGGAGTTCATTTATATCAAATTGCTTAATCAATTAGAAATGAAAACTGTCTTTGTTAATTATTAATAAAATGTAAATAAATAATAACAGCGCAGAGAAATAATGATAAATTCACTATGAGAATAAAATAAATTGAGAGTTGCACTGAAAATTAAAATGATACGTCACTGTCACAGTCTCTGCTATGATCGAAACACAAATAAAACGAAAAAAAAAAATGGACGAAAACTGCATTGAAAGTGAGAGAAAGGAAGCCGGCTTCATTCTCATCCCTACTTTGTGATGTTAATCGTATAAAGGAGAAAATTTAGAATCATATGTATTTTTTAATGCTGAATCATTAAAAAATATAAACAAAAAATTTTGTATGAAAAATAGACATTGGCCGATTCTCGGGCCTACCCGATAAGCATACAAAATTTCATCAGTCCAGCCGTTTCGGAGAAGTTTGGCAACAAACACCGCGACACGATAATTTTATATTCTCGTAATGGATTATAAATATTTTTTCTTCAAACTCCATTGCTGGATTTATGAAATTTACAGATCTATGAATTTATTCTTTGCCACCATTTTGTGCATTGAGTATAACTTTAGCAAAATATTGCTCAATCTTAATACGATGGCACATTTTCAATTGGGCCATAATCTTCTTTAAATAAATCGGACCACTAGTAACTGAAACTGAACAGATTTTACCAAAGAAAGAGTCTTTATTTCAAGTCAAAAATAAAAAATTAAAAACATTTAAACTCTATTGAAGTCATACCTAATTCAACAATATCTGTAACTGGCTTGTATACTTTAAGGATTTTATTAGTTACGTTTTAACGCATTCTCGCTCATTTCACTTTGTTTACTGCAGTCCTCATTTTTACTGCAATTCTAGCGTAGTTTTTTTTCCTTTCTCGCCCGCCACGTTGCGACGCCACGCTGTTCCTTCAACGTTTAGTCTTTCAACAATTTCCTCTGATTTAAAGTTCGTCTCAGCGACTTCCCTCGATAATACTAATGCGCATCTTATTTATTTGGCATGTGTGGGTGTGTGTATTAGCAGCTGCACGGAAGGCAATGAACTGCGTTGAATGCAAAAAAAAAAATTAAAGAAATGCACAAATCGATAGCAATAACAAATCATGTGTGCGCATTTTTGTTGGCGCGAGACGCTTTGGCGACAAAATTGTTTGCGCGTAGTTGATGTAGAGATTTCAAGATTTTTGTTTTTACGTTTTTTTTTGTTTTTGTATAACTTTCCAGTAGCGCTTTCTACACTTGCATACTTGTACATATGTATGTATGCATTTAGTTGCACATTGCACCCACTATAGCAATCAGTTTTAGACTGTTGCTCGCCGCCGGCATTGGCATTCGTGCTCTTCATCAACTTGCCAATGCACTTGCACTTGCACACATTGCACAAGTAAACATACATTTGTTCACATATGCACGAGTATGAGTATGTATGTATATATGTAAGCATTTATTAGTATTTCCAAGCGATTTCTTTCAGTCAAAACTTTTCACGACTGTGGCAGCAGCATAAACTTTTTAGACGTTCTTCGATTTGGCGACGAACGCTGAAACTTTTGTCATATAGGATTATACATACATACATATGTATATGTGTATATTCACTTGATTGTTATGCTTATTTTTTTCATGCACAGTCTTTGCTTATTTTCCTCGTCGAAAATTTGTGACAATATGCAAGTGTGGGTGTCTGGCAAAGTTGCATTTAGTGGCACAAAGCCATATAACAAGCAAGCAGACCCTTTAGGAATAGCATTCGTGAAAAGCAACCACCTTCGTTTCTTATATAGTTTTATAAATTTTTTACAATTTGTATTTCATAACAATGGGTCATAAAATTAGCTTAAAAGAGCTATAAAAAAATATTTTTAAAAATGTACGCCAAAACGAAAAAAAACTGACAAATAAAAAAATAGCTATAAAAAAGTACAAAATGTTACTTTTAAAACAGCAAAATTAAAACCGCAGAGACTCTAACAGCTACACAGAAATTTATTTTTAAATATACGCAATGCTTTTTGCTTTCGTATTCAAAATAATTAAGAGATAGAAATTCGTTGAGTATGAAAATTGAGTGTAATAAAATGCGAATTACTGACGGTTTACTTGAAATTTAATTCGCAAAGATATAAAAGAGTAAGTTTTATAAATAAAACGCATATAAGATGTATAAGAAATTTAAATAATTTAAAACATAAATTGCAAGCGATTTTTATTGAAGCTACTCTTTTGAAAAATTGCTCTTTTATTTAGAAAAATGTGGCCAACTTGGTCGCTCATAGCGATGTTTAAAAACGAAACCAATTTTTAGATGATTTTATATTCAAAAAGTAATTTTTTTTTCTTAAAAAACTCAACTCTACTCGTTAACGTTTCACATTTTAATGCTATGGCCAAGAATTTAGCTTTATTATAAATATAAGTGTTTGCCATCATGTTTTAAAAATGATTTCGGGCAAGTGAACGCCGCGGCTGGCTCGAATAAATTCCAGCCGAGATGACCAATTTTTCACCACTTTTTGCAGCAATTGTGGCCGTATACCGAATTTTCTCTTTCAAGGCGTCTTGAAATGCCAAACCAAATTGAATATAAATCAAGTAACAGCTGTCAAAAAGACCAACTCCGAAAAAATTATTGCCTGATTGAAAACCACACTTCTAATGAAAACACCCTTTATAATTGTCTAATTTATCGTATTCACGTACCATTTGTGTCGCTGATAACTAATTAATGACTATTGTGCTTGGTGACCAGCAAAATACCGCAAGTCTCTCATTTTAATCGATTTAAATAAAGCAACTAAATAATTTAAATTTCTCACTAAAAACCTAATGATACAGACATCATTTATTTTCCAAGTGGTATATGAACATACGCATATGTAGATGTGTATGTATGCATGCTCACCAAAGTTTGTCGTAGCTTTATACTTAAATATATACGAGTATGTGTGAATATAAACTGATACCGGATTTAAGCGTCTAATACCTCACTGATTACATCTAAATCGCTCTTGTTTTTCTTTAATGCTCAACAATAACTTCTCAACACTGATAGCTATTAAAACTTTATCTTCATAGTTTAATGTGTTTAAATATGTGTCGCATGTGAAAGTGTACTAAATGTATATACGAGTATACTATTTTTTAAGATATTAAGCAGGCGTCCGAAGGAATTAGACAAGTAAGCTGATTTGATGTTATTTCAGGTATTTCAGGCGATGAACAATTGGCTTAGGCGGGTTTTTGCGCTAAATTCAAATAAAAACCGTTTTTTTATGTAAACATTTTTTTTATTTCAATTATTGAGATTTTTTGAATTCAGAATTAGAATGAATTGTCAAATAACGACATTCGTGTCCACCTATTGCAGATTTTCGCATTATTCTAGTAATTGTGGGTCTTGGTGAAGACAACTTAATGAATTTCATTTTCCTCATTATACTAAAGGGCCACCCGTTTGATTGAAATCTGATCGATTTAATTGCCAGATCTGGTGAATCGTCTTATACTGGAACTAGGCAATGCAGAATACTATGTCGATTAGCATCAGTCCTCAACAGAAGCTTCGTCAATGAGGCTGAAATTTTTAGAAAACTAAAACAAAACAAATTCACACAATTTGCCAGAAATCTTCGTGCATGTAAATTTCGTTTGTGAAAAATTAAAATAGGCCCTAAATTATCGTTGATTTTTCCCATTTTTTTAATGGCGGTATTCGGAAGAGAATTCGTAAAAACTTATTTTACAAAAATGCTTTAAAAATCTTTTTGATGTACATTTTATAATAATTTTGGCGCGTACACTATATAGCTCAGTGTTTGGCCGAGCTTCTCCTACCATTTGTGGTGTGCGTCTTTATATTATACCACAAAATGGAGGGACCTACAGTTTTGTGCCGACTCCGAACGGCAGATGTATTTAATGAGAAGCTTTTTCATGGCAGAAATACCCTCGGAGGTTTGCCATTGCCTGCCGAGGGGTGACCGCTATTAGAAAAAACTTTTTCTATTATTAAGATTTTGCTTGCCCTGACTGAGATTCGAACCTCGAACTCACCGGCATATCGAGTTATAGCACGCACCGCTACCAACTCGACCACAGCGGCTGTGTATATATATGTAAGCTAGTACACAAGTAGATATATGTACGTATACATATTGCACTGATTGTATGCAGCAAACTGCAAATGAAAAACAAACCAAAAAAAACAACTATTTCAAAATGTTGCAACTTTACCAAGACTTAATGTCTAAATCCAACTGTATGTGAGCCATGTATTGCAAGTAAAACAATCTTCGAATGAGTTCAATATACACGAAATGACGCATTCAGTGATAAATGCAGGCACGCACGCAATGTCGCACACGCACCCGCAAGCTCACAGAGTATACAGAAAAACTGCATCATTCCAGCAGAGCTTACCAACTTTGTAGCAAAAAAAAACTGCAATGGGGTGCGGTGTAGGAGGGGAATTCTCACAAATCGTTCGATTTGCTGCCATAAAACTTATCAAGCTTATTCCTTTGAAACTCATCACTTCGCCTTCACTCTATGACGCGTCGTTGCGTCGTTGCTTTGCATGCATTTTGCTTTGCTCATTCTTTTTTTTTTTGTTTTTGTTGCTGCTCGCCTGCATTTTGCAATTTGCTTTATGTATTGCATTTTTATGGCTACCCTCCTCCTGCTCACCTTGTACGACTACACTACACACTACACCACCGCCTTTGCTGCATCACCTTAATCAACTATTCTGTATCAATCATTGATTGTGTACATAGTACGTCAACCATTTCTTCACTAAACGCATTTCAAGAGCCGCTTCTATCTACTTGTTTATTGTGCTTGATTCTCAAGCTGGTTGTATGCTTACTTTGCTACCATTTCTTCTACATATGTGCTAGCATTCGATTGTACGCAATTCTTTAATGGCGTCAATTTTAAGCTATCAACTACAATGTCTGGCATTGCATCGGCAGCTCGTTTCATTGCTCATTTCATTATTTGCCACCAAAGCAATGTTATTATGGGCAAAACTATGTGCTTGGCAGTTGCTGACGATACATAGCGATATTCTTTTGTATGCTATGCACGTGTGTATGAACATGCTTAAAATGCGAGGGATACAGGTGTTCACCATCTAAATCATAAGGCAATGACATTGTATTGAATGCTCTATATTATCCGACACACAGGCATTTAGTCTTAGGATGTTTTCATCTTTTTAACCCTTTTATTATAAGCCTTGAAGTTGAAAATCGAGCAAGAAATATTAACAGCAAATGTTCAAAAAACGCACAATTATTACGATAAACGAAATATATAAGATATTTTATAATTTTATTGAGCTCAAGGCCAGTTTATGGAAGAGAAGTGGTTATGAAAATTAAATTAAAAATAATTTAATTTAATAATCAAAAAGAAGTCTGATGAGGAAATGTGGTGATTTCCGAAATAGTACTATAACTTCAACCATTAAAAACTGTTGTTGTTTTTTCACAAACAAATCTTCCATAAACTGGCCTTGAGCTCATTAAAATTATAAAATATTAACATTTACTAGGCCAACAGAAAAATGAACAAACGAAATATCTAAGTTTAAAAAATTTCGGCCTTCAACAAAAATTAAGAATCATTGAATTATAAAAGTGCATAGAATTTGATATGCTGGGTATCGCACGTTATAAAAAATTAATAGTACTGATAGTGACTTGAAAAGACGAAATTTTATTTTCATATTTTATTTTAATTTGAATTGTCAAATTTTGAATTTCGTTGGGATAAGAATGCTTTCAGTACAATTCAAATTTTTTTTGTTCAATTTTTCTACTGCCGCTACCTTTTGAACGTGCCTTGGTTCAAGTCAAAAAATATGTATAAAATGTTATAATTCAGAAACTAATAAGCCAATTATAGCCAACAAGGACGTATACTGCGGTTTTATCTGCTTGGTGTCGCTGAAGTCACGATAAACCAAATATCCATATATGTTCCGAATAAGTTGAATTAAGAAATGTGTACCCAATATACACCGAGTGAATTAGTCCGACAGGTGGCTTTGAAGAATTTTGGTTCAATTAAGTTGAAATTTAATATTTAACTTCACACGTGAGGAGAAATACTTCTACGAAATATTAATGCCATAATTGGCGCCAGCATCGGCCTTGCAAAAAAATTCCTATTTATTCAACGATTTAATTAAAATTAAAAATAATGGAAAAATATTACTTTAGAATAGATTTAAAAATGTTTAGAGAAGTATTAGAGTGGATTTGAAAATACGAAAAATACAGTCACCGAAAGATTTATAGCACTTCAACATATTGACACATTTGTACATTTAATTTTTACCCCTAATTATTTAAAATTATTTTTCACTTAAAATACAGTTCATCCTCTAACAAAACCCATAAATACCTATTTATTTAATACAATAAAAAATGTACAATTATTTAACAAAACCTCATCAGTATTTCGAACAATTTTATAATAGTTTTAAGGAGTTTTTGAGCATGCAGTTTTTTAGCTCATTCAATTTTAGTGTGATAAAGTGCAAGCTTTAAGTTTCTACAAGTTACCACTGATTTTAGACAATTTTTTTAGTGGCAGTTTCCTCCAAACAACGCAATACCGCGATTATATTTTATTTGGAAGGAATTCTGAGAGAAGGAATAATTAAAAACTAATTGGATGAGTAATACTATACATTGTTCAAGAGTGTCAATATGTGAAAGTGCTATAATTCATTCGTTAACTGTAGGTTGTAAATTAATGAGCTGCAAATAAAAAAAGAGTTGAATATTTTCATATGAAAGAGTGAAAAATATTACGCTCAAACGAATTTGAACACGAAAAACTTATTTGCAGCTCATGGGATAAAAACTTTAACTCCCAGCCGCATAGCAAACGTATTTCAATGCAGAGCATTTGAAACTAAAGTATTTAATTTAACTGTTTGCCTTAGCTAAAAACAAGAGCTTACAGGTGAATAAACGATTTTATTTCACATTTCTGACTCATTTTGTACTCATGCGCTGAAAAAAAAGTGCTTATCTTTTGAAACTTCAAGCCTCAAAGAAGTTGAAAATATTAAAAAATATGCAAATTTTTTTTCTTTTCAAGAACAAGAAATTTAATTTTGTAACGGAGTTAAATATTGAATTAGTTTGTAGGAAATAATGAAACATGTTAAGCAGAATTCAATTGAAAGTGATAGATTCTTATTTCTTATTCATTGTATTGAAAAAAAAAAAAATAATATATACAAATCAATAATATTACACAAGCAAGAAATTTAAATTAAAGTCTGATAGTGAGTACATATTTGAAATTAATAGAGCTCACAGTTCTGTTGGGGTCGAATTTGTTTCAAAGACGAAGCTCAAAAGGCTATGAATACACGTTTGTATGTGCAATTGAGTTTAAAAAACGATATTATTACAACAAATATTTTGTAACTTGAGAATAAGTGCGCTATTCGCGAACTTCACGTTTTTCAACATTACTTAATTTTCTTCGTTGTTTTGTTTTTTTTTCCAGATCTGGTCGCCCTGCCAAAAATCAACTCTTTTCGAATTTAAATTTTGATCTTTCTATGACATTTGTATGTAAAAAAAAAGTCAATTACTTCAGAAAAAAAAGTGTTACACAAATATTATTAAAACGCTGAAAATTTAAAAAATATTTAAATTAAAAAATGACTGATAAGTCCGGAGAAAAGCGGTAAAATTTCCTTACAGTCGCAATAAATATGTTCTATAAAAGTAAATGAATTAATGCCCATATTCATAGCAAGCCTCCTGAACCACCACCAGCATCGTCTAGACACAATGTTACGCCATATTATTCCTTGCAAAGTTTTGACTCGACGACGCAAAGCGGTACAAATTCGCCACGCTTTCAATCAGTTTTATCAACAACGCCACAGCCCTCCCCCGTGCAGCGTCCACAAAAGCGAAAGAGAAGCAAAAGAACTGTGAACTCAGTTTCAGTTTCAATAGGCACAGAAACAAATAGAGAAGAATTTGACGCACTAGCTACTGCCAAGCCCACAGCAGATGAGCGAAAGCTCGGAATAGAGTTCGGCGCGCAGACCACATCTAGTCTTAATCCCTTAGCAAATATGCTTGCTGGTGCCGATTTTGCCATACAGACAACGGACAGCCTTACGGAACAAACGAGCGCGGCAACTAGCGTTAAGCAAGTTTCATCGGAGGTGGGTGCACAAGCCAGACAAAGCACAACTGAGATCGGTGTGCAAAGCTTAGAGCCAATGGTAGAGAGCAGCATTGCTGCGACATCATTTGAAAGCGTGAGCCACTCATCAGCCGACGATGCGCATCAGTACGACGAAGACCAGGATGTGGCGGTAATGCGACGCGCGAAAAAGTATACAAAACAACGAGTTATTGGCGATTCTCATCTGACTGCGGAATCTTCGATTATCTTATCAAGTCGACGTTCAAAATCTCAACGAAACTCCGCTAGCACATTTTTATCAGCCAGTTTGGAGAGTCAAGCGAACTTACATTCGCCAGCACAAGCAAAACAATCAATTTATTCCATCGGTAAAAATATGAAAATTACAGATATTTCTACACCACAGAGTCTCACGGAGGATCACAATGAAGTAGTGGCACAGCAATCGCAAGAGGCAACAGTGCCGCCGAAGATTTCATCCTTGAGAAAATCATCATCTTCGTTGTCAAGTGAACTGAACATTGGCAGCGGGTTTCCCACAAATCTCGAACTGGGCAATGGTTTTGTAAGTTTGTGCATCCCCATTGCGTATTCTAGTTTTCGCTTTTAAAACCTTCTCTCACGTTCGTATCTACAGCTATACATGATCATACCACCCGATGGCGGTTACGGTTGGTTCATTGTGCTCATCTCTTTTCTCTGCCAAGTTATTGTGGATGGCATCATATTTTCAATCGGCATATTGTTACCTTACATTGCCGAAGATCTAGGCGAGACGCAAACGAAGATAGTGCTAGTCGCTTCGATGCAAGTTGGTAATGAGCATGAGCGCTATGAAAGCGCGCAAAGAGCAAATGCGCTGGGACGAAGTTTAAAGTAAACGCTTTGAAAGGTTGTTATTTCATTACAGGTCCTCTGGCGAGTGCTTTCATCAATAAGTATGGCTTTCGGCCAGTGGCTTTGGCGGGTTCAATATGTTCGATTGTGTTCATACTAATTGGCACCTACACTCACAATATGATAATGCTAATTATATTCTATAGCGTACTAGGTGAGTTTAAATAGTATTTGATATAAAGGAAGCAAGTCGCCTTCCACGTTTTGTCATCAGTTTCAACTTCCTGCAGGTGGTCCCTCGCTCAGCCTAATTTGGGTTTCCTCCCAATTGATTATTGGCTATTATTTTGAACGCTATCGCCCTATTGCCAATGGCGTTTCATGCTCTGGCGCTGGCGCGGGTATTTTGATATTTTCCTTTATGAATGCTGCAATTTGTCCGGAGATTGGTTGGCGCAACACCTCACGTATTCATACGGCTATATTGCTATGCGTACTTCTAATGGCGATCACGTTTATTGAAGTTACGCCAACGCGGATCGCAAAGGTGAAAAAGGTATGTTTTCAATGACGATTTTTAGATTGTGACATCTTCGACAGAAATTATAATTGAAACAAATATTTATGCAACATTCTCTGTGTATTGGGCCATTGTCCCCTTTTCTAATGGCACGAAAATGGTTTGAGCACATACAAAAATGTTCAATGTCGTCTGGAAAAACTCACATGGGATTTTTTTCCAGCGGGCGACGACAAATTAATGACTTGGTCAAACTTATTTGAAAACTAATTTTTTTTTTTTTTGCAAAAAGTCGCTTTTGATTACATAGGTTAGGTAAGGTTAGGTTAAAGTGGCTGCTAGCGATCGCGCCTGCACACCTAGGCCTTTTTTTAGGCCCATTGTGGCAAAACGCGGATTTGAAAAATCCCCCTACTCGAACCAACATGTGGAATCTGCGAATTTTAATAGCTTGCGCATCTCTACTTTTGATAGATCGCTAAGGTCTCCGAAGAACTCTGATCCCAAGAATTTTCTTCTTCTGGCCCAAAGTGCAGGACATTCGCATAGAAGGTGCCTCACGGTTTCAGGCTCTTCTTCATTTCTGCAGCTTCTGCAGAAGTCGTTGCAGGGAACACCTAGTCTCTCCGCATGTCTGTCGATCAGTATATAATTCTTAAAGCTAAGGACAGGTTTTCTCTGCTCAGCATGAGAGGACCTAGTGATCGCTTGACGTCCCACTCCGGCCACAAGAGCTTGGACTCGATATAGGTTTTTCCGTTTTCCAACGGTCTCCTGCTTCCTTAAGGTTTGAGTCCCTTAGAAAGAGCTTGCAGGTAGCGAGCGGACGGACACCAACTACTGTCCATTTTTCAGACGATGCCAATGATAAGTTTATACTATTTATTTTGCCTTATAATTTTTATTTTTTTTATAAAAAGCGAATTTATTCTCTAATAAAAGCCATATACAATCTGATATTTAACTAAGTAACTTTGTAAAAAATTAATATTATAAATTATTATCTCAGTTAAATTTGGAACTATAAAATTAAAATTGACTTGACTATGTAATCTGCATTGGTAAAATTTTAGTTGGTCAGAGAGCCATTTTCAAATCGATAAAAATTACTGCTGACTTTTGTTTTTGTATTTCCTTCCATTTCTGCACATTTGAACAAATTGTATTTTCGAATGGAAAATAAACGCAACGACATAAACAAAAAAATCTTAAAAGTCAGTAGCCATTTTTAAAGACATAAAACTTGAATGGTCTTCAAAGGTGCATTCAAAATTTTTTTGAATCAGTTTGTTTATATTATAAATTTTGTTTCAAGTATTGGGTTTAAATGAGGTTTCGTAAAACTTAAAAATTTAAAGTTAATATAAATTGTTACAATTTGTCAATATGAACCAACAAAAATAATTTAAACACTACTGTATATAGTACATATATATTTCAGGAGGTCGATACGTCTTCGTCGAGTGAAGATAGCTCTGTACCTTTTAGCCAAGTACGCTACTCACAGTTTTATGTGGCACCCGTGCGAATGACATCGTCTATCAATAGAGGATTAGAGGAAATGTTTGGTAAGATGATTGCAAAATGTATTCGTAATTTTTGTTTAATTCAACACATTTTTCTTTTGTGTATTTTTCCAAATTACATACGAGTATGTAACAGCTTTTTCGATTTTTTTGAGTGCCCCAAGACTGGGTTGTGGTGAACACACTTAAGTTCTATAGATTCAGTATTAAAATGTCTTAAGAACGATGCGTTGGCAACCATATACGAGTATGCGCATCTTTTATCGAGTTCGGCGTCATAACGGTAATTTTTGTGCTTGAATGTGTTTGCAGGTTTCACTTTCATGGTAATGCATTCATTTGGATTTGATCTATGAAGTTTTTGCTTCAACTTTTTGAACTTTAGAAGGTGCATTGATCTTTTAGTGAGAAATATACTTAAGAACGATTCGGTTTTTTTACACAATTTTGTAAATTTTTTTCTGTTTGATATTCTACCTGATAAGTTTATTAAAAAGAAAGTATTTTTGAATATTCCTGACTGCAATTTACTTTAGTTAAAACGATTAAATAATGTCAAAAGGAAAACATTGCACCCCAGCTCTTCGAAAAGCAATCATCGAGTTGCAAAAAACCGGATTATCCTACAGTGCTATTGCAAGACAATTAAACGTTTCTAAAAGGATGGTTTTGAATGCTTTGAAATATTTTTCGGAGTTTAAAACCGCAGAAAATGTTTCCAGAAAGGAAAAAGCTCGAAAAACTTCTTACCAGGTTGATAGGATGATCGTTAGGTTGTCAAAACAGAACCGGAGGAAGAGAGCTACAGACATCCATCGAGAAATTTCTGTTCACCAAGAAAAGCCAATAACGAAAAGAACAGTTGCACTTCGATTAGCAGAGGCTGGCCTTCAGTTTTTATAGCTGAGGAAGCGAAGGCATATACATATACAAGCCCATCTATAAATTTTAATTCTGTTTTTTTTTGGAACTACCCTATAGGTAGACAACTACTTAGCGTAGCTAAAATAATAGGAATGCAGTTGAAAAAATGTTAAAACACTTAAAAATTAATACGAACATTTTTGTTTAACCAAATTAAAACGATGGGTTGTTAAATTTTCGATGTTATGAGAATGGCGTTATAACTATTGAAATCGATATCATTGCATTTCTCATTAAATCGCCTTTAACGATTACGGTAATTATTTTAAAACAGCTTTCATTACTTGTAAAAATTGCTTTCATATCAGCACTGTTACTATTATTATTATAGAAATAATAATCGGAGTTATATTCGGTATCGATATCATAATTTTTTTATATAGTTTTTACTGTCGTATGTAGATTTTTTTAACAGCATTCGTACCAAATTATTTCGACAAGCATTGTGATACACTGACCTTCTTCTGAATTAGTTTTCTGTTTACTTCTTGGCAATACTCGATTCATTTGAAATTCGTAAATGACGAAGTTTAAATTTCTAAGCATCGCCTCGTGTCACGACTTGTTACACTGTTTTTTTTTTAATTTCAGAACAATATGAACCACGAAAAACTACAACACTTGAAAGATTATGTCCGTATTGCTGTCGAAAAAAGCGAACATCTAAGAGGGATGGTGATGAATTAGACGAAGATGATGATTTCTTTGAAGAAGATGAAGAAAATATAAGAGAACGAAAAATATATGTGCTGCGACTGGATCCAATAGAAAGAGAGGATCTTTTCTACACGGGCACTGCGGCATACGATGAGAATGAAAGCCCAGCGACTAGTCGTCGCACAACAGGTCATTTGATTTTAATCGATAAACAGCGGGTAAAAAAAAAATCAAATTTATTATAACTTCAAAGACATTTATACGAGTACATACAAATCTAATTACCGACCTTAGGCCGCCTCAATTAATTATTCACTGTCGGTGATGCGCGCGCAACGCCAACATAAGACCAAGCCTCGTTCGATTGCCGAGTTGCGACATCGCCACAAAAATCCCTACTTAGCCTACATATCACCACAAAATTGGATGCCCTCGAAGTTGTATAATGCATTTGCAAAGCTATTCGATGCGAATATGTTGAAAATTATGGAATTTCGTATATTGCTGCTGTCGGCATTCTTCTTCACGATGGGCTTTAATATACCCTTCGTTTACTCGAAGAGTAAGTGTGGCTGAGAGAGTGTATTAAAAATTGTTAATATTCTTTTACTCTTACTCTTCTCTTTCGTTCAGTACGCGCTGAAGTCGATTTATTCAACTCTAGCCTCATCTCACCCGCTATTGGTCTATCGAATTTCGTATTTCGTATTCTTTCCGGCTTTGCTGCGAACAGTTATCGCTCTCAAACGACCTATATTTGCGGTGGCGGCATTGTCTTTGGCGGCCTGGCAGTGTTGGTGAGCGCATTTTATGGCGCTGATGTTGTCTGGTTCCAGTATACATATGCGGCTTGTTATGGTGTGGCGGCAGGTATATATGTATATATGGATCTCGATTGAGTAATCACTCAAAATAATTAAAAAAAAAAAAACATTTTGAATTTTTTAGAAAAAAATATATAGAACATTTTCAAAAATCTGAAAATTTATCGAAATCAAAAACGTTAGTGAGACTTTTTGTTATAAGAATATTTTTAATTGATTTCTGTTTTGTCAATTTTTATCGTCTTTTTAACGAATATATTTAATTATCGTCAAACTAATCGTTAACTTTACATATTTGTATTCTTCCAACGCTACTTATCATAATTTAATTATAAACACCTCTGCTTACTAAATAGGCTATAAGTACTTATCGTTATCGATAGTTGTTATTAAAAACTTTTAAAATTGCTGATGTCAATAGAAAACATTTTTTTCACGACATTTTTTAATAATTATTCAAAATCAAAGTTATCGGAATCCTTTGGTTTTCTTGAATGTATCATTACCACTTCGTACATCGTTATCCCTTATTTGCAATTATCGTTATATTCCCATCGTTATCGATAATAAGGTACAAGCATGAAACGCTAGCTAAATATTTTTTATCTCTTTTTACTACACTCTCATACATATTTCTTAATTTCTCTCATCTAATTTTCAGCCTTCTATTCAACGCTGCGCGCCATCATCTACGTACGCACTTTAGGTTTGGACAAACTAACCAATGCTTTTGGTCTAACTGGCGTGGCTATGGGTCTTGGTGTCTTCTTCGGAACCACAACTGCTGCGCTTCTCAACGGTTGGACGAAACATTACAATGCAGCATTTGGGTTTTCTGGCATTTGTTTGATTACAGCGGGTGGATTGAAATTGATCTTACCTACTTTAATACGTTATAGGATAAAACATTTGAAGACTGAATTGGAAAATAATACAAAGCAAGAAGATACAGTTGAAAAATAGTATTTTAGTGAAATGCGTTACGTTTAATTTGATGTATAATAAATAAAAAAATTGGTATTTTTTGTGGTTTCAAGAAGTTAGAATAGTTTTCATCAGATGAGGTGAGTTTTCGCCATTTATAACATCGAAATCACAAACACAGAGGATGTGCAGTCTACTTTTTATAATTTTTAACTATCAACAGATCCACAGGCGAACACGTATGAAAGGGAACTTGATTTTTCTTAGACTTCCTAATAATTATTAAGAAAAAAGCAGAAGAGCGGTTTGTTGAGTTTGATTAAATGAACTTGGCTAAATAAATTTAAACAATTTATTTATCTTCGAGTAATTTTAATTTATTTTTCTATTAAAAAATACTTAATTCTCTAATAAACACCATTTAATTATTATAAAGTGTAGAAAACATTTATCAAAGTTTCATCAAAATTTTGAAGTTTTTTAAAAAAAAGGTTAGAATTTTTAGGGGTATGCAGATACAAAGCTATTTAAATTTTTGTTTTAGTAAGTGCAAGTTTCCATTAACTACAAACTACCACTGATTTTTGACGATTTTTATACCCGAGCATACTTGTACACAATGCTATATTAACTTTATTCGCATCCCGGTTGTTTGTAACAGCCAAAACTAATCGAGATAGATATATACGAGTTGGTTCCGAAAATTCCAGACTGGACATTTTTCCGTGGAGGACGGAGCTCGAGAAGGTCGACCAAAATCTTCCACTGATGACATCACTATAGCTCTGGTAAAGTCTAAAATTGACGAAGACCCACGATGGACACAAGAAATGAATGTTAATGAATTGGGCTTGAATGCCATGGCTGTATCGCGAATATTAAATAATCATATGGGATACACGAAGAAATCTGCTCGATGGGTACCACGAATTTAAAATGAGACCTAAAAAGAGGCTCGAGTGAATTTTGCTCAATTTTTCCTAAACAAATTCGAAAATGGTCAGTCTAGCAACTTCAGTAAAGTCGTTACTGGTGACGAATCGTGGTTCTATAAGTACGATCGGAACAGCAAACAGCAGACAACAGACCAAAAGGAGCAAACCCACCCCCGAGAAAGCTAAGCAACAAAAATCAGCAACAAAAGTAATGATGACAGTTTACATCACCGGATCTAAAATCTTAGCTGCTATTCCGCTGAAAAAGGGTCAGACGGTAACTGCAAAATGGTACAACGAAGACTGCTTACCAAAAGTTTTCAAAAATTTATTGGAAAACCGGAAGAAAGTGGATTTGCGACGCTACTTTTTACATCATAACAACGCGCCACCTCACACTGCTGAAATAACGAGTAACTTCATTGCAATCTCTGGGATCGAAGAAATACGTCCAGCACCATATTCCCCGGATATAGCACCTTGTGATTTATGGTTATTTCCAAAAATTAAAAAAAATTTTAAAAGAAAGGTCTTTAATAGCAACACGGAGATAATTAATGCGGTTAATGCTGAACTTGATAAGCTTAAAAAGCAAGATTTTGAAGACTGTTTTCAGAAGTGAATTTATAGACTTACATAAAAAAATGCATTGAAATCAATGGCGATTATATAGAGAAGATAAAAAATGACAAAGATTCCGAACAAATACAAAAAGAATTTGTTTTGTTTTTTTTCGAACTCTTGTTAATCCCCTCCTTTATATATCATATATACCAAAATGATCAGAATGAAAAGATCCGTCCGTTCGTCTGTTACGATAACTTGAGTAAAACTTGAGATTTCTTAATGAAACTTGGTACATAGGTTGCCCTTTGGCCAGGGTAGGTTGGTATTAAAAATTGCCGAGTTCGGTCAATAACCACGCCCACGTCCCATATAACGGAAGTTGCCACGCCCACTTATGCAAAGATTTCCGAATCTCAATACCAGTGTTAAGTGTCGTCACTAAATTTCGTGAACATATTGTCCTTCATATCGTTGTTATCATTGTCAAAAATTTTTAAAATCGGATCTATTGGAACAAATTGAGTAAAATACATCGCGTGGGTATTAAAAATTCGATATCGCTCGAATTTTGCTTTCCTTACTTGTTTTTCCTGCGTTCTTTCGCAATTCCTTTCATATAATAAATAGTCGCGGTTTTGCGTTGAATGGAGATACTTGAAATTTGCACTTTCTCAAACAAGAATTGAGTAAGCCATAAAACAGCATACTCAAAAAAATTCTAAGAGAGTTTTTTAAAAAAGTTCGAAATTTCGATGATTTTTTGTTAAATCATTGTAAATTTCGTAAATTGTTTAAAAAATGGTTGTTTATGGTTTTTCTTAGATAATAAACCACATTTTACTAGGAAAATAATATTGATTAATTAGAAGAAATATAAAGAGCCAATATCTGTCAGTGAGTGGTTGTGCTATAATGTGTGAACAGCGTACTAGTATATTCTTTTACTAATTCAAATAGGAAATTTAAAGAAAATATCGACTTAACGTAGCATATTATATGATCATACGACGGCGGGTCAATAAGTCCGTGACTTTTTGAATGAAACGCAAGTTTTTGGATAAACAAATATTTTATTTTTCGACATAGTCTCCTTTGAGTTCTATACACTTTGTCCAACGTTTCTCCAATTTTTTTAAACCTCCAAAAAAAATAAGATTTGTCCAGGGGCATCAAAATAGGCATTTGTTTGTGAGATGATTTTATCGTTGGCATCAAATCTCTTTCCGCCGAACAATTCTTCAGATTTGGAAATAAGAAGTAGTCACTGGGGGATAAATCCGGAGAATAGGGTGAATGAGGGAGTAATTTGTATTCCAATTCATGGACTTTTGCCATGGAAACTACACATGTGTGCGTTTGCGTTTGTAGTCGATTGTCAGCAAACGCATAGGTGCCGCGTGCGGAAATTAAGTGATCATTTAAAATTGAAACCACTGAGCCATCTAAGATGCCTAAGGCTTCCACAATCTCTCGCACTTCCAATCTCCGATCGGCCAACACCATGTCGAGAATTTTTCTAACTGTTTCGGGTGTTGAAACCTAAATTGGGCATACAGAACGTTCGGTATCTTCCGTGCTTGTACGACCACAGCGAAATTCATCAAACCACTTTTGATGGTGAAGAGTCCCCATAGTATTCATCAAGCTTAGCTTTGGTTTGAGTGATGGTCTTTTTCCGAAACAAATATTAATATTTTTCCATTTTCTCCTCAAATCACGCGGTAGTCTGCTATGAATGGCTGTCAAACACAAACTAAATGCCGCAGCTTGTTCAAATTTTGACAGGAGTCAACTAACAGATGCCTGTTGATAGTAGCTGTAAAGAGACAAGAAATTCAAAAAGTCACGGACTTATTGAACCGCGCCCCGTATGATAAGGTCGTCTCAAATCCTTGAACGTATGTTGAAGTTTTTTTGAATATCCGACAGAGTAGTAATTTGGGGTTCTATAGTGAATTCAGACAAACCGGTTTCAGCGTTTTTCCACTTTCTCTATCGATATTTTTTTTCTATTGAATTTTTTTAAACAAATAATAGTTGCATTTTGTTTATAATATCTTCCATTTTTTTTTGAGACTCTGATATACTTTACCTTTTCGTCTTCGGTTGCATACCTATATTCTTTACAGAAGCTCGTTTTTTTTTAAATGAAGTTTAATAAATCCAATAAAGTCCGCCAACCCAAAAATTATATAGAAAAAAATATTTTTTGTGATTTTCGGAAAGCTCAGCGTGCCCGTAAAATATTACGTGAATTGAAACAAATACTAATCTTCTTTTTTGTATTTTATATATATTTGTTATGCACTTCACTTACAATATATATGTATATCGTTATATATATAAGCTTACATACATATTCACTTACTTCCTACTTTATACAAAAATCATTAAATTTTACAGATTGCATTTTATTTCAATGTTTTCCTTTTTTGCTTTGTTTTTACATACATTGATATTAACATTTGCATCATTTCAATGGTTAAAGAGATAACAAAAATTGGTTTCCAAAAAATTTTGTTTTAACATTTGAATCATTTTAGAAAGACACATGCTCTCTCTGGGTATTCGACCAAATTTATTGCATTGACATTTTTATACGCAATTTTTTGCATTTTTATTTTTAATAATGTTTGTTGATTGTGTGTAACTTTTTCGAAATTAAGAAAACTGCAATGAAAAAAAAAATTGCCGCTGATGCTTAATTTGACATGCTGCTTACCTGCTTGTTTGCTTAAACGACCAGTTAGGCAGAGACTTCACATTTAATTTTATAACTTATCCAGCTAACTTTATATTTCAAAAGTATTATTTTTCTCTGTACGCTTTTGAAACTTACATTTTTTGCTAACTCTTAAGCTACATATATTTATATATTCTTCTTAAAATTTAACTTTTCCTTTGTTTCGTTTTTAAATGTTTATATGATTTATTTAACACTAATTCTCAATTATTTTTTTCGTTTAGCCTTACTAAATTTTGTCGCAATTTTTTATTAAACATTTTTAGTTGTTATTACTATACTTTGTAATTTCTTTTATTTAATTAATAATTTTTTTGTTGCTCTTTTCATATACATATATTTGCTTGTTTCTATTTTCTTAGATTTGTAATCAACGTTACTTTTACCTTGTTTCGATTTCAAAAAAAAAACAAAAAATTCTTTCACACAAGCATCAGCTAAAAACCATGCAGGAATTTGCAGATGCAATTTTATAATTTTAAACCGAGTTAGAGGTTGTCTAATTAAAAAATAAAAATAAAGAAAGTAAACGATGTATTGCTATTTATTCTTTTTATACTTTTCTCATCTTGGAATTATATCATTTTTTTATTCCTTTGTACATCTACTCTATTTTTTATTGCATATTCATTTAAACTACTTGTAATGGTTGGAACTTCTATTCTCGCTTTAAAATTATAGATACCAAATAAAAAACTTGCAGCAGCGTTATTATTTTTCACATTTCTAAGTATCTAAATACATATAAACCCTTAGGCTATTTTTTTGGCCATATTTTTAATCAATTGAAATTGATTTTTTCAATTCTACGAAAATATGTTGCATTTCTGGCTGCACTTTACAACGTTTCTACAATTTTTATTTATTCATTTTTACATTGTTTTTTAATAGAAACGTGCTGACAATTTTTTTATCAATTTAAGAAAATTATAAGTAAGTTTAGGCCCATTTAAAAGTATTGTTAAAGATATAAAAAATATTTTATTTAGTTCCAAAAAGTTTGACTTAAACTTAATATAATATTTTTTTTAAATAATTTAAAGTCTTTAAATAAATTTAACTGATTTATTTAATTTTTGGTAAAAAGTGTGGATATTTTCTGGTGTTATTTGCTATTTAACAGCGTTTTTTTCTTATATAATTATTAGTTTTGCGCCCGAGGCCAGTCCTTGTTAGCCTTAGATTTTAAGCTACTCCAAATAAAATCATCAAAAACATGCCTCGTGTTCAATAAAATATTTTTTCAAAAAAAAAAAAATCTGCAGCTGCTTTATGCAAGCTTTATACCTTTGGCTTTCAGGATTCTTGAAAGAGAATTCGCACCCTGAAGAACCTACAGAAAAGGAAAATCAAAGTTCAGTGAAAGTTAAATAGATTCAGTGTTTTTTAGTTTTATATTTATTTATTCACAAAATATTATCATTTATTTACCACTTACATATAAGTTACGCTGTTGCCAAAGCAACAAGAACTTACAAATTACATATTTTACAATTTTTTGCTTACATTTTTTCAATTTGAATTTTCACTATATATTGTCCGTGTGTGTGTTTCTGTTTTTATTTTCTTATCAAATAATTCATGTTTTGTTATGTATTTCAACAAAAAAAAAATTTAGTTGTGATTATTAATTTTTTTTTTGTTTTTATATATTTTGTTTGCTGTCAGGTTTCTCAAGGAATCAACTTTTTACGAGCTCTTGACAAAATTTTAATTAATATTTTTATTTTTTTTCCAGCCCGACGACATTCTCTTAGTATGCATGAAAATTATGAATGATTTATAAGCCAATTAAGCGTTACGGTTTAACTGGCAATATATATTTTATATTTTTTGTTAAATTTCTTGGTTGTGGTTTTTGGTGTTCAATTTTCAAAACTTGAAATTAGTATGTTTTTAGTGTAAAAACCAAACCTACTTTTCCACTTGATTTACTTAAGATTAATTCCGAAGGGTGATATACAGTGCGAACTAAAAGATCTACTATGATACCCCTTTACTTGAATTACTTACATATTTAATTGTTTTTATTAACAGCTTTTCTTGATTTGCTGCTATTAATCCCTTGTAATTTTTCTTATGATTTCTATTAATTCCTTATATTTATTTCTACATGCAGACACATAATCATTTTATTAATTTCACTTTTTAGTTTAGGATATTTTCTTTTAAGCCAATGTATACTAATTTTATGCAAATGAACGAAATTATGCGTGTTTGCAGCGTCAAAGTTTAGATAATAATTTAGGAAGTATACAAAGTTTAATTAATATTTTTTTAAACAATACGAGTAGATTTTTTGGATTTTATTTTATAAATCTTACAAAGTTTGAAAAAAAAAATTAATAAATTTTGCATTAAATAATAATATAAATATATTTTTGCAAAACTATAGACTAACAAATTTAAGTTTCATAAAAAATATTCTCACTTTAATAATCTAATTCCCAAATAAAAACTAAAGATAATAATTTTAAACAAAATTTTAAAAGTAAAATTATTCATGTATACTTAAGATGGCCATTGTATAATATGTTAAAATGATTTATATATTATATATTTTGATTTTTTTCTGATTTTTATATATAACTGAATTAAAAAAGACAATTTTCAAAGTCGAAATTTTCATTTCAGAATATAATAGTATTAGTGTCAAAAATAAAACTTTAGGCTAAGAAATTAAAACTACAAAAAAATTTTTCCTCCTAAAGTTTTAAATGTGAATAGTTTTATAATATTTTTTTTTATTACAGATTTTAAATTATTTATTTTAATTAAGTAAATAAAATTCAAAAAATGCTTATCAAATAAAGAATACCTGTTGCAAAAGCAAAAAAGAATTTTAAATTTAGAATACAAAAATAAAAAATAAAATAAATTAATAAAATCAATAAAACAAATTTTTGAAAAAAAAATCGTTATTTAAATACAAATTTATTAAAACTTAAATCACAATGTGAAATGTTTTGCAAAAAAAGTATACATATATATTTAAAAAAAAATATTTTACAAAATAAAATTGTAAAATATTAACATTTACTAGGCTAACAGAAATATGAACAAAATAGTTAGAATACAAAAATTAACAAATTTTTGTTTACAAATTAAAATTATGTTGCTTTAAATAAAAATAAATATAGTTCCTTTCATGGCTTGTGGACTTTTTGCTGCACTTATGTATGTAATTATGCACTTTTTGATTGGCAAACATTTTTCTTTTACATACATATAAAATTTAGTATTTTTCAATCTACATAAAAAAGTTAAAATAAAAATATTTGATGTACAAATACAAAATACAACAATTAAATAAATGCTTATTTTAAAATTAACAAAAAAAAAACTAAAACTAAAATTTAAAAAAATTTGTAAAGAAATAAATGCTTGCTAAATGAATAAAAACAATTAATATTTTCTATTTAAGATTTTTATTGGCAAAAATATTTTGTTTTAAAATAAACGCGGTTGACAAAACCCCACAATCTTTGGTACTTATATTCATGAATGAACTTCTGTATATATTTTCATGTACATACATATGTATATGTATACCTATTTTTTTTATAATAAATACATGTACATATACTTTATTTTTTTATTTTTCAATTTGCATTTTTACTTATTAATTAATTGTTATTACGCTTTTTTATTACTTTTTTTTTGTTTTTTGTTTTTTTAAAGGAAATCATACGCTTATATTAAGAACTACGCTTGCTCGCGCTGCGTCCTTCATGTAGTGGACCTGAAAATGCACAAAAATAATTTTTTTTTTGTTTATTCGCAATCGCATTATTACGCTTTGTTTCACAGAAATTTTTATAGTTATGTTTGTAAATTCTTTGCTGATTCACAAGCACTTGTCTTCCGCAGATTCGCACCCAATTCCATTCTCTCACACTCAACGTCGTGCTTTCAATAAATCCAAATCCAAATTGATATTTTCAATCTTTTAAATCCGTTGATATGTATTTTTTTTTGTTTTTCATTTTCTCTCACTCGTGACCACACATAAAAGTTGAACTGTCAATCTTGGCCAGCTGAATGTCACTGCTTGTCCAACTGTCAATCCAGCATTTCAAACCAACCCACGCTGGCAGCAATATAAACTCACATGAACACACACACATACTCCTGCACTCTTCCACTCACACATTCGCCTCATTGCATTTTCAATTCACTTACCAATTGAAGTAGGTCGCCGGCGAGTGGCAACCCTTCTCCGTGCCGCACCATTTGGACTCCTGCAGCGCAGGACATGGTCGTCCGCCACGTTTGCCATGCCTGATGACCTTGCGATATCGATGCATCTCACCGATGCCGCACGTTTTGCTGCAAGACGACCACTCGGACCAATGGCTGACGCGGCAATCGCGTGACTTCGTACGAGATTTTGTGCGTCGACGTTTCGGCAGTGGACCCAACCAATTGGTGGCGGCATAGGAGGACGGCGACGACGAGGACGTAACGGCGGTGGATGCGAAGGCTGCTGCTGCTGAGCCTGAGGAATTGTAGCTCGCCTCCGAGCGCCGATAACTGTTGGCAATATTTTGCATGATGGCATTTTTATCATTTTTCGGCACAACATTCGCGTTGTTGCCGTTGGCGGTTGTCTTGTTATTGTTGTTATTGTAGCTGCAAAGAGAAGCAAAATGGGAAATGGAAAATTGTTTATGTCAGCATTTATGTACTTAGGATGTATGTAAAGGGTGTTTTTTTTTTAATGTGTGGTTTTTAATGAGGCAATACTTTTTGCGAAGTTGGTCGTTTTGACAGCTTTTAGCTGCCATTTTATAATGAACAGACTGCAAATCTATTACCAAAACGAGAAACAAACAAACAAAATTGTCGCATTTAGAGTGATGTTGATGTGGACGATCTTTAGTTCCAACAAGAAAAATTCAATTTATTGAAGGAAACTTTTGGCATTATCCCGCGTCGTGGGCCTGTGGTGTACCCTCCAAGATCGTACGATTTAACACCACTGGACAATTTTTGGTGGTGTTATGTGAAGTCGCTTGTCTACGCAGATAAACCTGAGACGATTGACGCCTTGAAAGAGAATATTCGCCGCGTTATTGCTGACATACGGCCCTAATTGCTGCAAAAAGTGGTCGGCTGGAATTTATTCGAGCCACCGGCTGCGGTCACTTACAAGAAAACATTTTTAAAAAATAATTGTAAACCCTTATCTTTATAATAAAGCTCAGTGCTTGGCCATAGCATTAAATTATATGCGTTTTATTTCTTCTTAAAAACCCACATGTCTAAAAAAACACCCTTTATGTATGCATGTGTGTGTGAAGGTATGTATGGCTTATACATATAATTAACTGAAGTGAGCTTCGCCTCTCGGCCCTTCTATGATTTAACTTTATCCGACACTCTTTCTCTGAGTGTGTTTTTAATTTCCCTTTACCCTTCTTTTAATGCACGTAGGCACGTTCGCGAGATTGAGGATTCCTGAATTGCTGCTTGCATTGCAGCTACAATTTTACATGAAATTAATTTCACGGAATTTCCATTAACCTCAATTGAAAACAGTGCAGCAATATTTGTTTGAGCGTCGGCTGTAGCGAGACATTGAAGCGGTCGTATGTAGTTGAAATGCAGCGGCTGTGAAAACAATCAGTGAATGTGTCAATGAAAATAAAGAAGGGCTGGCGTGAAAAGAGCTTTTGGAATGAGATATTACCACTTAAATTTGCATACGCTATTTTTTGATCTTATTTTTTTTTTGGAAAGTAACTTCGACTTTGACTGACTGTGACGGCAAGCTGGTTTAGTGGAACCACCTTTTGTTCATTTCATAAAAAGAAAGTAGTATTTTAACTTTAATTCTGATACTTTCCTGGCCAGACAGTACTACCCTTAGCTTGCGTTAAGCTCAATAATAGGGTGTAGCGTGAAGAGCAAGGAAAATAAAGTTATAGCTTGAAAAAAGAAGTAACATTTTTTTTTTGCTTTTATATTTGCATTGATTATCACTTGATAGTTTTCAAAATATTAGTTTTATCAAAAAAAAAGTATTAAGTACTTCTTTATTGACAAATAATCAGAGATTTATAAAAAAAAAAGTTGTATTAAAATAAAAGTAATGTTTCCATACGTTTAGGTAGGTTGGTAGGTGTGGCTGCCACTGATAACCAGCGACACACTTAGAGCCATTACTGAATTATCCTGAGTTCTTGTCAAGCATCTTGGGTCTTTTTCACCTAATTCGCCGAGGTCCCCAAAAAGGGGTGCGCCGCATGGTTAGCTATGAGGCAGTGCCCTGTTAGGACGCCAATTACTTGGGATTTTTCATCCCGTCTTAAGGAATACAGGCAACGCGACCGTTTACGATCCCATCTGGGCCATGTCTGCCTAGAGATCCTACAGCTCGTAATTTGTGCCCAGCTTTCCACGAGCATAAACGAATTCTTTTAAAATCTGCTTGCAAGTACCATAGGGCATACCAATGCATTTTTACCGGGAAGAATCTGCTTGGTTGTTCCCTCCCTCGCAAGTTCGTCCGCCATACAGTTATCCTCGATGTTATTGTGGCCCAGAACCCAAATGAGGTTTAGCCTGTTCTGCCGAGCTCACAGCTTTAATTGCGATTGACTGTCACTAAAAATGAAAATGTCGTTGTCCTTTACAGTGGTATTGCTGAGAACTCAGCTTGAAAAACACTACCGTGGTCCGGTATCTGAAAAGAGCAGCTCAGAGATAGATCCTGCGAGAAGACCCCTCCTCCCTCCCTGCCATTTAGCTTCGAACCATCGGTAAATACCGTGAGACTTCCAGGCGGAGTGTGGAAGTTTCTGAACCACTCCTCTCTGCCTGGAATCCTTATCGCGAATTTTTTGTCTGGAATCACAGTATCAATACAGCGATCCGTGTATTCTGGAAGAAAACTATAATTATTCAGTATACATGTTGTTCGCAACGATCCACTAATACAGATCATACTAGTCCTCTGCACTTTGCTAAGTAGTTTGATATTAGTAGCTCTGCTCAAGGCAGGCCACCATACAATAACTCCATAGAGGAGAATCAGTCTAACTACCGCCGTATAGATCCAGCGGCATACGCTGGTGTTGAGACCCCATTTCCTTCCAATGGCTATTTTGCAAGAGTATAGTGCCACGGTGGCCTTCTGATGTCGCTGGATAATGTTATTCTTCCAGCTAAGTTTCGTGTCTAAGGTAACGCCAAGAACTTGACCAATTTTTAAAGGGTGTCTATTTATAGAGCTGTTTCATGTTCCTTTTAATCTGTTTTAAATCTGCAGGATTTACGAATAAATCTTAGCAGATTTTGGGGTGTCAAAGAGCTCAGTTGTTCGTCTCTCAACACGTCACGACCAAATGACTCTTACCTAGTTCTTGCAAAGGCGAGGCAGAAGCACAGAAAGTGTTCCGCCGTCTCTTCCTCTTCAAAGCAGGATGGCATATGGAGTTGTCATGTACGCCTATCATTGTCAGGTGTCTATGCCACGTGAAGTGACCGGTCAGCAGTCCAACAAGTTGCCTGCATTCTCGCCTGTTAAGCGAAAGCAAGTGTTTTGATAGTCCTTCTGAGATTGAAGGTAACATGAGTTTTGCCCAAGTGCAACCTCTCGACGCCTGCTAGTCAGTCATTGCTGAGTGAAGTATTCACCCAGTTTCTGATGGTGGCATCGATGGCCAAAGGTGGGAGTGCTATAGCTGGTTGCGAGCCGAGGAACACCTGATCCTAGCCAATTCTGGCCAAATGGTCAGATGTCCAGATTACCAGGTACTTCCGAGGGACCAGGCACCCAGAGTAAAGCAAGTTCATTATGTTTACAACATAGTTCAGTCGGGACTTGTATTGCCGAACTAGTTTGGACGGCCAATGCCTTGAGTGCAGTTTGGTTGTCACTGCAGACATGTATATTCCTCCCCCTCCACCTATTTTCCACCATGACCTTGAGTGTTGCAAATACTTCGGTCTGGAAGACCGAGGCATATTCCCCAAGAGAAAAAGGAAGCTTATCACCATTATCTTTAAAAAAAAAAACTCCAGATCCTGACCCAGAGTCAGTTTTGGAGCCATCAGTAAATATTCGACAACGTGTAAGATTAGGGGCTAGATTTAGTTTTGGAAATAGTGAGCTCGGTTTGTGTTGCTATACATACATAAATACATATAAAAATACATTGCATACCCTTAATTTCAATCTTGCAAAATTTTGAAAAAAAAATCGATTTTTCATTTAAATAACATGGAATGTCATATATTTAAAAACAGTAGTGTCTTCATCAAATGCAGTTTTTACTTTAACTAAAATCATACAAAATCAGGTTTCAAACTTTGTGGAAAATTAAAAAAAAAAAAACTTTCATTGAAAGCGATTTTTCAGAAGCGTAAAATTTGTTTAATAGCACAATTTTACAGCGCAAAAATTATTAAAATTTTTGTAATGTTGTATCAGTCTTTCAATTTACGAATTATTTTGTGTTTTAAGGTGAATATATGTATGTACATATGCATGTATGTAGGATATTTTTTACTAATTGCTTGTAATCGAATTAAGTATTTAAGCCCCAAACCCACACAAAAGCTGTTCATGCAATTTCCATAGTTTACACTTTTGCCCTGCAACGTGAACCTTAAAACTGCGTGCGACTTAAATATCGTCTGATAAGATAGTGTCACGAGTCGATGACGTCATTCTTTCGTTAATTCCAAAATATAATTAGAGAATGATTGATTTGCCATACAAAAATGAAATGAAAATTATTTCCTACACCAATGAAAGTCTGCAAACACAAGTGTTAAATGAAAAAAATGCAAAACAGTATCTAAACGAAAGCGAACAGCAACGTAGTTGTGGGAAAACTTTTTCGTCGAAAGACTATAATTTTAACAAACAAACTATGCGTGGTCACGTCGGATTTCGACCCACGCCCGGTCCAGTAAGAATGAACATGGGCATGCGTGGTCCCGGCCCAGCAATGATGCCGCCGCGTCCAGCCTACGGCGCACGCCCAGCCTACGGCGCACGCCCAACCTACGGCCCACGTCCACCAGGGCCACCACCACCCGCACAAGTGAATGTGAACGTGAATGCAGCGCCACGCAGGCCAATTGTCAACGATGTAATTGTGGTGGGTGGTGCACCGCCCTTGCTTCCGGGCGGTGGTTTACTGCTTGGCGCATCATTGGTTGCTGGCGCGGCGATGGGCGCTGCTGTGGCGTCAACTATGACCGGACCGGCAATTATGACTACAGCGGTACCACAGTCCTCGACAGTGATTGTGAATACGCCGGGAGTGCCGCAGCAGCAGCAACAGCAGCAGCCTGTATCGAATGTTGTGGTGAATTCAGCGCCAGCAGCGCCCGTGGCTTCCAATGTGATTGTCAATTCAGGTATGACTGGTGCAGCGCCGGCAACGACAGTGGTTGTGGATGGTGGTTATCAACGTCAGCAGCCAACAACAACGGTGACAGAGACAGTGGTTATGTCACCGCGACCGAGTAGTTGTTGTTGTGTGCTCTTATGAGTTGTGAAGGGGCGCATAACGATGGGATGCGGTGTAAATTTTGTGCAATACTCGTACATACTTTTAAAATGACTTAAAAATCAGTAAAGTATTAATAACACAAGTCAACAAAAAAAAAAATAATTTAGAGCTGTTTTGGTTCTTTTGTGTAATTTTTATGTTTTTGGGTGTGCTGAATCCGAAAATAACTTAAATTTTGTCATAGAACGTCACGTTTTCTGACAATGTAGGTGTCTATGTTAAACAAGTTATCATCTTAAAATAAAATATAAAAGATTAAAACAAATTTTATAAATATATAATTGCGTTACAAAACTAATTTATTTATGTAAAATACATTAATTAGTAAGCACTAAACACATTTCTTTTTCGCAGTGAGACTCCTTTTGGTACATTTTCGCTTGTGGAAAGTATCGGGAAGGTCTCTTTGAAGCGTCCAACAGTAGTCTGCCATCATTGAAACGCTCCATCTTCCCTCGAATCCTTTTTCCATCTCCTTAGTATCTTGATGAAATCGTTCACCTTGCTCTTCACTCACGTCCGCTAAATTTTCTGGAAAGTAGTCGAGGTGGGAATGAATAAAATGTATTTTTAAACTCATCAAGCAACCTTAAGCTTGAAAAGCTTTTAACATTCTTTTGACAATTTGTTTGTAGTTAGGATCTTTGTTATTGCCTAAAAATTTCTTTATGACCTCTTTAAAGGCAATCCACCCTTCTCTTTGAGGATCGGTCATGGTTGTGATGAATTGTGGATCAGCCATAAGCCGTCTAATAGCTGGTCCAACGAAAACACCTGCCTTCAACTTTGCCTCCGAGAGGCCTGGAATCTTTGATATTAAATATTTGAAGCAATTTCCATCTCTTGGAAGTGACTTTACAAATTGCTTCATGAATCCCAGCTTTATGTGAAGCGGTGGTTGAAGAACTTTATATTTTAATTTGCAAATAATCAATTCCAATTTCCTGTAGGTTACCTTGAGGTGTATAGAATGACCGACAGGAATGGAAATATAGAAACCGCCGTTGTGACGCAGAACTGCTTTAAGGCTTCTTTTTGAAGAATCTATGAAAATACGCCACTCTGCTGGGTCGTATGAGATCTTAAATGTATCCATCAAACCTTCAATATTGGTACAATAAACTAACTCGTCCTCTTGGGGAAAGTAGGAAGTAAACTGGGTGTTCCTTATTTAGAAATAATTGATAGTTATGGTAAACATTTAAAAACAGTAATCAAAATAAAATTATACCTATAATTATTGCCTACAAGTTAGCCAAAAAAAACCCTTTTTTATAATAAAATTTTGCGTTTTGTAAAATAACCTTACTTTCTGGATTTTTTTGGTTATTTTTTTTTTCAAAACACCTAAATACTCGTACATAGAAATTAGTTGGAAATATCCAGACAGCATTTTTGTTGCAGACCTGTGTAATTAGCTTAGAGAAATAAATAAGAAAATGTGCGCAAATAAAAAGCCAAAATTAAAGCTGAGGACCAAAACGCAGACTTTCTTTTATCTTAACAAAAATCAAAAGATAAACGATTTTAAAGAAATTGTAGGCAAACGAATTTTGTTAAAAACGATATCGAATCGCATACAAAATCTGTTCGTGGCTAAGCTGCTTTACGATACAATTTATACAGACTGAGGAGAAAGACGATAATAACTTAAAGTCAATTTGCTGCAAAAAAAATAATTTAATTTTTGGCTGGGTTCTATAATACTATCACACTCGAATTTATCAAAAAAAAAAAAAATTATGAAAGTTTTAGGTCGCCTAATTTCCGCTTTTAATTTGGTTTGAAATATCATTTGAGCCAATTTTATTTTAATATGGAAAAAATGCCACACCCTCGACTAAGAAAATTGTTACAAAACTTACTAAACTTTTTAGCGATCTTACATTTTTAATGTATACATTTTAGGGGTATAAAAGAGCGCACTACACAACTTATTTTTAGATTAATAGTATTGTGTATTTATAATTAAAATCAATATTAAAATTGTCCACTACTTAGTCACATGTGTATTTTTTCCAACTACCCTATGGCTGCGATAAATCTAAAGTAGAATGTGTCTACTATATATTTTTACCCTTCTTCGGTCATTATGACGATTTTTCTTTTTGCGACAGATGCATTTAAATTTAATTTTGTTTTTGACCTAGAAAAATTTCACCATCCAATGATCATATTTATTTTATTTCTTTTACTTCATATGCAAAAAAAAAAAATAAATAAACGCAAATTTTTTGAAAAAGCGCATAAGCATTGAAAATGATAAATAATGTTGTAAACATAACCAAGTCGTTGGGCGAATTTCATCTGACGCAGCGATGACGTTAAAACGATCTTTTCTTATTTCTTCTTACAAATTTTCCGCTTTATCTTCAATTACATACATCTTATTGGTAATAATTTGCTAATTACATATTACTTTTGTTCACAGGCAGCAACAACTTTGTATACCTTTTTTAAGGGGAAGCTGATTTTGCCAACCTGCGGTAGCGAAAAAATTCAAAAAACAAGAAAAAATTTAATTACTGGGTTCTGACTGGCTGGCGATGTGTTCGCTACAGACAATTGACAAACAGTCCATCAATAACTAAAAACAAAATATTTAAATTGTTTTAATAATTTATGGTCGATTTTACCTTATTTGTTCGCCTTATCAAAATTTTTCAGGCAAGTTTCGCCGTCTATTTGGTTTGGTTATATTCGATATCATATAATTTAGCGAACTTTCGTCCGACAGTCGTTACTCTGTTTATAATTGAATATCGATAAATTTTCAGTCAAGAAACGCACACACTTAAAAATTAATGGGAATATGATGCAATTTCAGCCGAGGACTAATATTTAATGAGCTTTAAAACTTCATACACCAAGAAACACTAAATTTTATTTAACTGAACTGAACTATATTTTAATATAAAGGTTTGGAGATTTAGAAATATAAAAAAAAATAGTAAAAACTTTTCAATATGTGAGTGTTGAATACATAGTTATGAAAATCAGTGTATTAAATTGAAATATTCGCTTAAAATAACAAAAAAAATTGCAAAAAAATTACTCAAAATATTTCTTTTTTGAATTAACACATTTTTTTTTTCATTTCCTATTTAAAATTATTTTGTTTCAGTTTATCCGGTATGAGAACCTTTAGATTTAATTACTGTATTGCACTTTTTTATTATTTAAATTAATTCTATTAAATAAGAAGATTTAATTTATTTTATTATACAATTTTTTGCTCGCATATTTAGACTGAAATATTTCGATATTGATAGTATTTTAAAATTGTTGGAGTTGTGATATCAAAGCTTCACAAAATATGTTTACTAAATGTAAAGTAATGAAGCATTAATTTTTGTATAATAAATATGTAATTTTTTTTGGAAAAAGTAATGACACATTTTTTTTTCGTATTAATTTTTCGTACACATTTATGAAATGCGCACGTTTCAAGGCACAAACTGTGTTGAAAAAAAGGTGAATATTTTTTACAAGCCGATGCAATGATTCTTTTGTTTTTAGTCCACATTTCAAGTAATCCCTCTTTCGTTGGCTATATGGGAATCACTGGTTGATATAAAAAAATCTTTGTTTAATACAGAGCCGGCTTAATTAGTTCTTTAAATTAAAAACAAATCTGTATATTCCGCCAGTTTTCACACAAAATTAAAAAAAAAACAATTAATATAATTTTTCATATAAATTGCTTTCCTCAAAATTGATGTGAAACAGTAATAGGTAATTTTATTGATTGGCATTTATGAAACAAAAACCGACGCACAGCCAGCCACCGCACAAATCAAACACAATTTTACGCAACACAAATATTTCCATTTATTTACACTTTTTCTTTGGGAACCACATTTATCCTCCGTTTCATACCGAAAATCAATATAATTAACAATTTTTTTTTACACTTACATACATATATCTGTATCACAATAAAAAAAAATTAAATAAAACCAAATTTTCGCTGCATCACAAAATCACACAACAGCCACCTGTGGTGGTGACCGTCATTATCGGTGGCCGTTGCATCTCCTCCACGATGACAGTCGTATTTGGTTGCGGCCGTGGTGCATTAACGAACACAGTTGCTGCAGGCGGCGGTGGTGGTGGTCGACCTTCTACAATAACCACATTGGCGCCTTGTGGTCGCGGTGGCGGTCCCACATTGATATTCACTTGAGCGCGTTGCGGTTGTGGCCCATAGCCGGGCGGTGGTGGACCGTAGCCCGGTGGTGGTGGTCCATAACCAGGCGGTGGCGGCATGTCGTGTGAAATTTAATGCGAAATTGATAGATGTGATGTGTCAGAGTTGCACATCAAAAAAAGAAAACAAAAAAAACAAAACAAATACAAAAATTGGTAAAAACAAATATTTGCAGTTTTTGCTGCTGAGAATGACAGCAAATGTTCCGCTCGCCACTGCGTTGATGAGTTGACTGTTTGTGGCGGTAGTTGCATTTTTTTCGGTTTCAAGTTTTTGCGTAAAAAAATTAATTTAGAGTTGTGCTTTTTGTCCACAGATTACACATCAATCAATTTGTAATTAAAGGCTTAAATACACATTGATGGTATAGAATGGAAGCGAGTGTGGGTTTGGAGATAACACACTCGTATAAACATACACATAGAAAAAAATATTATTAAATTTTGGTATGCAGAGCAAAGTGCGATATTATCTTATCTGAATGGAATAAGCTACGATATTACTGGTCAAATTAAAGAATAGATAAATTTGTACATTTTTATTCCAATGAATTAATGGAAAAATATATAAAAAATATGCTTCTTTCAGTTGCGCTTCACGTCGACTGACGAGTGACAATAACTGTAAGACTGATAATTATCGACTCAACTGACAAAAGTTTACCAAAAATAATCGTTTGGATGAACACTTATCTATCTATTTACAGTGACTGTCAATGAATCAACTTATGTTTGGTAATATTAACAAGAATTGTTTGTACTAAAAAAAAGGAAAAACTATTTACCGCATCAAATATACAAAGAATTTAATAAAAAGTACAAATGTCAATAAAACATATTTTAATATTTTCGATAATGCAACTTTGTAACCCATTTTTTTTTTATTTGTATGACAAAATAAAAAAAACTTAATAAATAAAAAATTTAATTTAATTAATGCCAAATATTTTTCAGTTATCACCTCACCAAAGGGCTAATAAGTTTAAGTTAATAAGTTAAAATTTTGTGAGCTTAAAAAATAAAAATGACGCAAAGCATTTCAATAAAAATTGTACCATTTGTAATGCTAATATTTGCTTAATAAATAGAAGTTACTAAGAGAGTAAAGCTTGTTTGAACATATTTTTTTTTTTCAAAGAAATCAATATTTTTGCTTTCAAATTTGTCACTAACTAAATTAAGGTACTTTTTTATTAAAAATTTCGCACAAATTGTTTTTGCTTACAGAGCAAAAATTATAAAATTTTGGCTTTTATTTTTCCTTAGAGGGCCAACATTATTAAGAGTTTTAAAATAATTGTTGAATCCGGTTTGGTGAAAAACTAGATTTTTTAAATAATTAAAAATTTTCCCTTGTTTTTTTTTTGGCTTAAAAATTAAAACCAATTATTTTACATTCATTTTTTTGCTTAAAATTGCAACTATTCTTTTTATGATTTACATGTTTAAAAATTAGTTATGTTAATTTTTTTTTGCGTACAATGAAAGAATTTTCTGTAAATTTAATATCATGCATGCAACGAAAATATATTTTCTAATTTTAATTGTTTACTGTGCATGTTTAAATATTATTATCGATATATATTTTCCCCGGAAAATATATAATAATTTTGGTTATTAGTAAACAGAAGTTTTTTTTTCCTTAAAACTCTTGCTAAAAAACAAAATAATTTTTTTTTGGAAATAAAGATAAATTTTCTATTCTACTTTCTTGCTAAGAGAAAACAAAATTTTTAGGAATTTCAAATTTTCTTTAAAAATAAATTTAATTAAATTTTTTGTTTAGCAAATATGTACACAGCTCTTACTATCTAAATCAAGTATTAAGTAACTTACAAAAACCAATTTAATTTTTGCGACCTAATTATCTTTAGAAAATAGGAATGATTTTTACTTTTATATTATTGCTTAGGAAATATGAATGATATTTGAATTAGGTTTTTTTTTCAGAAAACAAAATAAATTATAAGAAAATTAAAAAAAACTTCAGTTCAACTTATTTTATGCTGTTTCAATTAATTTTTAGGAAACACTTTTTGCTGTAGTGTAAATTAAAACAAGTACTAAAAAATATTATTTTTTAATATTTTCGAATACTGTAGATTTTGATAAAATTTTTTTTTTAAAAACTTTTAAATAAATTAATTTTTGTCGATCTAAACAGATCAAAATACCACGCAAAGACAAAAAGATTTAAAATAAAAAAATTCAGTTCAATTTATTTTTTGCTGTTTCAATTAATTTTTAGGAAATATTTGTTGCTGTAATGTAAATTAAAACAAGTAATAAAAAATATAATTTTTTAATATTTTAGTAATACGATAGATTTTGACAAGAGTTTTGTTTTTTAAATTAGTAACTAAATTTTTTTTGACGAGCACACAAAGAGAAAAAGATTTAAAATTAATTAATGGTTTTAAAGATTTTGAAAACAAACAAAAATACTTCAATAAAATATTTTCTTTATATAAAATAAATCGCAGGAAATGAGTTTTATTTACTAAGCAATAAAAAACTGAAAAGCTTTTTTTGTTATTTTCTTCGTACTATGTATACAAAATATAAAAACTTTCTTTAAATAATAAAATTAAAATAAATAAAATTTTCAACATTTCTTAAAAATTCCCTTTACAGCTCAATATTTTAAGTAATGAAATTGTGTAAATTTTATTTCAGAAACAAATGGAACTAAAATCATTTCAACGTAATACATAGCCTTTTCCTCGAGAAAATCACTTCCAAACATTGCTTTAACAATGCTTACAAAAGGAATTGCCTGTGCGTGATTTATTTAGGCGCAATTAGCGCAAAAAAGACGAAGACACAAGCACGCCTATAATAATTAACGCACAACCGATTGTCGAAGCACAGCGTTTGCACACTTTTGGCATAAATTCATCTTTTGCTTGGGTAACCTCTTCAGATATTTTTATAATTATTTGACACTCCAACACGTACGCTGCCATAGCAGTTTGTCGTCTCTATTGCAGTTTTTGCTTTTTCTTTATACTTGAACTAAGACTTTTTAGTTGCTTGTTTCCCCACCCCGGCTTTATTTCTTCCTGTTCTTTTATTTCTTTCAAGAGTTTTTCTTTTTCATTCCTTTATACGCGTTGACTTAGTGACACTTTTCCATGCTGAGTTTGCTTTATTTGTTCTTATCGCTTGGTTTTGCTGTTGTCTATTCATTAAAGATTCAGGTTACCAGGGCCAAAAACAGCGCTCTAGTAAAAGTTGTAAAACGTTAACCCAGTAATGGGCGTCACCAGCCAACTTCACTGCAGCTTTTCTGCTAACTTACTCTCTTTGCTCAGTGCTTCGGCATACCACACCATTGTTACTTCATTAGCCACCACTGATTCTCCTACTCCTCCAAATTCCGTTCCTTTAGATACTGCCACTTAAGCTGTTGTTTGTAGCTATTTACTCCTACAAACTGCTTCCTTTTGTTACTTGCTAGTTGCTCTTTTTTATACTTCGCATTAAGTCAATCTCTATTCTTTGCTGCGAAAGTGGAAGGAAGCGCAACAAACTGCAAAATGCATCTATTTTATTTTTTGTTTCGTTATTATCTTGTTTTTTTTTTTTGCACTACCTTAGCTCGTAGTCGTAATAGTTCCGTCGGATTTGTTGCTTCAGTGCTCAGATTAGTTTGTTTGAAAATTCAAAGCGGATGCTACTGTCATTTTTTATTTACTTTGTTTGAAAAGCTGGCTGAGCAGCACGTCGAGCGGCGGCAGGGAAGTAGCCGTATCGACTTGGCTGTCAGGTGCTGTTGACCCTTTAAGTGGTTGGTGGCAGTAACCGAAAACGTGCCAAATAATACCGCTCAAAGTTGTGTGAAATGAGAAATGCTGTAGTGCTTCTTGCAAAGCTGACTTCCTGATGGTAGACCTCTGTCTCACCAAAAGGGGAAAACAAGAAAGAAAATATGTTGAAAGAATTCAAGTCTTTTATTTTTCGAGCTATATATTTATGTGTGTATATAAACACTTCATATTTACCTAAAGAGTTTCAAAATTTTAAAAATATCCACCAAAATAACTTCAGCTAAATATTAAGCCATGTTACTGCAAATTCAGCTATTCCGCCAAGATTTAACGCTAATAGCTGTTGCTAATAATGTTGCTTTCACCAGAAAATTTAGTTTTTGTGTCGACTTTTCTTTTTAAAGAAGAACTAAAAAATTGCAATTAAGCTTACAACTTTTCTAAAAAAAAGCTTCAACCCTTGCGCTTAACATAAAGTATCCTCGCTGAAAATACTTTTACATGTTTTTGCTTCCTATAGGATATTCCTTCATATAGTTATAATGCTGAAAACTGAGCTACTCAGCTTAAGTTCTGGTTAAGTTTCTCCGTAAAATAGGTATGTGCTGAATTGTAAATAATTTTAATCGGCTATTGAGGACATGTCTCCTTTACTAACCCAGCATTTGTTTTTGAAATATATTTTTAATAAGTGAAATTAAAAATAGCAATTTGCTCACCACATACCTACAAAAAATCTTATTCAGCGATTCAATATCTTTCCTAAACTAATATTATTAAGAGGCCTGGTCAAACTGGTCTCCTCAACTTGATCCCAGATACGTACATTGGTATACAGACGAGTCCAAGATGGAGGAGAGAACAGGTGAACGTGTCGATGGATCCGTAACTAAACTTTCGATTGCAATGGGCATTTGGCGCACTGTCCTTCAGGCTAAGGTTCTAGCAATCGGAACGTGCGCCAGATTAAACTTTGAAAAGGGTTTGAAAGGCGCTTTTTAAATTATATTTTCAGGCAGCTATGCGGCTATCACATAATTAGGGGCAATATAAGGTTGCTTACAGGTTATTTGACCGGTCACAACAATCTGCGTGTCCACATGAGACGTCGGAGCACATTATGTGCAATAGTCCGGCGTTTGCCAGTCTAAGAGTAAAATATTTTAACTCAGCAATAGTCGAGCCTCTCAACATTAGAAACTCTGCTACTAAGTTATTATTAGCATTTATTAAAGAAGTTTCAGCAAATAGAGGGGATACAAAAGATCTTTTAGGTCACGGTGCCCCTTCTACCTGCCACACCCTATAACATAACTAACTAAAGGGTTTGCAAATAGGGAAGCTACAAATGTTTTTTTAAATAAAACAAAAACTGTTTTAAATACCAATGAAATTCTTTATTCCTGCGAAAGTATATTCGATGCCATTATGTATGGAACTCGATTTCTTTTGCATGACCACCACGGGCACGCTTGCAGAAGTCCAGACGCTGAACCAAATTTTCGACAGTTTTCAAGCATAAATCGGCCGATACTGCTGTAACTTCACGTTCGATACTCGTACGAAAATCATCAATCTCCGCTGGCTTGTTGGCATAGACCAAAGACTTGACGAAGCCCCACAGGAAATAGTCTAACGGCGTTAAGTCGCACGACCGAGGTAGCCAAATTGACTGGTCCATTTCGTGAGATAACACGTTCACCAAAATTGGTTTTCATTAATCAACATTCGCTGTGTGGCTTGTGGCACCACCTGGTTGAAACCACATATTGTTCAAGTCCATATCATCCAATTAGGGCAAAAAGTATTCGGTTATCATTGAGCGGTAACGATTCCAATTCACAGTAACGTGCCGGTCTTGATCATCACGGAAGAAACCACACATAATCGTAATTTTTTCGAGTTGCAATGGTAACTCATTGAGTGCCTGTGGGTTTCTGTGTGACCAATAGTGCATATTTTGTTTATTGACGATGCCATTCAGCCAGAAAGAGCCTCATCATAAATTGCACGTAGCGCTCTTAAAGTTGAGGCCACTGACCCCGAATTTCGGTAGTAAATTTTAATAATTTCGACTTGCTGTTGGATCGTATATCTTTCCATGATGAAATGGCAAACCTTACTGAAGAGAAATGTCAAGAGAGCGTGAAAAAATATATCATCGTTTGCTGTCCCTATCGGTCTACTTTTGTAGCGTCCCTATTAAAAAACCCTTAATTATTCCAAATCAATTTAATACCATGACGAACATTTTGTAAGCATTCTTGCTATTCAGGTGACAAGGATCGCATTCAGTCAAATATTCACAATTTTTTAAGCATTTGAACTATTTTTATATTCAGCGAATTTTCACACTAAAAGTTCAAATTATTTTGACTAAAAGTTATGAGCTCTTTCCAAAGTTTTCATCCGATTCACTCTTTTCTATACTATTCAGTCAGCATTTAGTAAATGAGCACATTTGCCAGGCAGGTAAAAAAATTGCTAATCATCCAGTTAACTATTATCCAAAAAATTTGTTTAAATACCTATTCAGCAGGCTACTTCGTACTTCAGCATTCAAACTTAAGTTATTATCCGATAATCTTTTAACAGATTTTCTTTATTTTCTGCCGCTAAAATGCCGCTTAAACTCCACACAATTGTTCTTTGATTTTAAATTCACCACAGTTTCATAAGCCAATAAAAATAACATTCACACAGAAAAAAAATGAGTATGCTTTTATTCAGCGGTCTATTCAGATAGTTCTTCAACTGTTTAGCAAGCTCTCCATTTATTCAGCAAATCACACAGCATCACTACGAAACCATTGAATATTTACCGAAAAAGGGCGTGTTAGTAAAAAAAAATAGTTCATTTAAAAATGGCACTCTACCCCAAGCCATTTACTTGGTTAATCAGTCAGTCAGTTAGTGGACCAATTTTGTGGGCATCCAATGTTGGGCACTAAGTGTATTTGCATAGCATGAAAAAGGCGTGTTCGAACTGGCATATCTGCTCAACAACTCTTGCCAAATTTATGTGCACTGTAGGTGGTCAACATACAAATTTCTAAACGTTGCTTTTTTGTATTTGTACTGAGGTTTTAAGATTTATTTAATGCTCTGTCTTTTTGTCTCGTATGCGGATGTTGGAGAAAAAGCAAAGGCAATGCTTTTATTTTACTCTTTTGTGAAAGCAAGATTTTTAAATTTTAAATTAAGTTATTATAAATACTTAATAGCTTTCATTTGAGCATTGCACTAAGCAGCTTTCAATGATGATACTTTTATACAGCAAATGTAGGTATATATGTAAATATTCGTATATAAATGAAGGTGAATAATGGCACAAAATGCCAGTTTAAAATATTCACTAGCTCTCGTCCGCCCTGCAGTCTATTATTAAATGACCTAACTAAAGCAGCTTTGTATTTGACTAATATCAAAAAGGTAGTAGTCGAAGGGATTAGGAGAACAAATAATGGTAAGTCCTATATTTAAGTATTTAAGCTTCGATTGGAAGAGATTTAGACTCTCTCGTATTAGAGAGTAATTATATAAGAGGATTATTGTATCGAAAACTAGAGTAAGAGTGAACTTTATAAAAGACCTAGAATAGTGTACAAAATTTAAGTTACAAATTTTGAATTAATATATATGTATTATTTTCTTCATTTTCTTGTCCTATATACTAAGTAGTTACATAGTTGAAGTATTAAAATGCTTCTGGTAAATATCGAAAAAACGACAGCTATAAACATTGAAATAAAAAGATTTTTATATTGTGCGTTTTATTGATTAAAAAAAATTGTGTGGTAATTAAAGTAATTTTTTCTATAGATTGTTAAGTGCATGCGCCGTTTTTAATTCAAATTTTTGTATTGGAATTGTATGTACTCCAATTATCTTTTTTTTTTTTTTAACTGTTACTTTGATTTATTGAATCTGCTCAACTAAGGAGCCTAACAACAAGTTTGCAAATCTTATTCTATTTACATCCCATAGTCGGGATGAGAATTTTTATTAACTGGCCCTAAGAAATATTACGACTGGGCTGGAAAGTCATTCCTACGTAATCTTGAGTTCCTGTTTACATGCAATAGATTTCTTGCTAACTGATTAGGGTGCGCTAAAAGCTTCGATGTATATTTCGCCTTCCGCTGCTCTATTTCAGTTCGTACTTCCGGGATTCTCAAGTCGTGGTGGATATTCTTGTTTCGGATATACCATGGTGCTCCGGGTATTGTTTGAAGGATTTTAGATTGCGCACGATGAAGGATTTCGATGTTGCTGCTGCTCGCGTTGCCCCATAACTCACATCCATAGGTCCAAATGGGTTTAAGAACCGTGTTGTATATAGTCACTTTATACTCCAGGCACAGGGGTGAGCGAGAGTTAATAAGCCAGTGTAGAGAACTGGTCTTCAACTTAAGATGAGTCCGTTTAGCCTCTATGTGGTTGCGCCAAGTAAGTCGCCTATCCAGGTGGACCCCTAGGTATGTGACATTATTGCTTTGTGGTATTTGAATGTTGTTCCAAGTCAAGGGCGGACAATTTTTCTTATTTAGTGTAAATGTAACTTGCTTAGATTTTTGTTCGTTAACCTTTATACGCCAGTTTGCAAGCCAATTGGCCACAGCTTCCATATGCTGCCTAAGAGCGCAGATGCTTGCAGGGGCCACTTGGAGCGGCTGATTATCGCAGTGTCGTCGGCAAAAGTGGACATTGTCAGGCGGCCGTTTGTTGGAATATCCGAGGTGTATAAGACGTAGAGCATCGGGCCGAGAACACTGTCTTGTGGTACTCCAGCTTCTATTAGATGAGCTTCAGTGATGGCAGTGTTACATGGAACTGTGAACTTTCGATCATACAGATAGGACTTAAGTAGTCTGTGGGTGCTCTGAGGGAGTAACATTTGTATTTTATACATTAGACCGTCTAGCCATAATCGATCAAATACCTGGGCCACGTCAAGAAATATTGCAGCACAATATTCCCTCTTTTCAAACGATGTACGGATTTCAGATGTAATGCGATTTACTTGTTCGATCGTACCATGTTTCTCCCTGAAGCCAAATTGGTGGGATGGTATTAGGCTGTGGGCTTGAAGATGTGGGTAAATGCGTAGCATAAGAAGTCTTTCGAGTAATTTCGATATGCAAGGTAGCAGGCTGATAGGTCTATAGGAGGATGGTTGTGTTTTGTCTTTTCCGGGCTTTGGTATCATTATAGTTGACTTTTTCCATTGTTGAGGGAAATAGCAGTGTTTAGTAATTGCATTAAATAACATACAGATGCAAAGTACAGCACAATTGGGTAGCTCAATAATCATTTTTGGAGTAATCAAGTCGTGCCCAGGGGTCTTATTTGGTTTCAATTGTTCCTTAATTACTATTGAAATTTCTTCAGGTGCAAATTTCAGTGGCTCAGATTCCGACACTTTGGGTACGGGTGGTAGTGTAAACCCATTGGTTGCTGAGTTTGGTCTGAAAACATTTTGTAGATGAGCAGCAAAGGTGTTTGCTTTTTCCACGTCACTCCGAGCCCAATTACCATTCTTGTCCCGTACTGGCATTTCAGTCTCCATTGGGCCACTTAAGTTTTTATGTGTTTTCCACAGCGGGTACTTTGTGCTAGTCGGAGAAAGCTTTTGAATGTACCGGTACTGTGCATGCTGTTCCTCGCTCTTGAGGGCTCTCGTTAGCGCATATGTAGCCGCCTTCAGCAGTTGTTTAGAAGCAGGTGACCTATTTTTTATACTTCAACCAGTTTGTAGCCTTTGTCGTGAGCATGAAGAGTGACTCTTTTTTGTGCGGCTGGTGCCACAAAGTGAAGAGTACAGGTGAGTGGTCTGAAGAGAGGTCTGCACTTGATTCTGTACTAATAAGACAACGAGGAATTTTTCGCGTGAGCCCCAGTGAGGATGCTTCGCATTATAACCGCCTGCAGCAATGAAGCACTCTCCCAGCAAACTGAAGAAATCCATAAATTGTTTTTCTGTTATCGTAAAACGTGGGGGGCAATAAACCGCGGACAGTGTAATATCTCCTTGCTTTGTTTGTAGGCATATTGATGTTGCTTGCAGATAAATCTTGGCAATTCCAATCGAGGGATGGTGTTTAATGCGATTTCGGACTAAAATACCAGTTCCGCCATGTGCCTTTCCATCTGGATGATTCGTGCAGTAAAAAGTGTATCCCGAAATATTGAAATTATATTTGTTAGTTAGGTGTGTTTCAGCAAGGAGCATAACGTCAATTTCCTTGTCGTTAAGGAATTTTGACAGCTCTAGTTTGTGGCGAGGAATGCCGTTTGCATTCCAGAGGGCTATTTTAGTTGAGGTCATTATTTTTTTTGTTGAGTAGCAAGCAGTTTGAGCAGGGTGTTTTGATTTCGTATGAGATCTTGCATTGCGTTTTGCATGTAAGTTATGAAATTCATCATGCTTTGTTGCATCGATGCTATCATGGCTTCGATATTGGATTGACTACCGTATTGGACGTGGGGCTCCCGTTCTTGTGGCGCAACTTGAGGTGCAGTTATTGTATGTGCAGGATTTACTAGGCCTGACTTTACGGCACTTGCAAATGAGACACCATTGACGGTGTTTGATAAAGCCATTGGCGGCATAGTTTTTTTGGCAAAGAAAACGCTAGGATTTGTCTGGGAGGGTACAAGGTATTAAATACGTTATCAGTGCGTTCAGAGGCCACACGTTGGTTGATCCGGTTTTCAACTCCTTATAGACTGGACAACCCCTATAGTTTGCTGTGTGGTTTCCACCGCAGTTACCACACTTTATTGCATTTGGGTCTTCTTTGTTTGACGTGCAGGTGGCAGAGTCGTGTAGCTCTCCACAAGCTACGCACACTGAGCGAAGAGTGCAGTAAGACCTGGTGTGACCATACTCCTGGCAGTTAGTGCATTGTACAGGGCCATTTCTCTCGTGTGGTTCTTCCACAGTTATCTTACGATGCAACAGGTATTGAAGTTTATAAATTGGATGCACAGCGTTGATCTAACACAATTATTTACCACAAATGACAACGTTGCACGAAAACTTACCGCTTATATGCACTTTTGTTTAAAAAATTTACCAAATCTCTGATTTGAGCACTTTATTGAATTTAATTAACTCAAATCAAAAATTCTCAGTATCTCACTGGCCACCAACACCTTACCACAAAATTTCTTTGTTTCTGATTTAAATATTATCCAGTTCTTCCTTTGACATTTTTTGTTTTTCACTTTTTCTACTCACCCTGGATTCATTTTCGCCAACAAACGCGATCGTATACGATCTCTTTCCGTCACCGATGTGGGTTGTGCGGATATTTCATTTTGGCGTTCACGTTCAATGCTCGCAGAAAGTTCATTATTTGTGATGGTGGAGCTGTAAAGTGGATATGAGAATAGATGTCGATAAAATTTCAATCTTTCTTAAAACCATAGAATATCGAAAAAAATGGAAAAGAGGACTATTTGAATAAATTGATGCAAATGTAAGTTTGAATGAATTAGAGACTAAATTTTATTTATGTACTTATACATACATACTACATACTTATTTTTTTTCTCGTTGTGTACATACATAGTTACATACATAAGTATATCGAAATTCTTATCATTATACTGGCGAACAAGATTTTTACATATTTTTTTATTTGCTATTTTGAGTCACTGTAGTTTCCAAATTTTTGTGATTTTGAGCATTTTTGGAATAAAGTGATGCCCACAGCAAACGAAACCGAAATTCTAAATATAACAAAATTTGCCTTAATATATTCCCTATAAAGAATAAAAATAATATTGGTAGTTGTTTTTGTTTTTCTTCGTTTGTCAAAATTTTGAAATGTAATAAAACCGTAATTTTTTCACAAATTGTATTAATAGCGTGTAGTAAAACTTTCTTGATAAATTTTCAGGATTTTACATGTGTGGCTTTAAATTAAAGGTATTGGTGGACTTAACTTTAAATATTTAAGTAGTTTTAATGTAGGAAGTCAAGTTTTTGGGTTACAGGGCTCAAAAGCTCACTGACGATGTAAAAAAGGGAAAAAAATCTAAAATCGCTTTAAAAAAAAATTCGCACCAACTTTGGCAAACCAAATACGATTTTTATAATCTATTATCGTTTATGATAACAAATCGAAAAAGTTGTACAACATATTTTTCATTTTGTTCCCCAGTGTTATCAATTCGGAAAAATGTATTCTAATAGTGCAACTCTTTCCAAAGTATAATTTTCCTCTTTTTATTGTTTCCGATAACAATATCGTCATCGGTATCTATTCAGCTCTATCGCTGAGTACGCCGTAGTGCGATTTTCGTATATTATACGATAAAAGCCATCACTAAGTACGAATGGCTATGTCGTAGATTCGAAATTCGTAGAGTTGCACCGGTGAGTTCATTCGTAGCGCAATTTCGTAGATTTTTCGATGAATTTGTCACGACGTGTTTTGGTTGTCGGAGAAATTTTTAAATATCATATTCTGAAGAAATATCCATTTTATTTCAATAACTTATAATAATACAGAATTGTGTGTATTAAATTTGATAAAAATGTTTTTATTTAAAGCAATTTTCTTTCTTGTTTGTTGTTTTTCATTTTTTGTTGATTTCGCATTACGCTCGGTTGCTAGAATAGTTGTAGACAAATTCAGAATTTGGAGTGGATAACACCAGAAAAAGAAGTAGGTGTACAACTTTTGCACACAATTTTACACCCGAAGAACAGGATTTTGCACAGAAGTCCATTTTCGCATTTCGTTGTTCCTCGTTACTCAATTCCAACATTGTACAAAGAGAACGTAGCCGTGACTGCAATGTATTCAAAACTTGAAAATGTTGATTGGACCATTAGTATATCTTAGCCTTTTCCAAATCACGGCTAGTAACCACCTTCCGCTAAAATCTTAGCACCGAAGCCATTTTATGGATCTCATTCATTGACGACGGTTTCGGAACACTTCAGATGCCATCTTTTAGAACCCCAACAACATTCACAAATGCTGATTTGTTTAATCAAATATTTTTATCAAATCTGTAATTTAAAACTGGTGAAATTATATATTTCTTTCAACAACCGACACTTTTTCACACAAAGTGTGATCTGATTCCAGAGGATTAAAGGTATAGAACTGTTGTTAAATTTTGCCGCCTTTCTTAATTGAGAAATATTTATCTGACACTCCTAAGGATATTTATTTTGTTTAAATCCAGAATACAGCTAAAAATTTAATTATTCTGCTAAAATTTGTGTGATTACTTTGTGCTAGCTGATGTCGAAACCTCTAAATTTGGCATTTGAGTTCGGCATCACTTTTTTCGAGTTCACAAACTTTTCGTATTCGTAGCGGAAAGTTGCTTTCGTAACTTTTCTTCAACATACTCAGCGATAGGGCAGATTATGATGTCGTTATCTAGATCGTCGAATTCATTTTTTCTTTTTTGTTTTCTTATGCAAGATCCTTTCTATATGCGAGTATATCTTAAATATTTACGCTTTCAATTTTTTACTTACTCATGTTCCGCTTCCAAATGTGTTTGCGTCTTCACCGTCTCATATTTACGATCATCTTCAGCAAAGTTGAAAACTTCACTCAACTCATACTCCTTCAACTGTGCAAGAGAAAAAAGTAAAAATAAAGAAAAGAAAAATTAGCCGAAAAAATATATAAAAGTTAGTTGAAAAAGTTGAAGGCATTGCGCGAAAGAAAGTTTAATTTAAACGCTAAAGCCGCAACTAAAACATCACCTACTTTAATATGAATGTGCATACATACATATGTGTGTGTGTGTGTGTGCGAATGTGTATGTGTGCCTTAATAGCAGGAAACAACAAAAGACGCGACTAGAATGGCCAATTAGCAAGGCAATCAGCTTAAATGGAAAACGCTCAGTGCAGCTCATCTCAGCTCAGACACAAACGCTGAACAAAAGCTGAGGCGTTGGCGTTAAGTAAACAAAACTGCCAACTATTAACTCTATGTACGAGTGCATATGTATGCGTAAGTGTGTGTGTATGCTTTTCTATGTGTAAGTGTAATCGAATTTGTTTGTGTGTTAATACGCTTTTGTTTGCACAACGTGAACAATTAATTGTATTTTGACAGACGCTTAGTTTGATAAACTCTTTTGTTCACTCTTGTTTTCCATTTCCTTTTTGTCTTTTTTTGGAGTAGTGTTGGCTTAGAGTAACGGAAAAGTTGTACGAGCAACAGTTTTGCTAAAAATGTGGATTTATCTCAGGCGGTTTAATAAATTCTCGATTATTAAGAGCTTAAATGGTGCAAAAACATTTTGTTTTCGCTGTCGCTCGTAGAAAAAAAGGAGTGACTGTTGGTCAGTTTTCTAATACTTTCAGTAATCAATATGTATTTATTTTTTGTTTATATAGAATATACATTGCACATATCTGTATATCTTAATAATTGTATGTTAGGATCAATCCACAACTTAATACAAAAATCTGGTTCTTAAGGTGAGGCTGGCTAGCTTAAATGTGTTAGCATGCTAACTAACTCCTCTTTTGTAACTGGATATACCTTCGAAAGAATAAATTATAAGAAGTGTCTCCCTAGATTTCACAGCGCCATTTCCAGATAACCGGCCTGTGTTAAACACATCTCTGACACCGACTGAATTCAAGTGAAAAAAATTGGGCATTCTTAAGTAATTTAACAAGTAATAGAGGGTGATTAAGAGATGAACGACTGTTGTATTCGCCGAGTTGCGAAATGATATAAGTAGTGAATTTTTTAGAACCGTGGTGACCTAAGGATAAAGTTTTCAAAGTTATTCCTTATTTACAAAAATGTTCGCGCTTCTGCAAATAAACTAAGCTAACCAAAAACTAAAAGAAGGCAGCCGTACGAAACTAAATCAACAACAATGAAGTCTCTGCGAAGTTTGGAAAGATCGAGGTAAAGATGCATTGACGCGACGCAGCTTAAAAGCTGATGCGCCACTGAGATATAAGATTCAGTGCCTGGAAAGCCTAAAAAGTTCTCTTTTTCTGAGCAATTCTTGTCTCTTACAACTGCCAAGTTAGTGTAAGTACCAGAGATCAGCAAAAATCACCATTTTCTTGATTTCATCATACAACTAAATTTTTACACAGATTTAATCATGCAACAAAACTCAGCATTGAATAAAATCAGCATCATGCTGGTGAACACGTATTTTGGATATTTATGAGTGCAATTATCAAAGTTGTTTGTATCAAATCACTTACTTGAGCGAAAGTAAGTTCGATTTGAATAAAATCAAACCATATGAATTTCTTCAGTTTGTTGTGCAGAAGCAGACATTTAACTGCATAGAAAATGTCGGATGATCAAACTTTTGTACTATTATTTTGTGCTTATTTATTAATACTTATATAAAGAAATGTGAATTAAATTGTTTTCTTGAAATATTTTATTTTTCTTATCTTTTTCATGAATTATATATGTATGTATTACTTTTATGTTGTATTTACATATGTACATATATAGATATGTGTGTATGAAAATAAATGTAATTTTATTGTAATGAATTAAAATTCCTACCAAGGCGAATTCATAGAAGGTAGTATATTCCCATCAGCTGGTTGCTTGTTCTACCTTCGCCTGGCGCGGTGAAAGTGTCAAAATTACTATTTTGTTTACATTTTTCACTCTACTTACATTTTTGATAGGAAATTTCATGCGTTTGCATAATCTTACAAAGACATTCTATTGAAAATGTTTACTATAATTTCTTAGTACGTTTGCTTTTTGTGCCAAACTTGGAATTCCGACCATTTGTTTATTTTTGTTTTTCTAAGTTTCTCTGACATTTTCACCGCAAAATAAACAAAATGTTTACTTATATGTGGAGTATACAACCTTGAATGAATTCGCCTTGATTCCTTCTTTCCAACCAAATTTCGCTTTTTCCGTCATCCAGTTTGTCTACCGGCAAAAAAATCAAAGCGTTCATTTCTGCCTTTTTTAATGTATTCTCCATCAAAATCATGTTGAGTTAAACAAACAAATTTCCGAATTCAGTGATTTGAGTGATTTGAGCCGATCGATGATTAAATCATTGGGAGAAAATCCATGTTGAATATGAGTGTTCGAACAAGTTTGATCGCTTGAGCCTAAAGGCATATATTCAGTGCAATGGTTATGTATGAACAATTTACAATCAGCCGTTGCTGATCTCCGGTAAGCACATTACAGGCAATAAAAAGAGCGAAACTCTAATTTGTATGCCTTCTAGGCCGATTGCAAACAAAAATCTAGTGATGATTGCGCTCGAAAACTCATTCCTTCTCATTATTTCTAAGGGTTTGAAAACCTGACACACACATGCGTCGTCCGACTGACGTGCTCTTAATGAATAGTTTAAGCTTCTGATGTAGAAATCTTACAAGTTTGAGATATTTCAGCAGTAAATGAGGGAAGACAGGAATGAAAGTACACAAAAATGTGTACTAACCGAGCAAAGTGTCAAGTTGTTACAGCTTTCTTAGAAATGTTATTAGTGCGCTAGTAAGGAAAAGCTCAAGTGGTGGATGAAGAACCGTATAAAGATTAAAATATACGTAAAAAATAATTTTAAAAAAATCTCACATTAATACCCTAAAACGGTTTTTATTTTTTTTAATTTGTGCATCTGTGTGGAAATTTTGAAGTCTAATGCTCGTTTAGTCGTTTGCGGGACAGTAACGAGTCAACAGCGCGTAAGAATGTTGTGATGTGTTTCTTGAATGCAAATATGCCTTGCGAGAAATATTTTATGCCTGAACTATTGGTGAGATGCAATGTCTTTTGTATTATTCAATCAAAAATACAAGGAATATGGCTTTGATTTGATTTTTTAATATGTAAATACATACGTTAACTTTGTGAAAGGTTTCGAGTAAGTTAGAAGTTCAAATAAAATTTTATTAATATAGTAAAATTTTAAATATCCACTTTCATAAATATTATTATGTGTAACTTTCAACGATAGTACATAGTTTTATTAGTTTTTAAACAAGCATACCTTAATTGAAGGCTAATTACTTACAATATTTGCTTGAATTCGTAAAATTTCTTGCTGAGCTGCCCATGCGGAGCATTTCACTTGTGCTCACCAACACAGTTTAACTTTTGACGAACCACTGGTCTATTGTATGGAGCAAGTTGACTACTTAACAGCCTAACCTAATATAAACGCACTCCGGCAATTTTCTGTCAAAAGTTTCTCATGCTCATACAACTTGTATGCGAGCAACCGAAATTAAACGACCTGCGCCAAAAGCTAACTCAACTTTGAATTTTCATTTTGCGTGACATTTCGATTTGACGTTTATCCCACCGCTGAGGGAGATGCGCATTGTTTTCAATTGAACGTATACTAATTTTTTTGTTTGGATTAGCAAAAAAAATTATCAAAAAGCTTTGAATGAAAACTTTCTCTAAATTTTTACATTGTTTGAAACTTGGGATTATGATCTTTATGATTATTATTGCCTCTATAATATAAAGCAGGTAACAAATCAATTGCCAAACTTGTTAATAAGTTCCTGTGTTGAAGCTCTGCAGAGTTTTTTTATTTTTGCTCATCGATAAACCGCCTACTCTCCATTTAGACATTAACGCTTCGTATGTGTTGGATCTATTAATCCAACACTTTTGTTTCTAATGAACGGATAACCACTTAACCTCTTCTGAGGAGCAGAGATTAACTTTACAAATATCAATTATAATTGACACAAATTAACACAAAATAATAGTTCAGATTTCATATTCATTATTGTATTTTTATAATTTTTTTTTTATATTTTTAATGAATTTTGTACATTTTTGGTTATTTTTTAAGTTTACATGAAAATTAAAGCGACATCTACCGAAAAAACCAAATTTAATTACCTTTTCAAAACTGGTTCAAGCATTAAAATCGGTTCGCCCATTCTGTTTTAATAGAACTTTTTTTAATAGTAAATCACATTTGATTCGAAGCTCCACAGCCCTTTAAAGCTTAAAAATCGATTTTCTTAAAATTCTGACGTGCTACAGCAAAACGCCGAGACACGTACATATTTCTTTATTTTAAGCCTAATTTTATGTTCTGTTAACATTTCTCGTGCGTACCAACCACTGTCGTACTGTGTTATAGATAATAGCAATGTGAAATATTTACTAGTTTTGATTATTTAATTTTCTTTTATCTTATTTTCAATATTTTTTACTGAAATGCAGTCCATTTTTTGCTGTAATTCATTTTAAACAATTTTTAAATTTTTTTTATAATAATTAGTACCAAAAAATAATCCAAAAAAGTTCCATCTAAACGTCGATTTTTTTCTTTTGAATTATAATAAATTTTATATAAATGAAAAAATCTGGGTTTAATTTATAGCTTTTTGGAGAAAATAATCTACATTTTTATAGAAAGGAATTTCGATAAATGTAAAATCAATAGTCAATGTTATTTTTCCGCTATAGCTGCCAGGGAAATTATAGGCGGAGCAAGAAGCACTTCTCTCAACATGTGTAATTATGTTCCACTTTTTCGGAAAACCTCATAAGTAGTAACCAAATTCCATTAACATGTTGCCCAAATTGTGCGTGCAAATTTTCGCGTAAATTTTTTATCATTAAAGAGCTTGTCTTTAAAACCGACATCTCTCTTCCGGCGTGCGACACAGTTTTATTGCGCTACCTTTTAGTTCTATTTGCTTTTACTTCTCGCATTTCTTTCAATACAAATTATTTTGCGTTCGCCCTTTTTTTCCCACCAGAAACTATTCAATAAATTCTTTCCTGAGTAAACTTCTTGTTTGTTTTTCCACTTCAAAGTCATTTCTTCTTCTCACTACGAGTGTCATACAAAAAGTTCTCGAGCGCACTCAAATAAATACATTTACACGTACACACATAAATGTGTTGCATAGCAAAAGTTGGCTTCAAATAATTTGCTCGCTAAAGTGGCTTCGATTCCAACTTCGACTGCCGTCAGCCGCAACATTAAATATATGTGGTGTCGCGAATTTTAATGTGTTTTTTTTTTGTAAGCTAAATGTTTTCTGTTGTTGTTGTTGTTGGTTTGTATTAAGCACAAGCGGCGCAGTTTGTTAAGTATTTGTTTGCGGTTACCTTCACAATTTTATGCTTATCGGTTTTTGCAATTTTGGAAGGCGGCTGCTCAATTTGCTTCCCATGTTTTTGGCATTCCATACGCGCCAGACTATTCTCGCTATGTTTGCGCAAATAAAAATACATATGTACATATTTATATATTTGATAAACTTTCTTAATCGCTTGCATTGTGGATTTCTTCGCACTTTTCAAAGTGCACTTTAAATGACTTGGCTTGCTCTTCATACTCATTCATACTTATGTACATACACTCGTATGTATGTACATATTTAGGACTATTTGTAAATTTGTTTGTAAGAAAATTCCTGCTCCTATAACGGAGTTTAACGCGTTTTATTTACTTGACTTGAGCAAGAACAAGCCACAGCAACCAATGCAAAATATAAAAAACATAGTCCGTATGTATGTTGTTAGGCAATCACTATTCCGCCCAGCAGGCAACCAACCAACCAGTTGGCCTATAATCCTTGCAAAACCTGTGAAATTTTCTTTGCTGGATTATCGCAACGCTGAAAATTCCTTACCGCAGAGATTAAGTGCGATTGGAATGTGTAAATGAGCTGCGTGCCGAGCATGATGAGACCCTGAGCAAGTGAGAGACTGGAATGGAGCGAATGAAGGCCTTCTTAGCAGTAAGAAAAGCAAATGTTCAAAATTCATCCACAAATCCCCGCAATGTTGCTGACACGCATTTGTTTATACAAACTTTGGTTTCAGAAATTTTTGTGTGGTTTTGCTCGTAGCTTTGCTATTTTCACTTGCAGCTCGATTGTGGAAACTGTTTATCACTTATAGATTTTGTTTTTGCACATAAAACGTAAAAAAAATAACACATTGCAGAAATATATTCTTATATGTTTAGGAAATTAAATACTGCATTTGTATGCCTAAATGATAACCGAGAGTTGCTTCTGATTACTGAGGGGACTACAATGAGGAATTAGGAAACTAAAAAATACTAAATTGTAAACATAAATACTGGTGACAAATCAATCATAAAATATTTATCGAGCTTATACTAAAAACAAATCTGTACAGAAAGTTAGAAGGCGCACTGACAATATCATTCGAGTAGCTGTAGTTAAGCTGATTTGCTCAACTCCTTAAGAAAATTAGTACCCCTGAGTTTTTTTGCATCAAAATAATGCGAATTTGGTAAGAGGATACTTTAAGATTTGTTTTTTTTTCGTTTCTGCAACTCCTCCTTTAAAATTTTAGATACGGGGGCTTCCCTAATGCTTATTCTTTTAACATTCTGCCAATCATGATTCATTTTTTAGAGTAGGTATTTTCCAGTCACAGAGCTCTCTACGCGAAAGCTTTGAATACTTCCAAGAAATGGAAACACCTTTACACTATTGGTAACTGACCTTATAGCTGTCGGTAATCATACAACTACCACTCAACTCAAAGAACAAAACGAAAAACAACGGATACAAAAGGGTTCTGATAAACAAAATTTAAAGAGACATGGAAACAAAAAAGGCAAAACGCGGAGGGAAGAATAGGAAATGACCTCGGCAGTCTTAACGTACACGAGAAAAACGTCTTACAGTTAAGCTAAGGTATACCAGAGATTCAACATTAATAAGGCATTTATAACTAGAAACAATGTGATAACGATGCTACAAAATAGTACGAATAAAGATGGCCTACTGGAAAAGCAGGGTGGATACAAAGTAACTTGCGTAAGATAAAAACTAGATACCGGCAACAGATCAGGGACTACAACAAAAAATGCAAAAAACCATCTAGTACATCAGAATCAAACTTCGCAAACCGTTATGGCTGAAAATAAATGCACACCAACGAAATTAGCAAAGACAGCTTAAGTTCTCCCTGTGCAACATAAGAGAAGGCGTTTTAACGTTTCAGAAAACATGGAGATATACAAAGAACTTTTGAGTGAAAAAAAACAAAAATCCATGAGCAAATAAACACCACATCGGATGTAATGTTTGAACTCAGGCCTGTAGAGTCAATAAGGCTAGAGAAGAGGCAGAGCCTCCACGGAAAAAAATGTGAGACTCCTCTGGGAAAACTTCTCGTAAACGACCATTTTTCAATATAATATATAAAAAAAAACGAAATTCACTGTAAAATTATGGAATATAATTCTTGGGTATTCCATAATGAAGATATTCGTTTTTGATTATAATAAAAGATATTATTTCCGTACATTTTTTTTCAGTAATCATCATTTAACTTGATAATTATACATTAAAAAACTTATGTGTGTTTATCTTAAAATTTCATATTCATGTCTAGAGTCAGACTAATTGAACTTTCCTATAATTGGCGTAAATAACTATATTGGGTCTACAAAGTCGGTCAGGTAACGTGCCTGAGGCTGGGCCTCTACTACAAACTGATTTACTCTACGGGCCTGTTTGAAATCCTCCGGCTACTATAAACAAAACAGGTCAAGCCTCTGGCAACATCAACTAACAGAAAAACGGAGACCCAAAACACAAAAATGTCTACCTGCCCGCACAAGTTAACCACAATATCGCAGGACTGTCAAACAGCTGCTGTACTCAACGACTAACTACCTGTGGGACTGAAGCAAACTAAATACGTGAGGTCGTATTTATGTAATTTAAGCTAGAGACTTTTGACAATAAAACGACTATAAATACTTGGAACGAAAAAAAAAATATTCAGAACGTAAAAACGTCACTGCAGCGGGCACAACGTCGATGGCAAACTTCAAAAGGGATGCCGGAAAATCGTTCCAAAATTTAGTAGATTCCCTGTCGGAAACATCAACAACTACAATAAGGAAATAAAACCTGTATCTAAACACACGATTTTGTTAAAGTAATTAGCATATACGAGTATGGTCATATATTCTGTCTGTTTGCGCTAAGAACCAAACTCCGTTAAATATTCGTATACATTTTTTTATTGAGCTCAAGGCCAGTTTATGGATGATTTTTGTGAAAAATCAACAACAGTTTTTTTAATGGTAGAAATTATAGTACTAACCTTGGACGTACTCGACGTTGACTAAAGGAAGCTCATTTGCTATTAACATTTAATCAACGAAAGTGCGGGTAGAAGGCAGCGGAGGTAGGGAAAGATCGCTGAACTTTTATTAAGACGGTGTCCAAAGCAACTCAAATATTTGCCTCCATATCAGTTTATAAATGCCATTTAATTACTTAAATCGGTAGTTACTTTTAGCGAAGCGAAAAACTCTCTAAACTAAATGAAGCCAAATTTTCTTGTAAAATGAGACGAGCATGATTCTTGCTTTAGTGGGAGCTTAAGTCGACCTCAATACAATATCGTAGACTGTGCAGCTTTGGCAAGATATAAACTAAATTCTTTATATTCCATTTTTAAATAACACGAAAGAACTGAATGCGAAAAAAATTTCATCGCAAAATTTTACCGATGAAATTGTCAACTTTCTAAATGACATTCCATGAGAGCTGTAACAGTGAAAGATAGTTCATCACAATCTGAATACTGCTGTTATGGCAATCGATGGCCTATCAATGTGGCAGTTTTTTTTTTTTTGAGAAGTCACTTAAACAAAATCACTTTTAGGCAAAGCTCACATCAAACTATATTCGATTGATTGACTTATGAGCACAGCTGACTTGACAGTTAACTGGACGAAGCCCAATGATTGCCTAGCTCGCAGCTATACGACATAGCAAGACTACAAAACGGAAAGCGAAAGCTCTCACCCGTTGCTTGGTGAAGATTGAAGTTGGTAGCCTAAGACCGCTTAAGGGCGCCGCTAACCGCTTAACGTTGCTGAGGCAAACTAAATGTGGTTTGCTGAGTGCGCAATTTGGTGTAGGTGCCTTAGCAATCATTTTTCCAACCCATATTACAATGCATATGCAACCCCGCCAGCTATGCGGCGCTACTCTCGCCTTTTGCGGTTATAACCTACTACAAAAACTACTGCCTGCCGCTGGCAGCTGCCAAATTTCATCCACTTCCCTTCCATGCCACTGACTTTTGGTAGGGCGGTGGGAGGGCTGTCGACAACAGTTCGCTTGCGGTCGTAAAATAGAAATTGAAGGCGTTCATATAATTACAATGAGTCCACTCGTTGTTGAAATGGCCTCCGAAATACACACACACACACAATCACACATACATACAAACACGTAAATTAGAGTAGTAGCACGTAAATTTGCTTCAGCAATGAGTGTAATAAAGTATGGAGCATTCATCTATGCAAGAACTTATATACGAGTATGTATGTATATATTAGGTATGGCAATCGCGAGATCCCGAAATTCCGGGATCCTGTCCTTTTTCAACTCCCGAATATCCCGGGATCAGTCTATTTAAATCCCAAAATTGCAGAAAACAGTGAATTTAATAGCCATACATTTTTTAAATTATTAATTCTCATTTTTTTCAAACATAAATAAACCTGAAATGATTTACTAAAACAAAGAGAGTCGATCGAATAAAATAAATAACACACTAAATATACCTTTCGGAGTTGTATTGAAATAAGAAAATTAAACATCAGAAACAAAAACAACAAGTTTACCACTGTTGTATTACGATAACACAATACGATAAATAACACGACTTGTTAACTACTTAATGGCTTTGATTTGCCCTTGCCAATATAATTGAGCTGGAGAATATCCTCTTCGAGCATAAAATGAGCCTCATTATGAAAGCGATGTTAATAGAATTAACGACAAGGTGCTTGAAGTGGATATGACAGAAAGTCTCAAAGATAAATTGCATCAAGTTTTAACGAGCATCTCGCAATTGTCCGATAATCAAAAGGCATACGATTTATTAGAAGGCTTGGTAAAAGAAATTGATAGTTTTTGTAATGAGGCGATAAAGGTTATTTCATATAGAGAGCATTTAACTTATTGTCGACAATCCAACAAACAAGTGTTGAGGCGCAGGAGTGCTTCTCCACTACAGATTTTAAATGCAACAAATTTAGGTCCAGGTTGGAGGATAACACACTTAAGGCTTTTATTTCTTTGAGATTGCATTTTAATCAAAATAAAGAATAATTCTACCTTTATTATATTTGATTAACTTTAATTGAGTGGTGCATATAAATGAGTTAAATTAAGTATAAATATCGCTGTTCTAATGCCCTTAACTGGCGTCTATTATAGTCGTTATACAAAAAGTCGTCGATAAAATCCATGGGATAATATTTGATGACCGGAGAATGAAAGTGCGTGAGGTGACTGAGGTTGTAGGCATCTCAACTGAGAAGCCACATCACATTTTACACGAATATTTGGATATGAAAAAGCTATCCGCGCGATGGGTGATTGTTGACACTCGCAAAAAGCGCGAATGTACACGTGTTTTGTCACCATGGCGAAAATCCATGCGACTATTTTCAGTTTCCAAACCTGAAGAAATGGCAGTGTGGTAAGAGGTTTGGGTCAAATAAAAAATAATTGGAAAAAAGCTGGACTAAGTGTAAAGAGTTAAAAGGAGATTATGTTGATAAAGAGAATGTTTTTTGCCGAAAAAATATATTTTATTCAAAAAGTTAATGACTTATCAAACCGCCTACGTATTTTGAAATTTTACAAACACATTTACCGATTTTTTCAAACCAGTGCCGCGATGCCAGTCATGGTGGCTTCGAGTCTTTTTTCTAATTTACGGGGATTGAGGACGTATCTGCGCTGCTGAATTTTCATCGAGACATTGAGGTTGCTAGTGGCAAAGAAAAAGAGGAGAATCGATTAAGCACTTTAAATCCCTGACGTTTTATGATTCTACAGATTCAAATGATGTAATCATGGCCTAACAATGGCTTTATAAAAATGTATTGAATATTTTACCCAATATTATTATATCAATGTTTATAATGGATTATAATCAAATATATGAAAATATGTAAAATACCCCCCCCAAAAATATTTTCTGGATTCGTTCCTGATTGGATGTATTTCTTTATTTAATAAATGGCAATATATTAATATTTAATATTGGTCTCAAACAGTAATAAAAAATAATTTTACTTTATGTAGGTGCATTTGCTTTTGCACCAAATATTTATATTTCTACTTGAAGTATAAATAATTTTGTGTGTGTGTCAAATTTTACGTTTATTTGTTTTTTATTCTTGCAAATACCAATAAATACATACATACATACATGAATTACAATAAATTCTATTAATGTTATTATGCATAATTCTATAGTACAACGATTATAACCGTGTTAAATTTTTTGACCAATTAAAATCTACGAATCAAAATTTCGTTTTCAGATCTCGAAAATAATCCCAATCAAATGCCTAAAATTTACATCCCTAGTATGTATGTATGTGTATGACTTTATGAACCTATTTCGCTAGGATCTAGTAAATCCTTCACACTAACACACACGCACTTGTATGTATGTGTTTTTACATTAGCATCATCTGTGTGATATTTGGAACATTAGTTAGCCAAGTCGATTTTTGCATGCGTTTGTATGTACGAGTACGTGTTTGTGTGCTTGTGTGTATTAATATTAGTTGGCGGGCATTGTAGGGGTAATATTTGTGGCTATTTGGGACACTTTAATGGGCGTATACATGAATTTTATTTTAGCCTAGTGATTTTACGGTGTTTGTAAGGACAACATTTAAAGTGATGCTTAATCTACTTCAAGGCGCTGAAACAAACAGAAATGTGTTCTCTGACAAAAAAAAAATAAATGCAATAATACAGACGCATGCAAAAGTTTGCACAAAAGAAGTATTTAATTTTTTATTATGAACTAATTTTTTTTTTACAAATTATTTTTGTTAATTTTTATAAAAAAAAACGTAGCTGTAAGGTTAATGCATAAAAACTTTAAATTGTGTGCAATATTTAGAAAAAAATTTAAAATATCACTTTTAAAAAAAAAAATTTAAAATTTTACAAGCCGAAATTTCAATAAGTAAAAGTTCACAGCTGTTCAGCTTTTTTATTACTAGTAAAAAGTAATTTGAATGAGATAAAAAGACACAAAGATAAGTTCGCCAAAAATAAACGTACATATTTACAGAATGTCTAACAACAATAACAGCACCGTCAAGTGTCGACGAAAGTTGGCAATGTAAATTTTGTTTATTTAATTTCTACTATTTTGCAATTGAAATACAGTTCATTCTGTAACGAAACCCCTACAATATTCAAGTTTTAAACCTTATACAAAATTTATAAAAATCTCAAAAAAAAATGTCGTCAAAATTACTAACTTTTCGAAATTTTTTTCTGAGTAGCCGTCTTGTGGCTCATTACATTTAAACATAAATAAATACAAGGTTCAAGTGACTGTAGTGTAAAATTGATTTTTCGCTGCAATTTAACAAACGAATACATATTTCTATTGAAGAAGAAAACAACAGCAAAAAAATGTTCATAAATCAAAAGTAATTTTTTAGACTACCCAATTTAGTTGTAAATTAATTTGAAAAAACAAATGTTTAGAGTCATGAGTCTCTGTTTAATTTCTTTCTTTTTTTATTTGTGTTAAAGTTTACAATTTGGGAAGAAAATTTACTTAACTAGCAGTCAGACAGAAATCAAAAATTAATTAAAAGCGAACTAAATTCTCATAATAGCGTTTTAGAGTATAAAATCTGCTTAATATTTTCTTTTAATTTTAACTTTCATAGAGAAATGAAATTATATGTAAAAAGATAACATTATTTTTATCTTTAGCTGGAAAATTCGGAGAAATTGGACTTAACAACGATATGCCGGTGCTGTTATAATATTTAATTGTAATTTTTTTGTGACTAATGTAAGTTTAATAACAAAAATATTGCATTTTAAAATATAAAAATTTTTTTTTTTTAAATTATTATTGCTTTATGTTATTAAGAATTAATTTTATTGTCAAGAGAACATTAAACAGCATTTTTTCCAGAATAATGTGAATACTGGCAAAATAACACAGTAGGCAACTTCTTCTTCCAACTAAAGTCTAAAAATAGTAATCAAATTCATTGATTTTTTGTTAATTCTATGTAAGAATTTCAAACTTTAACTCAAACAATTTTTGCTGAATTTTGAACCTAATTTTTATTTAAAAAAAATTAATAAAAAATGGTCGTGCGCTCCATTTCCGTCATAGCCTAAAATCGCTATGTGTTCAATTGTTTGCGTCACTGTACGTCGATGCGTATGTATGAATACAACACATATACACATCAGATATGCATATATTATATCCATATCTTCTTATTTTCTACTACCCATCAATTGTCGTCATTGTTTATTTGCAATCGCATTGCGTGTAATACGAATTTCGCAAATTACATCTTCAGCTCCCGAATGACTAAAGATTTGATCATCAAACACAACGATGACCTCGTTGGCCTTAATCGCCGGCCTGCTTGATTGAATTGCTGGTAGTAAGTAGTACACAGTTGTGTATTTGGTGGCTCTGGGATTTGCAATCTTCACATAAATCTCAGCTTTTATTGTGCCAATTAATCAACGCAACGCTGGCACAGTCGAAAAGGGCTCACGGGATAGCAGTCAGTGCTCAAACTGTTTGTAAATTTGGAATGGAAATTTCTAATCAATCGCAATTTGGGTGGACGCATATTGCCTAGGGATAATAAATGAATTGAAATTAACAAAATGAGAAGAAAAAGTATTTTTTTTTTGTAATTTTACGCAATCAAAAGAAAAACCATTTTAGCAGGTGTAAAATTTATAGTTGCAATGCAAAGTAGAATAAAACAGCAAATTTATTTTCTTAATGAGTAAAACTTTGTTAAAATACTTATTATTTCTTTATAAAAAAAATAAGAAAAGGAAACGGGTTTTGAAAATATAATTGTATAAATATTCGCTAATTTTTTGTAATAAAAATTGTACATTTTGGCCAAACTTTTCCTTCATCTTGATTTTTTTCTATTGTGAACAGTTTCCGTCATCCTTTTTCAAAATTTGTATATAAATGATATATTTTTAAATCAATTGACACATGTTCTTAAATTTCCAGAAATCTTTTGTCAATCTTCTGTTCGTTTCTAAAGCAGTATTTACAAACAAGAAACTTGCAAGAAGTGCGGAAGTTTTTATTTAAATACAGATGTTTTATTAGTCTTCTCTATTTTCGAGTAGATCTATTTTACTTCAAAATAATCAAAATATTAAATACATACATATATAAAAAACATTTTAAAAATTCAAATATTTTGTATTTTCTGTTCAAAGTGAGAACACGCGATTTTAATTGATTTTATACAGTGAATTTTACAAAACGGTATTCATAAATATTTATAGTAACAAATATTTTAAAGAAAATATCGCCATCGAAAGGGGATTTCTATATACTAGGAGGAAAGTACTTCGAATTTTCTATGCGCAACTGAGACACGTAAATTTATGGTAATTTACACTGTACCCGCATTTTTTCATAAACAAGTCTTTATGTAATTGCTTCATGTTAGAGAAGCTTTAACAAAATAGTTGGGAAAGTTAAAAGTAACTTAAGAAATATTAGAGGAATTATTATTCCTTTGAGTTAAAAGCCCAGCTGAAACCAGCTCCAAGTTTCTACTAAATTTGTATACCAACGCAAGGAAAAAAAAAATTATGAAACGAGAAAAAACGCAAAAATTGGATAAGAGTTTCGGAGCCAAATTATGAGGATGGCGTTATTTAAAGTGAAGCTAATTTTGTTCGGAAATGTAAACACAAATTTTCAGAAAATTTTAATTATACTCAATTTAAGTCATGGTGTTATATAGTTGGAGAATGAACTGTATTTTTACCTGAAAAAAAAATGTAAACAAGAAAAAAATGGAATAGAATTGGGCATTATGATGTGTAATTTTTCCTTAATTATAATAATAATATCTACTAAAAGTAACCCAATGTAAGTAATGACATAATAAATTGTTGTACAGCATAAGTAAACAGAAAAAATAAATAAAAATAAGAAAGAGCTAACAATTATGAACAGCAGTAACATTAAATCAAATCTTAAAAGGTGCATGAAAAGGCAAAAACCAAAACGCTTTTTAATGTCCTCTTGATGTTCCGTCTCCTACTAAGTCAACCACACGCGCACTCACGCACACAATTAACGCCCAGTGCACTCAGTTCAGAATAAATCTGTCCACATTTGAAGAACCTTCACCATACCCCCTTGCACTGCTTGGCCTTTAATGATCGCCACTATAATTATAGCGAATGTTCTCATTGTGAAGTTATAGAAAAGAGTGTAGAAGGACAAAGAAAAGGCGCTAAAGTCTGCGTGTGAGTGTGTTAACTGAATCACAGCACCTACATTTAACATGTAATTTGTATGTAATTAAATGTTTTTTTTTTTAATATACCTCAAACGGAATGTGTGGGCGTTATGTTATTTTATATGCACGTAAGTAAGTATGTATGTGGCATGCAACATCAACTAGCAAACATTGTATGGCAGGAAATTTTGCGTGATTTCTTGTCACTTGCAGGCCATAAATGTGTGTAAACAGAATTTTTTTCATATCTTTTCATGCACGCACATATATTTTAATTTATTTCCCCTGCTGTGCATACACATATACGCACACGTAGATAGCATGCGTTGCCATATTCAGTTGCATAGGCGAAAATGGTGGTCGGCCGGTCGCTTGTTGCCGTTAATGGGTCATAAGTATGCCCAATTTTTTTTATATTTAATTTTAGTAGCACGGCTGTTACTGTTTTAGTTGGATTTTCATTAGGCATGTCGGTAGGAAGACGTATCAGCACCGAACTGGTACGATTCTAGGAAGAAGCACACTGTTTTTTTTTGCAATTTTTTTTCAAAACTAACTTAAATATAATAAAAATATAATTTTTGATTTAATATTTTTATTCAAACTGCATTTCGTCTAGTTTTTATTTTTTTTTTGTTTTCTTTTAATTTCTTAACACTATTTTAAATATTATTATTTTATTTTATTTATTTATTTATTTTTTAATATATCACGGTTTCTTTTTTTAATTTTTGCTACCACATACAAAGATTTTTAATTCAATAAATTTTTGTTTGAATCGATCTACAAAGTTGCCTCTCTATTTTGCATTTGAAGTTGAAATTTTCTTTTTAATATATTTTAAAATTTGGGCAGTTATTAGTATACTTTTAAACTTTTGGTTTCTTTATAACATACTTATTTATTTTTGTTTTTAATTTAAAAAGGTTTTATAGTGTTACAGTTTTTTTTGTTACTTATTTTTTCTTATCATTGTATACTTTAAGCGCTTCTTTATTCGATAAATTGTGAAAACTGAAAAATTGAATTGTTAAAAATTGCGATAATTAAGATGTGGAAGTTTAAGACATACCTTAAAATTAAAATATTTTAAATTATATTAGTGTCAAACTCCACGTGTTTTATAATTAAATTTAAAAAAACATTTAAAATTTTCGACTTTCAGCACAAGTCTGTACATTTTTTTGTTTCCAGTTTATGCTTTTATTCAATTAGTTTTTTTAATTAAATCGAATGGTTTTTGTAATATGTGCTAGCATACATATATGTATGTTCATAAACAAAATTATAATTCAATAATTTGTCTTTAGTCGAGTTATAAAGTAACCCCTCTGGTTTGCATTTAAAGTTGAAATTTGTTTTAAAATAACTTTTATATTAAATTTTAGACATTTTTTAGTATTTTGTTTTAAATGTTTGGTTTCTTTATGACAGTTTAATTTTGAAAAGGGTTTTTTCTAATTATTATATTTTTTTTTACCTTTTCTACAATTTTCCAAAATTTTTTTTTTTTATTACTGTATACTTTCAGCGCTTCTTTATTGGATAAAATGTGAAAACTGGAAAGTTTGCACACGCACAAATTGTTAAAAAATGTGATGTTTTTGATCTGATATGAAAATTTAAAAAACGCCGGGAAATTTAAATAAAATAAAATATTTGGTGGCCAAACAACAGGTGTCTGATAATTAAATATTATAAAATATTTAAAATTTTCGAACTTCGGTAAATTTATTTTGTTTTTTTTTATAAATTTTCCAAATTTTCATATTACTGTCTTTTTATATTTAATTTTTTTTTGGCTTTTTTTATATCATTCATTGTTTTTATATTTATAATATGATGTAATTTTAATTGGTAGTTCTTTTGTGCAGCTTCATGCCTCTCTTATTTTTATTTTCAAATTTGTATTATGTATTTTATTTAATTAAATTATTTATTTCAGTTTTTTTAATGTTTAAATTTAAAATCGGATTTAACTGATGTTAATTTTACTGGACTAAGCCATCATCCGAAATAAGGACATTTTTTATATTATCTGAAAGACTATTAAATCTGACTTGATTTGTAAGGACAAATCAAACTGATTCGAAGTCCCACTAATACTAAACAAGAAATTGTTTTTCTCTTACGCAGATTTTCTCTACAGGGATTATAGTATTTAATGTGCATATGTATGCGAGTTTGAATGTGTTTAAATGCCATACACATTAATATCGGCCGCCGTTAATTGCTGCGCGTGGCAAGTGCAACTGATTTGCTGTTAATTAAGTACGCCAACAGCTGCCTACAAATTGTGAGAATAAAAATTGAAGAAAAAACAGCGTAGAGGTCCGCTGACAGGCCCACTGTGTAAATGTGTTTACATATGCATGGTTGTTGCTGTGTTGTTGTTGGCTAATTAATCAACATATCAAACGAAACGCGGCTGGCAGCAAATGACGCATATTTTATCATTAACTAGCACCGCACACATTTTATTTTGATGTGAAAAAATATAATCTCAATTTCCCAGCAGACAATTTTCTTCGATAATTTGTTGAATTACTTGAAATGTTTTTGTGCTTCGCATAGAAAAATCAGAGGTGCGAAAAAATCTCAGCCAACCAGCTGGTAAATAGTTACAACTGAATAAGAAATCTTTGTTCTTCTGCAGCAAATTATAATTTCATACAATTTCGAAAGCTGTGATTTGATGGGTTTCCACACACATTACGCACATGCCTTTTTCATTACCACACACATACTTAACATACATACATACATTAATATGAACATATTTTTTTATTTCGCTCACTCACCTTTATAAATTGAAATGTCGCTATCGGTGGCAATCGTTTGCTCTTCGGATAGAAGAAACTGCTCGCCGGATGTGCTGGATAGCGTGATGTGATGCGATAGATAACTCCTTGCGGTGAAGTTGGCCAATTTGGCGCGGTAAAGGTGAAACCATTATCGGTGCCTGCATCCAGTGGGTCCATTTCGACGGTCACCGTATCAATCCAAGAGCCACCGACACAGAGCTGTAAGTAATTAAATGAGTATAATTAAATAATTTATTGCAGTGAATTTAATGAATGCAATTTACTGTTTAACAGAAGAAAATATTTAATTGAGCGAAATCATAGTTAATTTCTGACACTCGTAAAAATGTAACATTTGTACTTTGGAATTAAAGGAGGAAAATAAAAAGAAAATGGCATACTTTCAGGAGGTGTTAAAGCACAATGAGAATAGTAAAATTTTCAATGAGCGCTAGACTTCAGATTGCTTGTCTTGCTGCGGTTAAATTTCAAAAGTATTTAATCTTAAAAAATAATTCGACAACTGTAAGAAGTCGAAGAACACTAAAGCAACTTTCGCTTCTAAGCTGAATTAAAGGTGTTTAATTTGGTGATTCTTTTGATTTTGATTTCACGCATAAAACTATTTAAGTGTTAACAAATTTGCATATTAAAATATATCAGCGAAATACAACTTCTTCTTCCGTTGCATACATTTAGGTTGCATTTTATGTAGAATTGCATTGCGGTAAAAGCATGCAATAAAACATGATTGGAATATGAAAAATTTCTAAATTTATCCGCCTTTCAGTATAGAAAGAAAAGTTAACTGCGAATTATAAAATATAGATTTTTAAAGAAATATTTTATTCAAATCTGAATTTCTTTTGAAAATGAGTATACAGTGAAAGTGTCTGGTTTGGTGTAAAGTAATTAGCAGGATCTTTATAAGACCTGAAGTCGGAAAATATAGCGCATGCAACACCGAATTTTCTGCTGATTTAAAATGACAACGAATCTCTACCGTTAAAGCTTAACAAAAGGCTTCTTAATATAAATCAAATAAACTTATGCTTGCCCAGTCTAACTTCTAATTGTGATAAGCGTAAGCATTCAAATTATTTTTAAATCTAAAAAAAAAAAATTTACTGTATTGAAGCTATTGGAGTCCCTCTGAATAAATTTGATGAAAAATTAATCTCCCTAATAATAAATTCAAAAGTATTTAGTAAATTTGATGTTTCGTTCGCAAATTCTAAAAATAAATGTATTTACCACATAAATAAAAACCGATGTTTTCGTATTTTATTATTTTACATTTAATTTTCAAGAGTCACAAACAAACAAGCACATAAAAGCAGCACTGATAGAGCATACTTTTACGAGCAAATATACAAAGTGCTCGTAAATCGATTTAATTTCTTCCACTCTTAATACTCCACCAAAAAACCTTGTAAATGAGTGCGAGTTTGCATATTTGCCCACTGCGCTGCATCACATTAATTGGAAAAGCATTAATGTCAGCTTAGGGCTATCGAAAATGATATTCATTGCTAGCGACAATAACGCTTTGCAAAATGCGCCTAAGAGTATGCTACGCAGACACAAAAGTGTATAATGTCAATGCTATTAATGTAAATCGTCACAAATCGCATTACTTAACTAGAGTGATATGAAACGGAGAAAGATTCGAGTGGAGTGAATTGAGTGAAGGGTGTGAGTGAAGTAAAAAAAAAATAGAGGAAGCAAATCTTTGCGATGGGTGGAAGATGTGCAAACTGAGATGGAGTTTCGTTATATCGCGCTGAAGCTCAATGAAAGTAGACATTTTTTTTGCGGTCACTTTGCTGACGGTGGGGGTTATGTAGTCAACGTTGCATGTACAAGATGAAAATGTATTTGGAGAGGGTAATTTGAGCTTTGGATGATGTCGGCTGGCACGCCCTTACACAGCCAGACAGAAGTAATGAAATTGAAATCAAAATACAAATACAAATCGAAAGCCATTGAAGCTGAAAGCGATCGATGCCATTGTAAACATGCTACGTAATCAGACAGCGCCATTGCTGTTGTTATAGCATCTCATAAAAATAACAACAAGCTACAGTTTGAAGAAGTGACTGACGAAATGCAAGCAATGACAATAATGATGGCTACACAAATGATTGCTTGAAATGAGTACACGTGCGAGAATGAGACGCTGCTTGTTGAGTGGTAAGCTAAGGGAGAAAAATGCTATAATACGAGTATGATAACTTCAAGTGAATTATCAACATTGAAATGACTGTTGTTGCTTTGCGACAAATAAATTATTGTAGATCTAACTTATGGAGCTTGTCAGTTTGCAAACCCCAAGATTGTGAAGGTTAAATCAGTTACTTGATATAATTGCGTTACTGTTATATGTATCGCTATTTTATTCACCTAAAACTGAGCTACACATTTTTTTAAATTTAGTAGCATAATTTCAGGCCATACTGAAAAGATAATGGTCATGTTTAGTTAAACTCAGTTTAAATTTAAACTTAGTTTTCTTGCGCTCAATTTAATTTGTTGCAACCAAAACGAAATAGTCAGCACGCAGCTGATAAGTTAAACTAAGTTTAACTGTGCGCATTCGGCCGTTTAAACTCCGTTTAAAGTTGACTGAAAAACAGCATACTGAGTTTAAACTTAGTTTAAACGACAAACAGAGTTCAACTTGCACTGAAAAACTGGCCCTTAGAAATTGTTTTCTACAATTGTATGCAATTATTTTCCCAAGCATTCTGCAACACCTTTTCCAAAATATATTTATGAGACACTTCTACAATGTTGTCATGACAATAGTGCCTAAAACTATGCCGAAAAAAAGTAATTCTATCGTTTGGGAGGTAAATAAAGGTCTGAAAACATTAAATTTTGATGTAAATCGTTCCAGCACGCATTACTTTTCTACCTGGCGGGCTTGAAAGAGAATATCAAGACACATTAAAAAAAAAAATGTCTATACAATTCTGCAGATTTTTAGACTGCGTCGGTTATAGTGAGATGGTGCACGTTTTTAAGTTTTTTAACCGAAACATTCAAAGGCAACATATTTTTAGAATAAAAATCGTATGTCTAGTCACAGCCCTGGGTACTTGCACTTTTACCCATCAATTACGCCATAAGCAATGAACAATGGTGCCAACATGCTATGCAGCAACACTTTTGCAAGTTTACATGAATTTTCATCTTATTCACTTCAAGGGCTCCTCTCGCATACTATTCTCACTCCAAGTCACTCTTAGGAGTCGTCACATCACATTAAATTTGATTGGTTTGTCTCGCACGCTTGTTTGCTTGTTGTTATTGTTGTTATCCTTTCTAGTATTCTATCCCCTCCGCCGCATGATCAATTTGGATTACACATAGCTCTTCAGCACATAATCCTAATGACATTGTCGCTGTATACATATTTATCTACGGGTGCTGCATGCAACTTGGTTCCGGCTATCAGCTAACGCTTGCTATTCACCGCTATTTTACAGCAATAATCAGCTCAGCGCGCCTGCAACCGCTAACGCTTGTGGCTCTTGCGGTAAATGCATTAATGTCGTTGCTAATAAATTGGTTTGACATTTTGAGTGTGGCGACCAGTCACTTGCAACGTCTTATGTATTGTGTGGCATGCAATTTCAGTGATTTAGTGCACATAGATTAGGCTGGGTAATTTTTAAAACATAATATTATATTGTGAAACATACAGTATGTATATGAATACAATTATCTGAATGACACAATTTTTTACCCTGAGGCATGAAAAAGTGTGTTTGCATGGCTGCGATTTTGTATAATCCCTCATGTGCTTCGGAAAAAGATTTGTAATTTTTTTAAGCTCGTTATCAGATTAAAGTAAGCTTACAATGACCTATATTTTGTAAGAACACAAAGTCTTGCTTGAGTTAAAAAAAAAACTTCCCCAAACTTTTTCGCCGGCAGTGAATTATTAAAGTTCAATCACTCCCTAATAAAAAAAAATTATAAGCTGAATTTTCACACTTTAAACAATATACTCGTATGTTACTTAATAAAATTTCATCAAAATTAGAACCCTAATGGAAATTAAAATTGTTTGTATTAAGCAGTTTTGTAGCACACAAAATTTTTGTAGAAACAAGTAAGGAAAGCTAAATTCGGGCGAAAACGAAATTTATATATAGAATAATAATAATTTTGGCGCTTACACAATATAGCTCAGTGTTTGGCCGAGCTTCTCCTAGCATTTGTGGTGTGCGTCTTTATATTCTATCACAAATGGAGGGACCTACAATTTTGTGCCGACTCCGAACGGCAGATGTACTTAATGAGAAGCTTTTTCATGGCAGAAATACCCTCGGAGGTTTGCCATTGCCTGCCGAGGGGTGACCGCTATTAGAAAAAAACTTTTTCTATAATATGCTCTGACTGAGATTCGAACCCCCAACTCAGCAGCATATCGAGTAATAGCACGCACCACTCGACCACCGGCAATCGCGATGTAGTTTTGTACGGGCGGTACCACGGTCATTCTTTAAAATTTCATAAAAACCCTGTTTCTTTGCTTCAAATCGCTGGTAGTATTAAATTTTACTTAATTTGTTCCAATAGATACTAAAAAAACGAAGTTTTTTGCATGTTTCAAAATTTCCGTTATAAGGAATTTGGCGTGGTTATGGTTCGATTTCAAAAATTTTTTACGATGTTAACAGCGATATCGAAAAAAATTTGTTCACTAAATTTTATGACGATACATTATGCCGTTATTGAGATACAGAAATTTTTTCATAAGTGGGCGTGGCGAAGCCCATTTTTAAAATTTCATAAAAAACAAGTCTCTTAATTAACTATATATCTAAATATCAAATTAATAGTATGTTCCAATAGATAACGAAAAAATTATTTATTTCATTACCGAAAAATCAAAGTTTTTGCATTTTTCAAAATTTCCGTTATACGGGAAGCATGGTTATTGACCGATCTCGACCATTTTCAATACCAGCCTACCCTGGCCAATGGGTAATCTATGTATGTACCAAGTTTCATTAAGAAATCTCAATTTTTACTCAAGTTATTGTAACAACGGACAGACGCATGGACGTAAAAACGGAAATTACCATTGTTTTTGAATTTTGTAACAACTCTTCCTAATTTTCTTCCATTAGTTAATCTCGTTACATGGAAATTGACAAAAATCTACGAAAATTTACAGCCGATTGAAACTTCGCCTTTGCAATAAAATTAAATGAGTTTTAAAATTGAGTACTTCAAAAACCCCAAAAAAAAATTTTAATATATGATTTTTTTTTGTATGAAATGTCGGATAATCATGATACATTTTGTACAAATTAAAAATAAAAGATTGAATGGTTGTTGCTGGAATTAAATTGTATTTAATTGAAATATAAGAAATTGTATGCAAGAAAAATACTTAAATTGTCAAACCTTGTCAATTTGTTGGTGTGCTATAGAAGTGGAAAGCATTATTATGAGTCTCAAAATGCTAAATTTCAAAAGAATGCAGGGCTGAAATGACTTACAAATTATTATACCGTACTTAAAAAAAAAGTTCATTGTACACCGTCCAAACTAATGAATTTTTGCTAAGGCAATTTAAAAAAAAAAACAGTATTGAAAAGATTTGGATGATGCCTTAATTACACATGTGGTACTATACTCTAATTCTCAACCAACATATCCATTTACAGGGCATTGAAAAAATCCGTTACTTTTTATTGCAATAAAATATCGACTCAAAAATGTAAGCCTTTAAGAAATCAGCAAAGAATTTTAAAAATCTTTGTCAATATATTATTAAATAAAAATATAAATTTTGTGGCATAATTTTAGGCGCATCAGTACACTTTACGCTTTAAAACATGGTATTCTGGACCATAGCGCAATGGAGGAATTACTTTTTTAATTGCAAATAAGTAATGACTAACATTTAATCAAAGCCATCTCGTTGCTATAATGACATGCAATTACGCCATTTTTCTTTTCACTTCCTCCACTAACTTAGCAGTTCCTCATTTACTACTCATTTCGGTCTCTAAACATCTATTAATTTACGCCATTTGCCAACACAAACTGCCTTTCGTCTCATTTACTAACACTAGTTTTACCCACTCTCACTTACCTGAAACGAATCGACGCCTATAAACCAATCGGGCGATGGTACAATGCGCGTCATTAGTGACACCAGACTGTGATTACTATCCACAAAGAATTTCGCCTCCTGTCGTCCATCGCCCACCAAAACTGCGGGAATGTTGAACTCGTCGAAAACGCTGCGTTCACTTGCACCAACACCGCCAACTCCGCCAGCCCCTTTCACCGCATTCGCTGTGATCGTTGATACAAAGCCGACAAATGAATTTCCGTTTGCGGCATTTTGTTGCTGTAGCAATTGCTGTTGTTGTTGTTGGTGCATTTGTTGTTGCTGCTGTTCACCAACAACACTGTCCAGCAAATCACTCTTGCCTGTTTCAGCGAATTGCTTAACACCAGCCGTTGCCTGTTGGCCGATGTGATAGAGCGCATAAGAGGAGTCGTGTGTGCGACCTGGAATAGACAGAGAGAGAAAGAGAGAGTTTGAGTGAAGATGAAAGAGAATTAAGAAAATGCTGTTGGAACGTGAGGTTAAAGTATGCTGAGTGAGCTTAAGTGTATGCCGCATATTGAATGAATAAGAATAAATTAATTAAGCGCCCGCGCGCATGTTGAAGCGTTCATTCAAAGTGCACAATTAAAAATGTATTACAATTAAGTGCGTGGGAAGCATGGCACAGGGAAGGGAAGTAAGGGCCGAAAATAAGTTAAAAAAGAAAATGCTACGAAGGCAGAAAATCAGTATAAAGATAAAGGCATTTTAGAAGCATTGAAGAATTACACAAATTACTCAAATGGCGCAAGTGACAGGAATGAAAGCGACTAAGTTGAAGCTATGAGCGCCGTTGACCCAGCTGCTTAAGAAAATGGAAATGTTTTAGTCTGACAGGTTGGATGGTCAGTGAATGAAAGTGCATGACAATTGGGTCAGTGCTCTGTGTTGATAGTGGGTGTATTTTAGTGGAAGTAATGAAGAAGCTAAATTATAAGCAGTTCAATGAACTATGACACGAAAGCTGCTTAATTAGTTAGACTTTATAAGTTTACATTGGAAATTAATGATAACAAAGAGGAGAGAGGAAGTACATTGAGCGGTAATTAAAATAATTCTATAACCTATACTTGCGAGTTTCTGCAAGTGTTAGAGAAATGAAATTTATAGTAACCAGTAATATATTATTTATTAATTTTTACTGAAGTAATATGAAGACACACCCTTCATACTGGCGGCAAGTAGAAAGGATTCGAACATTTTCACAACCTTGGAATATTAATTTTTTTTTTGTCTTATTTGTAATATTTTTTGGTAAAAACTCAGTTAATTTTCTAACAAAAGTCACACAAAAGAAATTTTTTAACTGCCTATAAAATTTAATATAATAAAACAAAATTTCATCCTTTGATTTAATCTTAGACTTTATTTGGAATATGGAATTTTGTAGCTATACAATTTTCATTGCAAATGAAATATAAATATAAAAAATAAAAAAAAATAAAAATGATTTTTCAGATTCTTTACAGTCGTTTTATCTAAATTTATTTTTATATGAAAAATAATTGCATTGCTTTCGTTTAAAAATATTGTAACAATAATTTTAACGACTTGAAATGGAATGGGTTACAAAACTGGGTACTTAAAAAAAATTTTGAACAATTAAGAAAAAATTTGGTACTTGGTTGCCCCGCAAAAAGTTGCAAGCACTGCGGCTCCTATTTCATTTCTTCAACACAATCGTCTAATATTTTTCCACACGCATATTTGCAATCAAAAATGCGATTTAACGAAATTTTCTCGCTTTGAATTTTATTAGTTTTTCGCTCCCACACACTTCAGGGTGGAAAGTGCAAACTTGCTTTCACTGATTGTGGGCTAACAATAAATTAAATTAAAAATGTTTGCTGCTCACCAAAATGCTCACCTATAAAGTTTAGCTTCCGCTGCAGCACGCTAAATTCAAAAATTAATTTCAGCATTCTTAATGCGAGCGTACCGTCACACAAATACTAAAAAAAAAGAAGAGCACCTGCAGCGCAGTAAGCACATTAGAGTGGGGCGAAATCAAAAAACAAATTGAAAAATGGAAAAAATATTACTTCATGTAAAATGAGTTATGGAAAGCTTCTGAAAGAAATATTAGCACAAAAAACAATATTTTTGAACAAATTAAATCTTCCAGAATATATTTGTTTTTAAATTACTGCATTTGATATCCGACTTAAAAAGTGAATGAAAACTATTGCAGAGCACTTGGTAATTGCTGTATTTTTTCTAACTATTTTTTCATTATTTTCAGTTTTTTGTGAAAAAACAAAAGCCTTGTAGGCGTTACAATTCCTGAGGCAAAACTTTACAAGAAAAACATAACTTCGCAGACGAATAGAATTATTTTACATAAAGAGGAGATACTTTATAAGTATCAGGCATTCACATACAAAAAGTTAAAAGAGTTGAATTTTCGGTAGAAACACCAAATTATTTTTCGAACACAATTTTTTTCAATTACAGTTTTTTTCACTTTAGGTTTCTACGCGTCGTAGTGCTTCATATCGCTGGTATAAGTCTATTTGGCACGAAATATGCTCTAAAATAATTAAAAAAATATAATTATTTTTTTTCTAACTTTTCACCCCATCTAATGTGTATAACTAAGCCAACACTTTGCTAATGCGAACGCAATTTACGACTACGTTTACTGCTGCTTTTGCTTAATTTTGTGGCAAAGCGTTTTAGTCAAGCATGGCACGGAAATTTACTTAAGCAGTAGCACACCGCACACGCTCACACACACATACACATACATACAAATATATACGCCAGAAATCATCGCAGTAGTAGTATGTAGTAGTGCGCTAACTCATAACTGTCTGGAAAACTAAAATGCACAGCAATGCATTTTGCACTTTCTCCCACTTTTTGTATATGCATACATACGTGTGTATGTATATGTTTATGTGTGTATGTGCTTAAGTAAGTGCGAATGCCCACCTGCACTTCTGGCAAAATTACAACATTTTACACTTTCTTTCCTTGGTTTCATTCAACCACATGCACTATTGCCATTTGACAGCTAAATGTTGATTTACTCCCCTTCAAATGAGCGCTTGTATGTATGTGTGTATGTATGTATGTGTATAATTACGGTTGTGCTTGTGTGCCAGTGTGCCTTTGCTACATTCGCTTTGTCTCATTATCATCGCTCTCATCGTCATTAAAATTTGCAAATGCACGCAACTTTCGTAGATTTTCACGCTCTTACTTACATAAATTCTTGTCCTGCTATCATAGCGTCTATATACCAACATATATGTTACATATTTAGTACGTATTTAAGGTATGTGAAATATTTTTGTAAATTTGCAAGTGTCCTCCCAAAAATGATGCAACATTACTTCACTAAAAACCGCTGATGTGCGCTAAAATCGTGGAACATAGAGGATGTGCTGCTAATGCAGCTAAATTATGGCCGGGCGAATATTTATTGTAAGTTTGTAAGTGTAATCGTTTTAAAACCAAATGAACAATGGGTATTCATTAGGTATGAGCGCTTTTTGTGTGGAACGTGAGGTGCCAACTGAAAGCAACGTCACCAAAATGGTTTTTGATAAATGTGAAACTGAGTTAGTTGATTACTTTAAAATTTACAAAATATGGAGGATTAAAGTTGTAAATTTAAGAACCATTCAGACAGTGACACATTTTCAAGCCACTTTCTATACGAAGCTAAACGTAAGACAATAAAGAAAAATCGCGCACTATGGTATAGTGAAAGTTTTTAGTGTTGACTTTCGAAGTTGAGAGGCCTCTAAAAGACTGAAAATTGTTTAAGAATTGTAGAGAAACATATGTTAATGCTTAAATTTATTGCCAAATTAAGTGTGTATGCACACTTACTAAGGTAATTTATCTATTATGGTAAACAAAAAGCTGAAGAGTACGTATATGCTAACTAGGTATATTTGGAACAACAGACTATTCTGAGGTACAAACAGTTGTATCAACATATTTTGTTGATGCACCCATGTCACTTGCATAACTTCTAGGAGTTTTTTTTTTCAATAACTTAGGTATGGTAGTGGTTTGTACATATAAGCATATAAGCTTGCATACAAAAACTTCTTAAATCAGTTTAAAGCTCTCGAGAGTAAAATGATCTTATTTTTATGATAAATATTTTCTTAATCCCATTTCTTCGACAATTAATTTGATAATGTGATAGCATATGTCTTCTCACATGTTCAACTTGAACTTCTATACTAAATATGCAAACATTTTGACGTGATACGGATTTGCTGAAAATGGAATCGAGGCCTGGATAACAAAAAAAACTTATTGTTCTTATATTCAGGGATGGGCATTTTTGCACTACCACTCAATTGCACTACCACTGTCTGCTTAGTAGTAGTAATTAAAAGAAAAATTCATTATCACTAAACATTTAGTGATTGCGAAAAACAAAAACACTATCACTAAATCTCTAACTAAATACATATGAATTTATATTTATGGGCGATATTAGTTATCAACTAATTTGTTGAAAAAATTCTTTTTGGTGTATAGGCGCTGTAATTAAACGATGCTGTTGGGTCACTGATTGCCCACCTGCATTTTCCATGTACACTGGCGAACAAAAACGGTTAAATGTTTGTTATTTAAAATATTAGCAATGTTTTTTTCATGACAAATCGTTTTCAATAGGTCTTTATAAAAATATTTTTCATTTTTAAAACATTTCATATTAATTAAAGTTTTAAACATTATTTATAACCGAACAAATACGAGTATAATAGAATGCACATTTAAAGTGGCTCACATTTCGCGTTCATTTTTGATAATTTTTTGAAGGCTTGGTGCTATTCTTTTTTATAACCCAAATATTAACATATACATATATCATGATGCAATAATAAAAGGTGTTGTACGTTAGCAACTTCTCGCTTTAAATCGGCCATCTTGAACGCCCTTAGAAACTGTGTTGTTCTTTTGCGGAATTTGGTTACCAGTTTTGTAAAAAAAATTTGAATTGTAGCAGAAAATTTAGTTTTTTATGTGGAACTTCTGATTCATATTATTGATTGTTTTGGCATTTTGAATTATTTTTATTTATTTGCTGATAATTAGTTTTCTGATAGCGAAAATTTTAATAAGTTTTTGTAAAAATTGTCAAGTATTTGTGTAATGAAACATTATTTATTAAATTATTAAGTGCAATTGAGCTCTGAGGTTCATAGCGGAAGGATCAACAATTTTATTTACATTTTCAATTCAATATTTTATTGGCAAAACAAATATCCGATTACCTGCTCAAACTTAAGTTTTTGACGCTGCTCCATTAAAACATCGTCACAGAAGAACACCCATTTCTCAAGAGCCGCCTTCAACTGACTCGATCACATCAGCTCTTACATATGTATAAATTACAACTCAATGATATCTGAACTTCAATTGTTCGTTTTCTCGGTCCGCCTTTGGTACAAGCTTCCTGCTAAATTCTGTAGCAGGGTAACATCGCACTTCAAGAGAACATTACTTAAACTAGACTGCTAGTGAATAAAAAACATATTGCCGTTTACCTTTGTCAGATGTTTTTAATATGTCAATATTTATGCACTGTTAATTTTTATCTCCTTTAATAATTTTTAATCCTTTAATTCAAATCTCTAATTTTAAATTTTTGCTTTCAAATTTTTTGAGACCTGCTTATCATCAGGTCACAATTTTGAGAATTTTATTTGAAATTTGAGGCTTTATTTTGAGTCTAATGGATGCCAAATTGTGATTTGTGTCTCTATTAGAGACTGAGACTGCTTACTGAATTCGGGGGTTAGTTAATGTGTTAAAACCCGTGAGGTTCTACTTTTCCGAAAAAAAATTAATCGACGGACAAACATTGTTATGTTGTTGGTATGGTTTGAATGCATTTGGGTCATATTTGAACATTCTACAATTCTAAAGAATTTCTAAAGAATAATTATTTCCGAAGAGAATTGTCTCTTTTTATTTTGGCATCCTAAAACTGTGCACATATTCCACCAGCAATTGAAATACAATTCATATTATTTTGTCAGTTTTCATATAAAAATCGTAATATTCAAATCATTGTGGTAAAATGTAATGTAAATATCTTCACTAATTAATCCTTTTTCTAAGAACGGCCTTTTATTCCCGTTTCTCTAATGCCTCCTAAATACAACGTTAAGCTAAGGGCGTTCAAACTGGCGCTGTCACAACACCTTTCATTATTCCATCATGCATATACATATATGAAATTCTTTTAAATAATCCTATCGAAAAAATTGTAAATGTTTAGTGATAGTAATTATTTTCACTGTCACTAAATATTTAGTGATAGTTAAATTTTGTTTCGCTGCCACTAAATATTTAGCGTCTACCAAGCGGAAGTGTTGGCCATCCAGGAGGCTACGCAGAACCTAATCAAGAATACTAATGACAGCAAAAAGGTCTTCATCTTCTCCGACAGCCAAGCTGCCTTGAAAGCGCTAGACTCATGTATAGATAATACAAAGTCTCTCACTGAATGCCGCAGATCTCTAAACGAGATGGCTCAGCAATATAGAATTCAACTCATATGGGTGCCTGGACACCGCGATATTGAGGGTAACTGTAAAGCGGATGAACTGGCAAGGAAAGGTAAGACCACCCCCATCCTTCCGAGGAGGGACAGGGTAGGTATACCACTGGCCACTTTTAAACTACAAGTTAAGCACAACACCACATAGGTTACGAATGAACACAGGAATACTCTCGCATACTGCGAAATCTCTATGCTTACTTGGCCCTCCTACGACAAAATGCACACATTAACCCTTCTGGGGCTAAAAAGAAATGAAGTCTCCAATATAACAAGAACTCTGACAGGTTACTGTCTGATAGGTATACATGCGAAAAGATTAGGAGTAAACGCACCGGAGCACTGTCGCTGTTGTGACGAAGAAGAAGAAAGCGTAGATGTTCCACGCTGCCACTGTCCAGCTCTAAGCAGAAGAAGACATCGCAAGCTTGGCAGACCAATCTTACAAAGCCTTGCGAAGATAGCGTTAATTAACCCAAAAACGCTATCAACCTAACCTAACCTACATTATTTTTTCACTATCACTTAATTTTCAGTGATAGTTCAATTCGATTTTTAATTATCACTGAAGATATAGTGAAAATGGAATGCATAATGCATTTATTTTTCAGTGCACTATGCCCAACCCTGCTTTTATTTTGGTATCAGTTGTTAAACTTGGATTAAGTTATAAAAACAAAAAGTTGCCACAACAGCTCAAGAAAAATTTTTCTCCATCTGTACTTAAGTAAAATTTTATCTTCAAATTAGTTTATAAAATTCATTAGACATTACTTCACTCAACAAAAAGAGCAGCAAATTTAAACTAAAACTCAAAACAATATAGTGTTGTTTTAAGGTACTGATGCAAAACATATTAGAACATCTAGCAATTTTGTATAATATTTGTTGTTTAAATGTGTTCGATTTTTGTATGGCAACTTTTGGTGTTTCTTTTCAAAGTAAACACTTTGCATTTTAGAAATGTTTTAGAAGAATATCATACTTACAAAAAAGAAAAAATTGCCAGCTTATAAATTAAACTTTTTGTTACTTTGCACCAAACTTCTAGCATTTTGGCGCACGGTGCACCCTTGAGTGTTCAGCGCTGCAACTTTATTTTTGAATTTTTTACAGATTTAATATTCGCTTGCTGGCATTGAAAAATGAGTGGCATTAAACTCGTATATGTTTCCATTATCTTTTTTTTTTAGTTGCACCAACTTTTACCAACACGTTTTCGTCGCGGCTACACTATTACTTTTGCTTCCTTGTTCTTAAACTTTGCTTTCAATAAAAGTTCGAATATCTTTTCTTTGCTCGCTAGTATTTGTACGTACATTGGAGAATTGCTGGTTTTCTTATATTGAAATTGCAAAAATTTTGAACATTATACGAGTGCAAATAAAAAATAAGAACAATTCGAAGGCAGTAAGTAGCAAGTGAAACAACTCGGCAACTTTGCGTCAACGCATTCCCAGCGCGAATTGCGTGAAAGTATGCCGTGATGTATGAGTAATGCGTACTGCAAGCAAACTATATGTGAACGTTTCTTATGTATGTGTTGGTTCGCTTCTTCGGACACAGGGGATTATGAAATAAGTATTGTAATATTTCAGCGCTTCTGGAATAAAAACTTTTTGAGCAAGCACGCGCAAGTAAGCAAGGACAATAAAAAAATTACCAAAATAAAAATTATTATAGTTTTTAATTTAGTCTTTCTTTGCGGTATCAAACAAAAATTCGTCGAGGAATTTTTGGCGTTCATTTAATATTTAAATCAATTGTGGTGTTGTGAATTCCTTGCATTCAAAGCTACAATCAGATTTTTTTTTTTCAATAGCGATTGCGTCTCATAGGCAAAGCTAAACCTGCGGGTGAATTTGAGTCACAAAAAAAATTTCTCATTGAAATTATCTACAACAAAAAACAGGCAGATGACTTTGTTTATGGTAAAACTAAAAAAAAAAAAAATACAGCCGCCAGCACAATTTTGCAAAAACATACAAAATTTTAATTACCGTTTCGCTTAATTAAATTTAGTATTGAATTTTTTAAAGATATCATTTTTTTGTGGGGCAGAATTTTAAGGAATTAATATGTAAAGAACTTATTTTCGAAATATTTTAACAGATGGAGAAAAAAATATGAATACTTCAAACTTTTTAAAATATATAATATCAAGCCTACGACACCCAAGTAAATATAACATTTTTATAACTGAAAAGTTTACAAGTTGAAAAATAAAAGAAATAAAAACATAATTAATTTTTTTGTCGATAATGAAAACTGCTTTATTTTCTCACTTCGAGCTAGATTTGAAGTTTTTGTGACTGGATTTTAACTCTGTAAAGAAAGACTATCATGAATTAATTATTTATCTTTTTGGACAACAATGATTAGTTGCAATCTTACTGGCGCTATGCTGCAGGTTGGCAATAAAAATTCAATTTGAAGATGCCTCGCAAGATGTTAACTCCATTAAGTAGGCTGAAATAAAATAAATAATCAATTCTTTTACACTCTTTTGAAACTTTCGTAACGTAAAAAAAACCTGGTAAACTTTCCAAAAAAGGAAATAAGCTAATAGAAAAAAATAATTGTTCTCATTTATTTCCCCAAAATCAAAGCAATGCAGTTTGCAATTCAAGAACTTCCTTTTTACATTTACATAAAAAGCTACAACCTTTCCTTATTTAATTGGCCTCACCTGCCATTCAAGTAAATCGCATTTATTGCTTTCCGCACATTCTCGACAGTTCTTCAGTAATTTAATTCCTCTACGGAAAATTATCTCGTCACATATGTGCACACGCATTTACCTGCAGATTCACATCGTTATTTTCTTTTTAACTCTCTTTCATTTTAATTTAATTTCATTCACCTGAAACTGGCATGTGAGCACAAATGACCCAGTGCCATAGTGAAGCAAGCATGTAGAGCAAAATGAAAAAAAAATAAAAAATAAAACTCATACCTACATATGAGCATGAACATGCACACCTGCGTACGAAATAAGAGCATCAGTTTAATAGCTTTTGAATTTTGGTGTTATAAACAAGATTCTTGCAAGATTTTCTAAATTTTTAACTGAAAATATACTACAAAATGTTTGAGAAAAAAATTACGCGTGACAAAAATTTAACTGAAATTTTATTTTGCTGCTTAAAAAATAAATTATATTTTCATAAAGTTGTTAGCGTGATAAAGTTGTGATCTCGAATTAAAACGTGTTCACTTTCTTTGAAACAAAATTTTTCAGCAAAATTTTTTCAATACATTTTTAATCTAAGGTTTAAAAAAAAAACTAACGAGATTTTTAGTCATTATAAAGTTTATCAAATATCTCCTTAAAAAGTATATTGGACATTCAGAGGGATATAAAACTGTAGGCCTCTCCATATGTAAATATGTGGTAAATGGGAGCACTGAGCTTTTTATGAAAAGCGGCAATTTGTACACATAAAAATATTTAAAAAACCAAGAGCTGTATGACAGCACCGTTTTTTTTTAATTTAAAATTTCAATTTGGAAATTTTTGTCATATTTTTCTCATATTACAGCAATGTTTTTTTAATTTCGCATAAAAATAATTTTTTTTTTTTTTAAAAAGTGTTTACAAAAGTCTTTAAGGTGTTTTTGAAAATAATAGTAATCCAAAAATTGTATAAAAATATGTGGTAAACCGGAACAATAAGCCTTTTATGATAAGCGGCAAATTTGTACACATAAAAATATTTGCAAAAACCAAGGGCTTTAAATTAAAGTTAAAATTTGCAAATTTTTGTCATATTTTTTTCATATTAAGCAATTTTTTTTTAATTTTGACAAAAAATATTTTTTTTTATTAAAAAGTGTTTACAAAAGTCTTTAAGATGTTTTTGAAAATAATAGCAATCCAAAAGTTTTATAAAATTTTTTAAGCATTTTCATAAGTTTTCGGCGCATTAAAATCGCAAACCATTTAGTAATCAAAAAAAAATTACAATTAATTTTAAGCTTCAAACTTACAAAAAAAGTTATTTAAATTCCACAGATATTTTAAGTCAGGTTTTACTTTAACTTTGTTGCACTGAAGTCAAAAGCATTTAAATATTTTTTCAATACAAGAAAAGTTAAAATTTTTTTTTATTTTTAATTATGAGCAATATTATTAAATAAATTTTTTTTACATAAAAAAAATATTTAATTTATTATGTGGTTATTATATGGTATAGTAAACTACCTTTTTATAAAAAAGTTAAACTTAAGGCAGACTTGGTGCTATTTTTTTACTCGTGACTCCCAAACAAACATAAATGCAATGCGTGTGTGCACCTCCTCCATTGGCCGCTTGCGTCTGCAGTGGACTTTAGTGTTGGCTCTTAAGCTCACAGTGCAACAGCTGCAATAGTAGCAGCTGCATAAGTGGGGATGCTTTCTACTTTCTGCTTTCCGCACTGAAGTCACTTGCGATTATTATTATTATATACATACATACACAATTTTTTTTATTATTAATATTTTACGGAATATTTTCCAGCGCTTCACTGAGCAATATAGTGAAATTGCGCTACATCCACTGGAGTGTTTGTGTGTGTGTGTGTGTGTATGTCTGCTGGTTATGGTATTAAAATGTTAATACGAGTATGTGTGTGTGTGTGTTTGTAGCTAACGCATACGCTTGAATAAACGAGCGTGTAGCATATGTTGAATCTCCTTGCACTTTTAGCTCGTTAATGTCAACTCTAATAAAAGTTAAGCGCCACAAAAATGTGACAACAATGAACGGAAATATCCTCACATGGACAGCTTATGAAAGTAGAAGTATGTGAAAGAGCGGATTAAATTAGCTTTCCTTTGAGTATGTATGCTGCATGTGTGCATGTGCATGTGTGTGTGTGTGAGTATGCAAGCTGGCGGAAATAGATATTTTCATTGGCTTCAAAAGAAAAGTGAATGGGTAACTGTAGCTTCGAGCGACTCTGAAAATTATATGGTTTTCATTATTCAACAGCTTTCGAATCAGTTAAAGGCATTAAAAAAAGGCAACTTAGCATCATTTAATTGAACTTCTGTTTTCAAGTACCCTTTTAGGATAGAGAGTGATGTTCATTCAGCTGTTAACTTAGGATTTTAAATACTAAAAAGAAAAAAACAAAAAAATCTGCCGAAATTGATGTGGCAAGTAGATATGCTGAGGTATCTTTTAGCATGAAATACGAAGCCTAAAGGTATCTTGCAAATCCAGCGTCTCATCATTTCCTCTTTACTCTATATACAATCTATCTTGAGTGAAGTTGTGATAGAGTGGCTCACTTCGAATGCAGGCATACTCTCAACCATAGTGAAGGACTAATCGTTGTAAAGGATAGGAAATGAGCAAAAAAAAATGTTTGTTTAAATAGTTGTACAATAACTGAAGGCTAAACTTAAAACAGCTGTATGCTGTAATGAAGTTTCCACAAGCAGTTATTAATACGTCGTTCCAACCCAACATCGTTCAATTAATTTGCCGCCAAAGAGATTTAAGTCTATACTAAGCTTCAGCACGCGTTGAAATTTTTTATGAAATGAGAGATTCCAACGACAAATGAAATCCGTTTGATATGCCACCGAAATAAACCAAATGGCGAGGTACGCATACCGAAAGTGTAGTCAAATTCGGCTATTGGAGTAGATATTTATATTCATTAAAGTTAAAACTCCGTTAAAGCTCAGTATATAGCTCTCAAGAAAACCGAAAAATTCACATAAAATTACACCCTAGAAATAAAAAAAAATTGCATTCTAATAATACCTAAATATAAAACAGAATTTGCAAATACTCGAACAACAACCACATAAACAAGTTTAAATAGCGGCAGATCAGTTGCTCTTGTTTGGAGTTGGTTTGTTTAAGGAAGATGGAATAAACACAACAGTCCACTCGGCTAGCGTAGCACAGCATGTAGCGTGTTGGCTCTGCAACTCCGAGCTCCCGGATTCAAAGCCTGAGAGAAGTGGTTATGAAGAATAAATTTAATTAATTTAATAAAAAGAAATCTGATGAGGAAATGTGTTGATTTCCGAAATAGTACTATAATTTCTACCATTTAAAAACTTTTGTTGTTTTTTCCACACGAAAATCTTTCATAAACTGACCTTGAGCTTCTATAAAAATTGCTTAAATCAATATGTAGCTCTCAAGAAAAAAATGCTCGTATTATTATTTTTTCATGAAAATTGCTGGCAAAGTACTTTTTCAAGCAACGCAAATAATGTTTTTGCTATATTTCTTGAGCGCTGTATTATCAGCTTAAATTGGTAATGAACTGCTTTTTTAATGGCAGTAAGCTCTGCTTACTCTAGTTATGAAGAAGCAAAAATTTTGAATACATGATGAAATAATAATTGTATTGCTTAAGAATTTCTCCTCAGCCGCTTTCATACCCTTTAAACTTTTCGTGAATTACTTCACTTGACGTTAAGGATAGTTTTTCATATGCCACAAATTGTATAATCCGTCATCTCTTGTAGAACAAACTTAAGATACCCGGCCAGTAAGTAGTCTAAAAGTAGCAAGCAAAGCAATATATTTTTTTTTTAAGTTCAAAAAAATATTGGGTGAGATTATTTGATTGAAACAGCAAACTCAACCGCATAACTAGCTGAATCACTAATTACTTCAAACGTATTAAAGACAAACTATTGTCACAAGCAGAATATCGGCATTTTTCAAGCAACTCTCCTTTTTCGGACTATTTGCACCTCACACATTTGTGTGAATTTTGAATTTGTTGTAGCGCAAAAGTCATGTCGTAGGTGTTTACGTGCCTCAAGCGCGTTCACTAATGAACAATGCTCTAATATAATGAATTGAAATTACAGTCACCAGCAGAATATTTAAGGGGCGGGCGCAAGTTACAATATTTCACCAAAAAAAAAAAAAAAATTTTATAAAAACTACTAATTTATAGTTGCAAAACTCAGTGTATAATAAATTCGCTAACTTTCCAATCACCTTTCTTCAAATTTACTAACACGCACGCTACATCACACTTTTCTGTGTTTGACTCTATTAAGAAAGAAATCCCTTTCAAGCAAGCGCACGCCAAAAAATGTGCTCTTGCTTATATTTTACGCTTTTCTTATACTAAATTCTGCTGTTTGTTGTCTTCTTTGTTTTTATTATTTAGCACATGCAGTATTATAATTTTCCCTTTCAAAATGAAGAAAGCTAATAAGTTTGGCGCAAGAAAATTCTGCCTTGGAAATTGTGCGAAGTTGTGTTTTCTTAGCGCGCATGAATTTATAGTTGTTCTTATTTCTTTTTCGTTCGTGCATTCCCGGCATTTCTTCGTTCTAACAACTTGCAGTTTGACTTTTTCGTGCTTATGCAAAACTCTTTTACGTGTCTCCTTTTTATATAATGCATTCTTCGCGTATATGTGTCTATGTATGTGAGTGTGTGTGTGTACGATAGTGGAGGGCGCATCATTTTACTTGCTCTACCAAACTTTCGCTTTTCATGTCATCGCAAAGTATGCTGCCAAGCAAGTTAGTGCATTACATATTAAAATGATTTTATATTTTAATTAAATAGCTGACAATTAATTTAAGATATTTTTAAGCTGCACTTTAAGTGACTGTCAACGCGCGAGCGAGAGATAGTGTTTGAGTTCTTAATAGGGAATGAATAGGAATGCAAGGCATTAAGTGTATGAAATTTTTCTGTGGCATGTGTGCCGGGAAAACTACTTAAATTTTTGAAGTGATGGAAATCAAGGCAGATTTAACAGAAGATTTAATAATTTGATATTTTTCATTTAACTTAAATGTCAAACTTTGTTTTCATTCAATAAAAACAAAAATAATTTGTTTACATCTGATTCGCGCTTTGTGTGAAAAAATGTTTTGTGCATTGTTCTAATGAAATGCATTGCATTGTGTAGTTTATGCCCAACTTGTACAGAGTTCGGAAAGTGCAAAAACCAGCTAGTAAATGGCGGAGTTTCTTTATAAAAAGTGCCGCAAGAGCCACGCCGAAGAATTGCTAGGCAGAGAGCTTGTGGCATCACGTTCACGGAAACAATTTGGTTTCCATAGATCATTTCGCGAGCTGTGAATTGGTTGCTGGTGTAAAAGGCGTACAATTGATGCCCAACTCTGTCCCAATTATCATACAAAGAGTTCCGAAATAAACATGTACATTTTTTATTTATTTATTTTGGGTAAATTAAATTTGTGATTGTCAACTTTTGTTTTCATTAGACCAAGGCGAATCCATGTAAGGGGGTAGCAATTCTAAAAATGCCACGCTTTGGTGGGTTATTGTCAAATTTTATCTCCTTTATATTTAACTTTCGGGAAATAATTTTTACACTATTCTATTCACCGCAAAAAGTTATAGTAAAGTATACCTTTAAATTTCTTGTAGTTAAACGGAACAATTGAATATTTGTAATTAAACAATTAATTTTGACAATCAACCAATAATCAGCTGATTGATTAACACCACCTTTTATGAATTCGCCTTGCATTAGACTGATTTTATATTTTTTTAATAACAATAACGGTATATCAAAAAATCTAGCAGGGTTGCAATTTCTCTACTGCAGTTACCTGTTAGATCTGCCTTGGATGGAAATTAAAAAAATTGTAGAATGAAAAAAATGTTGACAACCTTTTTAGTGGAACCACTTTGTTCTATAATTACTTTTAATTTTTCATTATAAAATATTACGTTTACTATGAAAAATAAGACTATTCACCTTTCCTATTATAATAACAAAAAATTATTTTTTTAAATTTTATTTAACTCTATAAAAAACAAAAAAAAATATTCCATTTTGCATTTATTAGAGTACATAATAAAATTTCACTTATTCTCAACAAATAGAGCACACAATTAAAAAATTGATATATTTTCGAAAAAAGAAAATTAGTTTCAGAAATTAAAAATATTAATATATTAAAATTAATAATAATAAGCTTAAAAACAATTTAATAAAATAAATTGCCAACTTTTTGTTTCATATTTGACTTCCCCTATATGATTTAAAAATTTCCTGTAAAAGTGAATTTGCTCAAAATTTTGTATTTCTTCGCTATGACAGTCCACAAGCAGCTGTTTTTAAAATCTCGCTCGCCGATTTGTTGACTTAAATTTTAAGATATCCTCAAAGCATAAAAAAAGTTTGAAAGCTTTTAAAAATTTTCAAAAAATTTTGAAATATTTTATTTATTTAAAATTGTAAGTACGCTTAATTTTTTTAAGTGTATTCTGATAGTTTTTTCATATTAAAAGAAATTTTATCAATGTAAAATTTGGAGAGAAATGCACAAAACACTTAGTTAATGTAATCAAAATAAGTAATAAGTAATAAAAAATAATCTAGTAGAGTCATGAATAATAAAAAAGACCAAACATATTTGGTGTTTCTTAGCTTTATACAATATTATTAATCTTTCAAAATAATTTATCAAAGAGGAAATTATTTCGAAATTTTTTGAGGCTTAATTTTTAAAATTTCCATTACAAATGACGCCCAACTCACACTCGACCATAAGCCAGGTGACCACTTCAAAGAGCTGGCAGGAAGCCATGAACTGGCCTACGAACAGCTACCCCATCCAGCATATTATCCTTATTTAGCCCCGTGCAACTATTTTCTATTTCCAAACCTGTAGTTAGATGTTTGCGTCAAAAAAAGAGGTCATCACAGAAACAAACGCCTTTTTTGAAAGGCTTGAGAAAAGTAGATATTTGGAGGGAATAAAAAATTGAAAAAAGGTGGACTAAGCGTAAAGAGTTAAAAGGAGAGAGATTATTTTGAGAAATATAACTCTTTATTGCCGAAAAAAGTAAATTTTATTCAAAAAGTCACTGACTTACTTATCAAACCACCCTCGTAGTTATATTTTAATTAAAAAAATAATATTTTAAATTTATGTAAGTTTGTATGTAAAATGTTTGCCCACATTTGCGACAAATACCTCAAACATGATAAAAATAAAGTACTATTTAAAAATTGAGCAAATGCAAAAATTCACATTTTTAAGTGCTTTCTAGTAATAATTCAGAGAAATTTAATATGTGCAATTCACTTAAAATGTCATTTAAAATTCCGCGCATTTTAAAAGGTGCAATAAATTAATACGCTAAATGTTGCCGCTAAATGTTAGCTAATTTTCAAAATTTTCCTTTTTTCATTTAGAAAATGAACCGCCAGCTTTCACTGACTAATTTCAGAATATAAATATTACTGTTGCTATTGCTGTTTTAGATGCCGTTAACAAATAGCGCGTGCTTTCTTGCCGGTTATTAGTCATTTGCCGGTTCGCTGCAGCCGGAAAACAAAATAAATCTCCTCTAACTAATTTACTATAATACACACATACATACTTATAAATGTAGGCACTGGGCCAAATATCTATATGAATATACATATATTGTAGACAAATATACATTTAACTATATTTATCTTCGCTTTTTGTATACTATATATAATATTGCTCAGCAGATGTGCGACGACACAAATTAATCATCACCGGTGAGCGGCGACGCTCGTTGGCAGTTTGCCCAGCGTGCCACATTTCAGCACACACATTTTTACAGAAATCACGCAGGTAGGTTGCCAAATGTGTAGCCAACTGCGGCCTGTGGGCGTTGAGGGTGGCGTGGTGAATTGGCAACGACACGCCACCTGCACATACGCCACATTGTGACAAATCAAATTGGCTATGTGAATGGGTGTACGAGTATGTGCTGTTACTTAATTAATGCCTCCGTCAAACTATGTTGCACGCACACTAATTCAAAGGCGCAGAGACACACGCATACTCGTACCGTGATGGTGTGTTTGTAGTCACCCAGCAGTCAGTCAAATGTATCAATCGCAAGCCCAACGTGTGATCCATCAGTGTTTCATTTCATTGAAACATTTCATTGTAATAAAATTTAATATTCGTCATAGCGAATGCATTGAAAATTGTGCCGACAGAGTTGCTGTAAATGGATATGTTATGTTAAGTTGTGTTAAGTTATATGTTTAAGTTATGTTAAGTTATATTAATTTGTGTTTAGTTATAGTAAGTAATATAAAGTTATGTATGTTAAGTTATACCAAGTTATGCTATGTTATATTATGTAATTATATGCTATTATAAAATATGCTACTTTATGTTAAGATATTTTTTGTTAAGTTATGGTTTGATATGTTATGTTATGTTATGTTATGTTATGTTATGTAATGTTATGCTATGTTATATTATGAAATTAAATAATCATAATAGCAAATGAGACAGAATTTGTGCCGATAGGGAAAGGTGTACGAGGCCGACAATAAGCTCTTCTTCTTTTAACTCTACTGAAACCACCGCACCAAAACTCTCCATATTTAAACGCCTTACAACTAAGCACACCACATTTAAATTATTTATGTACAACTAAACTCAATACACCAAATCTTTACATACCCTACTTAATGACTCCTAAACTCAACACGTCTGAGCTCAATTTTCGTTAACTCTTTTCACCACACATTACCCCCCCAACTTCACCACTTCTTACCATAACTCTTTTCACCTGAACTGACTTCATCACAGAAATTGAATCAAATCATGAAAAATTGTTTTTTTTAATTTAAATTTGCGTAAAATTCAGTTCATTGTTACTTACAATTATGAAACGATTGCAAAGGAGCACTTTCCTTTTTGTTGTTTTAAAAAAAAAAATTATTTAAATTTACATACTTTAATAACTTATTTTTATTTTTAATCTTATGTTAAAATGTTGAAACCGATTAAAGTAAATCATGAATAAGTCACTGTGAAATTAATAGCTGCCTGGTAATTTTGTGACTAGTTCTCTTTCAGTCATAAAATTCTAGTTGCGATTTAGTATTTTTTTTCAGACTAGCTTGTTATTACATTGACCCGCTTATTTGGTAAAGTGGTGTGTGTGGCTCTCAAATTTCGCTACAGCTGCCAAAGCTTCGTCGCCATCGTGACGCCATGTACCCGATTTGCTTGATTGGTGATGAATAAGAAATGCTTTTCAGTTGAAGGATATGTGCATTAAGATTGCTTTCAGCTTGCTGCCGCACTTTATTCAGTTTTCCGCACAGTTTGGAGGTACAGGTAGTAGGACATAAGTAGCGTAAAACGATTTTTATTCAAAAAAAAATTTAAAATAAATCATAGATAAATTTAACGTAAGACTGCACATGGTAGAAATGCATAGCATGCAAACCTCTAACCAACAGACACTTGCCAAACTTACTCAATGCAAATGCATGGCAAGACTTTTGAAATAAAATCGAAAACGTCTCACTTCTTTCGTTTTCTTTTTTTTTCTTAGTTTTTCCCATTGGTGACACCTAAAATTCATATTTCATTACTACTTTTGTGCAGCATCTTTCCTTTTGAACAACTAATTAAAAAGAAAATAATTTTTTTACCAATATACACACACACACTTTCATATTGTCAACGTTGTTGACAGCGCCGTCATTAACCTATTGGAGGCGCTGGGCATATTAAGATAATGGGGCCCCTATGACTTTGACAGAAGACTATTTTGTTAGAAGAGACAAAGAAAGTAGATAAACAAGGTTTAATATTTATTTTAATTATGGACATTAGTGACAAACTGGTTAATTTATCTTGAAGCATTGTACTTCTTAATTCATTTTTAATTATTTTTAATTTGGAGAAGGAGCATTCCCCACTGCAGTCAGTTACCATCATGCTTAAAAAGATTCTCAATGCGATTTCTATATTTGGAAATGTGTCTTCTATTTAGTTTTTTTTTTTCAAAAGTTGATATATTTAAAAAAAAACAATCCTTATTCTCACTGTCAACAATTTTCAAATATTCTGCAAACATTCTATTTCTAACTCTTTCTCATTAACATCGTCATAATAAAATTCAGCTAATTATTTACAACTTTGTCTCAACTCTTCAGAATTCAGAGTTTTCAAGCGAAAAAATTTATCAAAACGTTTACTAATATTTTTTATACGAACTTAAACGCTGTTTAAAATGAACGCTGAGGGTATAAATTATGGGAAAATAGGTTAATAGTTTAAACTTCTCTCTTCCATTCAGTTGGACCGATGGCGCAGAGCCATCAGTGGTGAGACCTCTGCGTTTTGTTTTTTTGAGATAGACCCTTGTAGTCAGATTCCGGGTTTCTTTCTTTGGCAGACGATTCGAAGTAATCAAATTTAACTCTGAGGTTAATAATAAAATCTTCAAGTGAAGTAAACATATTAGTTGCAACGTCCATTGTTATTGTTTCTTTCTGAAGATAATTATTTATTTTGTCTATTCTTTCCAATATATTATAGTAACTCCATTTTTCTGCACAGACTATGGGCTTCGTCTCTAGTTTATCGTGCCTGTTCTGTATCTTTGGCGATGGATATCAAAGCTTCTATAACTTGTTCATAGCCTTCATGCAAGGCGCTTACTGCATCTGCTCGGGCTGACCATCTGGTTTGTGAAAGACTTTAAACGAGTTTTTTTGAACATAAATGTTCTTTCAATATATTCCATCGACCAGTAGAGCTCGAAAAAAAGTTGTACACTTTCTGAACCATTTTAAAAACACTGTGTTGCCTCCGATACACACCCAGCGGCATGTACACCTACTAAGTTTAATGAATGTCCCGCACATGGAACAAAATTGGCAAATTCACATTTCTCGTTGATTCCCCGACATATTTGAAGCATTGTCTGAGTTTTGTTCTCTGCAATCTTTTATGGTAATATCATGGATATCTAAAAAAATCAAGATAGTTTCCGCTAAATACCCAAATTTATGTTATATATATAAACTTCAGAAACCTTTCAACAGGAACACTGTCATTCACGTATCGAATTATAAAACAACTTGTTGACACACTTTTTATTGTTGTTTCTTTATATATTTAATTTTTTTTGTACCGAACTCTCGCTGTGTGACCTTTTTTGCAGCTGTGTTGGCATTTATTAAATTTACGCAAATTATTTTCATTGCTTTCAAGTTTTTATGTGAATGCAATAAAATATGGGTTTTAGTGGCTCATTTATTCGAGCATATAATCGCATGGCTTATGTGTGTATACAAACATAAATACGCAAATGTCATGCAATTGAAATGTTCGCACACTCACACACACACACATACACATGTACATATGAGCGCTTATTTAATAAGCGTTGCTATCATAAAAATTATGAGTATGATATTTATAAAAAAAAAACCAAAATAATTTTAAGCAAAAGCAATAAAGAATATATTTTAGTTTGCCATCGTATATGTATGTACGTATAGTTTGCTGTATGCAGTTATACATTCTTTCTTGCATACAAACATACACGTATGCATGTGTATGTGTAAATTGTTTTTAAAATAGTCACATGATGTTTTTGCCGCCCATTTGCTGCCAGCATTTCTGTCATGATTTATATTTTGCTTGCAATTGTGGTGGCCAGCTGGCATTCGGCGTTTTAAACCGTTGCGGTTTGCAAGCGCACACATACATACATACATACATAAACACATTCAAACACACACACACATATGTACAGCACCAATATTGACAGCTGTGACAAATGTGCATGCAAGAATTTCGATTTATTGTTTTTCCTCTGCAGATTGCATGTTCGTTGGTGGCAAATGCTTTTGATAGATTTTTTTTATTTTAATTTGGTTCACCCTATTTTCTTATTTTTTATACTTTGTACTTTTACATTCATTTCTGTCACGATGAAAGTAATTAAAAAAAGTAATTCTGCAGCATATGACAATTGTAAAGTAATTATAAATTATGCGGCGCTTAGAAAAACAGCAACATTAATTTTAATTAATGTTTTTCATATTTGTAACCGTTTTCTTTTGAATGCGAATATAATAATATTTCGATGGCTCTAACGTTACTCTTCACGGCACACTCTAGTTTTATGTAAAATTTAAACAAATTTAATGCAAAAAATTTCACAGAAATATCACTAAAATGCCCTTTAAAAGTAAAGGTTTGATGGGTTAAATGGTTTTACACATATAAACCCTTGAAAGCCGCAAATTAGCCGCCTCAAAATGTTAATCGAACAATTTTAGCATCATTTTCTCGAAATTTTCATTTTGGAATACATCATTGATGTCTCCAAATAACAAAAAAAAAAAAAAAAACTATAAAAATAATACGCTTAAGAATTATTGTTTGATAAATTTTTGATAACTTAAATATAACAGAAAAAAAAGTTAAATAAAAGTTCTTTACAAATTGTCTCTTCAGAAAAGTCGAATAAAAGGAACATGATAAACCAATATATAGCTTTATAAAATCACTATAACTTTCGCATAATGTTATACCATATGCATATCTAGAATAATTTATAAAATTATACAAATGCTTGGGAAAAAAAAATTTGAAAACAATTATTTTGGAAAAAAAGTTAAAAAAATATAGATAATTGTTTTGCAATCTCGCAAATATTAAAAAACATATTTAAAAAAAAATGTTTTCTTGTGCTCCGATTTTTAAGTAAAACCATAATGGTATTGTTATTTTTCTAATTATAAATGACATAAATAAAGTTTGATATAATTTTTTTTCATTTGTATATGAGTCCATATAATTAACACAAATTTTTCCATTAAATTGTATTTAAAAATTAAAATGCTTCAAATTTAAAAAAAAAAAAAATATTTATTTAAAACAGTCTATTTTTTAATAATAATTTTTTTTTGTATAAATTAATATTTTCTACTTAAGAGAAATTTAGAAACTATTTTATGCCGGCTTTATTCTTCTTTAACATTTAAAAGGCGATTTCAATCAAATTGATATTTCAAAGCGATCCTGAAAATTAAAAAAAAACATGCGCTTAAACTAACTTCAAAAATCGTAAAAAAAATAAAAGTAAAACTTTTTTAAATATTCTGAATTTAAAAATAAAAATTCAAAATTAAATTTTTCGGTGCAAGTGTTCGCAATTTTTTAAATTTTATTTTTACTCAAAAATAGTTATTTGCTCTATGTATTCCATCGTATAATTGTTTGATGAAGCCTCAACAGGTTCATTAAATTTAGCAGAGCTGTTTAGTAGAATCACCCAACCTTGATTTCTGTGTAAATTTCAATTTCGAAAAAAAAACCAATGTAATAGTGTTTGGTGTTCAATGATTTTATTCGAGCTGTTTATTTTTAGACACTCACAGCAACCAATATGCACGTACATACATACATGTTACTCATACGCACTGTCCCACCTACCGAGTACGTGTTTCAAACTGATTCTGAGAATTGAAAATATTCGTTGATTTTGATATATACATTTCCTTTGAATTTCAGTTTGGATTTACCATCAAATAGTACCTGGCTTCACTAGTATGTTCTGTGGCTATGCATGCGCTCTGACAAACGCTTGGATACACCCGGACTTTACTTGCGATTGCACGAAATTCCAATTTATTGTTTATTTGCTCTATGCATGCATACCTATGTGTAATGCAATCGATTCATTTTGTGTGCTTTAATTTGGCTTTTATGTTGACTTTGCTGGTTAATTAAAAATAAAATGTATGCCTGAAAATTCACACGAATTATTTTCCCATTAGAAATGCATTAGTGGAGAATTTTCGTTTATATTTCTAGATAATGGTTAGTGATTAAACGCTTTGGACGACAGTAAATGGGTGAACATTAAGCAATGCAATTTTAAAGCAGATATTAAATTTTTTATTTTTTGTAAACAATTATAAGTTTTGAATTACAAGGAGAGCGCAACCACCTTCTTTTAAGCACTTCTCTATCCTATTTCGTACTCGAATTAACTAGTTTTTTTGTAATATTTTCCAAAAACATCTAAAATGTATTTAGTTATCATTTCATTAATTGAAGGTCACAGTTTAATAGCAATTTATCTCATTGCTGTGCTTAATGCTATTGCTGGCAATTATTTCGTCTGACATTGCGTATACGTAACATTCGGTTTCTAACATTCTTATTAGTACACATACATTTGTATATAATAACTTAAGTGCCTATAATATTCATACGATACCAATATATTGAGTATTTATTTTTTCATAAAGCATTTAGTATTTATCAAAAAAATTTAATATAGAATTCTTTAAAAAAAATTATATTCATACACCTAATTTTCTAATTTTACATAAAATAAAGAATTTTTTTAAAAACGCAATAAATACAAGTATAATAAAGTAAAATTTCAAAACGATACAAATTAATAGGCCTCATCTTTTGGAAGCGACTTGCAAAAGAACACTAAGTAGCTTATCGTATAGCGTGGAAAACAACAACAAATATAAGCAACAGTTGAAATAAGCGGGTTGAAATAAACTAGCTTAAAAAATAACCGACCTCATTGAAAGTGTTGGAAAGTTGGAAAGTGGTGCTAGTGTAAATAATTATGGGAATGTACCAAAAAACGCTTACAAAAAACGACCACTAATATTGATATTTCGCAATTATTTCACTAACACTATTTTACTATATTTAAGATTTTCGAAGAATCGTGGCAAAGCCTTTCAGTTCAAATGTAAAAAAAGAAACTCTGTGGCAACATTCTGCTATTTAAACTTGCGCAATATTATAGAAAAACTGGACAGCAAACTGAATATTTAAAAGACTTAAAATATTGTTTAGAAGCTTAAAACTTTAATGATATTTTGTGTAAATACGAATTATATATGTAAATAGGTCATTTTAGTTATGCTCCATAATTTCGTTTATATATACATATGACTATACAAAAAAAAATACGAAGGAAAAAAATGATGCAATTCGAAATTTTTTAGGCCAAACATTTTTTGATTTTTTTATAATGACAATATAACATTTTTTTTTTAAATATATCATGTTTCACACTTTTTACTTTTAGAGGAACCCTTTACCTACAAAAAGAAAAAAAAATTTGATGATCGGTAATTTTTTTGCAAAGTTATCGAATTTTCAAAATAAATTAACATGCACCCATGGAACAAAATCGAATTTTCAGACAAATTTTCAAAAATTCCCCACGACGAAAGAACTCAAAATCAAGCAAAAAGAAAAAATAAGTGTCTCATGGATTTTTTTTTATATAATTTACTCGATATATTTCATAAGCACACGATGATTATCTCTTCTGTATACCATTTTTCTTCCTTTTATTTATATATTATTCTATTTCCATAATTTTTCTAAATTTGGGGCAGTTTCTACTTAAACAATTTTTACCAAGTTTGATCTTTTTGACATACAACTTTTAATAAATGCAATTATATTAAACTTGGTTGGCTTTTTATTGTATTTATATTAAGTCTCGCGTCCATATATGAATTAATTTCCATCATTTTTTTAGTAATTTTTTATGTTTTAAGTTTTAAATTTTTTGTGATCATTAGTTGATTATGAGTTGTTTATATTAATTTTCGTTTTTTTTTTTCTTTTGCATTACTATTTTAATAAAACTATATATGTAATTCAGCTAACGCACCACCCTTCTTAAATCAGATTTACCCTCTGACTTTTCATTGAAATTTCAGCCTGAATTGTAGCACGAAATTCACTTTCGCTAGGTTGTATCCTTGAGCGCCAAGTAGAGCGCTTTTATATTACACTCATGTGAAAGCACTCACACATGCATACAATACATATAAAGAGGTAAACACATTTTTTGTACATGCATGAGTGTTACTAGTATGTGGAAGTGTGCGTATGCTACCAATGCAATAAACTAAATGTCATTAGCATACTTTTAGGCACTCGAAAGTAACGCAAGTGTGCTGTTAGCCTCGTTGCAACAGTGCGCCAACGCGTTAATAAGTGCAACGATGAGTGATGAACGAAGACGGTTAAGTGTGAACGGCAAACTGTAAGGGGTAAGCGGTTAGTGTTGCAAAATGTAAATATTGTACGACGATAAGTAAACACAGCGTTGATGCAGAGAAATGTATTTAATAAGCGAATATGTAAAAGCACGCAAAGCATACTTTAAGGCGCACAAAAATATAAGTATAAATATCGCATGAAAAGTGAATGCTTTATAATTAGTGAGAAAGTGAAGGTTCCTTCGCTAGTATTTTATATGTTCGTAAAAGTATCCACATGAAAATGAGCTCATTAGCCATTTTTCTTGTTTCTGTAGTACGTGAAACTGTGTGCGCGTTCATTGCTGTGCGCCTCAAAGTATGTACGCGTGTTTGTGGTGAATGTACGTTCACTACATCACTTTTACGCTTACATCAGATAAGTTGTTGGAAAAGTTTTGTATGCGTTTGTGAAAAGTTTTTTGCAGTTCAGCGAAAATATTTGCCAATTTATTTTTTGCGTACTTTCGCTGAATTTAATTACTTTCAGCTTGATATGTCATACATTTATGGGTGAGCTCAATGCCGACAGATGTCGCGGAGAATGTTTTATGTCGCACTTACAATAAGTTGATATTAATTAATTAAACCGTTTTTATTTTTAAGTTTTTTTTTTAATGACAAGGTGTTTCGAAAACAACAAACATTTGAAGGTGAAATAAAGGTTGGAACTGAATTTATAGAAATCGTCTAAGGGTATGCCAAGCAATCGGTTAAACTGGTTTTGTGATTGCCCGAAGAAGTTATAAAAAAATTCTTGAAAAAGACCGCACAAGCAAAGTATACAGCTTCTTAATTCATAATAGTGATTTACAATTAAAATAAATAACAATGTCAGATGCCGGAACAAAGTGTAACTTAAATTTTAACAAGTTTCCTTAAATATTTGTTTCCATTACTTAAATCTAAATACAAAATATTATTTGAGGTATTACCATGACACATTGAATATCCATAAAGAATATTTGCAGAAATATTTGAATGACTTAAGTAAACTATGCAGCAGCACTTCATGAATAATAAAATGGAGTTAATATGCGAATAGCAGAAAATGATAAATAATTCAAAACTGAAAATGTCAAAACAAAAGCGACACTCAACACCGGAAAATATGCAATGAAATATTTGTAAGATATTCAGGAAGCCGGTGAAGTAGAGCAATAGAACAAAAGGTTATGCACATTTTTTTTTTATGCTAAAAGTTTATAATGCTAAAGAGAAAAGTGCAAGGAAAATAGAAATATAAATGGCAAGTTGTTATAGCTAAGAAAAAAAAAAGTTTTGTTAAAAATAGAGTAGTATTGTTCGGTTGAGGAATGCGAGCTGAAAAAGAGCAATTGAGACGTTGGAAGTGGAAGCTAGCAAAAGCAAGTATGAAAATTGTAGGTTTAGAGAGCGAATTTAAAGATTAAAAAGAAGATTATAGACTCAAGGAATTTGCACGTAATTAAATAAAGCAAATGTAAACTCAGAGTTGGAAATCTCCTTTAAGGCAAGCGATATGAAAAAGGAGTGCAGGAAGGCAAAGAAATGCACAAGCAATTCACTGAGACCGATTAGCTGGATAAGAGAACAATTTGCAAATAAAATATTTATAAAATGAGAAAGAAATTTAAACTTTCATTTATTGGAAGGCAGAGGCAGTTATAGAATAATAAATTATAAAAAGGTGAACTACTGTTCAAAAAGAAAGTTGTGAGTAAAAAGTAAAAGCAGGTAGTGATCCTTTTTGGCGCTTTTATTTCTAAATAACGGATTTAATTAAACAAATATATATATTTAAATTCCTTCAATACTATTTCTTTCTTGATCGCAACTCAAATCAATAAAATTCCTATAATAAGTTGTGACAAATAAGGAATAATTTTTAATAGTTACTTACTCTTTTTTAGAAATCAAAGTATCGTATTCATACCTTATACCACAGATATTTATTTATATTTTTTTTATTTATTTAAAAGAGAAAAAATTATAAATAATTACCTCACTTACGAGCTAAAGCACTGGCTGCCAGGGTATTCGGCTTAAGTGGTTATGACAATATATGAGAACATGATCGTGTAAAGAAGAAAAACTAATGATATATACTGTATATATTTCACTTTTAGGATATCAATTTTTAAGATCTTAAAGATAGTGGTTATACCTATGTATTTTTATATATTTAATTTAGAGAGTGCTACAAATTTTGCAATTAGGTTAATAATACGCTCATTTGTCATTTTGAGATAGTCAGATTGTTGCGTCTAAATGAACCTTATATTTAAGAATTTATATTAAACATGAATTACTCTGTACTTATACTAAACGAAATTTTTTTAAATACCAAGTGCAACTCTGAATTGAACGAAGCGTGGGTTTACCATTTTGAATTTTATCCAACCGTTCATTCAGTTTCAGAACACTGCCTTGGAAAGACACGAAAAAGTAAGTTTCATTGGATAAAAATTTAAAACTTATACAATTTATAAAACTGTACATGAATTGAAATTTTCAGATATTAAAACAACAACAATACTATTCAAATCAAAGCGTTTTGTTCTTAATATTACGTGCCTTAAAATTACAGTGTCGTTCTATTGCTCATGTTAATGTAGCTAAGCGCGACACAGATGGTTTAGTGTTATTGAAAAAAGAAAGTCGTATCTGTTGCAGATCTGGGCAGTTTGGTATGGTAGGGCCATTCACGAGGTGCGCGTTGCTATATTCTTAGTAGGACAACAAGTGCTGTACCACAGATATATTTCCACGTGTATATCAAAAGAATTTATCGAGTATATACATATAAAATGATATATATTCATTCAAAAAAGCGTTTTGAAAAAATAAGGGATTAGTGTGAGTGTAAGGGTGAAATTCATGACATAAATATAGGCGCTCAAGAATATTTATGAATGTACGTATGTTACTTCGCATTGTATCTATACAAAAAAAAAAGCACTCACATCCACACGCATGCAAACTTGGTATACTTCAAGTACAATGCAATTCACAAGCGAGATACTCAAATTGCTGCAGCTTGCCGTTGGCGCACTGTCAGGCGGTATAGTAACAACAACAACAAGTACAATGTACATATATTGAGCGAATGTATATTGCCTACACTACGGCGCTATTCGCAATGAAATTGCAACCCTGGGAGCAACAAATTGTGAATTGTATGCAAATAGTATAAAAGTGAATAAAATGTCAGTTGAAATGACATTTGAGTTGACATGACTGGCAGGCAGGCACAGCCTCAGTCATCTCAGCATCAGCATTATACTTCAATGCGCCGCCAACAAAGTCATTGCAGTTGATTTTAATGGACATACACGAATATATGTTCATACAGTGTATGTAAGTTAGTGTGTGTGTGTGTGTGTGTGTGTGTGTTTGTGTGTGAGTGTATGTGGAGCAGCTGTTACAGTGTCATCTGGCATAAATGTAAATTGCACGACACAGCGCAGCAATGCGCCGCAATTGAGGACAACTGTAGGCCGCCAAAAAAAATTTCAAACCAAAAAATAAATACTAAAAAAGGAGTGCAAAAAACAAAAACAAAAAAATATGGCAACGACTTTGGCTTGCGCAACATTTATGTACATATGTAAATACAAGCGACATATGCAATAACTGTCGGTCAAAGGTGCGCGGCAGCCGTTATCAGAAATTATGCGGAGACGAGCGCCGATGAGTGGCACAATGGGAGAAATACGAGTATGTATGTTAGCGTATAAACTGTAGGAGTAGCGAGTTGGCATTAGAGAGTGCCAGCTGTTTTATTTTATATCGTGTTGTTTGCTTTTTTTTCGCGTCATCTGCGCATCACTTGCCAACTGTGTGTCATTAAGGCTGTGCTGCTTTTAGGCGCAAATGAGCGCTTTTAATGTTTTCCACTCAACTGAATGCGGCATGACTGACATTACTGTTGCGCTGTTGATGTAGTAGACAGCATTCTTGCTCTGTTTTTGGCTGTTACACTACTTCTTTAAATGGCATTACTTTCTTTTGCTGGAGTTTGTGCTCCAAAAATGTCACTGCATAATTTTTGGCACTCTTTAGAGACTAGCTTACATTTTACACGTGCTCCTAATGGTTTCGAAATATTTCTCGATTTTCCAATTCTACGCAGCTGTGTTATTTCATTGCCTAGGTTGTTACTTTTGACACCAATATGGGTACATTTGCTAGACGCAATTGTTCGAAATTGGCGCCTAAATGTATACTCTACATAGTTTACAAACATAGCTCACCTATTTGCGCGTAGCATGTTATTCTCGAAGTACTTAAGAAATAGTACACACTGCCATAACATGGTCCTAACTATGGCTTAAAGAATACATAACCGCAAAGAAAACGTAAGCGTGACATACAAATTTTTCAGCAAATAGTTTTTAATATTTTTTATAAGTTTTGATAACTTAGCCTTCTAATCCGTATCAAAGGCTGGTTGCCTTCACGCAATCCATTCACGCCTTCAAAAATTTGCTAAATTTGAAATAGATCAGCCTAAAAGCATGCTACTTCCGCAGATGGTTAATTTATGTCAAGGCTTACCAACTAAACTTTTGTGAAATATTCGCAGTTCTTTTAAAATAATTTCAAGAAAGGTATTCTATCATTATATAGCCGTATTTTTTACTAAACATCTAGCCTAAGTTTGTACGCCAATTACCTTAAGAAATCTATATAAGTCGGCACACACTATGATTATACTAAAGAGATGCATATTTTTAGGGTTAACGTCAAAATTAGCAGCCAAACATTCTGCAGTCTATCCATATTTTATTATGAAAAATTTTCTTTGGTTTTCTGGTTAAATGTGTAAAAGGTAAATCTTTAAATTTGCCGGAGTTTTTGTAAGGAAAATTTAATCAGGCATAGGTATAAAAATAACGCTTCCCTTTCAAATGTTATATAAATAATTAAAACCCACTATTCCAAATTTGCCAATATATGCCAATCTCACACCCCGTAAACAAAAAACCGTAATAGAGTTGGCAGCCTCAGAGGAAGCGTTGATGGAAATAGGATTACCACAAGGACCGGTTTTGGCTCCAATTTTATTTAACATATACATTAATGATGTACTCGTATCTTCAGCTATAGAGCACTGCAGTATAAGATTGCATTGCGGACGATGCATTTCTGGAATTAAGTGAAACGGATATAATGACAGCTCGACTTTGCAAAGAAAATTGGATTTATGAAAGGATCATGCAAACATACATATAAGTAGAAAATAGAAAGCTATGGTGTATAGTATATATATTATATAGCAGGTATATTATAGAGCCGCAGTTTTTATATTGTCCAACGATATTTTTTGTTGCGAGTGAAGCACAAGTAGATAAGCTACAGGTTATGCAAAATAAGGCCATGAGATTTATTTTAAACATGGGGTATGACAACCCAGTAAAAAATATGATCGAAAAGTTAAATTGGTTGAGCTTTAAACAGCTAATTTTCTATCAAAGTATGAAATTTGTTTTTAATATTAAGATTGGTAACGTATCAGAGAATCTGAGTGAAAAAAATTAATAATGTTAATGAAATGAGGGATAATAATAATTTTAGATTGCCTATTTTTAAAACAGAAATATACAAGCAAAATATATTATATAAAGGTTTAAAAAGTTGCAATGAACTTCCTAATTATATAAAGAACAATTTCAATAATTTTAAAAAGAGTATATTTGAATACTGCCGAAACCTTCCTATAAGATGAAATTGTTCCTTTTTATTTTTTCACGCTATACCTAAAAAAATCAATTATCGGATTGAATGAAGTGAATATGGGAGAGGCAGGATTTGCTTATATATAACATAAATACTAAGCCGGACTGATATGGTGCTGTCACCTATATTGACCGAAAATACAAAATAAAATAAAATTATATTATTAATATGATCAAAGTGATATTTTCAAATGACTACTTACAACTGCAAGAAGACCTCGGCTGTCTCTGCAAATACCTGAAAGTCGATGGATGTCTGCGCTTAGATAATAAAATAATAGTGAAGTGAGACTAACACTGTCCACTGTAATAAACAAATTCATGAGTAACGCGATACCGAAATGTATCAATTGTCTGATGGAATGAATTATAATAAATATTAAATTAATATTGAGGTGAGACTAGCACTATCCATAGTAATGAGCGGAACCACGAGTAACGCGACGTATGCTGATGGCCATTTTGTCTGTATTGAGAACTCGTCAGTTTCAGAAGACCCTAAAAGTAGCCGCCCAAAGAGCAGTAATAATATTTTAAAATAGTAATTACTTTAAATTGTAATTACTTATAATGGATTTTGTTTTTAAAACTGTAATTATTTATAATGGATTTTGTTTACAGTTTGTTGATTTATGGTGTACAAAGTTAAAAGAAGTGAATTCAGTGATTGTATAGTTGTAAGTTTTAGGCCTAAAAAGCCGTAATAATAAATAAATAAAACACTTCTCGCATCCATTACTTTTAGTCCACATAATTCTACAATCAAATCGTGAATATGAATCACCCCTAATCCCGCAATAACCATGAAAAAAATCTTTCCTTACGAAATTCCAAAAGACACCACCACCCTTCGCAAAGTCAACGCAGAAAATATGCACACTTTCAGGAGCTAATTAACACCCACTGCGTAGCATTAGTAACATGAAAAAAAAGATAAGCAACAATCGAGAACAATACAAAATAACAAAACACCACAGACCCCGCCAAACCCACAACCCGCAGCCAAGTCACTCAAACTGAGTGATTAATTTCGAAGAGCGCTCGCTGCCGAAAGAATGCATTCGATGGTGTGGCATGTAAAGATTGTGACGGCTGGTTGGAGATATTAACACGTGTGAATTTATTATTATTCATTATATTTTTTTATTATTATTATTTCTTTTTTTTTTTTGCTCAATCAACACGCAAAGCCTTCAACATTCACGACCGCGAAAAAAATTAATATTTTGAAGAGGGAAGTTCGCATTAAAGCAAAACAAATGAAGTGACGGCAGTGTTATTAATGAATCATACACACTTGTAATCAGACGCATTTATAAGGCTTTGAAGTTTACAAGAATGTGCAGAGTGTTTGAAGGTTTGAATATTTAAGAAGAAACGCCACAAAGTAATTTGAAAAAGTTGAAAAGGAAATTAAGAGATAGGATATTAGATAAAGTGTCAATCTAAAACTAAGCCTCAACGTTGAGCAAACAAATTTGGAAATATCCTTATATTAAAATTAAAAAGCTCTAACGCATCAAACTCTTCTCCCGCAGTAAATTTGGTAAAATGTCGATATTTGAAATACAAAAAAAAATTTATTTACAGAAAAAAGTAACGTACAAAGTTGAGATCTTTGCCGGCATAACTATCCAACTACCAAAAATTAAACTTAACGCAATTTGTATACGATTTCATTTCAGTACAACGAAGAGCAAATTTTAGTTGGCTAAAAGATTTTTGACAATTATTTTACTAAGGCTCTGCGCAAAGTATACTGGAGATCTTTTTATAAAGAAGAAATTGCACAAGACCGCTGACAAAAATTTTTTGAAATTTAACAGTAATATCCAGCTACATGTAATTTGCACTTTTATTTGATTAGCTATGAATTCACAAACACCTAAAAATGTAGAACTTTTTGTTTTGATATTTCGATAATAATAATATTTTAAATAACTATAAATGTTGTATAAAAACTTGAGTTATATGGATTTTGTTTTAGAGAATGGACAGTATTTTAATCGAAAAATGTTAAAAATTAAAGTAAAGAAAAATTAATTTAAAAGTTAATTATCAGAAGCAGTATTTGTTATTTGTTAACATAAAATCTTGCATGGAAAAGCTACACGATATTTAATCTGAATTTCTTTTTCCCTTTATGAAGCGCGCGACAATTTAGTGAACCTTAAATGTTATACAACTTCACGTTATCTGCAAGATATACTTCATTTGCTTCACTTTAAGTTGTTTATCAAAATACTGACCAACAGTAGCCGTCCTTTTCGCCATGTCATGCGACAATCTACTTTAGCCAAAAAAGGATTATTGTCACATTTAACCAAAAAAAAAAAAAACTGGCAACAGCCAACAGAATGGAAGCAAACAAATTGGGATGCTTGATGAGCACAATGGAAAGAGCAACATAGCTGACAACTAGCATATGCTTGCCACTATTAACCCACAAACATAGAAATACACACAAACAGATCTAAGAATTCCACAAGAATCACTCATCAATCTAAAGGGATTTGTTGAACTCGCACATCACTTAAAATGTTAATACTTACAAGTTGTTGAAGATTAAACGATGAAAGGCGGCAAAGTAGTGTGAGGAGAATTGCTTGCGGGGTGGAAGTTTGTAGTTATAGAAGATGTCAACCAAAGGAAGAGCAACAGAACTAAATGTGCAAAAGGGTTTCAGTTTGAGCTTAAGTAAGTAAAAAGTGATTCAACAAACATTTGTTGGCAAATGATTGACCGAATGAATGGCCGGCTCGCAGCATTTGGAGTGGCAGCAACTGTCCGATGCGCAGTCTGTGACAGATATTTTGTTTGGCTTACATTTTTTTCTAGCAGACACAATGTATCTCTTTGAGAGAATTAGTTAGAGAATTGTCAAAATTATCATGGCCGACGTTAAAAGATGATGTTGAACGTTGGGTCCAGCATTTTAATAATACTATAGTATATATGTAGCTTATTTCAAAAGTTTGTACCCAAACGAGTTTGCGTACAAAAAGAGCAATTACAACCTTGGTTTACAAAAGAACTAAGAAATTAAAAAACTAAAAGGTCGCGATCTTTGAAATTGTACAAAATAGCTGGTTTGCACACTAACTATGTTAAATACTCAGTTCTCCGACACGCTTATTTTAAATTTAATAAAAAATGCTACCGATCTTATTTGTGCAAAGTTACAAGGAATTTAATAAAAAACCCTGAATCATTTTATGATTTGGTTAACTCAAAACGCGGAGTGACAAGTTTGCCGTCTGCTATTAAATATGAAAATACCGGGTCTTGTGACTCCCAATCAATTACCAATATGTTTGCCCAATTCTTCAGGTGAAATTACTCCATTAACTCGCCTCTGCGCAAACCTTATCCCTATAAACTTTGTCCCTTCACCTCTGCTATCTTCCGAGGAAGTATTTCATTATATCAGTAACTTAAAAGAATCTTTTAAAGCTGGCCACGATTTGTTTCCGACGTGGTTTCTCAAAAACTGTGCTAAACATATTTATTAGTCCTTAACTAACTTATTTAATCTTTCTCTTATGCTTGGGGTTTTCCCTTCAGCTTGGAAAGAATCATTCATTATACCCCTTCAGAAGACCGGGAGTAGGTCCTCTATAGAAAATTATCGCAGTATAACTAAGCTTTCTGCTATTCCTAAATTATTCGAAGCTATTGTTGTTGACCATTTAATGTTTAAGCACACAACACGGGTACTCTAAGGGTAAATCTATCGTTACAAACTTGCTTGAGTTCACAAGTCATGTTTCAAATGGATTCAGAGAATTTATGCACACTGATGTTATATATAACGATTTTAGTGAAGCATTCGACTGAGTAAGTCACTCTTTACTGATCCATAAACTTGATCTTCTTGGTTTTCAACCTAATCTTCTTCGTTGGATAAATTTTTACTTCATTGACATAACACAACGAGTTCTTTTTAAAAATAAATCCCCGAGCATTTTTCATGTATCTTTAGGGATCTCGCAAGGAAGTCACCTTGGTCCGATTCTATTTTTACTTATTATAAATAACATACCTTTTGTAATAAATTATTCAAAAATTTTATTGTATGCTAATGATGTAAAGCTTTTTAGATCATATCATTCTGTTGAGGAAGGGTCCTAACTACAAGCGGAATTAAATAGCATAGCTGACTGGTGTGAAGTAAATAACATGCCACTAAACCTTAACAATGTAAAGTAATGTGCTTTACTCGCATGACAGTTTAACCAGCTTCTTATGACATATGTAAACATAACCTCGAACAAGTGTTTAACCTTGTTGATCTTGGAATTACAATGGACCAGAAATTCAATTTTAAACTTCATATAAATCTTACAGTTAACAAACCCAAAGGTGTTTTTGCATTTGTAAAACGATGGTCAAAAGAATTCAATGATCCTTACATTACGAAGGCTTTGTTCCAAACGTTAGTGAGACCAAGACTGGAATATGGATCTGTTGTTTGGAACCCGCGCTATCAATTTCATTCCGACCGGATAGAGTTAATTCGAAAACAATTTCTGCTCTTTGTTTTAAGAAAATTTAGTTAGGATTCTCAGTACGAGTACAACCTTCCGCCATATATAAATCGTTTAAAACTCATTAATCTTCCTACACTTGCAAGTCGCAGATAAATGCTAGGCATAGTATTTTTGGTCAAGTTACTGACAGGTTTGATCTATAGCCCATCTCTTCTTGGCGAAATAAAACTAAACGTTCCCTCCTGAATTTCAAGCCATTCCGACCTCTTTTTTTGAAGCCATGCAAAAATAATTTTTCAACTAAAGAAGTTATATGTAAATAAGGTCACTTCTTTCAAAACTGTTTTCTACATATTAAAAGTGTTTAAAAGTGATATAACTCGTTTGTGGTTGTAGAACAAAGTATAAACAATTATTTATGTATATTGAGTTATCGAATAATAAAATTACAAAATATGTGTCCAGACTACTGCTCAAACAAAATAATTCTAGTGGAGATGTTGCCTTTTTTATGAAAAAACATTTATGAAAATATAACAAATAATGAAATTGCATAAGCGCTATTCTTAAAACATACTTTTTTCTCATAAATTTAATAAATTTTCAATTGAAAAACAACTAATTCTTAACCAAAAACGACAAAAGACCATTTTAAACCTACAAAAAAATGTATAAAATAAAAAATATTCATCAGAGTTTTGAATTTGTAAACTCGAAATTATTTAATTAGTCAACCAATTTTCCTCAAAAACACTATGCCCTAGGTTGGCTACGTGTCTTATGTAAAAGTATTCTGGAGCAGTTGAGAGATTGATCAGACATTCGACAATCTATAACGAGAGCAGCGTCATTTTGCCAAGGATACTTATAGCCAGTTGGCTATTTAAGTGAATGTACACATCCCAGATTGATATTGCAATATTGAGTAGTAAGTAGACCGCTTCGATAATGGCAGCCACTTCTACTTGAAAGTCATTGTGCCGCAATCGGTAAGTGATAGAGAGTGCTCGACAGAAGATCCTTCCAGTACAAAAAAAAACCTATCTTCTAGCTTTAACCTTTCTGTGAAGATGTTCAACACTTCCTTACCTCAATTATGACGACCGACTCAGTATTCTCTGAATATTCAAAGAAGCTTTTAAAAATTAATTATAATTCCATAGATGTGACTTTCTTCGTTGAGATAAAGTAAAAATGGACATTTTTGTTACTCTAAAAGTATAAGTACAATATTGACGAATATGAGTGTATTAAAATTCTGATGCCAATTATTTGTAGTTGTACACATACACACACACATATATTAAGATAATGCTATTTTTACTTCTCATGTATTTATGTATCAAACTGTCATCACTACTGACACATTTTCCGCTAACCACTTTCACTAGCAATACTCTATACATTTTCTTACCTCCACTTTCCATTCATTTCTTACTTCTTCGTCAACAACTATTCAACCATCTGTTTGTCATTCTACAAGCCTGAACAGCTGTCAACTGCGTTTATTTTATTTTCTGCAAACTTCTTTACGACAGCTGCTTCCACTCGACGCACTCTTGACCGCCATCATTTGTCATATAAATACAAATCGCACACATACATACATATTTCTACTCTTAAGCCACTTGTAAGTTTGTAAATGTACGTATATTTGTCTGCTTGTATTTTCTTTATTGCATTTTCCGCTCGAACGCGTACAACACTTGTCGTTCATTTCCACTTTGCCGTCATACACTATTTGTCTTTGCTTTGTGACAAGATGCTTGAGCTCAATAAATGCCATTGAGAGGCGTTTTGTGCCGCGTGGAAAACCGAAGCGGAGTTGCTGCATTTCGTTATTTTTTCAACATATGCCAACTGACACTTAAATGTACATTTGTTCAAATAAATATATATACACACCTACATAGGCAGATATATGCGTGTGTGTGTGTGTATGTGTGTGTGTAAGTAAGTGTGCATAGCCGTTAAGTAGTATTTTTCTTCTTCTTTCATTTCATAAATGTACAAAAATATTTGGTAAGACTATAAATGTAAACAGACAGCGCATGAGTGGTGAAAATATGGAACGCCATGAATTTATTTTCGTGGCACTTGCAGATATTTATGACATTTTGCTTTTAGCTCGCATCCATTTAAGTGCTTTTCTACATTCGTATCTATGCATAAATATGTATGTATATACATAGTTATATGCATATGTGCGCTACATCAATTATTTTTAGTTGAGTTTGCTTCTGGATGTTCTACGTAAGTGTGTCAATTACATTTTTTTTTCCAGAAAACTGCCCATTTAATGAAATATATTTTTCAGTCCAAGTCATCTGCAATGTCTTCAAGTATACAACAATGTGTTTACGTTTTTACTATTTCTCAGCCTTATTATTGGCCAAGAAAATATAATTAAATGAATCAAAATATTTTTTTTTAATAGTCCCATTATTTTTTATCATTTGTTTATTTTTAATTATTTGCGTACTTTAAATATTTTTTAAAATTATTATTCTCCGTCTCTGTTCATAAATAAATAGTAAGTAACTTAAGCCGAATTTACTAGTTGTACGCGTAAATATTTGTCTGTTCTAAATGTATCTTCTATCTGACGATATCTGTTTTGTATTATTCACTGAGTGAAAGTTTATTAAAAAAAAAATTGGCTAAAGTTTTAGTTTAAGAAAAACCAAACGTTTGTGAAAATATTTATAATAATAACTGTTGTTTGTTGTTTTTTGCAAATAAATCTTTTATAAACTGGCCACCAGCTCAACAAAATTATCAATGAATAATCATTTAAAAAAAGGTCATTAAAAACTTAACAAAAATATTATTTAAAAAACTCAAAATAAATTTAAAATAATCGAATTTATTTATTAATTATATAATTAAAAAAAAATTAAAGAATGATTTTGTTAGATAAAAAGTAATTAATTATAAAATGTTAATTATTAATTGTTTAATAGAAACTATTAATAACTAATTATTGATTAGTGGCCGCTGGATATGCCGCTCAGTTCGAGGTTCGCATCTCAGTCGGGGCAAGTAAAATCGTAATCATAGAAAAAGTTTTTTCTAATAGCGGTGACCCCGCGGCAGACAATGGCAAACCTTCGAGGTTATATTCTGCCATAAAAAAAGCTTCTCATAAAATACAACTGCCGTTCGGAGTCGGTACAAAACTGTAGGTCCCTCCATTTTGTGGTATAATATAAAGACGCACACCACAAATGGTAGGAGAAGCTCGGCCAAACACTGAGCTATATAGTGTAAGCGCCAAATTATTATATTATTTATTATATATTAAGTTATTAGTTTTTAGAGCTGATGGTCTCGGCAGCCAATGCTCATCAAATCATTTAGTCCTGGTATTCATACCAGCTTCTAAATAATAATAATAATAAAAAGGTGAAGTTAATATTATTAAACACCTAAAAATATATTTCACGTAATAATGGTTATATTTATAAATTATTGTTCATTTTTCTGTTGGCCTAGTAAAATGTTAATATTTTATAATTTTATTGAGCTTAAGGCCAGTTTATGGAAGGTTTTTTTGTGAAAAAACAACAACAGTTTTTAATGGTTGAAGTTATAGTACTATTTCGGAAATCACCACATTTCCTCATCAGACTTCTTTTTGATTATTAAATGAAATTATTTTTAATTTAATTTTCATAACCACTTCTCTCAGGCTTTGAACCCGGGAGCTCGGAGTTGCAGAGCCAATACGCTACCTATTGTGCTACGCTAGCCGAGTTTGGTGGTTGTTGTGGTGATTTCTGAAATAGTACTATAACTTAACCATTAAAAACTGTTGTTGCTTTTTCACAAACAAATCTTCCATAAACTGGCCTTGAGCTCAATAAAATTATAAAATATTATAAATTATTATTAAAAATATTAGTGGAAATTTTAAATTATTTTTCAAATTTTTTTTAAAAGTTAACACAAATTTTTTAGTTTGCTAATAACAATAAATATTCGTAGCATGTTTTTATTACATTAAAATTAACGCAGATCTGCAACAAAAATGCTGTCTGGATATTTTCAACTGATTTCCATGTATTTCGGTGTTCTGAAAACTAAAAAAATACTCAAAAAATTGCAGAACGTAAGGTTATTTTAGAAAACGTAAAATTTTCTATAAAAAAGGGATTTTTTGCTAACTTGTAGGCATTAATAAAAGGTATAATTTTATTTTGATTACTGTTTTTAAATGTTTACCATAACTATCATTAATTTCGAAATAAGGAACACCCTGTGTAAGCTGCATTAACAAACATAAACATGTTGTAAATTGAACGTGCGCGCTCCGCGATAGAGTAGGATTTTTAATGGATACATTTAAGATCTCATACGACCCAGCACAGTGGCGTATTTTCATAGATTCTTCAAAAAGAAGCCTTAAAGCAGTTCTGCTTCACAACGGCGGTTACTATACTTCCATTTCTGTCGGTCATTTCGTACACCTCAAAGAAACCTACAAGAACTTGGAATTGATTCTTTGCAAATTATAATATAAAGACCACGATTGGAAAGTGCGGTGATTTCAAAATCATGGGCATGACGCTCGGGCTACAATCTGTTTTTACCTAATTCCCTTGCTTTTTGTGTCTATGGGATAGTAGAGACCGAACAAATCACTGGACCAAAAAGTGTTGGCCTCCGAGGGAGCTTAAAGTTAGCGAAAATAATGTCCTGCATGCAACTTTGGTGCCTCCTCATAAATGTCTTCTACCACCGCTTCACATAAAGCTAGGATTGATTAGGCAATTTGTAAAGTCACTTCCAAGAGATGGAAATTGCTCCAAATACTTAATATTGTTACGGAAAACGGTCGACATAAGCACATACATACAGATACTAATACAAACGGTCAGTATAAATGCATACATATTGACATGCATGCAAACATACATATACTTATACATTGCTTTCTCACACGTTTGACATAAATGCATACATATTGACATGCATGCAAACATACATATTCTTATACATTACTTTCCCACACTTTTGAGACCCTAAGCGCTAACATTCAAGTGTGCAACTGTCTCGGTTATTTAAAACCCAGACTGAATTAAATGCATTTCTTTACACCAAAATAATATGCCAATGACATTTGAGACCTGTGGGTTCGTACCGTTTTCCATCAACGCCTCAAGCGCAGCGATCGCATGATTAGACATTTTCCCACCAAATGCGATCGCTGGGCTGACTTAGTTTAGCTATAAATACATTAAGAAAAATATGATTAAGTTTAGTTTGTAACGTCAAGTGTTGAAACCTACAATAAAAATACACTACATGGCGATCCTGCCAGGAGCATTAAAATAAAAGAAGGCTAAAAATAGCAAGTAAAATTGCTGAGAAAGCCACATATAAAATAAATTAAAGGACTATAAATAGCAAATATATTGCTGAAATGTCTTTAAATAAAAAAAAAAAAAAAAATTTTTAAAAAAGTAATTTTTAAACGTTCCCGAGCAACCAACCTCAAAAAGATTTGGATGAAATTACGAAGCGAACACCTGACTTTGGCAATCACCATCAGATCCAGTGAAAGTTCCAGAAAACTCGAAAAAAAAAATTTTTACAAAGGAATACAAGGCAAACAAAAGGGTATATAACTTGCGGCACCACGAATCAATGGACGAATTCGAGAAGATACTAGAATACTGGAGTCACTACTACAAATCCTTCGATAAGCAAACGCAGGAAACAACATCCCAACAACAATCAAACACACCTATAAATATTGGCCCTCTACCAATAACAATCAAGGAATACCAGCGGCGTAACAGCTACAAAAAGGCACAAGGGGCAGTAAAAATCCCAGTTCCGATTAAATTTAAAAGGAAGCGAGGCGGAAAAAAGTACGCCCAACGAAGGAAAATTGCTGAACTATACAAGCAAATAAATATGGAGACATCGACAGAAGCAAAAATTCAGCTGAAGCAGGAGATAAGCAGTATAAGGAATCTATAGATGTAACAGTAGGTAATATTTATAAAAATAAAAAATAAAATATATATATGTATATATAAAAAACATTTTAACATAATATTTTGGCAACCTAACGGCTGCCTATTGAAGGGCAACAATTGTTGCCGTTTTAGAAATTTAAGTATGGGGGGACAAAATACAAAAATAGCCGACCCAAAAGCTAATGTGGTAAATTCCATAGAAGTTGCCGATCATACAGTTGATTTAGATTCAATTAGGATTATGCTATTACTAATTGCCATATGTAGTTGCATAGGATTATTTCTAAGACTTTATTCTACCTATAATAAAATATTAAAAAAAAAAAATATAAGAGTCGCTCCGACGGCCTAGATAAAGTTTAAGAGTTAAAATTTTGCCATGAAATGGGAAGCTATCAGTACAGATTTAACAAAACATAAAATAAATTTTTTAAAATCTTTCAAATGTCTGAGTCAGAATAGAGCTATAAAAAAGGAAACAGTGGTTAGACATATAAATATTTTACAAGACAATTTAAACTACATTAGAGCCATATCAAATGTTTACCAAACAAAATTTACTAGAGAACACAAAGCAATAGTAGGAAAATTGTTTAAAGAACTCAGGGAAAAATTTATTAAAGTTCTATGCAAATTCGAAATTGAACAAGATATTCCTGAAACAACAATCAATCAGATTGATGTAAATTTAGATAGGCTAAACATTTCTGACCACGACAGTACTTTAGATATACCAGAATCCAACATGCCACAATCATTAAACGATTTCCTTTGCAATACTGCAAAACTAATACCACCATTCGATGGAAAACCTGAAAATCTACAAAGTTTTCTTGACGCACTTCAGTTAGTTGATCTAGTCAAAGGAGATCATGAAGAAGCAGCAGTAACCTTAATTAAATCAAGATTAAAAGGTACAGCAAGAAATCTAATCAGTAATGAGAGTACAGTAGCTGCAATTATAGCAAAATTAAAATCAGCAGTCAAAGGTGAATCAGTCGAAGTATTGACTGCAAAAACTATGAATACCAAACAGTTTAGCAAAACAGCAACAACATTTTGTAACGAGATAGAAGATCTCACTAAATCACTGCAAAACGCGTACATTAATGACGAACTTAATCCAGATTTAGCTAGTTCTTATTCGACAAAAACAGCTATAAAAGCTCTGGTAAAGAATTCCTCAAATGAAAAAGTTAAACTTATAATGGAAGCAGGTACATTCACTAATATGAATGATGCTGTAGCAAAATTCGTGAACAGCTGCACAGAAGCTACTGATAGTAGATCAGTAATGCAGCTGAATAGAAGAAACAATTTCAAAAGATTTCCATCTTTTTCTGGTAACAGAAATCAAAACAGCTATAGAGGAAGAAATAGATATTACAATAACAATAATTCAAGGCCAAACTTTAGAACAAACCAAAATAGAAATTATACCAACAATCAAAATAGGAACCAAACTAATCGTAACAGCAATAACAACCGTAACTTAAGAGCAGTTGAAGCCCATCCGGAAAACGGATCAGCTCCCCAGAATGCCCAACTGGGGAATGCTCGCAACAATTAACATCGAAAATTCTTAACATTAACCTAAATTTCAGTAATTACCTTATTATTGAATCTTCATTTAATGAAATACCAAACACTTTTTTGCTTGACACGGGATCAGAAATTTCGATCATTAAAAATACATCAATTACCAATACTAACACTTTTAACAAAAACGCAATATATAAATTAACTGGCATAGGTAAAGGTACAACAAACACTTTAGGTAGTATAAATGCAGATATTTATTTTGACAATATAATAGTGAATCACAATTTTCAAGTAGTAGACGAAAACTTTCCAATCCCATGCGATGAAATAATAGGTATTGATTTTATTAAGCAAAATAATTGCACTTTAGAATACCGAAATAATGGCCAAAGTTTTATTATGATTAGATCTCATTATAACAATCAAAAACAAAAAGTAGAAATATTAGATTCACCAAAAGATAACACAATATCATTACCAGCTAGAGCAGAAGTAATAAGAAGAATTTCAATCAATTCAAATGAAGATGAAGTTCTTATTCCAAACCAAGAACTATCATCTGGAGTATATATAGGAAATACAATAGTAACAATAAAAAACGCCTTTGTACGTATAATTAATACAACAGAAGAAAATTTATTAATGGCTACAACGTAGTTAAAATAAGCGAAATACAAAATGACACTAGTGAAAGAAAAAACATAATTTTAAATAAAATTTCTCAAAATTGTCCATTACAACACAAAAAGAAATTGCTTAGCCTTTGTTCAAATTTTACAGACGTTTTCGCTTTAGAAACAGACCCATGTACGTGCAACAACTTTTACAAACAGAAACTCCACTTAAACGACAAAACACCAGTATATATAAAAAATTACAGAACTCCACACAATCATAAAGAGGAAATAAATAAACACATAGAAAAATTAATCAATGACGATATCATTGAACCTTCTGTTTCAGAATATAATAGTCCAATCTTATTAGTTCCCAAAAAGTCAAATACATCAGAGAAAAAATGGAGACTTGTAATAGATTATAGGCAAGTCAATAAGCGCTTAGCATCAGATAAATACCCATTACCGAGAATAGATGATATTTTAGACCAACTAGGACGTGCAAAATATTTTTCATGTTTAGACTTATTATCAGGATTTCACCAAATAGAACTAGAAGAAAAATCACGAAATATTACATCATTCTCGTCCGACCAAGGTTCATTCCGATTTAAAAGATTACCTTTTGGTTTAAAAATAGCACCCAACTTATTCCAAAGAATGATGAACATCGCATTCTCAGGTCTAGGCCCAAACAAAACATTCGTATACATGGATGACCTCATAGTCATCGGATGTTCGGAAACGCATATGCTAAACAATTTAAAATCAGTCTTTGAAATTTGTAGAAAAACCAACTTAAAATTACAACCAGATAAATGTCAATTTTTCAATTCAGAAGTAACATTTTTAGGACATAGGTGTACTGATCAAGGAATTTTACCAGATAACTCAAAATATGACAAAATCTTATATTATCCAAAACCAACAAACGCTGATGAATCTAAACGATTCATAGCCTTTGTAAATTACTACAGACGATTTATACCTAATTTCGCTCATCATGCAATACATATCACTAGACTAACAAGAAAAAAAGCACAATTGATATGGACACCAGAATGTGAAAAAGCATTTCACTATTTAAAGAATTCCCTATTATCTCCACAAATACTAAAATATCCTAATTTCGATCAACCCTTTTGCATAACTACGGACGCAAGTAAAATTGCATGCGGCGCCGTACTTAGCCAAGATCATAATGGTATACAGTTACCAATAGCTTTCGCATCTAGAACTTTTACAAAAGGAGAAAGTAATAAATCAGTAATAGAACAAGAACTTACAGCAATACATTGGTCAATCAACTTCTTTAAACCATACATTTATGGCCGAAAGTTCCTAATACAAAGTGATCACAAACCTCTTACATACCTATTTGCCATGAAAAATCCTTCATCTAAATTAACACGTATGAGATTAGATCTTGAAGAATTCGACTTCGAAGTTGAATATATTAAAGGAAAAGACAATTGCGGAGCTGACGCTCTATCTCGAATTGATTTCGGGCAAATTAAAAGACTTAAAGAAGAAAACACTGCAATTATACAAGTTATTACTCGATCTAAATCGAAAAATACAATAACACCAACTAAAAAAGCAACTAATATAAAAAATATGACATTAAAAGTGTACGAAACAATTACGACACACGAAGTGAAAAAGTTACCAAGCCTAAAACTTATGATAAGGTGCACCTCAAATGAATATAATGAGAAGAATGAAAAATTAAATGAATCCTCTAATTTAATTTTATTCCATGGAAAAAGAAAGATAGTTGAATTCAACGCTAAAGATTTTATTGCTTATGGGAAGATTGAACTAGCTCAATTGTTTCTCAAACTTGAAAAAGTAGTTGGCAATAAAAACTTCAGCAATATAAAAATCGCGATTAATGATAAATTATTTGAGTATGTCGACATTGAGGACTTTAAAAGAATAGGTAATAAAACTCTAGAGAAGGTAACAATAGCGATAACGCCAAAAATAACAACAATCACTTCACCAGCTAAAAAACTGGAAATTTTGACTAAATATCATGATGACCCTGTATTTGGAGGCCACCCAGGTGTCACAAGATTATTATCCAAGCTAAGACGAAAATACTATTGGAAAAATATGATTTCAGACGTGAAATTATATATAAAAAATTGCGAAAAATGTAAACAAAATAAATCTGGTATAAACCATGTAGAACCATTAATTACTACACAAACGCCAGCGAAATCCTTTGAAATTGTACAAATCGACACAGTAGGTCCATTACCTAAGTCATTTAATGGAAATGAATATGCACTAACGATAATTTGCGATTTGACAAAATACTTAATAACTGTAGCTATTCCAAACAAATCAGCTAATCAAGTAGCCAAAGCTATAGTTGAAAACTGTATTTTAATTTATGGCCCCATAAAAACAATTATAACAGATATGGGTACAGAATATAAAAACCAAATTTTCAATGAAATATGCAAACTGCTAAAAATTTAAAATAAAACGTCAACACCATATCACCATCAAACAGTAGGATCAATAGAACGTAGTCACAGAACTTTTAATGAATACATTAGATCATATATAGCAACAAACAAATTAGATTGGGATCACTGGTTAAAATACTTCACGTATTGTTATAATACGACACCATCAACAACCCATGGTTACACCCCATTCGAACTTGTATATGGAAAAATCCCAGAATCTTACGACTTTATGTTAAAAAATACAATAGACCCAGTTTATAATATAGATGATTATCACACAGAACTGAAATTCAAATTACAAACAGCTCAAAAACGAGCAGCAGAATTAATAGAAAAATCAAAAAGAATTGCAAAACAGAATTATGACAAGAAATCAAATCCTCAAACAATTCTAATAAATGATATGGTCTACCTAAAAAATGAAGCTAGCCATAAACTTGATAGCATATACGAAGGCCCATACAAAGTAATCGAAACAGATTATTTAGGAAATTGTAAAATAAAGAAAAATTCAAAAGAAATGATTGTACACAAAAATCGATTAAAATTAGCTTAACTAAATTTAGTATAATTTAATCTTTTTATAAGAAACCATTCAATCTTTAATATTATAACTATGAAATATGTCAAAAAAAAAAAAAATGTATTATTAATTCCATAACTTCATAATAACATAATTAACTAGATTTATCCGGTACCGATAAAATCATAAGAAATAAATATATCAGATAGATTTTAAATACATATAACTATAAGAAAATTACTTCATACATATATATATATAAAAAAAAAAAAAAAAAAAAAAAAAGAAAAAAAAAAAAAATTTTTACTAATTATACTTGAAGATTTTTTTTTTTTTTTTTCCCAAAAAGGGAGGTGTTACGGAAAACGGTCGACATAAGCACATACATACAGATACTAATACAAACGGTCAGTATAAATGCATACATATTGACATGCATGCAAACATACATATACTTATACATTGCTTTCTCACACGTTTGACATAAATGCATACATATTGACATGCATGCAAACATACATATTCTTATACATTACTTTCCCACACTTTTGAGACCCTAAGCGCTAACATTCAAGTGTGCAACTGTCTCGGTTATTTAAAACCCAGACTGAATTAAATGCATTTCTTTACACCAAAATAATATGCCAATGACATTTGAGACCTGTGGGTTCGTACCGTTTTCCATCAACGCCTCAAGCGCAGCGATCGCATGATTAGACATTTTCCCACCAAATGCGATCGCTGGGCTGACTTAGTTTAGCTATAAATACATTAAGAAAAATATGATTAAGTTTAGTTTGTAACGTCAAGTGTTGAAACCTACAATAAAAATACACTACAATATCAAAGTTTCCAGGCCTCTCGGAGGCAAAGTTGAAGGAAGGTGTTTTCGTTGGACCAGATATTAGACGGCTTATAGCTGATCCACTATTCATCACAACCATGAATTGCCTTTAAAGAGTTCATAAAGAAATTTTTAGGCAATAACAAAGATCCTAACTACAAATAAATCGTCAGAAGAATGTTAAAAGCATTTCAAGCTTTAGGTTGCTTGATGAATTTAAAAGTACATTTTCTTCATTCCCACCTCGACTACTTTCTAGAAAATTTAGCGGACGTGAGTGAAGAGCAAGGTGAACGATTTCATCAAGATACTAAGGAGATGGAAAAATGATACCAGGGAAGATGGAGCGTTTCAATGATAGCAGACTACTGTAGGACGCTTCAAAGAGACCTTACCGATGCTTCCCACAAGCGTAAATGTACCAAAAGGAGTCTCACTGAGAAATAGAAATGTGTTTAGTGCTTACTAATTAATGTATTTTACATAGTTTTGTTACGCAACTATAAATTTAAAAATGTTTTTTTTAATCTTTTATATTTTATTTTAAAATGATAGCTTGTTTAACATAGACACTTACATTTTCAGAAAAGGTGACGTTCTATGACAAAATTAAAGTTAGTTTCGCATTCAGCACACCCAAGAACATACATAAGTATGTAAGAATTACACAAAAACACCAAAATAGCGCTCAATTATTTTTTTTTGCAGAGTTGTGTAAGTTTTGATTATTGATAATTGATAATAAATACAATTTTAAAAATTGAAGCAGAGCAGGATAAAATCGATGATAACAATACATTTTTTTTTATATGGATCTCATCATATCATCACATCACATGAACACATCAGATCACGTCATCAATTAAACACATCACACGATTATATCATGCGATATTAGTAATTTTTTATGGGCTTCTATTGAGAAAAGTGACTAAAAATCAATTTTTCTGTATATTTTATCTCAACGCAGAAACTTAGGCATTAAAACTGCTTGATGTTATCAATTATTTTTTTTAAACTTTGAAATTTTCTCAGAAGAGTTTCTCGTATGTAAGAAAAAAAATAATTTCCAGCGGTTCTTTTATACGGAAAAGCAAATTTGATTATACCATGTATGTTTCAAATTAAATAGAACTTTCCGGAAAAACGCTGAATTGTCATAATTTTTAATAAACTACCGGTTAGAAAATATTGTAGTGTGTCGAATTGTGGTAAAGTGAAAAAATTTAAAAATTTTTAAGTAGTACTATTTTACATAATTTTTCTGTGTAATGCAACAAAATAAAAAAAAATGTTTGCTGCCAAAAGTTGCGATGATTTTACAACTTGTGAATCCCCTAAATAAGTTAACTAATAATGTTTGCTTGAAATATCAGTAAATTTCTTAAATTCGCTAATAAATATTTTATATCCAATAAATTATTAAACTTATGTTATTATTTTCCGTCAAAATCGTTCCAATTAATATCAACATTCCACCCTGTCGGACAAGAAAAAGAAAAAAACAATATCTTAAACTAATGTTAGACTCAATTGTATATGAAATTCCGATATATCTCTTTGTTATTGAATTGAAAGTTTTCGTTCAACGTAAAAACTCGCCATACGCAACACGAAAATGAAAAAAAGAAAACAATTGAAAATTACTTTTACATGCGTTCTTTAGTTGTATTTTCAACTTAACTTTATAAGCTAAAAAATTTCCACTCATCTTCCAACACATACTCCAATAATTCAACAGTCTTGCCTCGCTGTCATTACGAAAAATATTCGCTACAAACTCCAACACATAAACTTGCTAAGCTTTTTGCATCTGCATCGTAATCTGCGCCGCCTAGGGGCACAATTAAATTCCTTTCAAGCGCCACAAAATGTTAAATTACTACGAATATTAGCAAGTTCAAAGTACTTTTAATGTGTTCCGCTGCAAATACCACTACAAACGCACATACAAATACTTTGCCATCTCACTCGCGCTCGGCACACTATGAATTTAAAGTACTCCCACGCCTCACTTTTCGACGCGAGCGCATAATGGTACTTAAAAAAAGAAAAAAAGTAGTATAAGTATAAATAGTAGTTGAGTACTAAATACTGGCCAAGTAGTTAAGCTGCTCTCTCAACACTTACACCCCCACTTCATATGCATACACTTTGGTTGTTTAATGTTTTTATTTTTCCTTCTCTTTCGCTACAGTCGACAGTTAAATATTGCAAAAACACTCATAAAAACATGTACATACATGCTCGTATACTTAGGACCACAACAATGCAATAAATGCAATGCTCGATGCATTGTTTGCTATTGAAATTTTAGTAATGCCAAGGCACTGACACTGCCAACGCTGGCGTGGGGGTGTTGACTATGTTGAGAGTGTGTCAGGGAGAGAGAGAGCGTGAGAAAGTGGGGGGCATGTAACTGAACTTATGCTATTGTTGTCTAACACAAATACATGCATAGGTAAATATGCACACACTCATACGAACACACAAAATAACAGACTCAAAAACACCAGCACCACCATCACAAGTTAGTCTCCTACTAGTTTTCTCACGCTCAGTTGGCTGCCACTCAGTCGAAGTTAGCTCCAGCAGCCACCCTTCAAACACCCATACCAATTTAATTTAAATTTTCCTCTATGTAGATACTCGTATTTGCCCCTTTCTTCTTCATTTTCTTTTCTTCCAGATTTTCTGTTGTTTCCATTGTTTTCTTGCCTACAACGCGTCGAGGTTAATGCTCTGACAAAACTACCTCCTACGCTCCAGTCTCCTACAGCTTCCTGTCACATTTCCGATATGCCAAGAACGTTGCTTTGCCGCCAGCTGCCCGCAGCTATAATAGCAGTAATAACAACAACAACGTTGCGAATAATAGTAACTCGTATTGTGTACGTCTGCAGGAGTGAAACAAGGCAACAACTGCTAGAGCGCAAAACTTTGTAACTTTAGTTGCACTTAAATATTTAATGTCAGCAGCCAAAATGGAGCTCTAAGGGGGGACAAACGTAACAACATACATACATACATACATATGTGTATGTTAGACAGGAACTAAGGTCTATATCCAAAGTAGATGGTAGATTCAATAGGGATGGAATAGTAAAAAGAGGTGCGCACACTTTAGCTCATTTGGCTTACTTGGGTTCAGTGTTGACTTGTGTTGGCGCCGCCTGGCTAGCGTTCGCTTAGTCATATTAAATGGAACAAAAATCGATTACCGCTTCTAAATAGTCTTTAGTACTGCTTTATAGTTTTGGAACAAGGTGTTTTTATTTTTTGTTGTCAATGTTGCTAAAATTTTTTATTGACGTTTTATTGAGTTAAACTTGCCCTCAATATCGCTAATACAGGCTCTTGAAATGCGTATATTGAATATGCTATCTCTTTTCAATAACTTACAAAAAATCTGGAAAAAAGTTATTGAATTCCGCTAAATATCTTTAAAAAATTACCGAAGAGCCTGTATCGCTATATCAGAGCTGAAATCCGGCGAGGGAGATTTAAAAAAAAATAAGATCTTAAAAGAAAGAGACAAATAACTATCGAAACACCATTTAAAAGTATTAAAATTTATTTATTTTTAAGAATTAAATTCAATTTTGAAGAACCATAGCATTGCTGAGAAGATAGCTCACATTCCATTGTTTCAGTACAGTTCAGTGATTTTTTTTTCAATTCTTATGGTTTAAAATTCTGTGAGGTCACGTATTTGAATTTCCATACAATCTAGAAGCAATGTTAAAATCGATATCAAATTAAATAATCATTTCATAGAACACAAACCTCTTGAGTATCGCACTAACATTGTATGCATGTAAATGATTTATTTTTAATGCATGTCCTCAATTCAATTCCCCTTCTCATTTATCAGTCGCAAAAATTTCGTATACAAATATTTCTTTCATTCTTATTTTTACTACCAAGTTTCGAGGTCAAAAAAAATTTATTCGAGTATTCATCAGAAAAGTATGTCAAAGTATCATCACAACATTGTCAATTACTCAGCTCAAGGCGAGTGCATACGTACGTGTAGGTACGTAGGCACGAGCGTTTAGGTGCGCACAAAGGTATGCAACAACAAGTATCTCTCAAACATAAAAACCGATGAGTAGTTGCTTATTAACCTTGTTCTTTGATAAGAACTTTCAGCGAAAGACCTTGGAAAACTGTATACCTTGCAGTTTGATGCAAAATTAATGATGTGAAAGAGGGAAGACTAGCCTCTGGCAAAGGCGTTAATCAATATTCAAACAAGTTTGATTGATGAGCAGGCAATATTCTCTAAAGACTGCTGCTGTGCGCCTGAGTACGTTATATAATGTGTGTATGTATGTGAAGGTATATAAAAAGAAACATGCAAGTGATATATGTAAAGAGATAAGTGGCTTTGAAAAATGTACATATACATATGTAAAATTAGTAATTCAAGTATATTCTTTGATATACATAGTAATGCAGGGTTAAGGCCAAATAGGAAGTTGCGAAATAAAGTTTGTATTGATGGTAAATTTTTTAATGAAAAATCGGAATTCAAAAGTAAAAGTTATAAAAAAAAGTATTTAAAATAATTTCAATTAAACAAAAATTAACAAAACAAATTAAAAAGCGGCATTAAATCAGTTCCAGTCAGATAAAACATAGTAAAATAAAATGAAATAACCGTAATAAAAATCGAATTAAAAAAATTGTAAGCTTAATTTAATTATGTTTCTAAATTACACCAAATAAAGATTAATAAATTTTAACTAAACATATACTTAATTTTGATAAAGTAAAATAGTTTTAACTAAAATTAAAATAAATTAAATGACATAAAATAAAACAAACAAATTTAAAAAAAAAATAATTAAATTAAATTAAATTAAATTAATTTAAATAAAATATAGTGTAATAAACATATATAAAGTAAAGTTAAATAAAATTAATTAAAAAATTTTAAGAAAATTTGGACTAAATCAAATTAAATTATTTATATTATTTTTCTAACTAAATCAAATTACATAAAATGTAAACTTAATTTTGATGAATAAAAATAATTTTAATTAAAATAAAATTAAATGAAATGCCATAAAATAAAACTTAATAAAGTATATAATAAACATATGTACATATATTAAATAACTTTAAAAAAATTTAAAAAAAATTAATTAAAAAAAATTAAATTAAATTAATTTAAATAAAATATAATGTAATAAACATATATACAGTTGAGTTAAAAAAAATCAAATAAAAAAATTTTAAGAAAATTTGGAATAATTCAAATTAAATTATTTAATTAAATTAGAGAGATAAAAAAAATTTTGCATTAATTAATTAATTAAAACTTAATAAAGTTACAGAGATAAAAAATTTTGCATTATATAATTAATTTATTAAATCTGAATAAAGTTAAATTAAACTAATTAAAAACAATAAAAAAAATGTAATTAAATAAAAAAATAATTACATTAAGTTAATTTAAATGAAGTAAACCAAAATAAAATATAAAAAACCAATATAAAGAAAATATATAAAATAAAATTATATAATATAAAGCAAATTTGGACTTAACTAAATGAAATTTATTCAAAAAAAAATTATAATTTTTTCTGCCACATTTAGTTCAATTTTATTAAAAATAATATGTTTAAGTTAAAAATAATTTGAATAAATTTCATTTAGTTAAGTCCAAATTTGCTTTATATTATATAATTTTATTTTAATATAAAATTATAATAAGTTAAAGTAAAGTAAATTTGTTTAACTTTAATTTAGGAAAATTACTTACTAGAACAAAAAGTTTCTTATATTAAATTTTATTTGTTTTTCAATTAAGTAAATTTTTTTTAACAAAAATGATTCAAATACAAATTTCGAACTTTGTGGAAAATTAAAATAAAACTCAAAATATTTTTAGAAATACTTCAAATTTTGTATACAAAAGAACTGTCATCAGAATATCATCTTTACAGTTATGTAATTATGTCTTAATATTTGATTTCTGATAGACAGTGAATTCTTTATCGCATTTGGCTCAAGTATTTCATTCGCATTATTTTTTCAGAGCGATCGTAAACGATTACAATTTTTTCAAATGTGCTATCGAAAAAAATACTTTTTTAATTATTTTTTTTTTCATCAACTCTTACAATGTAAGTATCGATAACTTTTTTATTATCGATAAATTTATCAATCCCAATTATATTAATTATAATATCGTATATTAAAGTTGGCTACATTTAGACAGTACAAGTTGTCCAAACGTAGATACCGAAGCATAAATAAATTGCAAGGAAACTTTGAATAAGTAGTTTTTTGCCTTAGCTTCAATACAATTCGGCTTTAATATTTTTTATTTAGTTTTAATCAACTCTTTAGCGGTTTCGCAGCTCATTAAAACGAATATGCAAATATATTTCACATAATTGTTTTTATATAACATTCTTAAAGTGAATTTAAAATTTGGTCAGTTGTTGAATGAAAGCACTTGAACGCAAGTTTTAATCAACGAAAATTTTTTATCAAATACTTATTTCTAATATGTTAAATGTATTAAAAATGCACATATGTATGTATATGATTTAGAGCGTTTATTGGAGAAAAAGCAGCATCCTTCGAGCATCAACTTCATTTTATAAAGTTATGTATAATCATGCTACCTCCCCGCTTCCGGCCCCCCTTCGTAAATTGTTGTTTATGTGCAAAGCCCGCGAACCGGAAATTTACTCAACTCACTACTTTGTTGTTGCTTGCAGCAACAAACTCGCTTCACATATCTCAAAGCATAGCTTTTGCATGCTTTTAGTTAGTTACTAATTTTCCCTCGCGTTGCTTATACACACACATACACTCGTACTCGTCTACAAACACATATAGAAAGATACACATACTCATACGTATTTATGTTTATCTGGGAAAGCGCACGTTTGTTATTTTGCTTACAGTTCCTTCATTCCGTTTTGATTTCGCCCTGAAGTTACGTTATTTGATTTTGCTTACTTGTTTATCCATTTCTCTTTCATGTGCATGTATTTGAGTGTGTACACACGAGTGTGTATCTTTGATACATACATCGCCCCTCTTTTCACTTTGGCTTTGCTTGTTTACTCTTATTTACGCGCTTTGCCGCAATGCAAGTGAAATTGTAGGAGCTTTTGGGATTTAGAGGAGCACTTTTGTTTGTGTTTGTATTTGATTAAGCGAGCTTGTGTGCTTATGTGCTTGCTGTGAAAGCAATTTTTATATGATGAAGAGGTAACTCCTTTTTGGATTAATTTAATAAAATCTTGCATTTGAATGTGAAGCGACTTCCAATGCATTCAGTTTATAATATTTGCAGAGATTATTTTTTTGAATTTTTAATCAATGTTAAATTTTGTTTTCCTAATGTTCATATTACTTTTCAACGCTTTATTTATTCAGTTATTCAGTATATAAGGATAATTTGTAAAGAAAATATGCGTTTGAGTAATCGTAGCAGGTTAGCTGAAAATTTTGGAACAACATTTTTTTTTTAAATTCACTAGTTTGCAATTGGGCAGAGCAGAAAAGATGAAATATCTCGCTACACAATTGGCTTAAAAGTGGTTAATCGAAGTTTCGATAAATTCTCGTTTCTTAATTTATTCTAACATTGTTAAGTATTGTATATTTATTATATTTATTATTTTAATCAAATAATGGTAAGTTTTCGATAACAATAGCCCTTTTTGCCATCGATACTTTTTCTTTATCGATAAAATTTTGAAAACATCGATAACATTATTTAAAAAACAACGATTGAGTTAATATTATTTTCAAGGGCTGTTGATTAAAAACGATATCAATATCTATCGTTAACGATAACGAAAAGTTTTCTATAACGCTTACTATGCGAACAATGCAATTTTTTAAAACGTTAACTATGTCCGAAAGCCATTATCTTTTACATAACGAAAACATTTTTGATTACAACCTAATTTTTCTCGATAATCATAATATTTTTAATATCGAATGCCTTTACGATATCGATAGTTTTTTTGTAAATACTGGCAACGATAACTTTCTAACAATATCAAAATTTTATTAAAGTTATTGAAGCAACTATTTTTTCAAGACGCTAACTTTTTCATTTTTTAATATTTTTGTTTCTTTAAGGGGTTACAAAGGTAACCCCTGAAAAATTAGACGATTTTCGGGAATTTTTTAAAAGAAAGTAACCGATAAAAGTTTTTGAAGTTTTTTGAACATATTTCTAGATATATTTCAAGATTTTTTTTTCCCAAAAATATTGAAAAATAACAGAGTAATGTGCTGTCTTCGGAGGTGCCAAAAAAAAAAGTACCCAACTGCTGACATGATTCCGGCCGAATGAGTAGCTGAAACAAAAAATTTGCGAAATGGTTATTACCATAAAGTTGGAGGAATTTTTTATTCAATGACCTATGATTTTTGAAAAATATCAAAAATTAACAAAACGACGTATTTCTGGAAAAATGGTCGTTTTCCAAATTGACAATTTGGAACCAATCAAAAAGATCGTAGGTCATTGTATAGTAAATATATTCAAGAATACTCAGTTACAATTTGAAGTCGATCGGTGAATTTCTCGTTGAGTTATGATGCCAGCAATTTAGGAAAATGTCTTTCCAAAAACTGTTCAAGATACGACCTTGTCGCTTTCATAGGATATTTTTGAAAGTATATACTATTGAATAAACGAAAAAAAAACGATTTTTTAAAAGTATCACACTGGAATAGCCCGTTAAAATTTAAGTTATTCTTCAACTACGTGTAATTGACAAATTACATATATTAAATTTTTGTAAAATTCCACTATTACTCGCATTTCCTCCAAATAAACTTAGAATAAACATATATATAACGAAAAATGACACTGATGACGAAAATTCGTTCCAAAACCAATCACTTCACACCCTGTCAGAAGCAACAATAAAAGATCAGAATATATATATATATACATTTTTCAAAGGGATCACTTGAAGCCTAGTCGAATGTGGGAAAAATTCAAAACACTTAGCAATAGGTATTTGTAAATGCATAAAAATATTCACATTTCACATTTACAAGCCTTAATCGAAGAATGGTTTACAAATAAAACTACATACATTAAATACTTCTGACAGTCGTACATATTCCTTCACTAATATATTTATCTGCATATGAAATTGATTTAGACAATACTGGCATTTCAAGTGAATATTGTAAACTCAGCCAATGTTTATTGTTTGTTACAGCAGCGGCTGCAGTATTTTTTTAGCAAATTTCAATCAACCTGACTTGAACAACGGGGCGTAAACGTATTTTCTTCTTCTATTTTCTTTCTTCCTTTACCAACTCTCCTATAGAGTTATACTCGCATGTTATTAACCAGGTAGTAGCTTCATATTCATGAAACTTGTAACGGGAAAGAGTTAAGTGAAATTTGCAAACAAAATAATGCTCTTTTGAGTTCCATTGATTTCCTTCTTCTTTGTTGGCGACCACAGGACGTATGAGTGACTTTCCTGCCTGCTGCTGTTGTATAGGTAATAAAATATACTTGTTTAAATATTTTATAATTTATTTTCATGTGAGCAGTTTTGAGATTAAAAATATTCTGTAATATTGTCCATTTCTAAATACAGCCATGAATTTTTATTAGTCTTGAGCTCTTAAGTATATTTATCTAATTTACGAATTGTTGCTTAAATTATCAAAGGTCGGACATGTATTAAATGAAAATATATATAAAAGTTCGTTGGCACTAGTTTGACATTTTGCCACATCTGTAAAGTTAAATGTTGTTTTATTAAACACGAAGACACAATTTAAGAATTTAACAAAATACTTAGGTTAAAAAAATGTATAAAGTGAGCTTTTTCTGTATGTAAACTAATAAAAACCTTTTTTAGATTTTTCTTAGTTTGAAAGTGAATGCTTTATGAGTTGTTTCCGCAATTTAATAACTTGTAATACTATTAACTATATTGGATAAATTAAAACGAAATTTAGTGAGTTTAAACGTTATATTTATCATAAAGGCAATTAAGAAGATATCATTTTTACAAACGAGTATATCCCAGCAACAATAATGAAACGATAATATTGTAACGAAATCATATTTATTATGACATAAGCTATGATTATATTATCTTGATATCGATATCAAAAATTTAAGATTATGATCACTTACTAAAAACGATAGCGATGTCGAAAACACGAAAACAATGTCGACTGCGATTTGCATATTTATAATTAGATTCGGTAACCGATGACAACAGGGATATCGATTGCTATAATGACATCGATAATGATACATAAGACCATATTTTTATCTATAACGATACCTTTGCCGATGTCATTAATTAGAAAGATAACTATTAAGTCGATATTTCAAATAAAGAAATATTCAAATAACAATAAGGGCCGGGTTGTTCAGCGCCGGTTAAGGGCTAAGCGGACTATGTCCTCTTATAGTCATTTAAGTAAGCGCTGAATAAAGCTGAGGTTTAAATTAATTTTGAAGGGTAATATATGTACATTACGACCTAAAAGATCTGTTATGATACTCCTTTGTTTTTAAGGCGATCTGAAGATCTTCAAGACGATTGGCCATACATATAAACTTAAATAGTTTGCATGGATCCAAGTTTTGAAGAGAATTCCCAGATAGGGTGCATTATCCAATAAATAAAGCTAAACGCCGATAATTTTAAGAAACCGGCCTTAAGGATATTTCTATAAAGTCATTACTTCAATATGAAATCGATAATCGCAATAGATAACAAAATTGATAACTATATTGGTAATGACATTTTAAAAGATACCGATTTCGAAAAACTAAATAACCAACTATTTTGATGATAGCAACTACGATTTACAATAATTAGAGTTATATAGCTACTGATGACGCCGGCGATAGTGACAACGTTTCCAAATATTTTAGTGAAAAATATCAGTAACTAAAATTATATATGTGAAAAGAAATTGACACCAGTACTGGGAGCAAGATCATAGCCAATACAACAAGAGGCTGCCTACAAGGCGGAGTATTATCTCGGCTACTGTGGAACCTTGTAGTAGATGAACTACTCTAAAAGCTAACGGAAACTGGTCGTACCTGCCAGCCTCTGGACGATATAGTACTATTATGCAGAGGAAAGTTTCTAGACACTCTGTGTGACAGAATTCAAGTGGGCACATTCATCTTGACGGAATAAACATAGAATAACAGAAGGAAGTAAAATTCCTAGGGGTAATACTAGATCAAAGACTGCTGTGGAAACCCCACATGGCTGAAGTGGGGAAAAAAGCCATAAGAATCTTTATGGCATGTAAAATTGGGGCTGCTCCCCAATAATGTTCAGATGGATGTACACGGCCATCGTACGACCTACAATCATTTATGGGCCTGTTGTCTGGGTAAACAGAACACACCAGCAAGGTGCCATTAAAACACTAAGCAAACTGCAAAGGCTGTCTTGCGGCAGCGCTGGAAGTCCTACTAGACCTACCACCTCTTCACCTACATATTCAAACGCAAGCGAAGAGGGCCATCCTAAGGATGACCGGGAACAAAATCGGTACTAAGGGGTTCTTAATTCGGAGGAAGATCAACACTCTAACTGAACGATATCCCGAAGTAGCTATATCGAGAGATGCCATGGAACCCGAGTTAAGTCTCACAAAAAGATTCAAAACTGAAGTGAGCAACAAAAGAAGCTGGGCGGGTTTCTCGGAAACCTACAAGATAAACCAACACATGATTACCTGGTACACAGACGGCTCGCTAACCAAACAGGGCACCGAAATCGGTGTGTATGGACCGAGAATCGATGGGGACACAGATGTCCATTTTCCAAGCAGAAATTTATGCTATAGAAAGGTGCGCGTCATTTAACCTCCAGCGTAACTACCGGAAACGGAATATTGCTATTCTATCGGACAGTCAAGCAGCCGTCAAGGCTCTCAAATCTTACCAGGTAACCTCAAAACTGATGATGGAGTGTCTTGATAAGCTGAACAGACTTGGCCTAACGAACCCGGGTCTGGGTCCTTTGGGTGCCAGGTCACGCTGGTATCTTTGGAAATGAGGTGCCGGACAGGCTCGCAAAAAAAGGGGCATCAACTGCATTCATAGGTCCCGAACTCTTCTCAGGATTAGGGAAAGGGATAGTATCAGCCTTAACGAGGAAAGAGAAGGAAGCCCTCAGTGAATCTCACTGGGACAATCTGCCAGGTCTGGAACACTCCAAATCCCTTTTGGGTAGCTACAACCAAACAAGATTTAGGGAATGCATGTGCTTGTCAAAGAACAACTTGAGAATGATCACAGGAATCCTCACAGGACACTGTAGGCTGAATTATCACCTAAATAAACTGGGAATTTATTCGCAGGAACATTGCAGAGTCTGCAGGAGAAGTGACCCGCATTGATGCACAAACGCCAAAAATGTCTAGGTGAATATCTGGTTACGGACGATGGGATAACATCCAGAGACTTGGGTTCAAGATTTATCTCGGAGGTTGGACAAAATTAAATTATTTAATCCCAGTAGGGGGCACAATAGATCTTATGGTCGCAGTGCTATTTCCCCAACAACAATAATAATACCAAAATTAGATATGGATTACAATGGCATATCCGATAATCAATAGAAATTATGAGAAAGATATCGATAATGATATCAACAGCAGCATCGCATTTTTTAAGGATATCGACAAATACATATGTATGTATATTTGTATCTATATCTTTACCGATTGAAATGTTATTGTATTATACATAAATTACGATAAGTTCACTTTTAAGAAAGTGGCAGTTTTTATAATTTAATACCCCTACTACATTTTTGCCCTTAACAAATTATTATATTTTCCTCGCATGCAACGGCTCGCAGGTGTTCTTATAAAATTTTTCGCTCCAAAATTCCCTACTCGCTAGCTCAGCGGTTCGCCCAGCAGTTCTGACAAGTTCTTGTTTATATTTTCTATGCTCTGCCTCTGTCAGAAATTCAGAACATTTTCTCTAATACAACAAAAGTGTGGATTGCAGGGCATGCGATTTTTTTTATTTTTTTTATTTTTACATATCGTATGCATCGCCATATATATTTTTTTTAATTCTATATTTGCTGCTAATAACTGCTGCGACATTTTGTTTAGAGTTTGGCATGTTCCTCGAATGAAAGTATTTGCGCATAAATTATTTAATGATTGTAATGCAAATGGAATGCCAACATGTGGCTAATTACAACTGCTGGAATTGCGAATTTTTACACGCATGCAGCGCATGGAGTTGTTGAACAAAGGGGTTTTTGTTGCGTAGTGGGAACTGAATTATATTAAAATATTAAACAAACAAAAAAACACCTTAAAATTTGTTATATCAACCCAGCGGCAGCGAGGACAAATCAGCATATATTTTTTTTCTGAACTCTCATTGCATTTCGTGGTATTCGCCAAATGGACTTTGTTTTGTTCCAACCCTTTTAAAGTAACTCCTACCGCACGCATTGTGTGACCATTTCGAGCTTGCCAGATGCATCTGTTCACTGCTGAATTTAATGAATATTTGCATATGTATTATATACACACACACACACACATTTAAGTATATTGACTTAGCATTTTCAACTCGATTTGCATAGTTGCCCATGTTCGTTCAACCACTGAGACTGTTACATTTGGTACGACCGCCCTCGGTGGATTTGGTATTAATTAACGTATGCGTTTTGTTTTTGTGGTATTATTTGCAATTTTGTAAACAATTGACATTTGACTTTACTGTCATCGCACGCATACCTAAATGTATTATTGCATTGTGTTCATTTCAGCTTCATTTGTTTTTATTTCATTTAATATTCATAGGTGGCTGCATCGGTAATTGTGTGTTTCAATTAAATTGTAATTTTGTGTGTTGTTCAAATATGTTAAAAGTTACAATTTACAAAATCCGCAAACATTTTATGCTTCATAAATATGTATCAACATGCGCAGGTATTTTCAAAATGTATATTTGGCATAGTAAAAACAAGAACATAGAAATTGCTCTTTAATTGTGCTGCATTTAGTTGAGCTGCGTTGAATTTAGATTTACTTGAAAAATTTATAAAAACATTTAAAATTGCATACACTTAAGTCGCACTGAATTGGGCTGAATTGAGTAAAACCGCACCAAAACCGCTCAAAATAATTTAAACAAAATCTTTAACTCATCACTTTTACTCTATAATATTGAGAAATGAGTCGAGCTGAGCTTAATTTAATTGTGAGTTTAAATTCCGCTGAATTTAACCATTTAAATAAGTTTCAAAACAACTTATGCATATTCCTCTGATCAGCAAATTTTACAAAATTAAATTTATAATGGACAGCGTTTATGTGTACAAAATTCAATAAAACTTGGTAAAAATAGAATAAATAAAATAAAAAATAAAACGATAAATTTATTAGGTACCACTTAAAGTAGCGCTGAATTGAGCTGAATGGAATCAAATTCCTTTTAATGGTCTTCAATAGTTCAGAAAATTTATAATTCATCATATTTGACTCTATAACAATTGAGCTGAATGGGGTTAGTTTGAGCTCAATTGAGTTTAGTTAAGCTAAATGGAATTGAGCTTTTTGTAAGTGCTTTACTAAAGCGATACTAAAGTTCAGTCAGCCTTTTGGCTGCTTAAATCACGATTTTGTTATAGAAATAATTGACTTTTTATTTTTAAAATATTTGAATTTGTGTATTACGATGATCGGCCTTTGAATTTAAATTAAAAAAAAATTGTTCCAAGATCGAGGCCTCTAACTAAATAAACTTCGATGTTTATTTACTTGTATATTTAACTGTCAATATTTCGACATCAATTTGAGATCATCTTCCTGTTTGTGCCATAACTTGCAAAAATTCATTAAATAAAAAATAATTTACAATTTGATTGAGCTCAAGGCCAGTTTATGAAAGGCTTCTACCATTCAAAACTGCTGTTGTTTTTTTTTCACAAAAACAAAAAAAAATGTCTTTCATAAACTGTCCTTGAGCTCAATCAAATTGTCAATTATTAACATTTACTAGGCCAACAGAAAAATAACAAACATTTATAAATGAAAAATAAAAAAAATCAACGTAACTTCGTGGGCACTTGAAATATTTATTCTACAAAACTGTGTACCCATAATAGCATGAATTTTTCAATGTCAATTTATTGGTGACAAATTGACAAACTTTTTACAAAAATTGATATAATTATTTTAATACTGTTTTTTAAAAACGAGCTAGATTTTTATAAAAAAAGATATTACATACATTACAAATTTAAGAAAATTCAACAAAACTTATCATTATAAATTATTTGTTTCCAAATCTTTACGCTATTATAATTAGAACAATATAATTCGCAACAATTATTTAACATAAAAATGATGATTTTTTTTTCTTTTACAATTTATGGCTGGCAGCAGTTTTAAACGATTTAATAAAACTTTTCACGATTTAATAAAACTTTTAGTAAAATTTACTAAACAAAGTTCATAAAAGTTTATTCAATTTAAAAATTATTCGTACTCATAATCACTTCACATATCGTTTCTCATCGCAATTTGCAAACATATTTGTATTTACATTCATGTGCACTTTATAACTATAATAGCATTACGCAAAAACTTTCAATTTCCATGGAAAAGGGGTTTTATAAACTCAACATCATAATCCACTGATGTTTCTACTCCGTTCCTCTTTCTCCTCTACCCCTTCCATTACTGCGGTCAACGATGTGAGTTTGACATACTTTTCAATCGACTTAACCACATTGGCTTTTGACCTGAGCCAATTTATTTGGTAGCCATCGCTTTAGACCGCAAATAACCACATACGAGTATTCACTCCAAACTTTTACTTCAACCATTTGCACCACTTACGAACGAAAACGCATTGTTATCAATACGAAAAAAAAAGTTAAAAGCATAAATTGCATGAAATTTTACGAGTTTGAATTGCAACTGACCGTAAGTTAGATGAGCCAAAGTGGCGCTGCGAAAGTTTTTGTTTTCTCTACTTTATTTTTTTGCAAAGATGTCAGTGTGGAGTGAATGCATTATTCTACATATATTCTTGATATATTCGTAGATTTTCATATGTGTTAAAATATTTACACTTATCCAAATCAACCGCTCGCTTGTCCCACAATTGATTGATTTTCTTCACATTTGGCTCTTTATTCTATGCATTCCCTTACATACTTTTTATTTGTATTAACTTCTCAGCTACCAATTGAATATTTTAGAATTTCATTTTCATTTGCAATCAATGACATTTGAGCAGTTTGACAGCAGTGCTGATTGCTTTTATTAGATATTTAGGTTTATCAATTTTCTGTCAATTTAGAGGTCAGTAAAATAAATTGCAGATGGCAATTGACATCCTTAGATACTTACATACATCCTTACATACATATGAGGCGCTATGTGCCTTGATGTTATGGATATGACTTTTAAATAGATATATGCAATAAAAATATATATCTGTTTTAAAAAGAGTGAAAATAAACAGTTAGAAGTACATTATAAAAACAAACCAATTTTTTATTTAACATATTCTGAGAGAGGTTTTTTTTTTAAATACTATTTTAAATGCGCTGATTTTTGTTTTACAGCGCTGAATAAGCATAAAGTGCCTCAATTATTGTTATATAGTTAGCCGAAACTTGTATGCGATGTGCTGAATTGAGCTGAATAACCAAAATTTAGCAGAATAACTGCGTTTAAAAAGCTTCTTCCATGTACACAAAAAAGTGTTTTATAAATAAAATAAGAAAACAGCGCTGAACACAGATTTGGTAGTTTGTTCATTTAAAATATATAAGAATGTATTTAAGTGATATTAGATGATATTATAACTTTATTTTAATAAGGATAAGCTGCAAAAATGTTTAAACTTTTTGCTATTTTTTCTTTGCTGAATATTATTTTTCACAGCTGAATAAATACAAGCTGCCTGGTTAATGGTTTCAAAGTTTCTCGTCTGTTCGATGAATTGCGCTGAATAACCCAAACTGCTGATAAGTTTATTTAAAACTGTTCAATGATTATTTTAGACACATTTTTATTTTCAGTTCGACCGTCATAACTTGTGTTAGCTAAAGCCTTAAAGACCTTATCAGAGATTTAATTGATTATTTAACTATTTTTCGACGAACGGTGTGGAAATGTATGGATCTTGTGTATAAAGAAAGTTACATTTTACAAAATAAAAAAATTTTTAACAGACATATATATATATAACCCAACGGAAACCCACTTTCCCGCCCAACCGGCACGAGGGGCTCAATCCGCATAACATACGGATGTTTTTTAAATATACAAATGTTAGGTGCCGAGTCGTGACAGAAGAAAGTTTGTTAAGCGTCGAGATCCCAAGCTGCTCAGCTACAGAATAAGAATTCATCAGCCGAATACAAAGTTAGAGAAATGCAAAGTAAGAAAATTGGATCGTTAGCTGTTATTAAGAGAGGATAGAATAGTTCTTTTAATTATAAAAAGTGAGTCCGATACATCAAAGGTGCTGGAATGATTGTTAAAGTCTTGGCATAAACCCCGAAACGGTTCATTAAACTCAAAGTAAGTTCTGCATAGTTTCAAGGAAAGTGGTTTAAAGTTTCTCGTTGCTCTAGAAGAAATGGACTTGAAATCCATCCATTGACTTATTTTACCAGAAATATTATACCTAACATTTCTCTGCGACTCGAAAGAGTAGGAAGATTAATAAGTTTTAAACGACTAGTGTAAGGGGGAAGATTGTATGGCGAATCCCATCGAAGATTTCTCAAAGCAAAAAGTAAGAATTGTTTTTGTATTGACTCTAGTTGGTCTGAGTGGACCTGATAACGAGGATTCCAAACTATGGAACCATACTCCAGTATTGGTCTTACCAATGAAGTAAAAAGTGTTTTAGTTATATACGGGTCGCGGAATTCCTTTGACCAACGCTTTACAGGAGCCAGCACAACCCTTGCTTTATTAACTGTGGAACTAATATAAAAATTTAAATTGCGTTTACAATCCATAACAACACCCAGGTCAACAAAACTGTTTACATGTTCTAGGGCGTAGTTATTTATTTTGTAGCAGGCCGGCTGAATGGTTCGTCGAGAAAAGCACATGAATTTACATTTGTTAAGGTTAAGCGGCATATAATTAATGCTGCACCAATTGACTATGCTGTCCAAATCTTGCTGCAGCAAGGATCTTTCTTTAGCCGTGGCATAAGACTTAAAAAGTTTAATATCATCCGCGTACATCAATATTTTAGAATAGAAATGTCGTTTATGAATAGCAGGAACAGAATCGGTCCGAGGTGGCTGCCCTGAGGAACTCCCGAGGAAACATCGATGATCCCAGAATGAAAATTTTTAAAAACTACCTTTTGCGTCCTACCGGAGAGATAAGAAGACATCCAACAGAGGATACCAGGTTGAAAACCAAGCAGATCTAGTTTACGGATGAAAATTTTCGAATATAAAGCATTTTTTCTGTGCTGTGTTAATTATTTTAACGCTGATAATGCATAAAGTACCGGGTTTATATTTAAAAAAATTCTTGGAACCTTTTTCACATCTGCTGAGTTGAGCTGAATAGCACGAAATACCGCTGAATGCACTTCAACCTATAGTAAGTTTAAATCTTCGCCAGACAATTAGTACAGAGCAAAGAAGAAATGAGTACGATTCCTAAAAAAAAATTAGAAGACTTACAAATGGAAATTGTGTTGAAATTATTGACATTTGCAAGCCCATATGAGGAGAAAGTGGTCGTTCATTAGAATTCGTGCGATGTGCTGAATTAAGCTTAATAATCAAAAAAAAACTTTTGAAATAATATATTGCGTTGAATTAACCTAAATACATTCAGCAAACTTTTTGTGTAAAAATATTGCATACAAATATTAAACTTTCTGAAAAAAATACACCATCAAAATTCAGCTAAAACTATTTGTATTGTGATAGATATGTTAAGCCAATTTAGGAAGGTATATATTTTTATATCTTTCAAACGCTGAATAAGATATATTTGTAACTGCTGTTTAACCAAGCAAACAATTGTTAAATATGCCTTTCTGGTGTGCTGTATACCCAAACCTGTGCTGAATTAACTGAAGTACACTTTCTTTAAAACATAAAAATTACGCCAACGAAAAAAATTTGTTTAAAGTGCTGAATATATTATAACAGCGCTGAATTCCTAAAAAAAATAAAAGGTCGAAAAAAATATATAGAATTTCAACTATGTGCTGAACGACCTCAAGGATCAGTACATAGCTTAAAAATTAACGAAACTCAAAACTTGAGTTTAATTAAGCTCAAAAGTTCTGAATTCCTATAACTTTTTGTTACTTTAATCTTATTTTAAGAACTCGTTTTCGACTGTTGAATCATCATTCGCTTGATTCAATCTCTGTCTCAATAAATCGGTTAATATTCAGTAAAACGCAAAAGAGCTTCTCAAAAAATATTTGAAAAAAAATCGAAGCAATCGAAATAATTTTCACTCACATATTTCATAAAATTTCTGCTCAAATTTGCAAGAGCCTTAAATGAAAGTGTGTGTGTGTCTGATTGAAATATTAACCATGGCAACCACCGCAAGCACATAAATATCAACAACTTACTAAATTTCGCTGAAGACCAACTGCCCTACAACAAAAAAAAAGGAGGCAAAACGTATGCCAGCCACCCTGCAGTGCTTAACAAGCAGCTCCCGAGCACTGGGTCAGTGCGAACGCACCAAGGCGAATCATAAATTTTTAGAGCGACAGTGTCCTCAATAACGGAAATTTATATGGCAAAAAGACAATTTCTGTGTACAGTTACTTGAACAAGCGACTTTCCAACGGTAAATATAATAAAGTTAAGCGTTTGTCACGCAAGATGGCGCGGGTTGGCGGCGCATCAAGGCGAAGTTGCTTTGCAAATGCAAATTGAATACAATTGATGACTTTGTGGGTTGGTAAACGAGTGCATAGCAGTTAGACGGGGTTGTTTATGGAATAGATTGAGAAAGTCGAAAGTATTGTAGGAGATTTACAACCACTTTTGGGGTTTTATGAAATGTTTCTGTTTATTTTTGTTGGTCATAAATTGCAAAAATTTAGCATTTAAATTATTTCATAAACAACGAGCACTTGAAATAAATTTTATTGGTGCAGTGCATAATTTAATGGGTTTGAATATTCCTCTTTTTTTCATCAAATATGCAACTCTATATCTGAGTGTATGTAATTATAGCGCAATCATATATGTATGTATGTATATAAAATATTCGCATACTAAGTATTAATATAAAAATTTAGAGAAACTGTGTGTCTACCATGTTGGCTCGCTTACAAACCTTAAATCGCAGTTGTACTAATTTTAACGGCAGGAATATATCAGTTTATAGTTAAAGAATGACGCTTTAATTTTTATGTTACTCCAAACTATTACGCTAAGCTAAACTTTAATTCACTTGTGAAGAAATTATATTATTAATTTACATTTAGCAAACATTTTCAGGCATTTTTTTTATTACTTTTCTTGAAAAACGTAAGTACGACTTTCAAAATTACCCGGCATTTTGCTGAATACTTAATTAAGCTTCTGAAAATATATTTTTCATTACTACATCCTAAGAAAAATTATTAAATTAGTTTTATTTACTGCATACTCAAGAGCATAGAAGTATTTGAATAATTTTTTTCAACAAAACGAATGCACTTAGGAGTTGAAAAGAGTACATTCAGAATTTATCTAAACATTGACGTATCCCGTATAAATCAATCAAGAAAGCAGTTTTTGGGGGGCACATTTTTCGAGAATTTTTTCGAATTAAATTTTTCAAAGTAAATCGCTTAAAGGATATTTCTCTTACTTTTCTATTTTTAAAAATTCAAATGGTAGCTATTTTATTTTTCTCGCTGAATCAAATTGACCTTTCTCGATATCTAATATATTCTCTTATATTTTCAAAAAAGAAAAAGGAGAATTTGATGTCGTTTAGTTGAATATAAAGGAAAGACTGACGACACATATATGATGAACGACTTATGCGATCAAACGACGATGCAAAAATTAAGGAAGGTCCTTAAAATGTAATAAAAATTTGTCTGTACAATTAAATTTTTTTAGGTAGTTTGTTGGAAATGTAAATGTTTTATAAATAAATTATAAATCTGAAGAACTTATAATTTTTTGGTAACATTCTTTAAGATCATTAGCAAAAGAAATGATAAAAAAAATTAAATGAAAATATAAAATTTCACGAAATGGAAATTTTTTTTCGAAGATAAGCATCTTTTGGGTGTAGTATATAGAAAAGTCAACAAGTCAACAACAAAAGATGGCCAAGTATAAAATTAAAACCACTTAAAAACATTTTATTATAGTTTTCGATTTGATAAACTGAGCTGATTAAGATATAAATATATAATAAATTAAATAATAAAACAATTTGAAATAAATTTTTGAGACTTAGAAGTTTAGGAAATTTTTTTGTTGAAAAGCTTTTTAGAATTTTTCTAATATATATAATGGATGTTAATGTGTATATTTTTTTACACAATTTTCACTTCATTTAGTGATTAAAAAATCGTCATTTTTCGGGTTCAATATTGCTGAATTACGAAAAATTTAGTTCACTTTTGTTTTTAGTGATTTTTAAAGCTGGTTTTAGAATTTATTTTTCGGTACTAAATTTACTGAATTACCCACAAGCCAAATAAAAACCTTGCAACAATACGAGATACTAGTTTTATTCTACTGTTGCTCTGTTGACGTAGATTTACATGAATTTGCTGAAAATTTTGTTGCTTAAGAAATAGTTTAAATATTAATTTCACCTGTTATTTTCAACCAATTTCATTTTTCAAACTTCGCCTTCACTCAACTACGATTTCGGCTTCCTCTCGGTTTTTACTCACCTGCAATGATAAAAACGCAATAAAAAAAAAGAAAAAATTAGTATTGAAAAATATATTTCTTACATATTGTCAACATAAAGTAAATTTTTTTTTTTTACATTTACCCTAATCGTAACATTTTTTCTGTCTACCAAACGCCACAAATTTCATTTTCTATCAAATTGTATGTCACTTAATGTCCACATTTAAAATGTATAAATCAATTAAAAATGGAAATTTTGTGGCATGCCGCATTTTATTTATCCAGTTTATATGTTTATTTTTGTATTTAATTACAAATCCGTGGCTGGGTTGGTTATCATTAAAAATCGTTAGCCAGCATTAAAGCAATCAAAAGTAATAACAGTGAGACTGAGCAGGCGGACAGCACTAAATAATACGAAAATACCAACAGAGTTGAAAGTTGATATAATATTACAACAACAACAAAAAAACAGCACCAATATATTTGCATTGTATGTATGTACGAGTATATTGTTAGCACACACGTTGATACATTGAAAGCAAAGTGCTATACAAACAACGGTAATTGGCTGCCATTGGCATTTATGTGCAATCAGCGTCGAATTGCATGCAATCATACGCCCCGTTGACCCATTTGAGAGCGTAAAAAAAAAACAACAGGAAAAAAGCCAAACATATGCATAATTGAAAAGAATACCTAGTTTTAATAATAAACGGATAATGTGAAACACAAAATAGATATCTATATATGGACTTGTTTTTTAAGTGGCTAGAGATTACTATTGATTTTTGAAAACTTTTATAGCCGAGGGTGTTGCGAATTATTTCCATATTTCCAAATTTCAACACATCAAGTATTGCAAACTACTAATATGCAAAATTAACAAAAAAAAAAAAGGTAATAGCCGCAATTGCATTAATAAATGATTAATAATTTAAAAATTGTTTGAACAATCTATTAATTTGTCCGACGAACATGAAAAATAGCATCCAAATGAAATAATTTACAAGTTTGATTTTTCCAAAAGAAGAAGGCTTATATTTATGTGGCTCGGCAGTAAATATGTTAAAGGTCGCAAATATTAATAATTGAGAAATTAAATATTTGTTTAATTTGAAATTATTATGTTCATAACTTCACCCATTTATAAATTCATTAGAAAGCGTAATTTAACACAAAATATAACCTGCAATTAACAATCGATATACTCGACTCATCTTCATCCTAACACAAAAAGGACTTAACTCAATAGAAAAAGATATATTTTCGTTAATTATCAAACTTCTATTAAGTCAAAAAAATTTTTAAATTCCGAAACATTTATATTTGGTATCTAAATATTTTGCTTATATTATTTTAAGAAAAATGTTAAAAAATTATAAAGAGCCTCAATTATTTAATTATAAATATTCAATATATGATTATTAGAAGAGGTGTGAAGAAATGTTTAATATAAAAAAATTTTGAAAAAAATAACATATTTAGGAAAACTTTTTTTTACAATGAGATTTTCTGCTATAGTGTTCAAAATTGAGTTCTCTTTAAAGATAAATCTTAATTTCTTTAATTTTTAATTTTAATTTTTCTTATATATATTTTTTTTTTCGTAATAAGGTCTTCAAAACTTAATTTAAATTTTCTTGGTAATTTTCTAGGGAATTTTTGGGAAATGTAACAGTTATTTAAATAAATTATAAATCTAAGAACTTAAATGTTTTTCGTAACATTCCTTAAGATCAATAGTAAACAGTAATTAAAAAATTTAAATGAGAATAAAAAGTTTCACGAAAATCAAATTTTTTTTCGAAGATAAGCATCTTTAGCTGTACGAGTATTAAATAGAAAAATGTGACGAAAACAATGCGAAGAAAATGTTACTTTAAAATGGTGCGACTGAAATGGGGCTTGCGCTATTGCTCACCATATCTCAATTAATGAAACCTGAACACGTGTTATTTTATCCTTCGTTACGTTAAGCTATGTTATGCTGTGTAATTTTATGTTATGTTATGTAATGTTATGTAATGTTATGTAATGTTATGTAATGTTATGTTATATTATGTAATGTTATGTAATGTTATGTAATGTTATGTAATGTTATGTCATGATATGTAGTGTTATGTTATATTATGTTATGTTATGTAAACATATGTTATGTTGTGTTATTTAAAGATATGTTATGTTGTGTTATGTAATGTTATGTAATGTAATGTTATATTATGTATTGTTATGTAATGTTATGTCATGATATGTAATGTTATGTTATATTATGTTATGTTATGTTATGTAAAGATATGTTATGTTGTGTTATGTAATGTTATGTTAAGTAATGCTTTGTTATGTAATGTTATGTTATGTTATATTATATTACTTTATGTGATGTTATATTATGCTATGTTATGTTGTTTTATGTTATGCTATGTCATTTAATGCTATGTTAAGCTATATTTTGTGTTATGTTATTAGTTCAGTTTATTGTATGTTTAAGAATAACGCAAGGATTTAGAAATGAATTACTAGAAGATTTATGTCCAAAGCGCACACGCTCTTTTTTCTAAAATGAAGTTGGGTCTTTCTGTACTAAAGCCACAAAATTTGAACCAACTTATACACATTCTTGCGTGTGCATCTAAAATAAGCACTTCCATCACCTATCAAAATGTCGAACCACTAAATGCCAATGCAATTTTCCTGCCAACGCAATTCCGAGTCTTGCAGCACACATCATTGCAATGCGATTTTAATGAATACCAAAACCAATGCAACGATCAGTGATAAATAAGCTTTTGCAATTGAAATGAATTAAATTTTTAAGAAGCAGAGAAGCATAACAACAACATGACAGTTAGCGGACAGCGAACAAGTTGTTAGCCGGAAAATACATTAAAATTGTAAGCAAATCGCAAAAGTAATTAACACAGTTTCACAATTTATATATATATGTATGTCTGTGTGTGTGAGTGTGGGGCCACCCGCTGTTATATGAACTTACGTTTATATATACAAGCCGAAGTTGCAAATATTGCGGAGTAGAATTATGCATACAAATCGATAAAATATGCAAATTGTGTGATAAGGCAGCGAATATAAAGTGTGGCACACAGTCGTCAAAGACAGATAACCGAACCGCATTGGACTAAAAATAAATGTATATACATACATACATACATATATATACACATACATATATATATGTTAGGTCTAAATATATGATCTAAAAACACCAGTGAGTCTCATTACTTCAAATTACACAGCAATATTAGATATTAATGATAATTTGTAGTTGTTTTCATATCTTATTTTAATTGAAATAAAAAAAAGTTTATTATATATAAAATGTTTATTAACCAAAAATTGTAATGAAAATTTCAAAAATACATAGAGTTTTCAGAATAGAATATTTTATAGCAATATGTTAATTTTTTTTTTGAGAACTTAATATGTTGAATTAAAAAAGTTTATATACATTAGAATTAATTTAAAAAAAATTTTTAACTTAAGAATGAATTGTGTTTCTATTATTTCGGCCACAAGTGTATAAGTTTGTTTGAAAATTAGGGATTGAATGATTAAAAAAGTTAGAAAATTGTTTTCTTTTAAAAAATTATTTTTTGTATGAAGGCTAACTAAACCTGAAAAATAGTCATTTTAAAAACTATTTTGGTTTTTTTTTTTTTTTTTTTTACAGAATTAATGAAATTAAATAATCAGTACAAAATTTTACTCCCAAAATGGTTATTATACTTATTGCTTTTTAATTGATTTTATTATTTTAAATATTTTATTTTTGAATAATTACTTATAAGCACAAACTCTATTTAGTGCAAAAACAAAGTACCTCTTTTTTAATTAAGCCACCTGCTCTTAATTTTAAGACAGACCATATTCCGCCGAATATTTTTTTTAATTAAGTGGTTTAAATTGAATTCCAAAAATGTTAAAAACCATAAACAATTTAAAACACAATTTTTTTTCTAAACAACATTGATTTAATTTATCTGAAAGTTAAAGTAGTCTTAAAAAGTTTTGTCTTTAATCAAAATAAGGGTTATATTTAAATACACATTTCATATATTTTAAATTATTTGTAATATAAATTTATATAAATAATCAATAAAAAGTAAAAAAAGACCAATTTAATTTGGAAAGCAAAATATAAATATTAATAGTTTAACAAAACAAAATTTTGCCAAAAAACATTCTAAAACAAAAATTTTAACAAGAGCGTTCAATTAAAAATAAAATATTTGAAATATTTAACATTTCGTTAGTGACCTAAGAAAATTTTAAAGAAATATGCAAAAAAATCCTTCAATTTCGAATACAGATACTATAAAATTAAACAATATTTAAAACTTAAAAGAATTAAAATTAAAATGTACATATTTTAAAAAGTTTTCAATATTAAAATTCAAAAATATAATTTAATTATTACTCCTTTAATATGCACTTCTTAATACTACATTTTTATTTTTAAATTAAATAATTTGAATATACCGTGATAAGTTTTAAAAATTTATTTTTAAGGAATTGGATTTTTTTAATATTAACAATTGTTAAGCAAAAAATACAGTAATTTTTCGTTATTTTTACGTTTTTTTGTACAAAATATTTTCCAAGCAATTTAATATTAAAGTGAAAATAAGTAATAAAACACTTTTTTGATTTCGTCTGCAAGCAATATTTAATGTATGGAAAAAATTCCATATATTTTTCTACGTTTTATATATTCCAAGATTTATGTAAGTAAATGTTGTAGTTACCTGAAATATGCTTTTGATATCTGATTTGCTTGAAAACGTTATATGTTTCAAGTGGAAATATTTAAGTTAAAAATAATTTAATTTACTGGTATCTGAATTACGTTTCTCATAAATTGTTCTACTAATTTTTGCTTTGTTAGCTCTTTTACCCTTCCAAATATCACATTATTAAAATTATTTAGGGTGATGCTCGCTTTGCCGAATACTGCAGAAGAATTACATTTTATGTGTCGATTTAAATTTAAACCATTTCTTTCATTCCTCTACTTTTAATGTAGATTGTATTCCGTCTGCATTTCTACATTTATATTCGTTAAATTCCTACTGATTTTATAAATTTTCCATTTTCATACAATTAAAAATTACCATAATATTTATAGGCAGTTTGGCATTGGCAAAAATTAAAAAGGAGAACAATAAAAATTACATTAAAACGAAATAAAACATTTTCGCTTTATAGCTGCTCAATAAAAAATGTAAGCGAAAAAATGTATTACAAAACCTATGAATAAAAAATAAAACATGAAACAAATATTGAAAATAAAATTTAAAATATTTTAATAAACAAAAACCAATAAAAAAGTTGTAAAATTTCAATGATTGGCTGCCACCAAGCAACACACCATTTCCTACATATGTATGTGAAAAATTGTACAAATAAATATACTATACAATTGCGCAAATGCAATGAAATACTCTCTTTCAATACTCGCAGCAATCAATTCGCCATCAGTGAAGGAATAAAAATAAAAATAAAAATTATTGAAATACAAATAGGATACATTTTTTATGAGATTCCTGATGGTTATGCGGCTGTTTATACTTTATTTTTTTTTTTGCTTTCCATTCGGTGCTGCTTTCGATGGTTTTTTTTTATGGGGATTTTTTATTTCTTAATATTTTGTATTTGCCAAATGTTGCTGCATACCAATTGTGATTATTCTTACTCAACGTTGACATGAAGCAACTAACCAATTGAATAAAGTATTAGTTGGTTATGATGTTGTTGTTTTTTTTTTTGCATATTGTTGTAGGTGTTGTTGTTAGTTGCCGGCAGATTAAGCAGAAACAATCAATTTAAGGCAGCCCGCAAAATGCGCAAACGTATACCTATTGTCAAAATAATGGAGACAAGTCGGATTAGTATTGATCATTTTTTTAAATAAACTCTTTATTAAATCATAATTATTCTACCAATATTTATACCACAATTTAAATAAATTCATACAAATTGTCAACTTTATCTTGAAAAAATCGAGAATGTTACATAGTACATACATACAATTTTGATACATGTTTACATTCTTTTTTATGGCATTTTAATATTTATTCATTTTTTACTTTTACGCACACAGTTTATTCTACATTAATAATTTAAAAAAAAAATTTTATTAAATGTAATCAAAGAATTATTTTAGAAACATCGAACATTTTTAATACATTTTTTTTTTAGTTTTCCGAACAACTGTTTCATTTCACTTTTATTTGGTTTTAAAATGGAATAATTTTAATAGTAAATTTTTCTGCGCGATATCATAATTGAAAATAAACAATATAAAAAAATGTTGTTTATGTTTCATCTTTCAAATTAGGAATTTTTAAAAAAGTGTTTAAATTGCAATTTATTGCACTTTGACTTTAAAGAAGTTTAAATTAAGTAACAATCTTTTTTTATAATATTTTTGTTTTTTAACTTTCGACAAGGTGAATATATATTTCAAATATTAATATTTAATTTCAATAGCTCCTTTATAAAAATACAGTGTCACAATTTAAGCAAAATTTTACTTTAATCAGAAATTATCGAAAAAATTTTCGAACGCATCTTTTATCAAAATTTTAAAAATATGATTGGTTTGCATAATTTTTACTTTAAAAATAAAGTAATTTAGATGAGTTTTTTTTCAACAGAACTTTTTTGTAAAATAATTTTCAAATATTTTTTTTTATCTTGCCAGTTCTCGTTAAAACTGCGAGCTTTGCATTCAAATATATCACAAAAAGTTAAAAAAAATTCCAAACATACTATAGCGTCACTGCACCTTCTGCACGACTTAAACTTAAAAAAACATTCAAATACTTTTTTTTTATTAAAACGATAGAACTCGCGCATACATCGTGTATCCATTATTTCGGTCACTAGTGTAGATTATTGTGTGCATGCAAGTGAAAATGTATCCTTGCAAATATCCATCGAAAATAATACAGCATTGGGTCCATGGCCAGAATACGCTTGAATTGTTGCGGAAATTAACTGAACTGCTTTCGTATTTATTGACAGCATAAAAGCGCATGCAGCACATAAATTTCAACACATAAATATACAAAAAAAAAGGGTGTTTTTTTTAAGCCCTGGCCGCGCTTCGCTTAAGGGAGACGTGTCAATGGGAGTCTAGCTTACGAGGGCACTCTTGAATACTGAATAATTATAGTTTTCTTCCAGAATACACGGATCGCTGTATTGATACTGTGATCCCAGACAAAAAATTCGCGATAAGGATTCTAGGCAGAGAGGAGTGGTTCATAAACTTACATACACCGCCTGGAAGTTTTACGGTTTTTACGGATGGTTCGAAACTGAATGGCAGATTAGGAGGAGGAGTCTTCTCGCAGGACCTATCTCTGAGCTGTTTTTTTTCGGTCACCGGACCACTGTAGTGTTTTTCAAGCTGAGGTCTCAGCTATAAAGGAAGCTGTGGAAATGATACAAGCCACTGTAAAGGACAAGGCCATTTTCATTTTTAGTGGCAGTCAATCGGCAATTAAAGCTGTGAGCTCGTCTGCGATTAAATCAAAAATTGGACTGGATTGCCGCCGATCTCTACCGGAGATGGCTAAGAACAGGCTAAGCCTCATTTGGGTTCCGGGCCACAGGAACATCGAGGGTAACTGTATGGCGGACGAACTTACGAGGGAGGGAACAACCAAGCAGATTCTTCCCGGTAAATAACGCATTGGTATGCCCTTTGGTACTTGCAAACTGCTTTTAAAAGAATTCGTTTATGCTCGTGCAAATGAAAGCTGGGCACAAATTACGAGCTGTAGGAACTCTAGGCAGACATGGCCCAGATGGGATCGTAAACGGTCGCGTTGCATGTATTTCTTAAGACGGGATGAAAAATCCCAAGTAATTGGCGTCCTAACAGGGCACTGCCTAATAGCTAACCACGCGGCGCGTCTCGGAGTATCTTTCCGCAGATGCTGTAGAACCCGCAAGGATTATGAAGAGGGAGAAACAGTTCTACACCTTTTATGCATTTGTCCAGCGCTAGCGAGAAGCATGCTGCGGGGGATAATGCGCTCACCAAAAGTTTCCTTCAATAAATTGATTTTTTCTTGTTGGAACCAAAGGTCGTCCACATCAACATCCTCCAATTCAGGCACGAAAGAGTCAATAATCATGCTTCTATATCGTTCCCCAGTGATTGTAACATTATGGCCGGCTTCATTTTTTGAAGAAATATGGAAACTTTTTAAAGATGTAACGGCGTCTCAACAATGGCTTGTGAGTTATCATTACTCCGAATTTGACAATTTTGTTTATTAACGTACCCATTCAACCAAAATTCAGCTTCATCGCTGAACACATGTTCTTGTAAAAAACGGGATCGGTGGCCGAGAGTTTTGGGCCCATCCACCGAACATGCGACGCGCTTGATGGTGGTTCGGCTTCAATACTTGAAATGACAAACCAAACTGAGTATAAATTAAGTAACAGCTGTCAAAAAGACCAACTACGAAAAAAAGTGTTGCCTCATTGAAAACCACACGTTCAATAAAAAAAAAAACACCCGTTACTTGCGCAAAAATCAATCGATCGCTTCCGCGTCCGACGTCCAGTCGTTGCATGTTTTATCCATTGCATACATTTAGGCGCTTTAAGCCGCTACCCAAACGCACATAAGCTTGACATACTTTTTTGTATTTGTATATTTGGCGTTAAGCGTTTCATTGGCGAAAACTAGTTATACTCGTACAGCAAACGAAGTACAACAAACTAAATTGCAAAATATATTTTGTGTTGATAATTCCATTTATTATTTAATCAACAAATTGGCATAAAGCGAATTTTTACTGCTGATTTTTAACACACTCGCTAAGCTTTAAATGCCCCGGGAAGGCTTACATTGTCATTTATTTTTTATTGCTACAAGTATCAGTGGCATTTTTTTTTTCAATTAAATGAATTTATGTATTTATTTACTTATTTATTTATAACTAGCTGACACACACTTCAAATTGACCCAAATTTTCTTAATAAAAAGTTTACTACATGATTATTTCCGTTTTTTATGTTTTTTTTACATTATTGTTGGTTAAATTATGAGCGAAGCAGTTCAGTAAATCAAAAATATTAATAAAAATAAAAAATTATTTGACATTTTTTCACATTTTATGCTTTAAGCGAATGTTTGCACACAAACATGGCTTTCGCTAATCACACAGTTACTCGAAAAATAACAAAAAAAAATTTATTTAAATGTTAATAAATAAATTAAAGAAAGTAGTGTTCAAAAATTATTAAGGCCCTGCTCGTATATTGTAGGGAGAAAAAGTGTTAGAAAGAAAAAAAAATTTAAGATATGATAATTTTTTACGATAGAGAGCCGATATACTCACAATTTAAAACAAACAAGAAAATTGACGACAAGACTTATTAAAGCAATCAGGGCTCGCTTGTATCCGCTAGGTGAAATTGTAGTCTTTGATCCAAGTAAATCCTGATGTACAGTTTTTATTAGAAACTCTTTAAAAATTTGGAATATCACATTTTTCAGTATAAAATAGTTTTCAAAAATATTTTATAGGTAATTCGGAGAAAATCATTTGGGCAAAGTTTTGCTAGTAGCCCGTAAATAAAAGTTTTTGTTCTATTGTTAAAATAGTAAATGTACATTTTATATCTTTAAGTTCTAATGTCATTACAAATTTCTAAATTTTTAAAGTTAAAAATTATAGTATTACTTTTTTCTTTAGAAATTCAAAAAATTTGAATTTTTTCAGCGTCCACGATATTTTAAAGTATCACAAAACATTAAATTTCCAATTTTGCCAAAGAAACGGCTTAGAACCTTGCAAAGCCAAACTGTGAGCATTTTTCAACAAGAAATTGTATTGTATTTCATTAAATACTAAAATAAAAAATAATAAATAATAAAAAAAAAAATTTTAATTTCGAAAATAAAAGAACAAAATACTTCTTGCTGGAGTAAAACTGTAAGTCAGCCAAGAATGATAATTTCAAACAGAATATCTTTTTATTATTTATATTTTCATATACCTAAAGCAAAAATATGAGAAATCAGTTAAAAATTATTTTTTTTTTGTAATTTTATATTTCGAAAATTTCACACTAAATAAACTTTATAACACGTTAAGTGCGGAATTTACTAGCAGTTAACTAAATTTTAGGAATTTTTGGCTACCTTAGTTTTTTCAACTAAAATAAATTTAGATAAACTTTCAACCTCACTTTTTTCTTAGGAGTTTTAGAAGTTTTGGGTTTGTAATTTTGTATGTATATCATCAGGTTGCTCATACAACATGCCAACATCTATCTTAACATAACGAAGAGTATAAAACTTTCTGCCGCTTAAAGTCTGCTCGACTTTTATACACTGCCACCAAGAAAATACAGCTAACTTCTCTTAATGCCTTGCTAATACATTTCCGGTAAAAACTCGTTGCTGGCCACGCATTATTAAACACTTCACGCATTAGTGCATCAAAATGACCTAAAACCAAGAAATAGCAGAGCAAAAAAACGAAAAAGCGTAAAGCAACCAAAAAATGGCAGCTATTTATTACTAACTTGGCTTACTTGGCGCAAAAAATGTAAAACTTAAACGCTTGAATGGCAGCTAAATAAAAGACAAATTTAAAATGACCTCGAAAAATCGGACACAGAAAGACAAACGCAAGGCGAGCGACAAAAGCAAATTACATGCGAGAACAAAGCAATATCCAAAGCAGCAGCGACTTAAAAGAAAATCAACAAACGCCTACAAAACGAGCGCCGCCAAACATTTGACTGCCCTTTGGCGGCAACTAAGCAAATGTTAAATCATGACGACGACAACTAAACACAAAAGGAATTAGGTTAAACCGAGCGTTTGCTTGACTTACGCGTCGCCTACAATTTGCGTCCCCTTTCGCTTTACATTTCAGAGCTGCTTCTGAACTTTCGCCTGCCATGCATTCTACATTCATATACATACAACGATTCTGATGACTGAGTGTGTAACGCAATGGCAGCAGGCGTTTATTGCCAACACTGATCGGTATCGCTCAACGCATTTCATTCATTTCAAGCGAGCGCAAGCGATTGAAGTTGCCGCCGCACCGCTTTACATTTCTTTTAAATATTCACTTTTCTTTTAGCATTCAGCAAATGAAAGCATACAATTATGGTTGCTTGTGTTTGTGAGCGAAAAACAAATTGTAAGCGGCGATTGTGTGTAAGATAAATGGAATAAATGTAAGTCACTTAAGTGGTAGGCGAGCGAGCCAGTGTATAGTGGCCGATGATGTTCTATTCGGCCGCTACAAATTCTGTTTGGTTTGCGGGGATTTTTTTGTTGTGTTTCTACTTTGTTTATTCCATTTCTTTTGCTTGCTTTGTTTACAGATGTCAATCTTAACTGTCAAATGGTAAATACACAGTCACTGCGGGCAATCTATTTACACTGCTTTCATTTCTTTTCCCTTACTTTCAATTTTTTATTTTTTTTATTTGCCTGCCTTTTTAATGTGACTGATGGTAGGTCTTGAAATGCTTTGAGGCTTTTGTCGCACTACTTTGTGCGGTTTCTCTATCTGCTTACAGTTGAAATGGCTTGGAAACTTCAATCGAATATATTCAAAGCACAAGTGCAATACATGTTTTAGTTATGATCTCTGATTATTAAGGCAGTGAGTTGAAAGTATGTTCGTAGGTGACTTAGCTTTTGTAGGTGTTTGTCTTTTGAGAGACTGTTGTATGACCTCTACCATCTTCGCTATGTCAGCCACAGCGAGAAGTGTCATTTCAGTCTAAAGAGATTCCCTAGTTCCGCAGCTTCGATACGTTGGTTTTCTTGACACTTTCTCACTTTTTATTCATCGAAATGTATCTCTGAACTTTCGCCTACTACATAAATGGTTTATCAACCTAAGCTTTTTTCAGCTGCAAACAACTCATGTGATTAGCTGACGAATTTTAAACCACTAAACTACTTTCAGATTTTATTCCTGATTTTTCTTTGAAAATATCTCCTTGTGGAGTCTCTTGTTTTCTCTTCTTTCATTAAGGTATTCCAATGTCGTATCAAATTCTTGTAAATAAGAAAAACGGATTTGTAAATTTTGTATAGCAAATGACGGGTTCGACTCCCGCAGAAGCCAAGAAGAAAGAAGTCTGATGATGAAATGTGGTGATATCCGAAATAGTACTATAACTTCTACCGCTTTCAGTGATGTTGCTTTTTCCTAATAATTTTCCAAATAAACCGATTGGCCTTACAGCTCAAAAATATTTAAGACAATAATTACTATTTATATTTTTTTTTTTAACTTTGGCTTACACTATTTTTTCTTCTTTAACCATTTGTGGTGCGAGTATCTTATGTTGAACTACAAAGAGGGGTACCTACATTTTTATGCCGACCCCGATGTATTTTATGGGAAGCTTTTTGATGGCAGAAATACCCTCGGAGATTTGCCACTGCCTGCCAAGTGGTGACCGCTATTAGCAAAAAGTTTTTTCTATGATTAAGATTTTACTCACCCTGAGTGAGACTCGAACCTCGAGCTCAACGGCACCGCTACCCACTCGATCATAGCGGCCAGAAGCATCAGTATATTGTTGCAAAAATTGTAAGCTCGAAGAGGACGCCTACAGATATGCGACGGCCTTAGACACAGATCGTAGGGGCGTATACGTAACGCAAGTGATTTTTTAGAGAAGGGAGCGTGAGTGAATACTTTATATTAAAATAAATAATAGAACATTAATTTCTAAAATCTCTTATTTAATTATTTACTTTCTTTTTCTTGCTTTTTTTTGCTTGCCTCTAAAACAAAGTGAAATATACAAGTGTGTGCTGCGCGTTTCATTCACAGCCACTGCCCCGCAGGAAAATCATGTTAAAGCTTTAAAATTTAATTTCCGCTACGATATACAAGTCTGTCTGCCGCAGTTGCAAGCCTTACACCCACACACACAAACACACACTCGTACACAGGCTTCTCCGCTATATCCCCTTTTAGCCACAATTTTTTCCTTGCTTCTTCAACCTCTGCTACTTTGTGTCCTGCTGCTTGCGAGCGCCAGCAATTGCCTGCAATAATTTATACACGAGCATATTTTCGCTTTTGCGGCTGGCAAATGCCAGCGACTGGCGCCAATTGTCGGCAATTTTTTTGTTTTAATTTTTATTTTTTTTTTGCTTTAGTTACTCACTTTCCTCGCCAGTTGCTGGTGGTTGCCGGTACTCCAAGCGCTTTAATATCTTGTAGCAGCCTCCATCGCTTTCTTGTTTGCGGCTACCGAGAGATTTTGTCTCTTTAATTTTTTTTTTTTTTGTACATCTTTAGTTCGAACAACTTTTTTTTTCTGAATTGATTTTCATATTTTATTGCGTGGCTTATTTCTTTTGTCTTTATTGTTTCACTTCTTCCTTATCGCCAGCAGCTGCCTAATATGTCACCTCCTTTTGGTTGCGTTAGGCGGTGATTTTTTTTTTATAAAACGGAATCCACTGTTTGCCATATTGCGTTCCTATTACTGGTTTATATCAGTTTGTTTTGTGGTAAACATTTTTTCTTTAAATATGTACATACATTTTCTCCCACATGTGTTCTCTTTTTCTGACATATAACACATGCTGAGGATTTATGTTGTTTTCACTCATTTTGTGTATTTCTTTTTTTATATATTTCGATTTCGCTGATAATTATTACGAAAATTTGTAAAATAATATTTTTTTCTCCTTTTTATTTACAATATGTCATATGACAATAAGCAAATGCAATTAAAACTAAAAATTGAGAAATAATTGTTAGTGATGACTGATCATTTAAAATTTTTTTTTTCCACTTAGATTATAACCTGGAAGCTCTTCAACTTACCTTGGTTGAGTAGAGCTGGATCGATTCACAATTTCAATATATCATTAATTATAAAATACCCATTTTTGTGTCGACTTTATTTTAGTGTTTTAATAAAAAAGCATAAAAAAAAATTTTAAATCCTGTGAAATTCAAGGCAGTTAATTTCTTTTAATGATATCCGCTTTTTTAATTTTTTTTTAATTGCTTCCGCAAGGCTTGTTCTGCAAAACATCTTGTACACGACCGAGGATAACCTGATAAGGACGATTGATTTACCAACACCGCACGACAGTAAAAAAATGTGAGAGAAAAACTTCATATATTCGCGGAAGAAGAAATTGGGTGTAAGGGTTTCTCATATTCCCCTGAATATATGTTTAAAAATTATCAAAATTAGGATCCATAAAAAAAATTGCATTATTAAATTAGAGAAAATAACCACTGTGGATTATTTAAAAGTAAGTTTTACTAATTTTCTATAGACTTTTTTGCATTAGACTCAAAAAAAAAAAGTATTCAGTACTAGATTCCAATTAATTTGTGTAAAGTATGCATATAGTCATCAACAATAATGTTTCTTTTTCAAAAGAATTATTTATTATTCAAATTTACGAAAAGTTAAGATATAACAAGGTATCAACAATAAATTGTATTTCCAATTGATTTAAACGTTCACGACTTTCAAGCTAATGACGAATAATCATTATAAACTTCTGTGTACTTCAAACAACATTTTTTACTAATCACTTCACTATGAAATAAAAATATATAACTAAATGTCACAGAGATAACAATTTAATATTAATAAAACATTTAGCGCAAACAATTTTTTTTCATCAAATTTCGACCAGTTTTTCATATACATTTCAATAGAAATCACGTTTTACATATATTTAATCAGGCAAAGAAATTTTTTCTTATAGTCCATGCATCTTAGTCAAAATTAGGTGAGTATTCCGCAAAGTGCGATACCAACTTTTAAACTCGTATAAACTTGCATAATTATTTCTCAAAACTTTTCTCAAATTTCACACATGAAACCATGATCGCAACTTTAAAAGTCAGAGGTCAAAGGTCACAAAATCATCATTGTGTGACAATATGTCACCTATCCACCTTTATCACAATGAGAATGATGTAAGGTTCATTACTGATCGCGAATTACTTTTACATCGAGTTGTATGGAGTAGAGAAGGTACTTTATCAATTATTCTCGGTAAACACATAAAGTATTTACCAACACATTACAATCGAAAATTGTTGTTGGATTTGATGAATACTCAGATTACAGCAAAGACATAAAAGCAATTAGGCAGCAAAGAAGAACTACTGCACTTTAAAAACATACGAAAATTGTTTTAATGACAACATGGTTGTACCAATTAGCCAAGAAAAATTTCTATCAAATCGTCGTAATAAAGAAAAATTTATTAGTATATGTTAATTGGAAAATTAAAAGCTCTTAATATCACTACTAAATTGGCCAGAGATGATGCGGATGTGCTCATCGTTGAGCCAGCTATTGAAGAATCGAAACATTAAAGTTATAATAGGTGAATACAGATTTAATTGTCATTTTAATTGGGCGTACGCTATCTTATGAACAAGAAATTTTCTTTATAAAAGTTGCAAAAGCAAATGTAAAAGCTGAATTATACTCCTCTAAAAGTTTCGATAAATATCCTCGTTCTAAAAACCACATTTTGTTTCAAGAGATTTCAAAAACTACAATTCTCAAACTCCAACTCATTTGTCACTTTCTTCAAATTAATTTTAATATTTTTACAAATATATTAATACTTTTATTTATGCCAAGTATACATATTTGTATATATCTGAATTTCAACTTGCATCTACTTATAAACTTGCCACCAAATGTTACTCATACGAACTGTAGCACTCAGCGCTCACCTTAGCAATTCAAACCATAAAACTAAGAAAACAGAAATTCAGTATAAAAATATTAAAAAAAAAAATGTTGCATTGAAAAAAAATATTGTCAAGATTTTATATATAACAACAACTAAGAAGAAATGTTGTGAAAATTAAATACCAACCTACAAACCTGAGTGACTTAATTGCAGGCAACAAAGCGAATTTAACGCGTAGCAAACAGCTTTACAAAAATTTACTTAGCACTCATAAACCAAAGTTGCGAATTAACGTGTTTTTATGGCTGCAAACATTTTAAGTGCTTCATTTAATTAAACAAGTAGGACAACAACAATAACAAAAGCGCTGAAATTAATTGTAGCAAGTTGAATCATAATTCGCGCGCGCGTATAAAAATTTTCCAATTTATTTAATACGCATAGCCGAACTGGGCATACATTAAAATAGGAAAATTAATAAGATTCCAAAATGAGTAATTTGAAGAAATAAAGGAAAACTTAATAAAGCAATAAGCAAGAGTAAGGTGAGTAAACACGCGCGACGAATTTATCGGTGGTAAATAAACGAATTTGTATATAAAATTTCAACACGCAAATATTCACTCGCACTTGAATCGCTTTGCAATGCAAGCAGTGGAATTAATTTCATACTCGTCGAATAAAATTTTCCATTTAATTTAATTTGAGTCGGTGTTTCTTGTTTTTTATAAAATCAGCCAAAAGCAAAGCGCTGCATAAAAAAGATAAAGAAAAAATTAAAAAAATGGTGATGCAGACCAAAATTACTTTCGCTTCATTCTTCTCGCATTTGAAGGCACTGGTCACGGAAGTTCAGTTGTCGTTCGTATAAAAAATGCAAAAATGAAATAAAATCAGGTGCAAAAAGCAAGTGAATCGGAATTGGTCATCAACAAAGTAGCCAAAGTGAACAGAATCAATAGCAGGCAAGGAAATAAAGAGTAATTAATAAGCCGCAGTGTGAAGATGATATGAAGCGAAGATAAGTAGAAAGAGCAAAAAAAAAACCAATCATAGCAGAAGTTAAAACCCATACAACAGTTGAATGACCAAAGGAAGACCTTTATTGCAATTTAATTAAGCATTATGCAACTGCAGAAAAATTGCAAAATCCATTCGGCACCAAACAATGGAATATTTTCTTTGGTATTGAAATATCGACAAAGAGCATAAAAATAAGCATTAAATGATCAATCACTGCAGCGCCCGTTATTGTGTAAGGAAAAAAATTGAAAGACAAGAAACTATGGAAAATGAAAGATGTAATTTTAAAGCTTCGAGTAACTAAGAAGTATTATAATGAAGAATAACGAAAGTTATTCAGCTAAGCGTTAAATAAGGTACACTAAAGTTACGTCACATCTAAAAAAAAATCGGCAGCACGAGCAACTAAAAAAGAAAATTACAGCCTTCAGCCCTGTGAAGTTGACACCATTTCATGCGAATTTAAAAAAAAAAATTATATATCGTTCGTTGGTCCATCGTTTGTCCACGTTTGTCCAGCAAAAATTTTCGTTTGTCCGCCCTTTGTTTAAAAGTTAATTTAAAAAAAAAAATTTTTTGTGAAGTTGACACGACCTTATTCGAATTTTAGAAAAAAATATATATCGTTCGTTTGTCCACCGTTTGTCCACGTTTGTCCACTCTTTGATCGAAAGTAATTTAAAAAACAAATTTTTATGAAAAAACCTAAAAGTGAAATATTAAACTTTTTCAAGCTAAATCGGTTGTTCATCGTTCGTCCAGATTTGTCCAGCAAACTTTTTTTTATTAACTTTTTTTTAACTTTATGCTTCTTTCATAAAAATTCGTTTTTCAAATAACTTTTGAACAAAGGGTGGACAAACGATGGACAAACGATGGACAAACGATTTAGCTTGAAAAAGTTTAATTTTTCACTTTTGGGTTTTTTTCATAAAAAATAGTTTTTTAAATAACTTTTGATCAAAGGTGTGGACAAGCGAACGGAATATTTTTTTTTTTCTAAAATTCGAATAAGGTGGTGCCAACTTCACAAAAAAAAAGTCCTAATATAGTACAGGGGAGTCATATTGACTTAACTACCAAAGAATTTGAAAAACCGAGAATTATCAAAGTAATGATCTTCATAAAAAGATATCGATAATGATAATTTTTAATATGACGATAGCCATAACTTGATAAACGATAAGTGCTAAGGCAAATATAAAAAATTAAAATTCAATTTAAAACAGCGATCTTTATGAAATTAACGAAAATAAAAATGACAACAATTTTAACAGCGGTATATCGTTAATAGTAATGATAGCGCATTCTAAACATTTCTCGCTAACTAATTAGATGAACTAAATAAGCGAAAGTACAAGTTCGAAAATTTAAATAAAGTTATCAACAAAACTATCAATAGTCATAATAATGTCGGTGACAAAGATTTTTTTATTAATTAATAGCAATAAAAATGAAAATAAACGCACCGACAATTGTATAAAGAAAGTTATATAAATTGTTTTATGAAAAAATTGAGTATTAGAAAAAGTCTCAAAAATCAAAAGCCGAAAACGGCAGTGAGTTAAAATTTGAAGAATTCTTCGCGCAAAAGACAAAAGATTTTTGTCCACTCGTCAAGCGTAGCACAGCACATAGCGTGTTGGCTTTGAGGTTCCTTGGTTCAAAGCCTGGGAAAGTGGTAATGAAGGATAAATAAAAATTAATTAAAAAAAAGCCTGATGAGGAGATGTGGTGATCTACGAAATAGCTGCTATAATTTCTAGCACTAAAACTGTTGTGGTTTTTTCCAAAACAAAAAAAATGCTAGTTAAATTATGAGAGCTTACTTAAATTCATCGACAAACCCGTAGAAGTTCTCCGAAAAGACGGTATGTTTAGTTTTTATCATATTTAGAAAATCTAATTTGGAAACAGCTGAGTATTCGCACATAATTTAATATATTTTTTAAATTTAATTTAATATTTTATATCATCAAAATATCACTTTAAATCGAAACTGGAAAAGCTAAGAGATCACAAGAATTTTTAAAAATTTTCTGAAGCTCACCTGAAAGCTACCTTTGTGAAGCAAACAACCAAATACGTAGTAAACTATTTAATTTAAAGCATTTGCAAAATTAGAATTCTCTCTTCGAGTGGCGCAAATAAATCAAGTCATGTCGATTTACGTAAAAAAAAAAAATCACTAATTCCAAGCGGATACCAACAACGACACGCGTCTTCATTGCAAATGAAAGGAAATTATAGGAAAATTAGAAATTAATTAAAGCCACAAAAGACACCGCATTCTGACTGAGGCGAGAAAGACAAATGCGCCGCACACAATGAACGAAAATGCGGTGGGTGCAAAGGGAAACAAATGAAAAATTCACCTATTTGAAGAGGAAACAAGCGGCGCCGTTTGACTCAAAACGGAAATGGCAAAGCGCTAGCGGGTAATCACAGTAGGTCATAGTAGGCAACAGGGAAGTAGGCGGGAGGTGTTAAATTGCTGGCGATGGTTGCAAAGGGCAATGGAATGGTATAATGAAAGACAAGACTGCGAAATAAATTAAGTAATTTGCATTGGACGAGTGAGAAAATGGAAGCGCAATCAAAGCCAGAGGCAACATTTTCGTAATGGCTGAGGAAAGAAATATAAAACAAGAACAAAAAAATAAATAAGTATAACAGGCCAAATAGCAATGCTGGACAAATGAACGAGGGAAGACAAACAAACGAAATGAATTGAAGTAAACAGGCGAGTAAGAAAGCAGTTATTTATAGAAAAAAAAAATGTTTGCAAAAAGAGCAAGAAATTGTGGCCGTGGAAAGAGAAACTAAAGTGGGAATTATGAACACAAAGCCTCGCAGGGAGCAACCTGCTTAAATTTTTTCAACGTCCTCTGCTTGCTCGTACTCAAAGTAAAGAAAAAGAAAATTTTTTTTTCAGCGAATTCCATTTCTACCCAAATTCTTTTTAAATTCGGTATTTTATATTTTCTACGTTCTGCACACCACCAAGCCTTGATTATTTTCGTAAGCCGACGAAGCTACCCCTGCTTGCTGTGACCAACGGTCTAATTGAAATGTAACTGAGAATATCGCCTCGATATTTCACCAGAATTTGCTTAGTCTTTTTGAAATTTCTTAAAGTCACTGTTGGCCCGTACTGCAAATTATTTGATTAATTCCCAAAGAAACGATTTATGAACAGTTAATACGTTTTAAGTTACTAATATTTTATTTGATTGCAGAGGAGAGTGAATAATTATTTACGTGCGCACAAATACATCAATATTTCAATTGCCGTTTTGACAGTACACATAATTAACTTAAATTTTTCTTAGGTTGGTAGATAATCTGCGAAGGTGATTGTTAAATTTCAATTGAAAAAATTTTTTTATTTTTAAGATCTCTCAATTTGTACATTTAAGAAAAAAAAAATTGTATTTGCCTCTAAACCATCAATCAAAGCGCAGTTATTTTTTTGATACAAATTTAAGAAAAAACCAATTACTTTTTGTTTGGATACTTAATCTGCTTGTTAATAGCTTTTCTATTTTCTTTATGTCAATATATGAACCAAAATGTTTACATAATGTAATACTATTTGATGTCAAACATCGCATTCGTTTAATGTTTTAAACTAATAAAATTCAATTTTTAATTTATTTTAGAAGCAAATTTTTCGTGGTTTTCTATAAAATTTATTTTGTTACAAGTTTCCTCAAAAAATTGTCTATATTACTTTTCTATATAAATTATACTATGTATTTCATTTAAAATGATATTAAGATCTTCGGTTTGAAAACTTAAACTATTTTTAACAAGCCAGACATTTTTAAAATAAAACCTTAACATACAAGATCATAAAAAATAAACTATGTAGATTTAATAAAAATTTTCTACCTGCAAAACTATTTTATGCCAAATATTTCCACCATATTAAATTTAACATCCCGAGACAAGACAGAGATGGAAAAGAGTTCGATTTTAGCGAATTATATTTTTACTACACAAATTTTAAAATAAAAAATTTTACTCTACAATGTATGCTTAAAAGATTTAACTAAAATTTTAACTATTTGAAAATTCATAATATTTTTTTTTTTAAATCCGCTTAAAAAAGAAATTATACGGTTGTAACGCCGTGGTTAGTTACATATATAATATATAGTTATACTAAGTGCATCAACTTATTTATGTTGTTTTTATTCTCTTATTTTTTGTCTATGCACTTGATCTAGTCATCCTATGTAAGAAAGACATGGTAAGAAGATCAGGTCATTCGATCAGCGACCACCAAATAATAAACATCGGCTAAATTTAAATATCATCCACCTTGACATTCGTGGCTCTGCCGGCAGATAATGTTGAGCGACTTTAACTAAAAGCGGAAAATAACTAAAATAAATTAAGTTAAAAGAGCGGACAATCAATTGTATTCTGACGGCAGTTCACATTAGTGGCATCAGTTGGCAAATACTATTGATGTCACCTTATGGAAACTAATCCCTTTCCTTATACGGTAAACAAATTTATTTGCAAAATACAGACACATTATATTATTTCAAACACTACACGAAGTTCCAAACACTTCTTACAAATGCCTTAAGAATAGATGAAATTTTTTCATTAGAAAAGTAACCATAAAATCTGGATTTACCATCGAATATTCTTTTTTTTAGTTTTATCATGAATTTCTTACAATGATAAAAAAAAATATAAATACTCAACAAAATTTGCTGTATTTTCATATTTATTTTCTAAATGCGCTTTTCCAAATTTTTCGGTGTTTCCCCTTAGTCTTTTAGGCATATTTATTGTATAAAATTTTTAAGATTTTTTCAAATATTTTTGCCCTACGACACTAAAACTAAAATATGAAAACTCCATTCAAATCTCGCTATAAGAATTTGTATGACATAAACACCTGTGATTATATTTTTGATGCTTATTGGAATATTTTCGCTAATCTTTTTTTAGTATTCATAAAAATTTGCTATGAAACTATAAAATATTACCAAATAAAATTTTCAAACCTATATAGCAGATATTCGCACTTTTTAGTAATTTAAGCAAAAATAATATTGCGACTCGAGATATTTTTGAGATACTTTCCAAATATTATAAATTTATGGAAAACACCTCAATACGTTTTACAATAACGCACTGCATACTGTAGCGTTTACACGTTAAATTTTAGTCGAACATTTAATAAAAAATTGAAATTTAACTTTGCAGCAATTTTTGAACGTATGCAATTTTGTGTTATTCCTTAGCTCAACCGCTTTTGCCACTCTCATTCAATCTTCGCCAAGTCTTAAAATTTTTTTTTTATACCCTTCACTCGCCTCTCCACACCAGCAGCGCCCACAAATGTGCTGCAGATTGTCGACCATTAGCAGGACATTTAGTAGCTACAATTTCATTTTCGCCCAAACACTAAGTAAAACCAGCTGTTGAGGTTAAATTTGATTGGCATGTCTGTCTGTGAATGAAATGTGCTCTGCCGTATTTTGATGACATTTTTATTCTTCACTGCATTCCGCTCTGCTGTCTGCTGCTGCTGTTGGCACATTTGCAATTCAAATTTTTGGTAAATTATTCTCCAGGCCAATTGCTAAGAGTCTCTACTCAATATTCAGATTTCGGTTGTTGTTGTTTTCTTGTTTTGGTTTTCAAAAGGCCACCGCTTCGTTTTGTTATTCCAAGCAATTTTTTGTTTGTTAAATATCAATTAAATGAAAAGTATCTGCTTTTTATGTGTTTTTAATTAAATACGACCCAATCCAAGCGACTGATTTACAATAAAGGAATGATAAAAGGCTGCTTGGAAAATTCCTTTTTTTTGTTCGTGGTTGCAGTGGGACGACTGCGTGAAGTTTCTTGTTTTAATGGTTTCCGTTTTTTTTTTTTCTTTTGATTTGGAAAGGATTGGCCGACCACAGTCACTTTGGGTTATGAGCGCTGTTGTGGCATTTAAATTGTCATTCAAATTACATTTTATTCAATTGAGAAGAGCTGTGGAAATTATAATTGGTGAATTATCTAAAATATTCCAATCATTTTTTGGCATTTTTCTATTCTGTAATTCATTAAACAGTTTGGCAGAAATTCATGCCGACACATTTTTCTCGTTCACTATTTGGATTTTAGAGCATAAATTAAATTTGGTTTATTGCTTAAAGAATGCATAAAACGGAATTTTTCGCCTTTTGCACATTTTTCAGGATTTAATTGAATTTCGCATTTGTCAATTTTAATAGACATTTTGTCTTGCTAAAACCTTTTGTACTTAAATATTCTCTTGAAGTTTTTTTATTAGCGTAGTTTAATAAAGATCAGATGGCGATTTTAACTTTCGCTGAAAATATTGACGAAGGCAATATTTTATTTAGTACCGCGACGTTATTATTAAATTATTTCTCTTGAACAAACAATTTTTTAAATAAACAAAGTGAAAATCAGAGCCTTAGACTTTAAATAGAACTTATGTTAGTCAGTTTTTGCAAAATTCTAATAAACAGCTATTCTCACTGAAACTGTCCTAAACAAAAATAAATTAATTTTAAATTAAAAAAAAATTTTAATTAATAAAGTGCTTAATAATTATAAACGCATTTTATTGAAACATGTTTTATTTTCTTACAAAAAAGTAAAAAATTCGAATTTCGAACATTGAAAAAAAACCAAGAAAATTCACTTTTATACAAAATTTTAAAATTTTGATGAGATTTTTTAGAAGCTTTTTGAGTAAACAATTCTATATAATAAACTGAATTTTATTGCGAAAAATGTTCTAAAGCAAATTTTAACCCTTATTCATTAAATTGAGAATAATCACTAAGAAATTCGAAAAGTGAGGACGAAAGCTCTTCGTTTCTAAAAATATTGCTACTGAATTTTAACTATGGAAATACTAATGAATTTTTCTTAAAGGATTAAGACTATTTTTTAGTTAAAGATTTATTATCGGAATTTTTAAAACTAATTCAAAAACAATCGACTTTTGCACGTATTTCTGGTTCAAAAACACTGTCCAACAGCAATTTTGGAACAGAATAGCGACCCCATAATTCTGAAAGGGTATGTTGAGTAGATCATTTTTGTAGAACAAACTTATGGTCCAGCACGTCTGAGTTTTTTTTACAGTGGGTCAAAGTTTTCATTTTTTGGTCGAAGGGAGCAATATACTATATGAAAAAAATGTTGTAAGTTAATGTCTGAGAGAATTGTTATGGTCAGAATTGTATTGTGGAATTGTATGAGGATTATTTTTGTGGAAGATCTTAACCCTCTAACTGGTCTCTTTATGGGTCAATTTGACCCTTTTTTCAAGAAAATCAAAAAATATCCTTTAAAAAAGGACATTTAAGGATTAAAATATTCTACGAAAATGTTTGGCGGAAAATTTCTGTGGGGGTCACCAAAGACACCATTGCAGGTGAAAACGTCGTCAAGTTCGGCCGGGCCAAATACTGAGTTCTCGCGTCTAGTCAGCTGTGACTTACAAGACAGCTGTGACTTACAAATCGGGTGTGATAAAATTAAGCATAATTCAGCTACTAAGCAGTACATATCGGGTGTGATTTTTACTAAAAATAAATTTAAAAAAAGAACAATTAAAGCTTAAATAAGCATGGCGGATTCTGTTTGCAAATTAAGAGATTGGTTTTGTTTTATTTGTGGACATTTTACGCACCATCAAAGCAGAAGAAAGATATTCCCTACAATTGAAGAACCATATTTTCTTTTCTTTGGAATACGATTTATATGTGAAGCTTGGATACCAAAAACTGTATGTACTACTTGCGAAAGTGGTCTTTTGACCTGGTACAAAGGCGGTACTAAGGCGCTGCCATTTTCTGCGCCTATTATATGGATTGAACCTGAAGATCACAAATCAGATACATGCTATTTCTGCGTAAATTAAAAATTTGGTAGAAGCCAAAGGCGCTACGCGATAATGACATACGAAGCAACAAATAATGTCATTTTACCAGAAGTGTGCTGTGAAGGTGTTCCGGTGCCTCAACCGCCTACACATACATTTTCGGCCAATATGATATACGCCAATACAGAAATAACAGCGGCGGTTGAAAACATATCAGATATAAGTTACTCGCCTCCTGATTGTTTAAACATATGTCCTAATTTGATAGACCAAGCTTATTTTGAAGATCTTGTAAGAGATTTAGGACTAACAAAAGAGAAAGCTGAAATATTATGTTCCAGATTGAAAAACAGGAATTTGATAAAAGCCGATGTAAAAGTTACATCGCCAAGAAAAAGACACGCCGATCTGGAAAGTTATTTTATAAAATCAGAAGAACTGGTATACTGTTGCAATATTCAAGAGGTTCTAAAATATCTAAAGCTTCCACTGGACTCTTCCGCTTGGCGACTATTTATAGATAGTTCAAAACACAGCTTAAAAGCAGTTTTACTGCACAATGGAAATCAGCATCCATCAATACCGGTTGCGTATTCCACAAAAAAGGAGGAAACATACGCAAATATTTCAAATCTCTTAAATAAAATTGAATACTATAAATATAAATGGGAAGTATGCGCAGACTTCAAAATGATTGCAATATTGACTGGAATGCAAACAGGATACACAAAATATATGTGCTTTCTTTGTAAATGGGATTCACGTGCTACCAGCAGCTGTTATCATATTAAATATTTCGAAGAACGTAAAGAAAATATTATTGGTGACTTAAATGTAATCCATGAATCCCTTGTCCCAAAAGATAAGGTCATACTTCCACCGCTGCATATTAAGTTGGGCGTGGTGAAAAATTGTATTAAAAACTTAAATACGCAAGGAAATGCTTTCAAACGCATTCAAACAATTTCCCCCAGATTATCTGCAGCAAAATTAAAAGAAGGTAAAATACGGTTTTAAGAAATAATTTATTTCATTTAATGTAAATTACCTTTTCTAGGAATGCTCGTTGGACCCGATATAAGAAAATTATTACAAGATGAAGAATTTAATGGTAATCTGTCGGATATGCAAAAGACAGCATTTGACTTTATGCAGCTGGTTATATCAGAATTCCTTGGAAGCTCAAAAGCACAAAACTATGCAGAAAATATTGAAAGCATGCTAATCGGTTTTAACAATATTGGCGTTAAGATGTCACTAAAGCTGCATTTTCTGCATTCTCATCTCAATTTTTTTTAAAAGAAAACCTTGGAGCGGTTTCAGATGAACACGGTGAAAGGTTTCATCAGGATATAAAGGTATTGGAAGAAAGATTCAAAGGGAAATCCCAAAGTGTAATGCTTGCTGAATACGTATGGGGCTTGTACAGAAACCTTGACACATCGGAACATTCACGTCAAGCTAAATACAGGAAAGCATATTAAGTTTAATCTTTAATCCATTGTCATACTACTGCTGAAGCAAAAAAAATAAATATGTACATACTATAATAAACCACTATTAAAACAAAATTATAATTTTTTTATAGAAGTTGGCGTGTAATTTTGCCAATTAATCGTAAAGAGCTTTTTTTACAACAATGGTGTCTTTGGTGACCCCCACTGAAATTTTCCGCCAAACATTTTCGTAGAATATTTTAATCCTTAAATGTCCTTTTTTAAAGGATATTTTTTGATTTTCTTGAAAAAAGGGTCAAATTGACCCATAAAGAGACCAGTTAGAGGGTTAAGATCTTCCACAAAAATAATCCTCATACAATTCCACAATACAACTCTGACCATAAGAATTCTCTCAGACATTAACTTACAACATTTTTTTCATATAGTATAATGCTCCCTTCGACCAAAAAATGAAAACTTTGACCCACTGTAAAAAAAAAACTCAGACGTGCTGGACCATAAGTTTGTTCTACAAAAATGATCTACTCAACAAACCCTTTCGGAATTATGGGCTCGCTATTCTGTTCCATTCAAAAAGTCTTCATTTGTTGGACAGTGAAATTAAAATGAATATGAAGCAATTATAAAAAACGAATACGTTAAGGGTGTTAAGCAGGAATATTTGGGCCAAAATATATTTAATATAAGCTCAATGAAATGTAACAAAAAGTTTGAGCGAACGAAAGTATTTGAGAATTTTTTAAGACAAATAAATATATATATATCTACCCTCGGTTCGCAAATTATAGCACAGCCACATAGTGACACATTTGGGCACTTTATTTTTTTTCTAAACAAATAAAATTATTTTTCAATTAAAATATGGTTCATTCTCTTATAAAAATCATAAACACCCATTTTTTAAACTAAGAAAATGTACAATGATTTAACAAAACTTCAACAAAATTTCGAACTTCTTAAAAAAAATTTTGAAATTTTTTTTGATTATGTAGTTTTTTGCGTAATTCAATTTTAGTATGAGAAATTGCAAATTTCATATATCTACAAGTTGTCACTGAGTTTTGATATTTTTTTTTACTGGCAGTTTCATCCAAACAACGCAAAACCGTGATTTATTTTTATATGAAAGGAACTAAGAGAGTCAGGAAAAAAATTGTCAAAAATCTGTGGTAATTCGTAGCTACTAGAAACTTGCACTAAACACTAAAATAGACTGTGCTACATATCTGCATACCCCAAAAATTCTAAAATTTTGTTTTAAATGTTCGAAATTTTGATGAAATTTTCATTTATGTTTTCTAGATTTTTTATAACATTTAGGAAATTGGTTTTATGGTGATTGTTGAAAAGTTAATGATGATTTAATTGAAGATGATTTTAAACAAGAAGGAAAAATAAATTGTCCGAATGTGCCAATATGTGTTTGTATTATAATTTGTATATTTTGGAAAGCCTTTTGACAAATTCAATGTGATAATTTCCGCAACAAAAGCAAATAATTTAATTCATAAAAATATAATATAACATTAATACGAGTATATGTACATATATATTTTTATTTTTCAATAAAAGATGACGTCCTTCGTTAACTTTGCTTTGGAAGACCAGACGTTTCGTTAAGCAGTGCATACATATATATATACAACAACATTTCAATTACTTTAAAAACTGTAAGCCTAAGTATCAGTTTCGCCTTATAAATCATATCGAGAATTTACAGATTATTTAATGAGTTGAAACTAAAAACCTCTCCCTTACCATTTCCGTTTTTCAACAAAATCCATTAATACAGTTATAAACCATTTTGCCAAAAATAAATTCAATTACATTGAAAACAACTAACACACAAACAAGCAACAACCAAGCGCTGTAATAAACACGCACAGCTTCTATCTCATTTTAAACCACCACCCGCATTTCACTTCCAAAGCTTTCCAAAATCATATGGACGCTAATTCGAACCATTTCACCGACGGCGGAGGGTGAGACAACACGCGTTGCTACGCAATTGCGTTGCTGCATAGCTCGCGGCCACAGATTAAGTTACAAATTACGAAATTTCCATTACGGCCAATAAATGAGAACAAGCAGCAGTAGTAGCGTTCACAAAATAAAATAAAAACAACGAAAATATGGTTTAAAATGCCCAACAGCAGCAACGCCTCGAGGCTGGCGAAGCGTGTGAATTCATATGTGGATAAGCAGATTGAAATGGATTGGCAAAGAGAGTGGAAAAGCGTTGAATTGAATATAAAATGAGAAACGAGCGCATTCACAACTACCTACGTAAATATTTTATTAGCAACATGGCAATTATATAAATGTGTGAGTGCGTAACGCAGGCAAGAGGCGGGCACAAAAGCGGTTAGAATATCGTTGCTACAACCGGTGCGAATTCGTATTGACTGCCAACGAGCAGAGGAAGCTGAAAGTGATTGCGGTAAATTTTGTGTTTCGCGCAAATTAAAAGCGAATGCAAGACTGTGGATAAAAAAAACAAAAAAAAAAATATACGAAGCAACAACGTAATAACGCGGCAAATTAATAATTTATGTACTTTTACTGTGTAACAATTGAATGCTGTGAGCGGAAATCAGTGAGCTCCATGTAAATTGCGCTCGCTTACTAACGCTACAGTTGACACTCTCACGCGCGTCACGCATCATCTTAAATATTTCGCACGGCCTAGAAATAAGCAATTCGCAACAGGCTTATAAAATAAATTTATTGCACGGTAGGTTGTGGATATGGCACAGAAGATGTGGTTCACAATTTATTACTCATTAGAGGATGAATTTTTTTTTTTAAAGAATTTGCTTTTAAGAATACCGAAAACTATGCTCTACTCACTGGCGCTGAAAGTTACACCGAGACTGCTGAGTTTGTTTGTCACTCAACCGACTGCCATTTCTTTTTAACTTGACGCGATCTTCTCAAGGGTGCCCATTCTAGCTAAAATGTATTCTATACAAATCTCGAATTGGTTACTAACTAGTTCTGAATGTATCTGAAACTAATCCCAAAAAATATCCTCAAAAAGTCACACGTACATATGTGTAACAGCAAGCAGGATTGCTTAGACAGTTGACTAGATTTGTTTTCATTTGTACTAACCACTTCTGAAATCTTTCACAAATTTGTACTGCTGTGTACAAGTACCACAAGGGTGTTATAATTTTTTTTCGCATAACGGTTGCTTGTAACAGCATAACGGAATCAAGATAGATATAGACATATTTATACCAAAATGCTCGGAATGAAAAGAGAAGTCGATTTAGCGATGTCTGTCTGTCCGCCCGTCCGTCCGTCCGTGCAGACGATAACTTGAGTAAAAATTGAGTTATCTGAAATTTGGTAGGTACATAGATTGCACTTTGGACAGGGTAGGTTGAAATTGAAAATGGTCCAGATCGGTCAATAACCACGCCCACCTCCCATATAACTGAATTTTTTGAAAAATGCGAACACTCCGTTTTTTCGGTATCTATTACAGCAAGTTGAGTAAAATTTAGTATTTGGTGCGATTTTGAACTAAGAAATTAGGTATTTATAAAATTTTGAAAAATGGGCGTTCCCACGCCTACTTATGAAACATTTTCTGTATCTCAAAAACAGTATTAGTTCTCGTCACAAAATTTGGTGAACATATTTAACTTGATATCGCTATTATTATCGTAGAAAGTTTTTGAAATCGGACTACAACCACGGCTGACTTCCATATTTAGGAAATTTTGAAAAATGCAGTATATATTTGAAGGAATTGAGTAAAGTTTAATACTAGCTGCGATTTGAAACAAAGAAACGGGAATTTTATGATATTATGAGCACTGACCAACCAAATATGGTTTCCCCAAAAATACGTTCATCATTACGTTTCTCTCTATAACCCTGTAAAACAAAACTTCATTCAAAACATTTTCATTGTATTCGAGTGGATGATTCGATTTATTGAAGAGGATATGAGATGTATGTTTGTCGTCGAGTTAGTAAGTATGTGTATTCGTTCAAGGATTTTGTGTAAATATTTTGACCCATCATCTCCTCAGTCTTTGGCACTGCTTCATTACTCTGCGCATGTTTTCTACAAGAGCGCTTCCCTCCTTTTACTCACTCCGTTTTTTTCACACACTTCACATTCATCACCCTCTAGTTTTTGGTTGAGTACATTAAAGACATATTGAAAGTTGATGCACACACGCACTCTGCAGATTTGAGGTTATTTATTATTTACTATAGATGCTATTAATTGATTTTTTTGTTGTTTTTCGGGTAGTAAATAAGAGTAATTTGAAACTACTAATTGATTTTGCCTAAAGCTTATATTAAAGGGGAAGTGATTCGACTTTATTATACAAAAATGCTTTCTTTAACAAATATAAAATGTTAGTACGTACATAGATGAATTAGGTTACAAGTGATGAAACGATGAGATGAGAAGGAATATATATAAAAAATTGTGTTTTATAGAAAATTATTCCTGAGAAAACTTTTATTAAAGTTTTTACGGTAACAACAAGTTTTAATTTCAACCTTGCACGCACTTGGATGAGAGGAAGTTAAAAGTATATATTTACTCTTCACACCACTCCTCTTGCGCTCTCACCAAAGCGTATTTCTTTTGAGGAGCTGAAATTGCTAAAATATTCTAGATATTGTAATCTGCATACAAAGATAACATATTTAAAATTAAATAAAAAATTTAAACTTTCTTATTAACATCATTCCAATCCGGTAATAAACATTGAAAATTATTCGAATATCAATTTGTTTTATTTATTTTCTTTTTGTATAAGAACTAAATATTTTAAATACGTTTTGATAACACATAAACGCATTACAACATTCAGGGCCGAGTGCGCCTAAAACCATGCCATTAATAAGGGAAATAGAACTATTTTTTGTCTTGCTAAATTTTTATTTCTTATAACTTCAAATGTATAATGAAAAAATTAAATAATGCATATTTGCAAATAAATGCTATTGATTCTTTAGACTTTGTGAATTTACGGACTCTATTCTGCAATGTTTTGAATCTCTTATTGCATACTTTTAGGCAAAAATGTTATTCTCCTTTGGTAATGAAAATTGTGTTAGCAATTATTTCTAGTTACAGTGGAATAAAGTGTGCGCCTAAATGCAGACAAAGTTGTATTTTTTTGGCAGGTAGTTTTACTTTTAAATAAACATTTTTAGATGTTGGTTTTCTTAAATTTATATACTGATTTTTTAAAAACCTTTGCTCTACAAGACATCGCATTTTGATAAACCTTAAAATTTGCACATCCATAACTTAAAGAAAATTATATAAATTGATACGCAATTTGTCTAAAAACTGGAGGTGTATACTTTTAGGCTGACAACTTTGACTATAATTTCGTTGCAAAATATCTTAGTCAGTAGAAAAAAAAACGAAAACGTCAATAAAATTATACGTTTGAAACAATTCGCTATACGCGCTCCGCTAGCCGCTTTTCGCCTTTCAGCAATTTCGCTTGACTCTACAACATTTTAAGCCTTTTGTGTCGCTACCATAGACTACCCGATTAACAAATACAACAGAAATTTGATAACAATAGCACAAAATGAGGCAATGAGAAATCAACAGTAACTATGGTGTGGTCCGCAGTTTGGTGTTTGGATGGAAACACTGACGTCGGCACACAATTCAAAGATAATCTTACTCGCACTCCCTTCTCCCCATCGCTCACTTGTCGACCACTGCTACTTTGCTGAGCCTGCTAAATGTTTCACTAATCCAATTATTATCATTTCAATGAAATCGGCTGGTCACCCGGGCGCTACAAATAAACTGACAGCCAAGCCGCCAGAGATGATTTTAACCGAAGATGTGGCGACAAGAGAGATGTAGAGCAAGTGCCACAGAAGGGGTATGCTATTATCGAAAGGCAGTTGAGAGTCAGAGTGTAGGCGCCGTTCTGTCTAGTGGCGTACCAGCTGATTGCTAGTGGCGTGAGCGTTGCCGATTGCACTGGCGGTCATGGCGCGACTAATGGTGACGATATTGCCGCTAGATGCTGTGGAAATGGTGGATGTACTAGTATGTATGTTTGCCGGTAGCTAACACAACGCGCCTTTAATTTTACAAAGGGTGCGCAATGAAGTGAAGATTTATGAAGTGCAAAATGTGTATCTCGCCTCGCCTTCCGCAGCTCGCAGCAACAAGGGGTGCCCTGAAATGGACAGCGTGACGCGAGGCTAAAAAATCTCTGTAGCGCCACTATACCCATGGCAAAAGCTATTATCCGAATGCCTCGAGCTTGGTGTTACTGTGTGCTGGTATTTAATCGCCCACACACACACGATGTTGACCAACAACAAAACCATTTTGCTGTCCATCAACAGTGTTGCTTATGTAAATAACCGACATACAAGCATACTTATAGGCGCGCACTTGCCTACTTGAGTTCGAATTTTTTGTTGTACTCATTTTATATGCTCTTGTTGTTGCTCATATTTTTACTGGCGATTCTCCCCGTTTAGCAGCAAATTTTCTGTGGCATGGGTAATTACATTGTGCGATTGAATATCCATTTAGAGTCGCACCACCAGCACAAAAATATTCATATAAATATGAAGGAGTAGCGAATGTTGTACGAAGGCCTATCTGTGTTTATGTGTATGTAAATGCGTGCTTATACTTATTTGCACATTTTGTTAAATTGGAATAAGAGCAATTTCTCGCTCGCCTGCTCGATTTGTGCGCACAAATTGAATTTTGTCTGCCTTATCGGCACTACTCTTTATGGGCACCATGTTCAATATTCTTCCTGATTGTTGATGGTGTGCGGTTCTTATGCAGAAAATTAGGGTGGCTTACCTGAAAGTATGAGAAGAAAGAAATAAAAATTAATTAGATTTGAATCGTAAATTAGTTTTAAATACAATTAGGCAATTGAAGGCAATAAAAGTGTTATAAATTGCAAATGAGTTAATTGGTTATAAGAAAATTTAAGTGTAGTGGTATATAGACAGATTAATACTGAATTTTGTGCCTTCAAAAGGTCTTTTAAAGTAATAATTATAATTTTAGGACAAAATAAATTTTTGGAATTTTATTTCCTTTTGAATTCACAACGCACTACAAGTCACCATTTAAAAACTGGCTTAAAATGAAAGTTAAAATGCAGGCGCCAACGCAGAATTATAATTAAATAAACTCATTCATTTATTTTTACGCCAATTTCATTTTTAAACGTGTAAACCAGGGATGCATTTTAACGTTAAATTTATCCGTTCCGAAATGTTTTCTCTTGTTTCGGTTGAAACATTTCAAAATATTATCGTTAAAGCAATTATCATAATAAATTTCATTTCGTTTTTAACCGAAACGAAATGCTGGCGTTAACGTTAAAACGTTAAGAAAAACGGTGGAGATTCACTCGTTGCAAACAGAAGCGCAAACAGAAGCGCTGCATACTTTTAGGCACATTAAAATTAACGAAAACGGAAATTTTATAACGTTGCAAAATCAAAGAACATAAATGTATAAGAAGGGACAACACGTTACTTTTAGCAACGAGTGAATCTCCAGGGGCATGCTTTCTCTTTTGCTCAAATGAATTTTTTGATTGGCTAGAGTAAGAAAGCACGCCCCTGGAGATTCACTCGTTGCTAATAATAACGTGTTGTCCATTCTTATACATTTATGTTCTTTGGCAAAATTAACGATTTATTTCGTTTTGATAACATGGCGCGAGAGCTTTAGAAGCATAGTTTTAAGCACGGTGGTTATGGCGGGGGGATTAATACATAATTTTGTTTCATTTCGTTAAGTTACTTTTGCTCGTTAACAAAACAAAATGGTATCGTTTCGTTTGTTGAGCAGCCCTGGTGTAAACTGTTTTACTGACATTCCCCAAAATTATGCATTAATCTCCCCGCCATAACCACCGTGCTTAAAACTATGCTTCTAAAGCTCTCGTGTCAGTAATTGAGAGATTCCATATCATTTTTAAAATGTGGTATTAACAGCTAATCATAGTTTCCGACAAAGGTTTAGGTCGAATAGTTATAGAAAAGTAATACTTAAGCATGGGCGTTGAAATAGGCCAATTCACATTGGCCTTTTTTAAATCTAATAATTAAATTCATAGATATTTACTAAACATATATTTAGGCACTGCCAATAAATATATAATCTTTCAAATATGCTCCATTGCAATTTAATCAAAGCGTTTACCAATTTATATATTTTTCTTATTCAAATGGATTAGATTCCCGCTGTCAACCGGAAGTCTTTGACAAAAGCATTCCAGTTGTCAATACGAATGCACCTAAAAATATGCCTTGAATACAACATTATTATTAAAAATATATTATAAAACATTTTTCTACATTAAAAAGGCCATAAATCGAGCTCTTTTCGCATAGTTTTGGGTGCTGTAGTATTGACATTACTCACACGACCAGTTTTGTCGTAAACGTAGAGGTTTAAGCTTCACTCATTTTATTCAAAGCTTTCGCCTTAATTTCGCTAAGAAAACTAAATATGTTGATATCATTAGCTTTTCAAGTATTTATATTTCTTATCGAAGAACAACATATTTGTACTCTTAGTAAATTTTCTTTGAGTTAGAGTACATACAATTTTTACCCATTTCCAATATTTCAAAACAAATTTTGGCAAACGACACGCGACAAAAAGTATGCACCGAATTTCACTCCACCAACACATCCATAACTTTAATTAAAAGCAAATAATTACACTCTTTATATGCGCCGCTGAGTGCTTAAATGCCAATGAAGGCAGTCACACCAGTCAATGGGCCCGTTAAAAATGCCAGACAAGCCATGTCAATGTTGGCAACAACGGTACCTGTTTACATTGAAATGCGACGCGGATATATGGTGGCATACTTACAGGCGCCAAATAGCCTGGCAGTCAGATAAAAAGCAAATAACCGCAAGATGTTTTCGAACGAAAAAGCCAAAAATAAAAAAGTAAAACAAAAAAAACAAAATAATCATAACAATAATACAGAAACACGAGCGATGTGGAGTGAATCCTCAAAAAGAGAAATCGGGGTGGGAGAATTGAAAGAAAGGATCTCGAAATGGTAGAGTGTGAGATGTAACGTTTGCTTTTTACAAATGCCGTTGGGAAAATGTTTTAAAGCAAAATACAAATAACAACAATACGCGTTGCTTTAATGTGAGGAAGATAAGAAGCAAAACAAGAAGAAGCAGCAGCAGTAACTGTAACAATAGAAATTGGGTGGTGTGTAGTATCACAAAAATATTTCAGCTTGGCTTTAGGAATTGATTTTTTGTATTTTGTCTTTTCCATTTAGGTGTTTATTTTGGTTTAGCTGGTAAACAAGCGCGCAGCATTGCCAACTGTCAAAAAAAATAAGCCAAGCAAGCGCGTAGCGTTAAATGATGTGAGTGAACGATTGTGATGTGTTATGCTGCTGGCGAATGCTTAAATTTAAAGCTTTATTAAGTCAACACTGCAATAACCAAAAATAACGCAGCGGGCGCACACACTTGAGTTTCGTTTATTTTTGGCCGCAAAATATATAGCTTACTTTGCATAGCCCGCAGTCGGATGTTAGATATTCTAAATTTAATATTTTCTAACTGGTGGACTTGTCACGGAATCTAAAGCAAACGTGTGCACTCATGGCGTATTTTGTTACCCAGCTTCCCTTTCTTCTCATCTTATTCGTTTATTCCCCTGGCAGCTTATACTTTTCCGCTTTAACACTTTTGCGTGCGTGTTAAATGTCACAACCAAAATTCAATCACCCTAAAATACATTTTTTTTTTCTATGTACATACACAAAACATAGGAGTAGTCATACCAACTCTTAACCATAAAAGTCACGCAAGTCACCCTTCAGGCTCATAAAGCTTCCGAAATATTTCAACTGAAGTTCGTATCTACATAAATGAAGCGTTTAGTTATTTTTTTTTTTGGTTTTTCAACTCTATTGAGTTCTCAAATGATGTGATACATTTTATGTTTCTTGACACACCCAAGCTCTGATGCAAACTTGCAAACAAACGCAGCGCAATGACGCCCTAAACGCCAGTGGTGTGTATTTTGCTTAAGTGTTTATGACTTTTAAATGGCTAACGGATTGTCAATATTTGATGCATTGTGTGTTTGTTATGCCGAAAAATAAGGAAATGGTAGCGAGTAAGGGCGTCAGTGTTACGGCTTGCGGAGATAAAATTGAAAAGTAGTTCGCGCCTGAGGCAAATGAAGAAAAAGCTTTGGTTGAGCTGGAAGCTTGGAAAGTTCAATACAATTATTATTAGCAGGGACCGTAACGGCTATAACTATTGTATATATGTATGTCAAAAAAAAAATTCTTTTTTATTTATTGGCCTTATAAATGTAGCTTAATTGCCAAATTTATTAAGCTCGAGGTCAGTTTAATGAATATTTTATTTGTCAATTAATCTCTGTCAAAAAAGAAATAGTTAAAATTGAGTTTAGGAAAAAAGTTAAATAATAAATAATTAAAGTAAAAAATAAAAGTTCGTATATGGCTTTTAGTTTTTCCATCAAAAATAGCACTTTAAATCAGATTTTTGCATGTGTGATAAAAAACAATAGTTAAAATTTGAGTTTAATATTTTCTGTTTAAATTTAAAACTACAAACATTCAGTTATGTTTTCGAAACAAACGAAAAAAACAACTTAGTTTTGACTTTTTGTATTTCGAAAAGTGCTATGTTTTTAAAATAATACGCTAGATAAATTAATTGAAAAAATTATATTAATTATTAGTTGGCATTTTTTTTTTAATTTTTTGCCCTAAAACGTCAAAATACAATTTTAGCAGTTATTTTTATCCCAAAAAACATGTCAGTTATTGTCCTTTCACACCCTGTTGGACGCAACAACAACAAACGATCAGAATATTGTTTATTTGTTATTTTGGACTCAAAGATTAAAGTAAAATTGCAGTGTTATTTTATCTTAAAAAATAACGCGCATAAGTACGATTTTTTTTCAATCGTAATAAAAAAAATATACATATATGAAGAATTTAATATTAACCAGTTTAATTTAATTAACACGTTTCACACTAAAATATTTAAATATATAAATTGCAAATATGTTTCATCAAATTTATTTATTACAACTTCGAAAATAAATATTACTTTCGAGTAATTACTTTAAATTACCATTAGAAATGTAATTATCATTGCCATAGCTTATTTTTTATAATTTTGGTGCTATTATCGGTATCATTATTTTCACCAATTGTATTATCTTAATAACTTATAATAAATACTTTTTTTTTAATTTTAAATATTTTTGAGCTTTAAGGCCGATTGGTTTATTGGAAAATTATTAGGAAAGCTGCCGGCTTAAGTATTGCGCATGTTGTTGCGGGTTCGACTTCCGCAGAAGCCAAGAAGAAAGAAGTCTGATGAGGAAATGTGGTGATTTCCGAAATAGTACTATAACTTCTACCGTTTTGAGTATTGTTGTTTTTTCCTAATAATTTCCCAATAAGCCAATCAGCCTAAAGCTCAAAAATATTTCAAATAAATAGTTATATATCTAAACAATAACAAATACTTTTTGTTAAATTGAAATCGATTTGATTGATTATCGGTTTCACGATCACCATATTTTTCTCATTTTTATCACATCTTGCAGTTATTTTTCAACACAACCTGTTCACCCTGTATATTAAAATCTGCAAACAAACCAACTCTCAAAAAGTGTGCGTACCTTTTTTTCCACGAAAAGGGTACAGCCCTTACTCACCAACAAACAACAGCTTCACTTCCTTCTCGCCCACTCAAACTCGAACGCTGTGCGCTGGCAGTCAAAAATCAATTTGCTGCAAATATGTAATCAATACGCCAGCACTCTGCCCACAACCCAGGCACTTATTATTGCCAACTCATTGACTTCTTCGAAGTAAGGAGCAGCTTGAATACTGAATGAGTAAGGGAATTCACTCAAGAGGGTGGCGGCGGCCGTTACACGCGAGCAAACAGATCACGGCTAAGGGCACACATGCGTGTACGCTTAACGTGACATTTTAGAGCGAGTAGGTTTTTCTCTTGTCTTCTTAATTCGTTCTTAAAAAAAAAAACACAAAATACGCGAAATTAAGCCGGAAGCAGTCAACAAAAAAATAGGGAAAATATTTCTCACTAACGCAAAATAAGCTGCAAGTCAATTGGAAGCAAGAGGAAAAGTGGACACAAAAGAAAAATATGTTACTTAGCTGGAAAGCAAGAATGAATGAAGAAAAAACTGATATGCGCAAAATCACAGACATGCATTCGCACTGCGAAAAGGCCGGATGTGTGGGAGGCACTTAAGCGGAAACGGATGTTTGCAAGAGTTGGGAACGACCTAGCGAGCAGCAATTGCAGTAAGAAAAGCGCTAGCCGCCGAGAAACACGTTTTAGTGAAGTCTATGCAAAAAAAAAGAAATCATTTAAACACGCGGCTGTTGCAGTGGATTTTGTTGGCCAACAGGTCTTTCGAAAAACTACCTTCGTGAGCCGCCATTGCTCGCTTGCACTGCTACTTACTTTTCGTAAGGTTTTTGCGAGGTTTTTGCTAGCATTTCGCTCTAATGTCAGCTTTGACTCACATGACAGCCGCCGTATTTTCACGAGTTCAACTCTGGCAGCACTTCACGTTGGCTCACATTTCAGTCATTAGCTGTGTGAAAGCAAAGTTTTCTGTTTTTTTGGCATACACACGCGTCTGATGACAGCCTTTAAGGAATTTCCGTTGTACTGCTGGCATTCTTTTCATTATTTGTTTATTGACTGCACATTTTGTCGCATGTCTACATTCTAGCTCTTTGTTAGGTTACTTTCTATTACTTGCCTTAGCACATAATTCCATTTTAGCTGCTCACCTTCATTCTTATTTTCGCATTTTTTTCTCTTGTCTCGCAAATGCGGTCGTTACCCTTTTGGCACGCACTGCCTATAATTTTGATCAAATTGGAAAATTTTCATACTTTTTCGTCTGTTACATTGCGCGCGTCTAGGTCCTCACTTCATCTTTACCTTCGTTTCGCTTATTTGATAGTCATCCTTTCTACTCAATATTCCATGCCAACGGGCTGACATACATACATGCCTACAATAATATTCTTTCTACTCATTCATCTTAGCAAACGTACTGTTGCAGCAAAAAGTTCCCAGTCGCAACAAAAAAAATGCCATCAATATCTTTTATGACATTTATTGAAAATTCGCAGCGTTGCTCACTTCAGCTCGTCGAGACTTGTTATTTATTTGCTTATTCTATTTGTGAATTCCATTTGTGAGTTGTGTGGAATTTTACGAGTTTGCACAATCATTCACCTCAGCTTCCTTTGCTTTTCACATACTTACATACATTGTATTTTGTATTTTGATCTTTAAAGTAACGGCTTCCGAATATATTTTATTGAATCGTCAAAAATGTGTCTTTTGAAATGAAAAGGTGAAGTGTCCGCTGTTATGGAAGGAATTTAATATGGCGGATTTTATGTTAGCTATAACACATTTAAGGTTGTAAAAAGAGTTAGCGTTAGCCAATATCGCCACCAAAAGTTGTAAGTACCTTATTTTTAAAAGAATCGATATTATCCGAATTTTAAATTGTTTCATATTGAGTACTTAAAAATACTTTTGGCTTAACTGCATCACTTATCGATCCAAAATACTCGTTAATAAATAAATACTTGCAATCGAAATCGATTCACAAAAGCTCAAAAATTATCAGAGTTATAATAAGTATTGTTTTAAAGTCCACCGCGCAAACTTTTAATATTCAAAACTGCTCAGTAATATAGTTTACCTCTGTAACGATTCAACGTAATAAAATAAAAATGCTTACACATACAAGTAACGATTTAAAATATTTGGCAGATAATACTTTCACACATTATTGACTCATAAGCGCTACTTCCGATTAATAACATACCTTGCTATATATAACATTTGCACTTATTATCGATAGAGAGCACTCGATAACAAATATTTTTACTCAGCAACGATTAAAAGTACTCTTTATAATATATTTGTATTCACTAACGATATTCGATTATAAAAACGTGTCCCTATCACTGGCATTCAGTTACTCGGTATCGATTTAAATTAAGCGATATAAAAATACTCGTACTCATTGACGCTTCAAAGCGATATATTCTTGAACGCGTATTAGATAATTAATACCAGTATTTCGTTTTGATCCAAATAATCGGTAATATATATGTACTTATTGTTTTCACTACTTAGAGTATTCACTTGAATTCTAAATGGTTTAGAGTGTTAAAGTCGTGAAATTTTGTAATATGAAAAAACCACCAAGTTTAAAATATTTCAAAGAAAGTGCAGAATATGATGTCAATTAATTTTAAATATTCTATATACTCGAAGGTTTGATATTTCCTACTTGCTATTTAAAAAAACTCTAACAGATCTTTATATTATGCAATTTAAACTAGGAAACTATTTAATATACTAATCTCGCCAACTAACACGGCTCTACAAAAAAATGTTCGTTCTTCGTTCTAAAGTTTATTTTATGATTTTCTGGTTAATTATGAACAAAAACGAAAAGAAAATACCTTTTTTCCATATAAAGTTTGCTGCTAGATGGCAAGGAGAACGTTTTTATCAGGACATTTTGAGCTTCGAACAACATTACCAAGGCCAATACAATGAAACCATGATAAATACAAAAGCAAACTCTTTCATGCTATACATTTTTTTTTTTCGTCTAATTACGAACTAAAGAATCAAAATTTAATACTTTTGAGTCTAGGTAAAATTTCGTGTTGACCCGTGTAATCGATATTTTCATAAAATCTGTATTTATAATTTCATTTCGATGAAATTAACAACATAAACAGAGAGTGCAATTAGAAAATGTTTTACCACAAATTTCCCCCAGAGTCAACTTACTCACAAAGTCGGTATTTATGGTACACTTTCGTTGTGTATTATATTAGAACGATTGTTTCAGGCACGATCACGGATAATTTTAAGAAAAAATGGTTCCGCTAGATCGCGCTGAAGGCGAGATATTCAGAAAGTACTTGTTTATTGTACGATTTATATGAAAATAAAAACGTACAGTAATGCTCACACAATATTTAATCAAAAATGAAAATGAAACTAATGAAAACTAAATACATTAGATGCCTTTAAAGTCGAGCTTTCAAGAAAATTCATAATATATCTCCAATTAGTATTTAAAAAAAAATCTAAATACCTTTGGCTACATCGAGTTAAATTTTTAAATTTTAAATAAGTGAAAAAAAAAATATAAAAATAAATGAAGTCAGAATTATAATAGTTTCCTTTTTGACTTCCACATTACATAAAAGTCATTAAATTTTAGCAACTATAACCAATCGTTTTCTAGGCGGACAGGTTTTACCCCTAAATGGTTTAAATTTAGTCCGAACACCTTATAGAGGTTTATTTAGTAACAGCTATTTTAAGCCGAAATTCCCCTCAATATTTTTTATCAAAATCTGCAATTAACTTTAGAGACGATTGGGCCTTAACAGTAACGCCAGAACATTTTTTTTTTTTTAAATCATGAAAGTTTTATTTTAATAACCAAGGTAGAAAAATGCAGAACCACCGCAAGACGCCACCTCATAGGCGCCGCCAAAAACTTACTTTAACGTAAAATTCATAAAACAAAATTACCTCCTCAATGTTGAAAGAAAATAATAAAATTCTTGTCGTAAGCGCTTATTATCAGTCGCATTACAAGCATAACTACAGAGCTTACATACAAACATACATACATACATTCATGCATGACGGAATGTGCCGCACAAAAGTACCGACTCGCAGACTGGCTGCACTTTCACTTAATCATCAAGCGGGTGACAGGCGGCAGCGCCACTCGACGCTCGACCACCACAAAGCAACTACAAAGGCACGAAAATTATGTGCAGGAGAATAAAATTTCAAACAGATTTAAATAAGCGCGACGATGGCGCCCGTGCGATTTTGCTGTTATTTGCATGCCGAGCATAAATTATGTAAGCGCTCTGCGGAGAGTGAATAAATGAGGTAAGTAGAGAAGGTAAAGTGGAAGGGAAAAAGTAGAAGCAGCGTTGCATTGCGCTCCAAAAAAAAAAAAGGACGGTGAGTGGGTGCGGTGTGCAAAAATGGAGGCGGAAGGATCAAAGCGAATGGTGGACGTTAAGGCGTGTTGTATGTAGAATGACGAGAGAAAAGAAAACCGATGACAAGTATGCATTCGCGGCAGGCTGGCGATGGTAAATTGCAATGCCGAGCGGTGTATATTGTTTTGCTTTGATAAATTATGCAGACGGCCAGCAAATTGTGAAGCAAAAAAACGGATAAATAACGAAAGCTGGCATTAAAAAGAGAAAGAATACTAAAAGAAATGAGTAAGAACGGTCATTTTTTCGCAAAAACTGAAATCGATGAAACTAAAATGAATTAAATATTTAACTACAAAAAAATAAAATTTAACAGAGTATTAAGCGGGGTGAGAAAGAATGCAGGTGCATAAAAATTTTATGTAAAACGGAATAAAAATAGCGTCAGTTGCTAGCGAAAATTACGCAGCAACTTTGCCCTGCAGCCGGAAGCAAATTATTTCGTTCACCATAAATTTAAATGTTTTCCTAAACAAAATAATTTTTTGTCTATTTTAAAACATCAGAAAATTAAAGTGCAAAAAAAAATCTTTTGTTAATGTAAGTTTTGCAAAATTTATTTCGAGCAAAGAAACTTTCGAAAATTTTTCATTCTCTTCTTTATGTATTTTTTTTATTTGTTAATTTATTTATATCTTTATTTTTTTACTTTTAGTTAATTTTTAATTTTTTGTGTATCATTATATTATAAAATTATATTGATTATTTATAATTTTTTTTGGTTATTAATTAACTCAATTATCGTTTTATCTATTTATTTTTCATATAGGTAGATATTTATTAATTAATTTAAATTTATTAATTTTTTTGCATTTTATCTTTTATATATCTTATGTCATTTTATATATTTGTTGTTTTATTTATTAATTTATTTATTTAAATATCAATGTATTTTTTTTATTATGTACATATGTATATTTGAATAGAATATATTAATTAATTATTTTTTGATTGTTTATTAATAAATGTATATTTTTTTATTATTAATTTGGTATTTGTATAACAAATTTTAATTTTTTATTTATTTATTTGCTAGTTTAATTATTTATTGTTGTATATAATCAGTTATTTATTTTTATATTTACTAAGTTATTGTTTTGTTTTTTAATATTTAATTTATATTTATTTACTTACATATTTCATTAGTATTGCATTTATTTTCAATTATATTTAAATGTAATATCTATTGTTTTTTTTTCAATAATTATATTTTTAAATCTAATACTTTAGTTTCATATATAAAAAATTTTCATATGTTTATATTTTATTAATTAATTTTTTTATTTGTAAATTCATAAATGTATTGTTTTGGTAGTTCCATTTTCTATTTATTTATTTTATTTTAATTTTTGACTTAGATATATATGTACATACATATGTATGTACATATTTTATATAATTTATAGATTCTTTATTTTAGCTTACAATTTAAACGTGCGCAACACACCGTGCGTCGCCATTTGCTGGACATGGTAATTTACTGCCTTAAACGCTGCAGCGTCGCATACTTACATAAGTAAAGTGCAAGCAAAAAACTTGCGCTCTTCTGCTTTCAAAACATTTAGCTTTTAACACAAAATCGCCACGTTCTAATGCTCATGCCACCGATTTTCTCTTAATGCTCATTTTTTTTTTGATACCACTTCCACGAAAATTATTTACTTTATGTCTGCGGCAGAGAATTTAATGGATTTCTGCGTGGCGTTTCAGTAAAGGAGCATAATTTAATAGTGGCTTAGAAATTTTAATATAAAAAATGTTGGACTTGCAGCTCATTTGTGGTGCAGAGCATGACTGAGTTATATTAATAGAAGCACACACAGCGAGACAGTACGGATGTATGACTTCTATTTTTTTTTTATCTAAGGAAAAAAACGGCATTTCGCAGCACAAATTTATTGCGCTCTCAAATTCCAGCATACTGAAATAAATGTAAAAAAAAAACAAAGCGCATCACAAACGAGTAGCAGCAGCAAAAGCAACACTGCGCCAGGTCGCAGCTCAACTAGGCGCTCACTTAAAGTAAGCCATAAAATTACCACATTCTGTGACAAATTTAAACCGCATCATTTGTAATGCGGTCGCGCTGCTTGACACTCGCACAAGTAAATAATTGGAACAAAAACAACAACAACAACGGCAAGTTAGTACCACAAATGACTACTACAACATTAAAAGTTTGTATTAGCAAGCGCAATCAACTACAGACGCTAACTAAACGAGAAACTCCCACAAATGCTGCGCCTCAGTTGCGCTGCAATCCACCTCCTTTCGGCCTATTTATTCACCAGCTGTGCGGCCCACTCATCAGCTACTTACTTGCTGGCCTTGTCGGTAATTCACTCGTTGTTTGTTGCAGTTAATGACCATTAAGAAAATGTGTAGATTGTGTATACAGACAATAAAATAGGCCGCAAATGCGTGCGAGTTGCCCATCTCCAGACGGCGGACAGCACCAGCAACTACCACCAGCAACACCATCGATGCGAGCTGCTCCACCATTCCACCACAAGAAAAGCTAAAACAATCACCCTCGAGATCAAAGCAAAGTTATTTGTTTTTGTTATGTGTTTTTTTTGTTTTGTTCTCCAAATATGCGTCTACGATTTCAAACACACGCGTGTAAAATAAATGACAAAATTTAAAAATAACTTCGCATTCGCTACGCTATCTCTTGGGGTGGTAGCGTTGCTATGGCGTGAAAAAAAAGTGAAAAGAAAATCAGATACCGGCCGTGAAGTCTCTTTGTATCTTCAAATTGGTCATAATAGATGCATACAAATTTTGTCAAAATAAAGCTGCCAAAGGGAGCGTCATCTTCTAAAAGGAGCATACAATTTATACGTCTCTTTTGTGTTGCATAATTTCAAAACATCACTTAGCTGGGTGCTGAAAGATTGGGTAGCGTGTCTACGAAACAACCTGGATATATTTTTGTTGTACATTTTATAATTTTGTATTTTAATTGTAAAATTTAAATTTCAGTCTGATGAGCTTCAATTAATGTTAAAATCAACACCAACGCTCGCTGAACTATTCTTTTAGCTCTGATCTAATAACATTCTCAACACTTAATGTCCGAAAGCAAGGAAATCTTTAAGCTATTTAAAACCGATTAAGTTTTAAAATAAGATAATTTCTCATCATAAGTTATTTTCCTAACACTTATTGGAACGAGGTGAATAATCAAATATAAAGTAAAGTAAAGTTCTGAACTTAACTTCTGCTACTATATACGAAATATCTAATTCCAGAGTATTCTGTCAAACTTTTGAATGTTGACAGCAATTTGAAAATTCTTTATCGAATAACCGAAAGCTCATAAATTTAGCTGCAGTTGTATAAACTACCACCATCTGATGAGAATATCTGCCGAACTTACATGACAAACATTCCGCGAAAAACTTCAGCCAAAAGGGAATCGATTATTTGGTGGTAGAAAAGATCGCCAGAACAAAAAAAAATTGGCTGAGACAACCCTAGATTACGAGTGTTTCGATGCTGAGCTGATAATAACAAAAGAGCCACCCTGAAAAAGAAATTCGTGTGTGGAAGACCGTGGGTGGTGAAAGTTGTCGTATAATCACTTGTCGCCTCTTGGACGCTAATTGAAAATGTTTTTCAATTAAAAATTGTCGGGTCCACAATGGCAAGTTTGATAAATTTCATGGTTCTTTGACTTTGTAGCTTGCTTTTTATCGCTGTGATCTGTAGTCCCGATTATGTTTCTTCAAAGACTCGTAGCAATCTCATTCCGAGATCGGCGACACTTAGCGGATACTTTTCCAGTCTATCTTTATATATATATTAAGATTTTTTTTTTTGATGGCAATATAAATAATACGATGCTTTAGCAGTGATTTGGTCCTGAGGCGTATGAAGAATTTATGAGGTAGCCGCAAATGAGTTGTTCTAATAGTTTCATTGAACAACTCAGATTGAGCAGCGCATAAAAGAATCTTGCAAACGCACAAATGTTGTTTTTAAATGAGAATCATCTATTTAGGAGAACTACGCAGGCAGCCATAGGCACCCAGAACTCTATTTGCTTGCTGAGGTTGTGTATTTCGCTGCAAATTTTCGGTGACCAATCATCTAATAGAAGCAAAGCGTGCATAGTAAGTGGATAAACTAAAACGCAGTTCATCCTCTAACACAACTCATAAAAACCCAGTTATTTAATATAAAACAAAATTAACAATAAAAAAACAAAACTTTCAAAATTTCGAACTTTTTCACAAAAATATTCATAATTTTTCTGAGTATACAGTTATTTAGCTCATTCAATTTTAATTAAGTAAAAGTTTCTTGTGACTCCGAATTCTCACTCAATTTTTTTTTAATTTCTTACTCAAAACAGCCAGTAAAAAAAATTGTCAGAAATCAGTGATAAGCTGTAGATACTTAAAACTTGCAACTTTTCAGACTAAAATTGAGTGAGCCGAAAAACTGCATACTTACAAAAATTCTACAACTTTTTTTTAAAAAGTTCGAAAATTAGACGAAATTTTTTCAAATTTATTTTAATTTTGTATTACATTTAATAAATAAGATGTATGGGTTTGGTTAGAGCATGAACTGTAATATAAATTAAAAATATTTTTAAATAATTTGAAAAAAAAATTTTACAAATGTGTCAATATGCGGAAGTGCTATAATTCTTTCACCGACTCTTTTGGCATTTTCAGGTAAAAATGTTTAAATAAATATTTCAAATTTTCCATTTTTGGTATAAATGCTTTAACAGTAAGTGAATATATTATATTTGGGTGCGCGTAATAAAATATTATGAGATATTTTCAATCTAAAAATCAGCTAGAATAACATGGCATTTGAGAGTTTGCTAGATGATTAAAATGTTTGAGAAAATTGCTCGCCGGGAAAATTTCAGAACGTTAAAATACACAGAAAGTATATACATAAATAAATAAATAAATATTAAACAAATTATTTCCCTGAAATATACAATATCTGAGAATTTCAAAAACTTACAAACGAAAAAATCAAAAGAAATATTTTTCAATATATGTATGCTAAAAAAGTTGAAAAAATAGCTTTAGAAATGTTTATAGAGGAAAATTTCTTTTTCATTTCTTGAGTGTCATTTTATATGAATTTTTCGATTATCTTGAGAGCTGTGCAAAAATATTTAGAGGTTTTTTTTATACTGGCTTGGAATCATTTCGCAGCAATGACCATCAAATTGTTGGACACTGTCATCTCTTCGGCGGACTTTGATTGCAAAAATGTTATATTCAAAAACGCAAATTTATATGCCATTTAAAAATCAATGAAATGAAATAATGAATTCTTAAGAAAGGGATCAATGTGTAAATATTTTTTCTTGTATTATTGCCAAAATACAAATTCAGTAACTCTGATTTATTTGTTTCAAACACTCTGAGCTTACCAATAACACCGGCCACCATCATTTTCCTTGTTTAAGATCTGATAGATTTTTACCACCAATTTGGTAGTGCTGATCACGAAATCAGACCTCATTTTATTGTATCACATTAGGTTTTTAAAAAAGTTAATACATTGGCTCTTTTACCACTCGTGAGAAAATATATTAGTTGCAACAACGCTACACCCATTCGAAGCGCGTTAAATCGTATTTCAAAAATAATTTATCAGTGATTTGTTGTTGAAAAACTTCTAAAAAACAAAATGTCTTCAAGAAAGTGTCAAAATAATGCGGATGCAATTTGTTATATTTGTGGAAACTTTGG